>CM060987.1:7515000-8765000 GCA_030765065.1 Deroplatys truncata | reverse complement strand
GGATAAAAAGTGTAACAGAAAGTGACGTGTGAAGTTGTGATTGGTGGGAGTAAGAAGTGATTTTATTGGTGGAAAGGAACAAATGAGAGTTGTTGATTGGTAGGAATAAGAGGGATTATGATTGGTGGAAAAGAAAAAGTTGTGGGAGTGGGGTATGTTGGAGGTGATGGGAAAGGTGAGTTTTGCTAGCAGCAAGATTTGCAAAAGCCTGTCTTGAACTGATCAGCAATTTTTGAACGTCGGATGGTAGTTTTCTTGAGTGGATAGAGAGATGGGGGCGATATGAGATGCGGTGGCGAAAATGGGAACTAGACAAGGTTGTTGAGACAAGAGGTTTAAGGACGAGGAAATTTGGAGGTTAGTGGTGAACACGGCGGTCGCAAGAGGTGGGGGTAAGGAGACGCGGTGGTGAGAATGGGAACTAAAAGAAGATGGCGGTAGCAAGAGGTTAGAAGAGTAGATTTTGAGGTTAAAATAGCGGGAACTAAAAATGGCGGAGGGTCTGCGACAAGGAGATGCGGTGAGAACTAAACAAGATGGCGGACGCAAGAGGTGGGAAAGGAGGTTTGAGGTTACAGTACCAAAACATGAAAGGATATATTCCTACGCCAAGCAGGTCCGAAAAATAATTATGCGTGTGTTACTTACCTGTTACCGGTGTGGATGCGTCACCAAAAGCGCGGCACGCGACGCGAAAAAATAAAAGCAAACTGTTTTTGAAAATGCTTAACCAGCTTTAAGATCAACCAACATCACTACGCACTGATATACCTAGGTTTTTAAAGCGGTACAGACACCCTTTGCAGAGGCGTAATTTAACTATACCAAAAACCTGGTACTGGACCATCGTGATGGTCGCTAGCGTACGTAGGAGCAGGGTTCTCAAGCCGGTCGAAAGCGGTCAAAAACGTGTACGACGTAGGTGTTCGCAGTAGCTGCTGTCGAGTCAACCGTCGAGGTGTGAATAAACGAGATCTGTTCTCGCCGGCAATTTGGTTCGGAGATGTGAGCAGCGGCGAGGTGTTGTCTGTGCGGAGGTCGGGACTGAAAGAGGGAAAAGATGGGGAGCGAGGGATAAAAAGTGTAACAGAAAGTGACGTGTGAAGTTGTGATTGGTGGGAATAAGAAGTGATTTTATTGGTGGAAAGGAGCAAATGAAAGTTGCTGATTGGTAAGAATAAGAGAGGTTATGATTGGTGGAAAGAAAAAGGAGTGGGGTATGTTGGAGGTGATGGGAAAGGTAAGTTTTGCTAGCAACAAGATTTGCAAAAGCCTGTCGTGAACTGATCAGCAATTTTTGAACGTTGGATGGTAGTTTTCTTGAGTGGATAGAGAGATGGGGCGATATGAGATGCGGTGGCGAAAATGGGAACTAAACAAGGTGGTTGAGACAAGAGGTTTAAGGACGAGGAAAGTTGGAGGTTAGTGGTGAACATGGCGGTCGCAAGAGGTGGGGGTAAGGAGATGCGGTGGTGAGAATGGGAACTAAAAGAAGATGGCGGTAGCAAGAGGTTAGAAGAGTAGATTTTGAGGTTAAAATAGCGGGAACTAAAAATGGCGGAGGGTTTGCGACAAGGAGATGCGGTGAGAACTAAACAAGATGGCGGACGCAAGAGGAGGGTAAGGAGGTTTGAGGTTACAGTACCAAAACACGAAAGGATATATTCCTACGCCAAGCAGGTCCGAAAAATAATTATGCGTGTGTTACTTACCTGTTACCGGTGTGGATGCGTCACCAAAAGCGCGGCACGCGAGACGGAAAAATAAAAGCAAACTGTTTTTGAAAATGCTTAACCAGCTTTAAGATCAACCAACATCACTACGCACTGATATACCTAGGTTTTTAAAGCGGTACAGACACCCTTTGCAGAGGCGTAATTTAACTATACCAAAACCTGGTACTGGACCATCGTGATGGTCGCTAGCGTACGTAGGAGCAGGGTTCTCAAGCCGGTCGAAAGCGGTCAAAAACGTGTACGACGTAGGTGTTGGCAGTAGCTGCTGCCGAGGCAACCGTCGAGGTGCGAATGAACGAGATCTGTTCTTGCAGGCAATCTGGTTGAGAGATGAGAGGCGCGGTGGTAAAAATGTGAACTAAATAAGATGGCGGAGGCACGAAGTTGAGGTTAAGGAGCGGCGAGGTGTTGACTGTGCGGCGGTTGGGGTCTGAAAGAGGGGGAAAGATGGCGAACGAGGGATAAAAAGTATAACAGAAAGTGACGTGTGAAGTTGTCATTGGTGGGAATAAGAAGTGATGTTATTGGTGAAAAGGAACAAATGAAAGTTGCTGATTGGCGAGAATAAGAGAGATTATGATTGGTGGAAAGAAAAAAAGGTGTGGGAGTGGGGTATGTTGGAGGTGATGGAAAAGGCAAGTTTTGCTACCAACAACATTTGCAAAAGCCTATCCAGAACTCATCAGCAATTTTAAATAACTAGTGTTTCGGGGGTTTTCTCTGGTTGGTAGACGAATGCAAGCTGTTTCTACCATACTTATATTATTCGTCTTTTTTCCTTTTTTTTTTTTAAAATGACTAGTTTTTTTTTTTTTTTTTTTTTTGGAGTTTTCTGCGGATGGTAAACAAATGCAAGCTCTTTCTGCTTTTTCATAGGTTTTCCCTGGTCGGTAGGCGTTTTCTGCACTGGTTGACGAAGGCGTTTCTAATTTTCGAGGTTTTCTCAGGTTTTTTAGCGGTTGTCCCTGCCCGGTAGGCAAACGATGAAGTTTTACCTTGTCGGCGCACGGATACTAGGCACGTACCCGCGCGCGCACACACACACACACACACAGAGAGACAGACAGACACACAGACAGGCACACACACACGGACATGTTTCCAAAAATGCTTTTTTTTTTTTTTTTTTTTTTTTTTTTTTTTTTTTGATTCAGGAGGTCTCAAAACGTGTATTTCCGGTGAAATCTCGGTATCGAATTTTTGGGCGGAATGCAATACTTCCCCTACTTACTATACGTAGTAGAGAAAGTAAAAAAGTATTGAAAAATTTAAGGAAATAACAAGCAATATCTCAAAAGTGTACTATCTTGTTTTCAAGGGTTTTCCAGATCGGTAAGCGTTAGAATACTCTTAGAGCTTTTTTCAGGTTTTTTAGCGGTTGTCCCTGGCCGGTAGGCAATTGATAAAGTTTTTCTATAACGTCGTCGTTTTGGCTTGTGGCGCACGGTTCCTAGGCACGTACTCGCGCGCGCGCACACACACACACACACACACACACACACACACTAAAATAGTAGCGTATAAAAAAAACTGATTTGTTACACTCACATAACTTTCTCTACTCTTGTACAATCTAATTGGTAGCTTTTAAGCGATAGTCAAATATTTTAACGCTGGTTGCTATGTGGCGAATTCCATTCTGTTTGCATGTTCAGGACATAAAAAAAATGAATAAACGAATTTGAGAAAAAGTATAAGTATTGGAAAATTTAAGGAAATAACAAGCAATATCTCGAAAACGGTTCACTCAACAAAAGAAACGTATATGACATAAGTTGTGTATTTTAACGCGATCTACATTTTTTGTGTAGTAAAATTTTGTCTATCTCTTATGGTTTACCAGTTATGCAAAAAAGTCGTTCACAATGAAGAATATTTTTGGAGACATTCCCAGAAAATTCGAGATATACATTTTATTTGACATGACAATATCTTAAACATATGATGTTTTAATCAAAATCGTTAGAGCCGTTTTTGAGAAAATTAAAATTTTCGAAAAATGTTCCATGTAAAGGGTAGTCTGGGGTGGGGGGATTTTCTTGAAAACCTTCGTGTCGCATCTCTGGAAGATACTGAACCTAAATACCAAGTTTGGTGTTTATCCGACTGTTCGTTTTTGAGTTATGCTGTTCACAGACACACAGACACACAGACAGACACACACACGGACATGTTTCCAAAAATGCTTTTTTTTTTTGGATTCAGAGATTCTCAAAACATGTATTTCCAGTGAAATCTCGGTAACGAATTTTTGGGTGGAATGCAATACTTCCCCTACTTACTATACGTAGTAGAGAAAGTAAAAATGAATAACGCATTTGAGAAAAAGTATAAGTATTGGAAAATTTAAGGAAAATGGTTCACTCAACTAAAAAAAAATGTATATGACATAAATTGTGTATTTTAACGCGATCTACATTTTTTGTGTAGTAAAATTTTGGCTATCTCTTATGGTTTACCAGTTATGCATACTGAACCTAAATACCAAGTTTGGTGTTTATCCGACTGTTCGTTTTTGAGTTATGCTGTTCACAGACACACAGACGCACAGACAGACACACACACGGACATGTTTCCAAAAATGCTTTTTTTTTTCTGGATTCAGTGATTCTCAAAACATGTATTTCCAGTGAAATCTCGGTATCGAATTTTTGGGTGGAATGCAATACTTCCCCTACTTACTATACGTAGTAGAGAAAGTAAAAATGAATAACGCATTTGAGAAAAAGTATAAGTATTGGAAAATTTAAAGGAAATAACAAGCAATATCTCGAAAAACGGTTCACTCAACAAAATAAATGTATATGGCATAAGTTGTGTATTTTAACGCGATCTACATTTTTTGTGTAGCAAACTTTTGTCTATCTCTTACGGTTTATCAGTTATGAAAAAGTCGTTCACAATGAAGAATTCTTTTGGAGACATTCCCAGAAAATTCGAGATATACATTTCATTTCTCTCGACATTATCTTAAATATATGATATTTTCATCAAAATCGTTAGAGCCATTTTTTAATACAAAGAGAACGGGATTTCACAAGTGAAACAGTACTGTGATAACGATACCACTGAAACAAAAAAAAAATCTGATGTGTAACACTCACATGACTTTCTCAACTCTTGTACAAAGTATTTTTACAAACGCTTATTCCCCATCTAGTTCATGTTAATCGAGATAAACATTTGCAAAATCTATTTTATTGCTAATTTTCTTGTATAAAAAAAAAAATCTGATGTGTAACACTCACATGACGTTCTCTACTCTTGTACAAAGTATTTTTACAAACGCTTATGCTCCATCTAGTTCATGTTAATCGAGATAAACATTTGCAAACTCTATTTTATTGCTAATTTTCTTGTAGATGTAGGGGAAAATATATTTACAAGGGGAATATAGAAAAACAGTAGCCTTTAAGCACATACATATCTCTTAATAGCTGGTTGCTATGTGCAACACCATTCTTTTTGCCACAGATTAATACTGTTTGCATATCAAAGACAAAAAAAAAATGAATAACGAAGTCCCATTTGAGAAAATAAATATTGGAAAATTAACAAACAATATCTCGAAAACGGTTCACTCAACAACAAAAATGTATATTACATAAGATGTGTATTTTAACGCGATCTACATTTTTTGTGTAGTAAAATTTTGTCTATCTCTTACGGTTTTTCAGTTATGAAAAAGACGTTCACAATGAAGAATACTTTTGGAGACATTCCCAGAAAATTCGAGATATACATTTCATTTCTCACGACATTATATTAAACATACGATATTTTTCATCAAAATCGTTAGAGCCATTTTTTTTAATACAAAGAGAACGGGATTTCACAAGTGAAACAGTACTGTGATAACGATACCAACAAAACTAATTATTATTCACCCACTGAAACACATAAAAAAAATCTGATGTGTAACACTCACATGACTTTTCTCATCTCTTGTACAAAGTATTTTTACAAACGCTTATTCCCCATCTAGTTCATGTTAATCGAGATAAACATTTGCAAACTCTGTTTTATTGCTAATTTTGTTGTAGATGTAGGGAAAATATATTTACAAGGGGAATATAGAAAAACAGTAGCCTTTAAGCACATACATATCTCTTAATAGCTGGTTGCTATGTGCAGTACCATTCTTTTTGCCACAGATTAATACTCTTTGCATATCAAAGACAAAAAAAAAAATGAATAACGAATTCCCATTTGAGAAAATAACTATTGGAAAATTTAAGTAAATAACAAGCAATATCTCGAAAACGGTTCACTCAACAATAAAGATGTATATGACATAAGTTGTGTATTTTAACGCGATCTACATACTTTCGTACTCACCTATAAGATATAGAGGGTAGAGGTCGTACGAACGTAGCACTTTGAGAATCTATATTCAACAGTTGGTGTTACTCCTTAGAAAGGAAGTATCTGCTGATTTTTATTTAATTCTTTACATTTTACATAACACGTATGCACTGGCACAACACAAAAGCACTACATACAATACTCAGTTTTAATATTTGCACTAATAACATCAGGAATAACTGAAGTCTGCAAACAGTCATTTCCCATGTGCAGCCTTACGTACAGAAAACGTGTGTGGCTGATCTATGTGTAAAAAGAGCCTGAGAGCGGATGTACGTCAGCGGTAAAATCTTTTAAATGCATTTTTATTGGCGATGGTAGAAATCGTGCAGTGGTGGATCGTGAAAATTCATATAAATGGATGTATCACCTCATAATAAGCCTCTATATACCAAGAATATTGAGTTTTTAAAAAGTCAGCAACTGTACCTGTGTTTCTATACGTGAACGTCAGATGGCAGCTTCGATACGTGTCCACGGAGACCTTAGTGCTAGGCAACTGTACCTCTGTTTCTATACGTGAACGGCAGATTGCAGCTTCGATACGTGTCCACGGAGACCTTAGTGCTAGGCAACTGTACCTCTGTTTCTATACGTGAACGGCAGATTGCAGCTTCGATACGTGTCCACGGAGACCTTAGTGCTAGGCAACTGCACCTCTGTTTCTATACGTGAACGGCAGATTGCAGCTTCGATACGTGTCCACGGAGACCTTAGCGCTAGGCAACTGCACCTCTGTTTCTATACGTGAACGGCAGATTGCAGCTTCGATACGTGTCCACGGAGACCTTAGTGCTAGGCAACTGTACCTCTGTTTCTATACGTGAACGGCAGATTGCAGCTTCGATACGTGTCCACGGAGACCTTAGTGCTAGGCAACTGTACCTCTGTTTCTATACGTGAACGGCAGATTGCAGCTTCGATACGTGTCCACGGAGACCTTAGTGCTAGGCAACTGCACCTCTGTTTCTATACGTGAACGGCAGATTGCAGCTTCGATACGTATCCACGGAGACCTTAGTGCTAGGCAACTGCACCTCTGTTTCTATACGTGAACGGCAGATTGCAGCTTCAATACGTGTCCACGGAGACCTTAGTGCTAGGCAACTGTACCTCTGTTTCTATACGTGAACGGAAGATTGCAGCTTCGATACGTGTCCACGGAGACCTTAGTGCTAGGCAACTGCACCTCTGTTTCTATAAGTGAACGTCAGATTGCAGCTTCGATACGTGTCCACGGAGACCTTAGTGCTAGGCAACTGCACCTCTGTTTCTATACGTGAACGGCAGATTGCAGCTTCGATACGTATCCACGGGGACCTTAGTGCTAGGGAACTGCACCTCTGTTTGTATACGTGAACGGCAGATTGCAGCTTCAATACGTGTACACGGAGACCTTAGTGCTAGGCAGCTGTACCTCTGTTTCTATACGTGAACGGCAGATTGCAGCTTCGATACGTGTCCACGGAGATCTTAGTGCTAGGCAGCTATACCTGTTTCTATACGTCAACGGCAGATTGCAGCTTCGATACGTGTTCACGGAGACCTTAGTGCTAGGCAACTGTACCTGTGTTTCTATACGTGTCCACGGAGACCTTAGTGCTAGACAACTGTACCTCTGTTTCTATACGTGAACGGCAGATTGCAGCTTCAATACGTGTCCACGGAGACCTTAGTGCTAGTGCTAGGCAACTATACCTCTGTTTCTATACGTGAACGGCAGATTGCAGGTTCGATACGTGTCCACGGAGATCTTAGTGCTAGGCAACTATACCTGTTTCTATACGTGAACGGCAGATTGCAGCTTCGATACGTGTCCACGGAGACCTTAGTGCTAGGCAACTGTACCTGTGTTTCTATACGTGAACGTCAGATGGCAGCTTCGATACGTGTCCACGGAGACCTTAGTGTTAGGCAACTGTACCTCTGTTTCTATACGTGAACGGCAGATTGCAGCTTCGATACGTGTCCACGGAGACCTTTCGCTTCAGGTGACAAAATAACACTAGGCACTTGTGTGCCGTGGTGTAAGCCGCAATCACGGTATTGGTAGCGTGGATCTCCTTGGGGCTCTCCTCGGAGTTACCTCAACACCACGTACATGACCTGGTTCGTCACGGGTACGCAGGTCTGCACTACCACTTCCTCGGCGTTGAGCAGGCCCAGGAGGCGATCGTACCGGTACACCAGCTAGCACGTGGACATGTTATCGCGCTGTGGTGTTGCGTGTGCGAGGTATGGAAACTCAAGGACGCAAAACATGCACGACCGAGGGTTAAAAAGCAGAACAAGTAGTGACGTGGAGCGTTGTGATTGGTGTAAATAAGACGATCTCTGATAGGTGGACAAATTGAAATAACGTGATGTGATAGGCGAAAATAAAATCAAAGGTGATTGGATGAAAAATGACGAGAAGGAATTAGCGGTGAATTTGTGAACTAAGATGGCGAAGATTTTTTTTTTTTAAAAAAAAGGATAATATAAGTACGGCAACTGTAACGGTTTACGGCAAACGCGCGCCGCGCAATGCGTCACGCCCGGGCAATAAAACAAAAATCATATTGAGCAAGATGCCCGGCGTGACGCATTGCGCGGCGCGCGTTTGCCGTAAACCGTTACAGTTGCCGTACTTATATTATCCTTTTTTTTAAAAAAAAAAAAAATCTTCGCCATCTTAGTTCACAAATTCACCGCTAATTCCTTCTCGTCATTTTTCATCCAATCACCTTTGATTTTATTTTCGCCTATCACATCACGTTATTTCAATTTGTCCACCTATCAGAGATCGTCTTATTTACACCAATCACAACGCTCCACGTCACTACTTGTTCTGCTTTTTAACCCTCGGTCGTGCATGTTTTGCGTCCTTGAGTTTCCATACCTCGCACACGCAACACCACAGCGCGATAACATGTCCACGTGCTAGCTGGTGTACCGGTACGATCGCCTCCTGGGCCTGCTCAACGCCGAGGAAGTGGTAGTGCAGACCTGCGTACCCGTGACGAACCAGGTCATGTACGTGGTGTTGAGGTAACTCCGAGGAGAGCCCCAAGGAGATCCACGCTACCAATACCGTGATTGCGGCTTACACCACGGCACACAAGTGCCTAGTGTTATTTTGTCACCTGAAGCGAAAGGTCTCCGTGGACACGTATCGAAGCTGCAATCTGCCGTTCACGTATAGAAACAGAGGTACAGTTGCCTAACACTAAGGTCTCCGTGGACACGTATCGAAGCTGCCATCTGACGTTCACGTATAGAAACACAGGTACAGTTGCCTAGCACTAAGGTCTCCGTGGACACGTATCGAAGCTGCAATCTGCCGTTCACGTATAGAAACAGGTATAGTTGCCTAGCACTAAGATCTCCGTGGACACGTATCGAACCTGCAATCTGCCGTTCACGTATAGAAACAGAGGTATAGTTGCCTAGCACTAGCACTAAGGTCTCCGTGGACACGTATTGAAGCTGCAATCTGCCGTTCACGTATAGAAACAGAGGTACAGTTGTCTAGCACTAAGGTCTCCGTGGACACGTATAGAAACACAGGTACAGTTGCCTAGCACTAAGGTCTCCGTGAACACGTATCGAAGCTGCAATCTGCCGTTGACGTATAGAAACAGGTATAGCTGCCTAGCACTAAGATCTCCGTGGACACGTATCGAAGCTGCAATCTGCCGTTCACGTATAGAAACAGAGGTACAGCTGCCTAGCACTAAGGTCTCCGTGTACACGTATTGAAGCTGCAATCTGCCGTTCACGTATACAAACAGAGGTGCAGTTCCCTAGCACTAAGGTCCCCGTGGATACGTATCGAAGCTGCAATCTGCCGTTCACGTATAGAAACAGAGGTGCAGTTGCCTAGCACTAAGGTCTCCGTGGACACGTATCGAAGCTGCAATCTGACGTTCACTTATAGAAACAGAGGTGCAGTTGCCTAGCACTAAGGTCTCCGTGGACACGTATCGAAGCTGCAATCTTCCGTTCACGTATAGAAACAGAGGTACAGTTGCCTAGCACTAAGGTCTCCGTGGACACGTATTGAAGCTGCAATCTGCCGTTCACGTATAGAAACAGAGGTGCAGTTGCCTAGCACTAAGGTCTCCGTGGATACGTATCGAAGCTGCAATCTGCCGTTCACGTATAGAAACAGAGGTGCAGTTGCCTAGCACTAAGGTCTCCGTGGACACGTATCGAAGCTGCAATCTGCCGTTCACGTATAGAAACAGAGGTACAGTTGCCTAGCACTAAGGTCTCCGTGGACACGTATCGAAGCTGCAATCTGCCGTTCACGTATAGAAACAGAGGTACAGTTGCCTAGCACTAAGGTCTCCGTGGACACGTATCGAAGCTGCAATCTGCCGTTCACGTATAGAAACAGAGGTGCAGTTGCCTAGCGCTAAGGTCTCCGTGGACACGTATCGAAGCTGCAATCTGCCGTTCACGTATAGAAACAGAGGTGCAGTTGCCTAGCCCTAAGGTCTCCGTGGACACGTATCGAAGCTGCAATCTGCCGTTCACGTATAGAAACAGAGGTACAGTTGCCTAGCACTAAGGTCTCCGTGGACACGTATCGAAGCTGCAATCTGCCGTTCACGTATAGAAACAGAGGTACAGTTGCCTAGCACTAAGGTCTCCGTGGACACGTATCGAAGCTGCCATCTGACGTTCACGTATAGAAACACAGGTACAGTTGCTGACTTTTTAAAAACTCAATATTCTTGGTATATAGAGGCTTATTATGAGGTGATACATCCATTTATATGAATTTTCACGATCCACCACTGCACGATTTCTACCATCGCCAATAAAAATGCATTTAAAAGATTTTACCGCTGACGTACATCCGCTCTCAGGCTCTTTTTACACATAGATCAGCCACACACGTTTTCTGTACGTAAGGCTGCACATGGGAAATGACTGTTTGCAGACTTCAGTTATTCCTGATGTTATTAGTGCAAATATTAAAACTGAGTATTGTATGTAGTGCTTTTGTGTTGTGCCAGTGCATACGTGTTATGTAAAATGTAAAGAATTAAATAAAAATCAGCAGATACTTCCTTTCTAAGGAGTAACACCAACTGTTGAATATAGATTCTCAAAGTGCTACGTTCGTACGACCTCTACCCTCTATATCTTATAGGTGAGTACGAAAGTATGTAGATCGCGTTAAAATACACAACTTATGTCATATACATCTTTATTGTTGAGTGAACCGTTTTCGAGATATTGCTTGTTATTTACTTAAATTTTCCAATAGTTATTTTCTCAAATGGGAATTCGTTATTCATTTTTTTTTTTGTCTTTGATATGCAAAGAGTATTAATCTGTGGCAAAAAGAATGGTACTGCACATAGCAACCAGCTATTAAGAGATATGTATGTGCTTAAAGGCTACTGTTTTTCTATATTCCCCTTGTAAATATATTTTCCCTACATCTACAACAAAATTAGCAATAAAACAGAGTTTGCAAATGTTTATCTCGATTAACATGAACTAGATGGGGAATAAGCGTTTGTAAAAATACTTTGTACAAGAGATGAGAAAAGTCATGTGAGTGTTACACATCAGATTTTTTTTATGTGTTTCAGTGGGTGAATAATAATTAGTTTTGTTGGTATCGTTATCACAGTACTGTTTCACTTGTGAAATCCCGTTCTCTTTGTATTAAAAAAAATGGCTCTAACGATTTTGATGAAAAATATCGTATGTTTAATATAATGTCGTGAGAAATGAAATGTATATCTCGAATTTTCTGGGAATGTCTCCAAAAGTATTCTTCATTGTGAACGTCTTTTTCATAACTGAAAAACCGTAAGAGATAGACAAAATTTTACTACACAAAAAATGTAGATCGCGTTAAAATACACATCTTATGTAATATACATTTTTGTTGTTGAGTGAACCGTTTTCGAGATATTGTTTGTTAATTTTCCAATATTTATTTTCTCAAATGGGACTTCGTTATTCATTTTTTTTTGTCTTTGATATGCAAACAGTATTAATCTGTGGCAAAAAGAATGGTGTTGCACATAGCAACCAGCTATTAAGAGATATGTATGTGCTTAAAGGCTACTGTTTTTCTATATTCCCCTTGTAAATATATTTTCCCCTACATCTACAAGAAAATTAGCAATAAAATAGAGTTTGCAAATGTTTATCTCGATTAACATGAACTAGATGGAGCATAAGCGTTTGTAAAAATACTTTGTACAAGAGTAGAGAACGTCATGTGAGTGTTACACATCAGATTTTTTTTTTTTATACAAGAAAATTAGCAATAAAATAGATTTTGCAAATGTTTATCTCGATTAACATGAACTAGATGGGGAATAAGCGTTTGTAAAAATACTTTGTACAAGAGTTGAGAAAGTCATGTGAGTGTTACACATCAGATTTTTTTTTTTTGTTTCAGTGGTATCGTTATCACAGTACTGTTTCACTTGTGAAATCCCGTTCTCTTTGTATTAAAAAATGGCTCTAACGATTTTGATGAAAATATCATATATTTAAGATAATGTCGAGAGAAATGAAATGTATATCTCGAATTTTCTGGGAATGTCTCCAAAAGAATTCTTCATTGTGAACGACTTTTTCATAACTGATAAACCGTAAGAGATAGACAAAAGTTTGCTACACAAAAAATGTAGATCGCGTTAAAATACACAACTTATGCCATATACATTTATTTTGTTGAGTGAACCGTTTTTCGAGATATTGCTTGTTATTTCCTTTAAATTTTCCAATACTTATACTTTTTCTCAAATGCGTTATTCATTTTTACTTTCTCTACTACGTATAGTAAGTAGGGGAAGTATTGCATTCCACCCAAAAATTCGATACCGAGATTTCACTGGAAATACATGTTTTGAGAATCACTGAATCCAGAAAAAAAAAAGCATTTTTGGAAACATGTCCGTGTGTGTGTCTGTCTGTGCGTCTGTGTGTCTGTGAACAGCATAACTCAAAAACGAACAGTCGGATAAACACCAAACTTGGTATTTAGGTTCAGTATGCATAACTGGTAAACCATAAGAGATAGCCAAAATTTTACTACACAAAAAATGTAGATCGCGTTAAAATACACAATTTATGTCATATACATTTTTTTTTAGTTGAGTGAACCATTTTCCTTAAATTTTCCAATACTTATACTTTTTCTCAAATGCGTTATTCATTTTTACTTTCTCTACTACGTATAGTAAGTAGGGGAAGTATTGCATTCCACCCAAAAATTCGTTACCGAGATTTCACTGGAAATACATGTTTTGAGAATCTCTGAATCCAAAAAAAAAAAGCATTTTTGGAAACATGTCCGTGTGTGTGTCTGTCTGTGTGTCTGTGTGTCTGTGAACAGCATAACTCAAAAACGAACAGTCGGATAAACACCAAACTTGGTATTTAGGTTCAGTATCTTCCAGAGATGCGACACGAAGGTTTTCAAGAAAATCCCCCCACCCCAGACTACCCTTTACATGGAACATTTTTCGAAAATTTTAATTTTCTCAAAAACGGCTCTAACGATTTTGATTAAAACATCATATGTTTAAGATATTGTCATGTCAAATAAAATGTATATCTCGAATTTTCTGGGAATGTCTCCAAAAATATTCTTCATTGTGAACGACTTTTTTGCATAACTGGTAAACCATAAGAGATAGACAAAATTTTACTACACAAAAAATGTAGATCGCGTTAAAATACACAACTTATGTCATATACGTTTCTTTTGTTGAGTGAACCGTTTTCGAGATATTGCTTGTTATTTCCTTAAATTTTCCAATACTTATACTTTTTCTCAAATTCGTTTATTCATTTTTTTTATGTCCTGAACATGCAAACAGAATGGAATTCGCCACATAGCAACCAGCGTTAAAATATTTGACTATCGCTTAAAAGCTACCAATTAGATTGTACAAGAGTAGAGAAAGTTATGTGAGTGTAACAAATCAGTTTTTTTTATACGCTACTATTTTAGTGTGTGTGTGTGTGTGTGTGTGTGTGTGTGTGTGCGCGCGCGCGAGTACGTGCCTAGGAACCGTGCGCCACAAGCCAAAACGACGACGTTATAGAAAAACTTTATCAATTGCCTACCGGCCAGGGACAACCGCTAAAAAACCTGAAAAAAGCTCTAAGAGTATTCTAACGCTTACCGATCTGGAAAACCCTTGAAAACAAGATAGTACACTTTTGAGATATTGCTTGTTATTTCCTTAAATTTTTCAATACTTTTTTACTTTCTCTACTACGTATAGTAAGTAGGGGAAGTATTGCATTCCGCCCAAAAATTCGATACCGAGATTTCACCGGAAATACACGTTTTGAGACCTCCTGAATCAAAAAAAAAAAAAAAAAAAAAAAAAAAAAAAAAAAAGCATTTTTGGAAACATGTCCGTGTGTGTGTGCCTGTCTGTGTGTCTGTCTGTCTCTCTGTGTGTGTGTGTGTGTGTGCGCGCGCGGGTACGTGCCTAGTATCCGTGCGCCGACAAGGTAAAACTTCATCGTTTGCCTACCGGGCAGGGACAACCGCTAAAAAACCTGAGAAAACCTCGAAAATTAGAAACGCCTTCGTCAACCAGTGCAGAAAACGCCTACCGACCAGGGAAAACCTATGAAAAAGCAGAAAGAGCTTGCATTTGTTTACCATCCGCAGAAAACTCCAAAAAAAAAAAAAAAAAAAACTAGTCATTTTAAAAAAAAAAAAGGAAAAAAGACGAATAATATAAGTATGGTAGAAACAGCTTGCATTCGTCTACCAACCAGAGAAAACCCCCGAAACACTAGTTATTTAAAATTGCTGATGAGTTCTGGATAGGCTTTTGCAAATGTTGTTGGTAGCAAAACTTGCCTTTTCCATCACCTCCAACATACCCCACTCCCACACCTTTTTTTCTTTCCACCAATCATAATCTCTCTTATTCTCGCCAATCAGCAACTTTCATTTGTTCCTTTTCACCAATAACATCACTTCTTATTCCCACCAATGACAACTTCACACGTCACTTTCTGTTATACTTTTTATCCCTCGTTCGCCATCTTTCCCCCTCTTTCAGACCCCAACCGCCGCACAGTCAACACCTCGCCGCTCCTTAACCTCAACTTCGTGCCTCCGCCATCTTATTTAGTTCACATTTTTACCACCGCGCCTCTCATCTCTCAACCAGATTGCCTGCAAGAACAGATCTCGTTCATTCGCACCTCGACGGTTGCCTCGGCAGCAGCTACTGCCAACACCTACGTCGTACACGTTTTTGACCGCTTTCGACCGGCTTGAGAACCCTGCTCCTACGTACGCTAGCGACCATCACGATGGTCCAGTACCAGGTTTTGGTATAGTTAAATTACGCCTCTGCAAAGGGTGTCTGTACCGCTTTAAAAACCTAGGTATATCAGTGCGTAGTGATGTTGGTTGATCTTAAAGCTGGTTAAGCATTTTCAAAAACAGTTTGCTTTTATTTTTCCGTCTCGCGTGCCGCGCTTTTGGTGACGCATCCACACCGGTAACAGGTAAGTAACACACGCATAATTATTTTTCGGACCTGCTTGGCGTAGGAATATATCCTTTCGTGTTTTGGTACTGTAACCTCAAACCTCCTTACCCTCCTCTTGCGTCCGCCATCTTGTTTAGTTCTCACCGCATCTCCTTGTCGCAAACCCTCCGCCATTTTTAGTTCCCGCTATTTTAACCTCAAAATCTACTCTTCTAACCTCTTGCTACCGCCATCTTCTTTTAGTTCCCATTCTCACCACCGCATCTCCTTACCCCCACCTCTTGCGACCGCCATGTTCACCACTAACCTCCAACTTTCCTCGTCCTTAAACCTCTTGTCTCAACCACCTTGTTTAGTTCCCATTTTCGCCACCGCATCTCATATCGCCCCATCTCTCTATCCACTCAAGAAAACTACCATCCAACGTTCAAAAATTGCTGATCAGTTCACGACAGGCTTTTGCAAATCTTGTTGCTAGCAAAACTTACCTTTCCCATCACCTCCAACATACCCCACTCCTTTTTCTTTCCACCAATCATAACCTCTCTTATTCTTACCAATCAGCAACTTTCATTTGCTCCTTTCCACCAATAAAATCACTTCTTATTCCCACCAATCACAACTTCACACGTCACTTTCTGTTACACTTTTTATCCCTCGCTCCCCATCTTTTCCCTCTTTCAGTCCCGACCTCCGCACAGACAACACCTCGCCGCTGCTCACATCTCCGAACCAAATTGCCGGCGAGAACAGATCTCGTTTATTCACACCTCGACGGTTGACTCGACAGCAGCTACTGCGAACACCTACGTCGTACACGTTTTTGACCGCTTTCGACCGGCTTGAGAACCCTGCTCCTACGTACGCTAGCGACCATCACGATGGTCCAGTACCAGGTTTTTGGTATAGTTAAATTACGCCTCTGCAAAGGGTGTCTGTACCGCTTTAAAAACCTAGGTATATCAGTGCGTAGTGATGTTGGTTGATCTTAAAGCTGGTTAAGCATTTTCAAAAACAGTTTGCTTTTATTTTTTCGCGTCGCGTGCCGCGCTTTTGGTGACGCATCCACACCGGTAACAGGTAAGTAACACACGCATAATTATTTTTCGGACCTGCTTGGCGTAGGAATATATCCTTTCATGTTTTGGTACTGTAACCTCAAACCTCCTTTCCCACCTCTTGCGTCCGCCATCTTGTTTAGTTCTCACCGCATCTCCTTGTCGCAGACCCTCCGCCATTTTTAGTTCCCGCTATTTTAACCTCAAAATCTACTCTTCTAACCTCTTGCTACCGCCATCTTCTTTTAGTTCCCATTCTCACCACCGCGTCTCCTTACCCCCACCTCTTGCGACCGCCGTGTTCACCACTAACCTCCAAATTTCCTCGTCCTTAAACCTCTTGTCTCAACAACCTTGTCTAGTTCCCATTTTCGCCACCGCATCTCATATCGCCCCCATCTCTCTATCCACTCAAGAAAACTACCATCCGACGTTCAAAAATTGCTGATCAGTTCAAGACAGGCTTTTGCAAATCTTGCTGCTAGCAAAACTCACCTTTCCCATCACCTCCAACATACCCCACTCCCACAACTTTTTCTTTTCCACCAATCATAATCCCTCTTATTCCTACCAATCAACAACTCTCATTTGTTCCTTTCCACCAATAAAATCACTTCTTACTCCCACCAATCACAACTTCACACGTCACTTTCTGTTACACTTTTTATCCCTCGCCCCCCATCTTTACCCCTCTTTCAGTACCGACCTCCGCACAGACAACACCTCGCCACCCGGCTCCTCTCCATCACGCGACCTCCATACTCCTCCATCTCCCTTCCTCCATCTCCCACCCCAAATTAACGAACCAATCAAAACACTACACGTCACTTCCTCAATTCTTTCAACTCGTCCCGGATGAGCCAACCGATTTAACGATAATCCTACCGCTCAGGGCGCTTTTCAAACTTACCGCCGCCGCCGTCGCACGCAGCGACACTAGCGACACTAGCGCCCCTAGCGGCAGGATTATCGTTAAAAACAATTGGCTCATCCGGGACTATTACTACTTGCAAATCTTGCTGCTAGCAAAACTCACCTTTCCCAACACCTCCAACATACCCCACTCCCACACCTTTTTCTTTTCCTCCAATCATAATCTCTCTTATTCCTACCAATCAACAACTCTCATTTGCTCCTTTCCACCAATAAACTCACTTCTTATTCCCACCAATCACAACTTCACACGTCACTTTCTGTTACACTTTTTATCCCTCGCTCCCCATCTTTTCCCCCATTTCAGTACCGACCTCCGCACAGACAACACCTCGCCACCCAGCTCCTCTCCATCACGCGACCTCCATACTCCTCCATCTCCCTTCCTCCATCTCCCACCCCAAATTAACGAACCAATCAAAACACTCCACGTCACTTCCTCAATTCTTTCAACTCGTCCCGGATGAGCCAATTGCAATAACGATAATCCTACCGCTCAGGGCGCTTTTCAAACTTACCGCCGCCGCCGTCGCACGCAGCGACACTAGCGACACTAGCGCCCCTAGCGGCAGGATTATCGTTAAAAACAATTGGCTCATCCGGGACTATTACTACTCACGTCCCGGTTTAGGAAACAAGGTGCTGGGATGGAGTATTACATATTTTATTTATTTATTTATTTCTCGTGATTGTATGGGATCATAGTTTATTTGAATTAAAATGCAGTAGATAGAAAAATAAATTTTCGTAAAAATAATTTGAATACCCACTAATAACCGATAGAGGGTAGAGCGTCTACAAACTATTCCTGAAAAAAATTTATTTTTATATCTACTTCATTTTAATTTAAATAAACCTTTACATAAACAGCTACATTAGACATTTTGTTATAGATACAAAGAGAACAGCGATAGTCAAATGTTGAACAACTGAACGCTATATGCTGGCCTTAAAATTCCTTACTGTTTCCATGACATCGCGAGAAACAACTGAATATCGATAGGAGTTTTAAATAATAACAAAAGTATAGACCAATTCGAACCATTAATAATGGATACTCGGAAATGGCTTAGGCCACACCCCTCCAAAAAAAAAGAAGAATAAACTGTATGTTTTAATATATCGTTTAATGTTTACCAGTTATACAAAATTCCTTCAGAATGAAGAGGACTTCACAGGCTATTTCCAGAAAATTCAAGATATACATTTTATTTGTCATGTAAATATCTGTATGTATGGTATTTTAATCAAAATAATTAGCCATTTGTGCGAAAATAAAAGAAAATCGAAAAATGCTCCATGTAATGGGTAGTTGTAAGTGGGGGGATTTTCTTGAAAATCTCCGTGTAGGCTTTTTGGAAGATACTGAACTTAAATACCAAGTTTGGTATTTATGCAACTTTTCGTTTTTGAGTTATGCTGTTGGCACACACAGACTTTTACCTAAAATTACTTCTTTTGGGTTCAGGAGTCCTCAAAACATGTATTTCCGGTGAAATCTCAATATGAATTTTTTTTAGTGCAATGCAATCCTTCTCTACCTACTGTGTACATACGTGGTAGAGATAGTAGAAACAGTAAATATATTTCAAGTATTAAATTTGATTTCTGGGAGCATTTTTTAAGAAATAAGTTAATTTTTGCTTCCTTTTTTTTTGCATTATTTTTTCTCTCTGTATTTTATTTTCCGTCGCTTTAGCTCGCTGGTGATATTGCGACGGATCTGTTGGTGGATAACTCTTAGAACGATATGTAATGGACAGTTGGCCTTCTAGGTCTCATTTATGTAACCACCAGCTTCATGCCGTGCAGATGGCATTAGGATGCCGTCCAGTCTAACCGCCGCCCCCACACAGAAATGCGGACAGTTAGCCTTCTAGGTCTCATCCCTGTAACCACCTGCTTCATGCCGTGCAGATGGCATTAGGGTGCCGTCCAGTCCAACCGCCGCCCTCACACATAAAGGCGGACAGTTAGCCTTCTAGGTCTCATCCCTGTAACCACCTGCTTCGTGTCGTGCAGATGGCATTAGGGTGCCGTCCAGTCCAACCGCCGCCCTCACACAGAAAGCCGGACAGTTAGCCTTCTAGGTCTCATCCCTGTAACCACCTGCTTCATGCCGTGCAGATGGCATTAGGGTGCCGTCCAGTCCAACCGCCGCCCTCACACAGAAAGGCGGACAGTTAGCCTTCTAGGTCTCATCCCTGTAACCACCTGCTTCATGTCGTGCAGATGGCATTAGGATGCCGTCCAGTCCAACCGCCGCCCTCACACAGAAAGCCGGACAGTTAGCCTTCTAGGTCTCATCCCTGTAACCACCTGCTTCATGCCGTGCATATGGCATTAGGGTGCCGTCCAGTCTAACCGCCGCCCTCACACAGAAAGGCGGACAGTTAGCCTTCTAGGTCTCATCCCTGTAACCACCTGCTTCATGCCGTGCATATGGCATTAGGGTGCCGTCCAGTCCAACCGCCGCCCTCACACATAAAGGCGGACAGTTAGCCTTCTAGGTCTCATCCCTGTAACCACCTGCTTCATGCCGTGCATATGGCATTAGGGTGCCGTCCAGTCCAACCGCCGCCCTCACACATAAAGGCGGACAGTTAGCCTTCTAGGTCTCATCCCTGTAACCACCAGCTTCATGCCGTGCAGATGGCATTAGGGTGCCGTCCAGTCCAACCGCCGCCCCCACACAGAAAGGCGGACAGTTAGCCTTCTAGGTCTCATCCCTGGAAATGCCATCTTGAATCGTCACGTGCCCTCAGAGACCCCAGCGCATGGCAGCCGGATCTTCTGTTTCGTGCCGTGCAGATGGCGTTAGGTTGCCGTCCAGTCCAACGGCTTATAGTGTATGTAGATAGATGGCAGAGCATTCGCTATTACCACTTATTTAACTAATGTTTTGGACTTAAGATGGAACTTGGGTCGTGGTATTTAATATCCAATCCGGCATTTACCTTGGCCACTGAGGAAAATCACGAAAAACCCTGAGTTAGATTGGTGGGCCCACGGGATTTGAACCTGGGACCCCCCGAATGCGGGTCACAGACTTTACCGTTTGGTTTTGCATTATTGCTCGCTTATGAAAGAATACGTGTTGAAGGAAGGGCCGCCAGAGCTAATAAAGTGTTCGTGGTAAGGGACAGTTATTGATGTACGACGGCCAAGAAAGCCGGATCCACGGCTGTGGAGTGATGACCAATCATAACAGGGAAATTACTTATTGGCCAACCACCAGGCGGCCTAACAACGGGAGTGGCTGATGAAAAACGCGAACCTCTATCATGAATAGCAGAACAGTTTATTTTCTTATTTAGCAAAACTAGCTGCGTTCTTCTTTGTATTTCTGTGTACATACAGGATGTTTAAAACGCCCTGCGGCTCCTCTCTTGGCTTCTCTGCTGTCCGCCAGGTGATGCATTTGGTTTTCCACAAAATAATATTCTCTGCTATTTTGAAATGTCATCATTTAAGTTCCAAAGTTGAAGAAAAATCTGATGTGTTGTGTTCACATGACTTTCTCTACTCTTGTACAAGCTATTGCTAATTTTCTTGTAGATGCATGGGGAATATGGTAGGTTTTAAGAGCTGGTTGCTATGTGGCGCATTCCATTCTCTTTGTATTACCAGGACATAAAAAAACGAATAACGAATTTCCATTTGAGAAAAAATATAAGTATTGGAAAATTCAAACAAATAACAAGGAATACCTTGGAAATAGTTCACTCGACATAAAAATATATATGACAAATTGTGTGTTTTAACGAGCTCTACATTTTTTTGTGTAATAAAATTTCGTCTTATCTCTTACGGTTCACCAATTATTTGAAAGTCGTTCAGAGTGAAAAGAACTTTTGGAGACATTCCTAGAAAATTCAAGATATGCATTTCATTTGTCATGAAAATATCTTAAATATGTGATATTTTAATCAAAATCGTTTGAGCCATTTTTGAGAAAATTAAAACTTTCGATAAATGTTCCATGTAAAGGGTAATCTTGGCTGGGGGAATTTTCTTGAAAATCTTCGTGCCTCATCCTTGCAAGGTACTAAACTCAGATACCAGGTTTGGTATTTATCCGACTTTTCGTTTTTGAGTTATGATGTTCACAGGAACACACACGGACTTTATTTGGATTCAGGTGGCCTCAAAACATGTATTTTCAGCAAAATCTCGGTATCGAATTTTTTGGTGGAATGCAATACTTCCCTTACTTATTATACGTAGTAGAGAGAGAAAAATGCTTTTCTTTTGAGTGTCCGAAGATTGTGGTACAAAGAGTAAAAGTAGTAAGTTTTAACACGTGTGACATATACTATTGTTTTAGACAGCGCTCGAATTCGTAAAACAACAATAATATTATATTGATTACTGAAACTAACAGTTATCAAATTTAGAACGCGGCTCTTGAAACAAGAGAAATGACGTTAAAAGAGCGAGCTGTCAGATGTTTCTTTGTTGCCAATGGGACACTTTTAACAGTGAAGAGTCAATTGATAAAAATTATGAGTCGAAATGATCGTTTCGAGGTTATCAAGACCTCATCATCAGCGATTGAAAGACGACGAGTCGTGTAAATGAAGGCTTTTAATATCATTTCGACTCATTATTTTTATATCAGATGTTTTGTTGAGTCAGTACCTAGTTGTTATTTTCAGTGAAATTATTTGCAACATGTTTTGCCTTACACCAGACAGTGAAGCGATTAAATGTTACATTATATTGCTTTCTGGATTTTTGGGGGTAAATACTTCTGGTGTTATTGTTCCTGCTGCTTCTGTACTTTCACTTCTATTTCAGTTTCGTCTGAATTCGCAATTTCCGCCATTATGTAGGTTATACTAGATAAAAGTTTAACGTTTTATATCAAAGAAGACAGAATGCTGCCAATATAACGTAATTCATGCATCATGCATCAGCGTTTTTCTAAGTCTGAGCGCCTTTTTCGCAAGTTCACCTTTTTTCGACTACATGTTTGTTTACTATACGTAAGTAGAGGAAATATTGTATTGAACCCAAAAATGCGATACAGAGATTTCACTAGAAACACGCGATTTGAGACAGCCTCAAACCGTCGCCAAAACGAAAAGTGTGTTAAACATGAGATTTGGTATTTCAGTTCAGCAGCTTATCAGGACGCGACACCAACATATTCAAGAAAATCCCTCCACCCGAAGATATCATTAAATGCTTTTGATATGCTAAGATTTGGATTAAAATACAATATGTTTAAGATATAAACGTAACAAATAAAATGTATATCTTGAATTTTGTGGGAAGAGCTCTTCTTTTTGCATCACATTTGTACACTGTAGATAGACAAAATCTTACTGTACAAAGAATGATAGGGTCGTTCTAAAGTAAGTTTAAACATTAAACCGTTATAAGTATTATAATATTTAAGATAGAAAAAAAAAGCATCATAGTGTTGGACAAACAAAAGGGTTTGGCTTTCATTTGTTTCTCTTTGTATTTCACAGTTGAACATTAGTGATGTTACCTACTGCTACATGAATCTGTACGTTTCAAACCGCTAAATGTTGCAATACAGCTGATACAATGTTATTATGAAAACAATAGGGGTCTTGCTCAAGGTCTGAGAACAGTTAGGACTTTTAACAATTGAAGAGCAGGCCCATTTCGTAATTATGGGAATTTAATGAGGGAATTTGAAGAAACCGGTTCTGTTGCTGATAAGAAGAAATCTAGAAGAGGTAATCAATGATGTGACTGTTGCCGAGGTGCTTCATACAAATAATCAAATAATTATGTAATTAGTAGTGTTCAGTGGCGGTTGAAGTAAGAAGGCAGTGGTAGCGCCAGGACTACCTCCCCAAAATTCTTATATGAAGCAACAAATGCACCACCACCTCGCCATTTTTGTATAGCTACCTCCACGTTAGTACCCTAACCGCTACTCTAAGAACAACTCCCGGTTAGCTGTTAAACGAAGGTCGTAATACGAAAATTTGCCCTGACTCGCAGTTAATATCTAACCGGAGATCGTAATACAGACAAGTACACACACTAATGAAACTAAGCCCAACACCACGGCTCCCTTTCAAATCGCGCGCGCAAACTCTCATCTGGCCGGGTGCAGGTGCTGACTGTGCAGTTTTACTTCTGCTGGACTGCTGGCAGTCAATGGAGAAAGATGCCGGGCTCTTATAAGGAACTATTTGTGGCCTCAATTGAATAGTATGGATCTCAGAAACATCTGGTTCCAGCAAGATGGTGCCACATGTCATACTGCTCTCGAAACAATCGATCTTTTGAAGGAGAAGTTGAGAGGTTTCATCATTTCCCGTAGTGGTGATGTTAACTGGCCCCCGAGGACATGTGATTTAACGCCGTTGGATTACTTCTTGTAATGTTTATGTCAACAAGTCAGAAACAGTAAAATGATCTTATGAATAACATCACGCGTGTTATTCGTGAAGTTGGACCTAATTTACGTTCCTCTGTCATTGAAAATTGGGTCAACCGTATACGCGCAGACAACGAAGTCGCGGCGGTCACTTAACTGATGTTCTCTTCCACAGTAATGACATTAATTATGTTCCAAAATAAAAAAAAGAAATGAACCTATCATTTACGGAACGTGTTTTATTTAAGTTCAAAGATAGGGCACTCTTGTTGAAAGACCCTATATATATCACCAAAATTATGTTTTGACGAGCTCAACATAGGAGTGAGAACAAAATGCAATGTAAGTTAGCCTGGAACTGCCTAATAAACCTTATGCAAGTGGCAAAACTCAACAAAGTTATTTTTGGGTGAGTACCTGGACATAAGGGAATTTTAGGCAATCAAGAAGCACATATCCTGGCAAGAAAAGGATCTGCTCAGACATGAACCAGTTTTTGGGGTACCCTTAAACTCTGTTCAAAGAGCCATTGCTGAGTGGATTAATCATAACGACTAATCGCAGTGGGATATGAAATAAACCTGATAACCAGAAAATGGGAATCTTTAGAGAGGAACCAGCATATAGGCTGTGTAACCTGCCGCTCATATTATCTTCAAATTTGAAGAGCTGGGTACGCTTTTGGGTCTGATAAACCCAAATGATGATTCAGCTATAGAAAACTTAATTGATAAAACTACTGTCCCCACTTAAAGGGAAGAACTATTTAAGTAAAACAATACTGATGGGAGATAATAGAACAAAACTCTTAGATTTCAGTGTTAAGGGCAATTACAACCCGACTCCATCACTACGATAGTCAAGTCAAGAATAGTTTGCAAAAAAGTGAGATTTTTTATATTGCTTAATGTGTACCGTGGCCCACCGAAATGATTGCCGCCTGTACAGTTTTAACATGGCATGACATGTGGCACCATCTTGCATGCAGTCAGCTGTATTAGCCTCTGTCAGCGCTACAAAGGTCACAAGGTTGGCTTCTGACATTTCACTGGAATTAAATTATTATGCTTCCTTGGTTTCCGCCAATAAAGTTGTTTAATATAAGTTGACTTTTATCTTGTTAGATCCGGAGGCCTTCCCGTGCGGGTTTACACAAATTCGTGGAAACCTTCCTTCCGTAACTGCGCTCGCATGCCAAAGGATGCCTTTGTTCTCTGGTGTGCTGCATTCACACGCATTTCTCCGCTCGCTCTTCTACAAACTGTTCTCTTCTAACCACTTCTTGTTAATACACATAAACTTTCATTACACATTTCGTTGTAGCTATAAGAGGAGTAGTGTTACACTCACATGACTTTCTCTGCTCTTGTACAAACTATTTTTACAAACGCTTATTCTCCATATGCTTCATGTTAATCGAGATATCGAGACGTCAATCTTATTGATAATTTTCTTGTAGATGCAAGGGGAATATGGTAGGCTTTAAGCGATAGTCAAATGTTTTAAGCGCTGGTTGCTATGTGGCGCATTCCATTCTCTTTGCATGTCCAGGACAAAAAAAATGAATAACGAATTTGGGAAAAGGTATAAGTATTGGAAAATTTAAGGGAATAACAAGCAATATCTCGAAAATGGTTCACCCAACAAAAAAATTGTATATGACATAAATTGTGTATTTTAACGCGATCTACATTTTTTTGTGTAGTAAAATTTTGTTTATTTCTTATGGTTTACCAGTTATGCAAAAGTCGTTCACAATGAAGAATGCTTTTGGAGACATTCCCAGAAAATTCGAGATATACATTTCATTTGTCATGAAAATATGTTAAACATATGATATTTTAATCAAAATCGTAAGAGCCATTTTTGAGAAAATTAAAATTTTCGAAAAATGTTCCATGTAAGGGTAATCTGGGGTGGGGGAATTTTCTTGAAAACCTTCGCGTCGCATCTCTGGAAGATACTGAACCTAAATACCAAGTTTGGTGTTTATCCGACTGTTCGTTTCTGAGTTATGCTGTTCACAGACAGACACACAGACACACAGATGGACATGTTTCTAAAAATGCTTTTTTTTTTATTCAGGGGTCTCAAAACATGTATTTCCGGTGAAATCTCGGTATCGAATTTTTGGGTGGAATACAATACTTCCCCTACTTACTGTACGTAGTAGAGAAAGTAATAAGGTGTTATAATAATAGTTCTAATAAATCACTGGAGGTTCACCAAAACTGCTTCAAAATGAAGATTAGTTTATTGGCTATTCCCAGAAAATTTAAGATATATATTTTATTTCTGATGTAAATATATTTAATGTATGGTGTTTTAATCAAAATCGTTACGGCCATATTTTAGAATACACGATGATTTATGAAGAACTGACACATTTATTTCTTTAATTGTTTCAAAACAAATTATGCTAGCGACAACTTATTATACCTGAAATGCAGAGGAAGTTTGGGAGATTATTTACCTCTATAGCAAATGTTGAAAATATCCTCCATCCTGCATAAGGCACAACTGAACACGTCGTTCCATGTTACTGGCCACTTGTTGGAGGACTCTGTTGTCAATAGCTTGCATCTCCTGTGTAATGTTGTGCTTCAGATCGTCCAATGTCTGGGGACGTGTGGCATAAACCCTGTCTTTTGAAGTCCGGCGATGTCAATCTCGGTGGCCATAGGTTCTTGGAAATTATCCGGTCGTCAAAGAAACTTGCATGGATTCATTTGATGTATGCATGTAGCGCCGTCCTGCTGAAAATATCCTTGACTCAGCTCTACATCGTCTAGTTGCTCAGCAAACTCCATGAAAATCCGTCGGTACCCCGCAGTGTTCACATTGTTTAAAAAAAATTGGTCCCATTATTCTCTGTGAGGATATTGCGCACCAAACTCCGATTTTAACTGGTGCATAAGTGTTTCATGAATAACATGTGGATTTTGGCTGGCCCAATATCGTGAGTTATTTGAGTTCACATAGCCGGATAAATGGAACCATGCTTCATCTGTGAACCATGTGATGGACAATATGGCAGGATTTTGCACAATGAACGCCTGAAACCAACGACAATAATTCAGTCATCTATCCTTATCTGGTTCCTGTAACTGATGGACAACCTTAATCCTATACGGCTTTAGGTCTGCACTTTTCACAGCTCTCTGACACATTGAGTAGCTGTACCCTGTCTCCTGCGACAAACGTCTTAATGGTTTTTGGATGACTGATCCAGTCGTACTCTTACGTCAACAACAGCCGTGGGAAGCCTAGATGAACGAGTTTTGCCTTTTTCACTCACCAGAGACCCAGTTGTTTCCAATTTGTTTACCAGTCCCAGCATTGTGTTTCTTTGGGAAGGATTCCGAACACCAAATTCTCTCTGGTATGCCCTTTGAGTAGTTGTAATTGAATTCATAATCCAGTATTGCTTTACAAGGAAGAGTCGTTCATTTAATGTGTACTCCATTTTCACGTTGACTAGAACAAAATCTCAAAAATAATTGCGGACAATAAAACTAACAATTACGAATAAAACATGAACATCTGTGCATTTAGTGACAGGCAATCGAAACTCCAGAAGATTCTGCTTAATTTGGTGCTAAAATTGGGGCAATGAGTGAATTTCGAACTGAATAATTAAAGAAAGGAATGTGTCAGTTCTTCATAAATCAACCTCTATAAAAATTTCGAAAGATGTTCCATGTAAAGGGCAGTTTATGTGGGAGATTTTCTTGAAAATCTTCGTGCTGCATCTCTGGAAGATACTGAACTTAAATATCAAGTTTGGTATCTATCTGACTTTTCCTTTTTAAGTTATGCTTTTATTTTTTTTTTCAAATTGAGATACTGTCAAACGTATTTCCGGATGAAATGTTTGTATCGAATACAATACCTCCCCTACTTACTATAGATAACGAGGGCTCCCGCAACTGAGAAAGAGCACCGCAAGCAGGCCCTTTTTGCCTCTGGCGTTGCCCATGGGCTTAAGGGACGACCGGATTTGTATGATGGTGGGCACAAGCATGGAAGGGGTCCCTAACGTATCCAGATCGAACGCCCGAGGCTATCCACAAGCCACCGAGCTTCCAAGGTCCCCCCCACACGGCCCACTCAGAGGAGTGTTCTAACTGAGCAGTGTTGCAACGAAAGCGCACAGCCACCGTCGGCTGGCCCTACAGTCCTCAAACAGATGGCATAGAAGACGATAGGGACAGGAGAGTCACCCCAGCATTCGCCTACCGACCCAGGGAAAGCAGGAAAAACTCATGGGTCGGTGATGGAAGCACACGTTACATTGGCCAAGAGCTAGCTGTATATTGGTTTAAGCTGGGAGTCGGCGTGTTCCTGGAAGAGTTCGTCAGTCAGCCCGCGGTAATTACAAAGACCAGCCGTTGCTGTTTAGGCCCGAGCAGCGCATCTATATATAACTCCATCCGTACGAAGCTGGAATCCAAATTTCCCTATTTTAAGACGTTAATTCCCAGCAATTACGGACAGCGCAACTCTTAAGAAAGAACACTCGTAAAAAATGTACTTGATGGAGGAATAAGTCCTCCAATATAACTCGTCGAGGGGGAGGGGCTAAATGACGTCATATTAGAGGGCAAAGGGTAATTATTTATGACGTGGTGGGGGCAAGGAGGTGTCGGGGAGGGAAGCAGAAAGAATTCTTCACTGAAAACGTTTTTAATGTGCATATTCTGGTTCTTTGGCGCCGTGTTGTACCCTAAAATGGGGCAACATTCGTAACTTCATAACATTCAAATCTTTACCTCTCTTGTACCAAAATTCATTCCTATACAAACCATTGTCACAAAAGCTTATTTCTACTCTCTCTATTACGTATAGCAGGTAGGGGAAGTATTGCATTCCACCCAAAATTTCAATACAGAGATTTCATAGGAAATACATGTTTTGAGTCCCTCTGAATAAAGAATACTTTTAGAAAAAGGTCCGTGCGTGCGTCTGTGAACAGCACAACTCAAAAACGAAAAGCCAGATAAATACCAAACTTGGCATTTAGCTTCAGTATCGTTCAAAGATGCTACAGGAAGAGTTTCAAGAAAATCCCCCCCTCACCTCAGACTACTCTTTACATGAACATTTTTGGAAACATGGCCCTAACGATTTTGATTAAAATGTCATATGTTTAAGATATTTTCTCGCAAATGAAATGTGTATCTTGAATTTTCTGTGAATGTCCCCACAAGTCGTCTTCATTCTGAATGACTTTCGCATAACTCGTAGACCGTAAGATATAGACAACATTTTACTACACGAAAAATGTAGATCTCGTTAAAACACATAATTTATGTCACACATTTTTTCGTGGAGTGAACCATTTCCGAGATATTCCTTGTTATTTGTTTGAATTTTCCAATAATACATTTTCTCAAATGGGAATTCGTTATTCGTTTTTTTTGTCCTGGACATACAAAGAGAATGGAATACTTCACATAGCAACCAGCTCTTAAAATATTTGACTATCGCTTAAAGGCTACCAATTCCCCTTGCATCTACAAGAAAGTTAGCAATAAGATTAACATGAAGCATATGGAGAATAAGCGTTTGTACAAGAGTAGAGAAAGTCATGTGAGTGCAACACATCAGATTTTTTCTCCTTGAGTAAACCATCCTTTAACCGAGTGGCGGGATGGCCCAGGCGGTAACGTCTGTGGCCCCCATTCGGGAGGTCCGGCGTCCGTCACCGGGTAGTCAGGCAAATGCTGGAGTGGTTTCTTTTAACCCCCGAATTCCTGTGCGTCAATTTCGTTCCATTAATCAATTCCCTTCATCCTTCACCCCGTCTGGTCTATTTCAAGGGTTGGAAATGTCGATGGTGTTTCGGTGCAGCGTGGCAGGGAAAAAGGATGCTCTCTGTGAAGTTTCTCGGGCCCTCGGCCTGAGGCTGGTTCCCGGGGTATAAGGAGGAGGCCGTTGGACTCTGTGTGGGGCGGTGTCCGCGGTCTGCCTGTCTGACTGTGGAGGCTCTATATCTGGAAATTGGAGGGACTCTATCATTGCTGTACCGTCACTCCTGGTTCCGGTCGTCCTGTGTCTCTTCTCCCTTTGCTCTCGGGGGCGCCCCCTTGAAGAATATCCGCATTCCCTGGGTCGGTACTAGGTCCCCTCCGATCATGCTACACCTTGCTTTAACCGGTTCCGACACATCGGGCGGTGAATGATGTTAGGAGAAGATATTACTCTTTTCAGGATAAATAAATAAATAAAATTTATCCCAGATATTTACATTTATTTAAAGTATTTTCTATTAAAAATTCATTTAATTTATTTTCAAATAATTAAAATGTAAAATTTGAATTTAAATTTTAAAACTTAAACAAATGAAAGAAAATAATCAAAAGCAAAAAAGTAAAATCAAGTAGTAATAAATTGAAAAATAAATAACCAGTAAGTAAGTAAAAGATAAAAATAAAATATCAAGCAAATTTTAATTGTAAAAACAAAGTTACATATATAAATTTCTCTTCCATCAGTTAACCACCGTTCTCAGAATAAGAGAACTTACCCAGGTGGCTCACCCTCGAACTCCGGACCTCTTGAGTACGAAGCAGACTTACCCTTTGAAAATCGAGTGAGATGGTTCCCCTGTAACATGCTGGGCTCGCTTCATGTCGCACCGGCCACTCAGACCGTGGATGTTTTTCATGGTGTTGCTAGGTCGATAGGCGAATGTTGTAGAGGTTCATGTTCTACCACGAATTTCCATTTATCTGTTGCAGGGTTGTAGGAACGGGCGACAACGATTGGACTTTGCGCTGTGTAAACATTTCTCCCTGACGCTTGGCTGGCTATTTCCTCCCGGGACCCCCAGGTTGATGATGACCCAGGATTTGGGCGCTCTTCCTCTCAGGGGTGGGTACAGAGCGAGGTGGCGCTGCGATAACGTGTGCGACTCGCATTCGAAAGGTCCCGGATTCGACCGCCCATTCTGACCTATGGATTTTTCGTCGTTTCACTGGGTCGACAGGCGAATGCTGGGGTGGTTCACCTTCTACCACGACTCTCCCGCACCCATCATCTTCCTTGGCATCCTTGGCCCTGGCGACGGTGTACGGCGGGTGGATGTGCGCTCTGTAGAGCTTTCTCCTATGGTGTCGCTCAGTTAGGGCGCGGGGGCCCGGCCTGAGTCGGATACGTTCGATCTGGAAACGTTAGGGATCCCGTCCATGCTTGCGCAGTCATCATCCAGATGTGATCACCCTTCGGATCTCTCCCCTCATCCCCCTCCCAGGGGAGGGATGAGGGAAATACATGTTTTGGAGCCCTCTGAATAAACAAAAGTATGTTTAGTTAAAGGTCCGTGTGTCTGAACAGTATAACTCAAAAACGATATCTCGGATAAATATCATACTTGTTATTTAAGTTCAAACCTTAGATTTTCTGAAAAATCGCTCTGAAGGTGTTAATTAAAATAGCTTATATCAACTATATTTACATAACAAATAAAGTGTATATCTTGAATATTATGGGAATAACCTGTGAAGTCTTCTTATTTGTAAAGAAATTTGTATAACCTTGCATATATGGTAAGCGTTAAGCGATAGTCCAAAACGTACTATACAAAACTTATAGATATCTAAATACACAGTTTATTTCAAATAACTTTATTTGTGGCATCAGCCATATCCAAGATATTCGTTACTCGTATTAAAGTTTCCAATTGTTCAATACTTTGTGATTCTTTTAAAGCCCTGTCAACATTCAGTTGTTTCTCGCGATGTCATGGAAACAGTATGGAATTTTAAGGCAGCATATAGCGTCCAGTTGTTAAACATTTGACTATCACTGTTCTCTATAACGAAATGTGTAATGTAGCTGTTTCTGTAAAGGTTTATCTCGATTAAAATGAAGTAGATAGAAAAATAAGCTTTCGTAAGAATAATTTGTAACCCTCTAATACGCGACGGAAGGTATGTAACAAGAGATTTTTTTCTTTTCTTGTTTTGCATTCACGGAGCCTCAAAACGCGTGTTTCCGGTGATATCTCGTATCGAGTGTTTTTTTGGGGGGGGGGGGGTGGAGTGTAAGCAACACTTCTAGCTGATAGGTACGTGGTAGAGGAACAATTTACGAAGGCAGTGAAAATCGCTGACGAGAGGCAATATTTTGAGGTGAGTTTACCTCGCGATGGGCTGACGAGGTGGAACTAAAACAAACACGAGGTACCAAGAAGCACCTGAGATCCTACAAACAGGAAGTTGTGAATGCTTATATAGCGACCGGAAGTGCCTCTGAAGATGGTCACATCCGGGAGAGAGCTGTTTCCATCGGCACCAAAAGGGACACAATCTGATAATGTGTACCTAAACATAACGATCTGACCTTTATCAGAGTGGCCAACCTGATAACTATTTAGACCATCTTTCGTAAAATTGTAACATTTGGAATCATCCGTAGAAATCTTATATTTACATTCCTATGACTTTCTTTATCCCTTATTGTTTATGTAGCTAATACAAACCATTCTTATGTAATCTTATTTTTCTATCTACTACATTTTAATCGAGATAAACCTTTACAGAAACTGCTACGTTACACATTTCGTTATAGAGAACAGCGATAGTCAAATGTTTAACAACTGGACGCTATATGCTGCCTTAACATTCCATACTGTTTCCATGACATCGCGAGAAACAACTGAATGTTGACAAGACATTAAAAGAACAGAATAAGTATTGAACAATTTGAACGATTAATAAATTGTGTGTTTTAAAGAGAAATACATTTCTTGTGTAGTACGTTTTCGTCTATCGCTTGACGTTTGCCAGTTATACAAGATTATGCAAAATTCCTTCCGAATGAAGAGCACTTCACAGGCTATACCAAGATATACATTTTATTTGTCATGTAAATACTCATTAATATAGAGTATTTTAATCAAAATCGTTGGAGCCACTTTTTAGAAAAACAAAACATTCGAAAAATCTTCCATAAGAAGGGTAGTTTACGGGGGAGGGATTTTCTTGAAAATCTTCGTGTTGCATCTTTAGAAGGTTGAACCTAAATACAAATTTGGTGCTTATCCGATTTTCGTTTTTAAATTATGCTGTTCATAGACACGCCCACAAACACATTGACCTTTTTCTAAAATGCTATGCTTTGGATTCAAGGTGTCTCCAAACATGTAGGTATTTCCTGTGAAATCTCGATATTGAATTTTTTGGTGGAATGCAATACGTCGCGTACCTGCTAGGTAGGTACGTGGTGGAGAAGGTAAAAATGAAAGGAACGTGAAGAAACAACAATATAGCTAAAATTGCTTTAAAATATAAACCAGACGTAGCGAGATCAATGAAGATGGTTCGATCTATCAAAGTGTTCTGAAGGCTGTAGCCTACAGCTTATGGTTGATGAAGAATGTCTTAAACATACGTTATTTTGATCAAAATCGTCAGAACCATGTTTAAGAAAATAAAAAACACAGAACATATCTCCATGTAAAGAGAGGAATGAGATGGGAGAATTTTCCTGAAAATCTTGGTGTCGCATTCTTGGACGAACATCAAGTTTGGTATTAAACCGAGTGTTCGTTTTTGAGTTATGTTGTTCACAGACAGACACACAATGTTTTTTCAAAGTTTTTTGGGGGGGGGAATTTAGGGAGTTTCAAAACATGCATTTCTTGCAATGAAATCTCGACATCGAATTTTTGGATGGAATACAATACTTGTTCTACTTATTGTACAGAGTGAGCCAAAAGACTCCGAACCGTCTGCGCGATGTTTTTCCTGTCCGCGTCCTCGGCGCTCGTTGCCGTCTGCCGCTATCAGAAAGGCGCGTATGAAACCACCCAACATTTTTAAAACTACTTTACTTACCAACTTTATGAAAGGAGATGCTGAAACTGGTCACCGTCGTTGTCTATACATTTTGGCACCTCTTTAGGAAACTATTCATCACTCACAATAGTGCAGGTTGAGAAATGCTGGAAATTTCCTGGCGGATATTTTGTTTTAATTCTTCTACAGTGTGTGGGTTTGTCTTGTACACCCTTTATGTTTTAAGTTACCCAGAGGGGTATTTTATGAACAATATTAACGGCTGCGCGGTGTTTATTCCACGGGGTGTGGAAATATGATAACACACTGCTGCTATAAACAAGGTCACAATATTGACGTGATTTTGCTCTGCAGTGTGAAGGAAGTGCAGTATTGAGTTGACGGCGATGTGATGTAGTACAGTTATTACGAGTTATTTATTATTTTGTCCTGTACTTAGACACAAAGTATATTATGGCTCAGTATATGTTTTCCACTGCACAGCGTGTATTTATTTATGATTCGTATGTGTTAACTCTGTCAGCTCACCAAGTGAAAGTACGATTTGCAGAAAGATTTCCAGGTGTAAAAGTTCCAGGCCGTACAACAATCCATGAACTTTAAGTGAATTTCAGGCCACAGGAAGTGTTCAGGTTAAGAAATCTAAAATACGGCGTTCGATTCTTACCGAAGAAACAAGACGACATCGGTCATGATGGATAGTTTCCTAAAGAGGTGCCAAAAATGTGTAGACAACGACGGTGGCCAGTTTCAGCATCTCCTTTCGTAAAGTTGGTAAGTAAAGCCTTTAAAAGTAGTTTTAAAAATGTTGTATGGTTTCATCCGCGCCTTTCTATGATAGCGGCAGACGGCAACGAGCGATTGCAAAAACACCGCGCAGGCGGTTCGGAGTCTTTTGGCTCATCCTGTAGGTAAGTAATTGCAAGTTTGGAATGCGTACAGAAACCGGGACATAAAGGTTTTTAAGGGAGCACCAGGCTGTAGGGTGAAATCCGGGAAGTTTGGTCACCCTGTCTATCAAGAGAGGAATGCATGAACAAGCCGCTCTGTGAATCATTCCGCCAGCGAGTCCAATTTTCCATCAGTTATGGCAATAATTAGAGGCGGAAGGAACGGTTACTCAGAACTGGCCTAATGGATGTCATCAGGCCAGTCAGTATTGGAACAAACACAATTTCCTGTGTCACCGCTCACGCATCATTACAAGTACTTGTTCTTAACCTATGCCAAAACATACATCGTTTGTGTGCAGTGAGATCATCAGCAAGGTCCGTCGCGATCAACTGCACCTGCGGGTATGCGAGCGACCGTGTCACTATGTGGAGGCTTTGCATGGCCACGAGAAAAATAGGATTAACGACTTATCACTTTGTGGAGCAGCATTAGGTGGGGTGAGAGGAGACAGAGGGCGGCCGGATCAGGAGTAACGACAATTCAGAGGGCAGGGTCCGTGCCTTTTAACATTGAAACTCCCCGGATAGCAGCTGATGCAACTAGCTTTCCTCCCCTTGCAGTCTTGCACATTTCCTTGGAGACTCGGGGTCGGAGACAGCTCCCTTCCGGGGACGAAGGGTTATACAATGCATCCTTTTCCCCTGCCGAGACTCCCGCAGACACTTTCAACTCTAAAACAGACCAAGCAGATGAAAGGTGAAGAGGGATAAGAAATTCGGGGGATGTAACGAACATTCCCAGCATTTGCCTAGCGACCCGGGGAAATCCCCGAAAATAACCCATGGGTCAGGAAGGTCGAACACGAGAATGGAACCCACAACCTTCCGAATGCGGACCATAAACGTCACCGCCTGAGCCATCCCACTAACTTATGTGACTTTGATCGCGATGTATTCTCTGAGGTTAATTTGGTCCCGTTATGAAAAGTTTGGCAACCCCTGAGGTAAGCAATGATCTCAATTCAAGAGCTATGCGTTATATGAATAAAAATCTGATGTGTTACACTCACATGACTTTCTCTACTCTTGTACAATCTATTTTTACAAACGCCTATTCTCCATTTGCTTCATGTTAATCGAGATATCGAGATGTTAATCTTATTGGTAATTTTCTTGTAGATACAAGGGGAATATGGTAGGCTTTAAGCGATAGTCAAATGTTTTAACGCTGGTTGCTATGCGGCGCATTCCATTCTCTTTGTGTGTCCAGGACATAAAAGAAATGAATAACGAATTTGAGAAAAAGTATACGTATTGGAAAATTTAAGGGAATAACAAGCAATATCTCGAAAACGGTTCACTCAAAAACAAAAATGTATATGACATAGATTATGTATTTTAACGCGATCTACATTTTTTCTGTAGTAAAAGTTTGTCTATCTCTTATGGTTTAGCAGTTATGCAAAAGTCGTTCACAATGAAGAATACTTTTGGAGACATTCCCAGAAAATTCGAGATATACATTTCATTTCTCATGACAATATCTTAAACATATGATATTTTAATCAAAATCGTTAGAGCCATTTTTGAAAAAATTAAAATTTTCGAAAAATGTTCCATGTAAAGGGTAGTCTGGGATGGGGGGATTTTCTTGAAAACCTTCGTGTCGCTTCTCTGGAAGATACTGAACCTAAATACCAAGTTTGGTGTTTATCCGACTGTTCGTTTTTGAGTTATGCTGTTCACAGACACACACGGACGTTTCCAAAAATGCTATTTTTGGATTCAGGGGGTTTCAAAACATGTATTTCCGGTGAAATCTCGGTATGGAATTTTTGGGTGGAATACAATACTTCCCCTACTTACTATACGTAGTAGAGAAAGTAAAAATGAGTATATAGTATGTGCTTCACTTTTTTCAAGTAAATACTCGGTTTGCTAAGAATAAAACCATCTGAGTATCTACTTCATTTTGAGAACATGCTCAAGTAATGGAAGCAGAGTAGAACATGCTCAGGCATCCATCTTACAAGAGTATGTACTCTTATTTGGAATGAATAAAAGCAAGTATATTCTCACTTTTATGAGTTCATTCTCCTCTTATGCTGAGCATGGTTAGATGCATGCTCACTTTTGAGTATTATTGATTTTTGTTTACTTAAAACTAAATATGAAGAGAATGGCACAGTTTATGAGCTCTATAGTACTCATGGAAAAGTTAAAAACATAGCCATATGTATTAAACAAGTTTCAAAATTCTGCATTGTTTCAGAAAAAGCATAACCTAGAAATAACTTTGAAAGTTAGCCTTACTATGTAAATTGTTAACTTCAAAATCCAGATACCTACTCATAACTTTATAAGAAAACTGTTTCATAGTAGGTATACCTAAATAGTGTAAATATCCTGGGATTCTAAAAACAGTGGGATGAGTTCATCCAGGACCTCATGACCTTCCAATCCACAATTATTCCTATAATTTTGCTTATAATCATTTTATTTTTTTTAACTTTTCCGTGAACATTCAAGGAGTTTCAAAATCCTGTATTGCTGCATGAAAACATAACCTAGAAGTATTATTTAAAGTCAGATGTATTAATTAAGCTTACTGTGTAAAATCCTAACTCCAAAATTCAAAGTTAGGTTACTTATAACAAAACTGTTTCGTAGAAAAATAGTGTAAATTTCTAGAACAGTCTAGAAACAGTCTGATTTGAATTTGCATCTGGCACCTTATAATTATGACTTAAGAATCCGTGAATATTTTCTTTTTGCCTGATTTATTGATAATAGAATTTTGTCTATTTCATTTTATTTGTTGTTTTGCTAATTTCATTTACAGCTTTTTTTTGTGTGTGTTGCTTCAATTAATTTTTTATTTTTAGAAGGACCTAATATTTCTCTAACATTTCTGCTAAAACTTGTTATAAAACACAGGGTAATTCCTCAGCTGTTTAGATGGGACAGAACCAAATACAGCAAAATCTACTCCTCTAATTCAGAATGCCAAATAACACAAGAGCACACACTCAACGACGTTAGTATATGAGGGTGGTCTGAAAAGTTTCCAACCTCAACATGAAGATGGCAGCACTCGTAAATAAAAGCTAGTGAATTTCATTGTTCATCGGTGGACAGTTACTCACCAAAGTTTCAGCCATTTTGGACGCTCAGTTGTTATGTAACAGTCGTTTGAGTGAGGTGATGTGAGTGTTTTTATGAAAATGAACAAAATCGAGTATCGAGCTGTCATTAAATATTTGTTTTTGAAATGCAATACGCCTACGCAAATCAAATATGAGTTGGATTCTGTGTATGGGGACTCTGCACCATCATTTACCACAGCGAAATTTTAGGCAGCTGAATTTAAACGTGGCCGTAAGAGCTTGGGAGCCGATGAACGTTCGGGGCGTCCAAAAACTGCAACTACCAACGAAAACATCGCCAAAGTTCACCAAATGGTGCTAGACGACTGCCGAATTAAAGTGAGAGAGATAGCAGAGGCTATGAACATGTCAAAATAACGTGTTTGTCACATATTAAATCGACATTTAGACATGAGAAAATTGTCCGCGCGTTGGGTGCCGCGTTTGCTCACGTTTGACCAAAAACGTGTTCGAATGAACATTTCCAACGCTCTGTTGGCGCAATAAATCCGAGTTTTGGCGCCAATTAATTACTGTAGATGAAACTCGGCCACACCATTATACACCCGAAAAAAAAAACAGTCCAAACAGTGGACTGGAAAGGGGGAACCGGCTCCAAAAAAAAAAGCAAAAACTGTTTTTTCGGCTGGGAAAGTGATGGCGACTGTTTTTTTGGGATACTCATGGAGTTATTTTAATCGATTATCTTCAAAAAGGAAAAACCATTACAGGAGCATACTACGCATCATTACTTGACAAGCTGAAGGCAGAACTTGCGGAAAAACGGCCACATTTACACAGAAAGAAAATCCTGTTTCACCAAGACAACGCACCGTCTCACACCTCAGCGGTTGCAATGGCGAAAATCCATGAATTACAGTTTGAACTGCTTGACCATCCGCCTTACTCACCAGATGTAGCTCCAAGCGACTTCTTTTTGTTCCCTCATCTGAAAATTGCGCTCGGAGAACAAAGGTTTTCGTCAAATGAACAGGCAAACACCTTCCTGAACAATTATTTTGCAGAGAAAAACGCCGAGTACTATTTGGACGGGTTACAGAGATGGGAGCATCGCGGGGAGAAGTGTGTAGAGACTATGTTGAAAAATAAAAAAAAAAAAAAAAATCTGAAAAAATGTATTGTATGTTTATTAGGTCGGAAACTTTTCAGACCACCCTCGTATGTTCAAAGAGTTAGATGACATGAGTATATACTTACATTTAAGTGAACAAGATGGCTGTGGGGATGAGTATATACTCATGTGAGGTAGTAGGCTTTTATTCTTATGAAAACGAGTATGTTCTCTTTGAGCTGAGTATATAATCACAGAAAGTGTTCTTACTATGAGTATAAACTTTGAGTAAGTACTTGCTTTTTACTCATATGACCCTTTAACTAATACTTTGGCTTAGTAAGATACCATCAGTAATTAAGGGTGTGATCTTTAGTATTTTGGAATCGGAAAATTAGCATTTTTATTTTCAATTTAGCATATTGAAGAAAGAATACATCTATGGTAATATTATATATACAGACAATTTGTATACAGGAGCGGACAAAACTATTCGTTTTGACTTTAAACCACTCTAGCAGCCAAATTAATGGAGATAAAATTCTCTTTTTTAATACACGGAAAGACCAAATGGTATTATATTTTACGTGATGTTGCGTTTTCAAAATCTTTCATTTTATTACTTTTATAATGTTTTGAAAATCGCTGCGATTTTTCATGTGTGGTGTTTACAAAATTATTTTATATACACTTAGTAGTGCAATTTTTTGTGTATACTATCTGATGTTTTCATCCACGTATGATTTAAACTGGCGGAGAAATAAATTTGTGAAGTAGAATTTGAGGCGTTAATAGGAAAGTTGAGGAAAAACGTTGAAATTCCCTGACTTAGATATTTTCACCGCAAAATCAGGTATCGCACAAAAAAACATCGCTCTATTTAATGCATGAGAAAAAAAAGCTAACGTAATACATTCACATGACTTTTTCTACCCTCTATCTTTATTACTGGATATAGAAACCATTCCTATGAAAGCTTAGTTTTCCTATCTACTACATTTTAATCGAAATAAACCTTTCCAGAAACAGCTACATTACACATTTCGTTATAGATACAAAGAGAACAGCGATAGTCAAATGTTTAACTGGACAGGACTTTAAGAGAATGACCAAGGAATGAACAATTGGAACCTTTAATAAGGATATCTCAGAAATGGCTAGTGCCACAAAAAAACTTATTTGAAAGACATTGTGTGTTTTAAAGAGATCTCATAACACGCTATGTCCAGAAAATTCGAGATATACATTTTATTTGTCAAGCAAATATCTTTAATATACAGTATTTTAATCAAAATGTTGGAGCCATTTTTTAGAATACCGGAATTTTCTAAAACTGTTCCATGTAAAGGGTAGTTGGTGGAGGATTTTCTTGAAAATCTTCGTGTTCCATTCTTGTAAGATACTGAACTTAAATACCAAGTTTGGTATTTACCCGACTTTTCGTTTTTGAGTTGTGCTGTTCACAGACACACACGTGGACATGTTTTCAAAAATGCTTTATTTGGATTCAAAGCTGTCAAGGCGAGTAAACTGTAATACCATCTGTTGTTTCCGTCTATTAAATGTGTGGATTTTATCTCAGTTAGTCGTCCTCCGTCGTTTAGTGGTTACCGTGCTAGTCTCTAGTTCCCGATGCCACGGGTTCAAACCCGGCGGAGGACGATTGATTTTTTCGGGCGTAAAAATCCTTAGCATGGCTTCCTTCGGAAGGGAAGTAAAGCTGGTGGTACCGTGTCATAGATTTACGGCGCGTAAAAGAACCTCAAGCCTGATAAAGAGGCCTCTGAGCAAAATTACCAGTCTTTCACGCGCAATATAGAATGGGACGCTGAGGACCATAGCAGTTTAAGAGCGTCCATACATAAAACTCAATTTAATTTCATTTATCTCAATTAATTTGGCTTACTAGGAGTTTTGAAACTGTATACCTCTGTCCGCCTCTGTATGTAGGGTAATCTCAAGAACCTTTCAAACCGTTTTGATAATTCTTTCACCACTGAGAAGTCCAATTCCTTTAGACAATAAAATGGCTTCTAATTTTATTTCATAAATTACTGAAAGAATTAAAAAGGATTTACAAAGCCCTTGTACTTGAATACGAACATATTATGAAGAAGGCCTTGACTTTTAGTAGAGAATGCCATGGAGTAGCAAATAGTTGCTGCACTCCGCAGAGTATAAAAACAAAAGTCGGTAACATTTTATTGCATGGAATACACATAGATGGCCATGATGTAACACTTCAACAAACAGAAGACAGAGTTTAAAAAGTGACAATCGATCCTGTATTATATTTGTTTCTTATCAAATACTACAGATGTAATGAAACAGTGTCAATAACCTTTATTCTAATTCTATAGATGTATGTACTGAAGTTTCTGGATAACAAAACCTTGTAATAACACTCGTGTAAGAAAGTTTTGTTTTATTTCATTTGTATCTATGTTGTAACCAAGTAGTTAGTAGGACATGCTAAATAATTGTGTAAAGAAAGGAAATTGTTAACATTAGAAATCAGTGAAACGATGTTTTATATTAACAAGAGAGAAGATTATTTTATTCGATGGTCGCAGACTGTCTTTTCCAAAGAGGTTAACTTTGAAGTTGTTTTTGTTCTTTAGTTTAACTGCCTCAAGTAGTTTATCGTCTTACGTAATATTTATTTTTTACGTAATTTATTAAGCTTCACGTTTGGGAAGCTAACTTGAAGAAGTATTGTTCTTGAAGTTTACTTTGTTTAAGAAGTTTGCAACATGCTTTAGGCTTCGGTTTGAAGTTGTTGATTATGTAATAGTTACTGTTATTACGCAATATGCTGCCACGTATGAGAAGCTGATTTTAACATGTGTTTTTGTTATTAAACTCCAAGTTTTACACTATAATATTTAACTTTGGTATTAAAACTGCTTCTATGTATTATTTATGTTTGAATTTTGCCTCGGCTGCGTCAGTCTTGTTTGTAGAGTCATGTATATCTTAGTCAGGGTGCGGTGTGACAATGATTGTAGACATCACAGAATTTAAGTTTTTAAAATCACTTCATTTATTAATCCTTGCACATTTTAATAAAGAACTACACGCGTTAAAAGGTGTGAGATTCTTTAATATTTTCACTTAGCTAACGCGTAGACATATTTTACGATTCACACGTAATACTTCTTTAGAGAACACATCTTCCATCTGGTCACTACCAAGGTCTGTCAGCAACTGAACATTATTTCAACCATTAAACCCGTAAGCTTCGGTATTTCAGGTCTCTGATTGGCTAATTCTAGTCCAATAGAATATCTGCATTTTACTTAAAGCTTTTCTTTGCTGTTGATTGGCTAATTTTAAACTGTTACTGAATTTACATTATCGTTGCTCTAATCATGACTAGTAACTTTCAAACTCATTATTACTCATTATTACTCATCGTTAGCAACTTAAAACTTACTATTCTCACAGCTCTTGCATTATTAGAGTATGTAATGTATTATTAAAACATGTTTACAATAAAAATAAGCATTTGCAATGACTGTTACATACAATTTAAATAATTATTACATACATATTGTTTCAAGGCGGGCTGTTATTGAATTCACTTATTATAAAATACAATTGTAATTAAAATAGTGCCTCAAGTTGGTGGCCTGGGAGTGCGGAATCTTATTTCGTTGTGTACGATAAGGGTTTCTGATTATGTGGAAATAATATCGCTTTTTTGTAATTCTTTGCTATGGGACAGAAAACCATATGTGTGAATATCATCGGGAAGACGTAGCAAGAAATACTTCTCATATGTTGGCAAACGTTGCAGGGAGGAAATAGAAGAGAGAGAGACAGAGAGAGAATTGAACGGAGCCGCGGGTTCTACTAGCATATTGTTCAGCAACAGTCCTAAATGAAGCATAAGCAATGAATGTAGCGAGTTGATCCATTCATCGCGTTGCGTGGAGCGATGTCTGGACCAGAAGAGAGCGGATGTTGCAGCAGGGGGGAGGGGACCGAGCAGGATGAAGAGCTGTTGATTTGTGTGAACTAGAAATAGCCCTGTGCCTCATACGGACCGGAAGTAGTATAGAGGGAAATGCAGGATATAACACACGCACAGGAAAGGGGTGTCTGTCACGTCTTACTGCTCTGGAGATCGTCTGTGTAAACTTGCATTACTATAGCGGGTCTTTGTCTTCGCATGACCACGAGAAAAAACAATAGAGTCTTACTTCAAGTATTTCAATGTTCAAACCAATAACAAAGAATATCTCGGGAATGGTTAACGCTACAAAAATTATTTGGCATAAATGGTTTGTTTTAACATCATCTACATTTTTTATATAGTAAGATTTTGTCTATCCCTTACAGTTTAACACTTATACAAAAGTTCCTTCCAAATGAAGAGAACTTCATAGGCTATTCCCTGAAAATTCAAGATATACATTTTATTTGTCATATACGTAAATATCTTTCATACATGGTATTTTAATCAAAATCGTTACGACAACTTTGACAAAATAAAAAATAAAGGTTACTTTAGTGTGTAGGGATTTTCTTGAAAATCTTCGTCTCGTATTCTTGGAAATATTGAACTTAAATACAAAGTTTGTTACTTAACCAACTATTTGTTAGCTGGAAGAATAAAATTTTCTAAGAATAGTTTGAAGACGAGTGAGAAGAGAAAGTCATGTGAATGTAAGAAATCAAATTTTTTTACTTTCACTACCACGTACATAGTAGGCAGAGAAGGTGTTGCTTTCCACCCTAAATTTCGATACTAAGATTTCACCGGAAATGCATATTTTGAGGGCCCCTAAATAAATAAATTATTAATACAAAACAGAATTTTTAGAAAAATGTCCGTGTGTGTGCGTGCATGATTGTAAACAATAGAATAAATACCAAACTTGGCATTTAGGTTCAGTACCTTTCAAGGATGCGACATGAATATTTTCGAGAAAATCCCACATCCCAACTACTCTTTACATGCAGTTTGTTTTGAAAATTATAATTTTGATTAAAATATCATATGTTTAAGATATTTTCATGACAAATAAAATGTATATCTTGAATTTTCTGGGAATGTCTCCAAAAGTATTCTGCATTGTGAACGACTTTTGCATAACTGGTAAACCATGAGAGATAGACATTTTACTGCACAAAAAATGTAGATCGCATTAAAATACAAATTTAGGTCATATATATTTTTGTTGAGTGAACAAATTATTTTCGAGAGATTGCTTGTTATTTTCTTAAATTTTCCAATACTTATACTTTTTCTCAAATGGGAATTCGTTATTCGTTTTTTTATGTCATGGACATACAAAGAGAATGGAATGCTCCACATAGCAACCAGCTCTTAAAACATTTGACTATCGCTTAAAGCCTACCATATTCCCCTTGCATCTACAAGAAAATTAGCAATAAGATTAACATCTCGATTAACATGAAGCATATGGAGAATAAGCGTTCGTAAAAATAGTTTGTACAAGAGTAGAGAAAGTCATGTGCGTGTAACACTTCAGATTTTTTTTCAAGTGGTAAGTCCTTATTGGTTTTTTTCCTCGTGATCATGCAAAGAGTATGGAATTTCTTAGCCATGTCATAGCAACCCGCTTTTTAAACATCTGACCATTGGATAAGCTTACAACAAAAGTAGGTAGAAGTATAATCTTTTGTAAGAATAATACTAGTAGAGAAATCCATGTACATTTAACACATCAGATTTTTTAAAAGTGCTGTCGTCGCTATTCAATTGTTTCTTCCGATGTTAAGGAAAAGTATGGAACTTCAAGATGAGCACAGAACCACAAGTGACTATCGATTCACCTTTCTGTATCGTCTTTATCTACAAAGATATGTGTAATGTAGCTCCAAAGATTAATTCGATTAACATGAAGTACTTAGCAAAATAAATTTTAGTGAATAAAAATAAACGATGGTGTGTAGAGAAAACCATGTGAATATAACACATAAGATTTTTAAAATTGTGTTTAAACACCTTTCTAACTGCATTCGACATCAGGGCGTTGGACACTGGTGACACATGAAATGAAATGATAATTGGGAAAGGAAATTCCGGAAGAAAATGTTTCAAAGTTTACGATACCTTTCTGCTATTATCTGAAATACCCGGCGTTGCCCGTGGTTTCCCTACAACATTTAGTCTTTGGTTGCATAGCCTAGTGTTTCTTTGGAGACATTTAAAATGATTACACAAGATGCTTAAAGAGTTAATTAAAAATCTCAAGGTCTATAAATAAAAATCTGATGTGTTACACTCACATGACTTTCTCTACTCTTGTACAAACTATTTTTACTAACGCTTATTCTCCATCTACTTCATGTTAATCTTATTGCTAATTTTCTTGTAGGTGCAAGGGGAATTGGTAGGCTTTAAGCGATAGTCAAATGTTTTAAGAGCTGGTTGCTATGTGGAGTATTCCATTCTCTTTGCATTACCAGGGCAAAAAAAATGAAGAACGAATTTGACAAAAAGTATAAGTATTGAAAAATTTAAGGAAATGACAAGCAATATCTCGAAAATGGTTCACTCAACTAAAAAAATGTATATGACATAAATTGTGTATTTTAACGCGATCTACATTTTTGTGTAGTAAAATTTTGTCTATCTCTTATGGTTTACCAGTTATGCAAAAGTCGTTCACAATGAAGAATACTTTTGGAGACATTCCCAGAAATTCAAGATATACATTTTATTTGTCATAAAAATATCTTAAACATATGATATTTTAATCAAAATCGTTACAGCCATTTTTGAGAAAATTAAAATTTTCGAAAAATGTTCCATGTAAAGGGTAGTCTGGGGTGGGGGGATTTTCTTGAAAACCTTCGTGTCGCATCTCTGGAAGATACTGAATCTAAATACCAAGTTTGGTGTTTATCCGACTGTTCGTTTCTGAGTTATGCTGTTGACAGACACACACGGACATGTTTCCAAAAAAAATTTTTTTTGATTAAGGGGGTCTCAAAACATGTATTTCCGGTGAAATCTCGGTATCGAATTTTTGGGTGGAATACAATACTTCTCCTACTTAATATACGTAGTAGAGAAAGTAAAAATTGTTGAGAAAAACTATGTAAAAGCACTGTCGAACAATCACAAATACCACAATTTGTAATGATGATTTCTTGTGACTGTCACGTTGTCATTTTCGGGCTCCCTCGCTATTATTTATAGACAAAATCTCAGTTGGGAAGAAAAAATAGCAGTTTGAGTTACATCAACACAACCTTGTTTATTCGTAGTAACCAACATACACAAAACAAAATGAGTATACAAAGAAAAGAATAAGAATAAGAAGTAGTACTTGGATAGGTTTGATGCTGTTGTTATCATACCCACTGCCATTTTATATGTCACTCAGTTTTTTTTCTTACTCTATATTACGTCGCCTTAACTCCCTGGTCGTATTGCGACAGATCTGTTGGTGGATAACTCTTAGAACGATATGTAATGGACAGTTAGCCTTCTAGGTCTCATCCCTGTAACCACCCGCTTCGTTACGGGTCAAAGAGACCCTAGCGTACAGCTAACGAATGTTCTACTTCGTGCCGTGCAGATGGCATTAGGGTGCCGTCCAGTTCAACCGCCGCCCTCACACAGAAAGGCGGACAGTTAGCCTTCTAGGTCTCATCCCTGTAACCACCTGCTTCATGCCGTGCAGATGGCATTAGGGTGCCGTCCAGTCCAACCGCCGCCCTCACACAGAAAGGCGGACAGTTAGCCTTCTAGGTCTCATCCCTGTAACCACCTGCTTCATGCCGTGGAGATGGCATTAGGGTGCCGTCCAGTCCAACCGCCGCCCTCACACAGAAAGGCGGACAGTTAGCCTTCTAGGTCTCATCCCTGTAACCACCTGCTTCATGCCGTGGAGATGGCATTAGGGTGCCGTCCAGTCCAACCGCCGCCCTCACACAGAAAGGCGGACAGTTAGCCTTCTAGGTCTCATCCCTGTAACCACCTGCTTCATGCCGTGGAGATGGCATTAGGGTGCCGTCCAGTCCAACCGCCGCCCTCACACAGAAAGGCGGACAGTTAGCCTTCTAGGTCTCATCCCTGTAACCACCTGCTTCATGCCGTGGAGATGGCATTAGGGTGCCAACCAGTCTAACCGCCGCCCTCACACAGAAAGGCGGACAGTTAGCCTTCTAGGTCTCATCCCTGTAACCACCTGCTTCATGCCGTGGAGATGGCATTAGTGTGCCAACCAGTCTAACCGCCGCCCTCACAGAAAGACGAACAGTTAGCCTTCTAGGTCTCATCCCTGTAACCACCTGCTTCATGCCGTGGAGATGGCATTAGGGTGCCGTCCAGTTCAACCGCCGCCCTCACACAGAAAGGCGGACAGTTAGCCTTCTAGGTCTCATCCCTGTAACCACCTGCTTCATACCGTGCAGATGGCATTAGGGTGCCGTCCAGTCCAACCACCGCCCTCACACACCATAGAGAATTTTGTAGTCTATGCGATTATGTTGAATGCTTTTGTGTATTAATTATTATTCCTAGATAAGGTTTTAATCTATTTGTTGTTCACAATTTACTAGCATGTGTTGTAGAATTTTTGGTTAACCGTTTGGGGTAAATTTGGCGGTTTTGTTTTTATTCTTGGTTGTTCTTTCAGAGTTTATATCTGTCAAACATACAGCAATACATATAGGATGTATCTTTATTGGTGTCATATTTGGGGGACGTGTTCCTGGCATCAAAACAGTAAAAAAAGTTCATATGAACATGGGTCTGAAAATCGCAGGCAGTAAGTCTGCGTTCCATGCTCTGGCGTACTCTGTTGAAAATTATTGGCGGTTTCGTATTTGGTCAAATCCAGTTTGGATGCGTCCTCTCAAAATGTCAACATCAGGTACAGGAGTCGGATAAACCAAGGACTTCAAATGTCCCCAGACGAAGAAATCCATTGAATTCAAATCAGGCGATCGAGCAGGCCATGCAATGGGTCCCCCTCGACCAATCCGTATTTCCGGAAATCAATCATTCAAAAGCTTACGAACTGTCATACTGAAATGAGCTGAAGCACCATCGTGTAAAAACCACATTCGTTGGACGATGTCCAGAGGCGCATTATCAGTTAACTGATGCAACTAATTTCTGAGAAACTGGAGATAGATTTGTCCATTCAGACGTGTAGGGAAGAAGTAGGGACCAATAAGTGATCATGAATGATTCTACCGAAACGTTGAGAGAGAACCTCTGTTGCTGGTTGTCCTGTCGTACTTAATTAGGATTTTCAAATGCCCAGTTATGAGTGTTATGAAAATTGAAGATGCCGTCGCGAGTAAAGCCAGCCTCATCCGTGAATAATGTATATACAAGCTAGGAAATTGATGAACACAGCGCGCTGCTGTAACATGTGTTGTGCGCCTCATTTAATCCTTGCACACGTTGAAGGTGATACGGGTACAGAAGATTTTCATGTAGAATTCTCCAGATAGTGGTATGACTAACTGTTTCCCTTACAGCCATTCGTCTTGTGCTTTGAGATGGGTCTGCATCCACAGCACGAAGAACTCGTTCTTCAAGCTCAATGCCTCGTACCATTCTTGGTCTCCCAACATCCCTAGTACTCCTCTCAAATGCGCCATTCTCTCTCAAGCGTTGGTGAATTCGTGGGAATGTTCTTGCACACGGTAACGGCCTGTCAGGGTAGCTTTCTGCATAAAGTTCACGTGCTCGTGCTGCATTGCCGTCTGCAGGGCCACGTGTAGTGCGTATCCGTCTGTTTACTCATGGAATACATCTTTAGCCTATAACAACGAAACGGTTGATTTTCAGACCCATGTTCATATGGTCTTGATGTCAGGAACACGTCCCCCAAATATATGAAACCATTAAAGATACAGCCTGTATATACTTATTACATTTTCTTAAATTGCGTTTACATTTGTTAACCATATATCAATGTATACATTTTTACACTTGTTATACTTTCTAACTTTGATGGATGTGACCATATTCTTTGAAATATACGAGGTATGACAAAAAAAATAAAAACATAACGGGAATTTTTGTTTCTCTTAAAGAATTTTTATTTAATCATCAACATCAACTTTGTCCCCTTCAAAGTAATCCCCCTCAGATATAATACACTTGTGCCAGCGCTTTTTCCAATCTTGGAAGCACTTCTGGAACTCAATTTTCGTTAGGGTGTTCAGTTCCTTCAGCGATTCTGTTTTAATCTCATCAGTGTTGGAGAAACGTCGTCCTTTCATGGTTTCCTTCAGCTTCAGAAAGAAGTTGCAGGGAGCCATGTCCGCCGAATATGGTCGCTGAGGCAGCATAACGGTTTTGCTTTTTGCCAAAAAGTCACGAATGAGCCTTGAGGTGTCCGCGGGTGCATTATCGTGATGCAATTTCCAGAGTGGTTTTGCCACAATTCTGGTCCGCTTCTTCGGATTGCTTCACGCAAACGGCGCATAACTTACAGGTAGTATTCCTTATTGACTGTACAACCATAAGGTAGGAACTCCTGATGCACTATCCCATTGTAATCGAAGAAAACAGCAAGAAGAACCTTCACATGTGATCGAACTTGTCAAATTTTTTCGGTCTTGGCTCTTCAGGCAGTTTCCATTGGGATGATGGGCCTTAGTTTCAACGTCATACCCATATACCCAAGTTACCACTTGTAAACTCTTATCGTTCTCATAGTAGATGCCACAGTCAACATTTCGAATGCGGTGCTGCACTTTATTCCGTTTTTCAAGCAAAATTAATGCAAATTCTTTGATCCATCTTTTTCGAAAGTAAAATTTCGCAAGCACTCGAAAACACATATAAATGTTTCGACTGTCAACAATAAGCTAAATATTAAAAACAGCTTAAAATGCAAACATACATCAAGAACATGTGTACCAACAAGATAAAACAAAACTTTTGAACATAGGATGTATAAAGTTCGCGAAATTAAAAAATTCCCGTTATTTTTTAATCACACGTCGTATGATGGGGTTTGCTCGTTAGCACATGTAGGTGGAATTAGGTGGTGTTGTGGGGAACATCGCCACTAAGCCATTCTCGTGGTTATGAATGTGTGCTCTAAATAATGTAAAAGTGTATGCTTGCAGTGACGTAGCCACAAAATTATTAAAGGGGGGTTATGTATCGGGATCCATTTGTTAAACAATTTGTGTCAATTCAAATGATAAATATAAATTAATTTTGAGTTGAAATATTTAAATAAATCGATTTTATTTTCACAGTTAAGGTGCAGCAATTGGAATTGATGAGCACTGTGAAATGTTTTATGTTACTCCTGCAGGGCGGGTTTCTGTTATATTCTAAACTGGGAGATATTGCACTCAAACTTAGTACCAGAACAAAAACATGCCCTTCTGTTGTCACTTTTTAGCAGGGGGTTCCAACCTACATGTTGACTTAAAGCCTGTAACTTAGATTTACAGCGAGTGTAAATTTATTAATGATATTGTATGTTTCATCATACACGTTAAGTGATTGATTAAATAAACTCGGGCAATTACACTTGTGAAAGGAAAACCTGGGTTGGGGCATTCCATCACCTTGTGTTAGGTTAGTCAGGTAACTCCGCCTGTACCGTGCGTCCATGAGAGTAGTGGCAAAGGTGTGAAAACAAGGCTAGGAGAATTATGGCGCAGTTTTTTGCGTTTATTGGGAAAGGATAGGGAAAACGAAGCTAGATGCGACGGTTCACGGAGGAAAATGCGTTTATATGGGAGAGAGGGAATACGGGGGACCGATGCTAGGCTAGACAGGGGTTGAAGGAGGGAAATGCGTTTATATGGGGGAGATAGGGAAATACGAGGAAAAAAAAATTGGCCAATCAAAGTTCGAGTAGAGTATGCATTTATACGGGAGAAGTAGGGAAACGATGATAGGTGTTAGGGATCATGGTTAAAGAAACTGTAATACAAAGAGCCGCATTATTCAAGAACTTTAACAACAAAAAGACTCAAGTGTAGATCATTTGTAAGGTTTTCGAAGAGCAGTCTTTATTGGAAAAACCCCTAAGTCCCAGTAGTATAGAAATGACGATTCAAAAACACTTAATATGCGGGAATGTGTATTCATATGCTAATTAGGTCTCCCCCACCCCTGCCACGCCCCATTTGGTACCTTCTGCTTGCAGCTGAGGGACATAAATTTTGTTGAGTATAATGGAAAGTCTGACAGGTAAGCAATTGTTGCCAATCACCTGTCAAAATGAACATTAGGATAATTAGGATAAATTTTGCTTTTGTAACAAAGGCAGAGACGGCATTCTACCCATTCCATATCCGCACTTCTGCACCTGCAACAACTCACCCCAGCCGCATTGTTTGACGAACACGTGCAAAATAACAATGGTAAAAGTGCACACTCGATCTATGAGTTTTTCCATCTGTTGCGCTTGGATATCATATTTCTCAAGAATCATCAAATCCGATTTACCTGCTAGTCATAAACACCCACTTCATAGAGCAAATAGCCTTCGTGTAAAGGGCCAGAACAGTAATATAATTTACTTTAGAAACAAGGATATAAGCATACTGCCCATAGATTTTAGAAAATGAAATCAGAGGTTTTGAGGATATAATAACGACTTGATTCGACGCCCACTCCATGCTCTGCCATTGACAATCAGTGTGTTAACGTTATTTAATCTAAAGTTTCTTCAGGCATTGTGCTTTAGAATGCTATAATCATTTATATCACCAGTGTTACCGGGACGGCGAGATTCGACGAGATCACTAAAGAAGAGGAACATATGTTTTTTCCGTATAATACAACAGCTCTGGACGCTAATGAGGAAATTAGAATCCCTTGTCAAGCTGAGCATTTGTATGCTTTACCTAGTTGAAGTTATCTATACATCAATGGAAGTATTACTAAACCTAATGGAGCAGCTACTACTGCAAAGCTTATACACAATAGCCAGTCGGTGTTGGTACTGATTCGATCCAAGGACTCTAAAAACTGTATTATAGCGTCAGAGGGTGAAGAGAATGTTGCTGTTAAACCTGTACTAATCGAGTGGAGAATGCCTGTGATTCGACTTTCTGATGCTGAAATTTTGAAATCGCCAAGACTGCCAAGCTGGATATGACTCTGTTTCACCCATTTCCCATGGATCTGCATAGTCAGCCCGCTGTGCCGCAAGCATTTACCTGGAATGCCGCCACCACATCAAAAAATGGAGAAGTTGAGATTTGTCATTTTGGGTGCTCTGACATTAAGATCGAGTAATGCAACTAAACACTCTTCTCTTTTTGAGCATTTGCGTCTAGCTAATTTGAGACTTTATCTTAATAGCGAATGATATCCCTATCACGATAGGAGCTTTGACTTTGGAAACTCGAGATTTGCATATTGCATGATATGTACTCAAGCTGTTATTGTGAAAAAGAAGAGAAAAGATTTTCTTAAATTTACTCCTATATTTGTTATAGATTGCTCTCACCAGTCAGAGGAAGTCGTAAATGGTGGTGTCAACATCAGAATAGAAACTCAAATTAGTGCAAATATCCCTGCACAGAGCTCCTTGTATTGTTTAATAATTAATGATAAAGTATTTACAAACAAGCCTCTGACTCATGTGATGCAGCTTATATTTTAAACTAATCATTGTAAGAATTTATTAATGAATAAAACATGATGTAAAAGCATACCTTCATTCTTTTTATTATTTTTATCGAACAGTTCAAGTACTCTCCTACTCCAAATCATCGTTCCTGCATATGACGTTTCACTTGTAACGGTTAGGTTATGCGAATTGTCTTTATTGTTTAAATGAAAGTCTCTTTATTGTCATCAAGCAAATATCTTGATACTGTTAATGCATACAGGATTCAAGTCTTTTTAAATTATAAGTCTCATCAACATTTAAAAGTATTTTCACCGAATATAGAGAGACTCGCTCGAGCTAACTCTCAGCCAGGGGCGGCTGGTGACTCTGAACTTTGGTGGTTCACAAAATTATCCTTGCAATTTGAAATATTTTAAGTAATAAATACGGAATAAGTTTCTCACTATAGGCTGATTACTTCACGCAAACACACAAGAAATGGGAATTCACAATATATAACACATGCACATTTCATAAACAGTGTAGCACCAGTCCTTCTCTCCGTCCTGCCAACAATGGCCAGCTCATTGAAGTTTTTTAAATTCTTTTGTACTATACATTGTGGAAAGTTCTGTAATGAGTTTCCTCTTTTCAATAAAAGAATATGTCTGAAGGGCAACTTTAATATGTTGTTCCGGGATAAAAGTGTTATATTCTGAAAATCTGTCAGACTGAAAGAGCAACAAATCTGAACCTGTCTTTCATTTCAGTAATGATTACATCACACACTTCAATGGCATCTTGTTTTCTTTCAGTGTGTTCCACAATTTTTTCTTTTCTTCTTTACATTCTCATCAACTGCAGTGGAACTTATGGTGCTTCTAATTTTGAGAATTTCCACCTCAAAATAATTAAGTCTATCCTGGACCATTACAGGAGTACAGTCGATCCTCTGAAGTTGGTTGAAGAAAATATCGACATGGGGCATAATTTTATGGAAGAAGGACAACCAAATATGAAATCTCCATCACTTAAAATTCCAATAACCAGATGCTTGAAGAACAGAACTTGAATTGGTGATTCTTTCGCCTCTCTTATGATTTTCATACATTCTATCAACTCCTCCCTGTATTCGAAAACTGTGTTCACAGATCTAGATTGAAAGTTCCATCTCGTTTGCACTGATCTTGGCAGCCGCTTCTGCACTACTTCTTCTAAAACTGATGTTCTCTGAGGAGAGTTAGAAAAAAAGCACAAATTCCTTGAAGATTTATGAAGAAAATTCGTACACTACTATTCGCTGATGCTGCATTTAACATAATTAAGTTTAACTGATGCGCATGGCAATGAATGTATTCTACAGACCTGTACTTCTGCTTTATGATGGATTGAACGCCATTTTTCGACCCAGACATAACATTAGCCCCATCGTATGTTTGAGCAATCAATTTATGTTCACAGCCTAGCAGGTGTCAATCAAGTTCTGGCAATATGCATGCAGCTAAGTTATCTACTTTGTGCCCTATAGGATTCACAAAACCCCAGTACCTTTCCACTGGCTTATGGTTTACCAGATATCTATACACAATTACCATTTGATACTTGGATGCTACGTCGCTGGTTTCACCTGCTATGACAGATAAAAATGGCGAATCCTTTATTTCTTTCGATATCTCCTCGTAACAGACTTGAAGCATACATTGCAAAATCTCATTTTGAATCTTTTTGACGTTCCCTTAAACACTGTTGCATTTTCCAAATGGTTTTTCAGAACATTCTAGCTCTGCACTGAAATTTATCAGTCCACGAAAAATACCAGGGTTACTTGAAGTCGCTGACTCATCATGTCCTCGAAGAGCCAACTTAAAGGCCCCACAAAACCTAATGCAGTTAATAATGTTTAAAACATGTCTATTTTGAGTTACTTTCTGGTTGTGTTCTTCAATTGCTCTCCGATATGCTTGTCCATCTGTTTTACTATATTTACATTGCCAAGCATAACAAGAGTGACAGTATTTTTTATGTGCAACTTTGACGCTACATGTTTTTGGTGCGGTCACCAAGATGCTGCAAATCATTCACGCCATGCTCTGTCCATGTATCTTCACCACCAAACAAAACGCAAGGAAAGCAAAACAGGGCGTTTTAATATCACAACCACACATCTAATCATATTTTTCATATACATCGCTATTAAAATTCCTGTTAAAACTTCTTGTTTTTGTTTGAACTACCTGAGTGATTTTTAGGTATGGTGTGGGGCTTCCAATGCGTTTAATTTCATTCTTTTCCTCCAAGCTTAGCATTGAAAATGGTTGCGTTAAAAGAGTCTGAACGGAATTCATTGTTTCTCCTTATAGCAGCGTTTATCTGATTTAGCTAAATAAACCACTTTGATTCCTAAATTAAAACCCGATACACGCAACACCGCACAAACCACGTGGCATACAGTCAACGTTATCAGAGATGCTCTTCAATAGATGGAAGACCGGAAATGAGGTAAACATTTACTGTGAAGTCAATAGATGGCCGTGTGTATGGGACGAAACCAAAGGTATTGTTCCTGTTGATCATTCTATTCTATGGTTAACCAACAACATGCAGCTTATGCCCCGCACTTCCCCCCACACACCTCTGCGCTTCCTTGGTTCGTCATTCCCTATACTTCACCATTATACCAATGTGGGTTGCAACCGGGAGTGAACTACTTGGCACCTGCAAACAATACAACGCTTCCGAAGTCCACTCCAGAAGATCACGTCAGAATGATAACCGAAATGCATGAATCGTACACACTATACGTTACTTACATTAAAGGGAGAGTCAGGATTTTGGTTGTAGCGCACACGTGCTACCATATTAAGAAGCCGCCCCTGTTCTCAGCTATGCCTTGGATTGTATATAAAATTGTCCGTGTTTTTTCATTATACCCTGAAATATTATATAAGAATCCTGTCTTAACGTGTTTCGGCGATGTAGACATTTCAGCACGCGCTTTTTATCGAAATGTTTCTTGGAGGTCTCGACGCTGGTTATTCTATCCTCCAAGAACGTCAGCAGCCTTTCCTGAGGTGCAATCTGTTCTTCTTCTTCCCTTTATTCTGTCTGAAACATTACACAATGAAAGTCTCAGAAAACATCCTTTAGTAAGTGAAGGTAACCTGAAAAGAATTACATTTTTGTTATGATAAATGCAAAATGAAACATATCTTTATATGTAATATTAATGAGTCAGCTGTTTTATTTATGAATCTTTTTCATAGTAAAATAGGAAAACATTGAATACTCAAGTTTGACATTTCCACATACCTTCGCTGCGGGTACAAAAGACAATTTACATGGCTTAAATTTCCCCATCTCGGTCATAACCTTATATTCGAGATAAAATTGTCCAGGCATTTCTGCAAGCTCTTCGTTGGTTAACGAATTATAGCGTTCAGGCAAGAACACTTGACAATCCTCCAGCGAAGATACGGTTCTGGTACCATATCTTGTTTGAACTCTCTTTAAGGTCTTTATCCTATATTTAAGACCTATTTCGAGATCTTGAACTCGCCGAGTCGGTAGGAAACTGCGCTCTTCAGCCATCTTGTCGAGTCTAACTGCTAATAAGAAGGTAATTTATATATTAAACATCATTTATTTCTTATTCTCTATATGGTTTCTTGTTTTATATATTTTCAAAGCAATCGTGAGATGACTTAAGCAATTAAATGCTGATTAAGCGGTTAAACTCTGATATTTCACTCACATCAATGACTTTTAATGATGTAACATGAACGTTGATCAAGCATTTAATTCATCTCTAAACCATAGCACGAAACCCGGTTTGTTGTATACCACTCATTTTAATGCTCTGACCATATTAACTTCAGCCATAAAATGACTCCCAGAGACATGATGTCTGACTCTATCAAACACGTTTAAACTCGTACCATAGCTATCTGTATATAATGTCACACCAACAAGAGAAGTATTCTCACACTCTCATTCCGTCAGATGTTGCTATTCAAAGCCTAGCACAACCAGCATCACCACCACCCGTTGCACCAAAGTCAACTCCAACTCTATTACCGCAATACTTTAGAAATATACGCATAATGGGTAGCGTAGAAGATTTTCTCCCTCTTTTAGTTAAATGCATGCATATACTGCATTATTTCATGTTTTCATTTCCATTTCAGTTCTTACTTTCTAACTTCCCTTTATTCTCCAAAGAAGCAGTATACAATATGACATTCCTGTACGCTAATACTCGGTTATCACAGAAAACCATTACATTTCACTACAAGCACAAGCAAAGTAATTTTTCCAGAGTTACAAATATTTTAAGCTTCTAGAATCGAGCCTGATAATGCTTTAATAAATGTATTTCAATCATTTAGCTCCCCTGCATCATCATCCACCATATACTCCTTACTCAAAACTGGTATGATTCATAGGCTTGAAGATATGAAATCACCCCTTCGGGATTCGAACTGAGTACTTTGAAGTAATTTTTGTCATGATAACAATATTTCGGGGGCAGGTAATCTGTTTACTTTTTATTTGACGTGTCTATCTAAATTATGTCATAAGCTATTAAATTTGTATGTAAATTTAATTTAATCAGTATTCAAACCCTGAACTCTAGGATCAAAATTATTTATAATATTAGTTTGACATGTTAAAAGAGCTGTATACTGTTATGGCACTAACCTAAGTGATATATCTAAGAGTATAGCTGAAAATTGAGGAACTGATTGCAAGATCGGGATTCGAACTATGGACTACTAACTGTCAATTATATACAGTATTAATTCTCCATATAGGAGCTATCAATCATGCTTTGGTCCACACCTTTATCTCTGCTAGTTTCTGAGATAATAGATTTTAAAATTAAGGATCGAACCCATGACGCCTGGTACCCTAATATACATTCACAAGAAACTACCTAATGATATAAACGTAATACGGTTTATTTCACGTCTTTATCTTAATTATTTCCGGAGTTACTGGAATATGAATTTATAATCACTCCTAGCATTCGAACCCTGGCATCCCGGTTAACGTGGAACAATGCAACAATGATACGTCGCATTCCTAGGTTTTAATTAGTTTTTATTGCCTCGGTTTATCTCTTTTTATTCAGGAGATATAAGCGATTAAACAGTGGTGATGTACATGGGTTTAATATAAATAATTATTTTTGTTAAATAGATTTTTTTGATATCCCTGTTTAAAACAGCCAACTGGTGGATAAACACAGAGTTAGAATACATTGTACATGTATATCTATGTTCAGTGATTCTCATAGGTCATCGTGCAGATTCGTATGTTTGGAGGCAATGTAAGTATGCTACATGTGTGAGTGTGTGTGTGCGTGCGTGCACTGATGACTGTGTGCGTGTGTGTGTGAGAGAGTGTGTATGTGCCTGCATGTGTCTATGCGTGTGTGTAAGGGCTATGTGCATGAGTGTATATGTATGTGTAATGTCTCTGTGCGTGTCTATATATATACGAATGCTTGGATGTATGCATGTCAAGAAGAAAGAAAGAGATAGAAAGAAAAAGGAAAAATAAAGAAGAAAAGAGTTCTGTCTAGGCATCGGGATATCTAAGTATACACCGGGGTTTAATAATAATAATTAATTATATTTGTTAAATACATTTTTAATCTGACCGTTCATACTCCCATAGTTTAATGTTTATTAAGCATTAGAGTTTCGCAGGGGTAAGATTCGAACTAGGACCTCGGGACACAAGAATATCCTACATTAAGTATCGTGATGATATATAAAAATTAACATGATTTACCATTGCTCGTCTATGTTCCTAAATTTTTATAGTGATTATAATTTATTGGTTATTTATCATTAATGTGTCACTACACTAAGACTCGAACTCGGACCTCTGAATGCCCGAGAACGCCCTTTCATTAATCAGGCTAATTATATAATAATGTTTTACCATATCTAAGTATCAATTTGGGATACCTAAGTATACACCAGGGTACAATATAAATAATTATATTTGTTAAATACATTTTATTCTGACCGCACATACTCTCATAGTTTAATATTTATTAAGCATTAGAGTTTCGCAGGGTAAGATTCGAACTAGGACCTCTGGGTACCCGATAATGTCTTTCATTAATCAGGGTAATGATATAACAATGTTTTACCCTATCAAAGCATCAATTTTTAATTAGCAATTAGAACATTAAACTTTTTGACTGCAGTAAGATTCGAATACCGACCTGTGGATATCTAAGTACACCCATGGGGTTTAATATAGGTAATGATGTATGTTAAACAAATTTTTGATATCGCTGTTTGAAAGAGCCAATAGAAGCATAAACAGAGAGCTTAAATAACTATGTTCGGGTATACTCGTAGGTCTTCGTGAAGACCTTACTGCTCTCGGAGATAACTAGCCTCAAGCAGTGCCGGCGCCATGATGTCTGGGGTCGAGCAGTGGTGAAATTTATGGTCTATCAGGTAGATGAAACTTGCCTCTGGGGAAACGTGACTCTCTCTCTTTTACCACAGTCAAACAAAGACAGGACCAGGTATATGGGTAGGGGATTACTGCAGGTGGGTCTTCCTAAAGTGCACGTGTGCGGGACATTGGAATGGAGGACAATAGAATCTGCTTCCTTTGTTATTCAATCTTTTGTTAGCTTGGGTCCAACCTGTTCTATTGTTATTTTGCACGTGTTCGTCAAACAATGTGCCTGGGGGTGCGTTGTTGCTGGTGCAGAAGTGCGGATATGGAATGGGTAGAATGCCGTCTCCACCTTTGTTACAAAAGCAAAGTTTATTATCCTATTGTTCATTTTGACAGGTGATTGACAACCTTAATTGCTTACCTGTCAAGCTTTCCATTATACTCAACAAAATTTATGACCCTGAGCTGCAAGCAGAAGTACCAGAGGGGGCGTGGCAGGGGTGGGGGACCTAGTTAGCATATGAATACACATTCCTGCATATTAAGTGTTTTTGAATCTTCGTTTCTATACTACTGGAACTTAGGGGTTTTTTTTCACTAAAGACCCCTCCTCGAATACCTTACAAATGATCTATACTTGATTCTTTTTGTTGTTAAAGTTCTTGAATAATGCGATTCTTTGTATTAGTTTCTTTAACCATGATCCCTAACTCCTATCATCGTTTCCCTTCTTCTCCCGTATAAACGTATACTCTACTCGAACTCTGATTGTCCTAGCTTTTTATACTCGTATTCCCTTACCTCTCTGATATAGTAAAGCGTATTCCTCTCGTTCAACCCCTGTGCAGACTAGCATCAGGCTCGTATTGCCTATCTCTCCTGTATAAACGCATTCCACCTTTAACATTTGTCTATCTCCCCCATATAAACGCATTTCCGTCCTTCAACCCCTGTCTAGCCTAGCAGCGGTCCCTCGTATTCCCTATCTTTACCATATAAACGCAAAAAAACTGCGCCAAAAATTCTCCTATATAAACTACTAACATAGTACGACACATATCTGAAATAAGGAGCAAGAGTTTACCAAAATATCGTGAAATATGAAAATATTTTTGTCACGTCCTACAAACAGCAAAGCGTAAAAATACTTGTTCCAATAATGACAGCAAGCATGATTTAGATTGTGAAATTTCTAATTTTTACTGTCTGTTATCATGACTAAAAGCACTCTCTTTAGACCAGGAAAAATCAAAGTTGGTTTGGGAATGGCTAAATTCCCTGATTGCCCTAACATCTCTCAAAAGGCTCGAAAAGCGTTGGGTGCCAGGGCATCAGGGCTTCTATGGAAGTGATAAAAACTGATCAGCTGGCTAAAAAAGGGTACTAAGATACCCTATGTCGGCCATGAATCCAGTACTACCAAAACCTCGTTAAAACATAGAGAAAAATAACTCGGGTGCAAACCTATCTTTGACATACAAGCACGTCTTTGGTCCATGCAAGACTCTTTCCTCATGTCCCCTAAGATTGGATAGAACAGGGATAAGCAAAGTAGTTGCATTAATGTCTGAACATGGTCAGTTCAGGAAGCATATATGTAAAGATGAACCCATCTGTAGAATGTGCAAAGACGAAGAGGAAACAGCCTCCCACATCTTCCGTTCCTGGCACGAAAAAGACTTCCATAACCAGAGAGGATCTAGGAAAGGATGCGGACATTGGAACCAAGATACTGCTGGGAACAGATTGTGGGAAACAACGAAGGCATCCTTTCCAATGGGATTATTTAATCCCCGTTATCTAATCTAATTATGAGGACTGAGAAACACCTTACCTCAGTCAGGCAGGACGGTCCTTGCGAGATTGGAACCTCGGAGCTTCTGTTGACGAGTCCGTGTCGCTTAGTAAAACACTGAAAGGTTTACTATCTCTATGGTTGTCACGTGTGGATGGTATGACTTCGAACCCCCAAAGGAACGCCTAAGTTGTTAAGGAATGCGCTCATCAAGGAAAACAGGTCTCACTAAAATGTCGCCTGCACAATTATTGTCACTGGTGTATGACTAATGGACAGGAAGTGGTTTACAAACAACTGAATGACGAGTGTTATCAAGTAGTGGTATTTCCATACAGTCAGGTGATGTATCATCAGCGGATTTAGTGGCCCAAAAAGTGTTTGAAAAATTACATTCACTTGGCTTTCTCTATCATCTATTTACTTCATTATAACCCAGATAAACCTTTACAGAAACAGCTACATTACACATTTCGTTATAGAGAACAGCGATAGTCAAATGTTTAACAACTGGACGCTATATGCTGGCCTTAAAATTCCATACTGTTTCCATGACATCGCGAGAAACAACTGAATGTTGACAGCAGTTTAAGAGAATGGCAAAGTATTGAACAATTCGAAACATTAAAAGCGGATATCTCGAAAATAACTTATGCCACACAATGTATTTGAAGTAAACTGTGTGCTTTAAAGAGATCTACATTTTTTGTGTGTAGTATGTTTTCGTCTATCACTTAACGTTTACACTTATACAAGATTATACAAAATTTGTTCCGAATAAAGAGGACTTGAGTGGCTATTTCAGGAAAATTAAAAACATAGTTTTATTTGTCATGTAAATATCTTAATCGTTAGAGCAGAGTTTATGAAAATAAAATATTTCGAAACATTTTCCATGTAAAACTTAGTTTGTGGTGGAGAATTTTCCCAAAACATCTTCGTGTCGTATCTTTGGAAGATACTGAACTTAAATACCAAGTTTGGTATTTATCCGGCTTTTGGTTCTAGGGTTATACTGTTCACACACACACGCCCGCGCGCGCGGACCTTTTCTAAAATGATTGTTTTAATTCTGTCGATATACAAAGTTTTGAGAGGAATCATTGCGTGAGAGTGAACAACATAACTCAAAAACGAAAAGTCGAATAAATACCAAACTTGGCATTTAGGTTCAATAACTTCCAAAGTGCGACACGAAGATTTTCAACAAAATCCCCTACCCCTAAACTACCCTTTACATGCAGCATTTTTGAAACTTTTTTAACTTTCTAAAAACGGCTCTAATCATTTTGATTAAAATATCGTATATTAAAGATATTTACAATGGCAAATAGAATGTATATTTGAATTTTCTGGGAATACCTGTGAAGTTCTCTTCATTCGGAAGGAATTTTGTATAATCTTGTATAACTGGTAAATGTTAAGCGATAGACGAAAATGTAATTCACAAAAAATCTCTTTAAAACACACCATTTATTTCAAATAACTTTTTTGTGACGTGAGCCATTTCCGAGATATTCGTTATTGATGGTGCAAATTGTTCAATACTTGGCCATTGTAAAGTCCTGTCGATTTATAGGATTATAATGGAAACAGTATGAATTTTAAGGCCAGCATATAGCGTCCAGTTGTTAAACATTTGACTGTCGTAGTTCCCTTTGTATTTATAATGAAATGTGTAATGTAGCAAATAAAATGTAAATCTTTAATTTTCTTGGAGTACCAGTGAAGTCCTCTTCATTCGGAAGGAGTTTTGTATAATCTTGTATAGCTGGAAAAGATTAAGCGATAGACGAAAACGTAATTCACAAAAAAACTCTTTAAAACACACCATTTATTTCAAATAACTTTTTTGTGACGTCAGTCATTTCTGAGATATCCTTTAGTAATGGTGCGAACTGTTCAGTACTTGGCCATTCTTTTAAAGTCCTGTCGATTTTCAGTTGTTTCTCGCGATGTCATGGAAACAGTATGGAATTTTAAGGCCAGCATAGAGCGTTCAGTTGTTAAACATTTGACTATCGCTGTTCTCTTAACGAAATGTGTAATGTAGCTGTTTCTGTAAACATTTATTTGGATTGAAATGTAGTAGATAGAAAAATAAGTTTTAGTAAGAATAATTTGCATACCCCTAGAAAAAAAACAAAACAAAAGAAAACCATTTTTAGAGACACGTTTTTGTGTGTGTGTGTGTGTCTGTGGAGGAACTCATTACTTCCTCTACCTAAGTAATACAGAAGTAGTGAAAGTAGAAATGAGACTTTTCTCTACATTTATTCGGCTACTGAGAATATTAAAGCCATGCCCTCTAGTGAAGTAATGGCATGTATTCCGGTCCCAGAAGGAACATTGGGAAGTATATTTTTGGCAGCAGTTTGGAGCAGGAAGTGAATTGGCGCACGCTTGCCTGCAGATTTCTAATGAATGAGTTAGTGGTGTCCCCCACTAGAACGGCTTCAACCTTGAGTTCCTTCTGCCAGCACGCGAATGTCAAGGGGCAAAATAATGTTATGCAAGGTTGATTCATTAACGTGATTCCAATCAGTAAGGCCAGCTCTCTTTTGTTTTCAGCCATGGAATATTTACTGTTTCAACTCACCAATGACAGTCTCCATGCTAGCAGCCAAATTAATGGATAGAAACTTGGGACCTCGATACTCGCTGGTATCGGAAGTATGTCTAGGAATGAAAGGAGTCGAGACTTCATGTGTCCCCAAAGAGTTGTTGGACTATACTTCTTGATAGACTTTGGCTGCGTTTCGTGTGGGCGAATCAAAGCAACACACAAACTCTTGTATCTAAATTTTACACGCAAAACAATGGAGGGGGGAGCGTTCTGAATCAGGCTCCATATTTCTCTTTGCTTTCATCTGTTAGTTTGCGTCTACGCAAGTCACGAGCGTAGTTTACAGGTATAGTATGACCAATTTGCATATGGATAGAAAATTCGTTAATGAAAAAGGGTTAGATAAAAAGCGAATGAAATAAGTTATTTTATATATATATATATATATATATATATATATATATATATATATAGATAGGTGTACATTTCCGGTTTTATAATGTAAAAACCTTTTTCCACCCAAGACTACAGTTTTTAACATCAGCTTACTTTTCCCCATTCTTGCCTGTTGCACCACAAATCTTCAATTTCCCAATCATTGCCCCTCTAATTCCTTGAATCCACGTGGTATGCGATCATCATTTTCTTGTCCTTCCCGGTGGCGTCCACTCCATTATTCTTTTCGGTAAGTTTTCACCTTCCATGATTTTAGTATGCCCATAATAAAATTGAATTATGAACATTCATATCTTCTTTTATAATCTCATTTCTATTTTTTTCTCTTTTAGATATCCCAGCAGATCTCCTCCAATAATCCATTTCTGTTTCCAATAATTTTCTTTTTAACTGTTAGTTCAGATTCCACACGTGGCATCCATAGATTATAATGCTTCTATTGTTTTAAAATTGTAGTTTATTATTAGTATCCTGAGTAACAATAGGGGATACGTAACATGTGACATTATCGACATAAAATAATTGCTGCCAATTGAGAAAGAAGATTTTCGGAAAGCATACAATTCAAAATAGATTACACGAGTTTACACATAGAAAATTACTAATAATAACATAATTCAGTGAAAAGGCTATCGTGTTTACAGTTCTGTATAAAGTATCGAGGATCGGTGCTCAAAAATCAGTATCGATATCGAGTATCGAGAAATAATGGTATCAACCCATCACTAGACCAAACGATAATACAATTAAATCTTTTAGTATTTTTCAAAATTTTTCATCTTGCAGTTTTTATTTTTTCTACTATTTACACGTTTCTCAACTCCCTGAATAAAAAAAATCAGTTTTAGAGATAACGTGTGTCTGCAGCATAACTCAAAAACAAAAACTCAGTTAAATACCAAACTTGGTATTTAAGTTAAGCATCTTTCAAGGATGTAACACAAAGATTATCAAGAAAATCTGCTGTCATCGAAGTACCTTTACGTGAAAAAATTTAGTTAAGTTTTCATTTTCTCAAAAATCGCAACGATTTTGGTTAAAATCTATAACTATATTAATATTATAAAGCGAGAAAATGTGCATGTTTATGTGTGTGTGTAAATATGTAGGGTAATGTCAAAAATCACTCAACCAATTTTGATAATTCTTTTACATTGGAAAAGCCAATTTTTTTGAAGCACATGGTCTGTAAAACACCTAATTTCACTTCATATATTACTAAAATATTAAAAAGGATTTACAAAGCCCTTATACTTGAATACGAACACAGGAGTTATAAAAGAACATGTTTACGAAGAAGGCCTTGTCTTTTAGTTGAGAATGTCATGGAGTAGAAAATAGTGGTTGTTACTCCACAGAATATGCATGCAAAATAAGACAAATGCCACGGACGTCATTTCAAGCAATGCTGTGACGTTTACCGTATTTCTAGGGGTTTAGTTTGCTGTATATGGGGGGATTGTACATTCTGAAGTTGGGAATACTAGCCGGTTGTGACGTAGAATTTATGGGTGGAGCTATGTGAGTGAACATGGGTGAAGCACAGGCACCCCTTCTTCCCATTAGCAGATACTGGATGGACCTCTTTGAATCAATTGAGTTCTTGAAGACATTTTCCCTTCCTTTCCTGTTTAGTTGGATCTTGAAATGTTAATGCACACATAACTACGCTCCCTTCGCTCCATCATCTGAATTTGATTGAGATGTGACAATTGGATGGTCATGATTTAACAACTAGGACACAGCAAAACAAAAGAGAATTTGTTTTAATAATTCTCATATAAGAAAGTTTTGCTCTATCTCCTTTGTAGTTATAATGAACATGGTGCTAAATAATCGTATAAAGAGCAGAAAATTGCTAGCATTAGAAATCATTGAACCGATTCCTATTTTATATTAAGAGTATTTTTCTCGATGTGTTTTCCAAGCGGTTGGTTAACTTGGTGGCCTGGAACTGGAGAATCTTCATATTCACCAGCTTCATGCTATTTCGTTGTGTATGTTAAGGGCTTCTGTATTATGTAATAACTATGTAATGTTTATGTTATTAAATAGCTTGGTACCAAAGGGAAGATTGAAGCCAGGCGTTGGGCGTCACTTTTGAGACCGTACCCTTTGCGCCAATATCTGCTTTTGGTTCTGCTGCCGGCTGCTACAGTGGTTGGCTAAGAGATCTTCCTCTCAGGGTATGCGTGGGCGGGTGTAAAAGTATAACACCAGTTCAAAGTGACTGGGAAATTTAATGTAATCTAATACATGAGCTATTGAAGCAATTTGCCGACCGTTTGAAGACAAAGAATGAAACTGATTATGAATCGTAGCACTCGAAACTATAACAACTGAATTATTATGCCTGTTGACTTCTGTAGTGTCAATTTTACGGTGTGGAATAACTGTTTCCACAATAAAAGAAACTAGAAGCGTAGTTTGCCTTGAGTCGCTAAAATGCTTACCGGCAAGACCCCTCGCGGCTACCGATAAGTAACCAACACTCCAACGCGGTCTTAGGCGCTACGAACTGCTGATCGCTGTAAAAGATTATGCTCCTAAGGCTGTACAAGGAAACAAACGAAAGGTAAGACGCTAATTTTAGCAATACACGCTCTTTTATTACTTAAGCTCTGCCTACACATTACTCCCCGACTCTCAGAATTGCATTACCTTTCTCTTTTTGAGAATTTCTGCCTACGTGACTGTTCAAACGTACTGAACTTATAACCTAACTCATTCCAAGAGCCTTGAAGCTAATTCCCACGCTGTTGCTAATGACTCGCCTTAACGTGACTCGCTAATTACCTTTTGCTTCAGACAAACGTTTCAGCTCAGATTTATTACATTATACATTTATTTAATATACGGTAATTATTTTTTGCAATTATATCTAACAAGTTACTCGATCATTCCGACAGATGATTGTTCCACCACCAAAGTGTATAGACTATTTCCAGAACTTGGAAGAGTGTCGGTAGGAGGTTAAGGAAGTCAGATGTGTGAATATCAGGGGATTTTGATCCCTTATTAGGAATACCCGTGGCTGAACGAGTTTACAATTATAAGGGGTAAAAGGGGGGATTCACTGTTTAAATGCTCTAGATTATTGTACAAGTTCATAAAGAACGAGGGGAAGTAAAACAAATGAAACAGATCCTCATTCGAGGTTAAGAAGAAGCTAACGTGGTACATAGGGCAGAAGATATTTGCATGAAAACAGTCGGATTCGTTACATTCACATAACTTTCTCTTATCGCTTATTAGTGGGTGTACAAATCATTCTTACTTTCTATACTAAATATTGCATTCCACCCAAACATTCGATGCCGAGATTTTACCAGAAATACATGTCTTGTGGTGCCCCGAATCCAAATAAAACATTTTTGGAAACATGTCCTTGTGTGTATCTGTGTCTGTCTGTGAACAGCATAACACAAAAACAAAAAGTCAAGTAAGTACCAAACTTAGTATTTGAGTTTAATACCTTCCAAGGATGCGACACGAAGATTTTCAAAAAAATCTGATGTGTTACACTCACATGACTTTCTCTACTCTTGTACAAACTATTTTTAAAAACGCTTATTCTCCATATGCTTCATGTTAATCGAGATATCGAGATGTTAATCTTATTGGTAATTTTCTTGTAGATGCAAGGGGAATATGGTAGGTTTTAAGCGATAGTCAAATATTTTAAGCGCTGGTTGCTATGTGGCGCATTCCATTCTCTTTGCATGTCCAGGACATAAACAAATCTGATGTGTTACACTCACATGAATTTCTCTACTCTTGTACAAACTATTTTTACAAACGCTTAATCTCCATCTACTTCATGTTAATCGAGATAAACATTTGCAGACTCTATCTTATTGCTAATTTTCTTGTAGATGTAAGGGAAAAATATATTTACAAGGGCAATATAGAAAAATAGTAGCCTTTGTGCACATACATGTCTCTTAATAGCTGGTTGCTAGGTGCAGCACCATTCCCTTTGCCACAGATTATAACTCTTCGCATATCCAAGACAAAAAAATGTATAACGAATTCCCATTTGAGAAAATAAGTATTGAAAAATTTAAGGGAATAACAAGCAATATCTCGAAAATGGTTCACTCAACAAAAAAATGTATATGACATAAATTGTGTATTTTAACGCGATCTACAGTTTTTGTGTAGTAAAATTTTGTCTATCTCTTATGGTTTACCAGTTATGCAAAAGTCGTTCACAATGAAGAATACTTTTGGAGGCATTCCCAGAAAATTCTAGATATACATTTCATTTGTCATGAAAATATCTTAAACGTATGATATTTTAATCAAAATCGTTAGAGCCATTTTTGAAAAAATTAAAATTTTCGAAATATGTTCCATGTAAAGGGTAGTCTGGGGTGGGGGGATTTTATTTAAAACCTTCGTGTCTCATCTCTGGAAGATGCTGAACCTAAATACCAAGTTTGGTGTTTCTCCGACTGTTCGTTTCTGAGTTATGCTGTTCACACACACACACACACACACACACACACACACACACACACACACACACGGACATGTTTCCAAAAATGCTCAAAATATATGTTTCCGTTGAAATATCGGTATCGAATTTTTGGGTGGAGTACAATACTTCCCCTACTTACTATACGTAGTAGAGAAACTAAAAAAGGAAGATCTGTTTAAAACACACAAACTAAAATTTTCTAAAAGAAGTCGAAAATGTTGCAGGTGTAAGATAGTTTGGGGCTGGGGATTTTCTTGAAAATATTCGTTTCGCATCGTTGGAAGATACTGAACTTAAATGCCATGTTTGGTATTTATCCATCTTTTCATTGCTGAGTTATGCTGTTCAGTCCCACGGACACACGTGCGGACGTTTTCTAAAAATACTTTTTTTCTATTCAGGGGCCTCAAAACATGCATTTCCGATGAAATATCAGTATTGAATTTTTGGGTGGAAGTACGTGGCAGAGAAAATATATACCTTGAATTATCTGGGGAAGCCTGTAGGTGTTCTTTATTCCGTAAACAATTAGAGTAGACAAAAGTTACTAAATTAAATATAGTCCTATCGAAAACAGAATTTATTTCAAATAACTTTTTTATGGCATCAGCCGTTTTCGAGATATCCGTTACTACTGGTTTGAAATTTTCAATAGCTTTGCCAGTAAGTGCTGTGACTATTCTAGATGTCGTGGAAGTGTAAGGCCAACATATAATCACCCGCTATTAAACATTTGACCATCACTTCAGTTTCCTGTATTCCTATTTTACTAGCCCTAATGTGTGACGTATTGCTGCATGTTTTCCATCCTTGCCTGTGTTAAAGGTTACAAGTCACCTGGGATACAGAAAACCTGTTTTCCTCAACTTAATGCGATCTTAATGAGCATCGTTTTCATAGGTAAGGTATCCACAAATCATCTCGAGACCAAAGATTGTCCATAACAAGTCTTAATTCTGCCATTGCGGAGGGTCAGGGTTCGTTACCTCTCATCAAGAGCAAAAACCATCCAACACAGCACATGCGACACACCCTTCATGCTTGTTCCGCTCTGCAATCACAGAAAGTCAGACAACATTAATGCGGAGATAGCACACTTATCAGTGCTAACATAGCGTAAGGAAATTCTTATGTGTTGCATTTTCAGGAATTTCTCAGCTCATTCTAATCTATGCTTACAAAGGCTTATTCTTTTACCTATTTCTTCTTAATAGAGATAAACTTTCATAAATATTTACAGATTTTTGTTTTTTTATTCTATTTTATTTTACGTCGCTTTAACTCCTTGGTCATATCGCGAGGATCTGTTTGTGGATAACTCTTAGAACGATATGTGATGGACAGTTAGTCTTCTAGGTCTCATCCCTGTAACCGCTGCTTCATGCTGTGCAGATGGCATTAGGGTGCCGTCCAGTCTAACCGCCGCCCTCACACAGAAAGGCGGGCATTAACCTTCTAGGTCTCATCCCTGTAACCCCTGCTTCATGCTGTGCAGATGACATTAGGGTGCCGTCCAGTCTAACCGCCGCCCTCACACAAAGGCGGGCATTAACCTTCTAGGTCTCATCCCTGTAACCCCTGCTTCATGCTGTGCAGATGACATTAGGGTGCCGTCCAGTCTAACTGCTTACATTGTCTGTAGATAGATGGCATAGTATTCGCTATTACCACTTATTTTTCATTTTACTATTGTTTTAGACTTAAGATTGAGGCAGTATTTTATATCACAACACTGTGAATGCCAGAGTGATTGTAGTGTAAATTAACATTATTGTATGACAATGATGTGAGATGTTTGTTAATTATATGCATTGTTAGGAAATAAGTCTACACGGCCTCACTGAAACTGACAATAGGAGCGGGTAACAATGACCGAGGGGGTGAGTTGTTTATCAATTAGAAGAGACAAACAAATGACGTCAGAGTAGCGCGCTTTTCTTTAAAAATGGAGGGAATATCTTCCCTAGAGCATATGTGTTCGTAATTTTGATTGGATATAAAAATAGACGCTAATGTTGGCGCGTTTTATTAACCAATAGCAGCTCTGTTATAATGTTTAGCCATATCGGGGTGAGGGAGTATAAAAAGCTAAAGCCAGAGACGGGTAACGAACAGTTCAACAGAATCATTCACGGGTTACACGTCGCGCAGTTCTAAAGAATAATTCACAAGGCAAACCTCGCACAGTTCAACAGAATCATTCACGGGTTACACGTCGCACAATTCTACAGAATCATTCACAAGCCAAACGTCGTTCAGTTCAACAGAATCATTCATGGGTTACACGTCGCACAATTCTACAGAATCATTCACAAGGCAAATGTCGCACAGTTCAACAGAATCATTCACGGGTTAAACGTCGCGCAGTTCTACAGAATCTCTCGCGTCGTAAAGCTAGTTATAAAATGTGAAATACGCGAATTAATAATGTGCGGCAAATAAGTGATTATAGTTACATTCTAAAATATAACAGTTTCACTTGGGCGTGTATCAAGAGTAAATATGTGAAATTAAGGAAGTGTTACGGCAATAAAAGTGTAAAAACAAATTCTTTTATCAGTGTTATCTTTTAGTAACAACTCCTTTCCGTTTACACACCCTGTTCAAGAGATTTGCTCGACTGGGTAATAATAGCTAGCCGGAGGACAAAGAACCCAAAATTCAAAATAGCAAACAATAACACGCGCTCAGCAATAAGATAACACGAGATTACCGCGACAAGGTGGAACTTTGGCTCGTGGTATTAAATAACTAATCCGGAATTTACCTTGGTAACTGAGGAAAACGACGAAAAAACTTGAGACAGATTGGTCGGATTTGTACCCGGCACCTCCCGAATGCGGGCCTGAGCCGTCCCGCTCGGTTTTACAGATTTGGTTGTAGGTGGGTAGAGGGTAGTAGTCAGATTTTGATAAAGCTTGTTGCTATGTGATGGCTCTTTGAATGACCACGAGAAAGAAATTAATACAGGCTTGGGTACCACAGTTGTGATGAGTTACATTTACATGACTTTCTCTACCCTCTATGGGTATGCAAACTATTCCTACTGAAAAAATTGTTTTTCCACACAAGCAGTGAGTTGGACAAGGTAGAATCAGACGACTGAAAAATCCAATGCCATAGCGGGGATTTGAACATCGGATCTCCCGGTCTCCATCAGGTTGCTCTAACCACTGAGCTACTATGGCATTGAATTTTTGGAATCTTTGAATTTGTTGGCTTGTGTAGAAGAACAATTAATTCCATTAATTGACCTAATAATGGTTGAAACTATGAAGCCCGGGATTTAAAGAACGTACAGCATTGTAAGTCGCCATTAGGGTATGTATCTCAATACAATTTGAGATCTCCTTGTGGTTTACCCGAAAAAATGCGAATCAGCTGGAGAATTTAATGTCGTGCTACCACGTTGCCATGGTAGCTCAGTGGTTAGAGCAACCGGACGTAGATCGGGAGATCCGTGGTTCAAATCCCGGCTCTGGATTTGAATTTTTCAATCGCCTGATTCTACCTTTTCTATTCTTACTCGCTCATTTTTCTATCTACTACATTTTAATCGCGATAAACCTTTGCAGAAATAGTTACATTACACATTTTCTTATAGATACAAAGAGAACAGCGATAGTCAAATGTTTAACAACTGGACGCTATATGCTGGCCTTAAAATTCCATACTGTTTCCATGACATCGCGAGAAACAACTGAATGTTGATAAGACTTTAAACTATTGAACAATTCTAACCATTAATAACGGATATCTCGGAAACGGCTTATGCCACAAAAACATTTTACGTAAATTGTGTGATTTAAAGAGATCTGCATTTTCTGTGTAGTGCGTTTTCATCTGTCGCTTGGATTTTAGTAGTTATACAAGATTATACAATTTTTTCCTGATGAGGAGAACTTTATAAGCTATTCCTGGAACATTGAATATATACATTGTATTTGGCATGTAAATATCTTAATATATGAAATTTTAATTAAAATTGTTAGAATTTTTGAGAAAATAAAATGTTTCGAAAATGTTCGATGTAAACGGAAGTTTGGCGTGGGGAGATTTTCTCGAAGATCTTTATGTCGCATCTTTGGAAGGTACTAATACATCACTCAATACAAGTGTGGTATTTATTCAAATTTTCGTTTTTGAGTTATGCACACTGACCTGTTTCTAAATTTTTTTGTTTTGTTTCAGGGGGCCTCAAAACATGTATTTCCGCTATTGAATTTTTGGGTAGAATGCAATATTTTATCTATTATAGGTGAGTAGCAGATAAAGCAAAGGTTTTGGGTAGATATTTTCTCCCTGTACATTTATACCTTTCCCTATGAATGCCCTGTATTAATACGTCGTATTTTCTTGTTTCATTGCTTGCCCGAAAGAGAGAGAGAACATAAAGTTATCTGCATTTTAATGACATTTTCCTATTTCTCAGAGGGATCTATAACAGGTCGAGGTATTTTAGGCTTTAAACATGCCGTTTTTGCTTTCTCTACTACGTAGAGTAAGTAGGGGAAGTACTGCATTCCACCCAAAAATTAGATACCGACATTTCACAGGAAATACATATTTTGAGCTGCACTGAATGCATATAAAGCATTTTTGGAAACATGTCTGTGTGTCTCTGAACAGCATAACTCAGAAACGAACAGTCGGATAAACACCAAACTTGGTATTTTTGGGTTTAGTATCTTCCAGAGATGCGACACGAAGGTTTTCAAGAAAATCTCTCCGCCCCAGATTACCCTTTACATTGAACATTTTAATTTTCTCAAAAACGGCTCTAACGATTTTGATTAAAGTATCATATGTTTAAGATATTTTTATGGCAAATAAAGTGTATATCTTGAATTTTCTGGGAATGTCTCCAAAAGTATTCTTCATTGTGAACGACTTTTGCATAACTGGTAAACCATAAGAGATAGACAACATTTTACTACACAAAAAATGTAGATCGCGTTAAAATACACAGTATATGTCATATACATTGTTTTTGTTGAGTGAACCATTTTTGAGATATTGCTTGTTATTCCCTTAAATTTTTCAATACTTACTTTTTCCCAAACGGGAATTCGTTATTAATTTTTTGTGTCCTGGTAATGCAAAGAGAATGGAATACTCCACATAGCAACCAGCTCTTAAAACATTTGACTATCGCTTAAAGCCGACCATATTCCCCTTGCATCTACAAGAAAATTAGCAATAAGATTGACATCTCGATTAACATGAAGCATATGGAGAATAAGCGTTTGTAAAAATAGTTTGTACAAGAGTAGGGAAAGTCATGTGAGTGTAACACATCAGATTTTTATATTAATTGTTTGTTAAAAAAAGAAGTCAAAGTTTTATTGTTCGAATTAAACTCGCCATATTTAATTGTATTAATAACAGGTTTTAATGTGAGAGATACCGCGCACACGCACGACTACCCAGTAGCATTCTTAGACAGACCAGAAGCCGGCTGCGGAAGGGAAGTGAAGGTAGCAGTGTAAGCACATATTTTTCAGAAGCAAAGTGGACACATACAGAAATGTGTATTAGAGCTTTGTGTAAGAGACAGAAATCTCTCTTTTGATTAGGTACATTTAAATGTAACGAAATCATCTAAAACTTGGTTGTCTCACTGTTTATCTGTAAACTTAATCGGCACGCGTAATGCCTGTATAAAACATAGTGAACTGAATCCAAAATAGGACACAAGGCATAACTACGTCTTTTCAGTGCAGTACACAGATGATCTCATAAGAGAAGAAGAAATTAAATTTTACCACAGGTGACGACACTTTTTATTTCCTGTGCCTGTAGAGCAAGTGTATTCAACCTAAAAATTCGATATCGCGATTTCAAGGAGATACATGTTTCGAGGTTCCCTGAAACCTAAAAGGTCCGTCCGTGTATGTCTGAACAGCATAACTCAAAAGCGAAATATCCAATATTTTCAATCCCCCAGTACAGACTACCCTTTACATGGGCATGCTTTCGAATGTTTTTATTTTCTTGAAATTGCCTCTAATGCTTTTGACTAAAATACAATATGTTTAAGATGTTTACAACACAAATAAATGTAGGCATATCTTGAATTTTCTGGGAATAGTCTGTGAAGTCCTCTTCTTTCTGAATCACTTCTGCATAACTAGTAAATAGTAAGAGATAGACAAAATCCAACTACACAAAAATGTCTGTGACTTCAACCCTTTCTGAGATATTCTTTGTTATTGGTTTGAATTTTCAAATACCTTTACATTTTTAAGCGGTGCATAAGTAGTTTTGTTTTTTTTTCATTTTCTTTCTTTCTTTTGCCCTCGTGGTCATGCAGAGAGCATGGGCTTCAAAGCCATCACATAGTGACCCGCTGGTTAAAAATCTGACTATCCCTACAGCCCACTGTATTCTTCTTATAGATAAAACGAAATGTGTAATGAAAGGTTATAGAGAAGTAGATACAAGATTAAGCTTTTGTAAGAATAGTTTGTAGAAGAATGAGTAGAGAAAGTCATTTGGATGGAACACAAGATATTTAATGGTTTTAAATAGGACTATAACACACTTAGAGAATGTACAAATATTTCTGTATTACAATGACTTAAACTTTTCTCGAACACTGTGTAATTTGTTTTGTGCCATTCTATGCACAGATTTCACTCTAGTTGCTGATCTTCCATTGGTATGAAGGCTTCTTTTGAACCGCTTGTTTTGTGGATATTTATGCCATTAGTGCAGTGATCAGCTCACAAAGAAGTGACATACCAACGAAATATACATGCCTACCTGACCGCTCCTGAACCTTCTACTCTTCCTGGGTCGGTGTTTATAACCTACTGTGTTCAGCGCTAGTCTATTTCAATTTGGCTCTGCTTTCTGGGACTTATTATGTATTCTAAAATGACATACGGCCACGATCAGGAAAACACAGGATTTAAGACACATTTTTAATTAATTCATTTAGTTCAACGACTTCACAACTTTTCAATACTCTCAGTACAGTAAGATTTGTCCAACTGTACAAAATCGTCTGACTCACCTTCAACCTCATCATTTTATGTGAATCTTCATCCACTCAGACATTTCTTCAGGTTTGGGAACAAAAAGTAATCGCTGGGAGCCAAATCCAGTGAACATGTTGGATGTGGAACCACTTGGAACTGAAGATCATGTAGTTTTGCAGTGACAATCTCAGACGTGTCTGAAGACACATTGTCCTGATGAAACAGAACTTTCTTTTTCGCAAGGTGTGGACGTTTAGTGTGAATAGCATCCTACAACTGGTCCAGTAGTGAAGTGTGATACTCCCTGGTCATGGTTCTGTTCTTCTGGAGGTAGTCTATGAGCACCACATCATGAGAATAGCATCCTACAACTGGTCCAGTAGTGAAGTGTAATACTTCCTGGTGATGGTTCTGTCCTTCTGGAGGTAGTCTATGAGCATCACACGATGAGAATAGCATCCTACAAATGGTCCAGTAGTGAAGTGTAATACTTCCTGGTGATGGTTCTGTCCTTCTGGAGGTAGTCTATGAGCATCACACGATGAGAATAGCATCCTACAAATGGTCCAGTAGTGAAGTGTAATACTTCCTGGTGATGGTTCTGTCCTTCTGGAGGTAGTCTATGAGCATCACACGATGAGAATAGCATCCTACAAATGGTCCAGTAGTGAAGTGTAATACTTCCTGGTGATGGTTCTGTCCTTCTGGAGGTAGTCTATGAGCATCACACGATGAGAATAGCATCCTACAAATGGTCCAGTAGTGAAGTGTAATACTTCCTGGTGATGGTTCTGTCCTTCTGGAAGTAGTCTATGAGCATCACACGATGAGAATAGCATCCTACAAATGGTCCAGTAGTGAAGTGTAATACTTCCTGGTGATGGTTCTGTCCTTCTGGAGGTAGTCTATGAGCATCACACGATGAGAATAGCATCCTACAAATGGTCCAGTAGTGAAGTGTAATACTTCCTGGTGATGGTTCTGTCCTTCTGGAGGTAGTCTATGAGCATCACACCATGAGAATAGCATCCTACAAATGGTCCAGTAGTGAAGTGTAATACTTCCTGGTGATGGTTTTGTCCTTCTGGAGGTAGTCTATGAGCATCACACGATGAGAATAACATCCTACAAATGGTCCAGTAGTGAAGTGTAATACTTCCTGGTGATGGTTTTGTCCTTCTGGAGGTAGTCTATGAGCATCACACGATGAGAATAGCATCCTACAAATGGTCCAGTAGTGAAGTGTAATACTTCCTGGTGATGGTTCTGTCCTTCTGGAGGTAGTCTATGAGCATCACACCATGAGAATAGCATCCTACAAATGGTCCAGTAGTGAAGTGTAATACTTCCTGGTGATGGTTTTGTCCTTCTGGAGGTAGTCTATGAGCATCACACGATGAGAATAACATCCTTCAACTGGTCCAGTAGTGAAGTGTAATACTCCCTGGTGATGGTTCTGTCCTTCTGGAGGTAGTCTATGAGCACCACATCATGAGAATAACATCCTACAAATGGTCCAGTAGTGAAGTGTGATACTCCCTGGTCATGGTTCTGTTCTTCTGGAGGTAGTCTATGAGCACCACATCATGAGAATAACATCCTACAAATGGTCCAGTAGTGAAGTGTGATACTCCCTGGTCATGGTTCTGTTCTTCTGGAGGTAGTCTATGAGCATCACACGATGAGAATAACATCCTTCAACTGGTCCAGTAGTGAAGTGTAATCCTTCTGATGATGGTTCTGTTCTTCTGAAGGTAGTCTATGAGCACCACATCATGAGAATAGCATCCTTCAACTCGTTCAGTAGTGAAGTGTAATACTCCCTGGTGATGGTTCTGTCCTTCTGGAGGTAGTCTATGAGCACCACACCATGAGAATAGCATCCTTCAACTGGTCCAGTAGTGAAGTGTAATACTCCCTGGTGATGGTTCTGTCCTTCTGGAGGTAGTCTATGAGCATCACACCATGAGAATAGCATCCTACAAATGGTCCAGTAGTGAAATGTAATACTTCCTGGTGATGGTTCTGTCCTTCTGGAGGTAGTCTATGAGCATCACACGATGAGAATAGCATCCTACAAATGGTCCAGTAGTGAAGTGTAATACTTCCTGATGATGGTTCTGTCCTTCTGGAGGTAGTCTATGAGCATCACACGATGAGAATAGCATCCTACAAATGGTCCAGTAGTGAAGTGTAATACTTCCTGGTGATGGTTCTGTCCTTCTGGAGGTAGTCTATGAGCATCACACGATGAGAATAGCATCCTACAAATGGTCCAGTAGTGAAGTGTAATACTTCCTGGTGATGGTTCTGTCCTTCTGGAGGTAGTCTATGAGCATCACACGATGAGAATAGCATCCTACAAATGGTCCAGTAGTGAAGTGTAATACTTCCTGGTGATGGTTCTGTCCTTCTGGAGGTAGTCTATGAGCATCACACGATGAGAATAGCATCCTACAAATGGTCCAGTAGTGAAGTGTAATACTTCCTGGTGATGGTTCTGTCCTTCTGGAGGTAGTCTATGAGCATCACACCATGAGAATAGCATCCTACAAATGGTCCAGTAGTGAAATGTAATACTTCCTGGTGATGGTTCTGTCCTTCTGGAGGTAGTCTATGAGCATCACACGATGAGAATAGCATCCTACAAATGGTCCAGTAGTGAAGTGTAATACTTCCTGGTGATGGTTCTGTCCTTCTGAAGGTAGTCTATGAGCACCACATCATGAGAATAGCATCCTTCAACTCGTTCAGTAGTGAAGTGTAATACTCCCTGGTGATGGTTCTGTCCTTCTGGAGGTAGTCTATGAGCACCACACCATGAGAATAGCATCCTTCAACTGGTCCAGTAGTGAAGTGTAATACTCCCTGGTGATGGTTCTGTCCTTCTGGAGGTAGTCTATGAGCACCACATCATGAGAATAGCATCCTTCAACTGGTTCAGTAGTGAAGTGTAATACTCCCTGGTGATGGTTCTGTCCTTCTGGAGGTAGTCTATGAGCACCACACCATGAGAATAGCATCCTTCAACTGGTCCAGTAGTGAAGTGTAATACTCCCTGGTGATGGTTCTGTCCTTCTGGAGGTAGTCTATGAGCACCACACCATGAGAATAGCATCCTTCAACTAGTCCAGTAGTGAAGTGTAATACTCCCTGGTGATGGTTCTGTCCTTCTGGAGGTAGTCTATGAGCACCACACCATGAGAATAGCATCCTTCAATTGGTTCAGTAGTGAAGTGTAATACTCCCTGGTGATGGTTTGTCCTTATGGAGGTAGTCTATGAGCACCACACCATGAGAATATCATCCTTCAATTGGTTCAATAGTGAAGTGTAATACTCCCTGGTGATGGTTCTGTCCTTCTGGAGGTAGTCTATGAACACCACAACATGAGAATAGCATCCTTCAACTGGTCCAGTAGTGAAGTGTAATACTCCCTGGTGATGGTTCTGTTCTTATGGAGGTAGTCTATGAACACCACAACATGAGAATAGCATCCTTCAATTGGTTCAATAGTGAAATGTAATACTCCCTGGTGATGGTTCTGTCCTTCTGGAGGTAGTCTATGAGCACCACAGCATGAGAATAACATCCTTCAACTGGTCCAGTGGTGAAGTGTAATACTCCCTGGTGATGGTTCTGTTCTTCTGGAGGTAGTCTATGAACACCACACCATGAGAATAGCATCCTTCAACTGGTCCAGTAGTGAAGTGTAATACTCCCTGGTGATGGTTCTGTCCTTCTGGAGGTAGTCTATGAGCACCACACCATGAGAATAGCATCCTTCAACTGGTCCAGTAGTGAAGTGTAATACTCCCTGGTGATGGTTCTGTCCTTCTGGAGGTAGTCTATGAGCACCACATCATGAGAATAGCATCCTTCAATTGGTTCAGTAGTGAAGTGTAATACTCCCTGGTGATGGTTTGTCCTTATGGAGGTAGTCTATGAGCACCACACCATGAGAATAGCATCCTTCAATTGGTCCAGTAGTGAAGTGTAATACTTCCTGGTGATGGTTTGTCCTTATGGAGGTAGTCTATGAGCACCACACCATGAGAATAGCATCCTTCAACTGGTCCAGTAGTAAAGTGTAATACTCCCTGGTGATGGTTCTGTTCTTCTGGAGGTAGTCTATGAGCACCACACCATGAGAATAGCATCCTTCAACTGGTCCAGTAGTGAAGTGTAATACTCCCTGGTGATGGTTCTGTCCTTCTGGAGGTAGTCTATGAGCACCACACCATGAGAATAGCATCCTTCAATTGGTTCAATAGTGAAGTGTAATACTCCCTGGTGATGGTTTGTCCTTCTGGGGGTAGTCTATGAGCACCACACCATGAGAATAGCATCCTTCAATTGGTTCAATAGTGAAGTGTAATACTCCCTGGTGATGGTTCTGTCCTTCTGGAGGTAGTCTATGAGCACAACACCATGAGAATAGCATACTTCAATTGGTTCAGTAGTGAAGTGTAATACTCCCTGGTGATGGTTTGTCCTTATGGAGGTAGTCTATGAGCACCACACCATGAGAATAGCATCCTTCAATTGGTTCAGTAGTGAAGTGTAATACTCCCTGGTGATGGTTCTGTCCTTCTGGAGGTAGTCTATGAGCACCACACCATGAGAATAGCATCCTTCAACTGGTCCAGTAGTGAAGTGTAATACTCCCTGGTGATGGTTCTGTCCTTCTGGAGGTAGTCTATGAGCACATCATGAGAATAGCATACTTCAATTGGTTCAGTAGTGAAGTGTAATACTCCCTGGTGATGGTTTGTCCTTATGGAGGTAGTCTATGAGCACCACACCATGAGAATAGCATCCTTCAATTGGTTCAGTAGTGAAGTGTAATACTCCCTGGTGATGGTTCTGTCCTTCTGGAGGTAGTCTATGAACACTACAACATGAGAATAGCATCCTTCAACTGGTCCAGTAGTGAAGTGTAATACTCCCTGGTGATGGTTCTGTTCTTATGGAGGTAGTCTATGAACACCACAACATGAGAATAGCATCCTTCAATTGGTTCAATAGTGAAATGTAATACTCCCTGGTGATGGTTCTGTCCTTCTGGAGGTAGTCTATGAGCACCACACCATGAGAATAACATCCTTCAACTGGTCCAGTGGTGAAGTGTAATACTCCCTGGTGATGGTTCTGTTCTTCTGGAGGTAGTCTATGAGCACCACACCATGAGAATAGCATCCTTCAACTGGTCCAGTAGTGAAGTGTAATACTCCCTGGTGATGGTTTGTCCTTATAGAGGTAGTCTATGAGCACCACACCATGAGAATAGCATCCTTCAATTGGTTCAATAGTGAAGTGTAATACTCCCTGGTGATAGTTCTGTCCTTCTGGAGGTAGTCTATGAGCACCACACCATGAGAATAGCATCCTTCAACTGGTCCAGTAGTGAAGTGTAATACTCCCTGGTGATGGTTTGTCCTTATAGAGGTAGTCTATGAGCACCACACCATGAGAATAGCATCCTTCAATTGGTTCAATAGTGAAGTGTAATACTCCCTGGTGATGGTTTGTCCTTATGGAGGTAGTCTATGAGCACCACACCATGAGAATAGCATCCTTCAATTGGTTCAATAGTGAAGTGTAATACTCCCTGGTGATGGTTTGTCCTTATGGAGGTAGTGCATGAATACCACGCCATCAGAATTTCAGATAACCGTTCCCTGGCTTTGCCTGCACTCACTTGATTTGCATTTAAACAAATCTAATCACTCTTGGGAAGTGTTCATTCGAACGCGTTTTTGGTACATTGTTAACAATTGGGATATCCGTCAAACGGAAAGCTTTCTCATACACAAAAGTTGGGTAAAATGTAGTTGACAAGGCCTATCGACATGTTTGTAATGTCTGCCAGCTCGCTTCCCTAAATCGGCAATCATTCAGCACGGCATTGTGCACTTCTGTCATAATTTCGTCAGTCATAGCTGTTTTGGTACGCCCTGAGCACTCATCGCCTTCATTGGTTGTACGACCATGCTTAAATTCAGTAACCAGCTTTTTAACCATCGAAAACGAAGTGCAAGAATCCTATAATGTCGAATTTAACTCGTTTTGTATTTCTGTTGTGGTCGAAGCCTTCAAAATGAAGTACTTTATCACAGTTCGTATCTCAGTTTTATAGAAAACGTTTGTTTATACGATCATCACAAACAAGTGACTGCACTTACAGGTCGCAAATTTTACATCGCGCCATCTAAAGCATGTTACTTAACTATCATAGTAATTTGGCAAGTTTAAATCATAGAAAAATTTGATGTGATATATTTACATTGCTTTCTCTATCCTCTATCGTTTATTAGTGGGTATACAAACTATTCTTGCCAAAGCTTATTTTTCTATCTACTTCATTTTAATCTGGATAGATGTTTACAGAAACAGCTACATTACACATTTCGTTATAGATACAAAGAGAACAGCGATAGTCAAATGTTTAACAACTCGACGCTATATGCTGGCCTTAAAATTCCATGACATCGCGAGAAACAACTGAATGTTGACAGGTCTTTAAGAGAATGAACCAGTGATCAATAATTCTAACTGTTAGTAATGGATATCTCAGAAATGGCTTGTGCCACAGAAAACACGTAGTTGAAGTAAACTGTGTCTTTTACAGAGATTTACATTTTTAGTGTAGTACGTTTTCGTCCATCGCTTGACGTTTACCTTTTATATAAGATTATATAAAATTCCTTCCAAATGAAGAGGACTTCACAGGCTATTCCCAGGAAGACATTGAGTTTGTCATTCAAACATCTAAAATACATGGTATTTTATTCAAAAATTTTAGAGCCATTTTTCTTGATTAATACCAAGTTTGTATTTTCAATGAAATCTGGACATCCAATTTTTGGATTAAATGAAATACTTCCTTTACTTAGAAAAGCTGTAGAGAAAGTAAAAATTGATGGACGATGTATGGAGAATTTTACGCTCGGAAAATCTTGTTAAAAAAGTTCTTATTTATTTACACAAAAACATCGAAGTTTCAAAATCTATATCAGGCTGGGTACAAAGCAGTTGCTGCAAAGTTGGAAATCCGTGAACTAGTTGGAGAAAGGGGAAATGTTTGGCACCCCTGTGTTGGCCTTAAGGTTCCAGTTGCTCGTTTGGAACCGCGCTCTGAACCCGCGATCTTTGTGTTGTTTTAGAGTATTCATTTGAAGAGACTGGAAACTGGCTTTTGGAGGAGTTTTTGACTTTGATGGATTACTGGAGGTGGGTAAGTAACCACTGCATGCGTTTACCTCCTCCATCTCCGCGCTAAATAACATTCCAGAGGTTACCCTGAGGGGGTGAGCACTTGGGTTTCTCCAGATCGCTTACCTTCCACTCCGGACCTCGCCAATTCCAATTGCTCTGTCAAAACGACCAACCACTTTGGAGAATTAAAACAGGCAATATTACACTGGTTGTTTATAGATGCACAGTAGAACCCCGTTTGACCGAAGTAAAGGTGATAATCAAATGGTCAATGATAACGAAAAGCGAAATTGTCCTCCAAATGCATGTGATATTGTTTGATAAAATACAACTACTGTATATGTATTTACAAAGACTATTTCAGTAATTTTGTTCTGAGCAGCTATATCACGTGACCGTTTGATTAGCATTAAACAGGGAGAGCCAAAAGACTACGAACTGTCTGCGCAGTGTTTTTTCTGTCATAGAAAGGCGCGGATGAAACCATACAACATTTTTTAAAACTACTTTTAAAGGCTTTACTTAACAACTTTATGAAAGGAGATGCTGAAACTGGCCACCGTCGTTGTCCATACATTTTTGGCACCTCTTTAGGAAACTATCCATCACTCGCCGTAGTTCACGTTGAGAAATGCTGGCGGATATTTTGTTTTAATTGTTCCAGGGTGTGTGGGTTTGTCTTGTATATTTTATGTTTTGAGTTGCCCCAGAGATAGAAATAGCAGGTCCGGGAACCGAGGGGGCCACAAATCTCTGCTAATAATTCAGTCCTCATACGCACTTTCAGTAGTTCTCATCGAAATATTGGTCTATGAGCTTGCAGAGTCTTATTGAAAAAAGACAAAACCACGCCCCCTGTTCTGTTAATTTTCTAAAAAGGGGGGGTAACGTTGTATTCACGCATGCATGAACTTCAGCTATTAACTCGAAACAAATTGGTGCCAAAAATATATGGACAACGACGGTGGCCAGTTTCAGCATCTCCTTTCATAAAGTTGGTAAGTAAAGTCTTTAAAAGTAGTTTTAAAAAATGTTGTATGGTTTCATCCACGCCTTGCTATGATAGCGACAGACGGCAACGAGCGCCGAGGACGCGGACAGGAAAAACACCGCGCAGCCGGTTCGTAGTCTTTTGGCTATCTCTATATCTGTTGCTTTGTTCCAAGGCAAGCTAAAAACAAAGTTTAGTGTTACTGATAGTGACGTAATTCAATATTTTCCGTTAACATTTGAATACATTTTTCTTACCTGTAATGATTTGAATCCCTCGGCTTCGAGGTTCTGTTCACTGCTCATTACAACACGCTTTCTCTTACCTGACATCAGTAAACCACACTGACTAACACCAACAGTAAAGTACCAGCAGTTAACATTTGTTATAATGGTACAGTATTTTGGAATGTGTGGTAGGGGATGAGCATTAACTACATACAATGCCAAGTACCTGATTTCGAATTTAGGGTTGGGGAAAAAGAGCATCGCCAATTGTTACAGCTTCTACAAACTGTTCTTACTGAAGTTTATTACTTTCTCTACTACGTACAGTAAGTAGGGGAAGTATTGTATTCCACACAAAAATTCGATACCGAGATTTCACCGGAAATACATGTTTTGAGACCCCCTGAATAAAAAAAAGCATATTTGGAAACATGTCTGTGTGTGTGTGTGTCTGTGAACAGCATAACTCAGAAATGAAGAGTCGGATAAACACCAAACTTGGTATTTAGGTTCAGTATCTTTCAAGGATGCGACACGAAGGTTTTCAAGAAAATCCCCCACCCCAGATTACCCTTTACATGGAACATTTTTTCGAAAATTTTAATATTCTCAAAAATTACTAACGATTTTGGTTAAAATATCATATGTTTAAGATATTTTCATGACAAATAAAATGTATATCTCGAATTTTCTGGGAATGTCTCCAAAAGTATTCTTCATTGTGAACGACTTTTGCATAACTGGTAAACCATAAGAGATAGATAAAGTTTTACTACACAAAAAATGTAGATCGCGTTAAAATACACAATTTATGACATATACATTTTTGTTGTTGAGTGAACCATTTTCGAGATATTGTTTGTTATTCCCTTAAATTTTCCAATACTTATAGTTTTTCTCAAATTCGTTATCCATTTTGTTTTGTCCTGGACATACAAAGAGCATGGAATGCGACACATAGCAATCAGCTCTTAAAACATTTGACTATCGCTTAATGCCTACCATATTCGCCTTGCATCTACAAGAAAATTAGCAATAAGATTAACATCTCGATTTACATGAAGCATATGAAGAATAAGCGTTTGTAAAAATATTTTTACAAGAGTAGAGAAAGTCATGTGAGTGTAACACATCAGATTTTTTTCGTGGTCATACAAAGAACATGGGATTTCAAAGCCGTCACAGAACGACATTGTCACTTTAGCCTTATGCATTCTTCGCATAGCTACAACTATTAATGTGACTGAATTAACAACAAATAGATAGGACATTAAGATTTCGTAATAGTGTACCTTTTTCAGGACAATGTAGGTATTTTAGTTTCCTCGGAAATGGTTCCAGGAAGGAAATAAACCAGGAAAAGTTGTTCCAGATTCTCCCTTTTGGATAAAATTAAATATTATGTGGATTCCTATTTACAAGTGTCCTTTTGTATTTAAATATGTAACTACCAGCACTCTAATTTCATTATGTTCATTTTTTAAGAATTAGGTTTTACTGTAGACGTGAGTCGGGCAGGCCATGGGGAGGTAGAGTTACTTATAGGGTGCAGTCTTGTATACTTTCCGAAAATTTCTGAAAAACATACATGAAATTCTTAAGACTGTGAAAGTTGCTAACTATTTACTTTGCAGTCTTTCAAACTTTGATACGTTAAAATATTGTTGTTGGAGAAATTGTTGCTATGTGACTAAATTTGAATTGTGCAGAAACGATTCATAGAAATAGTATAACGCAACGCCTATGCCCCAAGACTATTAGGAGTTCTGCGCCGTGTAGTGGAGAGGTAAACAAAGATAAGTAGCGCGCTCCTCCAGCGTAAACACCGGAAGCGAACGCTCTCGCGAGTCACAGAGCTAGTGAACAAATTAGGGAGTGAGTTTTTGTCTGGCGAAAAGTGCTGTTCTCCTGGGGAGTTTATGACTACAGCTGTGCCATACAGTGTGTGCTGGTACTGCAGGAGATTGGAGAAGTCCTGTGTTCGACTCACCAGCGAGTGAACCGTCGTGAGAAGTTGAGCTGTATCACATTAGCGCAGTGACGTGAGAACTTAGAGAAGTGACAGTATATAGAACCGATTATTCTGTAGAAAGATTTTTAAAAATTTACAGATTATTAACGTTATTAATTTATACGTGCATTGTGTGGTGCCGTTTGGCGCATAGACACACATTGGACGTGCTTTCTGTAATCACGTGAATTTGTAGCCACTGATTCCGCCACTAGACGCACTTGGTGACAGATGATTATCCCACCGCCCATAGAGAAGCAGGGCAGTTTTGCTCAGGGACCTTCTCTTTCAAGAATTGCATGTCGAAATTTCACAGAGATCTCTGAAACATACCTTTTTGAAAAAGTTCAGTTTGTATCTGTGACCAACTTAACTCAAAAACCAAATGTTGGGTAAATACCAAACTTGGTGTTTTAAGTTCATCTTCCAAACATGCAATGCGAAGATATCAACAAACTCCCCCACCCTAAGCTACCCTTACATGGAAACATTTTCCATATTTTCTACTTTCTTCAAAATGGCTCTTAATAATTTTGTTTAAAATGTCATAATAAAGTTATTTAAATGGATTTTTCCATGGTTTTTCCGGGTGGACAAGACGAATCCTGGAGTGGTGCTGTCTACCTCGGATCTCCTTTCAACCCTCATTTCATCTCCCTCTTTCACTTTATAGATTGCCTTCGGGGCTGTGTGCCGCTCGACGGCGGACAGATGGCGCAGGGGTTGCGTTTGTCCCTTCAAATGGCAGCTGGGTCAACTTTCCCAGGTCTCCGCTGGAGGGGAGCCATGTGCCACCTTCCGGTAGCTTGGGAAGGTTGTCGCCGAGGTGATCAAGCCTGTAACTGGTAGGGAACTCTGCGCGTCTCTGTCGCCTGCGTCGGCCGGTGCTGCAACCCATACGTCTCCTGCAGTTCCTTCATCTCATCCTTTTCCCCCAGGGTTGTATGCATAAAAGATCCTTGCGGGTCGAGGTGTAGGCTATTCCCTATTTTCTGGGAATAGTCTGCAAAGTGCTCTTCTTTCGGAAGGACATTTAAAAGTCTTAGTACCTACACAAAGAAATGCAGATCTCGTTAAAGCACACAATTTGGTGGTGCATTATTGCCCTGACAGTACAGTATAGCAACGTCAATACAAGTAAATTAGAAGTTCACACTACCAATATTATAATATTTGTCTGTATTATATAGATAGATGGATGGATAGATAAGATATATAAGGTAGATATATAGGTTAGATATATAAGATAGGTTAGATAGATAAAGATAGATTAAATAGGTTAGATAAATATAGATTAGATATATAGATAGATAAATATAGATTAGATAGATACAGAGAGGCTAGATAGATAAATATAGATTAGATAGGTTAGATAGATAAATATAGTTAGATGAAGATATGTTAGATAGATACAGAGAGGCTAGATAGATAAATATAGATTAGATAGGTTAGATAGATAAATATAGTTAGATGAAGATATGTTAGATAGATAAATATATATTAGATAGGTCAGATAGATGAAGATATGTTAGATAGATAAATATAGAATAGATAGGTTAGATAAATAATGATAGTTAAATAGATAAAGAAATGTTAGATAAATAAATTAGATAGATAAAGATATGTTAGATATATAAAGATATGTTAGATAGATAAATAAATTAGATAGATAAAGATAAGTTAGATAGATAAAGATAAGTTAGATAGATAAAGATATGCTAGATAGATAAAGATATGTTAGATATATAAAGATATGTTAGATAGATAAAGATATGTTAGATATATAAAGATATGTTAGATAGATAAAGATATGTTAGATAGATAAAGATATGTTAGATAGATAAAGATATGTTAGATATATAAAGATATGTTAGATATATAAAGATATGTTAGATATATAAAGATATGTTTGATATATAAAGATATGTTAGATAGATAAAGATAAGTTAGATATATAAAGATATGTTAGATAGATAAAGATATGCTAGATAGATAAAGATAAGTTAGATAGATAAATATATGCTAGATATATAAAGATATGTTAGATAGATAAAGATATGTTAGATATATAAAGATATGTTAGATATATAAAGATATGCTAGATATATAAAGATATGTTAGATAGATAAAGATATGTTAGATATATAAAGATATGTTAGATAGATAAAGATATGTTAGATATATAAAGATATGTTAGATAGATAAAGATATGTTAGATAGATAAATAAATTAGATAGATAAAGATATGTTAGATATATAAAGATATGTTAGATAGATAAAGATATGCTAGATAGATAAAAATAAGTTAGATAGATAAAGATAAGTTAGATAGATAAAGATATGTTAGATAGATAAAGATATGTTAGATATATAAAGATATGTTAGATAGATAAAGATATGTTAGATAGATAAATAAATTAGATAGATAAAGATATGTTAGATATATAAAGATATGTTAGATAGATAAAGATATGCTAGATAGATAAAAATAAGTTAGATAGATAAAGATAAGTTAGATAGATAAAGATAAGTTAGATAGATAAAGATAAGTTAGATAGATAAAGATATGTTAGATAGATAAAGATATGCTAGATAGATAAAGATATGTTAGATAGATAAAGATAAGTTAGATAGATAAAGATAAGTTAGATAGATAAAGATAAGTTAGATAGATAAAGATATGTTAGATATATAAAGATATGTTAGATAGATAAAGATATGCTAGATAGATAAAAATAAGATAGATAGATAAAGATAAGTTAGATAGATAAAGATATGTTAGATAGATAAAGATATGCTAGATAGATAAAGATATGCTAGATAGATAAAGATAAGTTAGATAGATAAAGATAAGTTAGATAGATAAAGATAAGTTAGATAGATAAAGATATGTTAGATAGATAAAGATATGCTAGATAGATAAAGATATGCTAGATAGATAAAGATAAGTTAGATAGATAAAGATATGTTAGATAGATAAAGATAAGTTAGATAGATAAAGCTATGTTAGATAGATAAAGATAAGTTAGATAGATAAAGATATGTTAGATAGATAAAGATATCCTAGATAGATAAAGATATGTTAGATAGATAAAGATAAGTTAGATAGATAAAGATATGTTAGATAGATAAAGATATGTTAGATAGATAAAGATATGTTAGATAGATAAAGATAAGTTAGATAGATAAAGATATGTTAGATAGATAAAGATATGTTAGATAGATAAAGATAAGTTAGATAGATAAAGATATGTTAGATAGATAAAGATAAGTTAGATAGATAAAGCTATGTTAGATAGAGAAAGATAAGTTAGATAGATAAAGATATGTTAGATAGATAAAGATATGTTAGATAGATAAAGATATGTTAGATAGATAAAGCTATGTTAGATAGATAAAGATAAGTTAGATAGATAAAGATATGTTAGATAGATAAAGATATGTTAGATAGATAAAGATATGTTAGATAGATAAAGATATGTTAGATAGATAAAGATAAGTTAGATAGATAAAGATAAGTTAGATAGATAAAGATATGTTAGATAGATAAAGATAAGTTAGATAGATAAAGATATGTTAGATAGATAAAGATAAGTTAGATAGATAAAGCTATGTTAGATAGAGAAAGATAAGTTAGATAGATAAATGAATTAGATAGATAAAGATATGTTAGATAGATAAAGAATGCTAGATAGATAAAGATAAGTTAGATAGATAAATGAATTAGATAGATAAAGATATGTTAGATAGATAAAGAATGCTAGATAGATAAAGATAAGTTAGATAGATAAATAAATTAGATAGATAGAGATATGTTAGATAGATAAAGATATGTTAGATAGATAAATAAATTAGATAGATGAAGATATGTTAGATAGATAAAGATATGTTAGATAGATAAAGATAAGTTAGATAGATAAAGATATGTTAGATAGATAAAGATAAGTTAGATAGTTAAAGATAAGTTAGATAGATAAAGATAAGTTAGATAGATAAAGATATGTTAGATAGATAAAGATATGCTAGATAGATAAAGATAAGTTAGATAAATAAATTAGATACATAAAGATATGTTAGATAGATAAAGATATGTTGGATAGATAAAGATATGCTAGATAGATAAAGATAAGTTAGATAGATAAATAAATTAGATAGATAAAGATATGTTAGATAGATAAAGATATGCTAGATAGATGAAGGTATGCTAGATAGATAAAGATAAGTTAGATAGATAAAGATATGTTAGATAGATAAAATATGCTAGATAGATAAAGATAAGTTAGATAAATAAATTAGATACATAAAGATATGTTAGATAGATAAAGATATGTTGGATAGATAAAGATATGCTAGATAGATAAAGATAAGTTAGATAGATAAATAAATTAGATAGATAAAGATATGTTAGATAGATAAAGATATGTTGGATAGATAAAGATATGCTAGATAGATAAAGATAAGTTAGATAGATAAATAAATTAGATAGATAAAGATATGTTAGATAGATAAAGATATGCTAGATAGATAAAGATAAGTTAGATAAATAAATTAGATACATAAAGATATGTTAGATAGATAAAGATATGTTGGATAGATAAAGATATGCTAGATAGATAAAGATAAGTTAGATAGATAAATAAATTAGATAGATAAAGATATGTTAGATAGATAAAGATATGTTGGATAGATAAAGATATGCTAGATAGATAAAGATAAGTTAGATAGATAAATAAATTAGATAGATAAAGATATGTTAGATAGATAAAGTTATGCTAGATAGATGAAGGTATGCTAGATAGATAAAGATAAGTTAGATAGATAAAGATATGTTAGATAGATAAAGATATGCTAGATAGATAAAGATAAGTTAGATAAATAAATTAGATACATAAAGATATGTTAGATAGATAAAGATATGTTGGATAGATAAAGATATGCTAGATAGATAAAGATAAGTTAGATAGATAAATAAATTAGATAGATAAAGATATGTTGGATAGATAAAGATATGCTAGATAGATAAAGATATGTTGGATAGATAAAGATATGTTGGATAGATAAAGATATGCTAGATAGATAAAGATAAGTTAGATAGATAAATAAATTAGATAGATAAAGATATGCTAGATAGATGAAGGTATGCTAGATAGATAAAGATAAGTTAGATAGATAAATGAATTAGATAAAGATATGTTAGATAGATAAATAAATTAGATAGATAAAGATATGTTAGATAGATAAATAAATTAGATAGATAAAGATATGTTAGATAGATAAATAAATTAGATAGATAAAGATATGTTAGATAGATAAAGATATGCTAGATAGATAAATATAGATTAGATAGATAAAAATATGTTAGATATGTAAAAATAGGTTAGATAGATAAAGATAGGTTAGATATATATGTGTATATACACATATATATCTATATATAGATATATATATATATATATATATATATATATCTATATATATATATATATTAGACAGATAGACAGGTTGGGAGATAGGCAGACAGACAGACAGCATTTTAACATCGTAACCTAGATGATAAATTATTGTAGAATTTATAAGCAATATACTATCTAAAACCATGTTTCATCTTACTATATTTACATTTACTTATATAAATACTGTCTTTGTTTCTCGTCAAATAATTATTATGGTATGAAGAATACTTCATATTGTACTTAGCATATAACGGATAAGAGATTACATAGATACATTGATGGTAGACTCAACTAGACGCCTTATGTGACACTGCAAACGTCGGAGATAACCTTTGTCGTTGGTTTGAATTTTCAAGTATGCATTTATACTTTTTCAGGTGGTAAGTCGCTATTCGTGTTTTTTCTTGCGATCACGCAAAGATGGATTTGGCTATTCACTTTGTAACGAAACTATCTTTTGAAAATGTTTATCTCGATTAACATGAACCATATAGAAGATGTAAGATTAGTTTTTAGAAGAGTGGCTCGAGAAAGTAATGTGAATGCAACAATTGTATTATTAATTTCTCCACCACGTACATTGTAGGTAGAGAAGGTATTGCATTCCGCCCAAAATTTCGATATACATAGAAATTTCACCGGAAATACATGTTGTGAGGCTCTTTGAAAAAAAAGGAAAGTTTTGTTAAAAGCTCTATGTGTGCATCTGTGAACAGCATAGCTCTAAAACGAAAAGTCGGATAAACACCGAACTAGATATTTAAGTTCACTACCTCCCAAAGATGCCGCACGAAGATTTTCAAGAAAATACCCCCAACCACAAACTTCCCTTTACATGGATGATTATTCGATTTTTTTTTATTTTCGCACAAATGATTTTTATTAAAATAATATATATTGAGAATATTTACGTGACAAATAAAATGTATATCTTGAACTTTCTGGGAATACCCTGTGAAGTCCCCTTCATTCGGAAGGAATTTTGTGTAATCTTGCACAACTGGTAAACGTTAAGTGATAGACGAAAACGTACTGCATAGTTTATATGAATTTTTTTGGGGGGGGGGCATAAGCCATTTTCGATATATTCGTTATTAGTGGTTCGAGTTTTCAATACTTTGTCATTCTTTTAATGTCTTCTAGACATTCAGTTGTTTCTGGCGATGTCATGGAAACAGTATTGAATTTTAAGGCCAGCATATAGCGTCCAGTTGTTAAACATTTGACTATCGCTGTTCTCTATGACGAAAGTGTAATGTAGCTGTTTCTGTAAAGGTTTATTTGGATTAAAATGTAGTAGATAGACAAATAAACTTTCGTAAGAGTAATTTTTATAGCCATTAATAAGCCATAAGGGCGGAGAAAGTCATATGAATGTAACGCATCACATTTATATATAATTATTTAATTGTCGTTATCATAATCAAATTTGGACGTATAAATAAATATACATTGGTAACTTGAACACGTTTTGAGGCAGGATATAGGTAATCAATATTGACTCCGACAGAGCGTCGAACCCGCGCCGCGGCGGCCAGCGGACTAGAATGAATGAATCGCTCCTATTGCTAGCGTCCCCTATAAAGGTCATCCAGATAACAGAACTGCCTCCACCATCATTCCTTTCTTAAACTTGAAACTCTTTGCCAGAGGTTTGGGGAACTGGTCTCAAAACATCGGCCGGATGTGGGATGCTAGGAGGGGGGAGGTGCTCTTCCTGCCCTGTGGACCACGGGCATCATCCGCCACCTGTCGGGAGAACAGCGTACTAGCTAGCGAAGGGTGAACGCGAGATGACGTACCGTATCGGACGCACTTGCTGAAGTGTAGGCGTAGCTTGGAGCGCGAGGTTTGAACCAAGTGAAATATCATTGGACACGCTTCTTCTGATGTGTTACACTCACATGACCTTCCCTGTCCTTTATCCTACAAACTATAGTAACTTGCCACTGGAAAAAACGTGGTAATATTTGAAACTTCATAACATTAACAAAGAATATCTCGGAAACAGTTAAAACTAGAAAGAAAGGCGACGGAAATGGTGTGTGTAATATTCTGTCTGTCTCTCACGGTTTGTCACTTATAGAGAAGTCATTCAGAATGAAGAGGACTTCACAGGAAATTCATACATGTAAATATCTTAAACTTGTATTTTAATTAAAAAGGTTAGAAAGTAAAAAAATGAAAATTTTCCATGCAAAGGGTAGTTTGAAGACGGAGGATTTTGTTGAAAATGTTTGTGTCGCATCCTTGGAACATGTTGAACGTAAATACTAAGTTTGGTGTTGGACTGAATTTTCCAGTTTGAGTTATGCTGTTCACAGACGCACGAACATAGGCCTTTTTCTAAAAATGCTCTTTTTTACTTTCTCTACCATGTACATAGTAGGTAGAGAAGGTATTGTATTCCACCCAAAAATTAGATAACGAGATTTCACCGGAAATACATGTTTTGAGACCCCCTGAATCAAAAAAAAAGCATTTTTAGAAAAAGGTCCGTGATATGACTGTGAACAGCATAACTCAAAAACGATAAGTCGCATAAATACCTAACTTGGTATTTCAGTTTAGTATTTTCCAAAGATGCGACACCAAGATTTTCAAGAAACCCCCCACCTCAAACTACCTTTTACATGGAATATTTTTCAAAATCTTTATTTTGTAAAAAAATTACAAATAAATGTATTTCTTAAATTTTCTGGGAATAGCCTGAGAGGTCCTCTTTACTGGGAAGGGCTTTTGTATAATTTGTATCTAAGCGTTAAGCGATAAACGAAAATGTACCATAGCAAAAATGTTGGTCTCTTTGAAACACACAATTTACTTAAAGTGAATTTTTTTGTGGTATAATCCGTTTCTGAGATATCTGTTATTAAATGTTCGAATTGTTCAATACTTGATCATTCTCTTAAAGTCTTGTTAACATTCAGTTGTTTGTCGCGATGTCATGGAAAACATTTGAATATCGCTGGACGCTATATGCTGGCCTTAAAATTCCATACTGTTTCCATGACATCGCGACAAACGAATTAATTGTTCTCCCACACAAGCCGTGTGTTGAACAGGGTTTGAATGGTAGAATCAGACGACTAAAAAGTTCAGTCGGGATTTGAACCAGGGATGTCCCGGTCTCCGTCCGGTTGCTCTAACCACACATGGCAACATGCCGGCACGACATTAAATTCTCCAGCTGATTCACATTTTTCCCGGTAAACCACAAGGAGATCTCAAATTGTATTGAGATGACATACTCAAATGTCGACTTACAATGCTGTAAGTCCCGGGATTCATAGTTTTCTACCTTTCCAATCAATTGGATGTTGACAGGACCTAAGAGAATGATAAAGTATTCAACAATTCAAATCGTTAATAACGGATATCTCGGAAATGGCTGATGCCACAAAAAAGTTATTTGAAGTAAATTATGTGTTTTAAAGAGATCTACATATTTTGTGTAGTACGTTTTCGTACTTAACGTTTACAGTTATACAAGATTATACATTCCTTCCGAATGTAGAGGACTTCACAGGCTATTTCCAGGACATTCAAAGTGTACATTTTATTTGTCATGTATATATTTTTAATGTGAGGTATTTTGTCAAAATAGTTATAGCGTTTTTTTGACAAAATACATTTTTTTGAAAAATTTTGCATGTAAGAGGTAGGTTGTGTAGGAGGATTTTGTTGAAAGTCTTCGTGTGCATCCTTGGATTTTGTTGAACGTAAATAGTAAGTTTGGTATGTAGCCGACTTTTCGATTTTGAAATATGCTCTCTCTCTCTCTCAAACACACACCAAGCTTTTTACTTTCTCTACTACGTATAGTAAGTAGGGGAAGTATTGCATTCCACCCAAAAATTCGATACCGAGATTTCACCGGAAATACATGTTTTGAGAATCACTGAATCCAAAAAAAGCATTTTTGGAAACATGTCCGTGTGTGTGTCTGTCTGTGTGTCTGTGTGTCTGTGTGTCTGTCTGTCTGTGTGTCTGTGTGTCTGTGTGTCTGTGAACAGCATAACTCAAAAACGAACAGTCGGATAAACACCAAACTTGGTATTTAGGTTTAGTATCTTCCAGAGATGCGACACGAAGGTTTTCAAGAAAATCCCCCCACCCCAGACTACCCTTTACATGGAACATTTTTCGAAAATTTTAATTTTCTCAAAAACGGCTCTAACGATTTTGATTAAAATATCATATGTTTAAGATATTGTCATGACAAATAAAATGTATATCTCGAATTTTCTGGGAATGTCTCCAAAAATATTCTTCATTGTGAACGACTTTTGCATAACTGGTAAACCATAAGAGATAGACAAAATTTTACTACACAAAAAATGTAGATCGCGTTAAAATACACAACTTATGTCATATACGTTTCTTTTGTTGAGTGAACCGTTTTCGAGATATTGCTTGTTATTTCCTTAAATTTTCCAATACTTATACTTTTTCTCAAATTCGTTATTCATTTTTTTTATGTCCTGAACATGCAAAGAGAATGGAATTCGCCACATAGCAACCAGCGTTAAAATATTTGACTATCGCTTAAAAGCTACCATATTCCCCTTGCATCTACAAGAAAATTACCAATAAGATTGACATCTCGATATCTCGATTAACATGAAGCATATGGAGAATAGGCGTTTGTAAAATTAGATTGTACAAGAGTAGAGAAAGTCATGTGAGTGTAACACATCAGATTTTTTAACATTTTTTTCAGTTAACCGCGGAAATATGCACTTTGACTGAAATCTTGATATCGATGTGTTACACTTACATGACTTTCTGTACTCTTGTACAAACTATTTTTACAAACCTTATTTCCTACCTACTTACTGTTAATTTTCTTGTAGATGCAAGGGGAATATGGTAGGCTTTAAGCGATAGTCAAATGTTTTAAGAGCTGGTTGCTATGTGGAGCATTCCATTCTCTTTGCATGTCCAGGACAAAAAAAAATGAATAACGAATTCCCATTTGACGAAAAGTATGTTTTCGAAAATTTAAGGGAGTAACAAGCAATATCTCGAAAATGGTTCACTCAACAAAAAAAATGTATATGACATAAATTGTGTATTTTAACGCGATCTACATTTTTTGTGCAGTAAAATTTTGTCTATCTCTTATGGTTTACCAGTTATGCAAATGTCGTTCACAATGAAGAATACTTTTGGAGACATTCCCAGAAAATTGGAGATATACATTTCATTTGTCATGAAAATGTCTTAAACATATGATATTTTAATCAAAATCGTTAGAGCCATTTCTGAGAAAGTGAAGATTTTCGAAAAATGTTCCATGTAAAGGGTAATCTGGGGTGGAGGGATTTTCTTGAAAACCTTCGTGTCGCATCCTTGGAAGATACTGAACCTAAATACCAAGTTTGGTGTTTATCCGACTGTTCGTTTCTGAGTTATGCTGTTCACACACACACACAGACACACACACACACAGACATGTTTCCAAAAATGCTTTTTTTTTATTCAGGGGGTCTCAAAACATCTATTTCCGGTGAAATCTCGGTATCGAATTTTTGGGTGGAATACAATAATTCCCCTACTTACTATACGTAGTAGAAAGTAATTATATGAAATTAACGCATTAAATTTAAAAAAAAATCTGATGTGTTACACTCACATGACTTTCTCTACTCTTGTACAAACTATTTTTACAAACGCATATTCTTCATGTGCTTCATGTTAATCGAGATGTTAATCTTATTGCTAATTTTCTTGTAGATGCAAGGGGAATATGCTAGGCTTTAAGTGATAGTCAAATATTTTAAGAGCTGGTTGCTATGTGGCGCATTCCATTCTCGTTGCATGTCCAGGACAAAAAAATGAATAACGAATTTGAGAAAAAGTATAAGTATTGGAAAATTTAAGGGAATAACAAGCAATATCTCGAAAACGGTTCACTCAACAAAAAAACTGTATATGACATAAATTGTGTATTTTAACGCGATCTACATTTTGTGTGCAGTAAAAGTTTGTCTATCTCTTATGGTTAACCAGTTATGTAAAAGTGGTTCAGAATGAAGAACACTTTTGGAGACATTCCCAGAAAATTCGAGATATACATTTCATTTGTCATGAAAATATCTTAAACATATGATATTTTAATCAAAATCGTTACAGCCATTTTTGAGAAAATTAAAGTTTTCGAAAAATGTTCCATGTAAAGGGTATTCTGGGGTGGGGGGATTTTCTTAAAAACCTTCGTGTCGCATCTCTGGAAGATACTGAACCTTAATACCAAGTTTGGTATTTATCCGACTGTTCGTTTCTGAGTTATGTTTTTCACAGACACACAGACACACACACACACACACACACACACACACACACACACAGACACACAAACGGACATGTTCCAAAAATGCTTTTTCTGGATTCAGGGGGTCTCAAAACATATATTTCCGGTGAAATCTCGGTATCGAATTTTTGGGTGGAATACAATACTTCCCCTACTTACTATACATAGTAGAGAAAGTAAAAATGGTAGAGTATCCTACACTTTGGATTAGAGAGGTAAACATTTGCCATCAGGGAAGTTTTGGTCTACAAATTGGTACCATTGTTAAGTATACGATTTGTTGATACCGATTTTTCAAGGCATTTGATAGCAACAACCATGATCTTCTATCAAAACTTGCTAAATATGGATTCTCAATTTCTATGATTAATTTAATTACTTCACATTTAATGAACAAAAAGCAGTTGATAGTTTCCAATCCTGTACACTTGATGTAAATTCAGGAGTTCCTCAGGGTTCAAACCTTGGACCTCTTTTCTTTCTTTTATTTGTGAATGATTTACCTTATGTATAAATTATGCAGGTGTATGTTTTTGCGATGATTTAGAATTATACATGAGAGCCATTTGGATGAGTGTAAACTTCAGGATGATATTAATAATGGTTTTGAATGGAGTATTTTAAATGATCCTCATTTTAACATTGTTGTGTATTAATTATAGCTAGAGATAATAAAATATGTAAACCACTGTACTGGTCGTTTAATTACCACATTGATAGAATGGTTAACGATGAACATAAAAATTTCGGATTTTTATTTAGAAATTCTAAATATCTTAAATGTTGGTTTTTTTATTTTATTGTACACGGTGATTTATGAAGAACTGACACATTTATTTCTTTAATTGTTTCAAAACGAGTTATGTTAGCGACAACTTATTATACCTGAAATGCAGAGGAATGTTGGGAGATTATTTACGTCTATAGCAAATGTTGAAAATGTCCTCCATCCTGCATAAAGCACAACTCAACACGTCGTTCCATGTTACTGGCCACTCGTTGGAGGAATCTGTTTTGAATAGCTTGAATCTCCTGTGTAATGTTGTGCTTCAGATCCTCCAATGTCTGGGGACGTGTGGCATAAACCTGGTCTTTTAAGTAACCCCATTGAAAGAAGTCCGGCGATGTCAAATCCGGAGATCTCGGCGGCCACAGGTTCTTGAAAATTATGCGGTCGTCAAAGAAACTTGCAATTAGTGCCATGGATTCATTTGATGTATGGCATGTAGCGCCGTCCTGCTGAAAATATCCTTGACTCAGCTCTACATCGTCTAGTTGCTCAGCAAACTCCACGAAAATCCATCGGTAATCTGCAGTGTTCCCATTGTTTTAAAAAAACCTTGGTTCCATATTCTCTGAGCGGATATTGCGCACCAAACTCCGATTTTAACCAAGTGCATAGCCGGATAAATGGAACCATGCTTCATCTGTGAACCATGTGATGGACAATATGGCAGGATTTTGCACAATGAACGCCTGAAACCAACGACAATAATTCAGTCGTCTATCCTTACCTGGTTCCTGTAACTGATGGACAACCGTAATCCTATACGGCTTTAGGCCTGCACTTTTCACAGCTCTCTGACACATTGAGTAGCTGCACCCTGTCTCCTGCGACAAACGTCTTAATGATTTTTTGGATGACTGATCCAGTCGTACTCTTACGTCAACAGCCGTGGGAAGCCTAGATGAACGAGTTTTGCCTTTTCCACTCACCATAGATCCAGTTGTTTCCAATTTGTTTACCACTCTCAGTATTGTGTTTGTTTGGGAAGGATTCCGAATACCAAATTGTCTCTGGTATGCCCTTTGAGTAGTTGTAATTGAATTCGTAATCCAGTATTGCTTTACAAGGAAGAGTCGTTTATTTAATGTGTACTCCATTTTCACGTTGACGAACAAAATCTCGAAAACAGTTGCCGACAATAAAGCTAATAATTACGAATAAAACATGAACATATGCGGATCTAGTGACAGGCAATCGAAACTCCAGAATATTCCGCTGAATTTGGTCTAAATTGGGCCTTGAGTTAATTTCTAACAGAATATTTAAAGAAAGGAATGTGTCAATTGTTCATAAATCACCCTGGATAATACTTATGTTAGGTCTAAAGTCGAATATCTTTCACCAAGTTTCTTAGATTTCTTTATTTGTAAGAAATAAAAGAGATCAGCACATAATGATAGTATGCACTACCAGCATCTTTTAGGTGAATTTAATATTGATAAACTGAGTGTTAGAAAAGCAGTTGCTGGCAAATCTTACTTTATAAGTTGGTTAACTATTTTTTAGATAATCCATCCTTCTTAGAACAATTGAACTTTAATGTAAGGCATTTGAACCTGAGATTACGGTTTGCTTTTATCTGTCCGATTCCTAGGTCTATATTACACTGCCGTTTGTGAAAATTGAATGAATTTCACGAATGACTCCAAACTTGGTGGAAGTATAGAAGAGATTAGGTTTGCAGAGAGATGGGGTACACGTAGAGCCCTCTCGTGTCGGTCCGACAGGGTCAGTGTTGCGCCCAGTGTAGTCAAACAAGGTGGAAACATAAAGTGAGTGCTAGTATGCCTTGTCGACGTCAAAGGCATGCGAGTGAGTTCGAACGGGACACAGTGATCCGTCTCCGGGAAGCAGGTTTGTCGTACCGTGACATATCGGCTCGTACAGGGCATGCTGCTACGACAGTGATGCGTGTGTTGAAGCAGTGGACAAATGAAGGTTGTACGCAGCGAAGAGCGGGTACTGGACCACAGCACTGGATGACCGTCACCTTGTCCACATGGCCATAACAGACCGTACAGCTTCATCCACGCTGGAGCACTGCAACAGGTGTGAACTTCTGTGCATCAACGGTTCGTCAGCGTCTACTGCAGGTTGGACTGGTTGCATGCATGCCATTACGTCGGCTTCCATTGTCCAGAAACCACAAACTCCTTCGACTGCAGTGGGCACGTGGACACCGTCACTGGGGTGCTGAGTGGCAAAATGTAGTCCTTTCGGACGAGTCCCGCTTCAACGTGTCCTACAGTGATGGCCGCATACGTGTCCGGCGGTACCGTGGTGAGCGCAACCTGGAGGGCTCCATTGTTGAACGGCATAGCGGACAAACACCAGGTGTATGGTTTGGGGCGCCATTGGTTACAACAACCGATCTCGCCTCCTACGAATTGAGTTTGAACAGCAACCGGTACCTAACCGTGGTTGTAGAGCCTGAGGTACTCCCCCTGCTTCAGGCATCTCCACAGGCCACATTTCAACAGGACAATGCCCGGCCACATATTGCGAGGAATGTACAAGCCTTCTTCGAAGAGCGACGGGTAGCATTGCTTCCCTGGCCTGCACGTTCGTCTGACATGTCTGGGATATGGTTGGTGCGTCACGGTCCTCCAGTAACCAGTGTCACGGATTTGTGGGCTCCAATACAAACTGCATGGAGCGAAATCCCTCAGGAACTTATTCAGAACCTTTTTGATTCAATGTCACGGTGTATAGCAGCTCTAATTGCAGCGCATGGGGGCCGCACCAAATACTGAATATTAGGGCTCAAAGGTCACGTATAGATTTGTTACTTGTCATGTACCTAACTTGTGGCATGCGTTTCCTTCTTGGTGTTGCAATTTTCACAAACGGCAGTGTACATAAGAATTGTATTTTATTTACAATGTGTTTAATGTATAACAAAATATAACTAGGAAGTATACTCGATTTTTCTCTCTAGTACTCTTCATTTAAAAATATTGTCAAAAGAATTCTATCTTAATTAGATATGGGCGTTACTGATTGCTTCGTTTGTTTGGCTGTTTTTATTTTGTCTGTATGAATGTGTTTTTTGTTTATATATGTTTTTATTTGCCTAATCCTTCTGGGGCCAATGCCTTGTTGAAGGAGTAGATAACTAAGTGAAAAGTATGGCAGTTCAAGTCATGTGGTTTCTTTCTTTGCACAAATATGGAAGTTTGTTTTCTGCATGTTTGCTTTGAACAGTTTCTATTGTGAATGAAATGACCTCTTTTCTCAGAAAGTATTAAATTTTAGGATGGTGAAAATCTGTAAGTGTTGGTGTGCCCCTATTTTCATCTTAATAACATTGTTGGTTAGTAAAAAATCTGATGTGTTACACTCACATGACTTTCTCTACTCTTCTACAAACTATTTTTACAAACGCTTATTCTCCATATGCTTCATGTTAATCGAGATGTCAATCTTATTGCTTTAAGCGATAGTCAAATGTTTTAAGAGCTGGTTGCTACGTGGAGTATTCCATTCTCTTTGCATTACCAGGACAAAAAAATGAATAATGAATTTGAGAAAAAGTATAAGTGTTGGAAAATTTAAGGGAATAACAAGCAATATCTCGAAAATGGATCACTCAACAAAAAGAAATGTATATGACATAAATTGTGTATTTTAACGCGAAGTACATTTTTTGTGTAGTGAAATTTTGTCTATCTCTTATGGTTTACCAGTTATGCAAAAGTCGTTCACAATGAAGAATTCTTTTGGAGACATTCCCAGAAAATTCAAGATATACATTTTATTTGTCATGAAAATATCTTAAACATATGATATTTTAATCAAAATCGTTAGAGCCATTTTTGAGAAAATTAAAATTTTCGAAAAAATCTTACATGTAAAGGGTAATCCCCACGTATTTTCTTGAAAACCTTCTTGTCACATCTCTGGAAGATACTGAACCTAAATACCAAGTTTGGTGTTTATCCGACTGTTCGTTTCTCAGTTATACTGTTCACAGACACACACATGGACATGTTTCCAAAAAAGCTGTTTTGGATTCAGGGGGTCTCAAAACATGTATTTCCGGTGAAATCTCGGTATCGAGTTTTTGGGTGGAATGCAATACTTCCCCTACTTACTATACGTAGTAGAGAAAGTAAAAATGCTACCAAACTTAGTCATAAACGTGTTACACTGAACTTAGAAGGCATGTTTCTGAGATAGTGGCTAATGAATTTAGTTGATTTAACATTGGTGGGATAGGAGCTTTTAATTTTCCCTTAATATCTGCATTAAGAATCCACAATCCTTGTACTTGAATACGAACACATTGGAGGTATAAAGGAACATAGTTACAAAGAAGGCCTTGAATTCTAGTTCAGAATGCTATGGAGTAGAAAATAGTTGTTACTCCACAGAATATACATGTAAAATAAGACAATGCCCCGGATACTTCATTCCAATCAATATATGTATATGTAGACCGTCACGGTAAGACACAGCAAAACAAAAGAGGATCGAATCTGTTTATAACGCTACGATACCAATGTCAAAGCCTTCTAATAACCCTCAGGTAGTTATGTTTTGCTTTATTTCCTTTCTACTTATGTTGTAACCAAGTTCGTTAATAGGACATCTAAGTAATTATATAAAGAGGGAAAACTGTGTCCAACTAACATTAAAAATCAGTCATCAGATGTTTTTTATAATTAACAAGTGAGAACATTATTTTTCTCGATGGTCACACAGTGTACGTCTTTGCCAAAGAGGATTGGGAGTCGAGAATCTTCATATTCACCAGCTTCATATCTATTTTGTTGTATATGTTAAGGTTTCTGTATAGCTTTTATGTTATTAAATATCTGTGGGACCAAAGAGAAGCCACAAAGGTTTAAATTTCATCTATTTTGATCATTTAATAAATTACTCGACCATTCCGACCGATGATTGTTCCACCACCAAAGGCTACTTATAGGCTATGCAGCATTTCCAGAACTTGGAGGAGTGTCGGAGGGAGGTTAAGGAAGTCAGACGTCCCGCCGATGTTTCACATCCTTTTGTGTGAACATCAGGGGATTTTTCATCTGTTATTAGGAATAATCGGGGCTGTACGAAATTACAATAATAAGGGGTAAAGGGGAGGATCAACCATAAAAGTCTTGTAGATCATTGTACAATAATTTCATAAAGACGTGGGGGAGGTAAATGAAATGAATTCGTCATTCGAGTTAAAGCAAGGTCCGTGCAACGTCGTGCAGCCGGCTAGTGAATAATAATTCATCCATTTTAGTTCTTAAAGGAGATAATTGGTATTGAATATCGTTTAATGTACCACGCCGTTACCAAATTAACGGCATGCTTTCTAAGTGTCGGTACAATGGAGGGTATGATATCAAGACAATAAGTACTTGTAGTGTTGGGCGCGCATTGCCAAATGAGAGGCGTGGCGCAGAGGAATTTGGCCAGGTCAACGCCTCACATTCGCGAGTGGCATTGCAAATTACTGTTCAAAACTACATGGTTCCACTCATATCACTTTTCATGACTTTGCATGATCCCGAAAGAAAATGAATAGCGACCTACCACTTCAAAAAAGCACTAAGTGTTTGAAAACTCAAACCAAATACATAGAATATCCCGAAAATGGTTAACACCACTAAAATTTTATTTCACAGCAATCTACATTTTTGTCTATCTTCTACAGTTTACCAGTTATACAAAATTCCTTCAGAAGGAAGAGTACTTCAGAGGCTAATCCCAGAAAATTCAAGATTCTGCGTTGTAAGATTTTGTCTGTATCTTCGGTATTCCAATTTTACCAAATTCATTCAGAATGAACTGGACTTCACGGGCTATTCCCAGAAAATTCAAGATAAATATTTTATTTGTCATGCGAATATCTTAGACGTGTGGTGTTTTAATAAAAAATAACGAAACGTTTTTACGTTAAACGGAGTTTGGGGTTGGGAGTTTCTTGAAAATCTTCGTGTGGCATCGTTAGAAGATTTAGGTTTCTCGGTATGTTCGGAGTCTGTGTGTTTGATCTGTTATTTAATAAACATCTCGCCGATTTTAAGTATTTCAGGATAACTCTTTGAACGGGAGTTGGGCTTTCAGCTCTTTTTTATTGATAAAGTTGACGAAATCGTCACAAACATTAATAACATTACTGATCCAAATGACACATTTAACAAGATTTGGTTTTAAACATGAATTGGTTGAAGATGTTTAGTCCGTCATAATGAATCTTAATAATAGTGCTTGTTGTGATTTTTATGGTTTGAATCTAAAATGCTTAAATTTGCTGCTGCTTTTATTTCTGAACCTTTGACACAAATTTTTAATACTGACAAATTTCCTGATGCATTTAAAGTTATTCCTATCCATACGAAATGTAGTAAAATTGAACATTCCAATTATCGACCTATTCGTATTGTGTCAATTATGTCAAACATTTTTAAATATGTATTGTTAAACGAACAATTGAGTAATTACTTTGAAAGTAAACATTTACTCACCCCTGATCAGTTTTGATTTAGAAAGGTCTATTGAACAGTTAAAGATGTTATTAAATGTATAAAGCAATGCTTTTTAAGTATCGAGAACGATGATCAAGTAATAAGTAGTTTCTTTTTAGCTTTAACTAAGGCATTTGACACTGTTCGCATGAATTATTGTTAATTAAACTACGTTTTATGATTTAGATCATCTTAGTTTTTACTTGTTAAGTTTATATTTAAATCAAAGTTATCAATATGTGCATTATAAAAATATAAGTTCTGATTTTAACCGGTAAAATATGGTGTTCCTCAAGGCTCTGTTTTAGGTCCCTTACTTTTCAGAATATATGTTAATCACTTTACTATAAAAGAAGATTTTCGTATTATTTTAAAGTATGCTGGTGATCTTGCTTAAAGTGTCACATTCTTAAATATAGACGCTTTACAAAGTAAACTTAAAAGTTCCTCAGCTAAAATTATTGATTCTGTTTGCTTTTTAGGTATTCATCTTTAATCTGATATTGGCAATCTCACATAGAGTATGTTGCCGGTGATATTAATAAGGGTATCTTTGTTCTCAGAAACTGGGTTGAACTTAAAACCTCTTTTGCTGGTGTATTTTGTATATGTGCATTGTCATCTTAGTTATGGGGAGGTCACTCGTATACTAAATATATTCCTACTTTGCAAATAAGGTCGTTAACAATTATTTGTGATACCTCAGCTTTATCCCACTGTAAACCATTGTTTATTAAACTTGTATTTTAACTCTCGCATCGGCCTTTATCCTCTCAGGTCTTATGTGTCTTTAAAACAATATTCGCATACACTGAGTGCTTTAATGTTCATAGTCATTTGACTCGTGATAGGTCTAAATTAAACATTAACAAATGTAAATATTCTAAAACTCAAAATGACTTTGAATATGTAGCATCAAATTTATTTAATACTTTTTTAGGGGATCAGACATTTAAACTGTATCGCCTTTAAAGGACACAGTAAATGTATTCTTTTAGCTAATGCTTTGTGTAGTGTCCAGAATTTGATGACTTGGATTTTTAGTGTGCACCTTTTTTTGACGTTGCTGTACATTTGTTTTAAATATCCTCAGCAGTGAGGTATATTCTTATTCTTACTGCTAGGCATAACCCTCAGCATACGCACTTATATGATGTAGGGTGCAGATCACCTCACAGTGGCCGTTTTTAATTTTAACATGACCCCTGGGAGGGAGGATGAGCGACCAGATCCATGTGAGCAAACATGGACGGAGTTCCTAAGGGTTTCAGACAGGACGAATCCGTACGCCGGCCTGGGGCAACACATCGAAGGCGTCAGCATGGTCCTTCAAACTTGAAACAGGATATTCGTGATAGAAGGAGCCACCCCAGTATTCTCCTACAGACCCTGGGAAAACGCAAAAAACCTATGGTCAGAGTGGCTGACCCGACGCGAATCGACCCCGGGACTTCTCGAATGCGAGCCATATACTTGTATGATAATTGAAGTATAATAATCAGCAGAGCTATAATCGCATCAATAACTGCTACATAGTTAACAAGATTTTAAAAAATCCTTGAAATATGCTGAACTTGAATGCCAAGTTTAGTTTTCGTTCTTGATTTGTGCGTTTCACAGCACACGCACACACATGGACCATTTTTTCAGAGTGTCTGAAACATGCATTTCCGGTGAAATCTCGGCATCGAATGTACTATAGGTGTAGAGAAATTGTAGCAGAGAAAATAACAATATTTTTTAATTAATATGTATAAAAGAGGAAAACAAGGAAGAACTGCAACACGCGGGCGGTCGGTCGGCCGATCAATGAAACGCAGTGCTAAGATTTGTGATACACCCAGTCTTGCATGAAACTGTATGAATGGAGCAGATCTGGGCGGGGAGTAACAGATGCAACAGGTCTTGTCTTCCCCTACTTTCCTGCGACCTGCATGTTGACCTACATTCTGCACAGAGGTCCTAAATGCACTATACTCTCTGCAAGCCAATCACCGTCTTGTAAATATTCTGTCTAATTCGTTACAATTACTTCCGTTATGCACTAAATTATGTTTGTGTTTTCTAGGTATCACCTTGTTTCTCTTCTCTTTCATTACAGGAATATATTGTTTCACATGCACAGCTCCCTTACAATGTCTACCCTAATATTGCCATTGTTTTCTTGAAACACATCCAACATTCTCCTTTTCCTTCCTCCTCTCTCTGCTTCATTCTGCTCTGCTTTGTTCCATTCTAATCTGATCTATTTTGTTCTTTTCTGCTCTATTGTTTTATACTATTCTACTATGTTCTGTTCTATTATGTTCTATTACACTCTATTCCATTGTACTACCTTCTGTTATGTTCTATTCTATTCTGTTTCACCATGTTCTGTCCTGTTCTATTATCTTCTATTCTGTTTTATTCTATTATGTTCCACTCTGTTCTGTTGTATTGTGTTCTACTATGAACTGTTCTATTATTTTTAATTCTACGTGTTTTGTTCCGCTCTATTATATTCTGTTCTACTCATGTACACACATAGTCATTTATACATGTTAAAAACGCTATTATTCGTTACAGGAGCCTCATATAGACAGTAGTAGCAGTTTATTTTCATCAAAACTCTATAAATAATTTTCTACAATGTAATTTAAATTGCTTGACATATACGAAGTTGAAAATTTCTTTAAACATTAATTGAAATCAATACAGCTGATACAGTGTTTAATTATCTTTAAAACAATCATCGGTTTATATATTTGTTGGCTTTGGAACATCAGAACTGGGGTGTGATTGATACCAATGATGACATTAAAATGGGAGAACTTAGATTTAAATAATTTCAACAGGTGTTCTTCCTTCTGTTTTGATATTGGTAGCTGTTCTTTTGAACTTCCCTTGATATCTTTGGTTTTCCCCTTTCGACTCCTTGTACTTACTGACATAATCAGCCTCTATATTAACGTTGAAATATAGAAAATGTGTGGGTGGATGTGTCTAGGATAATCTCACACGTCGCTCAAGCCATTTTAATAATTTTTCATCACCGAAAAGAATATTCTTTCTACGTACATAGGCTATAATGCATCTTCCAATTTCAACTCATAAGTTAATAAAATATTAAAAGCCCTTGTACTTGAATACGAACACATTTGAGTTATAGAAGAACATGCTTACGAAGAAGGCCTTGACATGTATATTCTCCACAGAATATGTATGTAATATAAGACAGATGACACGGATATTTCATTACAAATAATATGCAGTGAAAGTTGTGTAATTAGATTATGAAGGACCTAAGAAAAAATTGGAATTATCCAGCAATTTGCACTAAAACTGGTATAGACAATCCATATAAGATAACAGTGGAGCACTACACAGTCCATTGTCACGTTCCTCGCTTCTCGAAAGCAGAAAAAGTGCTATCTGTACTTCACTACAACTTTGGAATAAGAAACTTATTCATTGTTATAGTGCAGTCCCCTCCCACCATAACTCGGCGTCACACTCCAGAGAACTCTAGTTTTCCAATTAAACAACACAGTGACTTTGTGATTCACTAAGCATTCTTCAGACCGCTCTACTGACGTAACTTTAATATAAGATATCCTACAATGATCAAGAAGTTATATTCTTGTGGATTCCATCCCACTGTGGAATATCAGGAAGCAGATAGGGAAGCCAAAAAAGCAACTTTGCCACCTCCAGTGGAAGAATTGCCAGTGCCCTACAGAGATGCTCAAAGTTGTTTTGTTAGCAGACCAACTGTCAAATGGAAGCAAGACTGGACCATTAAAACATCAAGCAAACTCCACGTAGTTAGGAATGGCTCCACAAAACCCTGCACATTGCTCACTCTAAAAAGAAAAGATAAACTGATTATATCACGTTTACGAATAGGACATTCACGTCTAACCCATTCCTTCTTACTCGCTCCTGCTTCTGCAATTGCCATATCACCATCGAACACCTCATCAATAAAGTTATATTTTTAGCTGTAAACAACCCTACTCATTTCAAAAACATTTTTACTTTCTTTACTACGTATATTAAGTAGGGGAAGTATTGTATTCCACCCAAAAATTCGATACCGAGATTTCACCGGAAATACATGTTTTGAGGCCCCCTGAATCCAAAAAAAAGCATTTTTGGAAACATGTCCGTGTGTGTGTCTGAACAGCATAACTCAGAAACGAACAGTCGGATAAACACCAAACTTGATATTTAGGTTCAGTATCTTCCAGAGATGCGACACGAAGGTTTTCAAGAAAATCCCCCCACCCCAGATTACCTTTTACATGAAACATTTTTCGAAACTTTTAATTTTCTCAAAAATAGCTCTAACGATTTTGATTAAAATATCATATGTTTAAGATATTTTCATGACAAATGAAATGTATATTTCAAATTTTCTGGGAATGTTTCCAAAAGTATTCTTCATTGTGAACGACTTTTGCATAACTGGTAACCATAAGAGAGACAAAAGTTTACTACACAAAAAATGTAGATCGCGTTAAAATACACAATTTATGTCATATTCATTTTTTTGGTGGTGAACCGTTTGCGAGATATTGCTTGTTATTCCCCTAAATTTTCCAATACTTATACTTTTTCTCAAATTCGTTATTCATTTTTTTTTTGTCCTGGTAAATCAAAGAGAATAGAATGCTCCATACAGCAACCAGCTCTTAAAACATTTGACTATCGCTTAAAGCCTAGCAATTCCCCTTGCATCTACAAGAAAATTAGCAATAAGATTGACATCTTCAATTAATATGAAGCATATGGAGAATAAGCGTTTGTAAAAATAGTTTCTACAAGAGTAGGGAAAGTCATGTGAGTGCAACACATCAGATTTTTTTTTCTTGAAAGACATCAAACTGTATTACAAGATTTAAATATAACACATCAAATAAAAATGTATAATATGTTGTACTGTTCTAGCTGTGTTCAAGATGTAATAATGTAAAATATGTTTATAAGAATGCATTGCAATTATTGAATTATTTAATTAATGTAAAATATACAATATATGGATATAAGTCGCGATATCACCTAGTAGTCAAAGAAAAATAACAGCAATAAAATTATGTTCGAATAAAAGATATCTATCATGTTTACATAGCAAATTAAAGGGAATCAAGAAAAAGTTCGAAATCAAGAATAATTCGAATTGTCGAATATATTACTGAAGCGACCATGCCACTATTTCTGAATACTCGACACCGATGCTGATTTTAGAGTACCGACACTAGATACCCACTTTATAAATAACTGTAAAGGCGATAGAGAGCTTGTTCTTTTCTGTGTATAAACACATGTAACCAATTTTGTATTGTATCTATACTAATTCCGAAACTTTTCCTGTTTCACATTCTCCAAATGGCAGCAACCCTATACTTTCTTTGCTTCGCTTCTTATGAATTGTATATTTTGTGCTGAAAACTTTCTTTTAGGGACTTACTATGCACATTATAGAAATTAGTCGTATGTATACCTGTAACTACGCTCGTGGCTCGAATTTGACTCGCCCGAACACAAACAACAAATATTTCCATTCGCTGTATTATCTCTCGTCTTAAGTTCTGATTTGTTTCTGCTGGATTCACACATTTTGGTAATCGGAGCAGGTGAATGTATTGGCTGAGAGAGTGAGTCACCAAGCCAGGCTGTTGCAGAAACGTTATTTAGTGCGTCAGCTAAATCAGCTTGATTCACAACTCAGTTAACGCTGCATGAGCACCTCTGCTCCTTCCCCCATTGTTTTGTATGTTTTCATTTAAACATAACAGTCTTTGCAATGTTGCAGCGATTCATCCGCAGGAAACACAATCAAGGTTTATCAAGAACTATAGTCCAGAAACCTTTTGGGAACACGTGCGAGGCAATAACGTGTAGTTTCGATCCCGTTCATTTCTTTTCTAGAACAAAATCAAACACTAAGGCTTTCAGTAACACAAAACTTAAAAATTTGAAAGTATCGAAGGTTTATCTCAAAGTGACCCGGAACAGGATGGGACGACGTCTTCAAGAAAGGAGTAGGAGCACACTGGACGGAAGTGCTAAACACAACCACCTAGTGTCCGATGGGAAGAAGTGTGCGAAGTGAGTAACCCCAAACCAGATCATGAAGTGCTGGTCGCAAAGAAATGAGTGCGAAGTGTGGAAGAAAGAACGCAACGAAAAACACCACTTACGTGGACCAGCTCCCCGTATGAGATATCGAACTACCCTCGCAAGAGGAGGGAGGCCTTAGCCCTTCAGGGACAAATAGGCATACACGATATAACAACTAAGACAGAGCATAACAAACAAGAATCGAATCTCTTTAAACGCTACGATACGTACTTTAATAAACTTCATGTAATAAACTTTTGTTTTATTTCCTTTGTATTTTGTAGTCGAGATCGTTAGCAGGGCAGGCTAGAGAAAAACACTATGTCCAGCTAACAATGGAAATCAGTGAACCGATATAATAAACAACAGAGGAGATTATTTTGCTCGTAGATTATGTGTTTTTCCATAGAGGTTAACTAGGTGGCCTGGGAATGAGGAATCCTCATAGATTCGCATCTATTTCGTTGTATATGTTAAGGTTTTCTGTATTATGTGAAAACTATGTAGCCATTATGTTTTTAAATAACTATGGAACCAAAGAGAAAGCACTGCGGGTTAGAATTTCAGCTGTTGTGATTTTATAAACAATTACTCGACCATTCCGACCGATGATTGTTCCACCACCAAAGGGTACTTATAGGCTATACAGAATTTCCAGAGCTTGGAAGACTGTTGGTTGGAGGTTAAGGAAGTTGGACGTTCCGCCGATGTTTCACATCCGTTAGTGTGGATTCGCTAGAAAATCTTGTAGCTTACTCCATAATAATTCCATAAAGAAGGGGGCAAGTAAATTAAATTAATTAAATTGTCATCCGAGTTTAAAAACCTGTCTGTGTAAGGTCGGGTAAGCCGATAGCAGAAAATAAGATGGCATCTCTGGTCTGTCTTCACCCATTGCACCTGCCTACCCTCACTGTCTTAAGTTTCCTTTCTGATCTGCTTTACGTGCTTCAAATCTGCAAAAACCAATTCTGTTGCGATGATGTTTATATCTAGCTTAATGATATTAAACAAAACGTGAATTGTATAAAGAAACACGTTCATTTTTTCTGAGTCGATTGCACTGTGCATGGAGTGTAGACCTCTATGTGCGAGTGTCTCTTCCTAGAAACTTGAGTTTATTTATCTGAAATTGACCAATTTGTTCAGCAACAATGAATAATGCAGCTATATATTGGTTCCGGTTCATGTTTCAGAACATGCTGGGTAAAGGCCTAAAAGTTCACAAGAAAAGTTAAATTAATTTTGAGTACCTAAGAGGGAACGTATACTCACTTGGTAGCGGAGGACCGAAACGTGGTGTGGAGGTTAAGAGGAAGGCGTGGGTTTTTCACTGTACAAAATCATAACACAAATCTACTTACATATTCCTAGATTCATTTCCTAACCGTTTGGGGTTCCTACATTATTAAATATAAAAGGTGCAGCGAGATATCCACCGATCCAAAGGCCGGCTTGCACGCGCGATCCGCAGTAAGACAGACACTATATCCCCACCACTCGTGGCTAGCCAAGCTACCAGCCAGGAGTGACGTTATCCCAGTCAACATGAAAGTGCCTTCCGGCTGACGTGATCAGTGCCCAGGCGGAAGAGGTGTCTGGCCGAAACTGACTGAGAGACAAAAGCAACAATATGTCTGGTAATGACAATGAAACCGCCAAATTATTAATACGCCACAATATTTCTTCAAGCTGACAAAGTCTGAAACCAAGCAGGAAAGACTGCATCATACATATTATCACAATTTTTCCAGTATTTCTAGCAGATTGTGTTCTAAATATTACTCTTTCTTGGTCAGCATCTTCTTCCAGTCTCTCTCTCTAGATGTATCAGGTTTTTATGCATGATCCATGTCTGAATCATAAACATAGGAGCTGAAGGCCATATGATATCTCATTTTATCACGATCTGTGCTCTATGTGTGGCGCATTTGTTAACAATGGACCAAAAACACACTAGAATTAACACTTCTCTCTAGAGGTTTATTTGAATGACTTGTTATAGTATATGAAATATGGATTCATCACTACACGTCAGAGACGAAGGAGCATCCAACCAGTAGGTGGTAACAGAAAAAGTGCACCAAAGAAAGTAAAAACAGTTCCAAGTGTAAGAAAAGTCATGGCTACGGTTTTCTGATACTATTGTAGTTGGTACTCATATACTACCTCCAGAAGGACAGAACCATCTCCAGGGAATATTATACTTCACTACTGGACCAGTTGAAGGATGTTGATCAAGTCAAACGTTCACAGTTCTCTTTCATCACAATAATGCGTCTTCACACACGTCTGGGATTGTTGCTACAAAACTACATGACTTTCACTACCAAGTGCTTCCACAACCATCGTATTCACCGAATTTGGCTCCCAGCTATTATTATTGTTTTTTGTTGTTAGTTTCCAAACCTAAGAAATGTCTGAGTACACGAAGATTTACGATTCACATAAAATTACGAGAATGAAGCTGAGAGAGCTTATTTTGTACAGTTGAACAAATTGTGCCATAGGGCTTGGGGTGGGGTTTCTAGCGCAAGCTTTTGTTAATAAATTGGTCACTTTGAAGAAGGATGTTTGGTTCCGGAGTTGGCTCACGTATTATTTTTAGCTGTTTTTTGAGTTAGCCCCATGTATGTGCGCCAATTTGAAGAAGGTAGGTAGCTGGTAGTTGGAAGATGTTTTATTGATGCTGGTTACGTAATATATACGTAACTTGAAGATGATTTGCTGCTGTTGTTGCGTAATAAATGTTTACGCAAACTTGAAGGGTTGTTATGTATTAATAGTTATTTTGAGCGTCGGTTTGAATTTAATGCTTACGTAATATTATTATTTGAATCTGCCTCGGCTGCGTCAGTCTTAATTTAGAGTAATTTATCTTGGGTAGGACGTGGTAATGACAATTATTGTAGACGTCACAGAATTAAACTTTTAAATTTTCACTTTTATTTTAACTTCTTGCACATATTTATAAACCACCACACTTTTAAAAGAACTGTGAGAAACTTATACATATTCACTTAGCGTGTATATCTGTTTTTACTAATCAGCCGTAGAGAACACATTTTTCCATCTTTACACTACCACGTCTTGCCAGGAACTGAATAACCTCAGCGGTCAAAACCTTAAGCTTCGGTAATGCAAGTCTCTGATTGGCTAATTCTAGTCCAATAGAATTTCTGCGTTCAACTTAAAACTTTTCTTTGCTGTTGATTGGCTAATTTTAAAACTCATTGTTAGCAACCTAAAACGTATTATTCTCATAGCTCTTGCATTATTAGAGTATATAAAGAATTCATACAACATTAATAAAATATGTTTACAATAAAAATAAGCATTTGAAATGACTGTTACATACAATTTAAATAATTATTACATACATATTGTTTCAAGGCGGGCTGTTATTGAATTTACCTATTATAAATAACAATTGAAATTATTCAGGTATTAAAATACTGCCTCAACTTTTACCAAGAAACCGAAGACATGAGAGTTGGTACTGTATTTGTCGTCTCGGCTCTGGCTCTGAATGTAGAAGCTCTCCGTTGATCTAGCCATCCCACGCATACGCTGTAATTGTAATTGCCCGATTTGAAGTTACCGCTCAATAAATCAGTGTGTGCCTCGTGTGGCAGAAGTGATTCTAGGCGGAATATTACCTCCTCTCAATATTGTTGCGGTAATTTACCTTCTTACTTGAATTTCACTTACACTCATGTCTGCTTCTGTTTGTTGAATCTTACATTGTTTCACACCCCATTAATGAGTGTTTCTTTCACGCTCCGATTTCACACTCTTTTGCGTATATGTCTTGCAATTTAATTTATTCCTGTTGAGCATTGCTCAAGATGTCTTCATTTTGAAAATGTTCTTAAAGTAATAAAAAAGTTGAACGTTGTTTGATTAATAAGCATAACGAAAGAAATTATAAATTATGTAAATTCTATAAGTTAAACAAATTCATTCTTTAGCATATTTCTATTATAGTTTTCTATTTTGTTGATATTTTTATTTCATATTATGTTTAAAATATTGCAAACGCAATGTTTTTTGTTCGTTCTTGTTAACGTATTTTCCCTTTTTGCGCCATTCGTTTTTCTTTTGTTCTTTACGTACTACAATTTTAATTGATTTTTCGTAATATAAGTATTCCCTGCAAATATTAATTTTATATCGTATTTTTCAACAATTTTAATTTATAATTTCAACACAACGTATTCATAACAAATATACGTGTTAAGTATCGTCCATCAGTTTGAATTTTCAATTCCAATTTGGCTTTAACTCAATTACATACTGCGCCAATATTAACCTACTCCAAGTAAACGAAACGAACGATAGAATATGCATATCTAGCCTCGTAGTATCAATTGCTGAACTTTCCGGCTAGCGTCCTGTTGGTTTCGTTGTTTTGGGACAGATAGCAGCAGCAGGGGGGGGGCGTTCCAAAATAGCTACTGACATCGACGTGGTACACAACAGAAAGATGATTGAATTCCTTACCGCTGAACAAATTGCGTCAATTGAAATCATCGACGCTTGCTAAAGCTGTATGGAGACGACACAGTACGGCGGTGGGTACAGCGTTTCAAAAGTGGTGAAAAGGATGTGCAGGACAAGCCACGCCTGGTCGACCCTGCTCTCTGTCACAGCAAATAATGAACAGTGTCTCAACCGTAATGATGTATGTATGTATTTATTTATTCTGCAATTGGGTACTTCCCGGTGGCAGAATTAAACCGTACAAAATTTACATCACCATGACTAGCTTACAATAATAATAATAATAAACAAGACTAACAATACAAAAGGATTAATTTTAAATATTAACAAAGCTTTTAAAATCCCTAATTACTGAACCATTTATAATTTACTTAACTATTCACAATTACTTAACTATTCACCATTTACTTCACTATTCACAATTTACTTAACTATTCACAATTTACTTAACTATTCTCAATTTACTTAACTATCTACAAAGTACTTAACAATTTACAAAGTACGTAACTATTTTCGAGGTACTTAACTATTTACAATTGGTCCTTATATTTAGTTACCAGTATTTTCAACCTGGTAGTGTCAACTTTAATAGTATAGTTTGTGAAATGAGTACACTAGTTAATTAACCAACATTTATTCTGCTAATATTATTTCTGAACTGCTTTAAGGTCAGAGGACAGCCCTGAAAGGCTGCTACAGGCAATTCATTCCATTCCTCAATGGTTCTATTAACAAAAGAAAATTTTCCCACGTCGGTTCTGCACTTTCTACCCCTAATTTTAAACAGATGATCGTTTCGACCGTAGTGTGCTGGATTCTCTAACCTTTCTCTAACATCCGCCCAAGCATTTGAACCAGTATAAGCTTTAAATAACGCAACTAATCTATGTTTTTTACGCCTAACTTTTAGCGGTTCCCATTCATTCTCTTCACCTTTTGTAAACCCAAAATCTTTACCTCTCCTTATGAATTTTATAGCCCTTCTCTGCACTTTTTCTAAGGAATCAATCTGATTGACTCTGTATGGGTCCCAACATGCTACTCCATATTCCATAACCGGCCGCACTAAAGATTTGTAGGCTAGTTCCCTGGTCTTTGCGCTCCCCTTTTTCAGTATTCTCATTACGAAATGCAATGCTTTCCACGCTTTCCTAGATGTACTATTTATCTGTTCCCCCCATCCAGCATTACTTGACAAGCACACTCCCAAATATTTGCAGCTGTCCACCTGTGGAATTGGTTCCCCGCCCATTTGATAGTTATGTATAATCTTCCCCTTAGTTCTGCTAAAAACAATGGACTTACTTTTCCCAGCATTAATTGTCATTTTGTTTGCTTCGGCCCACCACCTGATTTCATTTAGGTCGTCCTGAAGAGCAGTCTCATGCATGGAATTCCTAATCTTATTGTAAATAATACAATCGTCTGCGAACAGTCTTATCTGGCATTTAATGTTTATATGGATATCATTAACAAAGATAAGAAATAGTAACGGGCCCAGTACCGAGCCTTGGGGCACGCCCGAACTTACGGTCCCCCCTTCTGACAGTTCTCTACCTACTCTTACTCTTTGCGTCCTCCCTTTCAAAAATTGTTCTACCCACAATACAACGCGGTTATCAAGTCCCGCATTTGCTAGTTTCCGGATGAGTAAACTATGTGGCACTACGTCAAAAGCTTTAGAAAAATCTATCACCACTGCATCAGTCCTTCCCCCTGCATCCACCTCATCTGCCAAATCTTGAATTAATGAAATTGTTTGACTTTCACATGAATACCCGGATCTAAACCCATGTTGCGCTTTGTTGAACCACTGTTTGTTTTCTAAATCCTCCCGTATGTATTCTGCAATTAGATGCTCTATTACTTTACACACTACCGACGTTAGGCTAACAGGCCGATAATTATTTATTTCTGTTTTATTACCCCCTTTGTATATTGGAACTACAATAGCGGATTTCCAGTCTTCCGGTAGTGCACGGTTGTTAATTGACATGTTAAACAATAGCATTAGGTAGGGAATCATGGCTTCTCCCCCTATTTTTAATATTTCAGTAGGTACGTTGTCCGGCCCTCTTGATTTTCGATTCTGTAGCATCTTGATCCTTTTACGTAATTTTGGCGCCATTATTTGAAAAAGCGATTCTCCACCACTCCTATTTTCCCGTTCAGGACTATCATCCATTTGATGAAAGACCGATACAAAATGTGCATTTAATATGTTCGCCTTTTCCTTATCATTTATTACGGCAGTCCCGTTAACTTTGAAATCTGGTATGCCTTCTTTATTACCCCTGCGTCTCCTCACATAATTGTAAAATGCTTTCCATCCATCACTTTCCTTATTTAAAATTTGTTCTAAAAACCGCTCCTGCGCTTGCAACTTTTCGTTTAGTAAATTCTTGGTTAATTCTTTAAATTTAATAAAATGCCATTCTGATTTCCTCCTTTTATGATACGCGCGCCTTGTTTTCCTTTTAAGTGACCTAATACGTTTTGTATAAAATTCTGGATCAGCGTTATTTTTCATAACTTTAAAAGGTACATGTTTCATAATTGCTTCCGAAGTAAGTGTTTTGAAACTAGCCCAGGCTTCATTTACACTAGTGGCAGATTTTACGAAAGACCAATATTGCTCGCGTAGAAAATTCTGAATAGCAGCCCCGTCCGCTTTCTGGAAATTCCAGCTAATTTATGTTTGTTCTAATTCAAACCGGTTTAATCGTCCGCCCCAGTTTACTTCTAATTGCACACAATGGTGGTCACTGATACCTGGCAAGACCTCACATTCAGCAAACAAAGACTGAGGCCTGCATAAAAATACATCTAGTAAGGCTGATTGCCGAGTACTTGTGTTAACGACTTGCAACAAACCCTGTTCCCAAATCAGAAAATTAACAAGATTTTGGTCTTCGCCTCCTATTAACTGACCTTTCCAGTTTACATTTGGCAGATTTACATCCCCTGCTACAATAACGTTTCCCTTTACGGAAGAGATTTTTTCTATTAATTTATGCAACGTTTTGTGATTAGTTTCGCTAGGTGGTCTGTAGCAAGCTATTATTGTTATATTATTACCTTCGTTTTTTTGATCAATAATTTCAATTGCCATAATCTCTACATCCTCTTCTACCCATAGCGCTTTGCTTTGTAACTCTGACTTAGCGCAAATAAAAATTCCCCCTCCCCTTCCGTCCCTGTCCCTCCTAAACACCCTGTAATCTGAGCTGAAAACTTCCGCATCATTTATATCAACATTTAGCCATGACTCCGTACCTATAATTACATTTGGATTACATATCTCCATTAAATTCCAAAACTCTACAACTTTATTCATAATACTACGGCAATTTACCTGTAACAGCCTTAAAAAGCCAGCCCCTACCTGTGAATCTTCGTTCCTCCGAGGTTGTTGTCACTGTTGCTTCTGCCGCTTGCTGCCATCGCTCCACGTCGTCACCCTCCCGAACAAAGCTGCCAACTTCGAAGATCCACTTCGGTTTAAGTGCACACCGTCCCGTCCGTAGTCCCAGTCTTCAATCCACGAATTTGGGTCCAGAAACTTCGCGCCCAGTCGCTCCGCTACCCATGCATACGAGTCGTTTACCTGCATTATCTTCCTCCAGTTGACATCGCGTCGTCTCAAAACTCCACTAACGACGATCTTTGCTGAGGGAAATAGCTGCCTTGTCCGTTTAACTAAGTCGTACATGTCACCCATCACGTAGTTTACACTTCTCCGCAGGTCATTGCTCCCAACGTGCAATACAATCGTCTTATAGCTGTCTTCCATCTCCTCTTGCTTTTTCTCGATTTCCCCCAGCAGTCCTTCAGTCCTTATGCCAGGATAGCAAGCTACCTCTGCATTCGGGTTCCCCGCATTTCTCACAATAGAGTCTCCGACTATCAAACATGGTTTCCCCTTTTCTTGTCCATTTCCTTTCCTGAGCTCCCTGAGTTGGCTATTCTCTTCTTCTAACTTCCGAATTTTCTCTTCCGCGCGTTGGAGCTTCTCGCGTAACACCCGTGCTTCTTCTTGCAGCTTCTCCAGTTTCTTCTGATTTGCGATGACCGTTTCAGTTCCCCTGCAGTCCTTACATTCCCAGTTTTCTTCGATGTTCTGGTCCCTCTTAATTTTTTGGCAGCCAAAATGGTACCACTTCGCGCAGCTGCTGCATTGTAGTCCTGTCCTTAAAGCTTTGTTGCAGCTCCCACATCCTTCATCAGTCACAGGTCCTGGGTTTAATTCAACACCTCCTATCACGAGCAAAGTTACTAAAACAAACGCCATAAAATAACACTTGGACGTTACGTTCGTCCTACCTAATACCTGACTACCTGCTATCCACGATCCCCTACCCGTCCGCATTCCGATCCTTGCTCGGTAAACCATCAACTCCACCCCCATGGCCGCTACTTGTTTATACCTGCGTGTACTTGGAACGTCCTGACACGACCTCTCCCCTCAAGGTCTCGAACACGAAATTACAACTGCGGATTACAACCAAGGAATGATGTGTAGAGCTGAATTTCGGCTGTAATGCCTTAGGCAAGATGTTACGCAACCTTAATTATCGAAGTGTGTGCGAGATGCGTCCAGTGGATGCTTTCACAAGACTAAAAAATTCATCGAATGAAAATTTATCGGGATCTGCTTGACCAATACGCAGCTGAAGGCATCTGAACTCCATCACCGGAGATGAGACGTGGTGTCAGCACTACGAGCCAGAACCTAAACGACAGTCCTTGGAGTGGCCACATCCAACTTCTCCAACAAAGAAGTAGCTCAAGACAGTGGCTAGCCTCAGCTGGTTCAGATTTTTACGAGCGTGGCTCTTGTTCATCGTTGGCAAAAGTGCATAAAGAATGGTGGTGATTATGTGAAAAAATAACAATATGTAGCCGAAATCTTGCTCTAATGAACTGTGTTGTTGTAGTTTCTGTATATATTGTAGTTTCCATGAACAAATAGGAGGCATTACTTTGGGAATGATGTAATACTTATGGAATTATTTAACATTCAAAGATTCCTTATAACTTACGGTTTTAACTTTCACTATCCCAGCTGGCCCAACCGCGTGTATTTGGCGTGTGCAGATGTCCCTTCGTGCGTTAAAATAGTTGCAGAACTCAACGGGGCAATTCCAAGTAAACACAGGTCAGAGAGGAACTGGCGCATTAGCGCCCTAAAGACCCATAACTACTATTACCAGCGCAGCGGTTCCCAGAAACGTCGATATGGATACATGGAGGCGGTTGGAACGTCGTATTGATTAACAGGGGCAACATTTCCAACACTTACTCATTGAGCTAAGTCAGCATAACTCTACAGTTAGATGATGATGATGATGATGATGATATGAATATAACAAAATGGCAGTGAAACGCTGTGTGCTGTCATGTTTGCATGGTTTTCATTACACCCTCTAATGTTTTCATTTCACTCTAAAATGCATATAGTCGATAATGTTAGACAAATCAGAGTAAACACAATTTAAAAATTCTGATGTGATATATTCACATGACTTTCTCTGCCCTCTATCGTTTATTATTGAGTATACAAACCATTCTTACAAAAGCTTGTTTTTCAATCTGCTACGTTAAAAAAAACTTTGTAGAAACAGCTACATTACACATTTCGTTATAGATACAAAGAGAACAGCGATAGTCAAATGTTTAACAACTGGACGCTATATGCTGGCCTTAAAATTCCATACTGACATCGCGAGAAACAACTGAATGTTGAAGGGACTTTAAGAGAATGAATGTGTTGAACAACAGATTCAGAAACTTATTTGAAATAAATTGTGTGTTTTAAAGAGAACTAAATTTGTTGTGTAGTACGTTTTCGTCTATCACTTAACATTTACCAGTTATACAAGATTATATAAAATTACTCCCGAATGAAGAGGACTTCAGAGGCTGCGTAACAGAAAATTCAAGATATACATTTTATTTTTTGTGTAAATATCTTTAATGTGTGGTGTTTTAATCAAAATTGTTGCAGCCACTTTTAGAAAACATGTAGAGGGTAGTTAGGATGGGGATTTTCTTGTCGCATCCTTGGAAGATACTGAACTTAAACGCCAAGTTTGTATTTATTCGACTTTTTGTTTTTTGAGTTATGTTGTTTACAGACACACACACGGACCTTTTTTAAAAATGCGCTTTTTGTATTCATGGGCCTCAAAACATGTATTTCCGGTGAAATCTCGATATATATATACTTTTTGGTGGAATGCAATACCTTCTGTACCTACTATGTATGAGGGTCATTCAAATGAGACCCGGTCACTTGTGTAAAGTAACGGTAACGATTTTATTAACTCAAAAATAGTCGCCAAAACTGTTGGCACATTTATCCCATTGCGACACTAGCCGGTCGATTCCATCTTTGAAGAAGCTAGTAGGCTGCTGTCGGATCCAGGCCTGGACCCATTCACACATTTCGTCGTCCGTTCTGAATCAATGCCCGAATAGCTTGTTTTAGAGGTCCATAAACATGAAAGTCACCGGTGAAAGGTCTGGACTGTACGGCAGATGTTCCAGCGTTTCCCATCGAAACTGCTGCAATGGCAGTGTGTGGGCGGGCATTATCATGCAGGAGAATAACGCCATTGGACAACATGCCTGGGCGTTTCGACTTTATGGCTCGTCTAAGGTTCTGTAAAGTGGCTTGATAACGCTGGGCATTGGTGGTGGTTCCCCGTTCCAGGAACTCGACAAGCAGTGGGCCCTTATGGTCCAAAAAGGACATCATGACCTTACCAGAACTGGTGTGCACGGCCTTTGATTTCTTTGGAGGTGGTGAAGTCACATGTTTCCACTGCTTGCTCTGACGCTTGCTTTCCGGTTGAAAATGGTGACACCATGTTTCGTCACCAGTAACAATATGCGACAGAAAGCCGTATTCCTCCTCACGATAACGTTGCAGATGACTCAAAGACAGTGCCATTCGAGTATTGCGCTGTTCGGCGGTCAGTTGGTGGGCAACTTTTCGAAATTTCAAGTGTTGATGCATTATGGTGTGAATGGTGCCCACGCTAATACCCAGTAACCGATGTATCTCGTCCACGGTGATTCTACGGTTGCCCAAGAGTAAAGCATTAACTTCCGCAATCATTTCAGGTGTGATGACACGATGAGCCTCTTCAGGACGAGCATCGTCTTCCAGTAACTCGCGCCCCTCAAGGAATCTTTTGCGCCATTCCATCACACTTGAACGACACAGACTGTACTCACCGTACACAGCCTTCATCCGTCGATACATTTCACGGCCTCCAACTCTCTCCGTCGCTAAAAATCGAATCCCTCCTCGTTGTTCCTGCTTACTCGCCTTTATGTTCAGTAGTGGACGATAACTTGTGTGACCACCTTCTCTTCGGCGTGAAACCACACTGTCGCTATGCAACGTCAAACGTTGCACACGCTGCAGTCGCTCTACATATAGATGGTGCCACCATACACGCAGTTACGTGCTGCCACCTTGCGTGTAATGCAATGTTAGACGCACTGACCAGGTTTCATTTGAATGCCCCTTATACGTGGTAGCTTTGGGCGGATACGGATAGACAATAAAGGCATTTTAATTGTTTGTGAGTCTAAAAAGTGAGTTTATTCCCTCGAAAATAAAGCACGTGTAACCGAAGTGGAAAACATTCGGTCTGTTTTTGTCTATCATCACTTACTGTACTCTCAAGACCAAGCCTGGGAACTGCATCAACTGATAAGCAAGAGGAGTACAACGATGATCCGTCACGCTATTACGCCAGTTCCCCACTGACCTGTGTTTACTTGGAACTCTAATGCACTCGTGAAATACGCCGCGCTGGGGCCACTTGGTATTTTGGAGTTTAAATGAAAATTTGTCTTTCTGATTCTTTAAAGATTATAATTACAACTTTGCCAACCGTGAGTTAGCGAGTAATAAAGGCAGGTATTTATAAACGCAAAGGAAGGTCGTCGTCTGCTGAGAATTTCCTGAGGAAATAGGTTTCAACGAGAGCCTGTGACAAACGAAGTCAGGAATACTATTACAACTGAGGAATGATTCCCGGCGGGTCGGCTACTCTGACCAGGGTATTTTTCTTGCTGGGATGGTTCCCTTATTGCCACGAATTTCCCGTCCCCAAAATTTCCTATCATCTGTTTCAGGGTTGTAGGACCAGGCGACGGATTTATATGTTGCTGCAGGGCGTTGGAATTTGCGCTCTAGAAAGATTTCTCCCTGGCGCTTGGCGGGATTGCTGGGGGGGCCTTCCTTCTTGGGAATGGTTCGTTTCCCCAGGTTGAGGATGGCTAAGGCAGGATTGTTAGGGACCGCGGCTTTGCTACGTACGGATCTGGTCACCCTTTGGGTCTCCCCTTCATCAGTTGGAAGCACAAAGGGCCTACTATGTCGTATGTGCGGTGCTGTGCTGCAGTGATTGGAAGCTCCTCTGTTTGACTAATGTTAATCCTAATGGGTATTACAACGAGGCTGGTATTCAGGAGGTCCGGAGTTAGCGGTCACCTGACCGTGTTTTTTTCGTGGTTTTCTCAGGTCGATATGCGGCGAATGCTGCGTTAGTCCCTCTTCTACGACGAGTTTCCTGTATCACTTCCTTCCGTCTGTTTAAACTTCATATGTTTTAGGGTTACAGGACCAGGCGCCGGTGATGCTGCGGAGTTTGCTCTGTGTAAAAGGTTTCTCCCTGGTGGGGAGCTCGTTCCTGGACTCGCGTCGATGTCAGAATTGATGTCACTTTGTAATCGTCGTCCGGATCTTGTCGCATTTCGAGTCTTCCATCTATCCCTTCCTCCTAGGGGTCATGACAGGCACAAAGGTTCTACTGAGATGTTCTAAGTGTGGTGCTGAGCTCCAGTGGTTGAGGACCCCCTCCGTCTGATTATCCTGTCCTATACTTAGCGAGTTGATTCCCCGGTAATGTGCAAGGCTCGCATGCAGGAGGTTCTGGGATCAGCCACTTTGACCATGGGTTCTTCGTGGTTTTCCCTTGTTGGCAAGGCGAATACTAGGCCAATCTCTCTGCCATGAATTTCCTTTCCCTCATTTCCTAACATTTCGCTTTCCCTTACATGTTTCAGGTAGGTGTGTAGTGTCGGTGTCGTTGTCGGACAGATGTAGCAGATGCATGTTCGTTGGACAGTTCTCCTGGGCCTTGCCAGATGGCTTTCTCTGAGGCCCCCCCCGCGCCGGTGTGTCTGGGTCATCCAGCTTGGAATCTTTAGGGAACTCTGCGCGAATCTGTAGGTCGGCCTATAGACTCCTGCGGTTCCTTCACTTCGTACGTTCCTTCTGGAGGTGGTAAGCATAGAAGATCCACGTGGGTCCACAGCTCATCCTATCCTAATATGTATTAAAACGTAGTATTTCCTAAGGAGTGTTTACATTTGATAAGTTCCTGTAAAAATGACACACGTAATTCCGCTGAACTTCTTGAGGAATGTTCTCGCCCCCTCTCGTGGTGCGGGGAGAGGTCCCTAAAGTCTAGTGAAGCAGCATGCGAGGCAGGGCCAGATCATCTCTCGATATTTATCAATAGCGCGCTTATTGTCGGAAATAATGCATATTTTGCGTCCTCTCGATTAGGTTTGGATGTAAGTAGTTTGAAAAACACGTTGCGTTCAATTCACATGATTTTCACTGCTCACTCTTCTACAAACTATTTTCACAAAAGCTTATTCTTCTATCTACGTCTTGTTAATACAGATAAGCTTCCATTACACATTTCGCTGTAGGTATAAGAAGAATACAGTAGTCAGGTTATAAAAATCGTATCGCTTGAAATCCCATGCTCTTTCATGACCGCATGAAAATCCAACGAGCAACCCAGCTCCGCTCTTAACACAGGCAGCCGAACCTCCGAAAGCTTTTCCATTCGGACGGTACCTATTTTATAAACCCCCCTCCTGCTTTCACAGGCAAACAAGTGGATGCGCCACTTACGCGCATCAACCCCTGAGGGGAAGACTACCGGAGACCTCGGTGGGGCCGACGGGCGACTACCAGTTCTTCATGTTGGTGCCGCAGGACATTGAAGCGTCTCACAACCCGTCAAGGCTTTGTCTAAACGCCCCCATGGGTATCGAGAACCACTGCTCTGCCTAGTCCAACCCAATCCGAACAGTTCCCTTCTGGGACGGGCTCAGCTGTTCGGCCCGAAGTACTTCTGGTAACGTGAAAAATACCGCGACTGCTATCTCCCGAACCACAGTAAACCTCTACAGGTAACCACATGAAAAAATGAACAGCGACTTACTGCTTGGAAAAAGTGTAAGTATTTGAAAATTCTAACCGGCAACAAAGAAAATCTCGGAAATATTTAAAATTGACATAAATCATGTGTTTCAGCGAGATATACATTTTCGGGTAATAAGATTTTGTCTGTATCTTACGTTACCAGTTATACAAACGTCATTCACAATGTAATAACAAATGAGAACATCAGTTGCTACTAGACGCGCTTCACTTGTTACTTAGTGCTCAGTGTAGCACAAACTTTACACTCAGAACAGAACGCAACTGATCCATTGAATCGAATCACAACTGAACTGCAGAGTCACAACTGAACTACTGAGTTACAACTAGCAACTGAACTGCAGAGTCACAACCAACAACTGCACTGCAGTGTCACAACTGAACTGCTGAGTCACAACTAGCAACTGAACTGCAGAGTCACAACCAACAACTGAACTGCAGAGTCACAACTAGCAACTGAACTGCAGAGTCACAACCAACAACTGAACTGCAGGGTCACAACCAACAACTGAACTGCAGTCACAACTAGCAACTGAACTGCAGTCACAACTAACAACTGCACTGCAGTCACAACTAGCAACTGAACTGCAGTCACAACTAGCAACTGAACTGCAGAGTCACAACCAACAACTGCACTGCAGTGTCACAACTGAACTACTGAGTCACAACTAGCAACTGAACTGCAGAGTCACAACCAACAACTGAACTGCAGAGTCACAACTGAACTACTGAGTCACAACTAGCAACTGAACTGCAGAGTCACAACCAACAACTGAACTGCAGAGTCACAACTAGCAACTGAACTGCAGAGTCACAACCAACAACTGAACTGCAGGGTCACAACCAACAACTGAACTGCAGTCACAACTAGCAACTGAACTGCAGTCACAACTAACAACTGAACTGCAGGGTCACAGCTCTTAATTGAACTGCTGATTCGCAACATGCAACTGAACTGCTGAGTTACAACTAACAACTGAACTGCAGTAATAACTGAAGTGAATGGTCACAACTGAACTGCCGAGTCACAACTCACAACTGAACTGCAGAGGCACAACTCACAACTGAACTGCACAGTCACAATTCTCAACTGAACTGCAGAGGCACAACTCACAACTGAACTGCACAGTCACAACTCTCAACTGAACTGCAGAGTCACAACTAACAATTGAACTACAGAGTCACAACTAACAGTTGAACTGCAGAGTCACAACTAACAGTTGAACTGCAGAGTCACAACTCACAACTGAACTGCAGAGTCACAACTCTCAACTGAACTACAGAGTCACAACTAACAATTGAACTACAGAGTCACAACTAACAATTGAACTACAGAGTCACAACTAACAATTGAACTGCAGAGTCACAACTAACAATTGAACTACAGAGTCACAACTCACAACTGAACTGCACAGTCACAACTCTCAACTGAACTGCAGAGGCACAACTCACAACTGAACTGCACAGTCACAACTCTCAACTGAACTGCAGAGTCACAACTAACAATTGAACTACAGAGTCACAACTAACAGTTGAACTGCAGAGTCACAACTCACAACTGAACTGCAGAGTCACAACTCTCAACTGAACTACAGAGTCACAACTAACAATTGAACTACAGAGTCACAACTAACAATTGAACTGCAGAGTCACAACTAACAACTGAACTACACAGTCACAACTCCCAACTGAACTTGGCACCATCCAAATCCTTCGACTGTTTCACCGAACTTAACTTCGTAACTTCTTAACTGAACTCCCATCACTGGTCAGAGCATCCCTTATATAGATCCCGCATGCAATGCTCTAGAATGGAACCTACTCGAACTGCCAAAAGGAATCCTGTGGAGCGGGGAAGGGGTACATAATGGGATATTGTTCCGCACGCTATTGTTCTGAAGGCCGGTCGGGATGCGCTAGTTTCGCGCACGCGGTCACCATAAAGAAGACTTCACTACACTTTATTTGTCATGTAAATGCGGTGAATTTGTCCAATTCACATTGTCACTTCACTAATGTGAACTGCTTCAATGTTACGTTCACTTCACTCGCTGAGGAATCGAACACAACACGTCTCTAATCTCCCGCGTTAGCAGCACTCACTGTACGTCACAAACTCGCTTTTAGAACCGCGCCTCATCTCGCAGCAGAAACGCGGTCGCCGACTCACTCACGAGCAGAGTTGCCAACCAAAAGTTATTGAATCTCGCTGCAGGTCGAACGAAATTCCCCTACAAATATACTCCAGTATATCATTACTATAAGTCATAGAAAAATATTATAATATCACTGTTAGTAACTTTGCCCTATTTTATTGGTGGTAATGTATCCTTTGATTAAGTGAATAATTAACTTAAAATGAATTTATTCGTTGTACATCTCTTAGTAAGATGTGGATAAATGAATTTACTAATCACTTGAGAAATGTCAGTAGCTTTTAGATTCTTCATGTGTTTCTGGCTTTCACAGTGATTCAAAAGATGACTTCTTTTTGCCCTCAAAACACTTTGCTTTTGCACATCTTCTTTAACTAATTGTAACCATTTCGAAAAAATATCTTCTTTCAACCACTTGTCAGGAACAGCTGTTTTGTCACTTTGTCTTTCGACAATTCTCCGCGGTATTTCGTTTTCTCTCTTTTAGGAGTGGAGTATCCTTTATCACTCGTTAAACAATTGATAATATTTAAAATGACTAAAGTAATTCTGTACAATATAAGTTCTACATCTTTATTTAGTAATTTTTATAGATTTGTTTTTAAAGTTAAAAGTGAGAAAAGTCGCTACATTCTCCCACTTTTTCGTTTTTCGACGCACTATCTCCCGAAGGCTTGCTTATATAGCAACTGGTTAGAATTCCAGAAGGTTCTAGAGGCGAAGAGAAGGGAAACTTTCAGAAGATCTCTCGGTAGTGCCTCTGGTGCTTACGGTGATCGAGAACGCTACTGTGTGTTTATCTCTCCAACTGCTCGGAGCCGACCTCTGATAACTTTGAGCCATAGCCACTATGTCACAATATCTTGAACATATAGTATTTTATTCAAAATCGTCAGAGGTCAGTTTTGAGAAAATAAAAATAACAAACAATTTTTCATGTAAAGGGTAGTTTGGATTTGGAAAGTTTTCTTCAAAATCTTTGTTTCATCCTTGGAAGATGCTGAACTTAAATACCAAATTTCATATTTAACTTAGTTTCATTTTTGAGTTGTGCTGTTCACATACACAGGAGATGCATCTTTAGAAATACTGTAATTCCAATTAAACGCTTTATGAAGAACTTCATTGATCCTGAACGTTGGACAAATAAAACTTTGATGAGGGCTCAAAGGAACAGGATCTGGAGTATATGGCATAAGACCAAGGTGCAAAAAGTTTTTTCCCTTTCGTGAATATGCTACTGTTTTTGAAACAGAAATTTATGCTATTATCCAGTGTATGCATGAAAACATAAGGAGAGCCTTCACTGGTAAACAGATTCTTATCTTCTCAGATAGCCAGGCTGCACTTAAGACTCTAAGTAGTCATAAGGTAATGTCAGGACTGGTTTTAAACTAGCATGCTCACAACCTTGGCGGAACAGAATGAAGTGCAACTCGTCTGGGTGCTGGGTCATAGTGGTATAGAGAGAAATGAAAAAGCTGATGAACTTGCAAGACAAGGAGCAGCTTCACAGTTTACTGGGCCAGAGCCGGCTCTAGGAACATCTCAATGTTTAGTATGAATAAATGAATAATATTTATCTTGCAATACTCAAAATTACATAATTAAGTTACATACATTTTAGACTACAGTAATGTTTGAAAATATTAGGCTATTTACACTATAAATTCAACTCTTGGTTGCTGGCCTATGCTAATCTACGGTCCCAATACACACAACTCCTGGTTTTTGGTGTATTGATGACCCACTGTCTACTTGCTTACATTATTCGTTTATTTAGTAATTCTTAACCATTTCTCTTTAACCTTACCCAAATAGTTATCCATAGCGTTTATATTTTTATCCCGTTTTGTAGTCAGAATCTTCGTTATTAATACTTCCCCAATCGAAGCTTTTCCATTTCTGTTGCCAAACTTGTTCTCTCCATGTTTTTGTTTAATTGCAGTGGAAATCCGTGTTCACTTCACCACACATTGCGCATTTTCACAGATATACCCTTTTCATGCCTTTGAAGTCTCTAACTCATGTTCTCTTCCATACTGTTTTTATTTCCCTATATATCCTCAAGGAGCTTTTTTTCTCTTGTACTACCAAAAATATCTTGTCTGTCAATACCTTCCAGCCTTAATTCAACTTCTTTCCAAAAGTTTAATGTGATGTTCTACATTTATCCACGCATCTCCCATAGCTTCCTGGATTTTTAATAACCATGCCTCTTTCCTCTTGCTTTCCTCTTGTATATGGAAACATTCTTTGTTAATATCACTTTCTTCCAGATTGCAGATTCTATATAAATATTTCATAGCTCTTGTGAAAATTTTGATCTTGGTGGAGTATCTACCAAGTTCTACCCGTGCTGCCCCATTTAGTGATGCTATCGGTAGATCTAAAACATATTTGCAAAAAGATCTGTTTCTTTTATGGACCTCTTTCCAAGCATTAACTACACCCCATACCTCTGCTCATTAAGAACTGGTCCAAAATGCCTGACTTAAAACTCCTGGAAACTAACTTGGTAAACTATTTATTAGAAAACCATGTAAGAAAAGGCTGAAAGCTTACTTAACTGTAACAGACTTCATCTCAGAAAAGTTATTGCATCTCTTACAGGACATGCTCCTGTGAAAAAGCACGTTAACACGATGGGAGTGTTTCAGAGTAACTTAGATTGCAGATTGTGTAGAAAGAAAGTGAAACAACCCAGCACATTGTGAGGCCTTGGCTTACAGCAGATATATTGTTTTTGATAAAATGTTTTAGAACCAGAAGAATTTGAAACCATGTCTGTTATGAGATTGTATTAATTGGTAAAGAGTGCAGGCAAAGTATATTGGCTGACACAGATAGCACAATAAGCCCAAGGATCGAACAAGACAAGACAGTAAATAGTTGTTTACAGACAGAAATACGGACGGACCTTTCTCTAGAGTGCTTTTTGGGAAGGGGGTTTTGGGCACCACAAAACATTTATTTCCGATGAAGTCTCGATATCCAATTTTTGGTGAAATACACTATCTATGTTATACATAAAGTAAGCAAAACTTTTCTCCTGCAGTTTTGAACGCTGATTCATTTTACAGAAAAATTCATATTTTTACATGCCTATAAACATTTTGATTACCTTCCCTACTGCCTACCTATGGTGAGTTGAAGTCCTGTTACATTTCAGCCCAAAAATTCAATACCAAGATTTCACTGAAAATATATTTTCGAGGTCTCCTGAATACAAAGAGGAATTTTTAGAAAAAGTTCCGCGTGTAAGTTTGTGTATACGTGTGTCTGTGGTATTTAAATTCAGCATCTTCCAAGGATGCGACATGAAGATTTTCGAGAGTATCCCCCACACATACAGCTACCCTTTAAGGGAAAACTTTTTGGAGTGTTTTTGATTTTCTGAAAAATGTCTAACAATTTTGGTTAAAATACCATATATTAAAGATGTTTACATGACAAATAAAACGCATACCTTGGATCTTCTGGGAATCGCTTGTGGAGTCCTCTTTATTCGGCAGGGGATTTATATAATATTGCATAATGGTAAACGTTAAGCGACAGACGAAAACGCACTACATAAAAACGTGTAGATATCTTTAAAACACAAATTTATTTCAATTAAGTTTTTGTGGCATTAGCCATTTCTGAGATATCCGTCATTAATGTTTCGAGTTGATCAATACTTAGCCATTGCTTTAAAGCACTAACGATTTTCAGTTGTTTCTCGTGATGTCATGGAAACAGTATGGACTTTTAAGGCCAGCGTATAGCGTCCAGTTGTTAAACATTTGACTATCGCTGTTCTCTTTGTATCTATAACGAAATGTGTAATGTAGCTGTTTCTCTAAAGGTTTATTTGCATTAAAATGAAGTAAGTATAAGCTGTATACCGACTAATAAGCGATAGAGCGTAGAGAAAGTCATATGTATAAATGTAAGACATCAAATTTCTACTTTCTCTACTACGTATGGTAAGTAGGGGAAGTATTGTATTCCACCCAAAAATTCGATACCAAGATTTCACCGGAAATATATTTTTGAGACCCCTGAATCAAAAAAAAGCATTTTTGGAGACCCCTGAATCCAAAAAAAGCATTTTTGGAAACATGTCCGTGTGTGTGTGTCTTTGAACAGCATAATTCAGAAACGAACAGTCGGATAAACACCAAACTTGGTATTTAGGTTCAGTATCTTCCGGAGATGCAACACGAAGGTTTTCAAGAAAATCCCCCACCCCAGATTACCCTTTACTTGGAGCATTTTTCGAAAATTTTAATTTTCTGAAAAATGGCTCTAACGATTTTGATTAAAATATCATATGTTTAAGATATTTTCATGACAAATGAAATGTATATCTTGAATTTTCTGGGAATGTCTCCAAAAGTATTCTTCAATGTGAACGACTTTTGCATAACTGGTAAACCATAAGAGATAGACGAAATGTTACCACACAAAAAATGTAGATCGCGTTAAAATACACAATTTATGTCATATACATTTTTATTTGTTGAGTGAACCATTTTCGAGATATTGCTTGTTATTCCCTTAAATTTTCCAATACTTTTACTTTTTCTCAAATTTGTTATTCATTTTTTTATGTCCTGGACGTGCAAAGAGAAAGGAATGCTCCACATAGCAACCAGCTCTTAAAACATTTGACTATCGCTTAAAGCCTACCAATTCCCCTTGCACCTACAAGAAAATTAGCAATAAGATTAACATCTCGATTAACATGACGCATATGGAGAATAAGCGTTTGTAAAAATAGTTTGTACAAGAGTAGGGAAAGTCATGTGAGTGTAACACATCAGATTTTTTTTTCTCGTGGTCATGCAAAGGGCATGGAATTTCATAGCGGTGCCTCTGATAGATGTTATTCTTGGTATACGTAAGGTTTAATGAAGGTATTAGTAAGAAGTGTTGGAACAGGGAAAGAGCGACGGTTGTGGTAAAGTTAGCTGTGACTTTGTTTTGAAGACAGGTAGTGAGGGTATGGGGTTGACCCGCTGCGCTTGACCCTGGCGGGCGATCAATGAATGGCAAGGCTCGCGGCACATTCAGCTGTCTCGCAGCACCACTGCTATACGTTGTTTCAAGTCACCGCTACCGCAGATACTAAACATTCTCTCGGATCCTAGCAGTTTGAGTCCTATCCTCTAGTTCTTTGACGTCCGTCACCTTTCCCTGTCCTTCTGAACGCTTCTATAGACGACGACCGCAACCGTCCAAGTTATGAATGAACTCTGAGGACGCCAATATCGCGCTCTTTACCCCGGCTTGTTAATACCTCTAAGCTAACACCCAGGGGGTAAAATGTCATTCCCTTAAATTGCCCATTGAAAGGGCGTTTTCTATTTGACATCAGTACCAGAAAATATCACATTACAGACGTGTTATTGGCGTTTTGAACTGGGGCGAGTATAAGGTGATCCCCAAACATTGCTGTGTGATTTCTCCCTTTTTTCCAGGACACCCAATGGGGATAAATCTATCGCAATCGGTCCCTGAGCAGCGCCTAATGCAGCTTTTTAAATTATAAGCAGGATTCAGCACAAAGATCTCCTAGATGGTTGTGCAGTGATTTCATAAATTAATTCATTATTCGTGTTTAAAAGCTGCCCATTCAACGTCCAGTTTACCACACCATTCCACCTCAAAGCCAACGATAGGATCAAAATGTGCAAAACATTTCAGTTGCATCTTTCGCACAAGTGAATAAAATATACTATAACAACATGGTGCTTTGTATCAGCATACATTTCCTGGATCGCGACATTAAATGTGTTATATTCACATGACTTTCTCTATACCCTCTATCGTTTATTACTGGACGTAAAACTCATTCTTACCGAAGTTTATATTCCTATCGGCTTCATTATAATCCAAATAAACGTTTACAGAAACAGCTACATTACACATTTCGTTATAGATAACAGCGATAGTCAAATGTTTAACAACTGGACGCTATATACTAGCCTTAAAATTCCATACTGTTTCCATGACATCGCGAGAAACAACTGAGTGTTGAGAGGAGTTTAAAGAATGATCATGTATTGAACAATTGGAACCATTAGTAACGGATATCACGGAAATGGGTTATGCTACAAAAAACTTATTTGAAGTAAATTGTGCGTTCTAAAGAGATCTACATTTTTTGTTTTTATCTATCACTTAACGCTTACCAATTATACAAGATTATACAAAATTACTTGCGTATGAAGAGGACTTTACAGACTATTTCCAGAAAATTCAAAATATACATTTTATTTGTCATGTAAATATCTCTGATATATGGCATTTTAATTAAAATTGTTAAGAGCCATTCTTTAGAAAACCAAAATGGTGGAAAAATGTTCCATGTAAAGTGTACTTGGGGAAGCATTTTCTTCAAAATCTTCGCGTCGCATCCTTGGAAGATACTGAACTTAAATGCCAAGTTTGGTACTTACCCTACACACGGACACATTTTTCTAAAAAGGCTTTTTTTTTTATTAAAGAGGCCTCAAAACATGTATTTTGCGGTGATATCTCGGTATTGGATTTTTGGACGGAATGCAATACTTTCTATGCCTACTATGTACGTGGTAGAGAAAGTAAAAATCTGATATGTTACACTCACATGATTTTCTCTACCCTCGCGTATTAGTGGGTATACAAATTATTCTCACGAAAGTTTATTTTTCTATGTACTTGATTTTAAACGAAATAAACCTTTGCAAAAATGGCTACATTACAAGTGTTGAACAATTCGAACCATTAATAACGGATATCTTGGAAATGGCTGATGCCACAAAAAGATTATTTGAAATAAATTGTGTGTTTTGAACAGATCTAAATATTTTTGTGTAGTACGTTTTCATGTGTCGCTTAACATTTACCAGTTATACAAGATTATACAAAATTCCTTCCGAATAAACAGGACTTAACAGGCTATTCCCAGAAAATTCAAGATGTGCGTTCTATTTGCTATATAAATATCTTTCATGTATGGAATTTTAATCAAAACTGTTGGAAATATGTTTTAAAAATAAAAAATTTCGAAAAATGTTTCATGTAAAGGGTACTAGAGGATACTTTCCTTCAGAAACGGCACTTTTACTTTTCCTACTACGTATAGTAGGTAGGGGAAGTATTGTATTCCACCCAAAAATTCGATATCGAGATTTCACAAGAAATGCATGTTTTGAGGTGCACTGAATCCAAATAAAGCATTTTTGGAAACATGTCCCTGTCTGTCTGTGAACAGCATAACTAAAAATAGAAAAGTTGGATAAATACTAAACTCGGTATCAAGGATACCACACGAAGATTTTCAAAAATCCCCCCATCCCAAGTACCCTTTACATGGAACATTTTTCGAAAATTTTAATTAAAACACCATATATTACAAATATTTACATGACAAATAAAATGTATATCTTGAATTTTCCGTGAATAGCATTTGAGGTCCTCTTCATTTGGAAGTAATTTTGTATAATCTTGTATAACTGGTAAGCGTTAAGCGAGAGACGAAAACGTAGTATATAAAAAATATAGCTCTTTAAAACACACAATTTTTTTCAAATAACTTTTTTGTGGCATCAGCCATTTCCGTGATATCCGTTATTAATGGTTCCAATTGTTTATACATGATCATTCTTTAAAGTCCTGTCAACATTCAGTTGTTTCTCGCGATGTCATGGAAACAGTATGGAATTTTAAGATACGATAGTTCATTATTTGTTATATTTATTTTGTTGTTGAGCCCCACGTTGTGGTAGCCAATTTGATGCGGTATTAATGTTGTATTTATTTAACATTAATTGTAGCCCCACGTTGTGGTAGCCAATTTGTTGCGGTATTACTTATAATGTTTGTTTACATCAGTGTTGAAGCCATCTTGTGACGTCATTCATTTGTTCGGTTTGTAGCTCCATCTAGTGTTAGCAATTTGTGGTAGTATTAGTGTTTGAAAGAATTTTTAAGTTTTGTTTACTGTCCTCCGGCTAGCTATTATTTATCAGTCGAACATATCTCTTGATCAGAGTGTGTAAACGGAAAGGAATCTTTTATCCAAATATAACACTGATGAAAATTTGTTTTATACATTTATTGCCGAACACGTTAACTATCACATTTATACATTGATCTTAACATTCGCCAAACTGAAACTGTTATAATAACTTCTTACTTATCACTTTTAATTCGCGTACTTCAACTTTGTGTATTATTAACTTTACAACACTTTAGATTTTTCGTAACTTGTGAATCTATAGCCGACGTATCTCATACAAATATTTTGACAAACTGACGAACTGAAGACGACGTGTAGTGTACAAAGAATTTTGATGAACTGGCCCCAATACGACGTGTAATGTATGAATGCTTTCGGCGAACTGAAGGACTGACTGACTTTACCTCAAACCTACCTTATTTATACTCCTTCATCCAGATACGCCTAAAGATTATAACTGAACTGCAATTGGCTAATAAAACGCGCCAACATTAGCGTCTATTTTAATATCCAATGAAAATTATGAATACATATGCTTTGGGGAGAAAACATTCCAGAAGGTTCTAAACGGAAAAACGCGACAACATTACGTAACTTCCTCGTTTCCAATAATGATAAACAGCTCACCCCCCTCTCTGCATTATTGCGCGCTATTATTGACAGTTTCAGTAAGGTCGTATAAACTTACTTATCAACAATAATTACAGTCAAGAAACATATCAAATCAATGTCACATAAAAATGCATATTCATATTACAATCATTATTTACATTTAAGTAATTTGTGATACAAATTACTGCATCAAAGACCAGCATATAGCGTCCAGTTGTTAAACATTTGACTATCGCTGTTCTCTATAACGAAATGTGTGATGTAGCTGTTTCTGTAAAGGTTTATCTCGATTAAATGTAGTAGATAGATAAATAAAGTTTCGTAGGGATAGCTTGCATACTTCTAATAAACCATACAGAGCAGAGAAAGTAATGTGAATGTAACACAGTAGAGTTTTTTACTTTCTCTACTACGTATATTAAGTAGGGGAAGTATTGTATTCCACCCAAACATTCGATACCGAGATTTCACCGGAAATACATGTTTTGAGACCCCCTGAGTCCAAAAAAAGCATTTTTGGAAACATGTCCGTGTGTGTTTGTGTGTGTGTCTGTGTGTCTGTGTGTGTCTGTCTGTGAACAGCATAACTCAGAAACGAACAGTCGGGTAAACACCAAACTTGGTACTTAGGTTCAGTATCTTCCAGAGATGCGACACGAAGGTTTTCAAGAAAATCCCCCCCACCCCAGATTACCCTTTACATGGAAGATTTTTCGAAAATTTTAATTTTCGCAAAAATGGCTCTAACGATTTTGATTAAAATATCATATGTTTAAGATACTGTCATGACAAATAAAATGTATATCTTGAATTTCCTGGGAATGTCTCCAAAAGTATTCTTTATTGTGAACGACTTTTGCATAACTGGTAAACCATAAGAGATAGACAAAATTTTACTACACAAAAAATGTAGATCACGTTAAAATACACGATTTATGTCATATACATTTTTTTTGTTGAGTGAACCATTTTCGAGATATTGCTTGTTATTCCCTTAAATTTTTCAATACTTATTTTCTTAAATGGGAATTCGTTATTCATTTTTTTTGTCTTGGATATGCAAAGAGTATTAATCTGTGACAAAGGGAATGGTGCTGCACCTAGCAACCAGCTATTAAGAGATATGTATGTGCTTAAAGGCTACTGTATTTCTATATTGCCCTTGTAAATATATATTCCCCTTACATCTACAAGAAAATTAGCAATAAGATAGAGTCTGCAAATGTTTATCTCGATTAACATGAAGTAGATGGAGAATAAGCGTTTGTATAAATAGTTTGTACAAGAGTAGAGAAAGTCATGTGAGTGTAGCACATCAGATTTTTTTGTCGTGGTCATGTAAAGAACGTGGAATTTCAGAGTCATAAGAATGCGACACGCTTTTTGAAAATCCGGCTATCATTTTGATCTACAACAAAATATGTAAATGCGTAATGAAATTCATGTGAATCCAACACATAAGAATTTTATATACAAAAACGTGCAGAATTTGAAAATTTTGTACCAATTTCAAAATTTGTTATAAAGTAAAATTTCAAACAAATCTGTTATTTCAATGTCCTACATGGATGCTAAGAATCAAGTGAGACTACCGCTGGTTTCAGACATAGAACATTAAAAGTAAAGGTATTAGTATAATTTACAGCTTGTTATTTGTTGTTCATTTTTGGATGCACACTAAAATTCATTGTCAGGATTTTAATTTAAACTAATATTGCAAACTCTGGCATGCTGTTGTTACAAATCCAGGTATTCCAATGTTAGATACTTTACCATGTTTCTAGGTGGCATAGGACGATATTATGGAGGAAGCTCTCGCATACATATATTCTGTTCTGCTTGTTTGCGTGCTTTTCGTCCGTGAGCGATCCTTGTATGGATTTCAAGCCTCACGTGCATACTTCGTTTTAAAGGCGATGAAAGGGCGAAACTACACGATAATATATGTTATAATTATGTAATTGTGTCTTACGTGCTCGTAAGAAGCTCCATAACATTGATTCATCGTTTCGTGTGCAAAGATTCGTGAACCTCCATAAAATGTTTTATATTTCCAAAACTATACTAATATTATAAAGAGAGAGTGTATGTAGGGTAATATAAAAACACCGCTCAAGCGATTTTGGGTAATTATTTCACCACTGAATAGCCCTATTCTTTCTGACGCACATGGGCTGTAAAACACTAATTTCAGTTCATAAATTACTATAAGATAAAGCCATTACTGAGAATGCCAAAGAGTATAAAACAGTTGTTACTCCACAGAAAATGTATATAAAATAAAACATTTGCCGCCGATATTACATTCCTAACAATATGTATAGATGGTTATGATTTAACCTAAGAACAGAAAACGCATTAAAACGGATATCAGATACATGCAGAAACAGCTACATTACACATTTCGTTATAGAGAACAGCGATAGTCAAATGTTTAACAACTGAACGCTATATGCTGGCCTTAAAATTCCATACTGTTTCCATGACATCGCGAGAAACAACTGAATGTTGACAGGACTAAGAGGATGACCAAGAAATGAGTAATTCGAAGCTTTAGTAACGTATAGCTCAGAAATGGCTTATACCAGATAAAACTTATTTGAAATAAAATGTTTTAAAGAGATCTACACTTTTTGTGAATCACTTAACGTTTACCAGTTATACAAGATTATACAAAACTCCTTGCGTATAAAGAGGACTTCCTAGCCAGATATATAGAGATTAGATTGGTAATCACTATCACTATGCATTGTCGCTGGTGAAGCCAGCTTTGCGCGGGCCGCCATAGTTTGTCACTATGTTTTTGAGAGGAGTAACCTTGTGTTGGTTGAATGTTCACAAAAATTAAGTTTTGTGTTGTGAAGTGTTTCATTAATCAGTAAATCTGTACCGTGATTTTCAAACCAATATAACAGTCAGTACGTGTGTGGAGTTTGGTGCAGTTTCTCTCACAGCAAGAGGAAAAGTAAGTTAAACGAGATGTTTCAATACACAGGCTAGTGTAGGTAAACTTGATGAAGTATGTTAGGTACTATCAACACAACGATTCTATATTTTTATTAATGTTAGCTTTCCAGCTTGGAAAGAGCTGAGAGACGGATGGGTAAGGGTACCACGCATTACCACTCTCTCCGGCTCCCAGCACTTTGGTCCCGAGGATTTTGACCTAACACATTCTATATAGAGAGTTCCTTAGTGATTGCTTCATTCTTGAGCTCAGAATGAATATATAAATATAATTCTAAATTGACGTCAGAAGAATGGTATATTTTACATATAAGTGAAACTAGAATTTGTTATAATTACTTATACGTTTGCACGTTTGTATAGAAAATGTCTTGCTAATTAGCCCATGTAATAGATGTGGCGAGAAAGAACTGCTGGTGGTACCAGAACCGTGAAATAGGGGGCGTGTCCCTTGGACTGAACGGAGCGGTCATTATTCCACGACTGAAACTCGTGACCACACATTCTCCGAAAGCTGTAAGACATGTTACCTCAACAGTAGTCTTAGACCAAGTAACAGCAGCTAAATTAAGTTGACTTCGCTGCGAATCTGGTGTAGTGAAACCAACTTGTTCAATAATAAAGTCTGACAGGCTCAAAAATGTGCTTGTATTAAATATTCGTTTAATTAGCAACCCCCCTGCTTATATTTTCCCATTGCTCTTTACCTGAAAAACTTCGCAAAACCATGAAATTCACAGATGATCTCTACGGGGCATAGGGAGAATATAGTGACACAAGATGGCGGCTCTGACTTCAGCGAAACAGGTAACATTGCCGCCCTGTGGCTGTTTCCAGAAAATCCAAGATATACGTTATATTTGGCATGTAAATATCTTTAATATATGGTATTTTAATAAAATCAATAGAGTCATTTATCAGAAAATAAAAAATTATGAAAAATGTTTCAGGTAAAGGGTAGTTAGGGGTGGGGGAATGTTTTTTGAAAATCTTCATGTCGAATCTTGGAAGATACTGAACTTATATACCAAGTTTGGTATTTATAAGACCTTTCGTTTTTGAATTATGCTGTTCACAGAACACACACACACACACACACACACACACACACACACACACACACACACATACATAAAACTGTATTTCCGGTGAAATCTCGAATCTCGAAAAATGGAACTTTTTGATGGAATGCAATATGTATTAATATTACAAAGAGAGAATATTTGTATGAAGGGTCAGCTCAAAAACCATTCAACTGAATTTGTTAATTGTTTCACCATTGAAAAGGCCATTCTTTATAACGGACACGGGCTATAAACGCTTTCTAAATTCATTTCATGAATTAGTAAAAGACTAAAAAAATGTTTACAAAGCCTATGAACACATTGCAGTTATAATAGAACAACATGCTTGGACATAGTTGTTATGCATGTAAAATAAGACAAATGCCAGGGATATTTCATTCCAAGCAACATGCATATAGATGGTCACGATTTAGCAGCTAAGAAGAACAAAACAAAAGAGCAACGAATCTGCTTATAACGACGTGGTACCATGCTAAAGTAGTCTAATAGCCCACGTGTAAGAAAGTTTTGTTTGATTTCCTGTCGTAAGCGAGATTGTTAGCGTAACCAGAAAATTATTGAGGGGGGTTATGTATGCGGGTCCATTTTTAAACAACTTGTATGATAAATATGAGTTAATCCTAAGTTCAAATATTTTAAATAAATCGAGTTTATATTCACAGATTAAGGTGCAGTAATTGGTATTAAAATTAGGATAGGATGTTTTGCGTATTCTAAGTGGCAAATGTGTTGTGACAGCAATTACTCACCACTGTGAAGTATTTTATATTACTGCTGCAGGACGGGTTTCTCTTATGTTCTAAACTGGGAATTACTGCACTCAAATTTAGCACCAGAACAAAAGCATACCCCCGATATCCTAACATGATTGTACCCACCCCAAGTACAGTTTCTCCTGCTGTCACCTTTAGTCATATTGTCCAAGACATGGGAGGACGTAAATAATGGCGCTAGCAGTGATACGGTTAGTAACTACGAGGGCGGTCCCAGAAATACCCGACCTGACGTATTTATAGCGGTTGTTGTTTCAAACAAATGACTATGGTAAAAAGTACCAGTCTTATATAGTTTAAGTTTGAAGTTTGACGATGCTACGTTGTTTAGTAATTGTTTGGCAGCCATTAATAGTGAACTCTCAGTGAATTTGTAAACATGGATAAAACTGGTCATCGTTATGTGATACAATATTTTCATTTGAAAGGTCTTAGTCCAACTAATATTAAAGCTGAGCTAGATTCTACTCTGGGGGAGTCTGGTCCTTCGTTTACAACAGTAAAATATTGTGTGGCAGACTTTAAGTGAGGCCGTATGAGCTGCCAAGTCGAACATCGCAGTGGTCGACTAAATGAGGTGACCACGCGAGAAATTGTGAAGAAAATCCACAAAATGGTATTGGATGACTGTCGACTGAAAGTGCGCGAGTTAGCAGACATCGTAGGCATTTCTAAAAGTTCTGTACAGCGCATACTAACTGAAAATTTAGATATCAGAAAGCTGTGTGCAAGATGGGTGCCGCGTTTACTCACAATGGAACAAAAACAGCGTCGTGAGGATGTTTCAGTCGGGTGTTTGGCGATGTTTCGCTGCAATAAAGCTGAGTTTTTGTGTCGATTCATAACCATGGATGAAACATGGGTCCATCACTTCACACCTGAGACGAAGGAACAGTCAAAACAGTGGATTGAAAGGGGAGAATCGGCCCCAAAGAAGGCGAAGGCAGTTCCATCTGCAGACAAGGTCATGGTGTTAGTTTTTTGGTATGTGCGTGGGATAATTTTCATTGATTATCTTCAAAAAGGAAAAGCAATCGATGGCGAGTATTATGCAAACTTATTGCAGCATTTGAATGATGAAATCAAGCAAAAACGGCGTCATTTAGCGAACAAGAAATGTTTGTTTCATCAAGACAATGCACCAGTTCACACATCCATTATCGCCATGGCCAAAATCAATGAGTTGAAGTTGAAATTGCTTCCTAATGCATCCTATTCGCCAGACGTAGTCCTCTCTGATTATTTTCTGTTTCCAAAGTTGAAGAAATGGCTTGGTGGTAAAAGATTTGGCAACAATATAAAGGTGGAGTTTGCAGTTGATGGCTATTTTACAGAACTCGACGGTTCTCACTATAAACAGGGTATCGAAGCTATTGAACATCGCTGGGAAAGGTGTATCGAGCTGAAAGGAGACTATGTAGAGAAATAAAGATGTTTTTGTGTTTTCTTTGTTAAGTCCGGCACTTCTGGATCTCGTGCCTGCCAACCTAAAAAGATGCTATTATTTTAACGCAGCTATTTTTCCTAGTAATTTTTACATTTTTTTTTAGTAAGGGGTTCCAGCCTCCAAACCCCCTGGCTACGCGTGTGTTGCCAAGTAATGTTAAGTAATTGTTTATACATTATAGAAAATTGTGTCCAGCTAAGATAAAAATCAATAAACTGATATTTTGTAATTAACAATTGAAAATATAATTTTTCTCGATTATGCAGGTTATATGTCTTTTCCAAAGAGGTTAACTTGGTGGTCTGGGGATCTTCATATTCACCAGCTTCAACCTTTATTTCGTTGTACATGCTAATATTTTCTGTATTATATGAAGACTATCTAGCTTTTATGTTATTAAATAACTTGGGACCAAAGGTACAAAGGTGTAAAATTGTAGTTACTGTAATTATTCAACCGATGATTGTTCCACCACCTAAGGATACTTATAGGCCATGCAGCATTTCCATACCTTTGAAGACTGCTGGAGGGAGGTTAAAGACTTAGGTTAAGTCTGACGTTCCGTCGATGTTTCACATCTTTGTGTGAATATCAGGGGATCTTTCATCCGTTATTAGGAATAGCTGGGGTTAAAGGGAATTACAATTATAAGGTGTAAACGGGAGTGGATTTAGCATAACAATCTTGTTGATAGTTGGACAATAATTTCATAAAGAACGGGGGGAAGCAAGTGAAGTGAATTAATTCGTCATTCCAGTTTAAAAACGTCGGTTACAGCTAATAAAAACGCAGTCACTATGCTAACGCAAGTGGTAAAATATAAGGCGATACTTTCTGATGAGTCTTGATATGAAACTAAAAAATCTGATGTGTTACACTCACATGACTTTCTCTACTCTTATACAAACTATTTTTACTATCCTATTGCTAATTTTCTTGTAGGTGCAAGGGGATATGGTAGACTTTAAGTGATAGTCAAATATTTTAAGAGCTGGTTGCTATGTGGAGTATTCCATTCTCTTTGCATTACCAGGACAAAAAATGAATAACGAATTTGAGAAAAAGTATAAGTATTGGAAAATTTAAGGGAATAACAAGCAATATCTTGAAAACGATTCACTCAACAAAAGAAATGTATATGGCATAAATTGTGTATTTTAACGCGATCTACATTTTTTGAGCACTAAAATGTTGTCTATCTCTTATGGTTTACCAGTTATGCAAAAGTCGTTCACAATGAAGAATACTTTTGGAGACATTCCCAGAAAATTCGAGATATACATTTCATTTTTCATGAAAATATCTTAAACATATGATATTTTAATCAAAATCGTTAGAGCTATTTTTGAGAAAATTAAAATTTTCGAAAAATGTTCCATGTAAAGGGTAATCTGGGGTGTGGGGATTTTCTTGAAAACCTTCATGTCGCATCTTTGGAAGATACTGAACCTAAATACCAAGTTTGGTGTTTATCCGACTGTTTGTTTCTGAGTTATGCTGTTCACAGACACACACACGGACATGTTTCCAAAAATGCTTTTTTTTGGATTCAGGGGGCCTCAAACATATATTTCCGGTGAAATCTCGGTATCGAATTTTTGGGTGGAATACAGTACTTTCCCTACTTACTATACGTAGTAGAGAAAGTAAAAATGTTAAAATTAATATGTATCAGAAATACTATCATAATATTCAAAAGGAAATTACTAACAAAAATTACTCCAACATAAAAGAAATAGTATAAAAAATAAAAAATGTCCCAAGGAAAGAAGCCGTTGCTCACTTCAGATTAGCCACTAGACATGATTGACCGAACATCTACATAGATTTGGTTTTATGAATGACAAAGCATGTAAGATTTGCAATGCTGACAAGATTTTAAATGGAGAACACCTACTAGAATGCCAAAAGCTGTACCAGATGATATTGGCTAGCAAGGGAAACATTGCTGGATCAAAATCCCGCACATTAGATCAACAACAACAACAACAACACTTTCTGATGAGGTTAACTTTCGATACATACCAGTAAATAAAGGACACTTTCTTAGCAATGACCTGATGCATTTTCCCAACCATAACGTTTTTGATGCACTTTCCTTCATGCTGTCATAGTGTTAAGTTGGATTTCCTATATTCAGTGCTGGTAACTAACCCACCTGCGTGTTTTATCTATTTTACCTCACGTACGTATATGAACTATATTAAATCCCATAACTTTAGATACGTTACTTTCTCTACCACCTACATAGTATTCTATACCGAGATTTCACTGGAAATGCATATTTTGAGGCACTTTGAATAAAAAGATCATTTTTAGAAAACAAGTTCAGTAACTTCCAAAGATGCCACATGAAGATTTCGAAGAAAATCCCCCACCCCAAACTATCTTTTACATGGATCATTTATAGAAATTGTTTTATTTTCTGAAAAATGGTTGCAAAGATTTTGACTAAAATACCATATATTAAAGATATTTACATGACATAAAATATATATCTTGAATTTTCTGGGAATAGCCTGTGAAGTCCTCTTCAATAGAAAGGAATCTTGAATAACTGGTAAACGTTAAGCGATAGAACGAAAACATACTACACAAAAAATGTGGATCTCTTTAAAACACACAATTTGTTTCATATGATTTTATCATCCTTTTAAAGTCGTGTCAACATTCAGTTGTTTCTCGCGATGTCATGGAAACAGTATGACATTTTAAGGCCAGCATATAGCGTCCAGTTGTTAAACATTTGACTATCGCTGAAGTAGATAGGAAAATAGACTTTCGTAAGAATAGTTTGTATACCCACTAATAAAGGATAGAGGGCAGAGAAATTCATGTGAATGTAATGCATCAGAAACTTTTTCGTTACTATTTACTTAGAATTTAATTCATGCAGCAGCTATGAGTAGGCTGCAAGTATTGATTTGTTTAAGGTGAACAACCAGGCGTGGGTAATCGATCGTCACCAAGGTTAATGTTGGTGATCTTGTAACTGAACCAAGTTCAACAATTGTTAGTAAATAGATAATTATTTTTTCTGTGAGTACTATTTCTATTGCTCACTCGTCGAGACTAAATCACGAAAATTATCCCAAAATTATATTTTTAGTTTTTGTGCAATATTTTTATTTGAATTTCCTCTTTGGTATATAGAATGTATGAAAATATGTGGGGAAATTCTGTGGATTTGATAGAGGGCCTTAAAACAAGCAAAAAAGTTCACATAGACATGTGGTGAATTTTCCTTAGTTTCTGAGTAACACTCATACATTCTGGTATGTATAATAACTGCGACGAGAAAAGTTTAATTAAATAATTTAATTTACAACTTAGCCGTACAGTAGTCTTTTATCTTCTACAGAAAGCCCTCAAAAGGCAACCCTGACTCTAATACAGGCTTCTAAGCGCCGCATCATTCCCTACCTTACTGTTTCCCATATATTGAAAGGGACTGCCGTATTTGCTGACAAAGAATTACGGCCTATCCATTTTTTTTGGGAATCGCTGTCTTAAAATTGTTCTAGCCGCAAGAACAAAATGAGGTGTTGCCCCATCATGCATGAACCACATGCGCTGAATTAAGTTCTGTGGGAGTACTTCCAACAGACATTTTAAATGGTGGAAAGGTAGAATCAGACTGAACAATTTAATGCCCTACCGGATTTGAAGTCCAGTTGCTCTAATAACGGAGCTACCAACTAAGTACTAGCTTCGTACTACAGAAAAAAGTAGTACGTTTTCGTCTATCACTTAACGTTTACCAGTTATACAAGATTATACAAACTTCCTTCCGAATGAAGAGAACTTCATAGGCTATTTCCTGATAATTCAAGATATACATTTTGTTTGTCATGTAAATATATTTTAAACAAATTTGTTAGAGCCATTTTTAAGAAAATAAAAAAATTCGAAAAACGTTCCATGTAAAGGGTAGTTTGGGGGGGGATTTTCTTGAAAATCTTCGTGTCACATCTTTCAAAGATACTATACTTAGGTACCAAGTTTGGTATTTATAAGACTTTTCGTTTTTGAGTTATGCTCTTCATATACACACATATCTTTTTCTGAAAATGCCTGTTTTTTATTCAGGTATGTCAAAACATGTGTTTCCATGAAATCTCGGTACACAATTGTTGTGTGGAATGCAATACTGACTGTAGGCGAGTGATATATTTTTGTAAGCAAACTTATTTTAGTTTTAGCGAGTGAGTGAAATGTACGTTAACTTTTCATTGATACAGTGTCTGTTGATATCATGAATGAAACATGTTGTGTACAAGGCAAGGTTTTCATTGTTCTTTAAGGCCAAGCAGAAACTGAACAGGGAACGCGTTTTAAACACAGAGCAGATAAGATTAACCTTATTGTAATATTCTCTGTGGAGGTCTCAAATCAATAGTCCTGCAACAGCAGCCTCTGTCTGCGCTTAGCACAGGGAGAACCCCTACCTCGTAAACTTTGTTTCTTCTCTTCTCCTTTCTCTTTTGTTTTCTCTTCCCTGCTCTCTTCTCTGCTCTTTTATCTTCTCCTTTCTTCTCTTCTTTTCCCTTCTCTGCTCTTTTCTCTTCCCTTCCCTTCTCTTTTGTTTTCTCTTCTTTTCTCTTCTCTGCTCTTTTCTCTTCCCTTCCCTTCTCTTCTCTTTTGTTTTCTCTTCCCTGCTCTCTTCTCTGCTCTTTTATCTTCTCCTTTCTTCTCTTCTTTTCTCTTCTCTGCTCTTTTCTCTTCCCTTCCCTTCTTTTCTGCTTTCTCTTTTGTTTACTCTTCTCTGCTCTCTTCTCCTTTCTTCTCTTCTCTTTTCTCGTCTCCTGTCTTTTCTTCTCTGCTCTTTTCTCTTCGGTTCCCTTCTCTTCTCTTCTGCTCTCTTCTCTTCTTTTTACTTCTCTGCTCTCTTCTCTTTTCTTTTTTTATATTCTCTTTTTTCTTCTCTTGTATTCTCTTCTCCTTTCTTATCTTCTCTTGTGCTCTCTTCCCTGCTCTTCTCTTCGCTTCTCTTCTTCCCTCCTTTCTTCTCTTCTTTTTTTCTCTGCTCTCTTCTCTTCCTTTCCTTCACTGCTATTCTCTTCTCCTTTCTTCTGTTCTTTTCTCTTCTCTTTTCTTCTCCTCTCGTTTCTTCTCTTTTCTTCTCTCCTATTCTATTCTTTTTCCTTTCTTCTCTTCTCTGCTCTTCTCTTCTCTTCCCTGCTCTTCTATTCTATTCTATCGTCTCTCCTCTCCTCTGCCCTTCCCTTCTTTCCTCTTCTCTCCTCTCTTCTCTTTTCTTTAGCTTTCTTATACTCTCTTCCCTTCTTTTCTCTCTTCTCTTCTCTCTTTTCTGCTCGCTTCTTTCCTCTCTTATCTTCTCAACTGTTCTCTTCTCTCTTTTCTACTCTCTTCTCCTCTCTTCTGTTCTCTTCTCTCTTTTCTGCTCTTCTCTTATCTCCCCGCTTTTCTGCTCTTCTATCCTCCCCTCTCTTCGCTGCTCTTTTCTTCTCTTCCCTTCCCTTCTTTGCTCTCCTCTCTTGTCTTCTCTTCTCTTCCCTTCCCTTCTTTGCTCTCCTCTCCTTTTCTGTCTCCTCTCTCACGTAAGAGTAGAATGTTCTTACAATGGTACGATAAACATGCAATAACAACCAACATATTATAACAATCTTCAAGGAAAAGTTTTGCTCTATTTCATTTGTATGTTATATGAAGATCGTTAGCAGGGCGTGTTAAGTAATTGTACGGAGAGAGAAAATGGTGTCCATCTAGCATTAGACACCAGGGAACTGATATTTTATAAATAACAACTGAGAATACTTTTTCCCCGATGCTCCCTGACTATGTGTCCTTTCCAAAGAAGTTAACTTGGTGTCCTAGGAGTGAGGAAACTACATACTTAGCAGATTCGCTTCTATTTCTTTGTGTATGTTAAGGGTTTCTGTATTAGGTGAAAACCACGTAACTTTTATGTTATTAAATAACATAACCTACAAAGGTTTAAATTTACATCTACTGTGATTATGTAACAAGTTACTCGACCATTGCGACCGATGATTGTTCCACCAACCAAAGGTATTATAGACTATGCAGCATTTAGAACTTGGAAGAGTGTCGGGGGGAGGTTAAGGAAGTCAGACGTTCCACCGATGTTTCACAACATTTTGTGTGAATATCGGGGGATTTTTTGCTTAGGAATAGCGCGACTGTTGTTACATTTCCTGAATCCGCAGAGGCGCCTTTCCCCCATTGTGAACAGTGGGTACACGTAGCAGTAGCAACCTCCCTGCCTTTGTAGCTTCGTTTGGACTTTCCCACGCCACCTGCAGCTAGTGGCGCTGCGCATTCATTCAAGAAAACGTCCCCTCGGCAACTGTGAGTGACTTGGTAAAAACCTGCTTTATCAGAGAGAATATGTGTTAAAAGTATTACAGATGTTATACTGACAAGAAGGTGGTTTATGTCCTGTCACAGATTCTGCAGAAGACAAGTGCGAAAAGGCAAATTTCCAATTCGTTATTCTACGCTAGGCTTCTGGGCTCTCGAGTACAAGCTACATTCTACTTGTAGCTTTCTTTAGCTCGCTGTCCGACGTTGCACGCCTACTTTCTAAACTCAAGTGACCATTTAGTTAATTTCCATTTACCTCACCCCACTAACCTGATATTCTTATACATAAAAGGAAAATGTGTGCAAATGTGTAAGAGAAGCATTTCTCCATTAACAAGAATAATCTTTTCTGTGCACAATTTATAGCAGTGAGTCGGGAAAGTCATGTGAATGTAACAAATCAGATGCTTTTACTTTTTCTACTGCTTACCTATAGTAAGTAGAGGGAGTATTGCATTCCACCCAAAAATTCGATACGGATTTTTCACTGGAAAGACATGTTTTGAGGCCCTCTAAGTATAAAATATCGTTATAGAAAAAACTTGGTGTGTGCGTGCTTGCGAACAGCATAATTCAAAAACAAAAAGTCGATAAACGCCAAACTTGGTATTTAAGTTCAGCACTTCCAAGCATGCAACACGAAGGTCTTCAAGAAAATCCCCGCTTATTACAAACGACGCTTTATATGGAATATTTTTCGAAACTTTTTATTTTAGGCATGATTTTGATTAAAATACCATATATTAAAGATACTTACAACACAAATAAAACGTATATCCTGAATCTTCTGGGAATAGCCTGTAAAGCCCTCTTCATTCGCGAGGAATTTTGCACAACCTTGTATAACTGGTAAACGTTAAGCCATAGACGAAAACGTTCTACACAAAAAATGTAGATCTCTTTAAAGTATACACTTTATTTCAAATAATTTTTTTCGTGGCATCGGCCATTTCCGAGATATCCGTTATAAATAGTTCCAATAATTCATACTTGATCATTCTTTAAAGTCCTGCAACATTCAGCTGTTTCTTGCGATGTCATGGAAACAGTATGGAATTTTAAGGCAGCATATAGCGTCCAGTTGTTAAACATTTGACTATCGCTGTTCTCTATAACGAAATGTGTAATGTAGCTGTTTCAGCAAAGGTTTATCTCGTTTTAAAAGAAGTAGGCAGGAGAATAAACGTTCGTAAGAATAACTTGTATACCCATTAATAAGTGATAGAGGCTAGAGAAAGTCCTGTGAATGTGACACGTCGGATTTTTTAAAAGTAATATTGCCATTCAGGTGTTTGTTGCGATGTATTTGCACATTCGAATATCTGTTAGGTTTTCTCTTATCTCAAAATGTTTCAACAAAGAGCACAAATATGATACCTGCAGGAGAGGTGAACATTTCCACTTAAAACCAATCACTCCTGCCATCTATACGTCCGCTTGCAAACTCTGTCATAACTATGTTTTGTCTTCTCTTATTGTTTTAGCTTAGTTTTTTCTTAAGCAACAAATAATGAACTATTTCCTCTGCACAGCACGGAAATGAAATATTTGCATTTATACCTAAATGTTTACGAGGGAAACATCTTGTACATATTGGTAGAAAATGGAACACTGTGTGTCGGACATATATACTCCACTGTGGGATCACGACTTAAGTCGCCTATATACTGTTGTACCCTCTTATTTGATAGATATAGGCCTGTTTATAATCTCAAATTTTAATAGACTCTCAAATTGTAAAAATGTGCACTAAAACACAGTTTCTACAAACTAAACGTTAATTAGTCAGCATTAATAGTTACACAATAAGAAAAACAGTAACATTTACTAAATTATTATCGATAAAAATGTTGTTATTCGTCAAATTATGAATTTATTGCTCGTAATACATAAACTTGGAAAAAAGACAATTCAAAACTAAGTGAGTACTAAACCACAGTGGAAATATACCATTCACTAAACATATATCATTGTGATCTAAATGCTTTAGAGCTGACATGGACACAGCTCCCAAAAGGAGTGCAAAACACAATCTATCGTTAAGAATAGCAGTGTAAAATAAACTGTTTGAAATACATTTGAAAAGCAACACAGAAAACATGGATAAATGTTGCAAATGTGTGCATATCAACAGTTAATGAAGGGGAGAGCTATGTGAGTCACGAACCAATGGGAGATATGCCATTTGAAAGGGATTGCTGCCGTACTGCAGTGACCCACCAATACCGAACTTTGACAAGGACACGTAGAGGGGGCATGTATTCTGCTTCTCTTTACACAAAACAAATGTATCTATGTGTTAAAGCGTTCAAATAAACCAGTATTTTCCCTTGAACTGTCTGATTCCTACAACTAATCTATTACAGTCTTTGAACCAAACTAATTCCAAGCTATCAATACTTTATCTTTCATTGCTGCAAGAAAACAATTCTGATGTGATACTTTCACATAACGTTTTTACTCTGTTTCGTTTATTATGGGTATACAAATTACTCTTACTCAAGTTTAGTTTTCTATTTACTACATTTAATCCAAATAAATCTTTACAGAAACAGCTACATTACACATTTCGTTATAGAGAACAGCGATAGTCAAATGTTTAACAACTGGTCGCTATATGCTGCCTTAAAATTCCATACTGTTTCCGTGACATCGCGAGAAACAACTGAAAACCGATGGGACTTAAAAAGAAAATTTGAAGTAAATTGTGTGTTTTAAAGATATTTGCATTTTTTGTGTTTACATATTCGCCTAGTTACAAGATTATATAACATTCCTTCCGAATGAAGAGGACTTCAGAGGCTGTTCCTTGAAAATTCAAGATATATATTTTATTTTACATGTAAATATCTTTCATATATAGTATTTTAATCAAAATCGTTAGAGCCAATTTTTAGAAAATAAAAAATTTCGAAAAATGTTCCATGCAAAGGGTAGTTTGGGGAGGGGGATTTTCTTGAAAATCTTCGCGTCACACATGCTCTCTCTCTCTCTCTCTCTCTCTCTCTCTCTCTCTCTCTCTCTTACACATGTCGGTCTGGATGGATCAGTTGGTTAGGCGCTGACCTTCTGATCCTACTGTCACGAGTTCAAGCCCAGCGTAGACCGATAGTTTTTAAATGTACTTAAAAGCGACACCCACATGTCAGCAGATTTACTAGAATGTTAAAGAACTCCTGCGGGACAAAATTCCGGTAGACCAGTGGCGCTAATATGAAACTGGCAATTCGCAGCGTCGTTAGTAATGATGATGAACACTGAGTGTTGGCTCCTTTGTGCCTCTTATTCTAGGCATTACTCAGGTTCGATGGTACGCATGAAACAGACCACGCCCTTCTTATCTCCTCAGGTTACATACGTATGCATAGCGAACATTCGCATTCACATTGTATACTCTGTGAGGTGTAAGATCCCTCGCACATTTCCGACATAAGGGGCCTTGTGTAACACTCATTATGTGCAAGTATCTTTAAGCTTAGATCTGATCAAATTCAGGAGAAACTCGCTTTCTAGTCAGGCCTGATATGAAAGCATGAGCCTGGCTAACAGCGTCGTTAACAAACAAAATATATTTGTTTTCTCTCCTACACACACACACACACACACACACACACACACACACACACACACACACACACACACACACACACACACACTTTTCTACTTTCTCTACTGCATATAGTAAGTACCGAGATTTCACCGGAAATACATGTTTTGAGGTGCACTGAATGCATAAAAAGCATTTTTGGAAACATGTCCGTGTGTGTGTGTCTGTGAACAGCATAACTTAGAAACGAACAGTCGGATAAACACCAAACTTGGTATTTAGGTTCAGCATCTTCTAGAGATGCGACACGAAGGTTTTCAAGAAAAACCCTCCACCCCAGATTACCCTTTACATGGAACATTTTTCGAAAATTTTAATTTTCTCAAAAATGACTAACGATTTTGATTAAAATATCACATGTTTAAGATATTTTCATGACAAATAAAATGTATATCTTGAATTTTCTGGGAATGTCTCCAAAAGTATTCTTCATTGTGAACGACTTTTGCATAACTGGTAAACCATAAGAGATAGACAAAATTTTACTGTACAAAAAATATAGATCGCGTTAAAATACACAATTTCTTTCATATACATTTTGTTTGTTGAGTGAACCATTTTCGAGATATTGCTTGTTATTCCTTTAAATTTTCCAATACTTTTTCTCAAATTCGTTATTCATTTTTTTTTTGTCCTGGATATGCTAAGAGTATTAATCTGTGGCAAAGAGAATGGTGCTGCACCTAGCAACCAGCTATTAAGAGATATGTATGTGCTTAAAGCCTACTGTATTTCTATATTGTCCTTGCAAATACAAAACAAGGGGAACATAGTAGGCTTTAAGCGATAGTCAAATATTTTTAGAACTGGTCGCTATGTGTAAAATGTAATTCTCTTTGCATGTCAAAAGCTCGTTTCTGCAAATGTTTATCTCGATTAATATGAAATAGATGGAGAATAAGACTTTGTAAAAATAGTTTGTACAAGAGTAGAGAAAGTCATGTGAGTGTAACAGATCAGATTTGTTTCTAAAAATGCTTTTGTTTGGATTCAGGGTGCCTCAAAACATGTATTTCCGTTGAAATCTCTATATCGATTTTTTTGATGGAATACAATGCTTCCTCTGTTCTCTTTAGGAGTTAAAATTGACTATATATTAAATGCTGGTCGTCATAGCTCTTCTCGTTGATGTTGCACACAACTTTAAGAACATAATTTAATATACAGTTACATCTAAAGCTTAAATTGTTGACTGAAAGTCTTTCAGAAGTAAGAAGATGAATTTAAAGCATTAACGTTTTTACGAGGACGTCCTTAGAGTAAGAAAAGAAGACAGACTTGCACAAATTTTTGGAATAACTTTTACAGTTCATTATAATATAAAATTACAGAAACTGACAATTTTAACATATAAATTGCATTTCAATTTAATTGTTTATTAGTTATCTGAATTAATGAATGTTATCAGTTGTTGTTTCCAAGAGTCACCTGGAAAGGAGGACGTTTCATACGGATGTATACAAGTTACAACATACGAGAGCTTACTAAGTGCAACTTTGACATTTATTCACCATTATGGAATAAGTCACTAGAATCTGGGGTTGTTAGCTTCCATTCATAACCGGCAACTCCTCCGCAAATATGCACCTGTTATATAGCGTCTTTCAACAAGAGTGTCCTATCTTTGAACTTAAATAAAACACGTTCTATAAATGATAGAGGTTTATTTCTTTTTTATTTTGGAACATAATTAATGTCATTACGTGTGGAAGAGAACATCAGTTAAGTGACCGCCGCGACTTCGTTGGGTTGCGCGTATACGGTTGACCCAATTTTCAATGACAGAAGAACGTAAATTAGGTCCAACTTCACGAATAACACGCGTGATGTTATTCATAAGATCATTTTACTGTTTCTGTCTTGTTGACATAAACTCGAGATTTAACATAACCCCACAAGAAGTAATCCAACGCGTTAAATCACATGACCTCTGGGGCCAGTTAACATCACCACCACGGGAAATGATGAAACCTCTTAACTTCTGCTTCAAAAGATCGATTGTTTCGAGAGCAGTATGACATCTGGCACCATCTTGCTGGAACCAGATGTTTCTGAGATCCATACCATCCAATTGAGGCCAAAATTTGTCCCTTATAAGAGCCCGGTATCTTTCTCCATTGACAGAGCTTCTTCATCTTTATCTAGGAAAAATATGGACCAATGATTCCACCATACCAAAATCCACACCACACAGTAACCTTTTGGGGATGAAGTGGTCGTTCTTCAATCTGCATTGGATTGTGATAGCTCCAATAGCGACAATTTTGTTTGTTAACACAACCATCCATCCAAAAGTGGGCTTCGTCGCTGAAGATGATTTTTCGACAAAAATCCGGGTCAGCTTCGAATTGCTCCATAGCCCAGTCAGCGAATACACGGTGCAACCTATGGTCGTTCGGCTTTAGCTCTTGAGTTAACACTATTTTGTAAGCGTGAAACTTTAAGTCCAGATGCAGAATTCGCCAAGCGGTGGTCGGCGAAAGCCCCAATTCTTGCGCTCGACGAGCAATTGATTTGTTTCCGTTCTCACGTACACTCTCACGAACGGCGCCTATGTTTTCATTGGAGCGCTTACGTCGATTACGTACAGGCGTTCTTTGATCGCTGACAGAGCCACTTCTTTCAAATTTATCGATCAAACGCCGATCGTTCCCTCGCATGGAGATTATGCGCACCGTAAACTTCACGTAATACACGGAAGGTTAGGCGAACAGATGATCCATTTTGATAATAAAGTTTCACAATTTCTACGCGTTGCTGAATGCTGTAACGTTCCATGGCTATTTGTCAATAACAAATGTAACCACATGAATAAAAATGACTGCTGTAACTCAACAACAACGGCAGCTATCACATGCTAAAGCTGGAACACTTTTGTTGAAAGACCTTTTATGTACGGTGAAGGTTAGTTATATTGTATCTGTTACCTTGGCTCCCTGTTGTTATATTCGCAGGTGTTCAACTTTGCACGCCGACCATTTAGTCATCAACTGACGCACTGATTATAATATTAATGATATTACTATTTATATTAGATTAATTATAGTTATGTTAAGTAGGCTAATATACAAGCATTTAATTATTATTAGTTACTATTAATTACTACGTCTTACCTTTGCAGTTTACCAGAAATTGGAATTGTTTTTGTAATTTTTGGTAGGGGTTTTATTTTCACAGGAAAAGATCTGCGTGGAAGAAAACCAAGAAGTGTAATTAGTTTATGGAGGTTAAGTACACCGAAATGCTATTAAAACGTAACTATAAGTTGTTCTTCATACTATTGCAGTACAGTAATTTACAACGTTTAATAACATTATATAAATTAAGTCATAGCACGGTCAGTACTTAAGGTACATGCAGATTATAGATGATCAGTGATTATGGCGGAGAAGGAAGATGATGACCAAACATTTGTGCCAAAGAAAACAATATTACACAGCAGTATATAGAGTGGACCATTTAAGTTGAGGCTGTACAATATCTCCAAAACTAAACGTTGTAGAAAGAAATGTCTTTGATAAATGTTGCTTGATGTTATGAGGGAAGTAAATGCCATTAGTCGTGTTTTGTGCGGAGGACATTGTGATGGCTATTTTAGGGTCAATTTAATTTTTATAAATGGAAACCTACATTTTATGTTGTTTTCTCATTAGAAAATGTTTTATTAAAAAGCTGTTTATTTTGTGATGAGCAATAAGGAAACAAAATATAAAATGTTGGTTCCCAATTACGAAATGTAGCTTGATCCTCAAATGACCATCCATGGATGGTTCAACCATTCATTACGCTGCTCGTACACAGCCATTGAGAATTATAGTTATTTACATTGGTATGAGAACATTGCAAAGTGCTTTATATAAATATTGTTTAATTTTTATGAGGAGAGTAGTAATAGTCCCGGATGAGCCAATTGTTTTAACGATAATCCTGCCGCTAGGGGCGCTAGTGTCGCTAGTGTCGCTGCGTGCGACGGCGGCGGCGGTAAGTTTGAAAAGCGCCCTGAGCGTTAGGATTATCGTTAAATCGGTTGGCTCATCCGGGACGAGTTGAAAGAATTGAGGAAGTGACGTGGAGTGTTTTGATTGGTTCGTTAATTTGGGGTGGGAGATGGAGGAAGGGAGATGGAGGAGTATGGAGTTCGCGTGATGGAGAGGAGCTGGGTAGCGAGGTGTTGTCTGTGCGGAGGTCGGTACTGAAAGAGGGGTAAAGATGGGGAGCGAGGGATAAAAAGTGTAACAGAAAGTGACGTGTGAAGTTGTGATTGGTGGGAATAAGAAGTGATTTTATTGGTGGAAAGGAGCAAATGAGAGTTGTTGATTGGTAAGAATAAGAGGGATTATGATTGGTGGAAAAGAAAAAGGTGTGGGAGTGGGGTATGTTGGAGGTGATGGGAAAGGTAAGTTTTGCTAGCAGCAAGATTTGCAAAAGCCTGTCGTGAACTGATCAGCAATTTTTTTGAACGTTGGATGGTAGTTTTTTGTTGAGTGGATAGAGAGATGGGGGCGATATGAGATGCGGTGGCGAAAATGGGAACTAAACAAGGTGTTTGAGACAAGAGGTTTAAGGACGAGGAAATTTGGAGGTTAGTGGTGAACATGGCGGTCGCAAGAGGTGGGGGGTAAAGAGACGCGGTGGTGAGAATGGGAACTAAAAGAAGATGGCGGTAGCAAGAGCTTAGAAGAGTAGATTTTGAGGTTAAAATAGTGGGAACTAAAAACGGCGGAGGGTCTGCGACAAGGAGATGCGGTGGGAACTAAACAAGATGGCGGTCGCAAGAGGAGGGTAAGGAGATTTGAGGTTACAGTACCAAAACACGAAAGGATATATTCCTACGCCAAGCAGGTCCGAAAAATAATTATGCGTGTGGTACTTACCTGGTACCGGTGTGGATGCGTCACCAAAAGCGCGGCACGCGACGCGAAAAAATAAAAGCAAACTGTTTTTGAAAATGCTTAACCAGCTTTAAGATCAACCAACATCACTACGCACTGATATACCTAGGTTTTTAAAGCGGTACAGACACCCTTTGCAGAGGCGTAATTTAACTATACCAAAAACCTGGTACTGGACCATCGTGATGGTCGCTAGCGTACGTAGGAGCAGGGTTCTCATAGCCGGTCGAAAGCGGTCAAAAACGTGTACGACGTAGGTGTTCACCGTAGCTGCTGCCGAGTGAACGATCGAGGTGTGAATAAACAAGATCTGTTCTCGCCGGCAATTTGGTTCGGAGATGTGAGCAGCGGCGAGGTGTTGTCTGTGCGGAGGTCGGGACTGAAAGAGGGAAAAGATGGGGAGCGAGGGATAAAAAGTGTAACAGAAAGTGACGTGTGAAGTTGTGATTGGTGGGAATAAGAAGTGATTTTATTGGTGGAAAGGAGCAAATGAAAGTTGTTGATTGGTAAGAATAAGAGAGGTTATGATTGGTGGAAAGAAAAAGGAGTGGGGTATGTTGGAGGTGATGGGAAAGGTAAGTTTTGCTAGCAACAAGATTTGCAAAAGCCTGTCGTGAACTGATCAGCAATTTTTTGAACGTTGGATGGTAGTTTTCTTGAGTGGATAGAGAGATGGGGCGATATGAGATGCGGTGGCGAAAATGGGAACTAAACAAGGTGGTTGAGACAAGAGGTTTAAGGACGAGGAAATTTGGAGGTTAGTGGTGAACATGGCGGTCGCAAGAGGTGGGGGTAAGGAGACGCGGTGGTGAGAATGGGAACTAAAAGAAGATGGCGGTAGCAAGAGGTTAGAAGAGTAGATTTTGAGGTTAAAATAGCGGGAACTAAAAATGGCGGAGGGTCTGCGACAAGGAGATGCGGTGAGAACTAAACAAGATGGCGGACGCAAGAGGTGGGTAAGGAGGTTTGAGGTTACAGTACCAAAACACGAAAGGATATATTCCTACGCCAAGCAGGTCCGAAAAATAATTATGTGTGTGTTACTTACCTGTTACCGGTGTGGATGCGTCACCAAAAGCGCGGCACGCGAGCCGGAAAAATAAAAGCAAACTGTTTTTGAAAATGCTTAACCAGCTTTAAGATCAACCAACATCACTACGCACTGATATACCTAGGTTTTTAAAGCGGTACAGACACCCTTTGCAGAGGCGTAATTTAACTATACCAAAAACCTGGTACTGGACCATCGTGATGGTCGCTAGCGTACGTAGGAGCAGGGTTCTCATAGCCGGTCGAAAGCGGTCAAAAACGTGTACGACGTAGGTGTTGGCAGTAGCTGCTGCCGAGGCAACCGTCGAGGTGCGAATGAACGAGATCTGTTGTTGCAGGCAATCTGGTTGAGAGATGAGAGGCGCGGTGGTAAAAATGTGAACTAAATAAGATGGCGGAGGCACGAAGTTGAGGTTAAGGAGCGGCGAGGTGTTGACTGTGCGGCGGTTGGGGTCTGAAAGAGGGGGAAAGATGGCGAACGAGGGATAAAAAGTATAACAGAAAGTGACGTGTGAAGTTGTCATTGGTGGGAATAAGAAGTGATGTTATTGGTGGAAAGGAACAAATGAAAGTTGCTGATTGGCGAGAATAAGAGAGATTATGATTGGTGGAAAGAAAAAAAGGTGTGGGAGTGGGGTATGTTGGAGGTGATGGAAAAGGCAAGTTTTGCTACCAACAACATTTGCAAAAGCCTATCCAGAACTCATCAGCAATTTTAAATAACTAGTGTTTCGGGGGTTTTCTCTGGTTGGTAGACGAATGCAAGCTGTTTCTACCATACTTATATTATTCGTCTTTTTCCTTTTTTTTTTTTAAAATGACTAGTTTTTTTTTTTTTTTTTTTTTTTGGGAGTTTTCTGCGGATGGTAAACAAATGCAAGCTCTTTCTGCTTTTTCATAGGTTTTCCCTGGTTGGTAGGCGTTTTCTGTACTGGTTGACGAAGGCGTTTCTAATTTTGGAGGTTTTCTCAGGTTTTTAGCGGTTGTCCCTGCCCGGTAGGCAAATGATGAAGTTTTACCTTGTCGGCGCACGGATACTAGGCACGTACTGGCGCGCACACACACACACACACACACACACACAGAGAGACAGACAGACACACAGACAGGCACACACACACGGACATGTTTCCAAAAATGCTTTTTTTTTTTTTTTTTTTTTGATTCAGGTCTCAAAACGTGTATTTCCGGTGAAATCTCGGTATCGAATTTTTGGGCGGAATGCAATACTTTCCCTACTTACTATACGTAGTAGAGAAAGTAAAAAAGTATTGAAAAATTTAAGGAAATAACAAGCAATACCTCAAAAGTGTACTATCTTGTTTTCACGGGTTTTCCAGATCGGTAAGCGTTAGAATACTCTTAGAGCTTTTTTCAGGTTTTTTAGCGGTTGTCCCTGGCCGGTAGGCAAATGATAAAGTTTTTCTATAACGTCGTCGTTTTGGCTTGTGGCGTGCGGATACTAGCCACGTACTCGCGCGCGCGCGCACACACACACACACACACACACACTAAAATAGTAGCGTATAAAAAAAAACTGATGTGTTACACTCACATGACTTTCTCTACTCTTGTACAATCTAATTGGTAGCTTTTAAGCGATAGTCAAATATTTTAACGCTGGTTGCTATGTGGCGAATTCCATTCTGTTTGCATGTTCAGGACATAAAAAAAATGAATAAACGAATTTGAGAAAAAGTATAAGTATTGGAAAATTTAAGGAAATAACAAGCAATATCTCGAAAACGGTTCACTCAACAAAAGAAACGTATATGACATAAGTTGTGTATTTTAACGCGATCTACATTTTTTGTGTAGTAAAATTTTGTCTATCTCTTATGGTTTACCAGTTATGCAAAAAAGTCGTTCACAATGAAGAATATTTTTGGAGACATTCCCAGAAAATTCGAGATATACATTTTATTTGACATGACAATATCTTAAACATATGATGTTTTAATCAAAATCGTTAGAGCCGTTTTTGAGAAAATTAAAATTTTCGAAAAATGTTCCATGTAAAGGGTAGTCTGGGGTGGGGGGATTTTCTTGAAAACCTTCGTGTCGCATCTCTGGAAGATACTGAACCTAAATACCAAGTTTGGTGTTTATCCGATTGTTCGTTTTTGAGTTATGCTGTTCACAGACACACAGACACACAGACACACAGACAGACACACACACGGACATGTTTCCAAAAATGCTTTTTTTTTTGGATTCAGAGATTCTCAAAACATGTATTTCCAGTGAAATCTCGGTAACAAATTTTTGGGTGGAATGCAATACTTCCCCCACTTACTATACGTAGTAGAGAAAGTAAAAATGAATAACGCATTTGAGAAAAAGTATAAGTATTGGAAAATTTAAGGAAATAACAAGCAATATCTCGAAAATGGTTCACTCAACTAAAAAAAAATGTATATGACATAAATTGTGTATTTTAACGCGATCTACATTTTTTGTGTAGTAAAATTTTGGCTATCTCTTATGGTTTACCAGTTATGCATACTGAACCTAAATACCAAGTTTGGTGTTTATCCGACTGTTCGTTTTTGAGTTACGCTGTTCACAGACACACAGACGCACAGACAGACAGACACACAGACACACAGACACACAGACAGACACACACACGGACATGTTTCCAAAAATGCTTTTTTTTTTCTGGATTCAGTGATTCTCAAAACATGTATTTCCAGTGAAATCTCGGTATCGAATTTTTGGGTGGAATGCAATACTTCCCCTACTTACTATACGTAGTAGAGAAAGTAAAAATGAATAACGCATTTGAGAAAAAGTATAAGAATTGGAAAATTTAAAGGAAATAACAAGCAATATCTCGAAAAACGGTTCACTCAACAAAATAAATGTATATGGCATAAGTTGTGTATTTTAACGCGATCTACATTTTTTGTGTAGCAAACTTTTGTCTATCTCTTACGGTTTATCAGTTATGAAAAAGTCGTTCACAATGAAGAATTCTTTTGGAGACATTCCCAGAAAATTCGAGATATACATTTCATTTCTCTCGACATTATCTTAAATATATGATATTTTCATCAAAATCGTTAGAGCCATTTTTTAATACAAAGAGAACGGGATTTCACAAGTGAAACAGTACTGTGATAACGATACCACTGAAACAAAAAAAAAAAAATCTGATGTGTAACACTCACATGACTTTCTCAACTCTTGTACAAAGTATTTTTACAAACGCTTATTCCCCATCTAGTTCATGTTAATCGAGATAAACATTTGCAAAATCTATTTTATTGCTAATTTTCTTGTATAAAAAAAAAATCTGATGTGTAACACTCACATGACGTTCTCTACTCTTGTACAAAGTATTTTTACAAACGCTTATGCTCCATCTAGTTCATGTTAATCGAGATAAACATTTGCAAACTCTATTTTATTGCTAATTTTCTTGTAGATGTAGGGGAAAATATATTTACAAGGGGAATATAGAAAAACAGTAGCCTTTAAGCACATACATATCTCTTAATAGCTGGTTGCTATGTGCAGCACCATTGTTTTTGCCACAGATTAATACTGTTTGCATATCAAAGACAAAAAAAAAAATGAATAACGAAGTCCCATTTGAGAAAATAAATATTGGAAAATTAACAAACAATATCTCGAAAACGGTTCACTCAACAACAAAAATGTATATTACATAAGATGTGTATTTTAACGCGATCTACATTTTTTGTGTAGTAAAATTTTGTCTATCTCTTACGGTTTTTCAGTTATGAAAAAGACGTTCACAATGAAGAATACTTTTGGAGACATTCCCAGAAAATTCGAGATATACATTTCATTTCTCACGACATTATATTAAACATACGATATTTTTCATCAAAATCGTTAGAGCCATTTTTTTTAATACAAAGAGAACGGGATTTCACAAGTGAAACAGTACTGTGATAACGATACCAACAAAACTAATTATTATTCACCCACTGAAACACATAAAAAAAAATCTGATGTGTAACACTCACATGACTTTTCTCATCTCTTGTACAAAGTATTTTTATAAACGCTTATTCCCCATCTAGTTCATGATAATCGAGATAAACATTTGCAAACTCTATTTTATTGCTAATTTTCTTGTAGACGTAGGGAAAATATATTTACAAGGGGAATATAGAAAAACAGTAGCCTTTAAGCACATACATATCTCTTAATAGCTGGTTGCTATGTGCAGTACCATTCTTTTTGCCACATATTAATACTCTTTGCATATCAAAGACAAAAAAAAAATGAATAACGAATTCCCATTTGAGAAAATAACTATTGGAAAATTTAAGTAAATAACAAGCAATATCTCGAAAACGGTTCACTCAACAATAAAGATGTATATGACATAAGTTGTGTATTTTAACGCGATCTACATACTTTCGTACTCACCTATAAGATATAGAGGGTAGAGGTCGTACGAACGTAGCACTTTGAGAATTTATATTCAACAGTTGGTGTTACTCCTTAGAAAGGAAGTATCTGCTGATTTTTATTTAATTCTTTACATTTTACATAACACGTATGCACTGGCACAACACAAAAGCACTACACACGATACTCAGTTTTAATATTTGCACTAATAACATCAGGAATAACTGAAGTCTGCAAACAGTCATTTCCCATGTGCAGCCTTACGTACAGAGAACGTGTGTGGCTGATCTATGTGTAAAAAGAGCCTGAGAGCGGATGTACGTCAGCGATAAAATCTTTTAAATGCATTTTTATTGGCGATGGTAGAAATCGTGCAGTGGTGGATCGTGAAAATTCATATAAAAGGATGTATCACCTCATAATAAGCCTCTATATACCAAGAATATTGAGTTTTTAAAAAGTCAGCAACTGTACCTGTGTTTCTATACGTGAACGTCAGATGGCAGCTTCGATACGTGTCCACGGAGACCTTAGTGCTAGGCAACTGTACCTCTGTTTCTATACGTGAACGGCAGATTGCAGCTTCGATACGTGTCCACGGAGACCTTAGTGCTAGGCAACTGTACCTCTGTTTCTATACGTGAACGGCAGATTGCAGCTTCGATACGTGTCCACGGAGACCTTAGTGCTAGGCAACTGCACCTCTGTTTCTATACGTGAACGGCAGATTGCAGCTTCGATACGTGTCCACGGAGACCTTAGCGCTAGGCAACTGCACCTCTGTTTCTATACGTGAACGGCGGATTGCAGCTTCGATACGTGTCCACGGAGACCTTAGTGCTAGGCAACTGTACCTCTGTTTCTATACGTGAACGGCAGATTGCAGCTTCGATACGTGTCCACGGAGACCTTAGTGCTAGGCAACTGTACCTCTGTTTCTATACGTGAACGGCAGATTGCAGCTTCGATACGTGTCCACGGAGACCTTAGTGCTAGGCAACTGCACCTCTGTTTCTATACGTGAACGGCAGATTGCAGCTTCGATACGTATCCACGGAGACCTTAGTGCTAGGCAACTGCACCTCTGTTTCTATACGTGAACGGCAGATTGCAGCTTCAATACGTGTCCACGGAGACCTTAGTGCTAGGCAACTGTACCTCTGTTTCTATACGTGAACGGGAGATTGCAGCTTCGATACGTGTCCACGGAGACCTTAGTGCTAGGCAACTGCACCTCTGTTTCTATACGTGAACGTCAGATTGCAGCTTCGATACGTGTCCACGGAGACCTTAGTGCTAGGCAACTGCACCTCTGTTTCTATACGTGAACGGCAGATTGCAGCTTCGATACGTATCCACGGGGACCTTAGTGCTAGGGAACTGCACCTCTGTTTGTATACGTGAACGGCAGATTGCAGCTTCAATACGTGTCCACGGAGACCTTAGTGCTAGGCAGCTGTACCTCTGTTTCTATACGTGAACGGCAGATTGCAGCTTCGATACGTGTCCACGGAGATCTTAGTGCTAGGCAGCTATACCTGTTTCTATACGTCAACGGCAGATTGCAGCTTCGATACGTGTTCACGGAGACCTTAGTGCTAGGCAACTGTACCTGTGTTTCTATACGTGTCCACGGAGACCTTAGTGCTAGACAACTGCACCTCTGTTTCTATACGTGAACGGCAGATTGCAGCTTCAATACGTGTCCACGGAGACCTTAGTGCTAGTGCTAGGCAACTATACCTCTGTTTCTATACGTGAACGGCAGATTGCAGGTTCGATACGTGTCCACGGAGATCTTAGTGCTAGGCAACTATACCTGTTTCTATACGTGAACGGCAGATTGCAGCTTCGATACGTGTCCACGGAGACCTTAGTGCTAGGCAACTGTACCTGTGTTTCTATACGTGAACGTCAGATGGCAGCTTCGATACGTGTCCACGGAGACCTTAGTGTTAGGCAACTGTACCTCTGTTTCTATACGTGAACGGCAGATTGCAGCTTCGATACGTGTCCACGGAGACCTTTCGCTTCAGGTGACAAAATAACACTAGGCACTTGTGTGCCGTGGTGTAAGCCGCAATCACGGTATTGGTAGCGTGGATCTCCTTGGGGCTCTCCTCGGAGTTACCTCAACACCACGTACATGACCTGGTTCGTCACGGGTACGCAGGTCTGCACTACCACTTCCTCGGCGTTGAGCAGGCCCAGGAGGCGATCGTACCGGTACACCAGCTAGCACGTGGACATGTTATCGCGCTGTGGTGTTGCGTGTGCGAGGTATGGAAACTCAAGGACGCAAAACATGCACGACCGAGGGTTAAAAAGCAGAACAAGTAGTGACGTGGAGCGTTGTGATTGGTGTAAATAAGACGATCTCTGATAGGTGGACAAATTGAAATAACGTGATGTGATAGGCGAAAATAAAATCAAAGGTGATTGGATGAAAAATGACGAGAAGGAATTAGCGGTGAATTTGTGAACTAAGATGGCGAAGATTTTTTTTTTTAAAAAAAAGGATAATATAAGTACGGCAACTGTAAGGGTTTACGGCAAACGCGCGCCGCGCAATGCGTCACGCCGGGCATCTTGCTCAATATGATTTTTGTTTTATTGCCCGGGCGTGACGCATTGCGCGGCGCGCGTTTGCCGTAAACCGTTACAGTTGCCGTACTTATATTATCCTTTTTTTTAAAAAAAAAAATCTTCGCCATCTTAGTTCACAAATTCACCGCTAATTCCTTCTCGTCATTTTTCATCCAATCACCTTTGATTTTATTTTCGCCTATCACATCACGTTATTTCAATTTGTCCACCTATCAGAGATCGTCTTATTTACACCAATCACAACGCTCCACGTCACTACTTGTTCTGCTTTTTAACCCTCGGTCGTGCATGTTTTGCGTCCTTGAGTTTCCATACCTCGCACACGCAACACCACAGCGCGATAACATGTCCACGTGCTAGCTGGTGTACCGGTACGATCGCCTCCTGGGCCTGCTCAACGCCGAGGAAGTGGTAGTGCAGACCTGCGTACCCGTGACGAACCAGGTCATGTACGTGGTGTTGAGGTAACTCCGAGGAGAGCCCCAAGGAGATCCACGCTACCAATACCGTGATTGCGGCTTACACCACGGCACACAAGTGCCTAGTGTTATTTTGTCACCTGAAGCGAAAGGTCTCCGTGGACACGTATCGAAGCTGCAATCTGCCGTTCACGTATAGAAACAGAGGTACAGTTGCCTAACACTAAGGTCTCCGTGGACACGTATCGAAGCTGCCATCTGACGTTCACGTATAGAAACACAGGTACAGTTGCCTAGCACTAAGGTCTCCGTGGACACGTATCGAAGCTGCAATCTGCCGTTCACGTATAGAAACAGGTATAGTTGCCTAGCACTAAGATCTCCGTGGACACGTATCGAACCTGCAATCTGCCGTTCACGTATAGAAACAGAGGTATAGTTGCCTAGCACTAGCACTAAGGTCTCCGTGGACACGTATTGAAGCTGCAATCTGCCGTTCACGTATAGAAACAGAGGTGCAGTTGTCTAGCACTAAGGTCTCCGTGGACACGTATAGAAACACAGGTACAGTTGCCTAGCACTAAGGTCTCCGTGAACACGTATCGAAGCTGCAATCTGCCGTTGACGTATAGAAACAGGTATAGCTGCCTAGCACTAAGATCTCCGTGGACACGTATCGAAGCTGCAATCTGCCGTTCACGTATAGAAACAGAGGTACAGCTGCCTAGCACTAAGGTCTCCGTGGACACGTATTGAAGCTGCAATCTGCCGTTCACGTATACAAACAGAGGTGCAGTTCCCTAGCACTAAGGTCCCCGTGGATACGTATCGAAGCTGCAATCTGCCGTTCACGTATAGAAACAGAGGTGCAGTTGCCTAGCACTAAGGTCTCCGTGGACACGTATCGAAGCTGCAATCTGACGTTCACGTATAGAAACAGAGGTGCAGTTGCCTAGCACTAAGGTCTCCGTGGACACGTATCGAAGCTGCAATCTCCCGTTCACGTATAGAAACAGAGGTACAGTTGCCTAGCACTAAGGTCTCCGTGGACACGTATTGAAGCTGCAATCTGCCGTTCACGTATAGAAACAGAGGTGCAGTTGCCTAGCACTAAGGTCTCCGTGGATACGTATCGAAGCTGCAATCTGCCGTTCACGTATAGAAACAGAGGTGCAGTTGCCTAGCACTAAGGTCTCCGTGGACACGTATCGAAGCTGCAATCTGCCGTTCACGTATAGAAACAGAGGTACAGTTGCCTAGCACTAAGGTCTCCGTGGACACGTATCGAAGCTGCAATCTGCCGTTCACGTATAGAAACAGAGGTACAGTTGCCTAGCACTAAGGTCTCCGTGGACACGTATCGAAGCTGCAATCCGCCGTTCACGTATAGAAACAGAGGTGCAGTTGCCTAGCGCTAAGGTCTCCGTGGACACGTATCGAAGCTGCAATCTGCCGTTCACGTATAGAAACAGAGGTGCAGTTGCCTAGCACTAAGGTCTCCGTGGACACGTATCGAAGCTGCAATCTGCCGTTCACGTATAGAAACAGAGGTACAGTTGCCTAGCACTAAGGTCTCCGTGGACACGTATCGAAGCTGCAATCTGCCGTTCACGTATAGAAACAGAGGTACAGTTGCCTAGCACTAAGGTCTCCGTGGACACGTATCGAAGCTGCCATCTGACGTTCACGTATAGAAACACAGGTACAGTTGCTGACTTTTTAAAAACTCAATATTCTTGGTATATAGAGGCTTATTATGAGGTGATACATCCATTTATATGAATTTTCACGATCCACCACTGCACGATTTCTACCATCGCCAATAAAAATGCATTTAAAAGATTTTACCGCTGACGTACATCCGCTCTCAGGCTCTTTTTACACATAGATCAGCCACACACGTTCTCTGTACGTAAGGCTGCACATGGGAAATGACTGTTTGCAGACTTCAGTTATTCCTGATGTTATTAGTGCAAATATTAAAACTGAGTATCGTGTGTAGTGCTTTTGTGTTGTGCCAGTGCATACGTGTTATGTAAAATGTAAAGAATTAAATAAAAATCAGCAGATACTTCCTTTCTAAGGAGTAACACCAACTGTTGAATATAAATTCTCAAAGTGCTACGTTCGTACGACCTCTACCCTCTATATCTTATAGGTGAGTACGAAAGTATGTAGATCGCGTTAAAATACACAACTTATGTCATATACATCTTTATTGTTGAGTGAACCGTTTTCGAGATATTGCTTGTTATTTACTTAAATTTTCCAATAGTTATTTTCTCAAATGGGAATTCGTTATTCATTTTTTTTTTGTCTTTGATATGCAAAGAGTATTAATATGTGGCAAAAAGAATGGTACTGCACATAGCAACCAGCTATTAAGAGATATGTATGTGCTTAAAGGCTACTGTTTTTCTATATTCCCCTTGTAAATATATTTTCCCTACGTCTACAAGAAAATTAGCAATAAAATAGAGTTTGCAAATGTTTATCTCGATTATCATGAACTAGATGGGGAATAAGCGTTTATAAAAATACTTTGTACAAGAGATGAGAAAAGTCATGTGAGTGTTACACATCAGATTTTTTTTTATGTGTTTCAGTGGGTGAATAATAATTAGTTTTGTTGGTATCGTTATCACAGTACTGTTTCACTTGTGAAATCCCGTTCTCTTTGTATTAAAAAAAATGGCTCTAACGATTTTGATGAAAAATATCGTATGTTTAATATAATGTCGTGAGAAATGAAATGTATATCTCGAATTTTCTGGGAATGTCTCCAAAAGTATTCTTCATTGTGAACGTCTTTTTCATAACTGAAAAACCGTAAGAGATAGACAAAATTTTACTACACAAAAAATGTAGATCGCGTTAAAATACACATCTTATGTAATATACATTTTTGTTGTTGAGTGAACCGTTTTCGAGATATTGTTTGTTAATTTTCCAATATTTATTTTCTCAAATGGGACTTCGTTATTCATTTTTTTTTTGTCTTTGATATGCAAACAGTATTAATCTGTGGCAAAAACAATGGTGCTGCACATAGCAACCAGCTATTAAGAGATATGTATGTGCTTAAAGGCTACTGTTTTTCTATATTCCCCTTGTAAATATATTTTCCCCTACATCTACAAGAAAATTAGCAATAAAATAGAGTTTGCAAATGTTTATCTCGATTAACATGAACTAGATGGAGCATAAGCGTTTGTAAAAATACTTTGTACAAGAGTAGAGAACGTCATGTGAGTGTTACACATCAGATTTTTTTTTTATACAAGAAAATTAGCAATAAAATAGATTTTGCAAATGTTTATCTCGATTAACATGAACTAGATGGGGAATAAGCGTTTGTAAAAATACTTTGTACAAGAGTTGAGAAAGTCATGTGAGTGTTACACATCAGATTTTTTTTTTTTGTTTCAGTGGTATCGTTATCACAGTACTGTTTCACTTGTGAAATCCCGTTCTCTTTGTATTAAAAAATGGCTCTAACGATTTTGATGAAAATATCATATATTTAAGATAATGTCGAGAGAAATGAAATGTATATCTCAAATTTTCTGGGAATGTCTCCAAAAGAATTCTTCATTGTGAACGACTTTTTCATAACTGATAAACCGTAAGAGATAGACAAAAGTTTGCTACACAAAAAATGTAGATCGCGTTAAAATACACAACTTATGCCATATACATTTATTTTGTTGAGTGAACCGTTTTTCGAGATATTGCTTGTTATTTCCTTTAAATTTTCCAATTCTTATACTTTTTCTCAAATGCGTTATTCATTTTTACTTTCTCTACTACGTATAGTAAGTAGGGGAAGTATTGCATTCCACCCAAAAATTCGATACCGAGATTTCACTGGAAATACATGTTTTGAGAATCACTGAATCCAGAAAAAAAAAAGCATTTTTGGAAACATGTCCGTGTGTGTGTCTGTCTGTGTGTCTGTGTGTCTGTGTGTCTGTCTGTCTGTGCGTCTGTGTGTCTGTGAACAGCGTAACTCAAAAACGAACAGTCGGATAAACACCAAACTTGGTATTTAGGTTCAGTATGCATAACTGGTAAACCATAAGAGATAGCCAAAATTTTACTACACAAAAAATGTAGATCGCGTTAAAATACACAATTTATGTCATATACATTTTTTTTTAGTTGAGTGAACCATTTTCGAGATATTGCTTGTTATTTCCTTAAATTTTCCAATACTTATACTTTTTCTCAAATGCGTTATTCATTTTTACTTTCTCTACTACGTATAGTAAGTGGGGGAAGTATTGCATTCCACCCAAAAATTCGTTACCGAGATTTCACTGGAAATACATGTTTTGAGAATCTCTGAATCCAAAAAAAAAAGCATTTTTGGAAACATGTCCGTGTGTGTGTCTGTCTGTGTGTCTGTGTGTCTGTGTGTCTGTGAACAGCATAACTCAAAAACGAACAGTCGGATAAACACCAAACTTGGTATTTAGGTTCAGTATCTTCCAGAGATGCGACACGAAGGTTTTCAAGAAAATCCCCCCACCCCAGACTACCCTTTACATGGAACATTTTTCGAAAATTTTAATTTTCTCAAAAACGGCTCTAACGATTTTGATTAAAACATCATATGTTTAAGATATTGTCATGTCAAATAAAATGTATATCTCGAATTTTCTGGGAATGTCTCCAAAAATATTCTTCATTGTGAACGACTTTTTTGCATAACTGGTAAACCATAAGAGATAGACAAAATTTTACTACACAAAAAATGTAGATCGCGTTAAAATACACAACTTATGTCATATACGTTTCTTTTGTTGAGTGAACCGTTTTCGAGATATTGCTTGTTATTTCCTTAAATTTTCCAATACTTATACTTTTTCTCAAATTCGTTTATTCATTTTTTTTATGTCCTGAACATGCAAACAGAATGGAATTCGCCACATAGCAACCAGCGTTAAAATATTTGACTATCGCTTAAAAGCTACCAATTAGATTGTACAAGAGTAGAGAAAGTCATGTGAGTGTAACACATCAGTTTTTTTTTATACGCTACTATTTTAGTGTGTGTGTGTGTGTGTGTGTGTGTGTGCGCGCGCGCGCGAGTACGTGGCTAGTATCCGCACGCCACAAGCCAAAACGACGACGTTATAGAAAAACTTTATCATTTGCCTACCGGCCAGGGACAACCGCTAAAAAACCTGAAAAAAGCTCTAAGAGTATTCTAACGCTTACCGATCTGGAAAACCCGTGAAAACAAGATAGTACACTTTTGAGGTATTGCTTGTTATTTCCTTAAATTTTTCAATACTTTTTTACTTTCTCTACTACGTATAGTAAGTAGGGAAAGTATTGCATTCCGCCCAAAAATTCGATACCGAGATTTCACCGGAAATACACGTTTTGAGACCTCCTGAATCAAAAAAAAAAAAAAAAAAAGCATTTTTGGAAACATGTCCGTGTGTGTGTGCCTGTCTGTGTGTCTGTCTGTCTCTCTGTGTGTGTGTGTGTGTGCGCGCCAGTACGTGCCTAGTATCCGTGCGCCGACAAGGTAAAACTTCATCATTTGCCTACCGGGCAGGGACAACCGCTAAAAACCTGAGAAAACCTCCAAAATTAGAAACGCCTTCGTCAACCAGTACAGAAAACGCCTACCAACCAGGGAAAACCTATGAAAAAGCAGAAAGAGCTTGCATTTGTTTACCATCCGCAGAAAACTCCCAAAAAAAAAAAAAAAAAAAAAACTAGTCATTTTAAAAAAAAAAAAAAGGAAAAAGACGAATAATATAAGTATGGTAGAAACAGCTTGCATTCGTCTACCAACCAGAGAAAACCCCCGAAACACTAGTTATTTAAAATTGCTGATGAGTTCTGGATAGGCTTTTGCAAATGTTGTTGGTAGCAAAACTTGCCTTTTCCATCACCTCCAACATACCCCACTCCCACACCTTTTTTTCTTTCCACCAATCATAATCTCTCTTATTCTCGCCAATCAGCAACTTTCATTTGTTCCTTTCCACCAATAACATCACTTCTTATTCCCACCAATGACAACTTCACACGTCACTTTCTGTTATACTTTTTATCCCTCGTTCGCCATCTTTCCCCCTCTTTCAGACCCCAACCGCCGCACAGTCAACACCTCGCCGCTCCTTAACCTCAACTTCGTGCCTCCGCCATCTTATTTAGTTCACATTTTTACCACCGCGCCTCTCATCTCTCAACCAGATTGCCTGCAACAACAGATCTCGTTCATTCGCACCTCGACGGTTGCCTCGGCAGCAGCTACTGCCAACACCTACGTCGTACACGTTTTTGACCGCTTTCGACCGGCTATGAGAACCCTGCTCCTACGTACGCTAGCGACCATCACGATGGTCCAGTACCAGGTTTTTGGTATAGTTAAATTACGCCTCTGCAAAGGGTGTCTGTACCGCTTTAAAAACCTAGGTATATCAGTGCGTAGTGATGTTGGTTGATCTTAAAGCTGGTTAAGCATTTTCAAAAACAGTTTGCTTTTATTTTTCCGGCTCGCGTGCCGCGCTTTTGGTGACGCATCCACACCGGTAACAGGTAAGTAACACACGCATAATTATTTTTCGGACCTGCTTGGCGTAGGAATATATCCTTTCGTGTTTTGGTACTGTAACCTCAAACCTCCTTACCCACCTCTTGCGTCCGCCATCTTGTTTAGTTCTCACCGCATCTCCTTGTCGCAGACCCTCCGCCATTTTTAGTTCCCGCTATTTTAACCTCAAAATCTACTCTTCTAACCTCTTGCTACCGCCATCTTCTTTTAGTTCCCATTCTCACCACCGCGTCTCCTTACCCCCACCTCTTGCGACCGCCATGTTCACCACTAACCTCCAAATTTCCTCGTCCTTAAACCTCTTGTCTCAACCACCTTGTTTAGTTCCCATTTTCGCCACCGCATCTCATATCGCCCCATCTCTCTATCCACTCAAGAAAACTACCATCCAACGTTCAAAAAATTGCTGATCAGTTCACGACAGGCTTTTGCAAATCTTGTTGCTAGCAAAACTTACCTTTCCCATCACCTCCAACATACCCCACTCCTTTTTCTTTCCACCAATCATAACCTCTCTTATTCTTACCAATCAACAACTTTCATTTGCTCCTTTCCACCAATAAAATCACTTCTTATTCCCACCAATCACAACTTCACACGTCACTTTCTGTTACACTTTTTATCCCTCGCTCCCCATCTTTTCCCTCTTTCAGTCCCGACCTCCGCACAGACAACACCTCGCCGCTGCTCACATCTCCGAACCAAATTGCCGGCGAGAACAGATCTTGTTTATTCACACCTCGATCGTTCACTCGGCAGCAGCTACGGTGAACACCTACGTCGTACACGTTTTTGACCGCTTTCGACCGGCTATGAGAACCCTGCTCCTACGTACGCTAGCGACCATCACGATGGTCCAGTACCAGGTTTTTGGTATAGTTAAATTACGCCTCTGCAAAGGGTGTCTGTACCGCTTTAAAAACCTAGGTATATCAGTGCGTAGTGATGTTGGTTGATCTTAAAGCTGGTTAAGCATTTTCAAAAACAGTTTGCTTTTATTTTTTCGCGTCGCGTGCCGCGCTTTTGGTGACGCATCCACACCGGTACCAGGTAAGTACCACACGCATAATTATTTTTCGGACCTGCTTGGCGTAGGAATATATCCTTTCGTGTTTTGGTACTGTAACCTCAAATCTCCTTACCCTCCTCTTGCGACCGCCATCTTGTTTAGTTCCCACCGCATCTCCTTGTCGCAGACCCTCCGCCGTTTTTAGTTCCCACTATTTTAACCTCAAAATCTACTCTTCTAAGCTCTTGCTACCGCCATCTTCTTTTAGTTCCCATTCTCACCACCGCGTCTCTTTACCCCCCACCTCTTGCGACCGCCATGTTCACCACTAACCTCCAAATTTCCTCGTCCTTAAACCTCTTGTCTCAAACACCTTGTTTAGTTCCCATTTTCGCCACCGCATCTCATATCGCCCCCATCTCTCTATCCACTCAACAAAAAACTACCATCCAACGTTCAAAAAAATTGCTGATCAGTTCACGACAGGCTTTTGCAAATCTTGCTGCTAGCAAAACTTACCTTTCCCATCACCTCCAACATACCCCACTCCCACACCTTTTTCTTTTCCACCAATCATAATCCCTCTTATTCTTACCAATCAACAACTCTCATTTGCTCCTTTCCACCAATAAAATCACTTCTTATTCCCACCAATCACAACTTCACACGTCACTTTCTGTTACACTTTTTATCCCTCGCTCCCCATCTTTACCCCTCTTTCAGTACCGACCTCCGCACAGACAACACCTCGCTACCCAGCTCCTCTCCATCACGCGAACTCCATACTCCTCCATCTCCCTTCCTCCATCTCCCACCCCAAATTAACGAACCAATCAAAACACTCCACGTCACTTCCTCAATTCTTTCAACTCGTCCCGGATGAGCCAACCGATTTAACGATAATCCTAACGCTCAGGGCGCTTTTCAAACTTACCGCCGCCGCCGTCGCACGCAGCGACACTAGCGACACTAGCGCCCCTAGCGGCAGGATTATCGTTAAAACAATTGGCTCATCCGGGACTATTACTACTGAGGAGTGAGAAAACAACATAAAAAAATCTGTTGTGTTCCAATCACATGACTTTCTCTACTCTTGTACAAACTATTTTTACAAACGCTTATTCTCCATCTACTTCATGTTAATCGAGATAAACATTTGTAGACTCTATCTTGTTGCTAAGTTTCTTGTAGATGTAAGGGGAATATATATTTACAAGGGCAATATAGAAAAACAGTAGCCTTTAAGCATAGACATATCTCTTAATAGCTGGTTGGTAGTTGCAGCACCATTCCCTTTCCCACAGATTAATACTCTTTGCATATCCAAGACAAAAAAATGAATAACGAATTCCCATTTGAGAAAATAAGTATTGAAAAATTTAAGGGAATAACAAGCAATATCTCGAAAATGGTTCACTCAACAACAAAAAATGTATATGACATAAATTGTGTATTTTAACGCGATCTACACTTTTTTGTGTAGTAAAATTTTGTCTATCCCTTATGGTTTACCAGTTATGCAAAGGTCGTTCACAATGAAGAATAATTTTGGAGACATTCCCAAAAAATTCAAGATATACATTTTATGTCATGAAAATATCTTAAACATATGATATTTTAATCAAAATCGTTAGAGCCATTTTTGAGAAAATTAAAATTTTCGAAAAATGTTCCACGTAAAGAGTAATCTGGGGTGGGGGGATTTTCTTGAAAACCTTCGTGTCGCATCTCTGGTAGATACTGAACCTAAATACCAAGTTTGGTGTTTATCTGACTGTTCGTTTCTGAGTTATGCTGTTCACAGACACATACACACACACGCGCGCGCGCGGACATGTTTCCAAAGATGCTTTTTTGGATTCAGGGGGTCTCAAAACATGTATTTCCGGTGAAAGCTCGGTATTGAATTTTTGGGTGGAATACAATACTTCCCCTACTTACTATACGTAGTAGAGAAAGTAAAAAGGTAGGCTCCCATTTAAAACAATTAAATTGAGCCTAAATTGAGCATCACAACGTCCTCCAAATAAATCACGACTAATGGCATTTACTTTCCCCCATAGTAACTAGCAACTTTTATTAGACATTTCTCCCTACAACGCTTAGGTTTAGAGATATTGTACAGTCTCAACTTAAATAGTCCATCCTGTATATGACACGACAATTATTCACAATACTAGCAGAAGACCTAAGGTAAATACGTTTTGTGTGATTTCTCTGGTTGTATATCTACTGACAAGTTAGAACGTTGACCGCCCTGACATGCGGCATCAGCCATCTTTGTTTTTTTAGTGACCTCAGTTAGGCTGTATTCCCTATACGACATAGCATTGTCATGTATATGCACGCCTATAAGGTCATTTAGGGCTTGGTAAAATAGTTAATAAAGGTTCGTAAAACGCAATCTACTAAAACCAACTTCAATTCTTACACAGAATATCAAATACTGTTATCAACATCTCTGATTCTGAATTTCATTCTTCGCTTTTATAGACCATAACAAGATGTCTTCCTTGAGCTACTTAGAATGTATATACTATAGATAACTAACAACGATACAACGTTAAATCGTTTAAACGTATATCATATATTCGTACGAAATAAGTATGGCCATGACTGACTGCTTTAGTTGGCTTTGACTTTGTTGATGTGCAATTGTTTGCAGTTATAATATTTCATTTAACAATTCAATGAAAGTTAGTTTTCTAGAGAAGAGACCAATCTAGACCGAGTTTTTGACCTTCAAAACCCTTTTCCAGTGATTTTTTTTTTCAAAATCCATCGAACGAATTTCAAGAGTAGAATATAATATAGGTATATAATTATGTGTGTGTGTGTGTGTGTGTGTGTGTGTGTGTGTGTGTGATGTGTGTGTGAAGTCCGTTTCATTCTGAATGAGTTTTGTGTAACTGGCAAACCGTAAGAGATAGACAAAATATTACTAAACAAAAAATTTAGATCTCGTTAAAGCACACAATTTATATCAAATAAATCTTTTGTGCATTAACCATTTTCAATATATTCTTTGTTATTGGTGTGGATTTTTAAATACTTATACGTTGTTCAACTGGTTAGTCGCTGTTCTTGTTTTCTCGTGCTCTTACTAGGAGCATGGCATTTCAAAGTTATCACACAGCGACCCGCTTTTTAAAAATCTGACTCGCTTTGGCGTACTACATTCTTCTTAAATGAAATGTGGAAAAGTGTAATGAAAGTTTGTCCATTAACAAGAAGTAGTTGCAGGAATAAGATTTTTAAGAACAGTTTGTATAAGAGTGAGTAGAAAAAGTCATGTGGATGCTACACATACGATTTTTCTCATGGTCATGCAAGAGCATGGAATTTCAAAGCCAACACATAGCGATACGCTTTATAAAACTTTTAGCTTAGCATAGCTACAACGAAATGTATCGTGTTCAGTTGTTTTGACTTTCTTAAGTTAATATCATCAATGTCTGACGCTGATATGTACGGAACACTGTCTTTGGCACTGAAGCGAGTTTAATACGCAAGTAGGAAGCTAAGGACGCTATTCTTGAATGAACCTCAACGCGCCATCTTGCCATAAATGGCTTATGGGAGTGTTTAGGACAATGGCTTCATTGTTTCAGAGTGTACATTCCATGGTTAACGTAAGCATTTTCTGTCGTGACCTGGAGCAATGAATGATTTCCGTGTGTTCCGTGACCGCCGCACGGAGCGCCACCGTCAATTGCAGTGCAATGTTAACAATGAACGGGGAGCGATCGATCCGGCAGCGTGGGAGTTCGGTTCTCTCTCTGTCTCACTCCGTTGACCTAGCCATATCCCCACGCGAACAGTTTCCATTCATTTCTTTCATTCATTTGAGTGTGATGCGACCGACGTTCGGGAGATGGCTTCATTATCCCGCACCTGCCCAATTATTAACTGTGATTATGCTCATATCGAGCCCGTTCGATAGCTCGAGTTACTTCATTAGCCTCCCTGGGGCTATTAAATCACTTCCTTTTGTGTCACTTACATTACTTCATAATTAACTTTTACATCTCAACGAAAGGTAGCGTTAAAACAATTGAACAGAGCAGCTTTTGCCCACTCTAATGTCATTACGTCCGTCTCTGTGTAGAGGACCAAGCTCGACATACAGGTCTAAAGTAACTTTTAATTGGCCATCTATTGATGTCCCCCAGGGCCTTTAATCTCGGCTCCAAAATCATTTAAACATATATTAGATTACCAAACTGTTTTAGAGCTACGATAGAAAATGTTAAATGTAAAATTGTATTCACATAACCTTCTCTACTCACTCTTCTGCAAAAAGCTTATTCTTCTATCTGCTTCGTGTTAATCGAGATAAACTTTCAGTAAACATTTTGTTGTAGGATGTACTAGGTAGAGCTTTAGTCGGATGTTTAAAAAACAGGTCGCTAGGTAATGACTGAAATTTCATGCTCTTTGCATGGCCACGAGAAATACGAATAGCGACTTACCACGTGAAAGAAGTATAAGTATTTGAACATTTAATCCAATAACGAAGAATATCTCGGATATGGCTGATGCTACACAAGTCGTTTGAATTAAAGGGTGTGTTTTTAAACAGATGTAGGTTCTTTGAGTAGTAAGATTTGTCTTTCTCTTACGGTTTACCGCTTATGCCTAAGCAATTCCGAATTCGTGTAGGCAAGTTTCTGAAACAGTGAGGAAAAATGTTCTGTGCAAATAGTTCCGGGTGGGGGATTTACTTGAAAATCTTCATGTCACATGCTTGGAAGATACTGCAATCGTTGCTTTTTGTACTACGTAGAAAGTATTGTATTCCATCCCGAAAAAAAACCCACGGGTCAGACTGGGGGTCGCCGGAGATCGATCCCGGGACCTCCCGAATACGGGTCACAGACGTTCACGCTCGGAACGTACTTGCAGTAATTGAGGAAGTATTGTATTCCACCGAAAAATTAGATGTCGAGGTTTCACCAGAAATGCATGTTTTGAGGCCCTCCTGAACCCCCCCCAAAAAAAAAATTAGAGGAAGGTCCATGGGTGTGTCTGTAAATACCATAACACAAAAAAGTCGGTTAGGTTAAATGCCAAATTCCCCATCCCAATGATCCTTTGCAGGCAAAATGTATCGAAAATGTTGATTTTCTCAAAATGCTTTTAACGATTTTTATTAAAATAGCGCATGTTTAAGATGTTTGAATGCCAAATAAAATGCATATTTGGAATTTTCTGGTAATAGACTCTGAATGACTTACATAACTGGTAAACTGTAAGAGTGAGACAAAATATTACCTCACAAAAAGTGTAAATCTCGTTAAAGCACACAATTTATGTTAAATAATTTTTGTGGAATTAGCAATTTTCAAGATATTCCATCTTATTGGTTTGAATTTTCAAATAATTATACTTATTAATTTGACTGCTACTTTGACTACTAATAAAGCATTTTTGTAGACATGTCTGTGTGTCTGTCTGTGAACAGCATCACTGAAAAACGAAAAGTCGGATAAATACCAAACTTGGTATTTGAGTTCAGTATCTTGCAAGGATTCGATACGAAAATGTTCAAGAAAATCCCCCACCAAGTCTGCACTTTACATGGAACATTTTTCGAAAATTTTGATTTTCTCAAAATTAGCTTTAACGATTTTGATTAAAGCATCATACGTTTAAGATATTTTCATGACAAATAAAAGGTATGTCTTGAATTTTCTGGGAATGTTCCCCAAAGTCCTCTTTATTCTGAATGACTTTCGAATAACTGGTAAGATATAGACAAAATTTTACTACACAAAAAATGTAGATCTCGTTAAAACACACAGTTTATGTCATATATTTTGTTTTGTGGAGTGAACCATTTCCGAAGTATTCCTTGTTACTTATTTGAATTTTCCAATACTTATACTTTTTCTCAAATGGGAATTCGTTATTCGTTTTTTTATGTCCTGGACACACAAAGAGAATGGAATACTCCACATAGCAACCAGCTCTTAAAACATTTGACTATCGCTTAAAGCCTACCATATTCCCCTTGCACCTACAAGAAAATTAGCAATAAGCGTTTGTAAAAATAGTTTGTACAAGAGTAGAGAAAGGCATGTGAGTGTTTTGCAGTGCCACAATTCCTTGAGATTATAGGTATAGCATTAAAATCAATTTTCTATTCTTTACGGAAGAGTTTGCCGAGCCGGTATGAGTTTGCAATTCCCCATTGCAGCGTTACTATTAATAGATCGACAACCGGACGGAGGGACACAGTCAAAGGGCAGAGGTTAATTGCATGCTGACATCTGTATTTGTGAATGGATAACTTCAATGACTATATTGTTTACTGCTTCACTCCGGGGCGAAATTATAACTTCGGATTCAGGAGTTAGAACAAGGTATTCCGAAGTAGTGGCCTGTTCTCACGTGGCCTCTTTATACTTAAATCGTCTGGAATACGGGGAAAACAATTAAAAATATAGGATGTGTTACATTCACATTACTTTCCCTCCTCAACATCGTTTATTTTTATATAACATTTACGTACTATTCTTATGAAAGCTAGTCACTCTCTCACTACTTAGTGAGTAGAGGAAATACCGTATTCCACCCAAAAATTTCATAGCAAGATTTCACAAGAAATACACGTTTTGAGACTTCCTGAATAAAACACATACACACATCTTTAGAAAACCGGTATTGTGACTGTGCGAGCATTATTTCAATTAAATACTGTCAACATTCGTTTGTTTCTCGCGATGTCATGGAAACAGTATGGAATTTTAAGGCCAGCATATAGCGTCCAGTTGTTAAACATTTGACTATCGCTGTTCTGTTTGTATCTATAACGAAATGTGCAATGTAGCTGTTTCTGTAAAGATTTATCTCGATTAAAACGTAGTAGATAGAAAACTAAACTTTCGTAAGAATAATTTGTATACCCACTAATAAGCGATAGAGGGTAGAGAAGGTCATGTAAATTTAACACATAAAAGTTTTAGAAACCATCCTCTATTTGTGTGTATGTGTGAGTCTGTGAACAGCATAACTCAAAAACGAAAAGTCGGTTAAATATAAAACTTCGCATGGTACTTTTCGTTTGGAATGGCTTTTGTATAATTGGTAAAACAAGAGAGATAGAGAAAATCTTGTACACAAAATTATTGAGCTCATTTAGACAAGGAATTTACGTTAGTACCATTTCTGAGATATTCTTTGTTTTTGGTTTGAATTTCCAAATACTTGTACTTTTTTTCAAGTGGTAAGCCGCTATTCGTTTTTTCCTCTTGGTTATGCAAACAGCAATACATTTCAAGGCTATCACATACCAATGCCGTGTTTAAACATCTGACTTTAGCATCAATTATGCCCAACGAAATGTAATAGAAGTTTATCTTGTTTAACAAGAAGTAGACAGAAGAATAAGTTTTTGTGATAACGGTTTGTAGAAGAGTGAGTAGAGAAAGTCATGTGAATTCAACACATAATATTTTTATTACTGAAATTCTGTAATGCACTAAACATTCTTTTGTACCCGTGTGCTACTTTTTCGAATAGTCATGAATAATTAGAAACCTCGAAAATTTTATATTCGAACGTTCAATCGAATTAAGTGTTCTTATATTACAGTCTGATGAAGGTCTTGAGGTTATTTTTAATTAATAGCCTTCTGAATGCAGTTCGCATTCGGGTAACCACGGAGGTGTAGTGGTTACCATGCTAGCCTCTAGTTCCCGAGGTCGTAGGTTCAAACCCGGCGGAGGGCGATGGAGTTTTTTCGGGCGCAAAATCCTTAGCATGGATTGCTTCGGAAGGGAAGTAAAGCCGCTGGTCCCGTGTCGTAGATTTACGGCACATAACAGAACCTCAAGCCTGATAAAGAGGCCTCTGAGCAAAATTACCGGTCTTTCACGCCCAGTATACAATGGGACGCTAAGGACCACAGTACTTAGATTAGATTGGATTGCATTCTGTGAGTTCACTAGCAGCCATAAAGGCTTGTGAACATAGAACACGTCAAGGAAATGTACAAAAATTACACAGAATATAGAACATTTGAAATCAAATAGACACATACAATATGCGTGTCAAGGAAATGTACAATATAGTTACATATATATATACATAAATATTACATAGAATACAGAACATTTAAAATAAAATAAAGACATATTATATACAAAATGAAACAAATCCGGTGTATAAAATGGAGTACCTCCCTACCGTTATAAAGTTAACATTATATTTATAGACAAGAACAGTTATTTTAACTTTACTAGGCTTGTACCTTTGTTAGTCTCATCATTTTGTTCTATTTTATTTGTAATGCATAGCATTTACTGTCAGTTCTTAATATACATACATCTAAATAGCTTTATTAATTCTAGAACAGGCATCAAATGTAATTGGCAATTGTCATTGATATTTACTAATACTACTTAGAGAGCTATATACGTATTATCATCAGGATAATTTGTCATTCAGATAATCTTGTACAAAATAATAATGCTTTTGAGCATAGGTACTCTTTAACAGCAGTTTTAAAGACATTGAAATTGTCAAGTTTTCCCTTAAGATCATTAGGGAGAGTATTAAATATTTTTATGGTCTCGTAATATACACCTTTCTGGAAGCAAGAAAGCTTTGCGCTGGGATGATGGATGTTACCCTTTTGTCTAGTGTTTATCTCATGAATTTCTATGTTTGTTATAAATGTGGTTCGATTGCATACATAGAATTTTAAGATTGAAAATATGTACATGCAAGTAGAGGTAATATCTTCAGTCTTCCAAAAATATGTTTGCAAGAGTTTAAAGAGATGCTTAAAGAGCGTCCATAAATAAAACATATATAAAAAAGGGAGGTTAAATCCCGTTTATTGGTCAGTCTCCTTAGGTTTTTATTTTCAGGCATATTCAATTAATATCACGACCCAAATTACAATCACAGAACAAAATAAATACATGGTACATAGGAAGGCTTTATCAACGAGTTACTGAGCAGGTAGGGAGACAAGGAACATTCCGCAAAAATTGTTTTTAATCGGTAAAAGACCCGCGAGCAGCTTTTAGCCTGCTGTAAAAAGAAATCGTGTATATCTGAGAGGAGCTTACATCAAGTGAGGAATACTGCGAAATTAGCTGTATCTCTCCTAAAGGTAACTGAAGCAGCTATCCTCTATTACACTGACCATGTACCCACACGATCACAAAACCTCCTTCCACTTAATTCACAGGAAGTCGACTGTTCAACTATAGCCATTCATCCACAACATACTGAATCATTGATATCAAAAGAGCATATAGATAACTTTGAGATTAAAATGAGCTGAAGTGATGGCATATGCACGACAAAAATTACTACTCCTACTACTGCTATACTGCTTTTTTACTTTCTCTACTACGTATAGTAAGTAGGAGAAGTATTGCATTTCACCCAAAAATTCGATACCGAGATTTCACCGGAAATACATGTTTTGTGACCCCCTGAATCCAAAAAAAAGCATTTTTAGAAACATTTCCATCTGTATGTCTGTGTGTGTGTCTGTCTGCGAACAGCATAACTCAGAAACGAACAGTCGGATAAACACCAAACTTCGTATTTAGGTTCAGTATCTTCCAGAGATGCGACACGAAGGTTTTCAAGAAAATTCCCCCACCCCAGATTACGCTTTACATGGAACATTTTTCGAAAATTTTAATTTTCTCAAAAATGGCTCTAACGATTTTGATTAAAATATCATATGTTTAAGATATTTTCATGACAAATGAAATGTATATCTCGAATTTTCTTGGAATGTGTCCAAAAGTATTCTTCATTGTAAACGACTTTTCCATAACTGTAAACCATGAGAGATAGACAAAACTTTACTACACAAAAAATGTAGATCGCGTTAAAATACACAATTTATATCATATACATTTGTGTTGTTGAGTGAAACATTTTCGAGATATTGCTTGTTATTCCCTTAAATTTTCCAATACTTGTACTTTTTCTCAAATTCGTTATTCATTTTTTTGTCCTGGACATGCAAAGAGAATGGAATACTCCACATAGCAACCAGCTCTTAAAAGATTTGACTATCGCTTAAAGCCTACCATATTCCCCTTGCACCTACAAGAAAATTAGCAATAAGATTAACATCTCGATTAACATGAAGCATATGGAGAATAAGCGTTTGTAAAAATAGTTTGTACAAGAGTAGAGAAAGTCATGTGAGTGTAACACATCAGATTTTTTCGAAAGTTTTCAATTACAATTCACACTTTAAATGCTCCTCAGAGTCTTTATGGTTATTAAAAGCACGCGCCACATTTTGGAAATCACAAAAACAGTAACCCACAAAGCAAAAAACTTCAACAAGGCAAACGCAGAATCTCTTCATAGTTTCACCACTTTGCACTAGTGTACCTTCTCATAGAATAGAAGTAAATTGCGTAGTTTGAGATTATTTCTAGTCAAGAATGTATCGTTAATGATCCAGTAACCCAGGCAACGCCTGTGTCCCGCATTCCGAGGTCATGGGTTCGATTTCCGTGGCCGAGCTTCCTGATCCAAGGTTTTCTTGGGGGGGGGGCGGTTCTCCGGGTCGCCAGGTGAATGCTGAGAAGGTGCATTACAGCCCCCGAATTTCTAGTCCCCACATTCTCATTTCAGTTCACCTTTCATCAGCTTGGTCTGTTTCAGGATTGAAAGTGATAGCGTTGCATGGCAGGGGAAAAGGATGCTCTATGTAACCCTTCGTCCCCCAGTGCGATGTGCAAGCCTGCAGCGGGAGGTGGAGCCTTCACAGGCTATTGCCACAAAATTCAAGATACACATTTTATTTGTCATGCAAATATCTTTCATGTGTAGCATTTTAAACCAATCATTAGAGCCATTTTTGGGAAAATAAAAAGTTTCGGTACGGTAAAGAAAATATAATAGTTCTATATTGTAGGTCCATATTGTTGCTAACAAAATTCAGTCTGGCTGCTCAATCCAAGATTCTAAGTTCGATTCTCGTTGGAGAAATATTCTAACGGCTAACAAAACGAAAAAAGAAAATCATTTGACACAAACTGTGTATTTTAATCAAATCTATGTCCTATTACTTTTCCAATTATACAAAATAGTGTGAAGTTTAAGAAAATTCAATGTACACCACATTTTATTGGTCATAAAATCCTTAAAAGATATTTTTGACGAAACACATAAATGAAAAAAGAAAGGAAGTATAAAACGAAATTTTTTCTATGTGAAGCGTAGTTTTGGGTAGGGGGGTTTTCATGAAATCTTCGCCTGGCATGCTTTTTTTACTTTTTCTACTACGTACCTAGTAGGGAATAGGGGTAACATTCAACACACAAAAATCCTATATCGACATTTCACCAGAGGCCCGCTGCCTGTCTGTCTGTGAAGAGCATAAGCCAAAAACCAAATGTCCGATAATTACCAATCTTCGTATTTAAGTTCATATCTTATAACTATGCGACATAAAATCTTTTGAAGAACCCCCAGCCCAAACTACCCTTCACATTGAATATTTTCCGAAAATTTAGATTTTCTCATAAATGACTAACGGTTTTGATTAAAATACCACATATGTAATTTCTTTCAAATTAGCTTGTTTGTGGCATAAGTCATTTCGGAGATATCCGTTATTAAAGGATTAGATTGTTCAACACATTCATTCTTTTAAATTACTGTCAACATTCAGTTGTTTGTCGCGATGTCATGGAAACAGTATGGAATTTTAAGGCCAGCATATAGCGTCCAGTTGTTAAACATTTGACTATCGCTGGTCTCTATAACGAAATGTGTAATGTAGCTGTTTCTGTAAACGTTTATTTGGATTAAAATTATGTAACTAGAAAAAGAAAATCTTCGGTAAGAACCACAGGCGGTGGATACTCATGATACATGAAATGAAAACCTCGGTCAGGGATGACGGCTCTGACGGGATTAACCGCAGATCTCTGATGGCGAATGTCTGTATGCTGTTCACAGACACACACGCGGACCTTCTACATTTTTTTATTTTGGAGGACCCAAAACATGTATTATTTCAGGTGAAATCCCATCACGGAATTAGGGTGGAATACAATACTTCCTCTACTTATTGTAGACAAATAAGATGGAGAGAAAATAAAAATATAAATCAGAAAGGCGGTTTATGTATTCTCTGACCAAGCAGAAATAATTCACTAAAGAAAATATCGCCTCTCGACGCTACAGTCGACATATGTCACTGTGACGTAAAACTCCATTATATCAGCTATTTATTTACGCGCGTGGTTGAAAATTATGTCTGAAAACGAGAATTGGCTCAAATCCCAAATGAGCTTCTACAGGAATAGGATATTGTGTGGAGGGGGGAGGCTGGTTGCTGAAAAACAAGAGAAAATGAATTGGTCAGGAGGGGCAAATTGTTGTTTGTTGACCTTCCCCAATTTAGGGAGTCTTTTTGAAAGAAATGGGAAAACGAACAATGTTCCGTTGGCAGATTAAGCTTTGTCTCGCACTTCCAGTATAGGTTGCAGCATTTTATTGAACATTCCTCAAAAAGTTATAAACAGATGAAGAATTGGACGTGATAAGTAGAGGAAGTAATGTATTCAAGCCAAAAATTCTATAATGAGCTTTCAGCGGAGATACACGTTTTGACCTCCCTGTGTGTATGTGTCCGTGCTATATGTATATATTTATTTATTTATTTTGTGACTTCAGGTTTTAAACTGTCACCTCTCTCAGTTCTCACTGTCACTGTTTTGATCTAGTTCATTGAGACTTCACTAGTTCACACTGTATATATTGTGACTTTGTACAGTTTTTCAACTGTTACTTCTCTCAGTTCTCATTGTCACTGTTTTGATCTGGTTCAACTTTCACTGAGACTTCACTAGTTCACACTGTATATATTCTGACTTTGTACAGTTATTCAACTGTTACTTCTCTCAGTTCTCATTGTCACTGTTTTGATCTGGTTCAACTTTCACTGAGACTTCACTAGTTCACACTGTATATATTGTGACTTTGTACAGTTATTCAACTGTTACTTCTCTCAGTTCTCATTGTCACTGTTTTGATCTGGTTCACTGAGACTTCACTAGTTCACACTGTATATATTGTGACTCTGTACAGTTATTTAACTGTTACTTCTCTCAGTTCTCATTGTCACTGTTTTGATCTGGTTCACTGAGACTTCACTAGTTCACACTGTATATATTGTGACTTTGTACAGTTATTCAACTGTTACTTCTCTCAGTTCTCATTGTCACTGTTTTGATCTGGTTCACTGAGACTTCACTAGTTCACACTGTATATATTGTGACTGTACATTTATTCAACTGTTACTTCTCTCAGTTCTCATTGTCACTGTTTTGATCTGGTTCACTGAGACTTCACTAGTTCACACTGTATATATTGTGACTTTGTACAGTTATTCAACTGTTACTTCTCTCAGTTCTCATTGTCACTGTTTTGATCTCGTTCACTGGGACTTCACTAGTTCACACTGTATATATTGTGACTCTGTACAGTTATTTAACTGTTACTTCTCTCAGTTCTCATTGTCACTGTTTTGATCTGGTTCACTGAGACTTCACTAGTTCACACTGTATATATTGTGACTTTGTACAGTCATTCAACTGTTACTTCTCTCAGTTCTCACTGTCACTGTTTTGATCTGGTTCACTGGGACTTCACTAGTTCACACTGTATATATTGTGACTTTGTACAGTTATTCAACTGTTACTTCTCTCAGTTCTCACTGTCACTGTTTTGATCTGGTTCAACTTTCACTGAGACTTCACTAGTTCACACTGTATATATTGTGACTTTGTACAGTTATTCAACTGTTACTTCTCTCAGTTCTCATTGTCACTGTTTTGATCTGGTTCACTGAGACTTCACTAGTTCACACTGTATATATTGTGACTCTGTACAGTTATTTAACTGTTACTTCTCTCAGTTCTCATTGTCACTGTTTTGATCTGGTTCAACTTTCACTGAGACTTCACTAGTTCACACTGTATATATTGTGACTTTGTACAGTTATTCAACTGTTACTTCTCTCAGTTCTCACTGTCACTGTTTTGATCTGGTTCAACTTTCACTGAGACTTCACTAGTTCACACTGTATATATTGTGACTTTGTACAGTTATTCAACTGTCACTTCTCCCAGTTCTCATTGTCACTGTTTTGATCTGGTTCAACTTTCACTGAGACTTCACTAGTTCACACTGTATATATTGTGACTTTGTACAGTTTTTCAACTGTTACTTCTCTCAGTTCTCATTGTCACTGTTTTGATCTGGTTCACTGAGACTTCACTAGTTCACACTGTATATATTGTGACTGTCCAGTTTTTCAACTGTTACTTCTCTCAGTTCTCATTGTCACTGTTTTGATCTGGTTCAACTTTCACTGAGACTTCACTAGTTCACACTGCATATATATTGTGACTTTGTACAGTTATTCAACTGTTACTTCTCTCAGTTCTCATTGTCTCTGTTTTGATCTGGTTCAACTTTCACTGAGACTTCACTAGTTCACACTGTATATATTGTGAATTTGTACAGTTATTCAACTGTTACTTCTCTCAGTTCTCATTGTCACTGTTTTGATCTGGTTCACTGAGACTTCACTAGTTCACACTGTATATATTGTGACTTTGTACATTTATTCAACTGTTACTTCTCTCAGTTCTCATTGTCACTGTTTTGATCTGGTTCACTGAGACTTCACTAGTTCACACTGTATATATTGTGACTTTGTACAGTTATTCAACTGTTACTTCTCTCAGTTCTCATTGTCACTGTTTTGATCTGGTTCACTGGGACTTCACTAGTTCACACTGTATATATTGTGACTCTGTACAGTTATTCAACTGTTACTTCTCTCAGTTCTCATTGTCACTGTTTTGATCTGGTTCACTGAGACTTCACTAGTTCACACTGTATATATTGTGACTTTGTACAGTTACTCAACTGTTACTTCTCTCAGTTCTCACTGTCACTGTTTTGATCTGGTTCACTGGGACTTCACTAGTTCACACTGTATATATTGTGACTTTGTACAGTTATTCAACTGTCACTTCTCTCAGTTCTCATTGTCACTGTTTTGATCTGGTTCAACTTTCACTGAGACTTCACTAGTTCACACTGTATATATTGTGACTTTGTACAGTTTTTCAACTGTTACTTCTCTCAGTTCTCATTGTCACAGTTTTGATCTGGTTCACTGAGACTTCACTAGTTCACACTGTATATATTGTGACTGTCCAGTTTTTCAACTGTTACTTCTCTCAGTTCTCATTGTCAGTGTTTTGATCTGGTTCACTGAGACTTCACTAGTTCACACTGTATATATTGTGACTTTGTACAGTTATTCAACTGTTACTTCTCTCAGTTCTCACTGTCACTGTTTTGATCTGGTTCAACTTTCACTGAGACCTCACTAGTTCACACTGTATATATTGTGACTGTCCAGTTTTTCAACTGTTACTTCTATCAGATCTCATTGTCACTGTTTTGATCTGGTTCAACTTCCACTGAGACCTCACTAGTTCACGCTGTATATATTGTGACTTTGTACAGTTTTTCAACCGTTACTTCTCTCAGTTCTCACTGTCACTGTTTTGATCTGGTTCACTGAGACTTCACTAGTTCACACTGTATATATTGTGACTTTGTACAGTTATTCAACTGTTACTTCTCTCAGTTCTCACTGTCACTGTTTTGATCTGGTTCAACTTTCACTGAGACTTCACTAGTTCACACTGTATATATTGTGACTTTGTACAGTTATTCAACTGTCACTTCTCTCAGTTCTCATTGTCACTGTTTTGATCTGGTTCAACTTTCACTGAGACTTCACTAGTTCACACTGTATATATTGTGACTTTGTACAGTTTTTCAACTGTTACTTCTCTCAGTTCTCATTGTCACTGTTTTGATCTGGTTCACTGAGACTTCACTAGTTCACACTGTATATATTGTGACTGTCCAGTTTTTCAACTGTTACTTCTCTCAGTTCTCATTGTCACTGTTTTGATCTGGTTCAACTTTCACTGAGACCTCACTAGTTCACACTGTATATATTGTGACTTTGTACAGTTATTCAACTGTTACTTCTCTCAGTTCTCATTGTCACTGTTTTGATCTGGTTCAACTTTCACTGAGACCTCACTAGTTCACACTGTATATATTGTGACTTTGTACAGTTTTTCAACTGTTACTTCTCTCAGTTCTCATTGTCACAGTTTTGATCTGGTTCACTGAGACTTCACTAGTTCACACTGTATATATTGTGACTGTACATTTATTCAACTGTTACTTCTCTCAGTTCTCATTGTCACTGTTTTGATCTGGTTCACTGAGACTTCACTAGTTCACACTGTATATATTGTGACTTTGTACAGTTATTCAACTGTTACTTCTCTCAGTTCTCACTGTCACTGTTTTGATCTGGTTCACTGAGACTTCACTAGTTCACACTGTATATATTGTGACTTTGTACAGTTATTCAACTGTTACTTCTCTCAGTTCTCATTGTCACTGTTTTGATCTGGTTCACTGAGACTTCACTAGTTCACACTGTATATATTGTGACTTTGTACATTTATTCAACTGTTACTTCTCTCAGTTCTCATTGTCACTGTTTTGATCTGGTTCACTGAGACTTCACTAGTTCACACTGTATATATTGTGACTTTGTACATTTATTCAACTTTTACTTCTCTCAGTTCTCATTGTCACTGTTTTGATCTGGTTCACTGAGACTTCACTAGTTCACACTGTATATATTGTGACTTTGTACAGTTATTCAACTGTTACTTCTCTCAGTTCTCATTGTCACTGTTTTAATCTGGTTCCCTGGGACTTCACTAGTCCACACTGTATATATTGTGACTTTGTACAGTTATTCAACTGTTACTTCTCTCAGTTCTCATTGTCACTGTTTTGATCTGGTTCACTGAGACTTCACTAGTTCACACTGTATATATTGTGACTTTGTACAGTTATTCAACTGTTACTTCTCTCAGTTCTCATTGTCACTGTTTTAATCTGGTTCCCTGGGACTTCACTAGTCCACACTGTATATATTGTGACTTTGTACAGTTATTCAACTGTTACTTCTCTCAGTTCTCATTGTCACTGTTTTGATCTGGTTCACTGAGACTTCACTTGTTCACACTGTATATATTGTGACTTTGTACAGTTATTCAACTGTTACTTCTCTCAGTTCTCACTGTCACTGTTTTGATCTGGTTCACTGGGACTTCACTAGTTCACACTGTATATATTGTGACTTTGTACAGTTTTTCAGCTGTTACTTCTCTCTGTTCTCACTGTCACTGTTTTGATCTGGTTCACTGAGACTTCACTAGTTCACACTGTATATATTGTGACTTTGTCCAGTTTTTCAACTGTTACTTCTCTCAGTTCTCAATGTCACTGTTTTGATCTGGTTCAACTTTCACTGAGACCTCACTAGTTCACACTGTATATATTGTGACTTTGTCCAGTTTTACAACTGTTACTTCTCTCAGTTCTCATTGTCACTGTTTTGATCTGGTTCAACTTTCACTGAGACTTCACTAGTTCACACTGTATATATTGTGACTTTGTCCAGTTTTACAACTGTTACTTCTCTTAGTTCTCATTGTCACTGTTTTGATCTGGTTCAACTTTCACTGAGACTTCACTAGTTCACACTGTATATATTGTGACTTTGTACAGTTTTTCAGCTGTTACTTCTCTCTGTTCTCACTGTCACTGTTTTGATCTGGTTCACTGAGACTTCACTAGTTCACACTGTATATATTGTGACTTTGTGCAGTTTTTCAACTGTCACTTCTCTCAGTTCTCACTGTCACTGTTTTGATCTGGTTCAACTTTCACTGAGACCTCACTAGTTCACACTGTATATATTGTGACTTTGTACAGTTTTTCAACTGTTACTTCTCTCAGTTCTCAATGTCACTGTTTTTTTCTGGTTCAACTTTCACTGAGACTTCACTAGTTCACACTGCATATATATTGTGACTTTGTACAGTTATTCAACTGTTACTTCTCTCAGTTCTCATTGTCTCTGTTTTGATCTGGTTCAACTTTCTCTGAGACTTCACTAGTTCACACTGTATATATTGTGACTTTGTACAGTTATTCAACTGTTACTTCTCTCAGTTCTCATTGTCACTGTTTTGATCTGGTTCACTGAGACTTCACTAGTTCACACTGTATATATTGTGACTCTGTACAGTTATTTAACTGTTACTTCTCTCAGTTCTCATTGTCACTGTTTTGATCTGGTTCACTGAGACTTCACTAGTTCACACTGTATATATTGTGACTTTGTACAGTTATTCAACTGTTACTTCTCTCAGTTCTCATTGTCACTGTTTTGATCTGGTTCACTGAGACTTCACTAGTTCACACTGTATATATTGTGACTTTGTACATTTATTCAACTGTTACTTCTCTCAGTTCTCATTGTCACTGTTTTGATCTGGTTCACTGAGACTTCACTAGTTCACACTGTATATATTGTGACTTTGTACAGTTATTCAACTGTTACTTCTCTCAGTTCTCATTGTCACTGTTTTGATCTGGTTCACTGGGACTTCACTAGTTCAAACTGTATATATTGTGACTCTGTACAGTTATTTAACTGTTACTTCTCTCAGTTCTCATTGTCACTGTTTTGATCTGGTTCACTGAGACTTCACTAGTTCACACTGTATATATTGTGACTTTGTACAGTTATTCAACTGTTACTTCTCTCAGTTCTCACTGTCACTGTTTTGATCTGGTTCACTGGGACTTCACTAGTTCACACTGTATATATTGTGACTTTGTACAGTTATTCAACTGTTACTTCTCTCAGTTCTCACTGTCACTGTTTTGATCTGGTTCAACTTTCACTGAGACTTCATTAGTTCACACTGTATATATTGTGACTTTGTACAGTTATTCAACTGTTACTTCTCTCAGTTCTCATTGTCACTGTTTTGATCTGGTTCACTGAGACTTCACTAGTTCACACTGTATATATTGTGACTCTGTACAGTTATTTAACTGTTACTTCTCTCAGTTCTCATTGTCACTGTTTTGATCTGGTTCAACTTTCACTGAGACTTCACTAGTTCACACTGTATATATTGTGACTTTGTACAGTTATTCAACTGTCACTTCTCTCAGTTCTCATTGTCACTGTTTTGATCTGGTTCAACTTTCACTGAGACTTCACTAGTTCACACTGTATATATTGTGACTTTGTACAGTTTTTCAACTGTTACTTCTCTCAGTTCTCACTGTCACTGTTTTGATCTGGTTCAACTTTCACTGAGACTTCACTAGTTCACACTGTATATATTGTGACTTTGTACAGTTTTTGAACTCTTAATTCTCTCAGTTCTCATTGTCACTGTTTTGATCTAGTTCAACTTTCACTGAGACTTCACTAGTTCACACTGTATATATTGTGACTTTGTACAGTTTTTCAACTGTTACTTCTCTCAGTTCTCATTGTCACTGTTTTGATCTGGTTCAACTTTCATTGAGACCTCACTAGTTCACACTGTATATATTGTGACTTTGTACAGTTTTTGAACTCTTAATTCTCTCAGTTCTCATTGTCACTGTTTTGATCTGGTTCTCTGAGACTTCACTAGTTCACACTGTATATATTGTGACTTTGTACAGTTTTTGAACTCTTAATTCTCTCAGTTCTCATTGTCACTGTTTTGATCTGGTTCACTGAGACTTCACTAGTTCACACTGTATATATTGTGACTTTGTACAGTTATTCAACTGTTACTTCTCTCAGTTCTCATTGTCACTGTCTTGATCTGGTTCACTGAGACTTCACTAGTTCACACTGCATATATATTGTGACTTTGTACAGTTATTCAACTGTTACTTCTCTCAGTTCTCATTGTCACTGTTTTGATCTGGTTCACTGAGAGTTCACTAGTTCACACTGTATATATTGTGACTTTGTACAGTTATTCAACTGTTACTTCTCTCAGTTCTCATTGTCACTGTTTTGATCTGGTTCAACTTTCACTGAGACTTCACTAGTTCACACTGTATATATTGTGACTTTGTACAGTTTTTGAACTCTTAATTCTCTCAGTTCTCATTGTCACTGTTTTGATCTGGTTCACTGAGACTTCACTAGTTCACACTGTATATATTGTGACTTTGTACAGTTATTCAACTGTTACTTCTCTCAGTTCTCATTGTCACTGTTTTGATCTGGTTCACTGAGACTTCACTAGTTCACACTGCATATATATTGTGACTTTGTACATTTATTCAACTGTTACTTCTCTCAGTTCTCATTGTCACTGTTTTGATCTGGTTCACTGAGACTTCACTAGTTCACACTGTATATATTGTGACTTTGTACAGTTATTCAACTGTTACTTCTCTCAGTTCTCATTGTCACTGTTTTGATCTGGTTCACTGGGACTTCACTAGTTCACACTGTATATATTGTGACTCTGTACAGTTATTCAACTGTTACTTCTCTCAGTTCTCATTGTCACTGTTTTGATCTGGTTCACTGAGACTTCACTAGTTCACACTGTATATATTGTGACTTTGTACAGTTATTCAACTGTTACTTCTCTCAGTTCTCACTGTCACTGTTTTGATCTGGTTCACTGGGACTTCACTAGTTCACACTGCATATATATTGTGACTTTGTACATTTATTCAACTGTTACTTCTCTCAGTTCTCATTGTCACTGTTTTGATCTGGTTCACTGAGACTTCACTAGTTCACACTGTATATATTGTGACTTTGTACAGTTATTCAACTGTTACTTCTCTCAGTTCTCATTGTCACTGTTTTGATCTGGTTCACTGGGACTTCACTAGTTCACACTGTATATATTGTGACTCTGTACAGTTATTCAACTGTTACTTCTCTCAGTTCTCATTGTCACTGTTTTGATCTGGTTCACTGAGACTTCACTAGTTCACACTGTATATATTGTGACTTTGTACAGTTATTCAACTGTTACTTGTCTCAGTTCTCACTGTCACTGTTTTGATCTGGTTCACTGGGACTTCACTAGTTCACACTGTATATATTGTGACTTTGTACAGTTATTCAACTGTCACTTCTCTCAGTTCTCATTGTCACTGTTTTGATCTGGTTCAACTTTCACTGAGACTTCACTAGTTCACACTGTATATATTGTGACTTTGTACAGTTTTTCAACTGTTACTTCTCTCAGTTCTCATTGTCACAGTTTTGATCTGGTTCACTGAGACTTCACTAGTTCACACTGTATATATTGTGACTGTCCAGTTTTTCAACTGTTACTTCTCTCAGTTCTCATTGTCAGTGTTTTGATCTGGTTCACTGAGACTTCACTAGTTCACACTGTATATATTGTGACTTTGTACAGTTATTCAACTGTTACTTCTCTCAGTTCTCACTGTCACTGTTTTGATCTGGTTCAACTTTCACTGAGACCTCACTAGTTCACACTGTATATATTGTGACTGTCCAGTTTTTCAACTGTTACTTCTATCAGATCTCATTGTCACTGTTTTGATCTGGTTCAACTTCCACTGAGACCTCACTAGTTCACGCTGTATATATTGTGACTTTGTACAGTTTTTCAACTGTTACTTCTCTCAGTTCTCACTGTCACTGTTTTGATCTGGTTCACTGAGACTTCACTAGTTCACACTGTATATATTGTGACTTTGTACAGTTATTCAACTGTTACTTCTCTCAGTTCTCACTGTCACTGTTTTGATCTGGTTCAACTTTCACTGAGACTTCACTAGTTCACACTGTATATATTGTGACTTTGTACAGTTATTCAACTGTCACTTCTCTCAGTTCTCATTGTCACTGTTTTGATCTGGTTCAACTTTCACTGAGACTTCACTAGTTCACACTGTATATATTGTGACTTTGTACAGTTTTTCAACTGTTACTTCTCTCAGTTCTCATTGTCACTGTTTTGATCTGGTTCACTGAGACTTCACTAGTTCACACTGTATATATTGTGACTGTCCAGTTTTTCAACTGTTACTTCTCTCAGTTCTCATTGTCACTGTTTTGATCTGGTTCAACTTTCACTGAGACCTCACTAGTTCACACTGTATATATTGTGACTTTGTACAGTTATTCAACTGTTACTTCTCTCAGTTCTCATTGTCACTGTTTTGATCTGGTTCAACTTTCACTGAGACCTCACTAGTTCACACTGTATATATTGTGACTTTGTACAGTTTTTCAACTGTTACTTCTCTCAGTTCTCATTGTCACAGTTTTGATCTGGTTCACTGAGACTTCACTAGTTCACACTGTATATATTGTGACTGTACATTTATTCAACTGTTACTTCTCTCAGTTCTCATTGTCACTGTTTTGATCTGGTTCACTGAGACTTCACTAGTTCACACTGTATATATTGTGACTTTGTACAGTTATTCAACTGTTACTTCTCTCAGTTCTCACTGTCACTGTTTTGATCTGGTTCACTGAGACTTCACTAGTTCACACTGTATATATTGTGACTTTGTACAGTTATTCAACTGTTACTTCTCTCAGTTCTCATTGTCACTGTTTTGATCTGGTTCACTGAGACTTCACTAGTTCACACTGTATATATTGTGACTTTGTACATTTATTCAACTGTTACTTCTCTCAGTTCTCATTGTCACTGTTTTGATCTGGTTCACTGAGACTTCACTAGTTCACACTGTATATATTGTGACTTTGTACATTTATTCAACTGTTACTTCTCTCAGTTCTCATTGTCACTGTTTTGATCTGGTTCACTGAGACTTCACTAGTTCACACTGTATATATTGTGACTTTGTACAGTTATTCAACTGTTACTTCTCTCAGTTCTCATTGTCACTGTTTTAATCTGGTTCCCTGGGACTTCACTAGTCCACACTGTATATATTGTGACTTTGTACAGTTATTCAACTGTTACTTCTCTCAGTTCCCATTGTCACTGTTTTGATCTGGTTCACTGAGACTTCACTAGTTCACACTGTATATATTGTGACTTTGTACAGTTATTCAACTGTTACTTCTCTCAGTTCTCATTGTCACTGTTTTAATCTGGTTCCCTGGGACTTCACTAGTCCACACTGTATATATTGTGACTTTGTACAGTTATTCAACTGTTACTTCTCTCAGTTCTCGTTGTCACTGTTTTGATCTGGTTCACTGAGACTTCACTTGTTCACACTGTATATATTGTGACTTTGTACAGTTATTCAACTGTTACTTCTCTCAGTTCTCACTGTCACTGTTTTGATCTGGTTCACTGGGACTTCACTAGTTCACACTGTATATATTGTGACTTTGTACAGTTTTTCAGCTGTTACTTCTCTCTGTTCTCACTGTCACTGTTTTGATCTGGTTCACTGAGACTTCACTAGTTCACACTGTATATATTGTGACTTTGTCCAGTTTTTCAACTGTTACTTCTCTCAGTTCTCAATGTCACTGTTTTGATCTGGTTCAACTTTCACTGAGACCTCACTAGTTCACACTGTATATATTGTGACTTTGTCCAGTTTTACAACTGTTACTTCTCTCAGTTCTCATTGTCACTGTTTTGATCTGGTTCAGCTTTCACTGAGACTTCACTAGTTCACACTGTATATATTGTGACTTTGTCCAGTTTTACAACTGTTACTTCTCTTAGTTCTCATTGTCACTGTTTTGATCTGGTTCAACTTTCACTGAGACTTCACTAGTTCACACTGTATATATTGTGACTTTGTACAGTTTTTCAGCTGTTACTTCTCTCTGTTCTCACTGTCACTGTTTTGATCTGGTTCACTGAGACTTCACTAGTTCACACTGTATATATTGTGACTTTGTGCAGTTTTTCAACTGTCACTTCTCTCAGTTCTCACTGTCACTGTTTTGATCTGGTTCAACTTTCACTGAAACCTCACTAGTTCACACTGTATATATTGTGACTTTGTACAGTTTTTCAACTGTTACTTCTCTCAGTTCTCAATGTCACTGTTTTTTTCTGGTTCAACTTTCACTGAGACTTCACTAGTTCACACTGCATATATATTGTGACTTTGTACAGTTTTTCAACTGTTACTTCTCTCAGTTCTCACTGTCACTGTTTTGATCTGGTTCAACTTTCATTGAGACCTCACTAGTTCACACTCTATATATTGTGACTTTGTACAGTTTTTGAACTCTTAATTCTCTCAGTTCTCATTGTCACTGTTTTGATCTGGTTCTCTGAGACTTCACTAGTTCACACTGTATATATTGTGACTTTGTACAGTTTTTGAACTCTTAATTCTCTCAGTTCTCATTGTCACTGTTTTGATCTGGTTCACTGAGACTTCACTAGTTCACACTGTATATATTGTGACTTTGTACAGTTATTCAACTGTTACTTCTCTCAGTTCTCATTGTCACTGTTTTGATCTGGTTCACTGAGACTTCACTAGTTCACACTGCATATATATTGTGACTTTGTACAGTTATTCAACTGTTACTTCTCTCAGTTCTCATTGTCACTGTTTTGATCTGGTTCACTGAGAGTTCACTAGTTCACACTGTATATATTGTGACTTTGTACAGTTATTCAACTGTTACTTCTCTCAGTTCTCATTGTCACTGTTTTGATCTGGTTCAACTTTCACTGAGACTTCACTAGTTCACACTGTATATATTGTGACTTTGTACAGTTATTCAACTGTCACTTCTCTCAGTTCTCATTGTCACTGTTTTGATCTGGTTCAACTTTCACTGAGACTTCACTAGTTCACACTGTATATATTGTGACTTTGTACAGTTATTCAACTGTCACTTCTCTCAGTTCTCATTGTCACTGTTTTGATCTGGTTCAACTTTCACTGAGACTTCACTAGTTCACACTGTATATATTGTGACTTTATACAGTTTTTCAACTGTTACTTCTCTCAGTTCTCATTGTCACTGTTTTGATCTGGTTCAACTTTCACTGAGACCTCACTAGTTCACACTGTATATATTGTGACTTTGTACAGTTATTCAACTGTTACTTCTCTCAGTTCTCATTGTCACTGTTTTGATCTGGTTCAACTTTCATTGAGAGCTCACTAGTTCACACTGTATATATTGTGACTTTGTACAGTTTTTGAACTCTTAATTCTCTCAGTTCTCATTGTCACTGTTTTGATCTGGTTCTCTGAGACTTCACTAGTTCACACTGTATATATTGTGACTTTGTACAGTTTTTGAACTCTTAATTCTCTCAGTTCTCATTGTCACTGTTTTGATCTGGTTCACTGAGACTTCACTAGTTCACACTGTATATATTGTGACTTTGTACAGTTATTCAACTGTTACTTCTCTCAGTTCTCATTGTCACTGTTTTGATCTGGTTCACTGAGACTTCACTAGTTCACACTGTATATATTGTGACTTTGTACATTTATTCAACTGTTACTTCTCTCAGTTCTCATTGTCACTGTTTTGATCTGGTTCACTGAGAGTTCACTAGTTCACACTGTATATATTGTGACTTTGTACAGTTATTCAACTGTTACTTCTCTCAGTTCTCATTGTCACTGTTTTGATCTGGTTCACTGAGACTTCACTAGTTCACACTGTATATATTGTGACTTTGTACAGTTATTCAACTGTTACTTCTCTCAGTTCTCACTGTCACTGTTTTGATCTGGTTCACTGGGACTTCACTAGTTCACACTGTATATATTGTGACTTTGTACAGTTATTCAACTGTTACTTCTCTCAGTTCTCACTGTCACTGTTTTGATCTGGTTCAACTTTCACTGAGACTTCACTAGTTCACACTGTATATATTGTGACTTTGTACAGTTATTCAACTGTCACTTCTCTCAGTTCTCATTGTCACTGTTTTGATCTGGTTCAACTTTCACTGAGACTTCACTAGTTCACACTGTATATTTTGTGACTTTGTACAGTTTTTCAACTGTTACTTCTCTCAGTTCTCATTGTCACTGTTTTGATCTGGTTCACTGAGACTTCACTAGTTCACACTGTATATATTGTGACTGTCCAGTTTTTTAAACTGTTACTTCTCTCAGTTCTCATTGTCAGTGTTTTGATCTGGTTCAACTTTCACTGAGACCTCACTAGTTCACACTGTATATATTGTGACTTTGTACAGTTTTTCAGCTGTTACTTCTCTCTGTTCTCACTGTCACTGTTTTGATCTGGTTCACTGAGACTTCACTAGTTCACACTGTATATATTGTCACTTTGTCCAGTTTTTCAACTGTTACTTCTCTCAGTTCTCAATGTCACTGTTTTGATCTGGTTCAACTTTCACTGAGACTTCACTAGTTCAAACTGTATATATTGTGGTTTTGTGCAGTTTTTCAACTGTCACTTCTCTCAGTTCTCACTGTCACTGTTTTGATCTGGTTCAACTTTCACTGAGACTTCACTAGTTCAAACTGTATATATTGTGACTTTGTTCAGTTTTTCAACTGTCACTTCTCTCAGTTCTCACTGTCACTGTTTTGATCTGGTTCAACGTTCACTGAGACTTCACTAGTTCACACTGTATATATTGTGACTTTGTACAGTTTTTCAACTGTGACTTCTCTCAGTTCTCACTGTCACTGTTTTGATCTGGTTCAACTTTCACTGAGACTTCACTAGTTCAAACTGTATATATTGTGACTTTGTTCAGTTTTTCAACTGTCACTTCTCTCAGTTCTCACTGTCAGTGTTTTGATCTGGTTCAACTTTCACTGAGACTTCACTAGTTCAAACTGTATATATTGTGACTTTGTTCAGTTTTTCAACTGTCACTTCTCTCAGTTCTCACTGTCACTGTTTTGATCTGGTTCAACTTTCACTGAGACTTCACTAGTTCACACTGTATATATTGTGACTTTGTACAGTTTTTCAACTGTTACTTCTCTCAGTTCTCACTGTCACTGTTTTGATCTGGTTCAACTTTCACTGAGACTTCACTAGTTCAAACTGTATATATTGTGACTTTGTTCAGTTTTTCAACTGTCACTTCTCTCAGTTCTCACTGTCACTGTTTTGATCTGGTTCAACTTTCACTGAGACTTCACTAGTTCACACTATTTCAGTGTGTTTTAACTTACATCAGGCAATGAAGCGATTAAATCTTTCAGCTTTCTGAATTTTTAGGTAAGTAATTCTAGTGTTGAACTTTCTGCTGGTTCTGTAATTTCACCTGGTGCTTCCATTTCAATTTCTTCTGAATTCACAATTACCGCCATTTAACCTTTGCTTAGGTTATACTAGATAAAAGAATAACGTTCTTGATCAAGGAAAGCGGAAGTCTGCCAATTTAATGAATAGGTTAACTGTACAACAATATAATTTGAAGTATGACGGTTTGTATTGTTAACAGATAATGCTAGCGACACCAGAAATAAATTAATCTTGTAAAAAGCCACAATGAAAGTAAAACCTAACCAAACCAAGTCGAGTTGTTAAACATGTGCAAATACAAAGGGTAACTGCCATGTGATTGGACTTGATCCCAGGGTTGGTCACAATGCAGCGGTATAAAAATGTTAAGGCACTAGTGCGATAATGTAAAGCTATTACTTCGTGTGTACTATGTTACGTTTAGTCCATGCTGTCTAAAAACTGTTTTATGGAGGAAATGTTGAGGGTGTTCTGCACGAATAGGGCTGTTTTGTGAATAATAAAATGTTACTCCTTTCATGCGGCAATGCAGAAAACCCCGTAATTGGAGATGGGGATGAAAGCTGTGGTAGGAGATTTAAGACGCACATTGTTTACGTTAAGAATGGCAATACTGCGGGGTGATATCGCAAAGAACTACTCCTTAAGGAAGGCGACGTGGAAATTACTTTTCACTACGGAAAGCTTTCTCAATACTTTTGTGAAATTAAAATATAAATAATGTTCTGTTCATTACTTAGGGGTGGTGTAACCGAGCGGGATATCTCAGGCGGCAAAGTCTGTGGCCCGCGACGACCGCCCACTGGGACCCATGGGTTTTTGGGATGTTTTCCCGGTTCGTCAGGCGAATGACGGAGTGGGTTCTTTTATCTCCCGAATTTCCTCTCCCTCCATTTCATTCTCCTTCGCTCCGTTTGGTCTGTTTCAGGTTTGGAATTGTCGGCGATGGGATTTCGGTGCAGCGTGGCAGGGAAAAACATGCTGTCTGTGAAGTTTTTCTGTCCTTCGACTGGTTGACGGGGTATAAGGACCGCTCCCGGTCTGGACTCTGTTATTGCTGTGCCGTCATTCCTGATAGCCGCCGCTCGGTGTCTCCCTTCACCTAAACCCTTCCTCCCGAGGGCGCCCTCTCGTGAGGGCGCAGGTACAATATCCGGATTCACTGGCTGGTTGACGAATTCCCTTCGCTTCACAATGCAGTTCAATAGGGTGGTGTAACAAAAGCCAACCTCTACCAGCGGGCGAGATTTGAAAATATATGGCGGAGAGAATTCAGCAAAAATGGGTCTGTCTTCTCAATAAAATATAATATAATGTCGCTCTCTTCGTTCTTTTAGAGCTTGTGGTGTGAAGATAACATTCATAAAGAGGAAAATGATGGGTGGGAGCCAATCAGTAGGATTTTCAATTGGAATGCTACATTTGGCACGATAAATTTAAAGAGTTGAATACCAGCAATGTTATATATTACGAAAACCATCAAAGCTCTGAGAAACGTCGAGTATTTCTGAAGGTTATTGCAACAAGAACTGAAGCACTAATTCCTACCTGGCTTAGGTCTTTTAATTGTACACTTGGAATCTCCCAATTGAAAACAAAGAAAAGAGTAACGTAATTTTAAAGTATACATTAACATAATTTTTCCTGGTCCATCCTCAGTAACTACCAACAGAAACTTAAATAAAGGTTTAAAACTTTTATTCTTTAGGTCTGATAATCTCTGATTGTGCCACTATTTTAGTGACAAATGCAAAAACAGAGAAAGAAAATTTCGCAGTCGGTAGGACTCGAACCTACGCTCCCAGACGCCTTAACCACTCGGCCACGACTGCCCTGGTCTGAGATCGATCCCTTGCTGCTGATGTCTGAGTTTAGATTGAATTGTGTTCTGTAAATTCATTGGTGATGGAGCTAGCTGGCGCCGCGGTAACTGAGGGACTCGCATTCAGGAAGATCCGGGTTCAAACCCCCTGTGCCGATTAAAAGATTTTTCGCGGTTTTCCTCGGTTGCTAAGTGAATCATGAGTTGAATAATTTGATGGGCGAGTTTTCCTGTCATCCCTACATTTGATTTCCTTGTTGATCATCAGCCGTCCTGACCCAAGCCTTGGGGGTGTGAGTGCTACAACGTTACGAACAACAGACAGACCCATGCACATGTCAAGCAATTTGTCTACATATATGCTTATGGCACGTATTAAAATAAATAAATTTAGGTGGGAAAATATGAAGGTAAACAGGGTTAAAGAAGTAACAAACATTTCCCTTTAGTTACAGAGCTTATATATGTACATACTAGAGGTTGATTTATGAAGAATTGACACATTTATTTCTTTAATTGTTTCAAAACGAATTATGGTAGCGACAACTTATTATACCTGAAATGCAGAGGAATGTTGGGAGATTATTTACCTCTATAGCAGATGTTGAAAATGTCCTCCATTCTGCATAAGGCACAACTCAACACGTCGTTGCATGTTACTGGCCACTCGTTGGAGGACTCTGTTGTCAATAGCTTGCATCTCCTGTGTAATGTTGTGCTTCAGATCATACAATGTCTGGGGACGTGTGGCATAAACACTGTCTTTTAAGTAACCCCATAGAAAGGAGTCCGGCGATGTCAAATCTAGGTTCTTGAAAATTATGCGGTCGTCAAAGAAACTTGCAATTAGTGCCATGGATTCATTTGATGTATGGCATGTAGCGCCGTCCTGCTGAAAATATCCTTGACTCAGCTCTACATCGTCTAGTTGCTCAGCAACTGCATGTAAATCTGTCGGTACTCTGCAGTGTTCACATTGTTTAAAACAATTGGTGCCACTATTCTCTGTGCTGATATTCCTCACCAAACTCCGATTTTAACCGGGGACATAGGTGCTTCATTACTAACATGTGGATTTTCGTTGGCCGTGAGTTATTTGAGTTCACATAGTCAGATAAATGGAACCAAGCTTCATCTGTGAACCATGTGATGGACAATATGGGAGGATTTTGCACAATGAACGTCTGAAACCAACGACAATAATTCACTTGTCTATCCTTATCAGGTTCCTGTAACTGATGGACAACCGTAATCCTATACGGCTTTAGACCTGCACTTTTCACAGCTCTCTGACACATTCAGTAGCTGTACCCTGTCTCCTGCGACAAACGTCTTAATTATTTTTTGGGTGACTAATCCAGTCGCGCTTTACGTCTACAACAACCGTGGGAAGCCTAGATGAACGAGTTTTGCCTTTTTCACTCATCAGAGATCCAATTGTTTCCAATTTGTTTACCAGTCCCAGTATTGCGCTTCTTTGGGGAGGATTGCGAACACCAAATTCTCTCTGGTATGCCCTTTGAGCAGCTGTAATTAAATTCATAATCCAGTATTGCTTTACAAGGAAGAGTCGTTCATTTAATGTGTACTCTATTTTCACGTTGACTAGAACAAAATCTCAAAAACAGTTGCCTACAATAAAACTAACTATTACGAATAAAACATGAACATCTGCGCATATAGTGACAGGCAATCGAAACTCCAGGACATTCTCCTTAATTTGGTGCTAAAATTGGAGCATTGAGTGAATTTCGAACAGAATAAAGAAATACATGTGTCAGTTCTTCATAAATGACTCTGTAGCTGACTACTCGACGTTGCACGGGTAGAGGTTTAAACTAATGACGATTTAATTAATTTCATTTACCTCCCCTCTCATTCTTTATGAAATTTTTACGCAACAATCTAGAGTATTTTTATGGTCAATCGTCCCCTTTGCCCCTTATAATTGTAATTTCTTGCAGCCCCGGATATTCCCAATAACGGATGAAATATCCCCCGATATTCACACAAAAGCATGTGAAACATCGGGGGAATGTCTGATTTGCTTAACGTCCCCACAATAATCTTCCAAGTTCTGGAAATACTGCATAGTTTGTAACTACCCTTTGGTGGTGGAACAATCATCGGTCGGAATAGTCGAGTAATTCTTCAATATATATAATTTCAGTAGGAGAAACCTTAAAACTTTGTAGCTTCTCCTTCGTCCCATAGTTATTTAATGATATAAAATCTACATAGTTTCATATAATACACGGACACCTAACACATACAACGAAATAGAGGTGAAGCTGGTGAATATAAGATTTCCCCATTCCCAGCCAACCGCTTGAAAAATACACACACAGTCTGTGACCATCGAGAAAAATAACCTTCTCAGTTGTTAATATAAAATATTAGTCACTGATGTCTAATGTCAGCAGTTTTCTCTATATACAATTATTTAGCATGTCCTGCTGAGAAACTTGATTATAATATACGAGGTGACCCAAACAAGGCATCCTTTGTTTCTCGCATACATAGGTGCAAAAGAAGTTGCCGCATCACTGCTGTTCAAAGGAGCAGTGCACGTACAAAGCGAAAGGTCAGTAAGGTAGTGTTTACGTGGTAGTTTCGTACTGATAAGCGTCGCGTGGTCACCTGCTTGCAGTTCAACCCAGGTCATTCAGACAAAAAGGTGACGTTCACCAATAACGAACACACAGACATGGTTACTTGCTGTGCGGAGACACACCAGAATGCACCGAGGCTCGTAGGCTGTGTTCTGGACATTTTCAGACGCGGTATCTGTCTTCTGCGAACGTATTTTTATCACGTACATGAATGCTATTAAGAAATGATGGATCATTCCAGGTAGAACGTGGGCCTGAAGGGCCCTTACATCAATTCCTCCGCCAAGGCGGGCATGTTTTTTCAATGTTTATTGTGAGTAATGCACTAACAGAAAACAATTTAATTGTAACGCACCGTTAGGTACATAAATATAATAAAAATAGGGTTTTGTTTAATCTTGTTAACTTTGCAGCACTAAATGGTGCTGAGTGTAGATTAACTGTCAATGACTTAACATGTGTGCTCAGATTTGCGTCAAGTGGCAATTCTGAATTCTTGTTAATGAGCGAATTGCTTATTAAACAAGTGATAACACCCGCCCACACAGACGCCTAACATACCGTGAAATGTTTTTGTTTAAAGCGGGAATCGACCCGCAACACCTCTTATAGCAGGCACTTTCTCTACCAAATGAACTTTAGGACCAGAAATAGCAGTTAAAGTGTTGTTCTTTCATTTAGCGGTCTCCTATCTGTCGATATGTAGTCCCCTTCGCAGTTCCGCTTAGACAAACCTTTTGGCATCCGCGCTATCCGGCATAAACCAACTTCAACGAAGGACGGCTTCTGTGGGCCACTTAGTACAAAGCAAATCTTTCTTATTTGAGAATTATTAAAATATTCTGTTATAGATTTATTCGTTTTGTTTTCCTCTGGCTTAAGTGTTAAATCGTAAATCAAAATGTTACATTCAGGAGAAAGGCCAAAAGGTTTAAGCTAGATACTAAATTTTAGTTACCCCCAGCATGCACATTGGAAGGCATAGCTGCAGAGGCAGCAAGGGGACCAGAATCTTAAAAAACACATTCCAGGGCAGGCGTGGGTTAGTTGTAACAAAATACACAGAATTTCACATTAATCACATTACCTGTGGTTTATTCAGTTTAAGTACATCACACAAAAGGATAAAAAGGAAGAAATTGAGTGGAGATTTTACACACACGAGGCCACATTCACACAACTTCACATACAGCCATTCTGACTCAACTTTCGACCAAAAGCGACGCTCAATTCCCCCACTCTCTCCACCTCTGGCTAGGATCTCCAGCCAGACGAACTTCAAACCCAGAGCCGACAGAATTACTCCAACAGTACTGTCGCCAACGACACAATAATGTGTCTGGCGTGACAATACACACACATACACGCTACATCATATATCTGTGTGTGTGTGTGTGTGTGTGTGTGTGTGTGTGTGTGTGTCAAGGCATTCTTTTATAACTCCAGTGTGTTCCTATTCACGTATAAAGGCTTTGTAAATACTTTTTTAATATTTTAGTAATTTATGAAATGAAATTTGGTGTTTTATAGCCCCATGTCTGTCAGAACAAAGGGCTTCTCAGTGGTGGAAGAATTATCAAATTCGGTTCAGTGGTTTTATATTATTAATATAGTTACAGATGAATCACTTGTGCTACAGTTAGATGAAATATTTAGCTTTATTTTTGCATTATCACTGCTATTTAACAGCGTGTGTGGCTCCCCATTACTTTATAATTGATTTCCATTGCAGCATAGTTTGCCAGTTTAATTTTCAATATGTGCAATACATATACTTTTAACAGCTCAGGTTAGCATCATATGTCAGATAACTTATCATTAAAAAAAAATCTGATGTGTTACACTCACATGACATTCTCTACTCTTGTACAAACTATTTTTACAAACGCTTATTCTCCATATGCTTCATGTTAATCGAGATGTTAATCTTATTGGTAATTTTCTTGTAGATGCAAGGGGAATTGCTAGGCTTTAAGCGATAGTCAAATATTTTAAGAGGTGGTTGCTATGTGGAGTATTCCATTCTCTTTGCATGTCAGGACATAAAAAAATCTGATGTGTTACACTCACATGACTTTCTCTACTCTCGTAAAACTATTTTTACAAACTCTTATTCTCCATCTATTTCATATTAATCGAGATAAACATTTGCAGAAACGATCTTTTGACATGCAAAGAGAATTACATTTTACACATAGCGACCAGTTCTAAAAATATTTGACTATCGCTTAAGGCGTACTATGTTCCCTTGTTTTGTATTTGCAAGGGCAATATAGAAATACAGTAGCCTTTAAGCATAGACATATCTCTTCATAGCTGGTTGCTAGGTGCAGCACCATTCTCTTTGCCACAGATTAATACTCTTTGCATATCCAAGACAAAAAAATGAATAACGAGTTACCATTTGAGAATATAAGTATTGGAAAATGTAAGGGAATAACAAGCTATATCTCGAAAATGGTTCACTCAACAAAAAAATGTATATTTCATAAATTGTGTATTTTAACGCGATCTACATTTTTTGTGTAGTAAAATTTTGTCTATCTCTTATAGTTTACCAGTTATGCAAAAGTCGTTCACAATGAAGAATACTTTTGGAGACATTCCCAGGAAATTCAAGATATACATTTTATTTGTAATGAAAATATCTTAAACATATGATATTTTAAACAAAATCGTTAGAGCCATTTTTGAGAAAATTAAAATTTTCGAAAAATGTTCCATGTAAAGGGTAATCTGGGATGGGAGATTTTCTTGCAAACCTTCGTGTCGCATCTCTGGAAGATACTGAAACTAAATACCAAGTTTGGTGTTTATCCGACTGTTCGTTTCTGAGTTATGCTGTTCACAGACACACACACGGACATGTTTCCAAAAATGCTTTTTTTTGGATTCAGGGTGTCTCAAAACATGTATTTCCGGTAAAATCTTGGTATCGAATTTTTGGGTGGAATACAATACTTCTACTTACTATACGTAGTAGAGAAAGTAAAAATGTTTGTGGCATAAACCGTTTCTGAGATGTCCGTTATTAAAGGTTCGACTTTTTCAGTACTTATCATTCAAATCCCATTGATTTTCAGTTGTTTCTCGCGATGTCATGGAAACAGTATTGAATTTTAAGGCCAGCATATAGCGTCCAGTTGTTAAACATTTGACTGTCGGTGTTCTCTTTGTATCTATAACGAAATGTGTAATGTAGCTATTTCTGTAAAGATTTATTTGAATTAAAATGAAGTAGACAGAAAAATAAGCTTGAGTAAGAACAATTTGCGCACCCACTAATAAACGGTAGAGGATAGAGAAAGTCATGTGAATGTATCACATCAGATTATATAAAAAATACTATATATTTTAAGATATTTACATGACAAACTGTATATCTTGAAGTTTCTGCGAACAGCCTGTGAAGACCTCTTCATTGTGAACGAATTGTTGAGAAAATAAAAAATCTGATGTATTACACTCACATGACTTTCTCTACTCTTGTACAAACTATTTTTACAAACGCTTATTCTCCATATGCTTCATGTTAATGGAGATGTCAATCTTATTGCTATTCTTTTTGTAGATGCATGGGGAATATGGTAGGTTTTAAGCGATTGTCAAATATTTTAACGCTGGTTGTTATGTGGAGTATTCCATTCTCTTTGCATGTCCAGGACATAAAAAAATGAATAACGAAATTGATAAAAAGTATAAGTATTGGAAAATTTATGAGAATAACAAGCAATATCTCGAAAACGGTTCACTCAACAAAAGAAATGTATATGACATAAATTGTGTATTTTAACGCGATCTACATTTGTTGTGTAGTAAAATTTTGTCTATCTCTTATGGTTTACCAGTTATGCAAAAGTCGTTCACAATGAAGAACACTTTTGGAGACATTCCCAGGAAATTCAAGATATACATTTTATTTGTCATAAAAATATCTTAAACATATGATATTTTAATGAAAATCGTTAGAGCCATTTTTGAGAAAATTAAAATTTTCCAAAAATATTCCATGTAAAGGGTAGTCTGGGGTGGGGAGATTTTCTTGAAAACCTTCGTGTCGCATCTCTGGAAGATACTGAACCTAAATACCAAGTTTGGTGTTTATCCGACTGTTCGTTTGTGAGTTATGCTGTTCACAGACACACACACACACACACACACACACACACACACACACACACACACACACACACACACAGGCACACACACGGACATGTTTCCAAAAATGCTTTTTTTGGATTTAGGGGCTCTCAAAACATGTATTTCCGGTGAAATCTCGGTATCGAATTTTTGGGTGGAATGCAATACTTGCTCTAGTTTAGTATAGAAGGTAAGAATGTAGGCTGCGGTTTTATTTAAAGATTTATTGAATGTCTACGTATATAATTTAAAATGCCTGACAGTTAGAATGGCATTGTACGTTAAAAAGAAGTCATTAATTTCGTTTGTGATTGCTTTACTGGCACGAAGAGAGCTAAGGGATGATAAGCTGTACGTGAGAAGTCAAGGGTTAAGGTAGAAGCGTGGCGTGAGGGAGATTTTAAAAATACCGTTGCTTGGAACGTCTGCCAGTTACGAATGGTGGCGTCGCATGGTGGGACAGAAGAGTTCGCCCAAAATACTCGTCGTCGTTTGGCGGCGTCCCTTTGTGACGTCAGCACCGAGACAGAAGTGGGGCGAGGGGCAATTCATCTCGCATAACGGCGCGAGGGTCATTGCCCACTTTCATTCATTGCCACCCCCGTCTTACGACATCAGTGGCCCAGTGACAGAGCCGGCAGGAGAACACAAAATTCGCACTTCAAGATCGAGAGGAGAGTAAATGCAAGGAAGGGACTAAATTACATTACTTTTGTGTCCATTCTTCTGCAAACTATTCTTGCAAAATCTACTTGTTGTTAACACAGATAAACTTTTATTACACATTTGGTTGTAGCTATAAGAAGAACAGAGTAGGTAAAGCGATAGTCAGATTTTTGAAAAGCGTGTGGAAATTTCATGCTCTTTGTAACCACGAGAAAAAACGACTAGCAACGAGCCACTTCAAAAAAGTATTATTGGAGATTCAAGCTAATAACAAAGAATATCTCGTCAGCCTCTGTGCTCTGGTGATAAGCATGTTAGCTTTCAAATCCAGAGGTCCTGGATTCAATTCTCGGCTGAAGGAGGGGAGTTTCTCTGTAGCCACTAAAGCCTGGAAGTATGAGTGTGAGTGAAATCAATATTTAATTATAAAAGTCAAAGTAAACAAACCCGAAACGAGTGAACATCGTTACCGATGAGCCATTGTTCCAAAGGCAAAGCCGCTGATATCACCTTAGGTGTTAAAGGTGGCGTAGAAATGGAACAAACAAAAAAGAAAGAATACCTCGAAAATACACAAATTGTATGCTTTAAGAAGATCCACTTTTTGCGAAGTAAGATTTTTGCTTTCTCTGCTACGTATAGCAAATTTCACCTAAAAATTGATATCGAGATTTCACCGGAAATACATGTTTTGCGGCCCCCTGAATACAAATAAAGCATTTTTGGAAACATGCCCGTGTGTCGGTGAACTGCATAACTCAGAAACGAAAGGTTGATAAATACTTAACTTCGTATTTGAGTTCATTATCTTTCAAGGATGCGACACTAAGATTTTCAAGAAAATTCCCCTACCCACAACTACCCTTTACATGGAACATTTTTCGAAAATTTTGATTTTATAAAAATGCCTCTAACGATTTTGATTAAAATATAATATATATGAAATATATTTACATGACAAATAAAATGTATATCTTGAATTTTCTGGGAATAGCTTCTGAAGTGTACTTCATTCGGAAAGAATTTTGTATAATCTTGTACAACTTTTAAACATTAAGCGACAGACAAAAAACTGCAGATCTCTATAAAACATACAATTTACTTCCAATAAGTTTTTTGTGCTATAAACCGTTTCTGAGATATCCACCAGTAAGGTTCGAATTGTTCAATACTTGGTCATTCTCTTAAAGTCGTGTCAACATTCACTTGTTTCTCGCGATGTCATGGAAACAGTATGGAAGGGCAGCATATAGCGTCCAGTTGTTAAACATTTGACTATCGCTGTTCTCTATAACGAAATGTGTAATGTAGCTGTTTCTGTAAAGGTTTATTTGGATTAAATATACTAGGCAGAGAAATAAGCTTTAGTAATAATAGCTTGTAGGGGCGCCCCGTGTCCGAGTGGTTAGACCGCTTGCCTCTCACCAAGGCGGTGGGGTTGTGGTGGACAAAGCGGCGTCTGGGCGGGTTTTCTCTGGTTTCATTTCACCGTCATTTCATATCATCTCCTTCCTCGTTCTCATAACAGGCTTCGGGCTGCTCTCTCTGATCCATAGTCTGTGCTCCCCGACAGGTATGTAATCTCGGGCACCCGCTTGTAAGTTCTGGAGGGTGCAAGCCCTAGCAACGGAGAAAGAAAAGGAATACTTTTTATACTCACTAATAAAGATAGAGGGTAGAGAAAGTCACGTGAATGTATCACATCACAATTTTTGCTGTTTTTTTTTGTTTAGCTTAACCTAGTGAGTCAAAACGGACAATGAATTAAATGATGTTCAAGGGAACCGGGATCCTTAGGGCTTAGAGTTATCCGAAAATTGTTACTAAACTGTTTTTGAAACTTAAAAATTCATTAATTGTAATGATACACGGAAATGAAAAACAACTTTGAAACACCGCAAGCATTTTTAGAAAACGTCCGTGTTCACGTGGGTGTTTGTGTGTGTGTGGAACAGCATAACTCAAAAACGAAAAGTCGAATAACTACCAAAGATGGTATAAGTTCGACATTCCGAAACATACAACACTTGTATGGACTTGCAAGAAAATTCATCTTCTCAGGATAAGGGAAAACCCAGCAAAAACACCTTATCCAGACAACTCACCCTACCCAGGACTCGAAGTCAGGACCTCTTGAATGCGAGGCGGGGACGCTACCCCACGCCACATAGAGGCGGACTAATAAGATTTGGTTAATCTCTTATGGTTTATCAAAAGACATTCAGAATAAAGTGGATTTCACAGGCTGTCCTCAGAAAATTTCTCATGAAGACATTTTAATCAAATTCGTTTTTGGAAAATAAACGACCCGTTTTCCATGTGAATAATAGTTTGGTTTAGTGAGGATTTTCTTTAAAAACTTGCTTTTACAGCCTTGGAAGAGACACCTTAAGTACCAAATTGCTGGTTAGTCTATTTTTACTTTTTAAGTTAAGATATTCATAGACACGCGAATAGTCTTGGGGCCACAAAACAGGTGAAATCTCTATATTCAATGTTGTGTAGAATAAAATAATTCCTCTACCTAACATAAGTAAGTGGCAGAGAAGGTAATACGCTTTTCTGTAATGACTAGAGAAAGTGGTATGAGCTGTACGTATAATAGCACAAGAAGTATTACAGCTGTTTTGCACAATCTTCGGGAGAAGTTCACGTTTATTTGGCAGCTCTGGAGAGCTGTGTCCTTGAAGCAGCAAATGAGTGGAGACGAAGAGTAAGGTAACATCCAGAACGGAAGCAAATCCACTTGGGACTCGAGCCAAGGGCTCTTCAATAAGGTGTATGTATACGCTAATGGGCCGCATTATCGTTGTCGACAATCCGACAGTGGAGTGAGCCTCGCCCGGTAGACTTAACGCCAAACACTTGTGTTCTGCAGCCTGTGCACGTGCAGGCGACACGCGCTTTACGTAACAACTCGGTTTAGTTAAACTCGGAATATCTAACTAGGGTATAAATGAGGCGACGAGTTATTCTTTATTACTGCGTTTACATGTTACTTTCCCATCTACTACATTTTAAACCAAATAAACCTTTACAGAAACAGCTACATTACACATTTCGTTAGAGAGAACAGCGATAGTCTGGACGCTATATGCCGCCTTAAAATTCCATACTGTTTCCATGACATCACGAGAAACATCTGAATGTTGATAGAACTTCAAAAGAACGGCTATGTATAGAACAATACGAACCATTAAGAAGTATATCTTGGAAGTAGCTTATGTCACAAAAATTATTTGATAAGTTTACGAGTTATACAAGATTTCTTCCGAATGAAGAGGACTTCACAGGTCGTTCCCAGAAAATTCATGATATACGTTTTATTTGCCGTGTAAATATATTTAATATATATTATTTTAATCAAAATCGTTAAACCATATTTGGGAAAATAAAAATTTTCGGAAAACGTTCCATGTAAAGGGGTGGGGGGATTTTCTTGAAAACCTTCGTGTAGATCTTTGGAAGATACTGAAGTTAAATAACAGGTTTGGTGTTTATTCGACTTTTGGTTTTTGAGTTCTGTTCTTCACACACACGGACCTTTTACTAAAAATGCTTTTGTTATATTCGGGGCCCTGAAAGCATGTAATTCCAAGCAAATCTCTTGTTTGCTACATCTTGTATTGAGTTTTTTTAATTCAACACTTCTTTAATAGTATACATTATTGCTGTTAAGATTTTTTCTTATATTTTGGTGCATAAAATAATTAAAACAATATGTGTAAAATAAGATAAAAGCAGTAATAGGAAATCGAAAATTTATAAGTATAATAATTAACTTTAAAAAGTAAACATATATTCAACTGTTGTTAACCTCGAATGACGATATAATTATATTCATTGACCTCCCTCCGACGTTCTTTAACTACAAGATACTTAAACATAGAGTTAATTAAACCTCCCAGGAATTTATAAAAAACAAAAGATAGAATTACTGAGAAAACACTATACAAAAGCACTGTTGAACAACCACAAATACCACAGTAGTTCAATATAACCTTGTCCGTTCTCAGTAACCAGCACACGCAAACCTATTAAGTAAAACAGAAGAAAGACAAAACAAAGAAAGGCTAAAACTAAAAACAAGGGGGAAGAAGTGGTACTTCGTCCGGTTTGATGCTGTTGCAGTTATCCACGCCCACTAATACTTTTATGTTACTGACGATTTGTTTTTCTGCCTTATAAAATCATCAGAAACTTTCTATAGAAAAAATTCTGATGTGTTACACTCACATGACTGTCTCTGCTCTTGTACAAGCTGTTTTTACAAACTCTTATTCTCCATCTATTTCATATTAATCGAGATAAACATTTGCAGAAACGATCTTTTGGCGTGCAAAGAGAATTACATTTTGCACATAGCGACCAGTTCTAAAATTATTTGACTATCGCTTAAGGCGTACTATGTTCCCCTTGTTTTGTATTTGCTAGGGCAATATAGAAATACAGTAGCCTTTAAGCACAGACATATCTCTTAATAGCTGGTTGCTATGTGCAGCACCATTCTCTTTGACACAGATTAATACTCTTTGCATATCCAAGACAAAAAAAAATGAATAACGAATTCCCATTTGAGAAAATAAGTATTGACAAATTTAAGGGAATAACAAGCAATATCTCGAAAATGGTTCACTCAAAAAGAAAAGAAAATTGCATATGGCATAAATGTGGTGTTGCCCCATCTTGCATGAAAATAATGGTGTGATCACAGCTGCGTTTCTGTTTATGGCGTGACGTATTTTAACCTGGTGGTAAGACTTGCAAGTAATTATTTTTTGGCATAATTGGCGAGCACATCTCTTAATTAGTATATCTACGAGGTTTTAGATTTCTATGATAATTGCGTCCGTGCTGTGCCACGCTCAACACCATAATTTTAATTATAAATAACCGCTATACTTATTATTTATTTATTTTGTGTTAGGTTTTAAGTTATCTATTCCTTATATAAGTTGCACATTTCATTTATATTTTTCTTAGTAATTACAGTTCCTTTATAACCATTTTATAATTGGATACTCAAACGGAGTGTCCCCTACTCACTGGAAGTAAACACCGCATTAGGCCACTAGTGCGGTGTTGGCTGGCGTAGCCATCATTCAACCTGGGGTCCCGGGAAAGGGCACCAGTCGGCCATCCAAGCACCAGAAAGAAATGTTTCCAAAGCGCAAATTCCACAACCCCGAAACAACCGCCGTCACCTCGTGTTGGCAACCCTCAGACAAATGAAAGCATATAATGGTAATAGCAAATTCGTGGTAATAGAGAAACTACTCCAGCATTCGCCTACCGATCTGGGAAAACCACGAAAAACCCCAAAGTTACAATGGCCGGCGCAAGAGGAATCGAACATGAGCCTCACACATAAGGATTCTATTTTAAAATAATCTTTATAGTTTTATATCGAAATTCAAAATTCTAACTTCCGTATCTGTATTATTTACCCTTTCTATCCAATTTCAATACGAGTTCACTAGTTAATAGATCCAAAACTAATGTTGGCCAGCTTGACACGTAGTCACGTCTTTCAAGTACTGTCAAATAATTATTAACGTGTTCAGATGCAAAATTATAGAACAATAAAGTATCATCTGTTACAATCACATGCATTTCTCTACCTACTATCGTTTATTACTTTCTCTGCCACGTACGTACTAGGTAGAGAAAGTATTGCATTCCAACAAAAAATTCGATACCGAGATTTCACAGAAACACATGTTTTGAGGCCCTCTGAATAAAAAGAGCATTTTCAGATAAAGGTCCTTGTGTGAGTCTTGAACAGCATAACTCGAAAAGGAAAAGTCGGGTAAATACCAAATTTGGTATTTAATTTCACTATCTTCCAAATATGCGACACGAAGATTTTCAAGAAAATTGCCCCACACCAAACCACCCTTTATATGGATCATTTTTCGAAATTTTAGATTTTCTCAAAAATGGCTGTAACGATTTTCATTAAAATAGCACATGTTAAAGTTATTTACATGGCAAATAAAATGTTTATTTTGAATTTTCTGGAAAAACTCTGTGAAGTCCTCTTCATTTGGAAGGTACGAGGGCTGATCAACAAAGACTGAGACTGATTTTTTCCTGTAGCTTCCGTGATAGTTTCGTATCTGTAACATAAATATTTGAAAAGAGCGGGTTTTTATGTATAATGTTGGTAGGCGGCAGCACTCTCGTATTGGTAGGTTGGTAGTAATGCTCTATTTTGTAGACTCTACGTGCATTTCGCATAACGGACAATGGAGGTGATGCATTTTTTAAATCGATTACCAACGGTGGTGAGTCATGGCTGCATCATTATGATCCTGAAGGAAAACAATCCAGCACGGTGTGGAAATCGCCAGGTTCTCCAACACCAAAAAAGGCAAAAGTTGTTCCATCTGCAGGGAAAGTGATGGTGATCACATTTTTTGACTGTAATGGTATGATTTACCAGCATGCAGTTCCCCCTCACACTACTGTTACAGCAACATACTACACGTCAGTATTGGCTACACTGAGGAAGCACATCGCAAAGAAACGACCAGAGCTTTCTCGGACTGGGTGGCGACTTCATCATGACAATGCACGGCCTCACGTCGCAAATCAAGTCATGCAGTTTCTGGCTCGATTCAACATTACCTGTGTACCACATCCACCTTATAGCCCCGATCTTGCACCCTGTGACTTTTTTTTATTCCCATCTCTAAAGGCAAAGCTTAGGGGTATTCCATTTGAGAACTCTGAAGCAGTGCTCAAGAAAAGTGAGGCGATTCTCAAGGACCTGACAAAGAATGGTCTGCAGCACGTGTTCAAGGACTGGCAGAGACGCTATAAAAAGTGCATTGAAGTAGGAGGGGACTACTTTGAAATAGATCATGTAAACATTGAATTGGAGTAATAAACATCTGTGAAAAAATTCAGTCTCAGTCTTTGTTGATCAGCCCTCGTATTTTGTATAATCTTGTATAACTGATAAATGTTAAGCGATAGACGAAAACGTAATACAAAAAAAAGGCACATCTCTTTAAAACATACAATTTATTTAAAATAAGTATTATTGTAGTGTCAGCCATTTCCGATATATATATTATTAAAGGTTCGAAATGTTCAATACTTTGTCATTATTTTAAAGTCTTGTCAACGTTCAGTTGTTTCTCGCGATGTCATGGAAACAGTATGGAATTTTAAGGCCAGCATATAGCGTTCAGTTGTTAAACATTTGACTATCGCTGTTCTCTTTGTAGCTATTTCTGCAAAGGTTTATCTCGTCTAAAATGAAGTAGATAGAAAACTAAATTTATGTAAGAATAATAAACGATACAGAGTAGAGAAACTAATGTGAGTGGTCTTGCGAAGAGAACGGAATTTCAAAAGCATTACTTAGCGATCCGCTCTTAAAAGATTTGACAATCACTTAAGGATACTGTATTCCCTTATTCCCAATGTACCTACAACGAAAAATGTGATAAAACCATCTCGAGTAATATGATGAAGATAGAAGAATAAGCTTTTGTAAAAATTGTTTGTTCAAGAATAAGCAGAGAAAGTCATTTGAACGTAACACTTCAGATATTTATTTTCTGTCTACTTCATATTAATCGAATTAAACCTTTTCAGAAACAGTTTCATTACATATTCCTGTTGGTACAGAGGGAATAGAGGAAACGATTAGATACACAAGTTTAAATGCTCGCCTAGAAATGTCATAATACCCTTATTATGACATCGCTAGAAGCAACGGAATAGCGACACGGCTTTAAAAAACAATTATTGAAAAAACACGGTATCTGACTGATGCTGCAAAAAGGGGGTTTACTTGAAACCATCTCTGAGTTCTGAACAGGTCTACATTTTTGTATAGATTTTATTTGTCATGTAAGTATCTTTCATATATGACATTGAGAGACATTGTTTTAGAAAATTAAAAATAACGAAAAATTGTCTGTGTAAAGAGTATCTTGGAGTGAGGGATCTTCTTGAAAATGTTTGTGTCGCGTCCTTAGAAGATGTTGAAATTAAATGCCAAGTTTGGTGTTTATTGGCAACTTCGTTTTAAGGGTTGCACTGTTCACAGAGAAACTAAAAATATTTAAATTTACACACCATGATGTAATGTGAAGGCTTTTCATAAAGTATAAAGGTTATACAAAAATCTGATGTGTTACACTCACATGACTTTCTCTACTCTTGTACAAACTATTTTTACAAACGCTTATTCTCCATATGGTTTATGTTAATCTTATTGCTAATTTTCTTGTAGATGGAAGGGGAATTGGTAAGCTTTAAGCGATAGTCAAATATTTTAAGAGCTGGTTGCTATGTGGAGCATTCCATTCTCTTTGTATGTCCAGGACATAAAAAAAACGAATAACCAATTCCCATTTGAGAAAAAGTATAAGTATTGGAAAATTTAAGGGAATAACAAGCAATATTTCGAAAATGATTCACTCAGCAAAAAAAAAAAAATGTGTCTGACATAAATTGTGTATTTTAACGCGATCTACATTTTTTGTATAGTAAAATTTTGTCTATCTCTTATGGTTTACCAGTTATGCAAAAGTCGTTCACAATGAAGAATAGTTTTGAAGACATTCCCAGAAAATTCGAGATATACATTTCGTTTGTCATGAAAATATCTTAATCGTTAGAGCCATTTTTGAGAAAATTAAAATTTTCGAAGAATGTTCCATGTAAAGCGTAATCTACGGTGAGGGAATTTTCCTGAAAACCTTCGTGTCGCCATTTCTGGAAGATACTGAACCTAAATACTAAGTTTGGTGCTTATCCGACTGTTCGTTTCTGAATTATGCTATTCACAGACACATACACACACAGACATGTTTCCAAAAATACTTTTTTTGGATTCGGGGGCCTCAAAACATATATTTCCGGTGAAATCTCGGTATCGAATTTTTGGGTGGAATACAATAGGTATTACCCTACTTACTATACGTGTTAGAGAAAGTAAAAACATTATGAAATGTTTAACACAATTGCAAAGCGTAAAAATGCTTTCCCCTTGTCGCTAATAGCGCTTAGTTTGATATTTTGCCTGTCGGAACGATAAGGTCAGCGCTTGAAGGAAGGAGGCTACGAGCATTTGCTGGGCAGTCACGTACATCGCGATAAGAGGAAATGGGAGTAATGTATTTATTGACACTTTAGAAATAGCACACTTTTGATTTATGACGGTCACTTCGATAGCATTGTGTCGCATTCTTTTGTGTCAAATGCCAATCTTCGGAGACGAAATGTTACCAAACAAAGTGACCCCGCCAGGACTTATCGTAAAAAACGAAACAAACTGATGCCTTACATTCACACGGGTTTCTCTGCTCACTCTTCTACGAAGTATTCTTAAGTGATTCGGTTCGTTAAGTGATAGCTTGACCACGAGGAAAATTTCTGTTGTGATACATTCATATGAGTTTTTCTACTCTATCTTTATTAGTGGGTATACAGATTATTCTTACTAAAGCTTAATTTTATATCTACTACATTTTAATTCAAATAAATATTTACAGAAACAGCTACATTACACATTTCGTTATAGAGAACAGCGATAGTCAAATGTTTAACAACTGGACGCTATATGCTGCCTTAAAATTCCATACTGTTTCCATGACATCGCGACAAAACAACTGAAAATCGATGGACTTAAAAAGAATGACAAAAGTATTGAACAATTCGAACCCTTAATAACGTATATCTCAGAAATGGCTTATGCCACAAAAAAACTTATTTGAAATAAATTGTGTGTTTTAAAGAGTTCTATATTTTTTCTGTGGTGCGTTTTCGTGTATCGCTTAACGTTTAGCAGTTAAACAAGATTATACAAAATTCCTTCGAAATGAAGAAGACTTTAAAGGATATTTCCAGAAAATTCAAGATATACATTTTATTTATCATATAAATATCTTTATGGCGGCGCCGTGGCCGAGTGGTTAGACCGCTCGCCTCTCACCGAGGTGGCCCTTGTTCAATCCCAGGGACCTGCATGTGGGATTTGTGGTGGACGAAGCGGTGGCGTGTTTTTTCTGGGTTCTCAGGTTTCCCCCGCCATTCATTCCACCAACTGCTCCATCTACACCTTTCCTTTCATCCATTTCACCAACATTTCCTTTCATCTACTTCCTTCATCCCATACCAGGCATCGGGCTGATCACCCATCCTGGATGCTCTGTCTGCTCCTCGACGGGCCTCTGACCCTAGGCACCCCCCTGTAAGTCCTGGGGGGTGTAAGTCCTACATAAGAGGAGGGTAAACAGATAATGAATGAATATCTTTAGCATATGATATTTTAATCAAAATAATTAGCCATTTTTTAGAAAATCAAAATTTTCGAAAAATGTTCCGTAGTTTTGGTGGGAGGAATTTTTTGAAAATATTTGTGTCGCATCATTTCGTTTTTTGAGTTATGCTGTTTACAGGCACACACACATACATGGACCTTTTTCTAAAAATGCTTTTTTGTATTCAGGGGGCCTCAAAACATGTATTTCCGGTGAAATCTCGGTATAGAATTTTTGGGTGAAATACAATACCTTCTCTATACCTATGTACGTGGTGGAGAAAGTGAAAATACAAATGGCAACTTATCACTAGCAAAAGGTTTAAGTATTTGAAAATTCAAACACCTAACAAACTCCACCAAAAAATGGTGTCCTTTAACGCGATATACATTTTGGTGTAGTAAGATTTTACCTATCTCTTACGCTTTACCAGTTATACAAGTCATTCAGAATGAAGAGCCTTTCCCAGAAAATTCAAGATATACATTTTATTTGTCACGTAAATATCTTTAATATTGGCATTTAAGTAAAATCATTGAGCAACTTTTGAGAAAATAAAAAAATGAAACATTTTCCGTGTAAACGGTAATTTGTGGTTGAAAATCTTGGTGCCGTATCTATGAAAGGCGCTGAACTTGCACCAAATTTGGTATTTAACCGATTTTTCGTTTTTGGGTTATGTTTTTCACAGAATAAGATACGCTCACACAAACTTTTTTCTAAAAATTCTTTTTTTTTAATTCAGGGAGTCCCAGAACATTTCTGGTGAAATCTCGATACCGAATTTTTAGGGTGGAACATAATGGTTGGTCTACTTACTAGTAAAAATACAGACTCCAAAATGCACGGCCAAGTTTGTTAGGAAATGCTCATGTGTCTCACAGAAAACGCACATATTTAGATAATTTCGTGACAAACTAAACAAATAAAAACTCGGTAATAAGATATGGTTTTATATGAGTGGTGTTAAGACTCCCTACAAAATGGGAATGATTGTCTGAACTCATGTAAACGCACGGTGGAAAAGAAACACTTCGCGAGTTGGTAAGACTGTCAGTATGGCATGTTATCAGTTGAACTCGGAGGCGCCAGCCAGTTCCCTGTGTGATAAATGTACGGCTGACCCCTCACGATTACCTCCCTGCCAACAACCAGGTCCCGAAATTTCATCACCTAAAAATGCTTGAAAAAACACCTATCAGTTGACTCTTAACAGTTTTATAATATATAATAATTACAAAACAATCTGGTGTGTTACATTCACAAGACTTTCCCTACCCTCTAACGTTCATTACTGGGTATCCTAGTTATTCTTACAAAAGCTTAGTCTTCTATCTACTTCATTTCTGGAAATATCTACATTATACATTTCGTTATAGAGAACAGCGATAGTCAAATGTTTAACAACTGGACGCTATATGCTGCCTTAAAATTCCATTCTGTTTCCATGACATCGCGAGAAACAACTGAATGTTGACAGGAATGACCGAGTATTGGGCAATTCGAACCTTTAACAGTGGATATCTCGGAGGTGACCGATGCTATAAAAAGTTATTTAAAATAAATTGTGCATTTTAAAGAGATCTGCATTTTTTGTGTAGTACTTTTACATCTCTCGCTCAACGTTTACCAGTTATACAAGATTACATAAAATACCTTCCAAATGAACATAAGACATTCTCAGAAGATTAATTATATATCTTTTATTTATCAGGTAAATATCTTTAATATATGATATTTTAATCGAAGTCGTTACAGCCGTTTTTCACAAAATAGAAAAAAAATTCGAAAGATGTTCTATGTGTAGGGTAGTATGTGATAGGAGTATTTTTTACTTTCTCTACTACGTATAGTAAGTAGGGGAAGTATTGTATTCCACCCAAAAATTCGATACCGAGATTTCACCGGAAATACATTTTTGAGACACCCTGAATCCAAAAAAGCATTTTTGGAAACATGTCCGTGTGTGTGTGTGTGTGTGTGTGTCTGTGAACAGCATAACTCAGAAACGAACAGTCGGATAAACACGAAACTTGGTATTTAGGTTCAGTATCTTCCAGAGATGCAACACGAAGGTTTTCAAGAAAATACCCCCCACCCCAGATTACCCTTTACATGGAAGATTTTTCGAAAAGTTTAATTTTCTCAAAAATGGCTCTAACGATTTTGATTAAAATATCATATGTTTAAGATATTTGACAAATAAAATGTATATCTTGAATTTTCTGGGACTGTCTCCAAAAGTATTCTTCATTGTGAACGACTTTTGCATAACTGGTATACCATAAGAGATAGACAAAATTTTACTACACAAAAATGTAGATCGCATTAAAATACACAACTTATGTCATATACATTTTTGTTGTTGAGTGAACCATTTTGGAGATATTGCTTGTTATTCCCTTAAATTTTTCAATACTTATTTTCTCAAATGGGAATTCGTTATTCATTTTTTTTGTCTTGGATATGCAAAAAGTATTAATCTGTGGCAAAGGGAATGGTGCTGCACCTAGCAACCAGCTATTAAGAGATATGTATGTGCTTAAAGGCTACTGTATTTCTATATTGCCCTTGTAAATATATATTCCCCTTACTTCTACAAGGAAATTAGCAGTAAGATAGAGTCTGCAAACGTTTATCTCGATTAACATGAAGTAGATGGAGAGTAAGCGTTTGTAAACATAGTTTGTACAAGAGTAGAGAAAGTCACGTGAGTGTAACACATCAGATTTTTTTGAAAACTTGTGTGTTATATCTTTGGAAGAAACTGGGCGTAAATGCCAAGCTTGGTATTTATCCCCTTTCGTTTTTGAGTTATGCTGTTCACAGACATACACACACAAGGAGCTTCTTCCAAAAATGCTTTTTGTTAATTCGGGGGGGCCTCAAAGCATGTTTTCCGGTGAAATCTGGATATCGAAGTTTTGAGTGGGATGGAATAGCTTCTCTACCTATTAAATAGGTGATAGAGAAAGTAAAAATGACGTAGAATCTGATATTTATTTAATTTATTCAAATTGGTGTACACAAAATTATAAATTAATTTATTGGTGGATACAGTGCTATACAAGTAAACAAGGTAGGTGTGAGATTATTGATTTTAAGATAATTCAGAAAATTATATATAATTACTCTCTTTTCATGTTCTTGTTTGAAAAATCTGAAAAGAAAATTAAGAAAATAGTTTTAAGTAGGTCTTATAAAACTGTAGCATTACCTCTTTTGAGTTCTCAGATTATACAACATTGATAAAGAAGGAAGAGGACTTCACAGTCTGTGACAATAGCAGCAATCCTTTCCAGACTAAATATTAAACGGGAATTATTGTTCCCAAGAATGCTAGTAATTCATGTACAAATACTCTTATTTCTTAGTTGAATGGTGATACTTCTGATCTTTGAAAAGTTGACATATATACTCAATGTAAATGCAACAAATTGCTGAATAAATACAAAAAAATGACAGTAAAATCGAAAAAAGTCCTAAAATAAAAAATCATAAAATATCGTAATAAAGATACAGTTTCATAATCTGGAGCACATGATAAGGATTTGTGTACAGTTTGTCAGCAATGCCTGTGTTGTAACAATTGAAAGATAACATGATCTGGGCCCGTTCATAAGTCATGGGAATTGGTCAGTTTCCCAGCAACCTCTCTCAAGTTGGCGGAGAGTGATCCATTCCTCAGGTGAGAGTACCCATTTAATTTACACATCATTAAAAAATGCAGAAGTCTAGTGTTACATTTCCAACACGCTCAAATACCTATATCTACTCCTTTAGGGTAATGATATTATCTGATGATGATAGTACCTATACCAAATTAGCATATCATTATAATCAGTATCAGCACCATCAGCATCTTATCAGTAACAGACTGGATCAGCAATATCACCAGATTCAGTATCAGCACCAACATCTCTATCAGCACTACATCAGTAACATCAACATTAGTATAAGCAACATTAATGTGCACCATTATCAATATCATTATCAATAATAGCATCAGCGAAATCATCAACTTGAATGTCAACATCAGGATCAACAACATAATAAAAGTATGAGTAATATCGTCAGTTTTAGTATCAGCACCAAAACCTCTATCAGCATATCAATTTCAGTAACGGCTACATCTGATCTGTAACGACATAAAGATCAATATCAGTAACATCATTAGCTTCAACATCAGCACCACCAAATGCAGTATAAGTACATTCAACACTACCATTAGCAGCACCACCAACATGTATAAATTGCATCAACATGTCAATAACACCATAAATTTAGATCAATATGATATCAGCAACTTCATCAATTTAGATCAGTATGATACCAATAGCATCATCAATTTAGATCAACATATCACCAACCAATTTAGATCAGCATGATATCAATAACTTCATCAATTTAGATCAGCATGATATCAACAACCAATTTAGATCAGCATGATATCATTATCTTCATCAATTTAGATCAGCATGATATCAATAACTTCATCAATTTAGATCAACATATCAACAACCAATTTAGATCAGCATGATATCAACAACTTCATCAATTTAGATCAGCATGATGTCAACAACCAATTTAGATCAGCATGATATCAATAACTTCATCAATTTAGATCAGCATGATATCAATAACTTCATCAATTTAGATCAGCATGATGTCAACAACCAATTTAGATCAGCATGATATCCATAACTTCATCAATTTAGATCAGCATGATATCAATAACTTCATCAATTTAGATCAGCATGATGTCAACAACCAATTTAGATCAGCATGATATCAATAACTTCATCAATTTAGATCAGCATGATATCGATAACTTCATCAATTTAGATCAACATATCAACCAATTTAGATCAGCATGATATCAACAACTTCATCAATTTAGATCAGCATTATGTCAACAACCAATTTAGATCAGCATGATATCAATAACTTCATCAATTTAGATCAACATATCAACAACAAATTTAGATCAGCATGATACCAATAACTTCATCAATTTAGATCAACATATCAACAACCAATTTAGATCAACATATCAATAACACCATCAATTTAGATCAGTATGATACCAATAGCATCATCAATTTAGATCAACATATCAACAACCAATTTAGTTCAGCATGATATCATAGCATCATCAATTTAGATCAACATATCAACAACAAATTTAGATCAGCATGATATCAATAGCATCATCAATTTAGATCAACATATCAACAACCAATTTAGATCAGCATGATATCAATAGCATCATCAATATAGATCAACATTATTTCAATAACATCATCGGCTTCAATATCAGCAACACCATCGACAAAGTATAAGTTACATCAACATGATATCAATAACATCATCAATTTAGATCAACATTATGTCATTAACATCATCAATTTAGATCAACATTATATCAATAATAGCATCAATTTTGATCAACATTATACATCAATAACATAAATAATTTAGATCAACATGATATCAATAACATAATCAATTTAAATCCACATGATATCAATAACATAATCAATTTAAATCAACATGATATCAATGACAGCAATTTAGATCAACATAATAGCAATAACATCATCAGCTTCAATATCAGCAGCACCATCAACATAGTATATAGTATATCAGCATATCAATAACATCATCAATTTAGATCAACATTATATCAATAATAGCATCAATTTTGATCAACATTATACATCAATAACATAAATAATTTAGATCAACATGATATCAATAACATAATCAATTTAAATCAAAATGATATCAATAGCATAATCAATTTAAATCAACATGATATCAATAACATTATCAATTTAAATCAACATGATATCAATAACATAATCAATTTAAATCAACATGATATCAATGACATCAATTTAGATCAACATAATAGCAATAACATCATCAGCTTCAATATCAGCAGCACCATCAACATAGTATAAATTACATCAACATAATCATCAATTTGGATCAACATATCAATAACATCATCAGCTTCAATATCAGCAGCACCATCAACATAGTATATAGTATATCAGCATATCAATAACATCATCAATTTAAATCAACATGATACCAATAACATAATCAATTTAAATCAACATGATATCAATAACAATCAATTTAAATCAACATGATATCAATAACATTATCAATTTAAATCAACATGATATCAATAACAATCAATTTAAATCAACATGATATCAATGACATCAATTTAGATCAACATAATAGCAATAACATCATCAGCTTCAATATCAGCAGCACCATCAACATAGTATAAATTACATCAACATAATCATCAATTTGGATCAACATATCAATAACATCATCAGCTTCAATATCAGCAGCACCATCAACATAGTATATAGTATATCAGCATATCAATAACATCATCAATTTAGATCAACATGATACCAATAACATCATCAATTTAGATCAACATGATATCAATAACATCATCAGCTTCAATATCAGCAGCACCATCAACATCATATCAATAAAATCATCAGTTTCAATATCAGCACCATCATTTATAATATCAGCACAAGCTATATGAACATCATCACCAATGCAATTGTGAGCAATCAACGTCAGCAACAAGAACTTCAACATTAACATGAATGTCAGCATCATTTTCAGTAACAGTTCATATTATGTTTTTACATATTTTAGATAGGAAACTGAGAATATCATTTATTTTACCATAACTTCAAAAGCAAAATTAACCGACACGGGTAAGCGATATCGTCAGGACATGGGCTCGTGAACAAGAGGTCCAGAGTTCCGTCCTTCCAGACAGATTTTACCAGAATCTCCTCGGTCCTCATGACTGGGAAATGCTGGGAAAGTTGGGTTTGGAACCTTTCCTTCCCAAATTCCCTTTCCTAATTACCATTTCATGTATCACCAGTGTCCACCGCCTGTGATGCCGTATTAAGTGTTGGAGCTATTGCATTCACCTTCCTCTACCCATTACTGTAGTTTATTGTTGTATAGCTTCCACAAACTGTTCTTATGAAGGATTACTTTCCATGATAAACGTTTACTTATGCATTGGTTGTAGGTGCAAGGGGAATAGAGCAGACTGAATTGATAGTGAGGTGTTTAAAAGCGGGATGCTATATGCTGGCCTTGAAATTCCATTGTCTTTCTATGACATCGCGAGAAACAACTGAATAGCGACAGAACTTTAAAAAAATGGCTGAAGTGTTGAAAAATCCAAACCCATAATAATTGATAGCTAGGAATAGCTGGTGCTACAGAAAACGTTTGTTGTAAAGAGGTGTACATTATTTTGTTTAGTATGCTTTGTGAATCGCTTTGGGTTATAAGTTATATATAAATTCCTCCCGAATGAAGAGCTCTTCATAGGCTATTCTCAGAAAATTCAAGACAAACATTTTATTTGTCATATAAATATCCTGGTTGGTTATTTGTGACGTAACTGAACTGTTAGGCATCCACAATACATCAGCGGTTCATTATGATCTTATTCGGCGGCGCGCGCACCTGTTAACAGGACTTCGAGATGTCAGCTCCGCCGGTACGCAGCTCTCTGTACCAGAGACCACGCAGGATGCACCTCAACGCCGACATGAACAACTGGGCACGACAATGGGCCACGGCGATCACCGCAGACCCACCGGCAACCGCCGAACCTCCGCCGCCACTGCAGAGGGAGCAGCCGGCCGCAGCAGGCTCCGCCCCCTTTCCCGACCCGGCCCAATCAGGATCGCCTCGGCCTCCAAAGCCGAAACTGACATCCTCTGCGACTCAGACCTCTCGGCCTTCTAGGCCGAAGATGGCCTGTACTGCAACGCAGACCGCCGCCGCCTCGGCTCCTCGGGAGTCGAGCACACAGACGCCGTCATTAGCTGACCCGGCCACTCGGCCTTCTAGGCCGCAGATGGTCACCGCCACGACGCAGACGCCGCCAGCTACTGACCGGGCCTCTCCAAAGAAAGCCCAGCGGCCAATCACCGCTACCTCTGCCTCTTCAACGACGGAGAACCCACCGACGCCACCAGCTGCCCGCCCGGCAACTAACCCGCACGACAAACGACGCCGGCGCACTCCCGGATAGATGGGCGCTACAGCGTCGTTATCTGTGGTGTGCCCAGAGACCTGCCACCTCATTATGTGCTGGAAGCGGCACGACAACACTGGCGCTCGGCAATACGGGCCTCACGCATCTCTTCTGCAAGAGGCCCAACATTGCTGGTCCGCCTGCATCTGGGAGCCGCATCGGACGTGGAAGCGGCCAAAGCCACAGGTTTGCCTCTACTTGGGAAGACCCTGCGTGCAGAGGCCACTAGAGGTGATCGTCCGGTGCCCTGCCGACGCTGTTGTGCCTTTGGGCACACAGCAGAAGCTTGCAACGCTGCGCCCAGATGCCACCTGCTCCGGGAACACACACTTTACAGGGCAGGCACATTGCCCCCTGTATCCCCGGAGCAGACAACCTTCAAGACCGACGACAACACCAGCAACTTCAACGACACCAGCACCGTCAACGACGCCAGCAACTACAGTGGCACCAGCAACTTCAGACGACCACCTAACGCAGCCCTCAGGGAGGGCTCAACACCTGACCAGCGGCATCACCGACGACAAGCACCATGGACTTCAACGCCTCCTGTCAGCCATACAGGCAGGCATACAGGACCTCACCTCACAACTGGCGGAGCTGAGCCGTGCAACCTTCACGCGCCTTTCGGCCGTGGAGGCCAAGCAGCGAACTTCGGCCAGGTGATCACTGCTCTCACCAACAAGATCCACAAGCTTCAGGACGAAGATGGGGTTCTCGCGTCGGCCCAGCGCAAGCTGGGAAGAATCGAGTGTCACCTTGTCGAACCCTACACCGACGGCAGCGACGACCGGTCCACGAGACTGGGCGCCCTCGGCGCTTCAGTTGAAGGGATTCGAGAGCTGCATACCAGCACCAACAACTCCATCATCGAGAACTTCAGGGCGCTCAGCGCCCACTACGACCACCTGCAAGAAGGCTACATCCTCATCCGGAACTTCCTTGAATCCCATGTGATGCCACACCCCTCCCAATCCTCTTCCCATCCACATCCTCACCGAAAATCCAAACGCCATTAACCACATTGCCACCAGGAATCCCAACTATCTTCTCCTTCACTTCGCTAGGGGGCAGGCTGGGCCTTGGTCAAGCCTGTCTCCTAGCAAACATCCTTACTCCACTCGCGACCGCACTGCAGCCCAGTTTTAACCATCACCTTGGACTGCGCGGGTGCTTTAGGCGGTACCGCAGCAAACCTTTCCTTTCAATCCGGTGGAGGAGCTTTTAGTGGGTATGCCGACGCCTCGGTGAGTCCCACACTCTCAGTCCCGACTCCCATCGGGGCTGAGGTAAGTGATTAAATCATTTTCTCCTCCACTTGAAAAAAAATGTTAACACCTTCCACTGGGACCCATTCCCCAGATAAACAATGCAATAGGTTTATCTAAAATAAATTCTGTTCATTGTAATTTTAATATTCTAGTAAACTCAGTCCATTTCCTACGCTTCAATATATGTTGCTCTCACGTTACCTGCAACAAATTAATAAATAGGGTGTGGACTCCGATCAGCATTTAGTTACACACAATTAACAAGGTAAGATCTTTCTGTACAAACTCAGAGTTTTTAAGTTATAGTGTGGTCGACCAAAAACAGTCGCATAACGGTAGTAATGTTGCATAATATAGTAAAACATGTGGTACTTTAAGCAAAATTGTTAGTCATTTTGAGAAAATCAAAGAATTCGAAAAATGTTCCATGTAAAGATAATTTGGGATGGGGGATCCTCTTGAAAACTTCGTGTCGTATCTTTAGAAGATACTGATCTTAAATACAATGTTTAATACCTTCTCCACCACTAGGTACATGTAGGTAGAGAAAGTAAGTACCTATTGCATTCCATCCAAAAATTCAATACCGATATTTCAACACAAATATATGTTTTGAGGCTCCCTAGATCCAAATAAAGCATTGTGTGTGTGTTAACATCATAACTCAACAACGAAAACTTGGTATTTAGGTTTGAGGCAGTATTTTTAACACTTAAATGATATCAGTCTAATTATATAACATAAAATAAAATAACAGCCCGTCTTAAAGCAATATTTGTATAATATAATATATAAAGTCTATATTACAGTCATTGTGTAATGTTTATATTATTATGTAGGTACATGTATAATAATGTTATGTGAATGTATTATGTAATTTAATAATATAGGAGCTGTGAGAATAGAAGCAAATGGTTTTCCGTAGTAAAACAAAATTACAAAGTAGAAACGAAAGTTGCTAACAATAAGATAACCTTGAGACAACAATAAATTAGAAAGTTTAAAAAGGCTACTAATAATTCTTGGAACAATAATAATGTAATAATTAAAACAGTTTATAGATTGCGAATCAAAAAGTAGAGAAGCTTAAAGTTAAATAAAGATATTCTATTGGAGTAGGCTTAGCCAATCAGATACTAGAAACAGAGAAAATACACAAATTCAAACGGTAAACGCTACAAGAAAGCGTACCCTAGAAGTTCGGTTTGGTACGGGTTCAATGTGAGACATGAAAATTCATTACGGCAAGAATAATATAAAGTTTACGTGTTAAAAAGTGCAATTAACGATAATACCACAGCTCTACAGTAGGATATATTACTGGAATGTTATTTAATCGTGTGAAGGATTAATAAAGGGAGTGAAGTACAACTGTCTTCATTCTTTAGCCGTATCAGTCCTGTTAAGAGATACGTGCTCTAAAATAATTACTACTGACGTAGCCGAGGCATACAAATATAATATTTAAATAAATAACATTAAGATAGTTATTACACATAAAGTAAACGTGGGGCGAAGGCCACCGGAAACTTTGTACCGTACGTGGGGCGAACACTCTCTCCCGCAAATTGGCATCCATTACGTGCGTAGTCTAAAACAGCTTCAAATTGACGCCCATGGTGGTGGTACCGCTACAACAATTAAAACCCCTTTCAGGTTCAGTATCTTCCAAAGGTGCGACACGAATATCCCCCGGTCCCAAACTACCAGTTACACGGAACAATTTTCGAAACGTTTTATTTTCTAAAAAAAAATGTCCCAACGATTTTGATTAAAATACCACTTATGAAAGATATTTACATGACAAATAAGATGTATATCTTGAATTTTCTGGCAATAGCTTGTGAAGCCCTCTTCATTCGGAAGGAATTTTATATAATTTTGTACAACAAACGATAGTATTTCAACGTTCAGTTGTTTCTCGCGATGTCATGGAAACAGTATGGAAGGCCAGCATATAGCGTCCAGTTGTTAAACATTTGACTATCGCTGTTCTCTATAACGAAATGTGTAATGTAGCTGTTTCTGTAAAGGTTTATTTGCATTAAAATGTAGTAGACAGAAAAATAAGCTTTAGTAAGAATAATTTGTATACCCACTAATGGACAATAGAGGGTAGAGAAATTCATGTGAATGTATCACATCGCACATTTTTAGTTATGCTGTTCACACACGCCTGGACGTGTGTCTCGATTCACGGTGCCACAAAACATGTATTTCTGGTGATTTTTGGGTTCAGTACAGCCTACAATAGTCAAGTAATAAAGAAAGTAAAAGGAAAATCATAAGTTGTTAAAGAGTTTATAATTTTGGTTTGCTTAACGACCTTGGAGTTGTCTAAAAACAAACATACTTGTCACTAATGGACAGCAAGCGAGCCGAAGTTGTCCTACTGAATGAAAATCGCTTGTACATGTGGGAGTTCTAACACGTATACACACACGACCAACTTTGGCGGCCGCTCCGACGTCGGCGGATGGAGACGTCACGCACTCCTAGAGGCTTCCGGTCACATGAGTTATCGACAGCGGATGTGACGTCACGTTGCATGTAGACCTCCTCACATTCATATTTTGACGATAACTTGTGGTGGCAATTGTTCATGTGTTAAAAAAAAAAAAAAATCTAAACGTCGTAAACAAGGTCGCGTTGCGTGCGTTTGTTGATATTTTTATGTTAGCACTTCCTTTTTATTGTGAAGAAAAATAGGAATAAAATAAATAGTTAAGTTCGTACTCGTAAGCAGAGAGTTTATTTCGAAACACAAAAGAGTAATAATAATAATAATAATAATAATAATAATAATAATAATAATAATTGCCCGGATTCTGATGACATTTTAATTGCTACATCACAGACATCCCTAACGTGTGCATAAATCATATTTAATAGATCCTTTTTGGTCATTTTATACCATTTTGTACTTTATGGATTTTTTTCTTGCTTTTACGTTATTATTTTGTAATTTCCTTGCATTTACATTGAGTATATAAACTTTTCAAACATCAGAAATAACAGTAATTTTGTACATCCCTTACTAGCATTGTTTGAAAAAAGAAAAGGCATTTAATGAAGACGATATACTTTATTGCTACTCACAACGAGATGCACATTTAAAATGCAAGTCATAAAATTCGTGGACAGTGTACAAAGGGTTGGCCAAGAGAATAGATTTAGTGCACATTTTAAAGGCGATAGAGTTTAACTGTCTGATACCCCCAGGTAAGTGATTAAATAAATTTAATGCTACACATTCAAAGCTATTATGAGTTTTAGAATATCTGGATTTGTTAATATATAATTTAGACCTATTACGAGTCAAATGATTATGAATATTAAAGCACTCAGTGTTCTATCAGTGTTATTTTTAACATAATAAGACCTTAGACTATAAAGACTGATGGGAGAGCTAACATAGAAAATTTTAAAAATCTGATGTGTTGCACTCACATGACTTTCTGCGCTCTGATACAAATTCATTCATTATCTGTTTACCCTCCTCTTATGTAGGACTTACACCCCCCAGACTTACAGGCGGGTGCCTGGGGTCAGAGGCCCGTCGAGGAGCAGACACTCATGGATCAGACAGAACATCCAGGATGGGTGATCAGCCCGATGCCTGGAAGTGGATGAAGCGAAATGTTGGTGAAATGGATGAAAGGAAAGGTGATGATGGAGCAGTTGGTGGAATGAATGGCGGGGGAAACCCGGGTCGTCCACCACAAATCCCACATGCAGATCCCTGGGATTGAACCCGGTCCGCCTCGGTGGGAGGCGAGCGGTCTAACCACTCGGCCACGGCGCCGCCCGCTCTTATACAAATTATTTTTACAATCTTATTGCTAATTTTCTTGTAGTTGCAAGGGGAATATGGCAGGCTTTAAGCGATAGTCAAATGTTTTAAGAGCTGGTTGCTATGTGAAGAATATTTCCGAAATGGTTCACTCCCCCCCCCAAAAAAAAAAGTTTGGCATAATTGCGTGTTTTAAGATCTATTTTTTGTGCAGTAAAATTCTGTCTTTCTCTTACGGTTTACCAGTTATGCGAAAGTCATTCAGAATAAAGAGGGCTTTTGGGGACATTCCCATAAAATTCAAGATATACATTTCATTTGCCATAAAATATCTTAAACATATGATATTTAAATCAAAATCGTTAGACCCATTTTTGGGAAAATCAAAATTTTCGAAAAATGTTCCATGTAAAGGATAGTCTGGGGTGGGGGGATTTTCTTGAAAATCTTTGCGTCGCATCTTTGAAAGTTGCTGAACCTAAATACTAAGTATGGTATTTATGTAATTTTTGTTTTTGAGTTATGCTGTTCATAGGCAGATAGACACACACACACGGACATGTTTCCAAAAATGCTTTATTTGGATTCAGGGCACCTTAAAACATGTATTTCCTTTGAAATCTCGATATCGAATTTTTGGGTGGAATACAATACTTCCCCTACCTATTATATGTAGTAGAGAAAGTAAGAAGAGTGGTTTACAATAAGATAAAGGTGAGTTATCACAAATAATTCTTAACGACCTTTGTTGCAAAGTGAGAACCTTTTCAGCATATAAGTGACCTCACCATAACTAAAATGACAATGTACATATCCAAAATGCACCAATAAAAGATCTTTTGTGATAACTGAGCATAGAGATACTGTTACTAACCTTACCAGCAGCATATTGAATGTGAGATGTAAATTAGATTATAGATGAATACCTAAAAACAAAGAGAAGCAGAGTTCACAGGATTAAAACTATACCTCATATCAGTAGTTTCATTAAGATTCAGACTTCGGTTATTAGCATTACACTATTCAATAATTTTAGGTGAAGAACTTTTAAGATATATATTTGGACATGCCGCACTTAAAACAAGATCGCCACCATACATTAAAGTAGTAAGACAATTTTCTTTTGTGTTAAAAGTGAGGTCATTAACATATAAGGAGTAAGGGGCCTAAAATAGACCCTTGAGGAACACCTTATTTAACCAGTTTAAAGATCAGAACTTATATTATAATGTATACATTGATACCTGGTTTAAATAGGAATTCAACAAATTTTAACTAAAAGTATTTAAACCACGAAAACATAGTTTAATTAACATGAGAAACAGTGTCAAAAGCCTTAGTAAGATAAATAAACAGACTTATTACTCGACTACCGTTAACAATACTTGAAAAACATTGCTTTGTAACTTCAATAACAACATCAACTGTCTACGAAGAGTTACTTACGGGTGGAAGATTCGTGTACGTGTTGTGGGTATTTACGTGAACAGCATAACTCAAAAACGAAAAGTCGGTTAAACATTAAGTTGGTATTTAAGTACAATATCTTTCAAAGGTGCGGCACGAAGATTTTGAATAAAATCGTTCCACCTCAAACTATCCTTTACATGGAACATTTTTAGTTCTTTATTTTCTGAAAAATAGTCCTAACGGTTATATTAAAGATATTTACATGAGAGATAAAATAAATATGTTGGGAATAGTCTGTGAAGTCCTCTTCATTCTGAAGGAATTTTATATAATTTGTAAACCATAATAACAATTTCTACAACAAAAAAGTAGATCTTGTTAAAACACAATTTATGCCAAATAAATGTTTATACGTCATTAACTATCCTATTATTGGTTTCAATTGTCAAGTACTTTGTACCTGTTTTAACTGCTAAGTCAATATCTGAGAAGTTCAAATTCATCACCACATAGCTACCCGTTTTCAAAATATTTGACTATCGCCTAAAGCCTACTGTTTTCCCATTGTATCTATAATGAAATATGTACTAATATTACAAAGAGACAACATTTGTGTGTAGGGTAACCTCAAAAACCACTTAACCGCTTTTGATAAATTCACCACTGAAAAACCCAATTCGTTCTGACAGACATGGGACTATAAAACACTTCTAATTTCATCTCATAATTTACTAAAAGATTAAAAAGGATTTACAAAGCCCTTGTACTTGAATACGAACACATTGGAGTTATAAAAGCACATACTCACGAAGATGGCATTGACTTTTAGTTGAGAATGCCATAGAGTAGAAATTAATTGTTATTACTCCACAGAGTATAAAAACAAAAGCCGGTTACATTTCATTGCATGGAATATACATAGATGGCCATGATGTAACACTTCAACAAACAGAAGACAGAGTTGTGACAATCGATCCTGTGTTATATTTGTTTCTTATCAAATACTGCAGATGTAATGAAACAGTGTCAATAACCTTTATTATAATTCTATAGATGTATGTACTGAAGTTTCTGGTTGACAGAACCTTCTAATAACAGTCGTGTAAGAATATTTGTGCTTTATTTCCTTTGTATTTATGTTGTAACCAAGTTCGTTAGCAGGACGTGCTAAATAATTGTATAAAGAGAGAAAACTGCTAAGTTTAGATCAGTGAACTGATATTTTATAATTAACAACTGAGAAGATTATTTTTCTGGATGGTCGCAGGCCATAGAGGTTAACTTGGTGGTCTAGGAGTGCGCAATTTTGTTGCGTTTGAGGCAGTATTTTTAACATTTAAATGAATTCAGTCTAATTATATAATATATAAACTCAATAACAGCCCGCCTTAAAGCAATACGTGTATGTAACAATATATAAAAAGTGTATATTACAGTCATTGTGTATGTTTATATTATTGTATACATATGTAATAATGTTATGTGAATGTATTACGTAATTTAGTAATGTAGGAGGTGTGAGAATAATAGGTTAAAAGTTGCTAACAATGAGGTAACAATGAGGTAACCTTGAGGCAATAATGAATTTGAAAGTTTAGCAATACTACTTGTAATTCTTGGAAGCAATAATGTAATTTTTGTGACAGTTTATAAAATAGCCAATCAACAACCAGAAAAAGCTTTAGTTAAATGAAGGTATTCTATTGGACTAGGATTAGCCAATCAAAGACTTGAAATACAGAAATTTACAAATTTAGGCGGTAGAAATCAAGTCAGTTGCTTATAGACAGCTCTCATAACTGGACGCGTTGCTAGCAGACAGTGTTACTAATCGGACGCGAGAAGTATAATACGTATTCAGTGTGAGATAAAAATAGTTTACGTGTTAAAAAGTGCAAGTAATTAATTTAAAAAATCTCACAGCTCTCTATATATCAGTGAAGTGTTATTTAAATCGTGTCAAGCATTAATAAAAGGAATGAAGTAAAATTATAATCTTTGTAAGCCTACATTCTTCAGTCGCACCACTCCCTGCAAAGAGAAACATGTCTCTAACAATAATACTGACGCAGCCGAGGCAAACATAAATATATAACATTTAAAGAAACATTAAAAATTACAAAGTTAATATTTTTTAAACATTTGGGGCAAAGACCACCGGAAAGTACATTTGGGGCGAAGGCTACCGGAAACTTTTTTTAACATACCTGCGGTTGCAACTACTTCAAGTTCCGGCTCCCCAGCAGTCGAAATACAATACAATACAACAAAATAACATCTTCACGTTGTATATGTTAAGGGTTTCTGCATTACGTGAAAATTATATAGTTTATTGAATAACTATGGGACCAAAAAGAAGGCACAGAGGTTTAAAATTTAGCCTGCTATAATTATTCAACAAGGGACGATTCCCATGATTGTTCCACCACCAAAAGGTACTTATAAGTTATGTAGCATTTGCAGAACTTGGAAGACTGTCTGAGGAGGCTAGGGAAGTCAGACGTTCAGCCGATGTTTGACATCTTTTGTGATTCTTCATCCGTTATTAGGACTAACAGGGGCTGTACGAATTACAATTATAAGGGGTAAAGGTGAGGCTTCTTGTACAATAATTTTATAAAGAAGCGGGGGCGGGGGAGGTAAATGAAATGAATTCGTCATTGGAGTTTGAAAAGCTAACTGTGCAACGTCGGGCAGGCAGTCATTTCTGCGAATTTTATCTGATTAACATATAGCAGAAGATAAGAAGTTTTATAAGAATAATTTGTAGAAGAGTGGATAGAGAAAGTCATTGAATCTAGCACATAACAATCTCTTTAACTGTCTATGTTGCACAGTTAAAACATTTGACCTTTTACTACAATTATTATATAATTTACCCACTGAAGGCATTCCTGTTATTGGTGCAGTGGAATATTGATTAAAAGTTTAATAGTTTCTATATTATGCCGACTTCATTTCCCTCCGAGATTAAACGAGGGTTACCCGTTTTTTGGATTTATTGAGGTAATATAAGCTTTTTATTTATGGACGCTCTTTAACTGCTGTGGTCCTTAGCGTCCCATTCTATATTGGATGTGAAAGGCTGGTAATTTTGCTCAGAGACCTCTTTATCAGGCTTGAGGTTCTTTTACGTGCTGTAAATCTACGACACGGGACCACCGGCTTTACTTCCCTTCCGAAGGAAGCCATGCTAAGGATTTTTACGCCCGAAAAAATCCATCGCCCTCCGTTGAGTTTGAACCCGCGACCTCGGAACTAGAGGCTAGCATGGTAACCACTACATCACGGAGGACAACCCATGCCTATATGTTTTTAGGAACAAAATTTAAGGAATATAGAGCAAATTAGAAGCTTTTGTTTGAGTAATGTCTTATGGAGTGAAATGAATCTCTTTCTTTAGTCATCATTTTCAAAATAATTACTTTACTTCCCCTTTATACTCTGTCTCTTCCGGAATATACTGGATACTATAGCACATTACATGAAACGTTTAAGACTGGTAAATATGTCCCGAGTCTGTTATTGATATACAGTTCTCATGGCATTTAATCTCCTTCACCACTCTTTTTACTTTCTCTACTACGTGTAGTAACACAAAAATTCGATATCGAGATTTCACCGGAAATACACGTTTTGAGGTGTCCCGATTCCAATTAAAGCATTTTTGGAAACGCTTCCGTGTGTGTGTGTGTGTCTGTCTGTGAACAGCATAACTCAAAAACGAAAAGTTCGATAAATACGAAACTTGGTATTTATCTTCCCAGGAGGCGACACAAAGATTTTCAAGAAAATCCCCCCACCCCAGATTACCCTTTACATAGAACATTTTTCGAAAATTTTGATTTTCTCAAAAATGGCTCTAAGGATTTTAATTAAAATGTCATATATTTAAGATATTTTCATGACAACTGAAATGTATATCTTGAATATTCTGGGAATGTCCCCAAAAGCCCTCTTCATTCTGAATGAGTTTCACACCTAGTAAACCATAAGATAGACAAACGTTTACTACACAAAAAGTGTAGATGTTGTTAAAACACACAATGTCATACATTTGCTTTTGTGGAGTGAATCATTTCCGAGATATCTCTTGTTATTTGTTTGAATTTTCCAATACTTATACATTTTCTCAAATGGGAATTCGTTATTCGTTTTTACTTTCTCTACTACGTATAGTAAGTAGGGGAAGTATTGTATTACACCCAAAAGTTCGATACCGAGATTTCACAGGAAATGCATGCTTTGAAACCCCCTGAATCCAAAAAAAGCATTTTTGGAAACATGTCCGTGTGTGTGTCTGTGAACAGCATAACTCAGAAACGAACAGTCGGATAAACACCAAACTTGGTATTTAGGTTCAGTATCTTCCAGAGATGCGACACGAAGGTTTTCAAGAAAATCTTCCCACCCCAGACTACCCTTTACATGGAATATTTTTGGAAAATTTTAATTTTCTCAAAAATGGCTCTAACGATTTTCATTAAAATATCATATGTTTAAGATATTTTTATGACAAATAAAATGTATATCTCGAATTTTCTGGAAATGTCTTCAAAAGTATTCTTCATTGTGAACTACTTTTGCATACTGGTAAACCATAAGAGATAGACAAAATTTTACTACACAAAAAATGTAGATCGCGTTAAAATACACAATTTATGTCATATACATTTTTTTTTGAGTGAACCATTTTCGAGATATTGCTTGTTAATCCCGTAAATTTTCCAATACTTATACTTTTTCTCAAATTCGTTATTCATTTTTTTGTCCTGGACATGCAAAGAGAATGGAATGCTCTACATAGCAACCAGCTCTTAAAACATTTGACTATCGCTTAAAGCCTACCATATTCCCCTTGCATCTACAAGTAAATTAGCAATAAGATTAACATCTCGATTAACATGAAGCATATGGGGAATAAGCGTTTGTAAAAATAGTTTGTACAAGGGTAGAAAAAGTCATGTGAGTGCAACACATCAGATTTTGTTTAATGAAAACTCGTTTTTGCACGATGTAACTATTTGTGGTACTTAGCAATATTGCTGCTACGAACCGAAAGTTGACATTCCCAGAAGCAATGACATCTCAATGCTGAAAGAAATGACCTAAAGCACTAGTGCAGGAGGTAAGAGTATCAGAATACTAAGACTAACGTCCATCATAGTTTTCAACATCAACCACAAACTTCCTGGATTCGTCAGTTTATCACTTGTTAGAAGGAAATGAGCCAATACATTCTTCTCATTAATATCTACACATTTTTATTTTTATCATTTGCAGACTGAAGTGTAGGCCGACTCATAGCTCTGTTTTCATTTCTTCGGTGTTAACTCGTCACGTCCACTTTTCCAAACCTATTCCGTTTCCACATCGTTGAACACATCGTCTATTACTTTTTCCTTAATTATGTAAAATGATTTTCTCTACTCTGTAGCGCTTATTAGTGGGTATACAAGTTATTTTTACGAAAAATTATTTTCCTATCTTCTTCATTTTAATCGAGATAAAACTTTTCGGAATATCTGCATTACACATTTCGTTATAGACATAAATAGGGTAACGACAGTCAAATGTTTAAGAATTACTCGCTATGTTTTGGCCTTAAAAATCCCATGCTCTTTGCGTGCAATTGGAAAAACAACTGAATATCCGAAGACTTAGTGACAAAAGTATTGAACAATTCGAACCATTAATAATAGATATCTTGGAAATGTCTGATGTTACAAAAAAGTCATTTGAAATAAATTGTTTGTTTTGAAGAGATCTACATTTTTTGTATAGTACGTTTTTGTGTATCACTTAACGTTTACCAGTTATACAAGATTATGCAAAATTCCTTCCGAAGGAAGAGCACCTCCAGACTATTTCCACAAAATTCAAGATATACAGTTTATTTGTAATATAAATATCTTTAATACACGGTATTTTAATAAAAATCGTTATATCCATTTTTTAGGAAATAAAAAATTTCGAAAAAACTCGCGTAAAGTGTAGTTTGGTGTGGCGGATTTTCATGAAAAATCCTCGTGTCGTATCTTTGAAGGGTACTGAACCTAAATACCAATTTTGGTGTTTATCCGACTTTCGTTTTTGAGTTATGCTGTTCATAGACACACGCGCGGACCTTCTAAAAATCTGATGTGATACATTCACATGCCTTTCTCTAGCCTCTATCTTTATTAGTGGGTATACAAAGTATTCTCACTAAAGTTTATTTTTCTGTCTACAACTTTTATCCAAATAAACCTTTACAGAAATAACTACACGTTTCGTTATATATACAAAGAGAACAGCGATAGTCAAATGTTTAACAACTGGACGCTATATGCTGGCCTTACTGTTTCCATGACATCGCGACAAACAACTGAAAATCGATGGGACTTTAAAAGAATGACTAGTGAACAATTCGAACCTTTAATAACGGATATCTCAGATACCGCTTATACCACAAAAAGAAACTTATTTTAAGTAAATTGTGTGTTTTAAAGAGATCTACATTTTTTGTATAGTACATTTTCGTCTTTCGCTTAACGTTTGCAGTTTACCTATACAAGATTATACAAAATTCCTTCAGAATGAAGAGGACTTCAGAGACTATTCCAAGAAAATTCAAGACACATTTTATTTGTAATGTAAATATATTAAAAACGTGGTACTTTAAACAAAATCGTTAGAGCCATTTTTGAGAAAATCAAACTTTTCGAAAAAGTTTCCATGTAAGGTATAGTTTGGGGTGGGGGGTTTCTTGAAACATTTTCGTGTCGCACCTTTGGAAGGTACTGAACTTAACGTTTTTGAGTTATGCTGTACTCAGGCACAACACAGACACACACGGACCTTTTTCTAAAAATGCTTTTCTTTTATTCAGGGGACCTCAAAAAATATATTTCCGGTGAACTCTCGGTATCGAATTTTTGCGTGGAATGCAATTATCTACCTTCTATACCTACTATGTGCACTTACAATATACTGTGTATGGCAAATGAATTTTTGGAGAGCTTTCCGTTCTTAAATGAAGCAGTTTTTTGTATAACTCCTGACTTTTGGGTCGGGGGGGGGGTTGCCATTCATATACTGCCTTTAACATCTAAAGGTCATACCAGCGTTTTACTTTGGAACAATTGCTCTTTGGCAATGATGTTCATCCCTTAACTATTGTGTTAATCTGTGAGTTTTCTGTTTGAACATTAAATTCACACACACATTTCTCACTCATACTTCCAGACTCTAGGGAAGATGGGGAATAATCCTGGTTAAAGAAAAATTCCCACTTTCCAGCCGAGAATCGAAATCGGAGCCACTGGATTTGCAGTGCAAAGTTTTGTTCAGTGGACATTTGGAGTTTCTGAAATTCGTGATTCAGTTTTTAAGCTAGAGCTTCCAGAGATGAATGAATTGTGATTACTGCTACTTCATATTTCATGTTAAACAATCTTTGTCGGACAACAGACACTTAATTCGCACTTCTGAGAAATCTTGATGCTTCCAGTGTCAAATAACGCCTTTCAGGTAAAGTATGTTTGGACTTTGGATCTTCGTTTTATGAGAATCTGCATTTGCTGGACCTCTGTCATATAAGTCATTAACTAGCAGGTTCAAGTTCCAAATATCGACACCGTTCCCATGGCAACGAGCGTTAGTAGTAATTATGAGTCAAAATGGCGCTTCATAAAACGTGACATGCATGAGTGAAGTGTTACGAGAACAAAGTACAATTATTATGAAGATCAGTTAGATAATGTTCTCCATTTGTAAGTGAAAGGAATATGAAAGTATGGAGATCGTGATGTTTAAACGCCATAGTTGAGTGCTTGACAGAGAAAACTGGAACTAAACGGTAGAAAGTGTGTTAGTGGATCAAGTAAAAAAATAAGCTGAAATACCAGAAGAAAGTTGTGGAGGTGAATAACACGATAGCAGCAACATGTATCGATATGCACAAATGACCTCGTCTCTCGCAACAGCCAGAGTTGGGTGCTGTGTTGGTTTGGCTTGCTGAAAATGGAGTTTTACCTTAACCTGTTGAAACTTGGCTTTTCGTTTATGACGATAATTATTATTGTTTTTGGAGCTCTAATAAACAGTATTGAAAATCATTTGCCAGCATTTTTTCGGCAGACTTTCAGGCATGGAAAATTTGCCTATAGAGGTAAACCATCAAAGCTGAAAGTCATTGAAGTACCTAAAAGGTAAGGAAATATATTCCAACGATTGTTATATATTTTGGCAAACAAACAGTTGACACCAATTATTTATTTAATTTTTTTTTTCCAGCTGGTTTCGTCATTTTTATGTGTTTGCAGCTGTATATTCATTGTATGCAACAGTACTTGCATTTGGTATATATTTCTGGTCATGGGAGCCACCAGCTTGGTTGCTATTCTTACTGGACTTACTTGCTTCAAGTACACGTAAGCCACAAGGTAGGATGCTTTGCTTATTAGTAAAGTCCGGACTTTTATGTAATATTAAATCGAGAAATATGTACATAAATACACAAATAATTTAAAAGTCTGGACTTCAAATGAAAAATAATTAATTCCAGCATTGGTCATTCTTTGTACCACCACATTTATTGCTTTTATTGCTCTACAATCATCATTTTCAATGTGGAGAACAATTTAAAGATTTTGTATTTAAATACTAAATGCATAGTTAATAAATTAACTGATCTTGAACTTCTCTGGTATACTGAGAAAACTGATTTTGTGTTACTGAGCATTCTTTAAAACTTTATACCTGTTCTTACTGCATACGTTAAATTTAATTGTTACATTGTTGATATATCTAACAAATGTTTAAACTGTCACAAGTATATAACATCAATAATATTTAATCTGAACTCTAATTGTTAGCAATTATGAATTATTACAATTTCTAAAGGAAGGAAAAAATTCTGATGTGATATATTCACAAGACTTTTTCTACCCTCAATCTTTTATTAGTGGGTATACAAATTATTCTTACCAAAGTTGGAGAGGTAGAGTCAGATGACTGAAAAATTCAATGCCATAGCCAGGATTTGAACCATGGTCTCTGTTCAGTTGCTCTAACCACTGAGCTACCATGGCAACATGCCGGCACAGCCTTAAATTCTCCAACTGATTCGCATTTTTTCCTGGTAAACCACAAACAGGTCTCAAATTGTATTGAGATGACGTACCCCAATGGCGACTAAGTCAGAGAATTTAATGCAAATTTCCAACTGCGAGTCAGTGGTTAGAGCAACCGGACGGAAACCAGGAGATATGTGGTTCAAATCCTGGCTATGGCATTGAATTTTTTGGTCATTTAATTGAATTGAATTCTTTATTGAGTGTTGAGGTTTTACAATTCCTTTGGGCATGATCGGCATCGAGCCCTGGCTCATTTTGCTGATCATACCCACGTTGATAGTATTTAACAATCATTAACATCAGTTTTTTGGTTTTCGGTAACAGATTCTATCATTGTCTACCTAACCTCTTGCTACTTAAATGTGCCGATTCTGTCTAAACTTTCCGTTGATATTCTTACTAGGTTATGTCCGCTTTGCTATATTCCACTACTTAGTCCTTGTGTCCAATTTACGAATTATAATCACTCTCTCCTTGCTATTCCTACTTCCATCACAGCATGATGACACTTACATAATTTACTTCCCCGATATAAACTGCCTCCGACCCTAATTAGCTCTTTACATAATTTTCTCCTATTCTTCATTGAAATCACCCATTATTTCTGTCTCAGTATATGTATACTTATCCCTTAGCCTCTCTATATCTTTCTGTAAAATTTTATTAAATCTGAGTTGTAATATTATAAGGTAACTGGTTGGTTATAACTATACCTATACATATGTTTCCGTCATCTAGCTATTTATCTTGGATTGTAACCAATAGTACTACTTTTACTCTGGACCCCTGTTCTGTCTCTGAAAGCTCTACACTTATCTAGGTTTTGTTTACTTCAGCCATTTAATTCTACCTTTCCAACCTCGTCCAACACATGGCTTGTGTGGAAAAACAATTAATTCCACCATTCTTACTAAAGCTTATTTTTCCATCTCTTACATTTTAATCCAAATAAACCTTTACAGAAACAGCTACATGACATCTTTCGTTATAGAGAACAGCGATAGTCAAATGTTTAACAACTGGACGCTATATGCTGGCCTTAAAATTCCATACTGTTTCCATGACATCGCGAGAAACAACTGAATGTTGACAGGACTTTAAAGAATGACCAAGAAATGAAAATTCGAACCATTAATAATAGATATCTCGGAAATGGCTTACGCCACAAAAAATCTTATTTGAAATAAATTGTAAGTTCTAAAGAGATCTACATTTTTTGTGTAGTACATTTTCATCTTTCGCTTAACGTTTACCAGTTATACAAGATCATACAAAATTACTTCCGAATGAAGAGGACTTCACAGGCTATTCCCAGAAATTTCAAGACTTACATTTTATTTGTCATGTAAATATCTGTATGTATGCTATTTTATTTAAAATCGTTAGAGCCATTTTTTAGAAAATCAAAATGTTTGAAAATGTTCCTTGTAAAGGGTAGTTGCAGGTGGGGGGATTTTCTTGGAAATCTTTGTGTCACATCCTTGGAAGACACTGAGATTTATTCCACTTTTCGTTTTTAGGTTTTGCTATTCACAGATACACATACGCACACCTTTTTCTAAAAATGCTTTTTTTTGGATTCAAGGGGCCTCAAATGTATTTCCGCTGAAATTCCAGTATAGAATTTTTGGGAGAAGCAATACTTTCTCTACCTGCTATGTACGTGGTAAATAGCAGCCATAGAAAGAAAGAAAAAAAATCTGATGTGTTGCACTCACATGACTTTCTCTACTCTTGTACAAACTATTTTTACAAAATCTTATTCTCCATTTATTTCATATTAATCGAGATAAACATTTGCAGAAACAATCTTTTGACATGCAAAGAGAATTACATTTTACACATAGCGACCAGTTCTAACAATATTTGACTATCGCTTAAGGCGTACTATGTTCCCCTTGTTTTGTATTTGCAAGGGCAATATAAGCACAGACATATCTCTTAATAGCTGGTTGCTATGTGCAGCACCATTCTCTTTGACACAGATTAATACTCTTTGCATATCCAAGACAAAAAAATGAATAACGAATTTGAGAAAAAGTATAAGTATTGGACAATTTACGGGAATAACAAGCAATATCTTGAAAACGGTTCACTCCACAAAAGAAATATATATGACATAAATTGTATATTTTAACGCGATCTACATTTTTTGTGTAGTAAAATTTTGTCTATCTCTTATGGTTTACCAGTTATGCAAAAGTCGTTCACAATGAAGAATACTTTTGGAGACATTCCCAGAAAATTCAAGATATTCATTTCATTTCTCATGGCAATATCTTAAACATATGATATTTTAATCAAAATCGTTAGAGCCATTTTTGAGAAAATTAAAATTTTCGAAAAATGTTCCATGTAAAGGGTAGTCTGGGATGGGGGGAGTTTGTTGAAAACCTTCGTGTCGCATCTCTGGAAGATACTGAACCTAAATACCAAGTTTGGTGTTTATCCGACTGTTCGTTTGAGTTATGCTGTCCACAGACAAACACACACACACAGGACATGTTTCCAAAAATGCTTTTTTTGGATTCAGGGGGTCTCAAAACATGTATTTCCGGTGAAATCTCAGTATCGAATTTTTGGGTGGAATGCAATACTTCCCGTACTTACTATACGTAGTAGAGAAAGTAAAAATAAATTTAATAAGTAATTAAGGAAAGAAATGGAAAAGTATTTATTTATATGTAAGATTGTGGAAAATATGTAATATACACTTAAATATGTAAAATGAAACTCGAGTAAAGCAATGTCCATGCTTCAATTCCTGGACATACTCATGTTTGTCAGCTTGTTGATAGTTAATTATGATACAAGTGTTAAAAGTGAGATTTTATCCAGCGGGCAGAATAAAATTACTTTGAACATGGTGTCATACACTATTTTTTAGACAGTTGTCAATATTTATAGGTAAATTATAGATTATGAATTAGATTCTTTTTACCTGTTTCATATCTGTGATAGTCAGTTGCTTCTTTTTGGCATCAGTGCTGATGACATGATGAGTTTAACATTATACATAAAGAAGACTGTGAGAATAATTTGGCTTGTAGCCTTCAGACATCCGTTTCAAAAATGCTATTATTTTGCAGTATGTGTTTGTTGTCCTTGACATTGAGGCACAGTTTGATCATAGAGAGTAATTTGCCCACAATGTTGCCAACATCACCTCTTCAGTATAATCGTTTCTGTTTCTTACCTTGCACCATTGAAGAAATCTGTTATATGCTGTTGATTGACTGCTTGTAAAATTTCGGCTGATTCTTCAGATTCTATAATTACTACATTCAAATTATCCACCATTGTACGAGGGCTGTCCTAGAAGTACCAACCTAACAAAGAAAACACAAAATTTTTGAGAAAAAACATCTTTATTTCTCTATGTAGTCTCCTTTCAGGTCGATACACATTTCCCAGCGATGTTCAATAACTTTTGATACCCTGTTTATAGTGAGAACCATCGAGTTCTGCAAAAAGACTCCAGCTCTTCACTGTTGGTAAATCTTTTAGCACCAAAATATTTCTTCAACTTTTGGAAATAGAAAATAATCAGAGGGGGCTAATGCTGGCAAATAGGTACGTGAGGGAGCAATTCAAACTTTAACTCATTGATTTTGGCCATGGCAATAATGGATGTGTGAACTGGTGCATTGTCTTGATGAAGCCAAAGTTTCTTTTCCATTAAATGCAGTCGTTTTTGCTTGATTTCATTATTCAAACGCTGCAATAAGTTTGCATAATACTCGCCATTGATTGTTTTTCCTTTTTGAAGATAATCAATGAAAATTATTCCACACACATTCCAAAAACCTAATGCCAATGACCTTGTCTGCAGATGGAACTGTCTTCTCATTCTTTGGAGCCGATTCTCCTCTTTCAATCCACTGTTTTGACAGTTCCTTCGTCTCAGGTGTGAAGTGATGTGCCCTTGTTTCATCCGTGGTTATGAATTGACACAAAAATTCGGCTTTATTGCAGCAAAACATCACCAAACACTCGACTGAAACATCTTGATGATGCTGTTTTTGTTCCATTGTGAGTAAATGCGGCACCCATCTTGTGTATAGCTTTCTCATGCCTAATTTTTCAGTTAGTATGTGGTATACAGCACTTCTTGAAATGTCTACGATGTCTGCTAGCTCGCACACTTTCAGTCGACGGTCATTCAATGCTATTTTGTGGATTTTCTTCACAATTTCTGGCGTGGTGGCCTCATTTGGTCGACCACTGCGATGTTCGTCTTGGCAGCTCGTACGGCCTTGCTTAAACTCTGTCACCCAATATTTTACTGTTGTAAACGAAGGAGCAGTCTCCCCCAGAGTTGAATCTAGCTCAGCTTTAATATTAGTTGGACTAAGACCTTTCAAATGAAAGTATTGTATCACATAACAGTGGCCAGTTTTATCCATGTTTACAAATTCACTGAGAGAGTTCACTATTGATGTCTGCCAAAGAATTACTAAACAACGTAGTATCGTCAAACTTAAGCTTTATAAAGGTGGTACTTTCTACCATAGTCATTTGTTTGAAACAACAACCATTATCTATACATCAGGTCAGGTACTTCTCGGACTGCGCTCGTATCAACTATATAAGCCTCTTGAATAATAATCTTCGCATGTGTCAGGAAATCAAGGTTGGTAACCCTGGAGTGTTATAATTTTATACCACTCAATAGTATGATTTTCTCCTTTTAATTAATATCATCTACTGTTAAAAGCTTTTCTTTTAGCTTAAACTGTCTAAAAATTAAATTATGCAAATAGTAAGGTAATTAAAAGTATTTCATATTAGTGTGATACTGTTAAAATAGGTGTGTCTCAAGCAGTAGTGTAGCCAGAAAAATATTAAGAGGGAGTTATGATTAAAGGTCCATTTTTAAAACAAATTGTTCAATTGAAATTATATGAATTAAATCTTGAGTAGAAATATTTAAATAAATCAATTTTATATTTGCAGATTAGTGTGCAGGCAATTGGAATTAAAATTAGGATAGGATGTTTTGAGTATTCTAAGCAGCAAATGTGTTGTACATGAGAATTAATGACCACTGTGAAGTATTTTATATTACTGCTGTAGACCTTGTTATTTCAGTACAAAATAGGCTTTCTAGTTATGTCCTATACTGGCAGATATTGCACTCAAATTTAGCACCAGAATGATAATATGCCCTTGATATCTTAACATGGTTATACCAATGCCATCTGAAGTACGGTTTTTATTGTTGTCACCTATGTCAGTATTGTCTAAGACTGGCAATAATACGAAATTTTTAGAATGCAACGTTTCTAAAAATAAAAAACGTTTTTATATTTGACAGCTATACTTTCTAATGTTTTGTGAGTTGATTGCTGTGCAGTTAGTTTCATTTGGTCTAATAGCTTGTTAATCATTTAAAAATTTTTTGTTCACCCAAAAATGAGTTTGATTAGAGAACATTTCTGGGCTATGCTGTTTTACAATTTTTAATTGTCATTAACGTCTAAACAACGTGAAGATGGACTTAGAAATGCATTTGGCAAAGAAGCCCATCTACGGCACAATTTGTAATTGGTACAGCAAATTCAAAAGAGATTGGTTTTTTTTCTTAGTGATAAATTTTGTGAAGGACACTCAAGAAAGTTGCTGTTTACTGATGAAGATATTGCTGCTGTTCGAGCAGTGCTTGAAGAAGATCAACGGACATCTTAGGCGACATTGGGTATTGGTACGAGTCAAACATTAACAGTTGTACATTAACAGTTAGACGTGAGAAAACTTTGTTGTAGATGGATTCCACATAAACCGATTCTTGATCAAAAACATCGCATTGATTGGTGCAGGAAAACTATGGAAAAATTCCAAGGTGGCACTTCAAATTTGGTTTGGAATATTGTTACTGGTGATGAATCTTGGATTTATTATTATGATCCTGCAAAGAAATGTCACTCGGCTTAATGGGTCTTTCAAACAGAAACTATGCCTACAGAAGTCCAACGAATTCATGTGCTGCTAAGAAGATGGTTGTTAGTTTTTTTTTTCTTCTTTTTTTTTTTTTCCTAAAATGGGTCATATATCTACTATAGCATTAGAAGATAGATGCACCATTACTGCTTATTGGTGCACAAATGTCTGTTAACTGCAAACTTTTGAAAAGTTCATGAAAAACACCCAAAAAGAACAATGTTACATCGTGATAACACATTGTCACATTCAGCGAAACTAACACTGAGTATTTGGATGCTCTAAAGATTAGCACCATGGATCCTCCACCATACAGCCCTGACTTTGTAATTTGTTTTTGTTTCCAAAAATTAAAGATGAAATGTGAATCACTTTTCCGTCATCAGATGAAGCAGTGGAGCGTTGATTCATTGAATACAAAAATGTATTGATGTTATTGGGACTTATTTTGAAAAACAATAAAATTGTTAAAAGTTTTTAAAACTAATCCTTGTTTATTTTCTAAAAAATTCTCATTGTCGCGCTCATATAGCGCTACTAATAATATGATAACGAAAGATCTTGTTCTCACCAACTTGAAAGATACATATTTTAATAAAGCTATTTTTGCTATTCATTTTTACGCTTTTTTACTTTCTCTACTATGTACAGTAAGCAGGGAAGCTATGTATTCCATCCAAAAATTCGATACCGAGATTTCGCCGGAAGTACATGTTTTGAGACCCCTGAATCCAAAAAAGCATGTTTGGAAACATTTCGAAAATTTCAATTTTCTCAAAAATGGCTCTAATGATTTTGATTAAAATATCATATGTTTAAGATATTTTCATGACAAATGAAATGTATATGTTGAATTTCCTGGGAATGCCTCCAAAAGTATTCTTCATTGTGAACGACTTTTGCATAACTGGTAAACCATAAGAGATATACAAAATGTTACTACACAAAAAATGTAGATCGCGTTAAAATACACAATTTATGTCATATACATTTTTTTGGTTGAGTGAACAATTTTCGAGATATTGCTTGTTATTCCCTTAAATTTTTCAATACTTATTTTCTCAAATGGGAATTCGTTATTCATTTTTTTGTCTTAGATATGCAAAGAGTATTAATCTGTGGCAAAGAGAATGGTGCTGCACCTAGCAACCAGCTATTAAGAGATATGTATGTGCTTAAAGGCTACTGTATTTCTGTATTGCCCTTGTAAATATATATTCCCCTTACATCTACAAGAAAATTAGCAATAAGATAGACTCTGCAAATGTTTATCTCGATTAACATGAAATAGATGGACAATAAGCGTTTGTAAAAATAGTTTGTACAAGAATAGAGAAAGTCATGTGAGTGTAACACATCAGATTTTTTTAGCAAGCCAACTTCTATCCTCCCCCAGCTATGTCTCTAGCCTCATGGATCTGTTCTTGGGCCTTTACTGCATATAATAAAGGAGTTACCTCATTTAAAAAAAACCCTATAAAAAAGTTGCAGATGCAGGTGATATGTGTGTTTTAATTGGGGATAAATCAGTTGAAGAATTACACCAAAATTTCTAGCCCATATTTCAATACTATATTTCCTTAATGGATATGGTTTAAATGTTAAGTATAAAAAATGTAAAATAACTCATTTTGAATAGAATTAGTTTAAAATCTGTAAATTTATCAGTTGGCGGTATGGATATTGAACAAGCAGAATTAACAAATTTTCTGCATATTGAACTGAACAAAAATATGAAATTTCATTACAAATTGAACATATGTGTAATAAAATTAGTCGTGGGCTTTATTTATTAAGAAATTTATAAAATAGGTGTGTGTTGAGGTTTATTATGTTGTAATACATTATGGAATTTTTTTTAATTTATGGACACTCTTTAACTGCTGTAGTTCTTAGTGTCCCATTCTATATTGGGCTTGAAAGACCGGTAATTTTGCTCTGAGGCCTCTTTATCAGGCTTGAGGTTCTTTTACGTGCCATAAATCTACAACACTGTGCCACCGGCTTTATTTCCCTCCGAAGAAAGCCATGCTAAGGATTTTTAGGCCCGAAAAAAATCCATTGCCTTCTGCTGGTATTTTGTAATTGGGTTATAGGGTAGTACTATAATCCTTTCAGCCTGAGAGTTGGTCCTAACATAAACAATGCACATAGTATCAGTCTGCGCTTGATATTTTGTGAACAAATGGTGAAGCTCTCTCTCTTCCCCGACAATAACCACTCAGCTGTTTAATTTTCGAGCTCAAGAAATTCCCAGTGTTATATTAACCACGTTCTGGCATTCACTGCACCAGCACCGAGTGTTAAAGAGATGCATGCCTCTATACTTGGTAAGCTAATTCAACAATTAGTGGAAATATGTCGTATTAGTAAAAGCTTAGGTGTTAGTTGGAGTCCTTGGATAATAGTGCTACACCCAGTTAGGAATCAGAAGCGGTGATATTGCTGGAGTCATCTTACAGGGTTATAACCAGCCTGTCTGCAACTTGGTACATAGACACATCAGTTGCTTCTGGCGTTAATTTGATGATGTACTTAACAACAGGATGTATAATGTTCAAATCAAAAAGTTGAACAGATTCAACCCAATAGAGCCTTAACTTCATTAAAATATATTAAAAAGTAATTCCTAAGCACTAGAAATACCTTAGGAGTTGTTTAGGAGTAGAGGTTGTCTCCTCTAAACCTGGTGCCCACCTACCTGCCCCTTTTAGGTGCCTTATTTTATAGCAGAATTACGCTGTAATGATTAGGGCCAGATTTTTAGGTTTTAACCTATATTTTTCCTCACTATTTAATTAACGGTGGCGCCGTGGCCGAGTGGTTAGACCGCTCGCCTCCCACCGAGGCGGCCTGGGTTCAATCCCAGGGACCTGCATGTGGGATTTGTGGTGGACGAAGTGGCGTCTGGGCGGGTTTTCTCCGGGTTCTCCGGTTTCCCCTGCCATTCATTCCACCAACTGCTCCATCATCACCTTTCCTTTCATCCATTTCACGAACATTTAGTTTCATCTACTTCCTTCATCCCATACCAGGCATCGGGCTGATCACCCATCCTGGATGTTCTGTCTGATCCATGAGTGTCTGCTCCTTGACGGGCCTCTGACCCCAGGCACGGCTTGTAAGTTCTGGGGGGGTGTAAGTCCTACATAAGAGGACGGTAAACAGATAATGAATGAATATTTAATTAACACATTTCAAGATATATACTCGTTTCACACTTCCTGGAGTAGAATATGTGAATTTCATTACACCTAAAAAATCCTACATGAGGTGTTAACACCTAAAATAACCTAAATAGCTGTTTTCCGTTTTTCGAAATGAAGAATGTTATTTTTGGATTGAAACTCATTGTAAAATTATTTCCACCACTTAAAGCGAGTAGGTAGTTCAGTTAAATGCAACACATGTGACGTGACACCTGGATGCAGCTGATAGAAGGTCAGGAGGAGCACACTTGGCTGTCTGCTGCCATTTACTATGCCGAGCACTTAAAAGATGCTAAAAATGCCATCAATTAACTTTTTTTTTCTTTCTTTTGAACTGTGTTTTTACGGTTTTTTCATTACCACAATTACACATACGAACATCCATGCCCATGGCAGGACTTGAACCTGCAACCCTCAGCTTGACGGAGCACCGAAGCTACACACTCCAGCGCCACAGCTACGAGGGCCGGCAAATATCAGAATACTATCGAGTGTTTTTTTTTTTTTCTTTCTTTTCTTTTCTTTCTTCTTAAGCTCCCTTGTTTACCCAGTTTGTGATTACTGTGTTTTACTGTTTACTTTACCGCTTATTACCACAATTACACATACAACACACACAAACACCCATACCCATGGCAGGACTCGAACCTGTGACCCTCAGCGGTATCAAATTTTTGGGTGGAATGCAATACTTCTGCTATTTTGCTATATATAGTAGAGAAACTAAAGAATTCAGAAACCTAAGCTTATATCATAAACATGGAGCATCGTTAGCGTGCTTTGTGTAACCACTGGTTGTTAATTAACATAAGCTTATGTGTAAAAAAGCACCTAAGGCTAACCTTCTGTGATTTCAAAAACCTAAGGTTATTTAATTAGTGAATCATTCACATTGCTAAGAAATGCACTGTCGCTCTGCTTGTGTTAGTGGTGTCTGCTATTCATATATGTTGTCAGAATTTTGTTTGTACATTTGAAAACCGTATGCAGCTAGAAGGTGACATCTATAGCAGAAGTAAGAGATCATTTTTTCCGTGGTTTGAATATTAATGTAGATTTTTGCCACCTTCTATGTTTAATTATACTGCTACTCATTCAGCCATGGTTGCAACATAAACCGTATTGCATTAGTACGAGCGTTGTTTTCCTCCAATAAACAGCACAGGAATACTGATGGCAGCATGGCCATGATAATAAATAGAAGCCAATTATTTAAGTTATGTTTAAATGAAACAATTATTAAAGTACTACCATTATCTAATGTCTTTATTATTTGAAGTACAAAAAGGGTGATAATACATTTAGTGTAGTAACAAACTAGTTTTATTCACTTGAATGGTGTGCTGTGGTGGCAGCACATGTATTTGTTTACACCAGGACCCTTTCTTGGGCCGAATGGAGTACAGAGTGGTTAATTTAAACAGTTATTGATACTACAAAAGATGTGTCTAAGACATATCTACACCAAGCAGTAACATCTGAGGCCCACATTCGGGAGGTTCAAATTCCATGGGCTGATGAATCTGGTGTGTTCTTTTTATTTTTTGTGGTTTCCCTCAGTTGCCAAGGTAAACACCAGATTTGATATTTAGTACCACAACCCAAAGTTCCAACTTAAGTCTAAACAGTAATAAAAATTAAAATAGATGGTAATGGTGAATGCTGTGCCAATTATCCTCAGATAATGAAAGCAGCTGGACTGGATGGCACTCTAACACCATCTGTCTGGCACATTTAGAAGCAGAGATACAGTTGCCCAGCACTAAGGTCTTTGTGGACATGTGTAAAGCTGCCATCTGCCTGTAACATATAGAAGCATAGGTACAGTTGCCTAGCACTAAGGTCTCTGTGGACACATGTTGAAGCTACCATCTGCCTCTTACATATAGAAGCATAGGTACAGTTGCCTAGCACTAAGGTCTCTGTGGACACATGTTGAAGCTACCATCTGCCTGTTATGTATAGAAGCAGAGATACAGTTGTCTAGTAGTGAGGTCTCTGTGGACGTATGTTAAAGCTACCATCTGCCTAGCATGTTCAGAAGCTGAGATATAGTTGCCTAGCACTAAGGTCTCTGTGGACACGTGTTGAAGCTAACATCTGCCTGTTAAGTATAGAAGCAGAGATACAGTTGCCTAGCACTAAGGTCTCTGTGGACACGTGTTGAAGCTAACATCTGCCTGTTATGTATAGAAGCAGAGATACAGTTGTCTAGCACTAAGGTCTCTGTGGACATGTGTTGAAGCTAACATCTGCCTGTTATGTGTAGAAGCAGAGATACAGTTGTCTAGCACGAAGGTCTCTGTGGACACGTGTTGAAGCTAACATCTGCCTGTTATGTATAGAAGCAGATATACAGTTGTCTAGCACTAAGGTCTCTGTGGACACGTGTTGAAGCTAACATCTGCCTGTTATGTATAGTAGCAGAGATACAGTTGTCTAGCAGTGAGGTCTCTGTGGACACATGTTGAAGCTACCATCTGCCTAGCATGTTCAGAAGCTGAGATATAGTTGCCTAGCACTAAGGTCTCTGTGGACACGTGTTGAAGCTAACATCTGCCTGTTAAGTATAGAAGCAGAGATACAGTTGCCTAGCACTAAGGTCTCTGTGGACACGTGTTGAAGCTAACATCTGCCTGTTATGTATAGAAGCAGAGATACAGTTGTCTAGCACTAAGGTCTCTGTGGACATGTGTTGAAGCTAACATCTGCCTGTTATGTGTAGAAGCAGAGATACAGTTGTCTAGCACGAAGGTCTCTGTGGACACGTGTTGAAGCTAACATCTGCCTGTTATGTATAGAAGCAGATATACAGTTGTCTAGCACTAAGGTCTTTGTGGACACATGTTGAAGCTAACATCTGCCTGTTATGTATAGAAGCAGAGATACAGTTGTCTAGCAGTGAGGTCTCTGTGGACATATGTTAAAGCTACATCTGCCTAGCATGTTCAGAAGCTGAGATATAGTTGCCTAGCAACAAAGTCTCTGTGGATACTTGTCAAAGCTGTCATTTGCCTGTCACGTATAGGAGCAGAAGTACAGTTGCTTAGCACTAAGGTCTCTGTGGACATGTGTTGAAGCTAGCATCTGCCTGTTATGTATAGAAGCAGAGATACAGTTGTCTAGAACTAAGGTCTCTGTGCACATGTGTTGAAGCTACCATCTGCCTGTTATGTATAGAAGCAGAGATGCAGTTGCTTAGCACTAAGGTCTCTGTGGACACGTGTTGAAGCTAACATCTGCCTGTTATGTATAGAAACAGAGATACAGTTGTCTAGAACTAATGTCTCTGTGCACATGTGTTGAAGCTACCATTTGCCTGTTATATATAGAAGCAGAGATATAGTTGCCTAGCACTAAGGTCTCTGTAAACACGTGTAAAAGCTGTCATCTGCCTGTCACATATAGGAGCAGAAGTATAGTTGCTTAGCACTAAAGTCTCTGTGGACGCGTGTTGAAGCTACCATCTGCCTGTCACATATAGAAGCAAGTAAGTTGTCTAGCAGTGAGGCCTCTGTGGATATGTGAGTATGTAAGTAAGATGGTATGGTACAGGGATGAGATCTAGAAGCCTAACTGTCAACCACACACCAAGCCACGAGGTCTCTCTGTCAAGAAATTACCACATAGTTAAAGCAACGTAAAGTAAATATACAGAGAAAAAATCTGAAAAATATTGCGTTTATAACTACTGCCCAATCAACTAAACGTTTTAAATGGGAGGACTTTTAAAAATAAACTTAAACTGTATTTAATAGAAAGTGTACATACAGAATAGATGAATTTTATAGCATGTATATAATGAGACTTTCATCACTGCAAGATCTGCAGTTTATTTTGTTTTATAATCATAACTTGTCTATTTAAATTGTTCAGGTAGATTTTAAAGATGTTTGAAACTTTTTTTTTATGTATATATGTAAATAAACAATTAAAGAAATTAAAAAGCCCTGTAATTTTGTTTTTCAGTGAGTGCCGTGTCAGCATTCCTTGCTCTAGTATTGCTCATGCTGCAGACATGGCGCCGATTTTATGAAACTTGGTTCATAAGTGTATTTTCCAACTGCCGAATGAATTTGTCACATTATGCAATTGGCTACGTACATTACTTTGGATCAGTAATGGCTATTTTGGCAGAATCACCAGGATTTGCCAGTGAAAGAGGTACTTTTACTTTATTTCATTGCTGGTTTTTTGTCTGTATTTCATTTTTATTTTCATTCATGGGGCAAGTGTTTTTAATTCTGTCATGGTTTTTATTGTATGAGGGCAGTCCCAGAAGTACCCGACCTGACGTATATATAGCGGTTGTTGTTTCAAACAAATGGCTATGGTAAAAAGTACTAACCTTATACAGCATAAGTTTGAAGTTTGATGATGCTACGTTGTTTAGTAATTGTTTGGCAGCTATTAATAGTGAACTCTCTCAGCAAGTTTGTAAACATGGATAAAACTGGTCATTGTTATGTGATACAATACTTTCATTTTAAAGATCTTAGTCCAACTAATATTAAAGCTGAGTTAGATTCTACTCTGGGGGAGTCTGTTCCTTCGTTTATAACAGTAAAATATTGGGTGTCGAGTTCAAGCGAGGCTGTACGAGCTGCCAGGAGAACATCTCAGTAGTCAACCAAATGAGGTGACCGTGTCAGAAATTGTGAAAAAAATCCACAAAATGGCATTGGATGACCATCAACTGAAAGTGCGCGAGCTAGCAGACATTGAAAATTTAGACTTGAGAAAGCTTTGTGCAAGATGTGTGCCGCATTTACTTACAATGGAACAAAAGCAGTGTCGTGAGGATGTTTCAGTCGAGTGTTTGGCGATGTTTCGCCGCAATAAAGCCGAGTTTTTATATCGATTCATAACCATGGATGAAACATGGGTCCATCACTTCACAGATGAGATGAAGGAACAGTCAAAACAGTATTGAAGAGGAGAATCGGCTCCAAAGAAGGCGAAGACAGTTCCATCTGCAGGCAAGGTCATGGTGTCAGTATTTTGGGATAATTTTCGTTGATTATCTTCAAAAAGGAAAAGCGATCAATGGTGACTATTATACAAACTTATTGCAGCATTTTAATGATGAAATCAAGCAAACACGGCCCCATTTAGCAAAAAAGAAAGTTCTGTTTCATCAAGACAATGCACCAGTTCACACATCCATTATCGCCATGGCCAAAATCAATGAGTTAAAGTTCGAATTGCTTCCTCATGCACCCTATTCGCCAGACTTAGCCCCCTCTGATTGTTTTCAATTTCCAAAGTTGAAGAAATGGCTTGGTGGTAAAAGATTTACCAACAATGAAGAGGTGGAGTTTGCAGTTGATGACTATTTTACAGAACTCGATGGTTCTCAGTAAAACAGGGTATCGAAACTATTGAACATTGCTGGAAAAAGTGTATCGAGCTGAAAGGAGACTATGTAGAGAAATAAAGATGTTTTTTCCCAAAATTTTTATGTTTTTTTTTTTTTTTTTGTTAGGTCGGGTACTTCTGGGACAGCCCTCGTATAATGGTTAATCAATAGCATACATCTTTAAGCATTTAAAATAAAGAGAGTTGAAGGTTGTTACACTACGTCACTAAAATGTTCCTACTTGAACGCGTTTCGGGAGACGGTTTGCTCCCATCGTCAGCATGTTTTCAACTGATCTTGCTGGTTATTGTCTGGGGAATGTGTGTGGCTAGTGGTGTTCTCTGGTGCTGGGCTGATGAACCTCCAAAGGCTGCTGGGTGGCGGCAGTTCGAAATTCATTAGGCGATTGCTTTGTTTGACGATATGTATTTTTTCCCAGATGTCCAATTCATTGCTGCTGTTGATCGGTTTTAAGAGTTTTATCTTCGGAGTGATATCATGGTTTGAAGACCAGAAATGATGTGCTACTGCTGATTTATCTGGCTGCTTTTGGTAAATGCATCTCATATGCTCTTTAAATCTTATTTCAAGATTTCTTTTGGTTCTTCCTATGTATACCAGGCTACAGTCATTACAAACAATTTGATATATACCAGCTGATTTATCGTTGGGGATAGGATCTTTTGTTCTGTTGCATAGTAGTTTCTGTATATTGTGGTTATTCTGTGGAGACAGGGTGATGTATTTCTTGAAAATCCTTTGAAATTTATGATGTGTGCAAGAGTGATAAGTGAATTTCCTATAAATACCACTACATACCACATCAAAAAATTATCAAATCTCTGAAGTGAAAGCCTGTAGTATACACCAAAGCAGACAAAGGAAACACATTAGTGATATTAGACCAAGAAGATTATGAAACTAGGGTTATGCAATTACTACATAGCCCAGAGTACATAGAAATCAGCAAAAATCCATTAAAAGAATGCACTAAGTCACTCCAAAACACATTGATAGAAACCAAAACATTAACAAAAGCCAAAAAATCCAGAATTAAACCAGATTTTCCCACCATACCTAGGTTATATGCACTACCAAAAATACACAAACTCGGCAACAAAATGAGGCCCATAGTGAATAACAAACTCTCCCACATATAAACTAGCAAAATAGCTTTCAAATACCTTCAACTCCATGCCTGTGTTCAAAAGTCTAAGTATAAAAAAATTCATTAGAATTAACCAGTCACCTTTCAGATATAAATATATCACCCACAGACATGATGGTATCATTTGATGTCACTGCACTCTTCCCAAGCATACCAAAAGAAGAATTATTACCACTCCTAGAAACTTGGATATTAAACAATGGCACACCTAGAGCACACACAGAGGATTACTTAAAACTAACAAAATTATGTCTGGACCAGAATTTCTTTTCATTCTATAACAAAATCCTTAAACAAACCACAGGCCTAACTATGGGAAACTCCCTTTCACCATTTTTAGCAGAACTATATATGAGCCATTTTGAATGCCATATTACTAAATCTTTCCCACATCTATTCAAAACGTGGTATAGGTACGTAGATGATATTTTTGCTATTCCAAAAAAACTTTCAGAAGATGCTTTGAAATTATTGAATTTACAAAAAAGATATATTAAATTCACAATAGAAAAAGAAGAAAATGGCCAATTACCTTACCTAGACATCAGGATCATCAGAAATAATGCACACAAGAAACTAACGTTCGGCGTTTACAGAAAACCAACGCACACAGAAAATTATATTAAAAACAATAGCTACACTCCTACAAGCAACAAACATGCAATTTTAAATAGTATTACAAATGGTTAGTACATATACCATTGGAGAAAGAGGAATACCAGAAAGAATACCAACACATTATCAACACAGCCACTAGAATGGATACCAGAAAAAAACAATAGATAAGAAGATAAAAAGGTTTGAAAGACAGAAATACATCCAACAAATGACTACGTTACTCAGACAACAAAAACCACAAGCATATAGAAAATTCACTTATCACCCTTGGACACATCATAAATTTCAAAGGATTTTCAAGAAATACAACATCACCCTGTCTCCACAGAATAACCACAATATACAGAAACTACTGTGCAACAGAACAAAAGATCCTGTCCCCAACGATAAATCAGCTGGTATATATCAAATTGTTTGTAATGACTGTAACCTAGTATACATAGGAAGAACCAAAAGAAATCTTGAAATAAGACTTAAAGAGCATATGAGATGCATTTACCAAAAGCAGCCAGATAAATCAGCAGTAGCACATCATTTCTGGTCTTCAAACCATGAAATCACTCCGAACATAAGACTCTTAAAACCGATCAACAGCAGCAATGAATTGGACATCTGGGAAAAAATACATATCGTCAAACACAGGAATCATCTAATAAATTTTCAACTGCCGCCACCCACCAGCCTTTGGAGGTTCATCAGCCCAGCACCAGAGAACACCACTAGCCACACACATTCCCCAGACAATAACCAGCAAAATCAGTTGAAAACATGTTGACGATGGGAGCAAACCGCCTCCCGAAAGGCGTTCAAGTAAGAACATTTTAGTGATGTAGTGTAAGAACCTTCAACTCTTTATTTTAAATTATGACACATCACTGTTACTAGCTTCTAAATGTTCAAAATTAATTAATCTTTAAGTATATCTGAATTGTGAGTGACCAGTATTTTGCTGCCAGTTGGTGTTATATGCTTTGCAAGTATATACAAATTTCATTGAAGTGGAGTGCAGGCTTTCAGCTTGTACCTCTTGTATGCTGTTTCATTAACTCAATTTGAATGTTTTAACATTTATCTCAGTGAAATACTCTGTAGCGTGTGTTATCATTGAGAACAGGCTCAAACTTGCTCCACATCAGTGAAACTTTACTCTTGTGCATAATTTTCTCATCTTAGTTCACTGAACAGTTTTGTTAATTGTAGTGCTATTAAACAATGCAATATACGAGGGTGATTCAAATATAAACGGTAATTGAGCCAGTAAACTGAGCAAGCAGTTCGGAGTAGGGGGTTGAAGGTCAGTATGTTAAGGAGAGGGAACCAGCTTGGTTAGTTGCTTTGCTCTGTTCTGGCGTAAGTGCAGCCATGAGTGAAAAAGAGGTTCCTTCGTCTGTTGAGCAACGCATTATTGTAAAGCTTTTAACCAAAGAAGAATTAACCCTCTGAGATTTTAACATATTTGTAGGCACAGTTTGTGGATGCTATACTGTCCCAGAAACAAACGTTTACTTGGTTTTTAAATTTTAATTTAAATTACTAGGGTGGATCAAAAAGTAACGTACAATAATTTTTTTACAAAAGATTTTTATGGTTAAAACAACAAAAAAATCACAAATGAACTTGCGCCTTTTACCTACTTTTCGAGATAGTCACCAAGTGTCTCAACACATTTCTCCCATTGTGATACCAGTTTCAATATGCCCTGTTTGTAGAAGTCTGTTTCTTTGGAGTATAGCCATCTGCGGACTGCTGATTTCGCTTCCCCATCTGCCGCAAAGCATTGGCTGGCCAGGAATTTCTTCATGGGACCAAACAGATGAAAGTCCGGCGGTGCAAGGTCCGGGTGTATGGTGGATGCTGGAGCACCTCCCAACCAAGTTTGGTGATTTTCTGATGAACAGCAGCAGCAACATGGGGGCGAGCATTGTCATGAAGAATTTTGACATTAGCATTCATGTTGTGGCATTTGTCACGAAGGGCAGAACGCAACTTAACCAAAGTTTTCATGTAGGCTTCAGCATTCACAGTGGTCCCGTGTTCAGCAAAGTCCACCAATACAACACTATGCATATCCCAGAACACCGTCACAAGCACTTTCCTAGCAGATTGAGTCACACTGGGGAACCAGCATGTTTCCACTCCATACTTGCCTGCTTGATTTCGGGCGTGTAGTGGTATACCCACGACTCATCACCAGTGACGATTCCTTTCAGAAAGTCATGCCCTTCTGCGGTGTACCACATTAGGTGATCCAAGCTCGTCATCATTCGCTGGCCCTTGTGGTTGTCTGTCAGGTTCTTAGGCACCCAGTGAGCACTAACTTTACGAAATTTCAACATGTCATGAACAATATCGTACACTGCGCCATAGGAAATGTTGAACTGTTGCGGTAAGGTTTGCAGTTGCACACGGCGGTCATTCAAAATTGCTGCCTCAATGCCTCTGACATTCTGTGGGGTTGCAGCTGTTACTGGCCTCCCAGAGCGTGGCGAATCACTAAGGCTCACACGACCCTCTAGGAAGAATGCACACCACCTGAGACATTGCTACGGTCCATACAATCCTCCCCATACACGCCACACATGTCCCTGTGAATATCACTCGGTTTATGCCCTTTGGCCCACAAATATCGAACCACACCTCTCTGCTTTTCACACGTGGACGACAGTAACATACACGCCATCTTTGCTGCATAGTTCACGCTTCTCTCGCTAGAGCTGCTCATGAAACAAAAAATACCCTCTGTAGTGAAAACTTCAAACTATATCTGTATGAAATTGCAACATTCCAGCTGCAATACCAAGGCAGAAAAAAATTATTGTGTGTTACGTTATGATCCGCCCTCGTGTTTAAATTTTCAAATGAATTTTAATGACACATTTAGCCTAAAAGAAAATCTGTTATCTTCTAGACGTGAAATATTTGTATTAAAAATACAGTTGTTATAATTTTACTTTTCATAACGCAATAATATCCAGCAGGCTAATTATTTCTTGTCACTTAGGGGGGAGCAATTGCCCTCCCTAAATGATGCCCCTGCACCAAACATTCATTTGTGACAAAATCTAAAATATATGCTTGTTACAGAAATAACGGCATTTTGTAACAACAAAACAGATGTGATTATTTTGTTTTAAGTGAACATAGTAACTGAAATAATAAATCTCTTACAGAGCCGAGTGCAATTTTCAACTTGAAGGATGTGACAGTACTGAACTTTTATGGCTGTGCATTATTTCTGTGGGCCTTTTACCACCAATACAAGGCAGCAGTAATATTAGCAAATTTGAGAAAGGATAAGACTGGTAGAGTTAAGACATTGGAACACAGAGTTCCTAGAGGAGACTGGTTTCAGTTGGTCTCTGCCCCGCATAACCTGGCCGAGATTATGATATATGCTGCACTGGCTATAATTTTGTGGGGTTCCCACACATGGAACTTTGTGTTTCTATGGGTAGTCAGCAATCAGGTAAGTTTTATTTTTGTTAGAAATATTGAGTATGATGCATCTTTATTGTGCTTCTGCATAAAAGGAAAACTTAGCAGATTAACCAGCTATACTAGTTCTTATTTAAATATCACTCCATTTTTACTTTCTCTACTGTTTACTTATACTATGTATTGTATTCCACCCAAAAACTTGATACCAAGATTTCACTGGAAATATAAGCATTTTGAGACTCCCTGAATCCAAAAAGAGCATTTTTAAAAGGTCTATCTGTCTGTCAGCATAACTAAAAAATGAAGCCTGTTGAATGAATTTGAATTTATTTATTTATTTATTTAGAGCTAAGAAATTATAATATGTAGGGTTGCCTACTGAAAATTTGGCCCTGGCCACTCTAATTCAGTAGACACCCACTCTGCACACAAGTTTATTATACAGGGTGAGCCAAAAGACTCCGAACCGCCTGCGCAGTGTTTTTCCTGTCCGTGGCCTCGGCACTTGTTGTCTGCTGTTATCATAGAAAGGCACTATCATTTTAAAGGCTTTACTTACCAACTTTATGAAAGGAAATGCTGAAACTGGCCATCGTTTTTTTCATACATTTTTGGCACCTCTTTAGGAAATTATCCATCATGGAATTTTTGGGGGGAATTTTCCAAACAATGACTGATGTCTGTTTCTTCGGTAAGAACTGAATGCCGTCTTTGAGGCAGTATTTTAATACCTGAATAATTTCAATTGTATTTTATAATAAGTAAATTCAATAACAGCCCGCCTTGAAACAATATATATGTAATAATTATTTAAATTGTATATAACAGTCATTTCAAATACTTATTTTTATTGTAAACATATTTTATTAATGTTATATGAATACATTACATACTCTAATAGTGCAAGAACTGTGAGAATAATAAGTTTTAAGTTGCTAACAATGAGTAATAATGAGGTAATCTTATGGCAATAATGTGTTTAGAGTTTGAAAATGTACTGGTCATGATTAGAGTGACGATGACATAAATTCTGTAACAGTTTTAAAATTAGCCAATCAACAGCAAAGAAAAGTTTTAAGTTAAATGCAGAAATTCTATTGGACTAGAATTAGCCAATCAGAGACTTGCAATACCGAAGCTTATGGGTTTTGACCGTTGAGGTTACTCAGTTGTTGGCGAGACTTGATAGAGTATAGATGGGAAAATGTGTTCTCTATGGTTGATTAGTAAAAACAGATATACGCGCTAAGTGAATGTGTAAACGTTTCTCACAGTTCTTTAAAAAGTGTAGTGCTGTATAAATATGTGCAAGAATTTAAATAAAAGAAGTTAATTTAAAAGTTTAATTCTGTGATGTCTACAATAATTGTCATTACCACGCCCTACCCAAGATACATGACTAAAGTAAGACTGACGCAGCCGAGGCAAATTCAAACAGTAATATTACGTAAGCATAATAATTCAAAGTGACGCCCAAAGCGTGTTAAAAACTACATATAACAATTCTTCAAGTTTATGTAAATATATATATTATGCAACAACAGCAGCAAATCATCTTCAAGTTGGATTCCAAGCGTGTAGGTAACAACAACAATAACAGTAAAACTTCAACAGTTGAAGAAAACAACTACTACAAGTTGGCTCCCAATTGCAGGGCAGATTAAATAGTTTACGTAATTTATTACGTGAATCAAATAACAGTTGAAGAAAAATACTCTTCTTCAAATTGGCTCCCATACGTGGGGCACCTAAACATAAAGCATCTACGAACATACCTTCTTCATCTGTTAGATTTCTTAGCCTGAACATTTCCTGTGGCCTGAAATTTACTGTAAAGTTCATGGATTGTTGTACGGCCTGGAACTTTTACACCTGGAAATCTTTCTGCAAATCGTACTTTCACTTGGTGAGCTGACCGAGTTAACACATACGAATCATAAATAAATACACGCTGTGCAGTAGAAAACATATACTGAGCCATAATATACTTTGTGACTAAGTACAGGACAAAATAATAAATAACTCGTAATAACTGAACTACATCACATCACCGTCAACTCAATACTGCACTTCACACTGCACAGCAAAACCACAAGAGCGTGATTTTGTTTATAGCAGCAGTGTGTTATCATGTTTTTATCATATTTCGACGCGCCCAGTGGAAAAACACCGCACAGCCAGTAATATTGTTCATAAAATACCCCCCTGGGGTAACTTGAAACATAATGTACAAGACAAATCCACACACCCTGGAAGAAGTAAAACAAAATATCTGCCAGGAAATTTCTCAACATGAACTATGGCGAGTGATGGATAGTTTCTTAAAGAGGTGCCAAAAATGTATGGACAACGGCAGTGGCCAGTTTCAGCATCTCCTTTCGTAAAGTTGGTAAGTAAAGCCTTTAAAAATAGTTTTAAAAATGTTGTATGGTTTTATCTGCGCCTTTGTATGATAGCGGCAGACGGCAATGAGCACCAAGGATGCGGACAGGAAAAACACCGCACAGCCGGTTTGGAGTCTTTTGGCTCACTCTGTACTATTACATATGTATCAATTTTCTTCTTCTCTCTGCGTTAATTCCGGTTCTTTTTAAATCTAACCAAATTACACCAGCATTCAACCCTGGCTCTTTACCGGTCTTATTTCTAAATTGCAATATTTTCATTGGGCAACTTTCTTTAATTCATAATTTCTTACTTTATTATCTCTATTCACTGTCCAGACCCATTAATTTTTTAACTTTACTTAACCATTTCTTAAACCGTTACTTTCTGATATGCTCTTTTCACCAAACTTCTGTTCTTTTGCACTTAAGTATTATGTGTTACTGGATTAATTATATCTAAACTTCACATTTTCCGACACTATTCACCACTTAACTTTCGACATTGTCACCATATGTTGCATTCATAGTTTCTAAGGCTTTCAATGCACAGAAATCTAAAAACTTTTCACATCCTTTTTCAACAAACTTATCTTTACTCTGCCTGAATTTCTCTCTTTTTAACACCATTTCATCACTTATCTATTCATGTCCATCATTCACATCGTTTTCCCCTATCCTAATATTCGTCGTCTATCCAAAGCTGGAAATTTCTGACATATGCCATTTTTACTAGAGCTCTTGCTTCTTTCATTTTTTGGATAAGATTTTGTTGTAATATTCTCTTGTTAGGTGATAGGTTTTTATTGATAAAGTTCCTTTTAGTTTTTTGGCTCTTCTAAGTACTTCATATACTAACTGGATTGTTGCTAACGTGACCACTATTGTCCTCTTTCCCACTTGTCTCCCAGTTCTAAAGGCCTCAACAATTTCCCAACCATACATCTCCAATTCAAGTTTCTCCTTCATTATTTGTGCTACTTCTTCAGCAGGCCATATCCCTTTTCTATCTTTTACTCCTACAAAGACCAAGTTAAATCTTCTCCCCCTTTCTGTCGTTCTCTGTGGACTAGTGGTACCGTGCTAGCCTCTAGTTCCCAAGGTCGTGGGTTCAAACCCAGCAGAGGGCGATGGATTTTTTCAGGCATAAAAATCCTTAGCATAGCTTCCTTCGGAAGCGAAGTAAAGCCGATGGTACTGTGTCGTAGTGTAAAAGAACCTCAAGCCTGATAAAGAGGCCTCTGAGCAAAATTACTGGTATTTCACGCCCAATATAGAATGGGACGCTAAGGACCATAGTAGTTAAACAGCATCCATAAATAAAACTCAATTTTTTTTTCTCCCCCTTTCCTCCATTTTTTCCTTCATTACCTTTACTTCTTGTTTAGTTTCTTGCGCTTCATCCCTAATATCTTCTTTGATTTCCTTAATCTTCATAGTCAGTTTGTCACACAGTCCTTTTTCCATACCTTCCAGTTTTATCAATTTTTTCATTGAGATTCCCCAACCATGTTTGAATATCCTTGGGTCCCAGATTAACTTCTACTCCTGCAATCACCAACAATACTGTTAATACACTCTAAACGTTCAATATATTAGTCTCTTAAGTACCAAACTTGGTATTTAAGTTCATTTTCCAAGTATGCAGCACAATTATCTTCCCATCCCAAACTACCCTTTGCATGGAAATTTTTTGTTGTTTTTTTATTTTTTCAAAAAATGCCTCTACTGGTTTTGATTATAATACCACATGTTTAAGATATTTTTATGACAAAATGTATTATATCTTGAATTTTCTGGAAATAGCCAGTGAAGTCTTTGTTCTGAATAACTTTTGCATAACTGATAAACCATAAGAGATAGACAAAATCTTACTGTACAAAAAATGCAGATCTCATTAAAGCACACAATTTATGTGAAATAAATTGTTTTGTGAATTAACCATTTTTGATACATTTCTTGTACTGGTTTGAATTTTCAGATACTTATACTTTTTTCAAGTGGCATTCTTTTTTATTTATCTTCCATGTACATATTACCTAGAGGAGGTACATTCCACGCAAAAAAATTTCATACAGAGATTTCACCAGAAATATATGTTTTGAGGCCCCCTTAATCCAAAAAGATTCATTTTTAGAAAAAGCTCCTTGTCTGTCTTTCTGTGAACACTATAACTCAAATACGAATTTCGGTATTTATTGACCCTTTGTTTTTAAGTCCAGTACTTTCCAAAGAAGATTTTCAAGAAAATTCCTTCTGTCCGATTACCCTTTATATGGAACATTTCTTGAAATTTTTGATGTTCTAAATAAAAAAAAGTGGCTGTAATGATTTTGATTAAAATACCATATATTAAAGTTATTTTCATATCAAATAAAATATATATATAATTTTCTGGGAATAGCCTGTAAAGTCCTCTTCATTCGAGAAGAATTTTGTAATAATCTCGTGTTTCTGGTAAACATTAATCGATAGACGAAAAAATATAGATGTCTTTAAAACACACAATTTACTTCAAATAAGTTTTTTTTGTGGATCAGCCGTTTCTGAGATATCCGTTATTAAAGGTTTAAATTGTTCAATATTTGTCATTCTTTTTAAGTCCCATCGATTTTCAGTTGTTTCTCGCAATGTCATGGAAACAGTATATAGCGTCCAGTTGTTAAACATTTGACTATCGCTGTTTTCTATAACAAAATGTGTAATGTAGTGTTTCTGTAAAGGTTTATTTGGATTATGTAAAATGAAGTACATGGGAAAATAAACTTTTGTAAGAATAATTTGTATACCCGCTAATAAATGATAGAGTAGAGAAAGTCATGTGAATGTAATGCACCAGATTTTTTCAAGTGGCATGTAGGTATTCCCTCTTTTTTTTCCCCACCTGGTTGTACAAAGATAACAGAATTCCAAAGCCATCATATAGCGACGTACTTATTTGAGTATCACTTAAGGCTACTGTATTCCTCTTATACGTACAAGAAAATGTATAATAAAGCCATTTCTGGAAATGCTTATCTCAATTAACAAGAAACAAATAAAAGAATAACAATTTTTAATATTAGTTAATAGAACAGTGTGTATAGAAACTTTTGTGATTGTAACATATCAGATTAGTTCCGGCAGTATAACATTTTACTGTAGATGTATGGGAGTACACATCTTGAAGCAACATTACAACTAAAATTCAATCTATAGATATAGTAAAACTTTAATCATAATTTGTGTAGTAATTTTTAACTTTGGAGGAATAAATGTATGATGGACTAACCTGAAACTGAAAATGGCATTTTTAGAATTTATGTTTGTACTGACATTGCACAAGTAGCTTTTTAATCTAATGAATGGAAAATCCCCTGATATTCATGCAAAAGGATGTGAAACTGGCGGAATGTTTACTTCCTTAACCTCCCCCTCGCATTCTTCCAAGTTCTGGAAATGCAGAGTCTGCAAGTTCCCTTTGGCATTGGAGCAATAATTATCAGTCAGAATGGTTGTGCAATGACCTCATTAGATCTTTAGTTAGGAGCATTTCTTAAATTCACATTAAGTAAAGTTCATCGTAATCCTGGCATTAAGTGTGAACATCAACTTATTTGTATTTTATATGTGTAATTAAAATGAAAATAACTTCACAGTTAATAGTGCTTCTGTTTTTAATATTTATGCAAAAGTCATTCAGAATGAAGAGGACTTCACAGGCTATTCTCAGAAAATTCAAGATATGCATTTTATTTGCCATATAATATCATAAATATTATATACAATTATATTGATATACAATATCAGAATGACTTGATATACACAATACACAAAACAATATGAAATGAGAGCTATAGCAATAGCTACGGAAAATGAAAGATACCCAGAAAAGAATGGCTCCGAATATATACAGATGGATCCCTCGTCAATAAAAAAAAATGCTGGTGCAGCAGTATACTGTAAACACTTTGCACAGTATCTAAATGAAACGTCAAACGACAATGATAGAGAATTAACAGCTATAAAAGCAGCATTACAGAACATTTTATATAGACCATACATAAAATAAAAAGTAGTCATCTTATCAGACTCAAAATCAGCCATAGATAGAATAGTAAATTAGAATAATAAAACAACAAGAAATATTAAAGAAATAAGAAGCCTAATTAAAGCAGTTGAAACTAGAAATCATGTCACTCTACAATGGATCCCAGCTCATGTCGGACTTTTGGGCAATGAACATGCGGACCAATTAGCAAAGAAAGGTGCAATACAACAAATAAAACTGTAGGACAAATAGAAATAAATAAACAATTAAATAGCATTAAACAAGATTTCAAAGGACAGCAGAGACTTGATGAAGAAGATAAATTAAAGGATAAAGATTACAAGAATATTAAAGATAGGGTTGATATACAAAAAATGCCAAGGAAGACTGCAGTGGCCTTATTTAGGATGGCAACTGGCCACGATTGCCTTGCAGAACACCTCTACAAGATACGATGCCTACCTGCACCCAAGTACACTCTCTGTGAAGAAGATGTCATCCTGAACAAACAGCATCTCGCCAAATGATGCAAAGGCCTTAAAAGTGATAACTTACAGACTTTATATTGGGAAGCCAGAGGGAAAATGATGCGGATCAATTAATCCCGAGTGCCATTGGTGAACAACAACACCAACATAATATCATAAATATATGCTATTTTAATCAAAATCTTTGGTTATTTTTGAGAAAATAAAAAAAAATATTGAAAATTTTACCATGTGGGGAGATTTTCTTGTAAATCTTTGTGTTGTACCTTTGGAAGGTAATTCCCAAGTTGAGGTTTAACTGAATTTTGTTTTGCCTTCAAAACATGTATTTTCAGTGAAATCCCTATATACATGATACTTTCCTTACTTACTAGACACATCGTAGAGGAAGTAGAAAAGCATGTGTAAATGCGACAGACCTGCTAGTATATAAATATTTAGAAAACATCATTGTTCATATGACCACTTATAACAAATTTGCACTATAATTACTGATGTTCATAAATGATAATTTTTTTTTTTAGGTGGAAAATGCTTTGCTCTCTCATTGGTGGTACAAGTCCAAGTTTGATGACTATCCGGCCTCAAGAAGGGCAGTGATTCCTTATGTTTTATAGATTGGAAACATCACCTTTAAAGAGCTGCTAAAATAAATAGCATGCCTTTGAACACTAAAGAAAATTGCTGACACAAGAAAATAAGTGCTGTTACTTGTCAAGTTAAGTTTTGCAATTAAAGTTAAGTATTTTACTTTAGAGTTTATGTTTTTAAATGTTTGTATATATGATAATCTGCACACATGTTGAGAATATTTGGTGCAAGGCTCTAGAATTTGATGATCAAATAGTAGCATTTCCTGCAAAAGGTAACAATGTAATCATTTTTACTTTGTCTATGATGAAGCTAGATACAGGGAAGGCACAATTCAATGAGATATAAAGATTTGATAACAAAGAGTTCACCAGAAATACATATTTTGAAACTTCCTGAATCCAAAAAAGATGTCTTTCAGAGATGCGACATGAAGATTTTTCAAGAAAATCCGCCACACGAAACTACCTTTACATGGCTAACAAATTTTATAAAATACCACATGTTTAAGATATTGACATGATAAATCAAAATGTTTATGTTGAATTTTCTGGGAATATCCTGTGAAGTCATTTGTATAACTGGTAAACCGTAAGAGATAGACAAAATGTAGATCTGTTTAAACTACACAATTCATTGCAAGAATTATTTCAGAGTGGCATACACACTTGCTTGAATGCGTTTCAGATATGTTCTCTCCATCACGATCTAAGAGCCTGGTTTTCCTGCAGGTGTCACTTGTGGCTTGGTATATTCGGTGATGAGCTCCTTGTCTGTTAGTAAACTAAAATTCATAACATAAACCTTGTTCTTTTGCATCAAGATTTTTTTCCATGTAGTTAAATTGATTGACTTTCGAACCACTTTCCTTTTGACTTTCCTTTTGAATTTTGTGATTTTTCGACCAAAAATAATTGGCAGTTGCAGATTTTTTTGTTTCCTTATATTTTAGATATCTTTAGCCTCAAACAAATGTTTATTTTTGTTTTAACTATACAGTAGACCCTCGTTTAACTGAATTCCAAGGGATCGAAAAATAGCCAATTCAGTTTAACGAAGTTTGAATTAACGAGGTTTTGTAAAAATAGTCCCATATTATCTGAAATGGTAAAATACGACTGTTGAGTTCACTTTCTCTCTTGTTATGCATACCAACAAATGAGAGTGTTCCACTTTCATGACCTCTAAGCAAAAGTAAAAATAACTGCTGTATACGATATATCTGGCATTTGTTTAATTGAGAAAGTATACTATGAAATGCTTGTCGTAATTGTTTTTAAAACAGTACTATTTGGAACAATATTGTATGTACTCATTGAATTAGTGAGTCGTATAATACAACAAACAATAACCTTAAGAAACACTTTAAATATACTGTCCTTTTAACACTAAGTTTTAATTGGAACACATGTTTTAATTACAACTCTTATCCATTACATATTTTAGTTCTATAATTTGAAAAAGTCATTAATTGTTGTTGGCAGACCGTTAGTTGTAATATTATGGCAATGCGGGTTCAAACCCGGCAGAGGGCGATGGATTTTTTTGGGCCTAAAAATCCTTAGCATGGCTTGTTTCGGAAGGGAAGTAAAGCCGGCGGTTCTGTGTCATAAATTTACGGCATGTAAAAGAACCTCAAGCCTGATAAAGAGGCCTCTAAGCAAAATTACTGATCTTTCACACCCAATATGGAATGGGACGCTAAGGACCAAAGTAGTTAAAGAGCATCCATAAATAAAACTGAGTTTAATTAATTAATTTCTCTGAAGATACCACATCCAGGGCAGCCTGAAATGCCTTGGGGACATCAGAAGTGGCAGCAAATCTCTCGAGAACAGAAATTGCAGCTGCAACTTCAGCAAGGGGTTGCGGTGTCGTATCTTCATGTTCCTCCTCAGAAGATGACAGTAAAGAATTATTCATTCTCTTCTCCAGTAGCACAGATGTTGTTGTCTACCTACGTCCATTCTTCCATAATGACGATACAAGAGGGCACCAACCGGGTGTAAGCGTGTAGAAGAGCATTATCAGAATCCCAATTGTATTCACAGTATAAGTTCAGATGTGAATCATCGGTTTTCTGTTCAGTTTCAGCAGCGTTATCAGTTGCTGTCCAGGCCTTCTTAAAACAGTTAGGTATGGTGTCTGTTGTAACTTCATCCCAAGTAGCAGATATGTTGCAGTACATTCCAATATGGAACTGTTTCTTGTAGTTCTATTGCACTGATGGCAGCCTTAACCAATCAGCGTCTGTAATTATGCTTCATTGAGGGGTTATTCCTTGATCCAATGGTTGCAGACGGCTTGTAGTGTTAGCTAGTAAGAAGACAACTTCTATGTTAGGAAGTTCCAGGTCATCGAACTGATGTGCCGAGCAGTGGTCTAAATTTAGCAAAATGTTCCTCTTTTTCGCAGCCATTTGTTGTTGAATCTTCAAGAGATTTGGTCATTCAAGCTTTATTGCTTTTCCCGTACTGACTTGGCAGATTGAATAGGTTGACATTTTTAAAACAGCGTGGATTTTTGTATTTTCCAATCACTAATGGCTTAAGCCTCTCAGAACCATCTGAATTACAACACAAGACTACCGTCAGTCTCTCTTTGCTGCGTTTTCCTGCACGGCATCTTCCACCCTTGGCAAGTAGTGTTTTTTCAGGCATCAAATTAGAGAAAACGCTTGCTTCACCCATATTAAACACATTTCTTGGGTGATGATGAGAGAGCTTAGATTGAAACTCCCACACCCACTCATTGACATCTTCCTCGTTTACTCTATGTGCCTCTTCACAGACACTGACAGCACTGATTTTATGCCTCTTCTGAAAACGCCATAGACATCCCTCAGAAGACACAAACTCAGAAATTCATTCTTTCTTGGGGATTTACCAAACCTTTTTTTGAAGCATGGGGCCGGACAGTGAAAAAGAAAATTTAGAAAAATTATGTGAAATGCGTAACGGAAAATACTGTAGTGCACGGCACAACATATATATTCGGTTTAAGAGGGGACCAAATTTAGTTCGTAGTACGAATTATCCGAAATTCGGTTTAAGTGGTAGATTTTTCCATGTAATTCGGCAGCGACCAAGCAGCTACTACGGATTAACCGAGTTTTCGGTTTATCCGATTTCAAATTAGCGAGGGTGTAGTTATAACTTAATTTGTGACCATCACATTTGATTTGGTAAATACCTGGCACCCTATTACTTGGGTTTTTATGTTTTGTGTTGGCTTTTAGGAATGACTCGGTTGGTAACGTCTGTGGCTTGCATTCAAGAGGTTCCTGATTCAAAGCCCTGGGGCGGATCATCTGACCAAAGGTTTTTTCATGGTTTTCCTGGTCCGGGGTGAATGCTGGGCTGGATTATTTGATCTGTGAATTTTCCTATGATCCCTTTCATTTCCTTCTTGCTCACTGCCATACCAGGCATTGGGCTTATGACCTATCCTAGATATGCTATGATCCAGAGTTTGTGCAGCTTGGCTTGTAAGTCGTACAAAGAGGAGGGTAATCCATTAAAGAAGTAGTAGTTGGTTTTCAATATTTCATTGTTTAAACATTTTTACTTTCTCTACTACATATAGTAAGTAGGGGAAGTATTGTATTCCACCAAAAATTCGATGCCGAGATTTCACCGGAAAGTCATGTTTTAAGGCCCCCTGAATAAAAAAAAACATTTTTAGGAAAAGGTCCGTGTGTGTTTGTGAACAGCATAACTCAAAAACGAAAAGTTGGATAAATAGTGAACTTGGTATTTAGGTTCAGTATCTTGCAAAGATCGACACAAAGATTTTCAAGAAAATCCTCTGATCCCAGACTAACCTTGACTTGGAACATTTTTCGAAGATTTTATTTTCTCGAAAATGGTTATAACAATTTTGATTAAAATATCGTATGTTTCAGATACTTTGATTGCAAAGCAATGTATATCCTGATTTTTCTGGGAATGTCACCAAAAGTCCTTCATTCTGAATGACTTTCACATAACTGGTAAACTGTAAGAGATAGACAAAATATTACTGCAGAAAAAATGTGGATCTTGTTAAAACACACAATTTATGTCACGTACATTATTTTTGTGGAGTGAACCATTTCCGAGATATTCCTTGTTATTTGTTTGAATTTTCCAATACTTATACTTTTTCTCAAATGGGAATTTATTTCTTTTTTTATGTCCTGGACATACAAAGAGAATGGAATACTCCACATAGCAACCAGCTCTATTTGACTGTCGCTTAAAGCCTGCCAATTCCCCTTGCACCTACAAGAAAATTAGCAATAAGGTAGTTCCTGCATATATTTATCTCGATTAACATGAAGTAGATGGAGAATAAGCATTTGTAAAAATAGTTTGTAGAAGAGTAGAGAAAGTCATGTGAATGCAACACATCAGATTTTTTTAAATCTTTCATATGCCCAAGGATAATAAGTGACCTTTTTAAAGATATTAATTTTTATAATGTAGTAGATGTTTTTATTTTCTTTTGGGTTTTTAATTTTTGAATTTTACTCTATATTAATTCCTTTGAAAATCCATTCTTGTTTGCTACTTCTGTTGATATGTTCCAGTTCTTCCTTATCATTAATTAGTATGCTTTCCAATCTAAAGCCTTTAAAATAGCAAATCCATTTTTGTGTGTTAAGCCTCAAGATATCTGTTATATTAGTTTGAATTTTTCAGTACTGTCTCTTGTGTCACTTCACTAATGTGAACTAGTTCAGTTTTCCTGTCATGTAGCCTCTTCTTCTGGACAGCTCACTCGCTGGGAAGTCAAACACTCTCTCTTCAGTAGCTCACTGCATGTCACCAACTCACTGACTGAATCACTATTCTTGCAAGAATGTTTGCTTATATAGCTTAATGAAAAAATAAATTGAGTTTTATTTATGAACGCTCTAACTACTATGGTTCTTAGCATCCCATTCTATATTGGGCGTGAAAGATCAGTAATTTTGTTCAGAGGCCTCTTTATCAGGGTTGAGATAAATCTATGACACAGGACCACCAGCCTTCAGAAGGAAGCCATGCTAAGGATTTTTATGCCCAAAAAAAATCCATTGCCCTCTGTCGGGTTTGAACCCACAACCTCAAGAATTAGAGGATAGCTTGATACCCCTAGACCATGGAGGACGACATATAGCCAATAGAATTTTCCACAGAACATTCTAAAATTATCTGTACACATGTTCTGGAGGTGGGGGGAAAGAAACTTCCAGAAGATACTGGTTATCTGCTGATGGCACTTGTGGTGTTTATACTGGATAAGGGCGTTGCTTATCTGTGTTTACCTCTGACTTGCTGGCACCTGGGGGAGGTTAAAGATATTGGATATTCCGTCGATGTTCCATATCCTTTTTCATGAGTATCGGGACATTTTTCATCTGTTATTAAGAATAGCTGGGGCTGTACAGAATTATAATTATAAGGGCTAAAGGGGAGGATTCGGTTAAAAATCCTGTAAATCATTGTGCAATAATTTTATAATGAATGCGGGGGTAAATGAAATTAATTAAATTGTCTTTTGAGTGTAAAAGGTTACCTAAGCAACGTTGGTATAAGCCAGCTACTAGCAATACCCACATTATTAGTTGTCTTACATTAGCTTTGATGCCATGCTATGTCTTCTAACAGCTTCATGGTTTTTATATACTCCACTTTGTGTATACTCATTAAATTTCAGGACCATGCTCCAAGTATTCTCTGCAGAATTTGCTTAATTTTAAGCTCTATTAATACTTATAAGTATATTCATTTTATTAATTTTATTTGTGTTTATACTTTTGTTATTTTTTACACTTATCACTGAAAGTTTCCATATAGCTAAGCATAGTTAGAGTTAAGCAGCTGGTAAAAACTCAACATTGGTTTAAATAAAACTAAGAACTGCTTTTGCTATAAAGATGTGGGTGCACACTCTCTTAGAAAACAATGAAATAAGAAATGTTTGGATTTTGAAACATAATATTCATGTATTATTTTGTAATGTATTTATTTTTTGTATGTATATATTTATTTCCATAATGCTATACAAAAATCTTACAGTTTTTAATACATTACTCTGAGTTGCTATTTTTTTTTCTTTCTGTTCTTTTTCTTTAGTCCTTCATGTATTTTAATACCGTGGTTATTTATGCATGGTGGGCCATAACAAATTCATATTGCTTTATTTTTCTAGAACATTTTTCTCTTACTCTCCCCATATATTCTTTTTATATCCCTCTCCTTTTGTATTTTCATTATCCTAACTTTTAATACTTCTTTGTTAACATTCTCCCATTCTTTAGGTAAAAACTGATCTCTCCACAACTTAGTTTCTTCACATTCAATTATATAATGCAAATCATTATCTGCCTCTCCACAAAGAGGACACCTATCCAAATTCGTTCCCTTCCTATCTCCCCTTAGCCTACCCACCCTTCTCTCACTAACCTATTACCTACATTCACATACTTCTCCCTTCCCCAGTCCACCTTTAATTGTCTATATAGTTCCAAACTCTTCTTTCCTTCCAGACTTTGAAATAATTTTTGTTTCTCTATATCTTCTATTCTGTTCCTCACGTCTTTCCAGAAACCTTTAACTAACCCCTCTCTCTCCTCCCATAAGCTACCCATTCCTATTTCCTGTAAAATTCTCCTTATTCCTTGAGCCCAGTTCATCCCATCACTGGGTTTTTCTTGTATTATTAAACATTGCCTCAAGATATTATGCTCGTCCAATAATTTCAATCTATGCAATATTTAAGCATCCTTTCTACTATTATGCCCTTGCTACCTACTCTTCCCAACTCCAACATTGCTGCTCCATTAGGTGATGAAATACATAAACCTAACATACATTTACAGAATGATCTATGTACTTTATCAATCATCTCCCATCCTTTGTCACTTCTCGAAATCTCTGATCCATAGACCATTTTTGCTTCAACTACACCTTTGTAAACCCTTTCCAAACATTTAATTTACATATCTGGTATTTTCTTTAAGCACATTCTTATGCAGTCATTGTTAATCTTTCCTTAGCTAAGGCACTTATCTTGTGATCATTCCATCTCCCATTATTACTTATTCTCACTCCTAAATAATCAAACTTGTTTACTATTTGCAACTCTTCCCCTTCCACATACTACTTTTCCTCCTCTTTCAATTTATAGCTCTTTTTAAATACCATTATCTTTAAAATTTATTCTTAAACCCCATTTCTTACAAAATGAATATATGATATGTAACACTTTTGTTAGACCTCCTACTGAAATAGAACCTACCACTAAATCATCTGCAAAAAGTAATCCTGGAATTTATCTATTATTTAGTATGTTTGTGTTTTAAAAAATGTTGCCTAATTATTTTTTATATCACACTCATTAAATATGTGAAGCAAATATAAACTGAATTTTCCTGTATTGGCTCCAATATTGAACAAATGGTTTGTGGTGATAAATAATTTAATTCTTAGGGGAGCTGTAAAAGACACAAAGTGCCCCAGCCATAGGCTTTTTGTGCACCGCCCCCCTTCCCCCTTTTAGTTTTTCTACCATGTACACATTAGGTAGAGAAGGTATTGCATTCCACTCAAAACTTCCATATCAAATTTAACCAGATAAATGTGTGGTTGTGTATGTGTGTGTGTGCAACTTAACCCAAAAACGAAAAGTCAGGTAAATTAAGTTCAATACGTTCCAAAGGTACGACACAAAGATTTTCAAGATAATGTCCCCATTCCAAACTACCCTTCACATGGAAGATGTTTTGAAATATTTGATTTTCTAAAAAATGTGAAACAATTATGTTTAAAAACCACATATTAAAGATACTTACATAACAAATAAAATATTTTATCTTTGATTTTCTGGGAACAGTCTGTGAAGTCCTCTTCATTCGGAAGGAATTTTTTATAATATTAAATAACTGGTAAATGTTAAGTGATAGATGTATTACACAAAATAAAAAATGTAGATCTGTTTAAAACACACAATTTATTTTCAGAACTTCTTTTGTGGCATCAGCCATTGCTGAGATATTAATAATTCGGATTGTTCGGTACTTAGTCATTCTTTTAAAGTCCTGTCGATTTTCAGTTGTTTCTCGTGATGTCATGGAAACAATATGGAATTTTAAGGTCAGCATATAGCGTCCAGTTGTTAAACATTTGACTATCGCTGTTCTCTTTGTATCTATAATGAAATGTGTAATGTAGCTGTTTCAGCAGGCATTTATCTTATCTGGATTAAAACGAAGTAGGTAGAAAAGTAAGTTTTCAACAGGTGGTGGACAGTGATGATGCATGAAATGAAATGACAATTGCGAAAGGAAATTTGGGAAAGAAGCATCTCAGGTATAGTTCACGGTACCTCCCTGGCATATACCAGTTATGAGAATTGAGGAACACCCAGAAAAAAACTCAGTCAGAGAGAACAGTCCAACTGGAACTTGAACCACAGACCTTCTGAATGCGAGCATCATCATGTTACCACGGAGCCATCTTACTTTGTGTGCTCCCTATTGCCTTCATAGTTATAGATTTATGTTTTTGAAAAGATTAAGATTTTTATTATCTTCTTCTCCTGAGGGTTGAGCTCCTCCTAAGATTGTAAATCTGGATATGTAATTACATTCTAGAAGGAGGTGTTGAGCAGTTTCTGCTGATTGTGTACAGAGGTGGCAAAGAGTTTCAATGTGGTAGATGTGAAGGGTCCATGTTCAGCAATTATTTTCCTAACTTTTTTGCAGTCCCTTAAAATTAGGGCTTGGGTAAGTATGTATGTGATGATTTAACTATGGTTTTATCAAATGTTTGGTCAGGGAAATTCTGCTATCGGCATAACTGTTCCTTGTTAGGCCAATGGTTTAACACAGTTCAAACAGTAGTTTTACTTGCTGGTAAGATGGTTTTGGTCCAATAAAAGGGGTCTTGGTAAGTTTATCAGCTTCTTCATAGCCCATAATGATCCGGTACCCAATGGAATTCAACCGGACTCTGGCTGTGAGGGTCATCAGAAATTGTAAATATTTTCACACAATCCTGGAATTTGAGTGCCAGGAGTGTGACCTGGCTGTCTGTAAGAATGATTTGTTTGCCAACATACCTTTTCTCCTCACACTTAAAAATAAAATCTGTAGAGTGGTTTCCAAGGGTAAGTTGTACTTAGGATTTGTTCCATAGATTCGTGCTCCTGATGGAACATCTACCTGAGATCTGTGTGTATAAAATACCATGGGCTCCATAGGCCACCTTGTCAGGAATATACAGGATTATTCAAAAGTTGTTTTATTTGTCACTGGAAGACATTGAGCAACAAGAGTAGTATGAAGTGTATAAGTTTACATAGCACAGTTGGCATGTCTGTGCCTAGTGTGGCACTACCAGTTATGTGTTGATTGTGAGAATGTTGACCTCGAAGCAAGGGCATGCATTTTGTATGGTAGAATTTGCATGTTAACATAGGAACTGTATTTTTATTTGGGTATGGAAGTTTAAAACCACTGGATGTTTATACCCTGGAAGAGTACTGGTCGCCTGCAAATGTTGAGGGAGACAGTGGATAAGATCTGAGCTTAGTCCAAAGAAGTGGACAATCCATGCTAGTCGAGAACTTTGAGTGCCAGAGACTACTGAAACAATGCAGCTCTGGTGCAGTGGAACAGATAATGGAGGATGTGTTTGGGCATGATGGCAGGAACTGGAATATCATTTAGACATCTTGCTGTGTTACCAGGGTTTTCATGTCCATTATTCGTAAATTAAATTGAGTTTTATTTATGGACGCTCTTTAACAGCTGTGGTCCTTAGCGTCCCACTCTATATTAAACGCAAAAAACTGGTAATTTTGCTGAAGAGGCCTCTTTATCAGGCTTGAGGTTCTTTTACATGCTGTAAACCTACAACACGGGACCGCCAGCTTTACTTCCCTTCCAAAGGAAGCCATGCTAAGGATTTTTACAACCGAAAAAAATCCATCGCCCTCTGCTGGGTTTGAACCCGCGACCTCAGGAACTAGAGGCTAGCATGGTAACCACTACACCACAGAGGATGACGTCTATTATTTGTAATGTCCACATGAACTTATAAACATGTTCTATTACTTCATACCACTTCTGTTTGTGAATGTCACTCCAGTAACAAAAATAGTTTTACTTTTGAATAATGCTGTATTACTCCATTCCCCTTTATCTTCAATGATTGCTGTCAACAGATGTTGAAAAATGTACTTGATGGCCATTGATTCCAATTCAAGTAAGTACTGGTAGTCATGAGTGGAGGAGTTTCTGCTAATGCTTCTTGTAGCAAACACGTGCACCAATACGACAATGAGTGAACAAGAAAATTAAATTAAATTGAGTTTTATTTGTGGACGCTCTTTAACAGTTATGGTTCTTAGCGACCCATTCTATATTGGACATGAAAGGCAGGAAATTTTGCTCAGAGGCCTCTTTATCAGACTTGAGGTTCTTTTACATGCATCTACGACACATACCACTGGCTTTACTTCCCTTACAAAGGAAGCCATGCTAAGGATTTTTACACCTGAAAAAAATTCATCGCCCTCCAACAGGTTTGAACCCGCAAACCAGAGAGTGAGCAAGAAGTTGCCTTATGCATTATTATCAAGTTTCTAACTAACAAACTTTGAGAAGGCTCCAGGCACAGTTAAGAGAAGAAATGCTTTCTAAGACTTGGATGTATAATTGCCATAAAAAGTTTGTATCAGGAAGGGAAGCTGTAGAAAGTAAATCTCACTAATGATGGCCATGGACAAGCACTAACTGCAGAAGAGATAGTTGCTGTTTGTGTCTTTATTGCAGTGGATGGGCACATAAACATAGGTACTAGGTATAAGCTATAGGAGTGCACATTCCAACATTCATAATGACCTTGGCTACCAGGTGGGTTCCTCATCTCTTTGCTTGGTAACAAAACTTATTCATCTAGAGGTGTGCCAAAGGCTCCTGGCTCATTATTATACCCCCGCCGTTGAAACGTTGCACTTGACAGCTAGCAATTAAGTTGGTACACTCGCCAAAAAAAACACAAAACATTAGACTTCCTAAACCAATCACAAGGCAGCATTTCAGGTGGTCTATGACAAAGCAGAGGCGGAACTGGAAGCGGCTCTATTGCCGGATGTAGCTATTTCCAACCACGTGTTTCAGTTTGTGAATTTCTTACACATGTATCGACTTGTTCTTTGCAAGCTAATATTGTTCAATATTTGTGGTTATTGTTGGTGTTCATTTATATATATATTTCATTCATTTTACTTGCACAAGATTTGAAGTGCGACAATGTCTCAAAAACGACGCCGATCACTGAGTGATGATTCATGAAGTGAAAATCCTTTGCATCGAGATGTACCACTTAATAGTCAGGCATTGGAACTGTTAAGAAGGATCCAGGAATTCTCTGAACAGGAGGAGTACGCGAAAGTTCATAGGCATCCCTCTATTCCTGCTGATAAAGCTGTACAACGAACTGCAGCAGCTCTTGAACTAATCACGAGAACTGTTATTTACAAGGGAGTGAAACTCCAAGAGAAAGAGGACAAAATTCCTGAAACATCTGGAATGCAGCATGAGTGAAAATAACTTTGTTATTGCAGTTTTATTTCTCCTCATTGTAGCAGGCATGTTTGCATTATTTTGTTTCTATATTGTCAAAAGTATTAATTCTACATATGTTGCAATGTTTATGCTGAATTATTTCCAATTAATAATAATAATAATACAAAATAGTTATTGTTCATTGAATTTTGCTACTTACGTACACCTTTTGTATGCGGCTTAGACATGATAGAAAGGAGAACAATGAGCTGTTGTTTAATAATCACTCTGGCAATGCCACAACTACAATATAGCCACGAAGCCACACAAACTGTCAAGTGCAAAGATTCAATGGCAGGGGTATAGAGGAAAAATGAAATTGAGTTTTAATTATGGACGCTCTTTAACTACTATGGTTCTTAACGTCCCATTCTATATTGGGCGTGAAAGACTGGAAATTTTGCTCAGAGGCCTCTTATCAGGCTTGAGGTTCTTTTACGTGCTGTAAATCTACGACACGTGACCACCAGCTTTACTTCCCTTCTGAAGGAAGCCATGCTAACGATTTTTACGCCCGAAAAAAATCCATTGCCCTCCGCCGGGTTTGAACCCGTGACCTTGGGAACTAGAGGCTAGCACGGTACCACTAGTCCACGGAGGACGACATATAGGAGGAAGGGAATGTTTTGCTCCGTATTGTGACTATACTCCTGAATCAAAAGCAGTGAGCTTGGAGTGGCAGAAGAAAGAAGAAACTGCAGGAGATTCACTGTACACCCTTGGAACTTACTTATTGTTTTTTTGTCACTTAAAGAGACATTGGGAGGACAGTAGTTTTGACAATGACTAAAGCATTGAAGACTTTGTGCACAATTCACTGTGCATCCGTCCCCTTACTTTTTCAATGAAGGAATAGAGAAACTCCCGAAATCATAGACAAAAGTGTCTTTTAACATAAGGGTTTATGTAGAAAAGTTGTGCATTATTACTTTCTCTATTGCTTACCTGTAAATAGAGGAAGTATTTATTCCACCCAAAAATTTGATACTGAATTTCCACAGAAATACATGTTTAAAGACACACTGAATCCAAAATAAGCATCTTTAGAAAAAAGTCTGTGTCTGTGTGTCTGTGAACAGCATAAGTCAAAAATGAAAAGTCAGTTACATACGAAACTTGGTATTTAAGTTCAGCATCTTGCAAGAATGCAACACAAATATTTTTAAAAATATCCTCCCATCCCAGACTAGCCTTTATATAAAAAATAAAAACTCACTTATTTTTGATTTTCTCGAAAATGGTTAACTATTTTGATTAAAATACTGTATATTTAACACATTTGTATGACGTGAATTTTCTGGAAATATCCTCTTCATTCTGAATGATTTTTGTATACTTGGTAAACCGTAAGAGATGGCAAAATCTTACTACATAAAAAATGTGTGTGTGTAATGCTCAGGAGTTAATAATGAAATATTCTCTTTCTTGCTTCCTAACATTTTGATGTTAGATTTTCAAAAGCCACAAGTGGGGCACAATTAATGAGATGTTCCATTTTTTACTTTCTCTACTACGTACAGTAAGTAGTGGAAGTATTGTATTTCACCGGAAATATATGCTTTGAGACACCCTGAATCCAAAAAAAGCATTTTCGGAAACATTTCCGTGTGTCTGTCTGTGAACAGCATAACTCAGAAACGAACAGTCGAATAAACACCAAACTTGGTATTTAGGTTCAGTATCTTCCAGAGATGCGACACGAAGGTTTTCAAGAAAATCCCCCCACCCCAGATTACCCTTTACATGGAACATTTTTCGAAAATTTTAATTTCCTCAAAAATGGGTCTAACAATTTTGATTAAAATATCATATGTTTAAGATATTTTCATGACAAATAAAATGTATATCTTGAATTTTCTGGGAATGTCTCCAAAAGCATTCTTCATTGTGAACGACTTTTGCATAACTGGTAAACCATAAGAGATAGACAAAATTTTACTACACAAAAAATGTAGATCGCATTAAAATACACAATTTATGTCATATACATTTTTTTTGTTGAGTGAACCATTTTCGAGATATTGCTTGTCATTCCCTTAAATTTTTCAATACTTATTTTCTAAAATGGGAATTCGTTATTCATTTTTTTGTCTTGGATATGCAAAGAGTATTAATCTGTGGCAAAGGGAATGGTGCTGCACCTAGCAACCAGCTATTAAGAGATATGTATGTGCTTAAAGGCTACTGTATTTCTATATTGCCCTTGTAAATATATATTCCCCTTAAATCTACAAGAAAATTAGCAATAAGATAGACATCTCGATTAACATGAAACATATGGAGAATAAGCATTTGTAAAAATAGTTTGTACAAGAGTAGAGAAAGGCATGTGAGTGTAACACATCAGATTTTTCTTCCTTGGAACACAATAAATAATTTGGAGGTGTTACTGTTCCAATTTTATAAAGATATTTTATTCAAACAATCATGTCCTGTGATAAGTCGGAATGCAGCAACAGAAGATTTTCTTACAAAAATGTGATCTCGTTAAAGCACACAACTCATGTCAAATGAATTTTTTGTGTGTGATTAACCATTTATAAGATATTCTGTGTTATTGATTTGAATTTTCAAATATTTATGCTTTTCTCAACTGGAAAGTCACTATTCTTTTTTTTTTTTTCGTGGCCATGCAAAGAGCATGGAATTAAAATCCATCACATAGCGACAAGCTTTTTAAAATCTGATTAACTACTGTATCCAAGTGTCTAATCAAGGTTCTCAATTAACAAGAATGGATAGAATAATAAGCTTTCATAAGAATTGTAGAGGTGTGACTAGAGAAAGTAATGTGAATTTGTTGTACATTTTATTAATGCGATAAATTCACATTTTACAAATTTTGGTATATATTTGATTCACCTAATATTATAAAACTGTTGCCATGCCAGTGATTATATTTTTAAGACATTTTTACGCTTTCTTTTTATTACCTACTGATATAATTAAGCACAAGTTTGCTGTTGATATGGCATTACAGAAATCTTAAAATTAATACTGATACATTTGTTTATTTTCGTGCAATAAACAGTATCTTTTAATTATATACAAAAACTCTGAAATCATAAGGAAATGCTACACCACTCCTGTAGACTTGACAATTTGCTTTAAATTGCATTAGACACCTAAAGCCGATAATATGAAGTTTTCATTATACAAAAGAGAACCTTTATATTGAAATGCATCAATAGATTGTAACGTTGGAGAGAGATAATACTAGTTGACTACAATATGGTGTATAAATGTTGACCTTGTCACAATACAAGGGGTTGTTCACTGTTGCCTTTTGGCTACAATATGCACATTCCATTGAGGGGGCAGTTATTCCGCATGCATTGTATTCCACTCTATTGCTCTTGAAGGTTACAAGTATAGTAATTATGTTATTTTAACAAGTATGTGGCGATAAGACAATAAGCGTTTCAAGAGCATTGTTTCAAATTATAATACAGGGTTCTATGTGGTATACAATACAATTTTTAATCATAACTTAAATCGAAGGAAAACTGTGGAAGTTTGAATTCTACATGCACAGATTTTGGTTTGCTTTGTAGCCATGGTAATAAAATAAACAAAACATGGCAGCTAGCATGCAAAAACCTTTTTGTCTCTTAGATTTCACAAAACAATTCAGGGGGCGTATAAGTGAAGATGTGGTCTTAACAGCCCTTCTGGTAAGAACATTTGTAGGTTGTACAATCAGATTCAAACAATGGGATGTCTCTGTAAAGGAAAGATTGTGTGTGTCAGATGAGAATGTGGAGAGAGTCAGAACGGTGGGAGAGTTGAGAACCAGCAATTGCAACAATGATAGTGTTGAAGGTGTTAAGACGTGACAGACCTACCTGAGTTGAGAGGTTTAAACCCCCTAAAATCATTTGTGTTTACCCAATAAGTTCTATGGGGACAAAGTTGAGAGTAATATATATTTTTTATGTTTCTTAAACATTCCTTCATGTAATGGAGTTAGATTTTCACATTATGCATGCCTGTACATTGCATAAACAATGCATGTAGTTATTTCAAATTTTATTTAGTCCTGTATAACAAATTTAAATTAATTTCGCAGTTTTACTTTTATTATTACCTATACTTATAATAAACAGAGGAAGTATTGTATTCCACCCAAAAATTTGACATGCAGATTTTACTGCAAATACACATTTTTAGGTCCCCCCCCGTGCAATCCAATAGTTCAGTATCTTCCAAAGATGTAACACAAAGATTTTCAAAAATATCCTCCCACCTCAAACTACCCTTTATGTGGAAAATTTGTAATTGTTTATTTTCTCAAAAATGGCTAACGATTTTGACTGTTGGCATGACAGATAAAATCTATATCTTAAATTTTCCAAATAGCTTGTGAAGTCCTCTTCATTCTGAATGACTTATGTATAATTGGTAAACCATGAGAGATAAACAAAATACTTACTATACAAAAAATTTAGATCTCTTTAAGGCATACAATTTATGTCAAAATATTTTTAGCATTAACCATTTCTGGGGCATTCTCTGTTATTGGTTTGAATTTTCAAATACTTCTACTATTTCAGGTGGTAAGCCCACTATTTTTTTTCCCCTTTCCTTGTAGTCATGCAAAGAGCATGGAATTCCAAAGCCATCACACCTGAATATAACTTTACCTACAGTATTCTTCTTATATCTACAACAAAATGTGTAATGAAAGTTTATCTCAGTAGTAGACAAAAGAATAATATTTTATAACAGTTTGAGGATGAGTGAATGAGGAAAATCATTTGAATGCAACACATCAGACTTTTTTTGTGTTAGTTACATGGGAAGTTGGTATTGTTTTCTTGACAATACAGTAAATGTTTTTGTTTGTTAACGATGCTGTCAATTGCCAGTGTGCTGGAATTTTGTCCTGCAGGAGTTCTTTCACATACTAGTAAATCTACTGACATGGGGCTGTCATCTTTAAGCACACTTAAAAAATCCATTGGTTTAGGTCAGGTTTGAACCAGTGGCCTTGGGAATCAGAAGGCCAGTGCCATCCAGACTGACTTGACAATATAGTAGATGTGCTAGTTTACAGTACAATGTTTTCCTTGTGTGTGAGAAATAGTTCAAGGAAGTGATGATGCAGCAGGAAGCGGAAAGAAACATGCACGTTAGCTATTTTATGTCCTGTGCAGTATTCTTGATGATCTATCATTTCTGTATTAAAATGCATTATTATGTCCAATAGAGTATATTTCCTTTAAATTTCTTTATTTGTAAAATTTAATTCTAAAAGATTTGTCACTTTTTTAAAAAAGCTTGTGCAGTTCAGAAGTATTGAGTTTTTTGTTCTTCATGTAAACTGTGTTTTTGGGAACAATACAATTTCAAATAATGCTCCTCCTCTGAATATTTTGTCATAAAAATTGTCTCATATGGTTTTTCGGTTGTTTTTTTTTTTGGGTGATATTCACCAGTTGTATGTTTTTTGAGAATCAAAACTGTTTCTCTTCAAGTAATGTGATAAATAAGACTAATGCAGATTTACAGTGTGTAGTAAATAAAACATATTTGTTTTTATATATAGATGTAACTTATTTTATAAAATTTACAAGTATTGTACAACATTTATACATGATTAAATATGTTATTAAGTAAAAAAATAATAAAAACAGCTAGTAGTGGTGTGAGTTATTTGCTCCTATTATCCTGTAAAAAAGTTCACTCAGTAGAATATCACTCCATAGAAAAAAATTCTCAATGACTGCAGTAGCCAAACATATGGGGAAGAAATGGCTGGAGAGTATAATTTTATTAGAAGTGTGTACTAATTAGTTAAAAGTAATATTAATTTGATGAGAACAAACATTTGCTGTTATATCAAAATAGCGTCTGTAATAATCTATAGCAGCTATCTTCAAGTACTGAGCAGGCTGGTTGGGAGCTTACCTGTTCAGTACATAAGTGTGATGGGAGCAACTGAAAGAGGAGCAAAGGGGAAAATATTGACTTTATTGATACCCTCCCTTAGTGCAGCGGCAATTGTGTCGGGTAATTTTTATTTACCATGTAGAACAGTATGTCAAAGCATAGGTCAACAATACCAACTAGTCTCAACCCTGCTTGGGAGAAAACATATTTTATTTCAGCACAATATAACAGTGAAAGTGTTCATTCTGTAATAAAGTGTTAAACCATATAAAAAGTTTAATCTACAGCACCATTATTCGTCTTGTCATGTGAATCAGTATAAAAAATACCAACAGGAAGGAAGATCAGCTTTATTGGAACAACTGAAATGTGCAATATTTGTGGATGTAAGTCCAGTAGATTTTATCACACTGTAATTTATTGCTATTGCTCAGCCAATATTCAGACAAGGGGACAAAATTTATGAAACAAAGTGAAATTCAAGGTTGATATTGAGAAACAGGAAATATATGGTAGTTTAAGGGATAAGAGAACCCTGATATATTATCTGAACTTGAAAAAAGATTGGGAAAGAGAAAAATATATTGATGTTTGTTATAAAATGGAAAGGGAGGGCCTGGCATGGGCAAGAACAGGAACCATGTTGTTAAGGGGTTTAAAAGTTGACAAAGAACTGTGCCCACTATGTGGAAGTGTAGATAAAACTTTACACTGTATAATAGAATGTGCAGAAACCAAAGTTTAGAGAGGGGAAATATGGAATAGCAAGTGGGATAAATTACAGAGAGATATTATTTTTAAAACTCTTTGGAAACAATAAGAAAGAATTTTTGAAACAATAGGTAAGGTAAGAGAGAAATGGTGGAGGAAAATTATTAAAGAAAAAGAGGAATATAACAACAGAAGTGATGATATACGTAAATTATAGATGGGGAGAGTAATTTAAATTGCTAGTTTTGGAAAATGTATATATTAAAATGAAGGGCACATATACACAAACAACGAGGGTGTTAAGTGAATATGATCCTATCTCAAGCAACTCCTAGAATATCATAATTAATGTTTTAGTATCCAGATAGTAGAAAAGGAAAATTAAATTATAAAATGATTATATATATATATATATATATATATGAATTTAAAAAGGTGGATGATTTTAATAAATAAAAAGGTAAATGAATGAAATATAGTATTGGAGTTTAGTAAGTAACCGCTGGATACCAGTGGAATAGGTTTTAGTCTAGTAGCAAGTTTTACTAGTTAAGTAGCTGGATACCAGTTGCTTTTATGCTGGTTATTAGTAGTAGCAAGTAAAAATTGAATGAATTATGTGTCTATCTAAATATATGGAGAAATAAATAAATCTAAAAAATCTATTGCTATTGCTAAATTTGTTTAAGCTGGTCAGACTTACAACTTGTTATTTTGCCTTTGAACATATGAATTATCAGATTTTTATTACATAATTTATTAGTCTTGCATGCATAACCCCTCCTATGATGCAATGCTCAAATTAATCATGTCTCACCTTACTGAACAGTGCTAATATATCGCCACCACCATCAACAACAATAATGTATTATCATGTGAGCAAATAGTTCCGTTAAACAGTTTGATTACAACATTTCAAATCAATTTGTATCGCAAAGTTACTCCTGTGCAGTTACAGGAAACCACTGAGTTTACAAACCGTCCTGCTGCTCAGCTTTCCATGTGGCTAACTGCAGCAGAGCAGGTAAAGCTGGCTCCCTAGAGCTACGTATTGATGATGTCTGAACTACACTACTACAGGATCTCCAGCCTATAGGTTTAATATTTTAAAGTAAGTCATAATGGAAAAATTAATATTGGATTCTATTTTCTAAGCTTATTCTTAGCAGAATCATTATCATTTCATACCAATTTATTTAAAGTTGAGTCGGAATTGTTACACTAACATCACTTAAGTTTACTCACTTAACATGTCGAGTTAACCTTCTGAGGATGGGAACAACGGTTTCCCGAAACATGTTAAGTGAGTAAACTTAAGTGATGTTAGTGTAACAATTCCGACTCAACTTTAAATAAATTCAATACACATCACTGTTTCTAGCTTCTTTTCATTACAATATCAACGTAATTTCATACCAAGTTTTATTATAAGGTTCGGCCTGTAGCTATAGTTATTATAGTATAACAACTCAGTCTACGGACTGCATGAGTATTCGGGAGAGATAAATCACACCCACTCTACTCCTCCTTTGCCTTTAGTACTGAGTTACTCAATGAGGTGCCTTAAGGAGGAAGTGGGTTGTTATGTGGGAAACAAATGAACACAGCAATTTTATAGTGTAGAACAATTTAATAGGATTGTTTACATTGTGATAACTCAAAAACTAAAATCCTTATTCCAGCTCTGTAAGAGGCATGTTAAAGACCACAGATTCGACATGACGATGATAATGTGTGATTGATCTCCGTAAAACAATTAAAGCCGCTATTTTTCTTTGTAAAACGTCTTTTGAAATAATTTGTATAATGAAAATCAATCACCAAAGAGTTTTTTCCCTTGAAGAGATAGATGGGGGAGTGAAGGCTAAAATACCCTACAAAGTGTGAATTAACTTTTGGAAGATATCCCATGATAATAACGCATGTATGTGAAATGCTATCTCTAGTTATATGCAAACATTTGTTTTCACACCTGCTACACGTGGCCTGTCACAGCAATCTACAAATGCAGCATTTTTGTTGCAATGCTATTGTGTCTTTAGTCCTGCTTCTACAGATGGATAGTTACAACATGAGGTGACTAAGTGATAAACAATAAGAATAAAATAAAACACAGGATAGACAAAGTTACGGCATGCGCTGCTTATGCAGCGACTCAGAGACATGCCCACCTAAGGCCGTTAGAGAGAGGGAATACACAACTGGTGAGATTCCCCTCCCAAGGTTTTTTTTTTTTTTTTTTTTTTTTTTTTTTTTTTTTTTTTTTTTTTTTTTAAGTTGCTGAACTATAGTTAGCTGTAACGATAAGCTTACAGAATGTCTTTGTGCAGCAGAGAAAGTCATGCTGTTTACAATACATATCGAAAAATCTCCATCCAGTAGACATCCAATCTCTACTCCACCTCCATCCAGGTGTTCAGCAACATTTGCGATGTGACATTGGCAATGGCTTGACTAATCTTTTGTCACAAATGATCTAAGTTCTCCACAGAAGCACTGTACACTTGGTTCTTAACAAAACCCCAAAGGAAAGAGTTCAGTGAGGTCATATCTGGGGAGCATGGAGGCCAAGTGAGTGTTTCAGCCCCTCTACCAATCCATCAACCAGAAAAATTCTCACACATTGACAGCAAAGTGGGGTGAGGCCCTGTCTTGCTGAAAAATGGCATTAGTGCACACAACACATCTAATTTTGATGTGTCTCTATTGACCTTACAAACCTCATGAGGATTTTCACTACTGCAAATATGATACTGTGTTTGTTAACTTTCCGACATAGGATGATGCTGCGGCCAAGTGGTGAGACTGCTTGCCTCTCAGCAAGGCAACCCGGGTTCAATCCCAGAGAACCGTATTTGGGATTTGTGATGGATGAAGTGATGTCTCGGCAGGTTTCTCCTGCCATTCATTCCACTAACTGCTCCATCATCACCTTTCCTTTCATCTATTTCACCATCATTTCATATCATCTCCTTCCTCACTCTCATACCAGGCTTCAGGCTGATTACCCTCCTGTTTCTTCTGTCTGATCCAAATTGTCTGACTCCAGGCATTGGCTTTAAGGGTAAACAGGGAAAGAAGAACTTTCCCACACACTGGAATGTTACTTCATCAGTGAAGTACACTTTCTCCAGGAAAGCACTGTCCTCTTCACTTTTATTTAAAAATTCTGCGGCAAATGTCTTTCATTTATATTTAATCCTCAGGATGATTTACTGATGTAGCTGAATTTTGTAGATCTGAGACATAACCTTTCATGGACTACATCGTGGGCCATGGAATGCCATGTTATACATGTGCACATCAAATTGACTTCTTCAAACTTCTTACGAATGCTATATAAATCCTTTCTACATTTTTCTCACACACATTCCGTTTGCTATGCTTCCCAAGAGTAGATTTCCAGTTTCTTGTAACTGTTTGTTCTATTTGATGATGCTCACATAGGTGGCAACATCGTTGTGACACCAGAGGTTAAATTCATGGTGAAAATCTTGTACACACTTTAAAGATTTCGTTTCAACCAGTCCAAGAATGCAAAAAGCTTTTTGTTGTGGTGTCCACATCACCATCTTTGCACAGTGTAACCATGTGATCATTGTCATTGTTGCAAGCAATGTTCATAAATTGAAAATCATGTATGAAAGAATGTTTTATCAGAATATAATACAACTAAAGTTATAAATGTGGCTACCCACTATTATGAGTATAAAGAGAAAATTTCCAATTTGACTGAAGGTTTTTTGCCGCAGTTTTCCTCAGTCGCTAGATGAATGCGGGTTGGTTAATTTAATCTGCAACTTTTCCTATCATTCCTTTCGTCACTACATTTGATTTCCTTCTTGTTCACCGCCATTCCAGACATTGGGCTAATCACTGAGAGGGTTGTTGCCCCACCTATGGTACAAAGTTTCTGGTGGCCTTCGTCCCCACATTTAAAAATCAACTTTGTATTTTAATGTTTATTTAAATATTATATATGTATGTATACCTCGACTGTGTCAGTAGTAATTTTCAGAACACGTATCTCTTAGCAGGGCTGGAACGGCTAAAGAACAAGGCTTACACAAATTATAATTGTATTGTACTTTGTTTATTAATCCTTCACACGATTAAATAACACTTCACTGATGTATCCTCTATAGAGCTGTGAGATTATTGTTTAATTGCACATTTTAACACGTAAACTTTATATTCTCACCCCAATGAATTTTTATGTCTCACATTGAACATGTCCGTACCGATCGGGTATGCAATCTAATCTGGACTGATTGGGAATGCTGTTTTGTAGCGTCTCCCGTCTGAATTTGTACTTTTTCTCTATTTCAGGTCTCTGATTGGCTAGGCCTACTCCAATAGAATACTTTTGCGTTGATATTGTAATGAACAGAAGCTAGAAACAGTGATGTGTATTGAATTTATTTAAAGGTGAGTCGGAATTGTTACACTAACATCACTTAAGTTTACTCACCTTTAAATAAATAGAATACTTTTATTTAACTTTCATCTTTACTAGTTGTTGATTGGCTATTTATAAACTGTTTTAAATATTACATTATTGTTCCAAGAATTATTATAGCATTATTAAACTTTCTAATTTATGGTTTCTCAAGGTTACCTCATTGTTAGCAACTTTGGCTTCTACTTTATAATTCTGTTTGCTACAAAAGTTAGCTTGCTTCAATTCTCACAGCTCCTACATTGTTAAACTACATAATACATTCACATAACATTATTATACATGTACATAATAATATAAACATAATACAATGACTGTAATATGCACTTTTTATATTATATTATACACATATTGCTTTAAGGTGGACTGTTATTTTATTTTATATTATATAATTAGACTGATATCATTTAAGTGATAAAAAATACTGCATCACTCATCCTGGATATGCTATGATCCAGAGATTCCTTGCTCCTTAACAGGCTACTGACCCAAGGGATTGACTTGTAAATCCTACAGAGAAGCAGTATATGTGTGTATGTAGGGTAACGTCGAAACCACTCAAAGGATTCTTATAATTTTTTCACCATTGAAAAGCCCTAATTCTTTCTGACTGACAACATATTGTAATTTAAATTCATGAATTACTAAAAGACTAAAAAGGATTTAAAATGCCTATGAACCACAATACAATTACATTGGAGTTATAAAAGAACATATTGTGCAGAAGGTTTTGACTTTTCATTGAGAATGGCATGTAGTAGTAAATAGTTGTTACTGCACAAGAAATGCATGTAAAATAAGATAAATGTAGCGGACATTTAAAGCAAAAGAGAATCAAGTCTACTTATATGTTTGTGATACCAATGCCAAAATATTTTAATAACCCTCAAGTAGGAAAGTTTTGCTTTATTTCCTTTGTATGTTGTAATCAAGTTCGTTAGCAGGGCATGTTAAATAACTATATGCAGAGAAAAAATTATATCCAGCTAATATTAGAAATCAGTAAACCAATATTTTATAATTAACAACTTAGAAGATTATTTTTCTTGATGCTGGCAGACAACACGTGTTTTCCAAAGAGGTTAACTTGGTGGTCTGGAAGTGCAGAATCTTCATATTCACCAGCTTCACCTCTGCTTCATTGTACATGTTAAGGGTTTCTGTATTATGTGAAAACTATGTAGCCATTATGTTATGAAATAACTGTGGGACCAAAGACACTCATCCAAAAACCTGGTGTTACAAAGGGGAAATTAATTAATTCACAATAGAACTGACAACACTCCAAGAACCTGCATCTTAGTTAAAAATTACTTAAATATACTGCCATTAATGAATCTTTGTTCCAGGGACCTTCTGACACTCAAGAGTAAATTCAATGGAGGGAAGGTGGACTAAGGGAGTTTATACTCGGATCGGTCTACCTCCCATATGATGATGACATTTTACCTCCTACAAGGGAATTAAAACAGCTGGTAGCCACCTGTTCTTCCAGAGGACTACAATTGGTAATTGGCTGTGATGCTAACGCCCATCACATTATGTGGGGGAGTAGAGATACAAATGAAAGAGGTGAGTCTCTTTATAACTTTATTATATTGAGTAATCTTGATATACTGATGTGGATAACAGACCTACCTTTGTTACTACAAGAGGGCAGAACATTATTGACATAATCTTAGCAACCAATTATGCGGTATATTAAAATTGACATGTGTCTGAGGATGAAAGCTGTTCAGACCACACATACATCCAAATTGAAATAAGATGTATTTCTAAACAAATCAGAACTGGCTGAGATTCCTAAAGGAAAGACCTAGTCAGTAATCTAAGCAAAATGGATGATAAGATTCATGTTTGTGAAGATTTAGAAATTGCTGCAGAGCATTTTCAGGATGCAATAATCTCAGCATTTAATGATAACTGTCTTCTGAAAAAAGGCAAGCCAAAAGGAATGTGCTCAGGAGAAATCAATACCTTGCAAGTAAAAGGAAAAAAAATTGTAGATTGTGCGAAACTTACTAAACAATGGACTGTTTATAGCAGATCATTGACAGAATACAATGAAGGGAAGGCTAAAAAGGATTCTTTGAGGAAGCCTTGTGAGGAGATAGAAATGGCCCCATAATGTGCTAGACTCCAGGAAGGCTCTTAGAAAAGATCCACAAAGCATTATTAGCAATCTCCAATTGGAAAACAGAGAATATACTAAAACAGGGAAAGAGACAATGGGAGAATTTCTTCAAGTTCACTTTCCTGGATCGATTATACTTGTTGAACCTGAGGGAGGAGCTGGGACTGAAGCTCTCTGGGAAGACAGCCTCCAGGGCAGACTGGGAAATCACCAAGGAAGTCATCAAATATGAAAATTAAAATTGGCACTGTTCTCATTTCAACCCTATAAATCTGTAGGAAGGAATGGAATAATGCCCATTATGCTTGATGAACTATCAAACATTTTGATACAAATCCTAAGAGCAAGTTTGGCTTTAGGATACATACCAATGAAGGAGGCATCTTAGGGTGATATCCATACCAAAGCCAAGAAAACCCTTGAGCTAAGTCGCTAAGGCCCATCAGTTTTGTAATTTAATTTATTTCATCCTCAAGTCATATGGTATATATTTTGGTGAAAGTCCAGTTATAAAAATAAAATCTTTATAATACAAAAAAAGGCAATCAGAATAATGTTAAACCTTTGCAGCAACACAAGCTGCAAACCTTACTTCATACTGTTAAATATCTTGACTGTTCCTTCGCTTTACATTTTTGAAACTCTGGTAACAATGTATAAGTAGCAAAATAGTTTTAACACAAATGCTGATATTCATGACTATAATACAAGAAATAAATCTAAATGCACATTACAAGACATAAAAGAACCCTATATAAAAAAGTTTATATTATAATGGTATTCAATTGTTTAATAAACTCCCCACATATTTAAAAAAAATTGATGTGTTACACTCACATGACTTTCTCTACTGTTGTACAAACTATTTTTACAAACGCTTATTCTCCATATGCTTTATATTAATCGAGATATTGAGATGTTAATCTTATTGCTAATTTTCTTGTACATGCAAGGGGAATTGGTAGGCTTTAAGTGATAGTCAAATGTTTTAAGAGCTGGTTGCTATGTGGAGTATTCCATTATCTTTGCATTACTAGGACAAAAAAAAATGAATAACGAATTCCCATTTGAGAAGAAGTGTAAGTATTGGAAAATTTTTATGTATAGCAATGCAACGGATTTAAAAAAAATGCTATAAAATTTTACATGTGATTATATACAATAAATAACAAGCAATATCTCGAAAATGGTTCACTCAACAGAAAAAAACGTATATGACATAAATTGTGTATTTTAACGCGATCTACATTTTTTGTGTAGTAAAAGTTTGTCTATCTCTTATGGTTTACCAGTTATGCAAAAATCATTCACAATGAAGGATACTTTTGGAGACATTCCCAAAAAATTCGAGATATACAATTCATATGCCATAAAAATGTCTTAAACTTATGGTATTTTATTCAAAATCATTACAGCCATTTTTGATGAAATTGAAATTTTCGAAACATGTTCCATGTAAGGGTAATCTGGGGTGGGGGGATTTTCTTGAAAACCTTCATGTCACATCTCTGGAAGATACTGAACCTAAATACCAAGTTTGGTGTTTATCTGACTCTTCGTTTCTGAGTTATGCTGTTCACAGACAGACAGACACACACACACGGACATGTTTCCAAAAATGCTTTATATGCATTCAGTGCACCTCAAAACATGTATTTCCTGTGAAATCTCGGTATCAAGTTTTTGGGTGGAATGCAATACTTTCCCTACGTAGTAGAGAAAGTAAAAAAATGTTAAAACCTTAACAGTCTTCAAAAAAGATTTGAAAAAATTCCTAATATAGGGTTGTTTTAATTCAGTGGAAGAATGTCTAGAAATGTATTAGTTTATAAGCTTTCTTATGGAATATACTATGTTTACAATTCCAAAATTTAGTTTAGGTACCTACTCATGTAATAAATTAGGATTCCTATATTTGTGTATTACATCTAATTAAACCTGTTCTTTTTGTACTAATAATTGTATTGTAGACGAAGCCAATATTTCTATATTGAAATCAAATGGTGAATAAAATTTGAATATTAATACAATGTGGGAAATGTCAAACATTACTTGCAGTAGTATTTACAAAGATCAATGAGTTTACAATGCAATCATTAAAAATATTAACAGATTTTAATTATTACTAAGTATTAATAACATTTTTGGTATTCTTTAATGTCAATAATTCACAAAACTCTTGAAAAATTAATAGATAGGCATATAAGAGGAGGTGCTTTGGAGGTATATCTTCTGTACTAGAATCAGCTTGCCTATCGTACAGGCAGATCAACTGAAAGTTCCCTTTTTCAGGTTGCCTATAAACTGGAAAAGACAATTCAGAAAAAGGAGGTGGCACTTGAGGGTACCTTTGAGTACCTTCTTTAATGCTGCAAGGAAACATGGAAATAGTAAAACCTGTTATCGCTGGATTCAATCAATGCTGAGTGGCAGAATAGTTCATACAGGTCTCATGGATAGTAGCCTAGCTGGAAAGGTCACGAGTGGTGGTCCACAGGGTGGGGTGTTATCACCTCTGCTATGAAACCTGGTGGTTAATGGGCTACTTGTTCAAGCAAGTAACCCAGGCCTATATCACGGGCTATGCTGATGATATCGTCATCATACTTTGAGGTAAATACATAGGAACAGTCAGGGAACTCATGCAGTTGGCCCTGAGTACTGTGACAAATGGAATGAGGGCTTAAAACAACTATAGTACCATTTACCAGAAGAAGAGACATAAAAGAATTAGGACCTCTATATCTTCAAGGTAAAGAACTTAAAATGTCTAAGGAAGTGAAATACTTGGGAATCAGTGTTTCAAGAAAACAACATTTGAAGTAGTTAGACTCAAGCTTAGTAAAAGGTGGGGACTAAGATCTGCTATGATCCATTGGGTATATACCAGGATAATCAACCATTGATAATCTATGGAGCACTGATTTGGTGGCCTAAGGTCCTTCAAACAGGCTGTAAAAATCAATTAAACAAAGTTCAGAGAGCAGCATGTATGGCTGTTACAGGAGCTGTGAAAACAACTCCTACTGCACCAATGAACCAACTTTAGTTGTAATGAAGGAGGCAAGAGTGGCACTCTATAGACTGCAATATGCTAAGCAACTGAGAATTCTGAAATAGACTCAGATTTACTAAGAATTAGGAAATACATAGGAGATGTATCTTTAGAAATGATGTCAGACTATATAATTCCAATTAAATACTTTATAAAGAACTTCATGGTCATTATTGTTCCTGAATGTTGGACAAATAAAACTCTGGAAACTTGTGAGAAAACTTTGATGTGGTTTACAGATGGCTCAAAGAATGGCACAGGAACAGGATGTGGAGTATATGGCATAAGACCAATGTGCAAACGTTTTTTCTCTTGGGTGAATATGCTACTGTTTTTGAAACAGAAATTTATGCTATTACTCAATGTATACATGAAAACATAAGGGGAGTTTACACTGGTAAACAGATCCTTATCTTCTCAGATAGCCAGACTGCACTTAAGGCTCTAAGTAGTCATTAGGTAATGTCAGGATTGGTTTTAAACTGCCTAAACATGCTCACAAGCCCGGCAGAACGAATGAAGTTCAACTCATCTGGGTGCCAGGTCATAGTGGCATAGACGGAAATGAAAAAGCTTATGAACTTCAAGACAAGGTGCTGCTTCACAGTTTATTGGTCCAGAGGCGACTCTAGAAACATTCTGATGTTAGTAAGAGAAGATATTAGGAACTGGTCCAAAGTAGAACATCATAAAATCTGGCTTAAAACTCCAGGAAAAAAAAAAAAGAAAGATGGTAAATTATTTATTAGAAAACGATGTAAGGAAAGAGCTGAAAGCTACTTAAATGAAACAGACTTCAGCTGAGAACAATTACTACATTTCTCACAGGACGTGCTCCTTGAAAAAGCATGCTAACATGATAAGAGTGTTTAAAGGTAACTTAGATTGCAGATTGTGCAAGAAAGAAGCTGAAACAGCCCAGCATATTATATGTTCCTGTGACGCCTTGACTTACAGCAGATATATTGCTCTTGGGTAAATGTTTTTAGAACCAGAGGAATTTGAAACCATATCTGTTATGAGACTTGGTAAAGGGTGCAGGATTTGAAATGATACAGGTAGCACAATAAGCCCAAGGATGAAGTGGTATGGATTTTGAGGTTCCTTTTAGTTTTTCCTATACACACTTTATTGCAGTCTTTACGGTTTATTTTAAATATTCCAGATTTGTAGCCTTGTGGTATCCATTCTCTTACAGTTTGGAACTGCACCAAGATGTCAAAATGAGCAAGAGCCGGTTAAACACCATTAAACTGACAAAACAGCATCACTTACCATCGAAATTGTTTTGCTGTGATTTGCTTTTAGATATGCCAGTGATTTCTGGCCTGTGATCCTACACAGAAATGAGTTAGTGAGTCAACACATGGTAGAGGTCTGCATAGGCTTGCACTGGATTTGGGATTAATGTTAAAAGTGTTTATAAGGGGAGCTTAAAAATAAAAGAAAAAATATATATGTTTATCGCATTCAACGTATGCATTTTATTTGTCATGCAAATATCTTTATTGAGTGTAGTAGAGCTATTAGAATTCATTTGAGTATGATCAGCGTCAAGCCTTGACTCCTATTGCTGATCATGCCCAAGCTTACAGTATTTAACAATCATATGCATTGGGTTTTCTTTACGCTAATAGTTCCTATCATTACTCACCTTATCATCTCACTGCTTACCGTATTGTTGAATATATTTACTAAATATGATTCAGATTCTGTCTCTCAACTCTTTATTCCTTATACTAATATTCTCACTAGGTTATGTCCACTTTGCTGCATTCCAATACTTCAGACCCCAGTTTTGCCTGATTTACTTGTAGATTTTGTTATTCTCTCCTTGCAATGCCTACTACCATCACGGCACTTACATGCTTTATTTGCCTGTAGTGAGCTCTTCGCGTCCTGTTCAACTCTTTCAAATATTTATACATGGACCCTTTTTTCATTCCTCTGATCCCCCACTTAAGTGAGTATGGATCCCTTGTGATGCCCTTAGATGTTGATGGTTTGTTATCATCTACACTAGTACAATTCCCTCCATGAGAGATAATATATTCCTTCACTGCATTTACTTCCCCTATTTCATACAGCTGGTTCCCCTTTCCTTCAGCTGACCTTGTTTCCCTCACTTCTTTTGATGTCATAAGTTCGCTTTGAGACATCACTCCTCGGGTTCATTCATCCTCATCAGCTGGTCTGGTACATCATCATCTGTCCTGGGTGGGGTCATCATAAGTTGCTGGCTGGATTCCCTTGTCTTCTCAGCTGGTCCATTTCCCTCCACTCCCTTTGCATCTGGAGATGTCTCCCCCATTTGATTCTTGCAAGGTTGTAGTCAGTCTCGTCTTCTCTGCCGTCGTCATGTTTGTTTCTTCTTCTTCTTCTTCTTCTTCTTCAGCCAACGCCCGTCCTTGGCTGGTCTCCCATTTGATGCCTTGCCTCCCAGTACAGCCGTGACCTTCCTTCCATAGAATCTTCAACTATAACAGTCTGTTTCCTCTTGTCTGTATTTCATTTTGCTGACTTGTTTCCGATTGTTTTCTGTTGATGTCCCTTACACCACTTTCAATATTGTTAACCAGTCTTTATCCACAACTTCAGGTTTCATATGAAAGCTCGATGACCCTCCAATCTTGCTTTTTGCATCTGTTCCACTAATTTCCTCTTAAGTATTCTTTGTTCCTCTGACAGATCTTCATTGAAGTATACTCTTGTTCCTTTCAATTTCTTAGCTCTTTTCAATATTTCATGTATGATTTGTAATGTTGTAAAACTCACTGTGATGATCCGTCTTCAGTCTTTTTTTTCCCACACAATAGGCATATGTGATTTCGCATCCATTGAGCTCCATTTCCAATCTTCTTTCCTCGACTCCTGACATTACCAAATTAAACTGTGTTGCCTTTCTTCCACCATTTCTATTCTTCTTTTAATACTTTGAATTTCTGTTTGTATACTACTCATGTTGGTTTAAAGTAATTTTTTTTTACACTTTATCCCACATCTTCCATTTTTTCTCCTAGCCTTTCTTCCATTTTCTCCATTACAGTCAAGAGCTCTCGTCCTACTCCCGTAAGTCTCGGGTACACCTCAACTCCATCGATAATTAGTAACGCTCAATCACATGTATCATGAAAAACTTTATCACTTCTATTGCTTGTCGTTTTTTCTCCATCATATTCTTTTTCATTCTGTTGAATAATCCATTCTAGTTCTGTAGCTCTCTAAACTCACTCTCATTGTTCCTTATTTCCTTTTCATCTTCTTCGCAGAGCTGACGCAAAACCTGAGCGCTCTTCTTTGCTGCTGTCTCTACACTCCATGTAAATATCGTAAACATATGGTATCTTATTAAAAAGATATTAATGCATTTTTGAGAAAATAAAAAAATAATGCAAATAAAGATGAAAAAATTTAATTTATCATGCTTTTCAGTCCATGATGTTGAGATCCCAGAATAGCACAGCTATCGCAGTAGTAATACTATACCTATTTAAGTCTTTAAGTTGAATGTAGAAGTAAACAAACTTAATGTAGCACCCTGGCAAGCACATGGCTGCACCATACGGAGAATAACGGAAGCTTTCCTTTGAGAGGAAATTGCTTGATCAAATGTGAATGTTGTACATTGAAGAACTGGGGATCATTAGCTTTTAAACATTCCTATATTTTACCTTCCATCCTAAACTTATAACACACAATACTAAAAGCAGACAAATAAAAGTGGTATCTGAATAGCTCGGCAGCTCCACCTGTCTACTACTCCTCCTGTGATTAAAGATACTGGATTAAACTGCTCTTAACTTTAGGTTTTAGAAATCATTCATTTAATGGCTAACATCAGAGCACTATAGGTTAGAAAATCTAACAGAAAACAAATGGTATTTAAGAAAGGAAACAAGTTACAAAATAATGAAAAATGGTATTGGGAAGGGACAGAAATTGAAGTAGTCAATAAATTTGATTATTTGGGCACTAGGCTTGGCAGTAACAGGTGTTGGAGGGAACAAAAGAGTAAGGTGCTAGCTAAGTTATTAGTGCCTGCAGGCACAAACTACCAGGAATACTTATAAAGTGGTTGGAGAGAATATATTTGACAGCAGTAGAGGCCATGGGACTGAAATATGGCTAAACGTTGATTCAATTCACAGGAATTTCTGCAAACAAATTTTGGGGCCACCAAAAGACTCACCAAATGGGGTTGCACAAATTCAACTAGGTAGAGTTGGGAGTAAAGGAAAAATAATGACAAGATCACTGAAGTACTGGTGTAGAATCAAGAACTTGGAAGAGAATAACATCTTGAAATACTACCTAAATTTTTAAGACAAAAAATGAGGAGTAATACCTGGTTTAATAGAATCAAAGAGACCATGGAAAAAAACGAATTGGGCATGATGTGGTGTGACAGAGAGGTTAAAGAGAGGGGTTTTTAGAAAGAAGTCAGACCAAAAACTGAGGACATGGAAATCCAGGAGATATTTGGTAGTTTCAGCAACAAAAATTCATTGAGGATATACAGGAAGATAAAGTGTGGGGTAGAGAGAACTATGTGGATAAAGACAACCAAAGGACGAGGGAGAGAGCTGCATGGGCCCAAACAGAGGTAGTGGAATTGAAAGGAATAAGAGGTCTGAAAATAGAGGAATGTCCAATGTGCAGAAGGCAAGATAATTACACAGGCCTGTGACTTGAAATTTTTTTTCTGTGGCACAGGGTTAAACACGTCTCTAAACCTAATTTTGGTATGCTGAATTCAAATCTGATTTCCATTTTTTCATATCATGTACTGTTATTTTGGCATGCAGAAATGAAATATGTAACATCTGAGTTTATTTCTAGTTTTTAAGTACAATTTAAAATGCGTGAAATCATGCAAACTCAGAAACAATCTCAATTTTGCAGATGAAACAGTTTACATTGAACTAGGAAATTTCAAACATATGTTGTGATTTTACTTTCTCCTCTGCTTTGTTGAAAACAAATGCTGAGTTGACTTGCATTTGTGGTCCTGACAAGAGTTGTCTTTAATTAAACACCAACAGTAGTCGGCCATCATGGAGACGTTCCATCGACCCTGGTACCTTCTTTCCATCTCGTTTATGTCCTGGTGGGATCTCTCTCCCTGTTAGTGCACCCAAGTTTTCAGGAAAAAATTCAAGATGCGAATGCAGAAAATGCAATTTTAAGCTCATATTGCATCCGAGTACCTTTAAGCTTTCAAGCATGCTTTCTACAATATGCTGTTACTGGTCATCTTTAACATTACCCAAAAACTTGTTTATAACTTCACTGAATGAGTCCCAAGCTTGAAGCTCTATGTCTGTCATGATATTTCTACAATGAACATCCTTCATGAGTTTGCAAATCTTTGGGCCATCAAAAATGCTTTCTTCACTTTTAATTCAGGCAGCATTGGAAATTTCTGAATAAGATGTTGGAAACATGGACAATGTTTGTCCAAAGCTTTGACAAATTGCTTCATTATCCCTAATTTGATATGTAACGGGGTAACAAAACCTTTTGTGTGTCAATGAGCGGGCGATTTATTACATTTTTTGTCCCTGGCACTAAATCTTTTCTTTTTGACCAATTAGTTTCACCCCCAGTGTCTTTCTCTGGCTCTAGAGTCCCATTCACACAAAATGCATGGGAATTTTGTGTACCCTGCTTGTAGCCCAGTAAAATATCGCAAACTTTAAGACCACAGTACATGTACCACTTGTGTTCATTATATTTAATTTTTTCTAGGACAGTATACAAATTTTGGTACATTTATTTAAGGGATATAGACTGAACTATCGGAACTGAAGCCATTGCCATTGTGCAGCTGAACACCTTACAGACTTCTCTTGCTTGAGTCAATAAATAGATGCCAATCTTTTGCTTCGTAAGCTGTTCCAAGATGAATCAAGTTAGGGATATCACAACAATATACTAGTTCCCCTTCCTTTACAAAATATTTCAGGAACTCTTCTTCTTGATGTCTGTACTGGTAGAAAGTTCTTCCAGGTCCTAAAAGATTTTTTTTATTTCAGCCTTGAACCCAAAAGTTCATTTTGGGGGGGGTAAGACCCAAATCATTTAATTCTGACAGACTCAATGGGTTTGGAATGTTATCTTCTAAGTCTGGGGACCAATTTAAATTATCTTTTACAGTCAAAGTATCAGTACTACTTTCTGATAATACTGTAGGTGGTGATGGAACAGGAACATCAGGTCCATGAGGCACAGGTCTAATTGCTGATGGCAAGTTGGGATATATAATGTCCGCCTACAGTCATTAAAATGATTTTGTTGTTCTCACCATACCATAGGAACACCAAAGGGCTACATGAACTAACTCCCTTGTACCACTGTCTTAGATTTTCTACACAACTTTTACAAACAATATGAGGAGCAAACCTAATTTAATCTTAAAATAGACCAGATACAAATTCTCAATAAATGCGGTAATGTGTCTTTTCTTCTGCTTTACTACATAACACCCACAGACATAACAGAAATTGTTAGGATTGTTCACACAGCCTCTCCTAGATATACCACTCGAACTTGCCAATTTTTTTCCACAAATAAAATTCACAACACAATATGGCTTCAAAAGAGACCTGCTGAGAAGAAGTTTAAAACTGTACTGATATCTTAGACAATAAATGTTTATGAGATAGGTTCAAAATTACCTGTAAACAGAGATAGACAGTGATACAACATTACGTCGTATGATTTAACATGTTTACATATTCAAATCAACCATGCTGTAAATCGGATATGCAGTGATGTTAATACTAGCGTACTGAACACTTTCAATTTTGTGTTGAAATAGAATTGTTCAAAATCTGTATGTTATATGCAAAAACTATTATTAGTTCTGAAATCAGAGCATCTGATTTGACCATTATGATGTAAAATATTCTGTGCGCAAACTCTTCGCAAGTCTGTGTATTGGAATGAAATTCTGGAATACGAAGAAACTAAAATAATCAGAAGAAAACTTAGGATTGAGAAATGGGCTAATCTGCCAATAAAGATAAAGGGGAAGAAGTTGATGAATTTGAAATGAAGGCAGGAAATATTAGAGTTTGTGGAGTATCTAGACAAGGTCAATAGAAAATGGAGGAAGAAAATAAACAATCTTGGGACGTCAGAAAGTGTAGAAATATAATTTAAACTGAATAGAGTTCAAGTATGCTTTAAAGATAATTGGGCCCGATAGTAGAACAACTGCAAGGATGAAACTAGATGGGCCACTTGTTTACTCAGCAACTCTCGAGAAAGAGTCATTAGTATTCAGTATTATGGGTTTTACTTTGTTTGGTCAAGAGACTGTAAAGTAGTTGTTGTTCACCAATGGCACTGGGGATTAATTGATCTGCATCATTTTCCCTCTGGCTTCCCAATATAAAGTCTCTAAGTTATCACTTTTAAGGCCTTTGCATTTGTTCAGGATGACATCTTCTTCACAGAGAGTGCACTTGGGTGTAGGTAGGCATCCTATCTTGTATAGATGTTCTGTGAGGCAACCGTGGCCAGTTGCCATCCTAAATAAGGCCCCTGCAGTCTTCCTTGGCATTTTTTGTATATCAACTCTATCTTTAATATTCTTATAATCTTTATCTTTTAATTTATCTTCTTCAAGTCTCTGCTGTCTTTTGAAATGTTGTTTAATGTTATTTAATTGTTTATTTATTTCTATTTGTCCTACGGGTTTTATTTGTTGTATTGCACCTTTCTTTGCTAATTGATCCACATGTTCATTGCCCAAAAGTCCGACATGAGCTGGGATCCATTGTAGAGTGATATGATTTCTAGTTTCAACTGATTTAATTAGGCTTCTTATTTCTTTAATATTTCTTGTTGTTTTATTATTGTAGTTTACTATTCCGTCTATGGCTGATTTTGAGTCTGATAAGATGACTATTTTTTGTTTTATGTATGGTCTATATAAAATGTTCTGTAATGCTGCTTTTATAGCTGTTAATTCTCCATCATAGTGGTTTGACGTTTCATCTAATGTTAGCTACTGTGCAAAGTGTTTACAGTATACTCCTGACTTTTTTATTGATGAGGGTGTCTGTATATATTTGGAGGCATTCTTTTTCTGGTATCTTTCATTTTCCGTAGCTATTGTTATGGCTCTCAATTCATCTGGTATATTGTTTTGTTTGAGTTTGTATATATCAGGTCATTCTGATATTGTATATCAATATATTCTGTTGGACTCGTTACTTCTGTTGCAATTATATTTGTTGTAATTATATTCTTGTATTTTAAGTTATTAATATATATAAGTATATAAAGTATATCAATATATTCTGTTGGACTCGTTACTTCTGTTGCAATTATATTTGTTGTAATTATATTCTTGTATTTTAAGTTATTAATATATGTTCTGAAGCTTATTTGAGTTTTTAAATTACTTATAGTATCTGCTGTGTGGTACCACTTGTATCTGTTTCTATTGACTTGCAGTTTTTGTGCTAGAGTAATTGCTTTCAACTCATGTTCCAATTCTATAGCCATGTTTTTTGAGAAGCTTTGTAGTACTGTAATTGGTGTTGTTTTTACAGCTCCTGTTATTATTCTTAGTGAATTATTTTATGAAATTTCTGGTTTACTTTTAAGTCTCTTGTTTACTGTTGCTAGTAGCTCTCCTCCATTCAATAGGTTAGGTTTTATGTATGTTTTATATGTATTATTAAGCAGGTCCATGTTTCCACCCCATTTTATTCCTACTAAAGATTTTAAAATGTTGTTCTTTTTGTTGATTTTATTCGTTACATTGTTTACATGTTGTTTCATTGATAGTTTTTTATTTAATTCTATCCCTAGATATGTTGTTGTAGTTGCTTCTTGTAGTTTTTTGTTGTTGATTTGCAGGCATATATTTTCTGTTTTATGCTGCATTGTGAATAGCTGATATTGAGTTTTTCCTGTATTTATTTCCATAATGTTATTATTAGTCCACTGTTCTAGGGTTATGATTGTATTCTCCATTGTTGTTCGTAGTTTTTTTGTAATGTTTCCCAGATCTTATGTTCTTTTCTGAAGTCCATATTACCACATCATCAGCAAACATTCCTACTTAGGAAACAATGTAGTCTGCCTCCATGTGGTGTTCCCTGGGTAACGCTAAATGGACTACAACACAGGCATGCTTCCCAAGCCAAAAAAGTTAAAAGAGACTGTAAAGTAATATTATATATATTGTATGTATTACTATAAACAAGAGAGATGGAGTAAAGGGAGAAATGAATATAAAGTGGTGTGAGACTGTACCTACTTAGGGATAAATATAGATGCAGGAGATAAATGGGAGAAACAAAAGAGATCAGCTCTGGCAAAGGGGAGAGTGGAAATGACGGCTGTTAGACAATGCTTATTTAAAATGCCAGAGTTGGAGATGAAATGGTTGGAAACAGTATACAATTCAGTGGTTGAGGCACAAATGTTATATGGGATTGAAATATGGGGTGGGAAGTGGTCCACAGAGTATTTTGTAAGGAAGTACTAGGGCTGCCAACAGCTACAGCAAATGAAGTGGCTCAAATCGAAATGGGAGAGTAACAAGAAAAGGAATGGTTATCCTTGAAATATTGACACAGGATCTTGAATTCTGATGACGATAATTTATTACAATAATGTCTAAAATACCAAGAAACTAGCTTAATAAATATGGGTTGGGTAAACGAACTAAGAAATAACCTTGAGAATAATGGCATGGGAGGTGTTTGGAGAAAAAGAGATGCAAACCACAAAGGTTTTTGGAAGAGTATTAGAAGAAGATTTGATGACATCGAGATACAACAATTATTTAATCAGATAACTGAGAAGAGATCTTTGATTTTTTATGTTAACATAAGAAAACATTAGGAAAGAGAGATATATGTAGACAACACAAATAAAGAAGAAAGAGGAGGTATAGCATGGATAAGGGCAGGAGTATGGAGGCTAAAAGAGAAGCGAAATGGCTATGCACAAGGTGAATGTCCATTATGCGGGGAAAGTGAAGATATACAACATATTATATTTGAATGTAAAGAAACAGAGATTTGGAGAAAAGAAAGTTTATGGTATGGAATGAATAGGAATAAACATACAATATTAGATAAAAACTGTAAAAATATGGATAAATACTTAGCGAAAGTAAAAAATAAATGGATATGGATGGTTAAAAGAGGAAAAATAATGTAAATATAAATAAATATAAGAACTACTAAACGTAGTATGTACTAACATGTAATTGTAATTCACATGACTGCTCATTGTAGTGGCCAGGGTCAAATAGAGAAGGCAGTCTAAACATGTAATAACTTAGTGCGCAATAAACTATTATTATTATTTATTACTAAGTGGATAATAAATAAATTCTTTCATTCATTCAACAGAAAACAAATGTGACACAAACAGTTCAAGCAACGTTTCTGCATGAATAACAATGAAATTGAATTATTGCTAAACAGCTAATGACATTCACTGATTAAAGGTGGCTACTTTTCACAGAATTTATTTAAAAAATTAACACAATTATTTTCTTTCCACATTTATGTTTCTCCACAGTAGCAGAGGATTCCCAGCCATGACACTCTCAAAAGTAATACTACAGCTCCTGTGCTTAGTCTCATAAATGCTCTGCTATGACGGTTTAGTTAGTTGTAGGCAAATATAAACGAAAACATTTTGCTTCATAAATTGAACAGTTACAATAATGGGCTTTTTAAATTTCTCTGCACAATAATAACCACAAAATGTTATGATCTGAGCTGAGCTGTTTTATGTAGAGGAAAATGCGACATGTTAAGCGGGAAAAGTTGTAGTTCACCCACCAACCTATGAGGTTCCTCATTGTCATGTGGTTTTGTTTACAACTCCTTTGAACTTAAAGTGAAACCACTTTATTAATAATAAATAAATGCTTGCTTTGGCCAATTGCAGATAATTACAACAGCATGGCAGCCACCTCCCTATGTTCACCCACAACCAGGACATCCTGGGCAGAGTGCAGTAACGGTGCAACACAAGGATTCCAGGACCTCAGTTGCTACTATTTCTGTAAAGTGGTTTCTCAATTGGTCTCCCAAGGACCTAAATGAATCCCTGTCTCACATCAGGGAAAAAACCCCATGCCGGTACTGGAAATCGAACATGAGTACCTTTGTACAGCAGGCATCACTGTTTTGTTAACTACGAGGTCAAATCAAAGTCTTTGCCCCTATTTTTTTTTCGGCCAAATTACGAATGTAAAACAAAACCCAACATACATTCAAAGTAGTGGACTTTTCATGGGCAGGCCCTCATAGAGTCTTCAGCTGTGCCGGCGGCAGCGCTGCTGTCAGTGCGTTCAAAATGGCAGGTGTGCTTAACACATCCACGACTTACGAGCAACGAAGTGTGATCCGTTTTCTATGGAGTAAGGGACGAACGCCCATCAAGATCCACAGGTAAATGGAGCCATCATATGGGGAAAGGTGTCTTGCATTGAGAAGTGTGAGAAGATGGTGTTCTGAAATGGTTGTGCAAATCTGCATGACAATGAGCGTGCGGGGAGACCGCGTGTATCGGTGACTGATGACAATATTGCCTGCGTGGATGCGATGGTGAAAGCAGAGCAGCGCGTGCACATCAAAGACATTGCTCAGGAGCTCAACATTTCTTTTGGGAGTGCTTTTGACATCATTCACGAGTGCTTAGGGTACAGGAGGGTTTCATGTCGATGGGTTCCTAAGCAGTTGGATGACTGAAGAAAGGCAAGCGAATGATTGCTTCTTTGAATCATCTGCAATGATATGCCGAGGAGGGTGACAATTTCCTGGATCACATTGTTACTGGCGATGAAACATGGGTACTGCATTACATGCTGGAATCAAAACAGCAGAGTATGGTGTGGAAACATCCGCAGTCTCCTGTGAAAAAGAAATTTCGTACTGCGCCATCTGTTCACAAAGTGATGTTAACGGCATTCTGGGATTGCCGTGGACCGCTCATGCTGGATTTCATGCCCTGAGGTGCCACCATCAATGCCGACAGATATTGTTCCACACTGTCACTTCTGCAGGCTGCGATCAGAAAGTGTGCCACGGGATTCCCGATGTTGACAACATGAGCATCCTCCACGACAATGCGAGACCACATGTGGCAAACAAGACCGTTGGCAAGCTAAGGAACTTTCACTGGGAGTTTCTAGAGCATCCACCATACAGCCCGGATTTTGTCCCTAGTGATTTCTATCTTTTCAGTCCACTGAAGAATTCCTGGCAGGACAGCAATTCACTTGCGATGACGAAGTCAAGACAACAGTGTGACAGTGGTTCCGTAGTCAGACGGCCAACTTCTACCACTGCAGCATCGCAAAATTAGTGCTGCAATGAGACAAATGTCTGAACTGGCATGGGGACTATCTGGAAAAATAGTGAAAGGTACAAGAAATAATATCTACATGTTTGTAGAAGCATATGAGGAAGAGATGCCTTCTGCATTAAAGAAATTACATTTTTTACTGTAAAGCTCCTTGTACATGATCAAATTTTTGTCAAATTCAGTGCTTTACAAGGCTTTCCAAGAGTTGTCACAACTTTGCAACTTTTCTTGTCAAATTGCTTCCCTTACTTTTAGAGTCTTGAAAGCAAATAAGGACGTGCTCTAAACCATCAAAGGTTTGACAATGATTTGATGGCTTTGGCCAATGAAATGTGACTATTTACAGTGTGTCATGAAATCTGCAACATGACTGAAAGTGAAAATTAAACAAAAATGGCTACCTGGGCTAGCAATGTCATATGCAAATTGATTAGGCTATATGAAAACTGGCCATGTCTTTATGCCATAGGCTTTGTGAATTACCACAAGATGAAATGGAGAGCATATGAAGAAATTGCCGGGCAGACTTAAGTGTACAATAATGCATCAATGCAATGTTATATAGTGTAGTTAATCTATCAAGTCTATTATTTCCATTGTATTCTTTAATTGTAATCTGATTTCTTGGGCTATAATACACAAAAGTGCTATGTAATATTACTAGAGAACAATATTTAACTGCAAATTGTTGTATAGTGACGCTAATAGTAATTTTTCTTTGCACGTAATACATTATCAATGTGTTCTGAAGAGGTTAAGTTTGGCAAAGGACAACGTGTAAATATACATTTAGTACATTGTCAAGTCTTGTCCAATCTTGTCAAATACTCAAAAACATTTGACAGTTTTTCATATAAACTCTTGAATTGAAACAAATAGTTTGATCATGTACAAGAGGCTTAAGAACTTCTAGCTAGAAGAATAATTAAATATGTAGATTTAAATAAAAAGCAAGCAAGAAACTAATAACAATATTTAATTTAGTTTTTTCATATACATAGTACATCAACAGTAAATGAAACAAACAAAACAAACACTACAATTTTACATAATGTATAAAACATTTAAACATAAAAATAGGTAATAATGGTAACGCTGTCACATTATAACACTGTTGTTTCAAGAAATGTTCGTTTACAGCCACTGGCGGCTCATGCATATTTTAGTTTGTAGGGCAAAACTTATAAAATAATAGAACATAAATTTATCACACTGCACAGCAAAAATAGGCTAGTTAAAAAAAAAAAGCTTTCACCTTCCTGAAAAATCTAGTTGGAAGTAATTTTTTGGTCGACCAGACTATAACACGCTGTTTACATGTGACGTAACCAAACTGTTACAGCACCCAAAATACTTCAGCAACTCTTTATGATCTTACTCAGTGGCATGCACAGCTCTTCCATGCCTTTTAACACCTTCAAAGCAGCAGTCCACTGGGATCCATTCCCCAGATAAACAATTAAATATGTGTATTTAAAATAAAATTTATTCTTGTAATTTTAATATTCTAATAAATTGAGTTATTTCCTTTACCTCAATATGTTGCTTTTATGTCACCTGCAAAAAATAAGTAAATATGGCATGGGCTCAATAGTACTGCCATCTGTTGCACCTCTTGCAAACATGCTCAAGGCACTGTCATCATATAAATTTGATAAGACATTTTAGTTATATTATTATTTAAAAAATATATTTTTGTAAGTTAAGTGACATAACATCTTTTAGAGGAGATGTGAGGTGTGAGATTACCACTTTTACTAATTTGCAATTTAAATATTAATTTTTATATTTTTTTAGTTCAATGTTATATACATATGCTTAATATGGTAAATAGTCTGGTAAGAATACTGTAAAATATGACATCTTTTCCAGGCTTTGTAGGCCATGGTCGAACAACAAAGTTATTAAAACTTGACGTTTCATCCTCAACTGTGGAGGACATCCTCAGAAGAGAAGAGTGGCAAGAACTGCTGGTGACTGCGGCTTCATATGGCAGTAGATGGTAACTTATACTGTTGGGGTGGGGTGAGGATTGTTTATGAACTATACTGCTGTGATTGGCTGTTGTATTGACCGATGCGAAAGCACTGAAAGGCAGGAGGCCAAGCCTGATTTATCTTAAATCCTTCTTCTTATTGAAATTACTGGGATGTTTGTATATTTCTATGCTTCTCTGAACTTTCTACAGTAGTAATCTTTGATGTTTGCATGTACTTCTGTTTTATCAAACATAATATCAGGTTTGTCTAACACAAGGGCATGTTCTATAATGACAGATTTTCTGTGTAACCAAGATGACAAATTCTTATGTTTGACAATGCAGGTTTTTATGCTGCGTTTTGTTGTGCCTATATAACATTGGCCACATATACATGGTATCTTGTAAACCCGGTGGTAGAGAGCAGATCCAATGGATCTTTGGCATGAATCTGTTTTAATTTTTGTGTGGGGGGAAATATTGTTTTAATTTGCTGTTTATCTAATATCTTGCCGATTCTATCAGTGATGCCTTTAATATATGGCAGAAAAACCTTAGCTTTTGGGTTAGGTGTATTTATGTTTTCTTTGTGAGACGTCTTAGGATGAATTGCACATGTAAATTCCTTTTTAGAGAAGCCATTATGGGCGAAAGCTTGCTTGAGACGTCTTTGTTCACTTTCTAGCTGTTGGTGCATTCAACTAGGTTTTAATTTACACCTTGTTTTTGTTGACGACGATGGTTAAAGTTCTTGTATTGATTGGTGCAAACAGGTTTTCTGTAAACAGAGTGGTCAAATTTACCTTGTGCTTCTTTGCTGCCCAAGACGTCTAGAAATGGGAGTTTACCGTCATATTGAATTTCAGTAGGAAATTGGATCTTTGGATTGGTGCTATTGAAATGTAATAAAAAAGACTGAAGATCTATGCTTCCATGAGGCCATATTATAAAAATGCAATGGATATAATCGGGTATCACAAGTCGGTTTGTTTGCCGCTATCTCCACTACAGCTGTTTCAAAATGTTTCATAAAGTGATTTGCTACTGCAGGTCCCAAAGAAACACTTGCCACTCTTCTCTTCTGAGGATGTCCTCCACAGTTGATGAAATGTCAAGTTTTAATAACTTTATTAATTAATTAAAACTTATATTATTTATAACTAAAAAGTAATGTTTTGTCACTTAACACCTTTGAGAATTCCAGTCCTTAATTCTATAATGTCGCTCAGAGTTCATAATTTGTACAGAAAGTTTTTAAAGATATTTATGGTTCAAAATTAATGGGAGGGCATGTGCCCTTGTGTCTCAGTATGAGCTGGTACTGTTTACAGCTCCATTTTTGCTCTGCAAAAAAACATGCATTGTTTGCAGTTTTATATAAAAGTAAAAATCATTATATCTTTTTCTTTCCTGCGCACCTAATTTCTTTTAAATGATATAAAAGTTAGTTGTCTATAACCTCAAACTTACAATAAGTAATTTTATGATATATGTGTGTACTGGTCAAATATATAAATGAGAATTTATCAAAAGCAAGTTACAATATACTTCTCCATGCGCAGTGTGATATATTTGTTCATTTCTCTTCGGTAATAAGTTAACAAGGAAATGCAGTATTATGTTCTTGGTTTATGCTGTTCTCCTGGCTCATATGCTGACTTCCATATGTCTACAAGACAAACAGAAGAATGAAACCTGTAAAACATTGTTAGAGGAACAGTCATATGACTCAACATAGTCCACAATACTTTCCCATAGACGTCATCTCTATCGTCTCGTTTGTCATGAGACTTTATCTCAAATGTTTCTGTGATCCAAAGTGCAACATTGCATACCACCAGGAATGTTACCAACTCACGACCTGGCATTTTGATACGAAGTGCTCTGGTGTTGCTGCAGCGGCGCAGGCCATCAATGATAAAGGGTGTCTGCAGTAGAACTTGCACCACCTGTGGATAAACCAAAATTTGTTGAGAAAGCATTACATGTTTATTTATTTCAAATTTGAGGAAGTCTAACATTGCTATGGACAATTAACTATATTAAGAAAATAACACAAAATTGAGATCCACGTTATGTTTCCAAAAATGCAAAAATCAGTATTTCAGTTTTAAAAATAACAATGTAATTTTAAGTAAACATGTTGGCAAAAACAAGATAAAAAAGAAAATCTTATGAGTTCACTCTCATGGCTTTTTCTACTCTTGTACAAACTATTTTCAAGGAATATCTTGGAAATGGTTCGCTCCAAAAAAAAGTATATGACATAAATTGTGTGTTTTAATAAGATCTACATTTTTTGTAGTAAAATTTTGTCTATCTCTTATGGTTTACCAGCTATGCAAAAGTCATTCAGAATGAAAAGGACTTTTGGGGACATTCCCAGAAAATTTAAGATACACATGTCATTTGACATAAAAATCCCTTAAACATATGGTATTTTTAATCAAAACTGCCGTTTTTGAGAAAATAACAAATTTTGAAAAATATTCCATGTAAAGGGTAGTCAGGGGTGGGGATTTTGTTTAAAATCTATGTGTTGCATCCTTGGAAGATACTAAATTAATACCAAGTTTGGTATTTATCCAACTTTTCATTTCTGAGTTATGCTATTCACAGACAGACACACATGGACATGTTTCCAAAATTGCAAAAATGCTTTATTTATATTCAGGGCACCTCAAAACATGTATTTCCTGTAAAATATTGGTATGAAATTTTTGAGTGAAATGCAATACTTCCCCAACTTACTTACAGAGTAGAGAAAGTAAAAATGTAGATGTCATTAAAACATACAGTTTATGTCATATACATTTTTTTGTGGAGTGAACCATTTCCGAGATATTCCTTGTTATTTGTTCGAATTTTTCAATACTTACACTTTTTCTCAAGTGGAAATCCATTATTTTTTTTTTATGTCCTGGACATACAAAGAGAATGGAATGCGCCACATAGCAACCAGCTCTTAAAACATTTGGCTATCACTTAAAACCTACCATATCCCCTTGCATCTACAAGAAAATTAGCAATAAGATAGTTTCTGCAAATGTTTATCTTGATTAACATGAAGTAGATGGAGAATAAGCTGTTGTAAAAATAGTTTGTGCAAGAGTTGCATTTTCCTCATCATTTTTTTCAAACTCATGTTAAAAAGCGTTGAACTGTATAATTTAATTTCCCAATTGATTGCCCAAGTTATTGTTATATGTTTCTGCTAAGTGTTGAGTTGCTCTCTTCATAAGTGAGTGTATCAAACTTGTTGAGATAGGTATCAACCACAGTATAACCTCAGTTATATGTTTTCAAACGGAGACGGCTAAAATAATGTATAAATGAGAAAATGTAAAACCGAATTTTCTTATGCAACTGAAACTGTTGTATTAGATTATTACTCAAACTAATTATGTAGTATTTAATATAAGAAAGCAATAAATAAAACAAACACAAATAATAAACTCAATACACTATTTAGAGTACTTATACATAGGACCACTTCAAAAGTTTTGAGAATGGCCGCAATAAAATGTTAAAAGTTGTTTCTTGTGCAGTGTGGGCAGAGGCATTGTCAGGCTGCAACAAAATTCCACTAGACCAGTCCTAGGCTGCTTCTTTCTCAGTTCATTGAACACTTGTGGCAACACCACAGTTTTTTGTCCCTCAAGTGGAATCACCACAATGTGGCCATTTGCTGAAAAGAAGGAACAGATCATCTTCTTACCAACACTTCTCATTCGCTTCACTTTTGTTGGGAGATTTTCTCCTGGGAATACCCAGGCCGATGACTGTTGCTAGTTTCTGGATCATACTGTAAATCCAACTTTCGTCATCTGTTACAATATTAAATATGTTTTTGAATCTTCCTCCATTGAATTTTTCAATCATTTCCTGGCACCATTGCACACGTGCTTGTTTCTGCTCATTTGTGAGGTGGTGGGGTATCCAGCAACTGCCTGACGTCAAGTTTTTCTTTCAGGATTGTTTTCACTGCTGCTAATCCAATATTTAGGGCTTCTTGAATCTGACCATTTGTGTAACGATGATCGCCCCGCAACATGCGCTCTGCTTTCAACACATTTTCATCCATTGTTGCTGTAGCTGCTCCGTCTTCATCCTCGAGTGAATACCTTCCTCTTCTAAACTCTGCACACCATCAATAAATGGTGGATTGCAAAGGCAGAGATCCCCAAATGCACGACACAGTCTTTCAAGGAATTCTCTCTTCCCTAAACTGACTTTAAAGTCATAAAAAGGTCCTAGCGTATGGCATAGCAACACTTGCTATACATACACATGAAGTGCAGAGACGATGCACATTGTTGGAGCACGCCCAGACTTGCACACGTTGCTATCTGAAGTTAGGAAAAGCTGCTTTGGCTTACCACTACTCATGGTTGCCCATTCTCAAAACTTTCAGAGTGACCCCCGTGTATGCCAGTACTGTTATACATAATAGTGGTGCTTTACACTTATTTAAAAAATTGTAAATTTTCTTTTCCTTGCTATTGTTAACATGTGCGCAGGAATAATGAGTTCTGGAAATATTGATGCCTTGCCCAACATGCCTATTGTTTTGTATTGCGACATCAAGGATATAGTATATCTTAACATACAAGAACATAACATATAAATGAGTAAGTAAATTAATATATTTTGTACATGAGGACCAGAAAAATGTTACATATTAATGAAAATACATATAACTGAGCTAAATATTAATGGAGAAAGTTTGGTGTCTGAATAATTATGTATGCAACAATCCTATAATGGGAGTTATTAAGATGCGAGTGATGAGTTACTTTCGACAATCACTCACTCGCATCGAAAACTTCACAAGCGTCTTAATAACCATTATATGAGAATTGCATACAATAGCCTTTCTATGATATTTAGATATACAATAAATATTTAATATTTAGATGCATACGAAAGAAAATGTGATAAATCAATTTCTCGATACGTATTTTAAATACACTTTGAGAACAAGTGAATATCAATTCAAGGTCGCAGGTATTGATTTTACAAGATGGAAACAGAAATGTTTATTAGTGAATTTGAAGAAGTGGAATTTAGTGCCACACCTCCTGATATTATAGAGGAGGCAAGGAATGTAAGCAGGAATTTACTTCCTGAAAAATCAAAGAAAATTTATGAAAAGTTGTATGACAAGTTCATGGTTTGAAGAGCAAGAAGAAAATGTAACTTCATTGTTAGAAAATGTGCTCATAGTTGAGAAATGTCAAAAACAATGAAATTCCCAACCTTGTGGACAAATTATTTGCTAATGAAGACTACTCTAAACGTAAAACATGGAACTGATATATCCAGTTGTATTACCTGTTAAAACAGAAATTGATAGGGTACAGAGGGAAAAAAGCAAAAATATTTTCGTCAAATGAAATTAAAACCTTCATTGATGAAGCACTTGACAGTATGTATCTACTGATAATGGTATGTAAATATAACCATTTTCATAAAAATAAATATATTTATAAAGATTATTTGTTAAATATATGACTTTGTTACAGGTAGCACTAATATTTGGAGTAATGGGAGCATGTCGAAGACATGAGTTACACAAATTAAAATTTGATGATGTGAAGGATTCAGAATCAACATTGCTAGTTACTATCCCTAACACAAAAACAAATACATCACGAAGGTTCACAGTAGCAGGAAAGTATTACAAAATCTGTAAAAAGTACATGAATTTTGGCCCTGAAGCCTGTAAATCTCAATCTTTTTTTGTTAATTATTACAGTGAAAATGCACAGCGCAAAATGGTGGCATTAATAAATTTGGAAATATGGGCAAACAAATAGCTACCTATCTTAACCTCCCTGACCCACAGTCATTCACTGGCCACTGCTTCCGTAGGAGTTCTGCAGCTATGTTAGTTACAACTTTAAAATGGTGTGGTGGTTAGAAATTCACAACAGTAGCTGAAGGTTATATAGATGAATCTCTTGAAAATACACTAAAGATCTCAAATACAATACTAAAGTCCATAGAAAATAAAAGCACTCAAATAAATATAAAGCCTCCATCTACTTCAACAAGTTTCATAAGGGATCATTACCAGAAATGACCTTTGCAAATTGCACCATACAAAATGTGTATTTTAACAAGGTAGATAACAGTTAGGTTTTGTGTTTTTAAAGTCTTTGTTACAGAGATTTGTTTATTGTTAGAATTTCATTGTAAATAATGAAAATAGTGAAATAAAGTTAATATAAATGCATATTATTGAATAAACTGTTTTCCAGTGGCTCTAAGTAGGATAGCATGCAAGCGCACAAATCTGTATCGAAATGGGCATTTCTAACAGCAAATGAACACTTTTAAGTATAGGAGTCAAAAAAAATTAGTGTATATCTGTGAAAAACGTAGAAGTGAATAATGTATAAGTGAGGTTCAAATTTATTTTTATGGTGGTTGACCCCACTCAAGAGGTACAAAACACTTGTGCTGTGTTTCACTCTCATACTCAGTGCAATCAGTTAATTCAACAGTTTATACCTCGTATTGTTTGTTTTGTTTCTATGAAGCTTGTTTCCAATGTCAGTACTGAGGTATAAGAGGGCCCATACCATAGTATTAAATCAAACACATATTATGTTTTAGTCTAGTTAAAATTAATATTTTTAAACAGCTTTATTTTTTGTGGTACAGACCCATAGGTTGCAGCCTAGATACCCTGCAAGTAAATGCGGCCCTGATGTAGAAAGTTCAAGCTTAGCAATAATAAAGTGAAGTAGGGGTTATGTAATAGTATAATGTGATACAAGTGCAGTAAGTGCATCTTTGCAAACAAGTATTTTCATTTCTGAGTTCCTGCAAATGACTTTTAACACATGTGTATTGCATACTATTTTTTCAACAATAATAGAAATGCTTACTGAAAATAAAATTAGTTACTGTCAGCTCTAGCCTCTATGAACTGGTGATCAATTAGTCATGCCTGGTAGTGTTGACCAAACCAGTCAACAACTGAAGGTGAGATGGCTGCTTGTCCCGAAATAGTTATATTTAAATGTTGCATGAATTAAAATATAAGTAAATGTTAACAAATAAAGCGAAGTAAAGATTTGAATGGTAAGATTGAAGATTCTCACAGTGCCTTGTTTATATATATGAGGGCATCCAGAAAGTCCCAGACGTTTTGGCCTATCGTGGCGATGAGTAGGGCTAGAGTTGCCATCTTGGTGTCAGAACGTTCCTACATTCAATACACATCTAATTGTGGTAGCGTGAGGACTGTGCCTTCCTTACTGTGCACTCTGTGAGTTGTTAAAATGTGCACTGCAATAGAAATTCCTGCCATTTGTGAAGTGCAGTCTGTGATTAGGTTTTTGTTGGCTAAAAAGAACAAACCAATTGAAATTTATCGTCAACTTTGTGATGTTTATGGGCAGGGAATAATGAGTGAAAGCCGAGTCAGGCAATGGTGCACTGATTTTAAAAATGGCCGTACCAATGTTCACCACGAGGATTGCAGTGGTAGGCCTAGCCTTATGAGTGATGAACTGTCAATGCAAATCAATGACAAAATTCGTGAAAATCATCGTTTCACGATTACAGAGCTTTCGGAACATTTTCCCCAAATTTCACAGAGTTTGGTGCAACAAATTGTGGTGGAGAAGCTTGGCTACCACAAATTTTGTGCTAGGTGGGTTCTGAAAATGCTAACGGAAGACCATATAAAACAGAGACTGGCTGCAGCACTGACCTTCCTACAAGATTTCAATAAATATGGTAACGCTTTACTCGATCGTATCGTAACCAGGGACGAGACTTGGATGAAGCATGTCAAATGTGAAACAAAACAGCAGTCGATGGAATGGGGACAGACACATGCTCCCAAGAAACCAAGAAAATGTTTGCAAACGCTGTCAGCAAGAATGGTCATGGCTACTGTGTTTTGGGACTCTAAGGGAGTGCTTCTCGTTGAGTTTCTGGAACATGGAACAACAATAACCTCAGAGAGGTGTTGTGAAAGACTAAGTAAGTTAAGGTGTGCCATACAAAATAAGTGTCAGGGAAAACTTAGCACCAAGGTGTTGTTTCTTCCCGAAAATGCATGCCCACACACGGCCAATCATAACCGAACACTCTTGGATGGTTTTGAATGTGAGGTGTTCGACCATAAACCATACAGTCCGGATTTGGCACTGAGCAACTACCACCTCTTCCCAGTGATGAAGAAATGGCTCGGTACACAACGTTTTGATACTGATGCTGAACTGCATGCCGGTGTGGTTGAAGTCGCAGGCGGCAGATTTCTACAGAGACGGTAATGAAAAACTTGTGCCACAGTATGATAAATGCCTCAATTTGAATGGGATTATGTAGAAAAATAGCTTAAGAGTGTACGTTTCAAATGTAGATAATAAACGTTGATATTTGCATTTTGTTAATTGTTTATTTCAAAACGTCTGGGACTTTCTGAATTACTCTTGTATAACTGTAAGTATTAATGCATGTAAAAATGTATAATAAACAGTTTTTATATTTTGTTCTGATGAAGCCTTGTAAACTTTTGCAAATGGTGAATAAAATCTGAATCTGAAAATTATCAAATACAATTATATTGGTTGTTTGCAACAATAAATACACACATCAATTATTATCATCTGTCATAAATACATGGAGTACAGGAATTTCAACTTCCCATGCATGAACTGGAAGTGGATAAAAGAACAATTTTGTCAAGAAAGGAATGAAATCTTACCTGCAGCAGAATGTTTGCAATGGATACATAGTTAGCTTTAAGTACGGCAGGTATTATGCTGAAGATGGCATACAGAAAGTGCGCTGGTATGCAGATGAACAGCAACAAGCCATCTAAAAGTGACACTGGGTGATGATTAATGTCCAGCTGAGTCAGTTTTCTGTATGCCAGGATCACTGCAATAGTCATTAGCAGAAGAAGGATAAGTTCAGACGTTGCATTAACAGCCAAACCCATTTCAACATATTCCCTGAAACACAAACAAGTTCACTTTAATTACTTTCTCTAACACCTACCCATTTTTCAGTGTATTGCATCCAAAAATGTTGTGTTTTAAAAAGGTCTATGAATATGTTTGTGAATAGCACAAACTAAAACAAATGTTGCCAGAAATACTTTGTCATTTTTACTTTCTCTACCACGTATGTAGTAGGTAAAGGTTTTGCATTCCACCCAAAAATTTGATACCAAGATTTCACCGGAAATACATGTTTTGAGGCCCCTGAATAAAAAAAAATTTGGAAACACATCTGAGTATGTACCTGTGAACAGTATAATTTGTAAACAAAAGTTGATTAATTACCATACTTGATGTTTAAGCTTCCAAAGATGTGACACAAAGATTTTCAAGAAAATCCCCCCCCATTCAAACTATACTTAGATGGAAAACTTTTCATTATTTTTTTATTTTCTCAAAAATAGCTAACGATTGTGATTAAAATATCATATATTAAAGATATTTACATGACAAATAAAATGTATATCTTCAATTTTCTGGAAATATCCTGTGAAGCCCTCTTTATTCAAAAGAAATTTTGTATAACTGGTAAACATTAAGAGATTAGACAAAAGTGTACTACAGAAAAAAATGTAGATCTCTTAAAAAACACAGAAGTTATTCTGAATAACTTTGTTTGTGGTATCCACCACATACGAGATATCCATTATAATTGATTTGAAATGTTTAATACTTTGTAATTCTTATAAAGTGCTCTTGCTTTTCAGTTGTTTCTTGCGATGCCATAGAAAGCATATAGCACCCCACCTTTAAACATCTGACTATCAATTTGGCTTGCTCTATCTCTCTTATACGTACAACAAAATGTATAATGAAACTATTTCTGCAAATTATTATTTCTGCAATCTTGATTAAGATGAAGTAGATAGAAAAATAAACTTTTGTAAGAATAATTTGTAGTAGCTGTATAAAAATAAGTGGTAGTGGGTAGAGAAAGAATTTTGATTGTTACACACAAGAGTTTTTTGGTAAATATTGTTTTGTAGATATGTAAATAGGTATAGACTTCTAGAAATTGAGACATACCTCATTAACCTTCTTTTTAATATGAAACAATTCACTGTAAATAGAACTTTAACTATGAAAGAACTTCAGCATTAAAAAAGAATCAAATTGCAATTGTAAATGTTATAGCTTCATTGAAAGGAAGCCTCAAACCTGTAAATCATGTCTATAGGTAAAAAAACTATCATCGCCATTATTATCAACATCATCATTATCATGAACAGTATTATCAACATTAGTATCATCACCATTATCATAAAGATTATTATCATCATCATCATCATCAGCATTATTATTATCAACATTATTATCACCATAATTATCATGATCAAATTATCATCAGCATTATTATCACTGTCATTATCATCAACATTATTATGCTCATTATCATCATTATCACCATAATTATTATCAACAGTATCATTGTCAACATTATTGCTATTATTATCACCAACAATTATCATCATTATAAACATTAGCATCAACATTTTTATCATCACCATAATTATCATGATCAACATCATCAAGATCATTATCAACAATATTATTAGGATCATTATTATCAGCATTATTATCACGGTCATTAACATCAACATTATTATCACTTTATTCAATAATATTAACACTATCATTATCATCATCATCATCATCAAAATCAACATTATCATTATTATCTTCATCATCACCAGCATCATTATTACCATCAACATTATCATCAGCATCATCATTATCAACATTATTATCACTATCATTATCATCATTATAATGATAATAAACACCATTTTCATCATTATCAAAAACATTATTATTATCATCAATAACATTATCATCATTATAATCAACACCATTATCATCACAGTCAACATCAACATTTTCATCATCCATGCCCTAAAAGTGTCCATTAACAAATATAATAAGTATCTGCCTAAAAGTATTAATTTTTAAGTAAGTACTTACTTGTCCGCCATGGCAATGAAGAATAAGATGATGCTGGTTACAGAACCAACCAAAATAATGAGTCCAGCAAACAGTCCTTTATTAGAAGACTGGCAGTCAGCGTGGATCACCAGATTGCTTCCAATTTCTTCTACAGTACCCAAACTGAGAGGACATTCACTTAGCTTCTCACTCTCTCCATGACTTGGTGCACACTGACCAATCTTCTGCCAGATAATGAATAAAATGCCCACTGAAACAAAATTGAGAGTAAATATTAACATGAAAGATGTATGTTTATAGGGACAATAGGTCCTCAAAACATGTACTAACAATAATTTGCTAAGAGGGGCAATATGTGTGTTTAATGTCAATTCATTTTCTGTCATTTAATTATTTGCTTCAGTGTGTGAAAGTTCCAGTGATTTTAAATAAATAAATAATAAAAAAACAAACTTTGTGTTTAAATTCAGCATGTTCCAAGGATACGACACAAAGATTTTCAAGAAAATCCCCCAACACAAATTACTCTCCATAGGAAAATTTTACTTTTTATTTTCTCAAAAACAGCTCTAACGATTTTAATTAAAATTCTATACATTAAAGATATTTACATGACAAATAAAATTTATATCTTGAACTTTCCGGAATAGCCTGTGAAATCCCCTTCATTCGGAATGACTTTTGCATAACTGGTAAACTGTCAGAGATAGGTAAACTCTTACTGCACAAAAACATGTAGATCTCTTTAAAACACATAGTTTATGTCAGCTAACATTTTTGCTGAGGTTAACCCTTTCCGAGATATTCTTTGTTATTGGGATTTTGAATGTTAAAATATTTGTACTTATTTCAAGTGGTAAGTCTCATGGTCATGCAAAGAGCATGGAATTTGAAAGTGGCCTTTTGGGGGGGGGGGGGGAATCTGACTATTGCTTTAGCCTACTGTATTCTTTTATACCCACAACAAAATGTGTTATGAAAGTTTATTTTGATTAACTAGAAGTAGATAGAAGAACAAACTTTTGTAAGAGTAGTTTGTAGTAGCATAAGTAGAGAAAGTCATATGAATGCAACACAGCAGACTTTTTAAGAACTGTGCCTATAAAAGCCCTAAAATTACATAGCTCACTAATTTTTAATTATACAAGCGCGACACTGAAAAGTTTTACAAAATCAAACAGCATTAGTTTTAAAAAATTTAAATTATTTTATTGTTTTTTAAAATATTCTTCTTTAACATCAATACATTTTTCCACATATTTTATGTTTAATTTTTGGTAACATATTTTAATTTTAATTCAGGGCTGTATGGTGAAGAGTCCATGATGCCTACCTGATCCAGATACTCAGTTGTTAGTTTTGCTGTATGCAACAATGTGTTGGTATGAAGTAACGTTGATTTTATTTTTGGGCATTTTCCACAAACTTTGCATTAAACATACATTTGTGTACCACGTACAGTAACCTGACAGTAACCTACAGTCTATCTTCTAATGCCATAGTAACAATATAGCCCATTTTAGAAAAATAACTAGCAACCATCTTCTTACCAACACTGCAAACTCATTGGAGTTTTGTAGAATTTGGTTCTGCTTGAAAGACACATCGAACCGATTGACTTTTCTTTTCAGGATTATAACAATATATCAAAATTCATCACCAGTAATGATATTCCAAATCATATTTGAAGTGTCTTGGAATTTTTTCAAACTTTTTCTGCACCAATCAATATGTTGTTGTTTTTGGTTGAAAGTCAGTTTATGTGGAATCCATCGACAACAAAGTTTTCTCACATCTAACTGCTGTGTAAAATGTTTTGAATTTGACTCATACCATTGCCCAATTAAATTCATAAGACGTCTGTTGATTTTCTTCAAGCATTGCTCAAACAGAGGATGTATTTTCATCAACAACAGTAGTTCCTTGGCATCCTTCATGAAATTCATTACTAGAAAAAAGACCAATCTCTTTCAAATTCACTGTACAAATGATAAATTGTTGCCTTAGATGGGTCTTCTTCACCAAATGAATTTCTAAGCTGATCTTCACATTGTTTAAGTGTAAATGATTATTTAAAATCATAAAAAATCATAGCCTGGAAATATTCTCTAGTCAGATTCATTTTTGGTTGAACACAAAATCTTTAAATGATGATAATTAATAAACTATTGGAGGAAATCAAACAAACTACATGGTAATCAACTTGTAAACAATTAGAAAGTAGCTATCAAATATAAACAAATTTCACTTGTTTTTTAAAACATGACATTCTAAAAATGTTCAGTATCGTCCTTGTCTGTGGTTAAACTTTCATACAGATATGAGTGCACATTGTTTACATGGTAACAAAATTAAGTTTTAGTAAACTTACCTACAAGTATGCTGTATTCAATACTGAAGGGATATAAATATGGAGAGAAGTTGTCAGCAATGATAGCAAGTCCATGTGGTGGCTGACAGTTCCGATGTACCCAAGACGTATCATTGACACTGTTTACCAGAGTTCGAGCACCAGCTGTAAATACACATCTTGATTTAGTTTTGTATTGTGTTATGTTTGACTCTCCAGTAGCAGCTTGAGCTATCAGTATTACAGATCAAACACCAAGTTAAAAGTCCTTTATATCTCCTAAATTCGTGATCCATTATCTCAGAAACTATTTAACGTATCAGACTGAAATTTCTACAGGATGTAGACAAACACTTTCTAAGTTCACTGATCAGCTTTTATAAAATAAGTTTGTTTATTAAGGAAGATAGCATTATTTTTTTCATGTTTTGATTAAAACTTATCCTTAATTATTTTTTAAAACATAACAAAGCATGTTATTAACACCAAAGTAGATCCACAATAGCACAAAAGTAGTTTAAAGAAGGGGAAAACAAACATGCATACACGTAAAACCCCATTTAACTGAACTATGCGTAACTGAAATGGCGGAGGAGAGAAAAAAGGAATGAATGAAAAAGATGCTCAAATCCATGCTGGCAATGTTGCTACAACAATTGGTAATATTCTTTTGTCCCAACCCTAAATTCCAATAGAGTTACTTGCTATTGTATGCAGTTAATCTTCATCCCTACCCCACAAATAAAATGTTAACCTTGAATTCTCTGGGAATAGTCTTTGAGGTCTTATTCATTCTGAAAGAATTTTGAATAATTTTTATAACTGTAACACTTTGTCTATATCTTACAGATTACCAGATACAAATGTGATTCCGAATGAAGAGGAAAATTCAAAATATACATACATTTTATCTGCCATGCAAATATCTTAAACATATGGTATTTTAATCACAATTGTTAGAGCCAAATATCAGAAAATAAACAATTTCCAAATATTTTCCATGTAAAGGGTAGTTTGGAATGGGGGGTACTTTCTTGAAAACCTTTGTGTTATATTTTTGGAAGATACTGAAGCAAATGACAAATCCAATTTTATTTGTTGCTACATGCTCAGCTGCACTAAATTTCTTCATTGTTAACTGCAGTTGGCTGTCTTTCTGACTGAACTGAGTTCTCTCTTGGCATCACGCAGTCCCCTTCCCTGCACACGTGGAATCTTCTGGAAAGGGAAACTACTCAGAAGCTGCTGAAAGGAAATTCCTAGAACTGAGGGAAGGCGCACATAAAGAGTTGTTGTGTGGGCATTGTTGCATGGCATTGCTAACAATCCAGGTAGCTAGGCAAAGGGGCTGGTATGCTCTCACACTGGCGTGGCCCGCCAGCAACTTCATGCATATAGTCACAATACCAGGTTTGGTATTTAGATCTTGAGTTATGCTGTTCCAAACATACATGGGTGTGTTTATATAAATACTTTATTTCTACACTCAGAGCCTCAAAACGTGTATTTCTGGTGAAATCTCCATATCAAATTTTTGGGTGGACCATAATACTTCATCTACCTACTATGTAGGTATGTGGTAGAGAAATTAATAAAGATTGAGTAAGAATTGGCTCACATATGACTAAAACACTTGCAATGCAACATACCTCTGGTGGAGGTAAATAACGAAGTATGCAATAATCTAAAACAGAAATTAATTTTTTGTAATTTTTCCTGGCAGATACTCTACAGGCTTTAAACAACACTAGTTTTAATAGAAAAGTGAAGCCAACTTAAACACTGTGCCAATTAGGCACATAATTAGTAGTACACATTATCTCCGCAGATACTATAAATAATTTAAAAACTTAAATAAGCTTCAGAACATATATTAATAACTTAAAACACAAGAATATAATTACAACAAATATAATAGCAACAAAGGTAACGAGTGCAATAGAATACATTGATATACAATATCAGAATGACCTGATATATACAATAAACAATATACCAGATGAAATGAGAGCCATAGCAATAGCTACGGAAAATGAAAGATACCCAGAAAAAGAATGGCTCCGAATATATACAGATGGATCCCTCATCGATAAAAGAAATGCCGGTGCAGGAGTATACTGTAAACATTTTGCACAGTATCTAACATTAGATGAAACGTCAAATGACTATGATGGAGAATTAAGAACTATAAAAGCAGCATTACAGAATATTTTATATAGACCAGACAAGCAAAAATAGTCATCTTATCAAACTCAAAATCACCCATAGATGGGATAGTAAATTACAATAAGAAAACAACAAGAAATATTAAAGAAATAAGAAGCCTAATTAAAGCAGTTGAAACTAGAAATCATGTCACTCTACAATTGATCCTAGCTCATGTCGGACTTTTGGGCAATGAACATGCAGATCAATTAGCAAAGAAAGGTGAAATACAACAAATAAAACCTGTAGGACAAATAGAAATAAATAAACAATTAAATAACATTAAACAACATTTCAAAAGACAGCAGAGACTTGATGAAGAAAATAAATTAAAAGATAAAGATTATAAGAATATTAAAGATAGAGTTGATATATAAAAAATGCCAAGGAAGACTGCAGTGGCCTTATTTAGGATGGCAATTGGCCGCAATTGCCTTGCAGAACACCTCTACAAGTTACGATGCCTACCTGCACCCAAGTGCACTCTCTGTGAAGAAGATGCCATCCTGAACAAACAGCATCTCGTCAAATGCAAAGGCCTTAAAAGTGATAACTTACAGACTTTATATTGGGAGGCCAGAGGGAAAATGATGCAGATCAATTAATCCCCAGTGCCATTGGTGAACAACAACAGCAATAACATTTTCTCTGCAAGTGGTGTGTACTATGGTTGTGTATTCAGCTTCAGCCAGGTTGGACTCACCTCGTAGAGTTGTCTTCTTTCTCTACTGCTGAAGAGTACGGATACTGGTTGAGGTTCTTGTACTGGCATAGTTGCCAAAATTTATCTTTGTCCAAGGGCTGTCTGATCGTGGCCTTTACTAGCGTTTGTGTTGCATTTTGTGATTTTGAATATAAAAGATTCTCAAGCAAATGGATACGTGGAGCCACAGAACAATAATAGGACCATATATCTCCTACTGCAGAGTTCAAATTTTCACATTGTGTGTTTGTCTTGTCCCATTTAGTGTGAGTTGTTATTCTTCTTAATGCCAGAGTGATTTGCATGTGACTCTTATTGATTATCCCCATCAAAACATTCCATGCATATAAAGATAATAAATAAGCAAATAATAATAATACTCGAAAGAATGATATTGTGACCTTAAGAGCATTATTTTTAAGATAAATACAAAATAAGAATTTAAATAAAATCTGAAGAATATAGCAACTCAGATAAACTCTGCACATTAAACAATGAGAATGTAATAATGTCCAGAGTTTACCTAAATTGTTACAGAGTTTGTTTAGATTTGTTAATGTTCCAACTTTATCTAAATTGTCAATAATCAGGGCTTGTGTTTATAGTCTCTCTTGATCTCCTAATGAAGGGATAAACCTGAAATATTGAACATTTTCTTGGTGACTTTGTGTGTTTTATATTTCACTCAGAAGATACTCGCTCTCTCAGCACATGTGTCTCTCCTTGAGTTTTATTTATTGCTTACTCTGCAAATATACATGTTTACTTTGTGTGAGAATAAGTAGTTATGGCAGACTGACCTTGTCAGATAAAAATTAGTTATGTGCGAAAGCATGAGAGGGGCACCACTTGCAATTATTGTATGGGGCAGCAAAACTGTTGGTGCCAGCCCTGTAGTCTACTTGACTTGTGTGATTTCTGTATACATTTTTGGGGGACATTCCTCTACCTTGTAGTGGGGTTGTCATGACCTTGTTCCTAGATCTGAATGTTTAGACTCCTCCATGATAGATGTGAGTAGGCAAAGGCAGTGCAATGCTAAGACTCAAATCCATGAAATAGGAACCAATGTTATTAAAGCAAGCTCGGAAACCCAAAGAACTGAAAATATGGGAGAAGAAATCTGAAAACCAGATTATTAAGTTTGATTTTCCAGAAGCAGAAGTAGCAGTAGCATTCAGGTTCATCAACAGGCCACCAGAGGACACCCCAGGCTATCAACAAAACAACTCAAAAGTTGATCCAGAAGCTGACAATGTGAGCTCATGCTCAGGATATGTACCAACATGTATTAAAATAAGAGAGTTTAATTTGAAGATCTAGAAGCTAGTAACTGTGATGTGTCATAATTTAAAATAAAGAGTGCTGGAGGTTGTTACACTACATCACTTTAACGCATTTCGGGAGACGGTTTGCTCCCATTGTCAGCTTGTTTCCAACTGATTTTGCTGGTTATTGTCTGGGGAATGTGTGTGGTGTTCTCTGGTGCTGGATTGATGAACTTCCAAAGGCTGCTTGGGTGGCTGTAGTTTGAAATTCATTAGATGATTCCTGTGTTTGATAATATGTATTTTTTCGCAGATATCCAATTCTTTGCTGCTGTTGATCGGTTTTAAGAGTTTTATGTTTGGAGTGATTTCATGGTTTGAAGACCAGAAATGATGTGAAAAAATACATATCGTCAAACACAGGAATCATCTAATGAATTTCAAACTACCGCCACCCAGCAGCCTTTGGAAGTTCATCAACCCAGCACCAGAGAACACCACTAGCCACACACATTCCTCAGACAATAACCAGCAAAATCAATTGGAAACAAGCTGACAATGGGAGCAAACCATTCTCCCAAAACGCGTTCAAAGTAAGAACCTTTTAGTGATGTAGTGTAACAACCTTCAACTCTCTTTATTTTAAAAGAGAGTTTAAGTTGATTGCAGTTTTCTACTGTTTTTTATGAATGCTTCACTGTGTTTGATTCCAACAACAACTTTGAAACAATCATTTTCCTAGGAGTAAACCAAATTTGTGTGCATTTTCCCAACAATATTTTCATCTTAACTCTATGGATGTTGTATAGAAAACTTACACTTCTGGTAGAAAGTTAGTGGAAGAGCAACAAGCTTGTCTGACGAGTTCTCATCTTTGATGATGTGTTCTTCAGTAGCAACCTTGTCATATTTATGATTGATGAACGTGCTGAGTGAGTCCATGGTTTCTCTCATGATTGTCCAAATCCAGAAGCACAGGCTGGATGCAATGCAGTGCATCAGTGCAAACCTTGCTAGTTCTTTGCATCTGTTTATAATTACCTGTTGTAAAAAGATAAGACTTTTAAAGTACATTTTGAACAGTGGCAGCTGCTGCACAAGAGCTTGTGAACACTCCATTTGTGCATTTATTGCTTGTTATTTTTTCTTTGAATGCTATTAAATGTAATGTATATGCAGTAATTTAAAATCTACAGTGTTTAAATCTACTGCACTACTCCTTTAAGCTTGATGAAACATGGCAACAGGGTTCCTAGCACATCTTGACTTGTGCACGTTTTAAGGAGCTTCTGTGCATATGCAATTGGTATTATGTAATTACCTTATGGGGCCAAATACATATGGGTCGTGCATATTTGAAGAAGTGCACTAGCGCACAAAGCTTTTCCCACACTATGTTTGTACTATCATTACAATTTTATGTCAACGCCACTAGGTGGCAGCACACTACGGTAAAAGAGTCACTGTAGCAGAAGTAGGAAATCTGCACAAGTACAGAAACTTTTCCCGGTTTCTCCATAAACTCAACTACAATTTGGTTTACACATTACTTCATTCTTACCCTAACGTGTTGGACTTAATTATGCCCACAGGAACAAACCTTTCTTTCATCAGACAAGGTATGTATCCATCATCATAATCATTAGTGCAGTGGCGGCTATTCAGGTGATGTGAGTGAAGCGCCACTCCACCTGTTTTCTAACATCAGACATATTTTTTTTGTGACAATTTAATGACTTTCTTGCTGTTGTTCCAATGAGGTAATCTAGTTAGATTTTATTTTTAGAAACTTTGGCATATACTTGTAGCAACTGGCATGAAGAGAACTCTAGGCCTCTGACGAGAAAACGTTTGCTGGTGTTCTGCTCTCTGGAAGAGTGAGGGGGGATAGCACCATGTGGCAGCTCACGATGATGTCATAAATAGATCTACCTACATTAAAAACATTGGACAACGTTAGTATCCCAGCGTGTTTCTCTTGGAGCAGTGTGTAAGTGTTTTCTAGTGATTTATAAAGTTATTTACAAGAACTCTACACAGTCAAGCCTGAGAAATAGTTGCTAACAAAAGCAACTGGTCATCAGCAGTATTAGCAGAAGAGGGTATGCTTTCTAAGAGGCCGTAAGTCTTGTTATGTTGAAAGTAGAGCCGTGATCTTTCTCAGATAGTGATAGTGTTGATGTCAACACATTCCTTGCGGAGATATTCTCATGAGAGGAACACAGTGCTTAAGTTCTACCAATTCTGTCCGCTAAGGCAGTTGAGTTAAAGAGAAACCTCTAAATAGCTACTGTGTTCCTCTCACAAGAATGTGTCTGTAAGGAATGTGTTGACATCAACAATTCTAGCGCTATCTGAGAAAGATTACCGCTCTACTTCCAACATACAAACACAACTTAAGGTCTCTTAGAAAACATATGCTCCTCTGCTAGTAATGCTGAATGACCAGTTGCTTTTGTTTGCTTTCCCCATCACAGATTTTAACAATGTTAGCAACTATTTCTCGGACTTGACTGTGTAGAGTTCTTCCTTTTTTACTGGGTGTTGTAAATAACTTTATAAATCATTAGAAAATACTGCAATACTAATGTTGCGCGACGTTTTTAATGTAGGTAGTAGATATATTTATGACATCATCGTTAGCTGCCACGTGATCTATCTCCCCCCTCTCTACCGGAGAGCAGAACACCCCGCAAAGTTTTCTCGTCAGAGGTCCATAGTAATTAGGCGTACTTTGTATGTTGGGTATCTTAACAAGTTGTAATACAACAGGCGCCGATAATTTCAAATTTGGCGTCAATTTGATTTGATTTATTTAGAAGTATAGCTTTACTTGTGCCGAGAAAGTGAAATATGTATCCGTTTAAGGACAAAGTATTAATACAGGGTGAGCCAAAAGACTCCGAACCGCCTGCGCGGTGTTTTCCCTGTCCGCGTCCTCGGCGCTCGTTGCCGTCTGCCGCTATCCTAGAAAATTTTTAAAACTAATTTTAAAGGCTTTATTTACCAACTTTATGAAAGGAAATCCTGAAACTGGCCACCGTCGTTGTCCATACATTTTTAGCACTTCTTTAGGAAACTATTCGTCACGGAATTTTTGGAATTTTCCAAACGATGACCGATGTCGCCTAATGTTTCTTCGGTAAGAACCGAATGCCGTCTTTTAGATTTCTTAGCCTGAACACTTCCTGTGGCCTGAAATTTACTGTTAAGTTCATGAATTGTTGTACGACCTGGAACTTTTAACCTGAAAATCTTTCTGCAAATCGTACTTTCACTGGCGAGCTGACCGAGTTGACACATACGAATCATAAATAAATACACGCTGTGCACTAGAAAAAAAATACTGAGCCATAATATACTTTGTGACTAAGTACAGGACAAAATAATAAATACTCGTAATAACTGAACCACATCACATCACCGTCAACTCAAAACTGCACTTCACACTGCACAGCAAAACCACAATAGCGAGACTTTGTTTATAGCAGTAGTGCGTTATCATGTTTTTATCATATTTCCACACGCCCAGTGGAAAAACACCGCGCAGCATGCAATATTGTTCATAAAATACCCCTCTGGGGTAACTTAAAACATAAAGTGTACAAGACAAACCCACACACCCTGGAAGAATTAAAACAAAATATCCGCCAGAAAATTTCTCAACGTGAACTACGGCGAGTGATGGATAGTTTGCCTAAAGAGGTGCCAAAAATGTATGGACAACGACGGTGGCCAGTTTCAGCATCTCCTTTCGTAAAGTTGGTAAGTAAACCTTTAAAAGTAGTTTTAAAAATGTTGTACGGTTTCATCCGCGTGTTTCTATGATAGCGGCAGACGGCAACGAGCGCCGTGGACGCGGACAGGAAAAACATAGCGCAGGCGGTTCGGAGTCTTTTGGCTCACTCTGTACTAGTGCTGCGCTTTGAGCTCAGCTCGAGACGATGACGTAACTTCTCGAGCTAACTTGAGCTGTCATTCGTTCATGCTGCGATCTAGCGGCATTTATTACGACTATTTGTTGATCCCTCAAAGTATATTGCAGCAAAGTCTTACGGACTTAATGTCCGTGAGTTTAGATTCAAAATACGTTTTGGTGCCTTAGTGGCTACTTACAGAAAATTGTATTAACAATGAAGTTTCAATATGTATGATAGACTTTGGCAAGACTTACTTTGTTCCTTGAATTATAAATAGTGGTCACATCGAAATCGTTTTCTGTCTTAGTAGCTGGGATGGTTAAGCAATCTTTCAGAACTGAAAACCTCGGGTTCAAACCCGGTCCAGGTCAATGTGTTTTAAGTATGAAAAATCATAAATGCGTTGTACTTTTCATATGAGTACGGATCCTATACAATATAAAATCGTTTATATTACAAATACTGAAATTCTTGCTTGTTTGTTGGTGCAAGTGTGCTGATTGGAGAACGAGCGTAGCACTTACACAACCGTTAATGACCTCGTAGTTGAACGCCCTTAGATATATACGTACGAGCGCCAAAACGAAACTCTACAGACTTGTATTAGGTATACAATATTTTGTCCACGACACTTGAGAAACAAGTGTGGTATATCATATTCATATGGATTTGAGTGATTTCTTTTAAGTGCTTTAGTGCATAAAGTGAAAACATCATGAGATATTTTACGCTCGGTTGTTCCTTTTACGCACTTGTGTTCTAAATGGTGAGTTTAAGTATGCAAACCGTGCGTAAAATGCAACTTAAGGTGCCGTTATAGGGGAAAAAAAACTTTATATGTTTCGGAAAAAAACTGAGCAATTATTGTAAGCAAAGGTAATACAAACGCAGCGCAAAATGAAAATACTGCAAAAAAGAAACCTTACTCAGCCCATGGGCGACAAAATATAATTTATTACAACATAATCAAGGAGCAGCTCATATACCTACAACATAAAGTATGCATTAATAAATGGTTTCTTCCCGACAAGAAATACTTATTTATAATCGGCGCAACAGTTCTAGACATGTGAAAATCTTAATGAGAGCTAAGAAGCGAGTTGCTTACCAGATCACGAGGTGACCGGTCGTCTGCATGCTGCAGGAGTGCGTGGGACAGCCATTGTCAAATACCCGCACACCGGTTATGCGCTGCAATGATGTACTTAGTTATATACAGTATATTAAAATCCACGCTGTAAAAAGCGCTTAATATAAAAAACACTGTCAATCATTGCCTCCAATTCTTCCACACCTAATAACCCTTCCTCTTCTGCGGAATCACTCACATTATTGCCGTCATCGCTGCTGTCACTACTTTCTGCACCATTATCTTGGATGAGAATTCTTTCTATTTGATTTTCTCCAATTCCGTATTTTTCGAAATAATGATTCTTAATTTATTCAACATGTCGACATACATTTTCCCATTCTGGCCTTCCAATTTCAGCAAATTGCTGGCTTTATAACTTCTCCACATATTTTAATTTAAAAGTGATATTTCTGCATGCCACCTATTTTTTTATATCAGCCCAGATTAATTCGATTGGGTTTAGATCTGGGTGATGCGATGGCAGTCTAAGTACATTATGGCGATGTTGTATTACTATCTAGTCACGTATGTATGACGTCTGAAGCTGTTTGTTGGCTTTAATTAAGTTATATAGCTTTGTTTTACTCATGCTTTCATCTAAAGCTATATTATGTCTAAGTAATCAAGCTCTCATTTCTTCTTTCAAGGAATTTGAGGTAGGTGGTTTGTCAATTGAGTGTAGATGCATTGTGAAGCATTGTCGATGACCAGAACAACCCAGCAGGCATATTAGGTATCAACATGGCGTTGATTCACTTCATGTACTTTTCTGTATTCATTTCTTGATGAAAATCTCCTGTTGTTTTTGCAACTTGTAAAAGAAGGGCATTTGGAACGAAGCCGATTTTTCCAACAGCTGAACGATAATAAGTATTTGCCCTTTAGCAACAGGAACCTGCAACTTAATTCGCTATCGTCACTCGAACTTTTAGATGATGTACGACTGCTGTGTATGTATGACTCATCTTCATACACTATAGTATTTTTCTGAAATTTGTAGCACCACCTTAAAAATTGATGCTGATATAACTACACACTGATATAAGTACATATAAAATTATACTCATTTGGAAAGGTAGAATCAGACTGAAAAATTCAATGCCACAGCCGGGATTTGAACCACGGATCTTAGGCTTTCCGTGCCGTTGGTCTAACCGACTAAGCTATCATGACAACATTTACTTTTTATTTTTATTTTTACTTTCTCTACTACGTATAGTAAGTAGGGGAAGTATTGCATTCCACCCAAAAATTCGATACCGAGATTTCACCGGAAATACATGTTTTGAGACCTCCTTAATCCAAAAAAAGCATTTTTGGAAACATGTCCGTGTGTGTGTGTGTGTGTGTCTGTGAACAGCATAACTCAAAAACTAACAGTCGGATAAACACCAAACTTGGTATTTACGTTCAGTATCTTCCAGAGATGCGACACGAAGATTTTCAAGAAAATCCCCCCACCCCAGACTACCCTTTACATGGAACATTTTTCGAAAAGTTTAATTTTCTCAAAAATGGCTCTAACGATTTTGATGAAAATATCATATGTTTAAGATAATATCATGAGAAATGAAATGTATATCTCGAAATTTCTGGGAATGTCTCCAAAAGTATTCTTCATTATGAACGACTTTTGCATAACTGGTAAACCATAAGAGATAGACAAAATTTTACTACACAAAAAATGTAGATCGCGTTAAAATACACAACTTATATCATATACATTTTGTTTGTTGAGTGAACCGTTTTCGAGATATTGCTTGTTATTTCCTTAAATTTTCCAATACTTATACTTTTTCTCAAATTCGTTATTCATTTTTACTTTCTCTACTACGTATAGTAAGTAGGGGAAGTATTGCATTCCACCCAAAAATTCGATACCGAGATTTCACCGGAAATACATGTTTTGAGACCTCCTGAATCCAAAAAAAGCATTTTTGGAAACATGTCCGTGTGTGTGTCTGTGTGTGTGTGTGTGTCTGTGTGTGTGTGTGTGTGTCTGTGTGTGTGTCTGTGAACAGCATAACTCCAAAACGAACAGTCGGACAAACACTAAACTTGGTATTTAGGTTCAGTATCTTCCAGAGATGCGACACGAAGGTTTTCAAGAAAATCCCCCCACCCCAGACTACCCTTTACATGGAACGTTTTTCGAAAATTTTAATTTTCTCAAAAATGGCTCTAACGATTTTGATGAAAATATCATATGTTTAAGATAATGTCATGAGAAATGAAATGTATATCTCGAATTTTCTGGGAATGTCTCCAAAAGTATTCTTCATTGTGAACGACTTTTGCATAACTGGTAAACCATAAGAGATAGACAAAATTTTACTACACAAAAAATGTAGATCGCGTTAAAGTACACAACTTATGTAATATACATTTCTTTTGTTGAGTGAACCGTTTTCGAGATATTGCTTGTTATTTCCTTAAATTTTCCAATACTTATACTTTTTCTCAAATTCGTTATTCATTTTTACTTTCTCTACTACGTATAGTAAGTAGGGGAAGTATTGCATTCCACCCAAAAATTCGATACCGAGATTTCACCGGAAATACATGTTTTGAGACCTCCTGAATCCAAAAAAAGCATTTTTGGAAACATGTCCGTGTGTGTGTCTGTGTGTGTGTGTGTGTCTGTGTGTGTGTGTGTGTGTGTGTCTGTGTGTGTGTCTGTGAACAGCATAACTCCAAAACGAACAGTCGGACAAACACTAAACTTGGTATTTAGGTTCAGTATCTTCCAGAGATGCGACACGAAGGTTTTCAAGAAAATCCCCCCACCCCAGACTACCCTTTACATGGAACGTTTTTCGAAAATTTTAATTTTCTCAAAAATGGCTCTAACGATTTTGATGAAAATATCATATGTTTAAGATAATGTCATGAGAAATGAAATGTATATCTCGAATTTTCTGGGAATGTCTCCAAAAGTATTCTTCATTGTGAACGACTTTTGCATAACTGGTAAACCATAAGAGATAGACAAAATTTTACTACACAAAAAATGTAGATCGCGTTAAAGTACACAACTTATGTAATATACATTTCTTTTGTTGAGTGAACCGTTTTCGAGATATTGCTTGTTATTTCCTTAAATTTTCCAATACTTATACTTTTTCTCAAATTCGTTATTCATTTTTTTATGTCCTGGATATGCAAAGAGAATGGAATGCGCCACATAGCAACCAGCGTTAAAATATTTGAATATCGCTTAAAAGCTACCATATTCCCCTTGCATCTACAAGAAAATTACCAATAAGATTGACATCTCGATATCTCTATTAACATGAAGCATATGGAGAGTAGGCGTTTGTAAAAATAGATTGTACAATAGTAGAGAAAGTCATGTGAGTGTAACACATCAGATTTTTTTATGTCCTGGACATGCAAAGAGAATGGAATGCGCCACATAGCAACCAGCGATAAAATATTTGACTATCGCTTAAAAGCTACCATATTCCCCTTGCATCTACAAGAAAATTACAAATAAGATTGACATCTCGATATCTCGATTAATATGAAGCATATGGAGAATAGGCGTTTGTAAAAATAGATTGTACAAGAGTAGAGAAAGTCATGTGAGTGTAACACATCAGATTTTTTTATTTTATTATTATTTTATTTTATTTATTTATTTAGCTTTTCTGTTAGAACTCTTCTATTTGTTTCGGTTTCTTCCACTTGAACACTAAATCTTTAATAATTTTTCTGAGATTTGTAGCACCACCTTGTAAGTTTCTGCTGTCTTTCAGCTTGATGAGCAATCTGCTTATTGTTAGCACAGTTTTTTCTTCCACATAGGAATTGTGAATCGTGCGCCGAATGACGCATTCGAAATCGTCTATTTCTGCAATACGTTTAGGGACCTTATGTTTCTTCCCAGGTGTGTCAAATGGTACTCTTTCATCGATGTTTTTTTTTCTTATCTTTGAGAACTCTGGAATCGGAACTCGGTGAAACACCAGTTGCTTTGACTACTCTTTCTTTCACTCTCTTAAGGCTTTTGTGGAACTCGGATGAACATATATTTTCTTCCTTCATCTCTGCTTCTTGCTTCATGAAGTCGAGGACATTTGCAATTATCTCCTTACTTTGACAACGTAACACCTTACCACTTAACTTTGAAAACATAGGAGCCATGGTTATAAATATAACAAATATAAAATAAGTACTATTTAGATACTGCTCTCTTTAAAATTACAACCAGATGCAGACACTTTCTATGCAGACTGTATATGTTACGCACTGTGAGTAAGCAAAGGTATTATATCGCTTTCGTTGATTAAGCTAAACATAAATCATTCCTAGGCTCGGCAGCTGGGGTAGCAATCAAGGTCACGATTCCAGAAGTTTTGCGCGAGTAATACGTCACGACAGCGTTCGAGTAATGTCGACACGGTATCGAGACGTTCCGCGTATCGGAACTACTCGAAGCTGCTCTAGTGGCGGTATCATTTGCCCAGCCCTAGTTAATATTACGAGACACCGTTTAAACAGTTCCTTGGTAGATAATGATATTGCCCAGACCTAACGCTGCTTTATTATGAAATAATACACAATATTCTAATGGAAATGGACTTCAGATTCAAAGATTGCGTGAAATTATGTCTAAGTCTTACAGACTCAACAAAATTCGAAAGCTTCAACAGAGTTCCCGGCAAATTTTCTCGTAAATTTAGAGCAATGCTATCCACAGATTTTCAACAATATACCTCAATTACGAAATTAACTTTTCTATGCCGATGACTGTTTTAGAAGCAAGAATTCAGAACAGATTTTAGAAGACCTTCACGTAAACAGTGAAGAAAGTTATAAATGATTTAGTTTGTGTTGACTGTACCCGCAACAAGTGCATCTATAAAACGTAGTTTCTCTTGTCTGAAAACATTTTCACGGAGAACAATGTCACAGTGTCGGCTTTCTTCATTGGCTAGCATTTCAATACACCAGGAATTGTCCAGACTCATCGACAGCCAACCTATTTACGAGGACATTATTGTGCAAATATGCCAGCCTGAAGGACAAGAGGGGTAGATTTAATTTAGAAGAAATATGGTGAGTTTACATAGTTTTATTAAAGTTTTTTAAATTGTAATATTTAATATTTCTTTGTAGGAGAAAGGTGATGGTGGTCACCCAAAATGCAGTAGCATAGCGAGAAAAATATTAAGGGGTTTATGTATATGGATCCATTTTTAAAATAATTTTTATGAATTCAAATGATAAATATGAATTAATCCTGAGTTGAAATATTTATATTCACAGATTAAGGTGCAGCAACTCAAATTAAAATTAGGATAGGATGTTTTGCATATTACAAGAGGCAGAAGTGTTGTCAGATGAGAATTAATACCACTGTGAAGTATTTTATATTATCTCTGGCCATTTTATTTCATTACAAAATAGGATTTCTAGTTGTGTTCTAAACTGGGAGACGTTGCACTCAAATTTTGCACCAGAACGAATACATGCCTCCGATATCTTAACATAGTAGTACCCATGCCATCTTCTGTGTTGTCATTATTGGTGATATTGCATAAATATAGCACTACCATGATACGATTAGGATATATCTCATTCCTGCCAATCTAGAAAGATGCTACCTAGCTATACCCATGAGCCAGTACTGGTTCTGAATCATATTCTGGAAATTGAGATAAAATAACAGGGTAGTTCATGGCAAACTTATTTTACCTTCTGGACATGTGATAGCAGGGCAAGTTCAGTATATATGGTGTGGAAAAACAATGTGAAGGTAGAAAAGCAGTACAGGATAGGCTACATTCATCAACATTAAATCAGAGTCACCAATTTTGTAACCTGTATGTAGCATATGTGATGTAAACAACATGCACTTTTGTACAATACTAGTCATTGTCACTAGGTGTGTCTTATTCAGTACAGTACACACTGGTTTCTCACTGTGCACCAGTACTTATTACTTGAGAGAGTACGTACACACTTGTCATGTCCTCTTATTATACTGCATCTCTGAGTCCTTGTTCCTAACCTCAAAATGCTTAGTTTGTAACTCCCTTTCTGCACACTGTATATGTTTGGAAGCTTTAGTCAAATGCCACTGATAGATGTGTCGTTTGTCACTACCTTGTAGCTGTTTTGGGATGTACTCAGCACTCATCTTGAATGGATGTATGACCATGTTTAAATTCAGCAACCCAGTTTTTCAACATTGAAAATGAAGGTGAAAAATAATGCTAACTCATTTTGTATTTCTGTTGGGGGATAAACCCTTGAAAATGAAGTATTTTATCCAAACTCATATTTTAGTTTTGTCATTTTTGTAGAAAATGTTAATTTGTTTACATGATTGTCACAAACAAGTGACTACACTTAGGCATTTGAAATTATGCTTAACAACTTCATACAAATTTGGAGAGCCAATCCAAGAAGTTTTAGAATTCCCTTTGCATTAGAAGATACAAGGATGATCAACTACTTTTGTATACAGTAATGGCTCTGAAGTATACGTTTAGGGTGTTCACAAAATTTTAGATTCAGGCAGCCCTGAAAATGTGAAATAGCATCTGCTGCATAATAGTTATGATTATGAAAAAAAACTATACAACTGTGGCACCTCCTAGCAATAATAATAATAATTAGGGATGCGACCTCGATACTCAATGGTATCAAACTATGTCTAATGCTTTGAGTTAAACCTTTAGTACTTTCAATTTTTAGGGTTTGCATTATTGGAAGTTGTATTTAACTTTATGCAATGTAAGGAATGAAAGGAGTCGAGACTTCTTCACGTTACTGACTCATAACTGTTCCCAAAGAGTTGCTGGACTATAGTTCTTGATAGACCTTAATTGCGTTGTGTGCAACATTCCATAGACACTGTGTCTAAATGAAAACATTGAAAACAGTGGGGGAAGGAGTAGAGGTAATCATGTACCATACAGCATTGAGTTGTGAATAAAGTTTCCGCAACAGCCTGGCTTGGTGACTCACTCTGAGCCATTACATTCACCTGCTCCGGTGATCAAAATGTGTGTGTCCAACAGAAATAAACTTAAGACATGAGATAACACAGCGCGTGGAAATATTTGTTTTCTCCTTCCCTCTCTTAGTTTCTGTTTACATCAGTCAAATTCGGGTCATGAGTATACAAGTAGCTTACAGGTATACCATACAACTAACTTATGTAATATGGATAGAATACTGTTTAAAAGAAAGTTTTCAGCACAAAATATAGTTACATAAAAAGGGAACCAAAGAAATTATTATTGTTATTATTAGCCTTGACTAACAATAGGTGATATATTATAACCCATGGCATTATTAAGATAAAAAAAATTGCTGCCAATTGGAGAATGTCAAACAGGAACAATTTCGGAAGTAGCATACAATTAAAGATTGGTTACACGTATTTATATACAGAAAACTACTAATAAGAACATAAGTCACTGAACAAACTATCATCTTTAAAGTATTTTTCTTAAGTAAGCGTTGAGTATTGGTTACTAAAAATCACTATCAGTATCGAGTAATAGTGATATCATCCCATCATTAATCATAATAATAATGCCTAACTTGTCAGATAAACGAATTTTTTTTTATTTGTTCTGTGTATAATTAAGTACATCATTTTAGGGCAAGAACGAAGCAATGTGTAAATTAAATTGTTGAGACTGTGTATGGAGAAACTGGGAGAAATTTCCGCACATGTGCACATTACCTACTTCTGTTACAATGACTCTAGCTTTTACTGTAATGTGTTATCACTTAATGGCATTGACATAAAATTATAATGACTGTATGGAAGCAGTGTGTAGGAAAAGCTTTGCACACTAGTGCATACCTTGAAGTGTGCATGGCCTGTATGTATTTGGCACCATAAGATAATGTAATTACGGCACACCAATTGCGCAGAAGCTCCTTAAAACGTGCAAAAGTCAAGATGTGCTAGCAACCCTGTTGTCATGTTTCATCAACGTATGACTACATATCATGGACTAACCATGTTGATAACCTATGTACCTGATAAGAGAGTTTGCAAAAACATGTAATATAAATGTTCTCAAAACTATATATTATGGCTTAATTTACTCACACATCCATTACGGTATAGAAGTAAGCAAGTCTTCAAAAGAGAAAGAATATTTACTGTAGTGTCTTTGTAATATAGAGAGTAATCTGTCTGACTAAACTGTACAAATGTAAACTAAGATCTTTATAGTTCATTTATATATGCACAATCAATTGCCAATTGAAGCAAAAAATGAAACCAACAACATTAGATTTATACAAAGTGTAAAAAACTCTCTTTTAAACAAGGTGTATATATTATTAATGACTTTTTTAAATTAACTATCTGTAATTTCTCAACAAGGTGTAAAAATCTGATGCGATACATTCACATGACTTTCTCTACCCTCTGTTGTTTATTAGTGGGTATACAAACTATTCTTACTAAAGCTTATTACTTGTTTTTCTATCGACCGCATTTTAATTGAGATAAACCTTTACAGAAACAGCTGCATTACACATTTCGTTATAGATACAAAGAGAACAGCGATAGTCAAATGTTTAACAACTGGATGCTATATGCTGGCCTTAAAATTCCGTACTGTTTCCATGACATCGTGACAGTGGCTTATGCCACAAAAACTTATTTGAAATAAATTATGTCTTTTAAAGAGATCTACATTTTTTGTGTAGTATGTTTTTGTCTATTGCTTAATGTTTACAGTTATGAAAGATTATACAAAATTTCTTCCAAATAAAGTGGACTTCAAAGGCTATTTCCAGAAATGTCTTTTGTATATGGTGTTTTAACCAAAATCATTAGAAAATCAAACATTTAGAAAAATGCCTCATGCAAAGGGGTTTGGGGTAAAGGGATTTTCTTGAAAATCATGTTGAATCTTTGGAACGTACTGAACCTAATACCAAGTTTGGTATTTATCTGACTTTTTGTTTTTGAGCTATGCTGTTCACACAAACACACACATACAGTCCTTTTTCTGAAAATACTTTTCTTGGATTCAGATGCTTCAAAACATATATTTCTGTTGAAATCTCGGTATCAAATTTTTGGGTGGAATGTAATACCTTGTGTACCTACTATGTACATGGTAGATAAATTATTATTATTATTATTATTATTATTATTATTATTATTATTATTATTATTATTATTATTATTATTATTATTATTATTATTATTATTATTAAGTTTAGATCAGTATGAAGTAGAAATAAATACTGTAGATTTTAAATTACTGCATAAGTATGTGTTATGTTTAATAATATTCAAAGAAAAAATAACGAATAAATCCACAAGGTGTCAAAAGTTAGGGTGTTCACATGGTTTTATGCAGCAGCTGCCTCTGTTTGTACATTCATTTTGATCATAATTTTCAGAATCAAGCAAATGTGTTACTAATGTTCAAAGAATACTGAAATATTGAATTGTTTTAAAGATTCTGTGTTAGAATATAGAACTTGTAATATCGTCTCTGGTAAGAGATTTACTCACATTAGAATATTTAAATATAAAGAAGAGCTGAAGAAATGAATATACTGGATATATGATATCCAATATTAAGGTGGCAATGCTGGCACAGTTATAAAAGTCTTCTGTATCTGACGTCAGGAACACTATCTGATATCCCAGAAGAAGTCCACTGTGGATTAAATGTCCAAAGCAGAAACCTGCAACAAGGAAATGTTTCAAGAAAAGTACATTTCAGTTTTAAATTTGTTTTATTTTATTTATTTGTCCTAAGCAAGTTACAAAGAATATGGCTAAGCATTCAGCCCAGGTTCTTAGTTGCCAAATTTCCTTATTATCTAAATACAAACCTTAAAATTATGTTTGATTTACTTCCTTTCTTAATATTCAATTAAATTATTTTAAAGTTAACTTTAGCATTTCCATATGTTCATGGTATCTTTACTTACGAGTGGAAAAATGTATGTTTTTATCTACTTTAAACCATTTCTCACTGATTCTGTGGAAAATATTTCTTATTCCTTTTAATCTCCTTCCACTTGCTTGTACACATGCAATACTCTTTCTTTGTTCCTTGCTTGATTTATCTATACATTTCTTTTTTCCTATGTATTCTTTATCAGAATATAAAAGACTATAACAAATAAGAGCACCAGTTACTGTGAAACAGACTTTATTTGTCACGAGGCACTCAGCGCAGCACATCAGTTACGTTTGAGTCACTTTAGGCACACAACACAACTGATCTGTCAAATCAAATCATAACTGAACTGCTGAAATTAAACGTTAATTTGTTTATTTATAGTCTTATTTATCGTTGTAAATAAAAGTGTTGAATTACAGCTTTTAAGTGGTTAAAGCTGCTTTGTTCAGTCATTTTATGAAAAATGAATAAATAGATAACAATATGGACCTAAAACTAAAAACCACATCTGCTTTTTTGTTTTTGACCAGAACTTCACCCATGCCTTGACTTAATATTCTTCCTTCTTGTCTAAGAAACTATTCTTGTTAGACACTTGAAAGATAAGCTAATAGCTTATATTCTCCTATATTAGGTAATAATATTTTCTGAAAATGAAACCTCCTTTTTAAAAGTATGGTCCACCAGGGCGAATGCTAAAAAAGTTTTAACACTTTTGACTATCGTAAATTTATTGGTAGCGTACACAATTAAAATATTAAACTATATATTCTTAATTGTTTTATTTATAATTTATTATTTCCGCAGTAACGTATGGAGCTCCCATTCGTGAGCTCCCGGGTTTGACTTCCGTCGACTGCCCACTCTGATTTTGGTTTTTTCGTGTTTTTTTCCTGGTTGGTAGGCGAATGCTGGGGTGGTTTCTATCTACCATGATTTGCTTCCCATAATTTCTCTTTCATTTCGTTTCCTTCTTATGCTTAGGTGTGCTTCTACGTTTCTTGGTGTGTGGCGGTGCAGGACATATGGTGCAGATGCTTGCTCAAAGGAAAGAGCATTTCTCGTGCACAGTAGAGGCCTGCTTGATTGATGGGTCATTCATCGCCCTGTGTGGGCAGCTGCAGTAGTGCAATGGGTCTTCCAGCCAACAACTATTAAGGACTTCCTTGCATCTCTATGGCCTGTCTGTTTGCGGTTATAGCCTCCTGTGATTCCTTCACTTCATCCCTTCCTCCCGAGGGGTGGGCTATACATTTTTATTTATGGACATTCTTTAACTACTATGGTTCTTAATATCACATTCTATATTGGGCGTGAAAGTTTGGAGATTTGGCTTCTTTGTCAGGCTTGAGGTTCTTTTACATGCCGTAAATCTACGACACGGGACCACTGGCTTTACTTCCCTGCCGAAGGAAGCCATACTAAGGATTTCTTTTTACTGAACTGCTGAGTAACAACTCAGAACTAAACTGCACTGGTACTGTCCACTTTTCACTTTTACACTAACTTAACTTCCTGTCCAGCCAAGAGTAGCCTCTTATATACGACCCACATACAATAAGGTCACCAGATTTTTTACCTGAAATCCAGAGACATCTCAGGTGCAGACTAATGTCATTAGATGCTCGGCTTTACAGGATCAGCAGCCAGAGTTTACAAGGAAAAAATGCACACATACGATGTTGTCACACTTTAAAAAACACCCATAATTGCATCATTATTACACAATATTAAGCCAGATGGTGTGAGCAATTGCTATTATTATTGTCTTTGTTATAATATACTATGTAATTAAAACATTTAGTTAACTTTAATTAAAACACGAACAAAGTATCTTAATTATTCGGACACAGAACCACAAAATTGTGACACAAAATCATACACATTTTTCTGACAGTTGAATCACTTTTAGCATCTTTTTTCTGGAGGCCAGTTTTAGCAAATTCCTGACATGTCATGGGGAAGTTTGTGATGAACTGTTTTAACACACAGCCTTGATTATGAGACATCCACAACATGTTCAAGGCTGAAAAAACACTCTCCACAAATGCATTACTTCCTGGCAAACTGGAAGCACTGATAAATTAAATGTGTAGAAATACTACACAGACAATTATCTTGCCATCTAGTGAAGAAATGTATCAATTGCATCTGCTGGCACCGATCGATATGTATATGGTTTTTGGTTTAACATCTTTCATCTTTATGGCATGATAATAATCAAATTGCATTCAAAAACAGGAACATTTGTGGAAGTTTATTAAAACTCAAGGACATTTTCCAGGGAAAGTTATAGTTAGGAACATCTGGTTACCTTAGGATACAAAGCAGAATGTTCTAGAAGGGGAAATTACCAGAGCTGGCCCAAAGGAATCTTCTGGAAGAGTAATTACCTAAACTGCAGGGAAGTGTCACACAATGAGCTGTTGTTCTGGAGGGGACCAGCCCCTATCCAAGGCCAGGTAGACAAGCCAGGAGGCGCTTGCACTGCCAGTCCTTAGATAACTCACTTTACTATGCTAAAGATATTTTAGAGCTAATTTCTATATTTTCAAATCTCTTCCTTGCTTCTTCAAATTTCCCCACTGCTGCTTAAACAATTTTCTTAATTTTTCTTCAAGTTTTATTTTATTTGGCAAAGCATTAAATATTTTTACAGCGACATTTCCAATAATTTTGTGTTTGCTGAAAGCATGTGAATATTTGTAACACATCTAATGCTGTAGGTATGAGTTTCTTGATTAAATATAAGAAACAGCTATTTTGTTTTGCAAATAATAATGTTTCCAAAATGTACAGTCGGGTGCAAAAGAACGTGCCGATATGAGGAACTGCGGTTTAAGTTGGCAATCAATAATTAACATGCTCCTGCTGCACCGTCCATCCCTCATTCAGTTACAGAGGTTAATGCTTGAATGCCGAACCAATAAGAGCTGGACTCACTCAGGGACTAGTATGGACAGTCTTTGAGAGACATAGTGTTTCAACCATTCAGGTGACGTATATTGATTCTTCTCCCCTTTCACCATCCAGCTAGGTCCAACCTTTCTTCATAGGGCAATGCTAGCATATCGGACTTCAGCTAAAACCAATTACAGGAAAGCTCACCCAAGGCAGGCGCAGAACACAAATGATGAGATTCTGCCAACATTCAAGAATGGATGAGGCAGTATTTTAATACCTGAATAATTTCAATTGTATTTTATAATAAGTAAATTCAATAACAGCCCGCCTTGAAACAATATGTATGTAATAATTATTTAAATTGTATGTAACAGTCATTTCAAATACTTATTTTTATTGTAAACATATTTTAATAATGTTATGTAAATACATTACATACTCTAATAATGCAAGAACTGTGAGAATAATAAGTTTTAAGTTGCTAACAATGAGTAATAATGAGGTAATTGTGGCAATAATGTGTTTAGAGTTTGAAATGTACTGCTCATGATTAGAGCGATGATGATGTAAATTCTGTAACAGTTTTAAATTAGCCAATCAACAGCAAAGAAAAGTTTTAAGTTAAATGCAGATATTCTATTGGACTAGAATTAGCCAATCAGAGACTTGCAATACCGAAGCTTACGGCTTTGACCATTGAGGTTACTCAGTTGCTGGTGAGACTTGGTAGAGTATAGATGGGAAAATGTGTTCTCTATGGGTGTTTAGTAAAAACAGATATACCCGTTAAGTGAATGTATAAAAGTTTCTCACAGTTCTTTAAAAAGTGTAGTGCTGTATAAATATGTGCAAGAATTTAAATAAAAGAAGTTAATTTAATAGTTTAATTCTGTGATGTTACAATAATTGTCATTACCATGCCCTACCCAAGAAACATGACTCTAAAGTAAGACTGACGCAGCCGAGGCAAATTCAAACAGTAATATTACGTAAGCATACAATTCAAACCGACGCCCAAAGCGTGTTACAAACTAAATAAAGCAACTATTATTACATAAAACAATTCTTCAAGTTTACGTAAACATATATTATGTAACAAAACATTTCTTAAGTTGTCTTCCAAGGGTGTGGCTAACAACAACAACAACATTAGAAGAAAACAACTACTACAAGTTGGCTTCCAATTGCGGGGCAGATAAAGTAATTTACGTAATTTATTACGTGAACCAAATAACAGTTGAAGAGCATTCATTACTACTTCAAATTAGCTCCCAAACGTGGGGCAGTTAAAAATAACGCATCTACATCCAACATACCTACTTCATGGAAAACACTAAAAGTAACCAAAAGCATTGGCACTTTTTTGCACTCAGCTGTACATACATTCCAGGAGTAGAATACCTAGTCATTTAAATAATGGTTTACATGACTCTTACTCTCCGTCATTCTGGTAATTCTTTTTTTGATGTTTTGCTTGTGGTCAGTTTCCCTAGTAAATAATACCATATCTTGCCAAGCAGGGAGCATTGCCAAAGATTTTTATTTCTGTGTAGAATCCTTATTTTATTGGCCAGATTATTTAATATGTTTACATTTTAAGTTATTTTGTATCCACAATGGCGGCGCCGTGGTCGAGTGGTTAGACCGCTCGCCTCCCACCGAGGCGACCCGGGTTCAATCCCAGGGGTTGCATGTGGGATTTGTGGTGGACGAAGCGGCGTCTGGGCGGGTTTTCTCCGGGTTCTCCGGTTTCCCCCGCCATTCATTCCACCAACTGCTCCATCATCACCTTTCCTTTCATCTATTTCACCAACATTTCGTTTCATCTACTTCCTTCATCCCATACCAGGCATCGGGCTGATCACCCATCCTGGATGCTCTGTCTGATCCATGAGTGTCTGCTCCTCGACGGGCCTCTGACCCCAGGCACCCGCTTGTAAGTCCTGGGGGGTGTAAGTCCTACATAAGAGGAGGGTAAACAGATAATGAATGAATGAATGAATGTATCCACAATCCTAAACATTGTAATATTTTAACTTTAGACTGGGACAAAATCTAGCATGTCTAGTTAATGCCTAACTTGCATACAATACTGAATATCTCAAACATTACCTGCAGCTCCAACTTTGAGGTAAAAGCTTCCAGAATGTCTCCCACTACTGAAGCAATAGTAATGCTGCATTAGACGTATTTCTTCTAGCTTTGTTGGCAGTGATAGATTCAGTCGAAGATCGCTTCTTGTGGAAGTGTGGCATTCAATACTACCTTTGAATGACATATCTGAAATTATCATATACAGAAAAATGTTTATTGAACAAAATTAATTATTAATTGCTATGGAAGGAATAAGAAATACTTTTATAAAAATGTAATTGTAATTTCTGGTCTTTTTATATTCAGTAAGCATACTACTACAAAGTCTTGACAGAATTTAAACTTATGAAATTTATTCTGGGGAAAAAAAAAACTAAGACAGTGAAATGTATATTCCAGTACTAAACCCTATTCGCTCTTAAAACAATGTTAGTATGCTGGATTTGTTTTCTAGTATTGGGTAGGTTATTTTTGATATGTCTACAATGAGCTTCTTCTATGAACTGTCACTCACTACAGTGTAGCAAAATATTGATGAACATCCCGCAAAACTAACTAGAGTCCTGCATCAGCTGGAGGGCACCTAATGAGGCTTAGCTATAATTTAAGTCATATTTTTTCATGATAATACCTCCCAGCAATGAGTGGGACCCTGAAAAAGAGTCTCCACTTAGGACTGGGGCCCTAGAACCAGACTTGCCATTCCCCTGAGAAGATATAACACTGTTCCAGGCTGAGATGTCATAAATATAGTAGGTGAATGGGCGGAAGCGAATATCTGCTCTGACAGCCATGCGACTTTAAAAAGCCTTTAAGGTAGTTAAAACCGCATCCAAATTAGTTTGGTGATGCAAAGTATGTTGGATGGACTCTGTTTCAGATGAACCAGTTAGACTTCTTTGGGTCTACGGACATGCTGGCATTAGAGTTAAAGAGATGGCAGACATGCTTGCAAAGAGGGACTTGGGGTTTAAATTTATAGGACCCAAGCCCTTTTGTGGCATGTCTCCCAGAAGTATAAAGTAAAACTAACCTGTAGGGCTCATCTTGAATATTGCAATAAACACACTAGTGCCAGGCAAACCCATGAATTAATTTCAGGTCCAGGCGGTAACCAGAGTAACATTATTTTAAATTTAACTGGATCTAAGCTCATGGGTGCTGTGGGCTATATTATGGGCCAAAGCTTTGGCTTACATAGATGTGTATCCTTAAACTACTTTTTCTTGGAAGCTGAGGATAAAAGAAGTGCAAATATCAAAGATGTTGTCTGTTTTATTGGGAGCATTGGCTTTGATTAAATGCTCAGATTAAGAGGCACAATGGGCTACAAGAGCCTACATGCAGGCTCTATGAGGCCAATAGTTCCTCGTCCTTATCATCATCAAGGCATGTCTGTGCCAATTGGATCCTGTCTGAATCCTGCCCTATACTTCTCTTTAAATCCAGTTCAAGCAATGCTGTGCTCTATCAGAGGCATTTTAAAAGTTCTATGCCTGACTCAGGCTGCTGTGAAGATGGCCAAATTACTTTGAAGTATATCACACTTTAGATAGCACATTGTACATTTCTCCAGGTGATTTTGACCTCATACAAAAGGTAAGGGAGCCATTACAAGGTAGAAAGTTTACGACATGAATGGACATTGCAAATGCTGTACAACAACAGGACCCTAGATTAATGCATGGTGAGGAAAATTGTAAACCAATAGTATTTGGTCCCCCCCCCCAAATTGTTTTTGGGGTATTGTGAATGCTGCTTACTGTGAGGGCCTACAGAACACCTATATAATGGTTCTGGAACATTGAGGCAGTATTTTTAACATTTAAATGATTTCAGTCTAATTATATAATATATAAATTTAATAACAGCCCGCCTTGAAGCAATATGTATATGTAACAATATATAAAAAGTGTATATTACAGTCATTGTATATGTTTATATTATTGTATACATGTTCAATAATGTTATGTGAATGTATTACATAATTTAATAACGTAGGAGCTGTGAGAATAATAGGTTAAAAGTTGCTAACAATGAGGTAACTGAGGCAATAATGAGTAAGAAAGTTTAATAATGCTACTAGTCATTATTGGAGCAACAATAATGTAAATTTTGAGACAGTTTATAAAATAGCCAATAAACAACCAGAAAAAGGTTAAGTTAAATAAATGTATTCTATTGGATTAGGAATAGCCAATCAGAGACTTGAAATACAGAAATTTACAAATTTAGGCGGTAGAAATCAAGTCAGTTGCTTATAGACAGCGCTCATAACTGGATGCGTTGGTTGTAGACAGTGTTCCTAACCGGATGTGAGATGCGCCCTCGAGAAGTTTAATACGTATTTTGTGTGAGACAAAAATAGTTTACGTGTTAAAAAATGCAAGTAATTAATAAAAAAAAATCTTACAGCTCTCTATATCAGTGAAGTGTTATTTAAATCGTGTCAAGCATTAATAAATGGAGTGAAGCAAAATTATAATCTGTGTAAACCTACATTCTTTAGTTGCACCACACCATGAGAAATTCATGTCTCTAAAAACAAATACTGGCGCAGCTGAGGCAAACATGAATATATATATTTAAAGAAACAGTCAAATTACAAAGTTAATATTTTTAAAACTTGGGGCGAAGGTTACCGGAAACTTTTTAGCATACGTGCGGTTGCAACTACTTCAAGTTCGGCTCCCCAACAGTTGAAATATAATACATCTTCTTCAAACTGACTTTCCATACGTAGCAACAACAAACCTTCTTCAAATTGGCTCCCAAAACGCAGGGCAAATAACAATACAACAAAAAAACTTCTTCAACATGAAATGTATTAACTACCTTAAGGCAAGCCATCTGTGAAAATCCAAGAATCCGCAGTTTCTTTCTGTTCATACTAAGAATACAAAATACAACATTTTAATAATTATGGCAAACCATTGTTCTTCATAATTAAATACTTTTTGATTGGTGACATGAAATGTTCTTTGGATCCTAGGTTTATCATATTGCTTTCAAATCTTTAATTTAAGCTTAGTATACAGACTTAAAGAAATTGTTGTTCTGCAGGCATTTTTTAATTTTAATCGGTTTGAGAGAAAAGCAAAAGTTGTATAAATGTTACTGCATTTCAAGGTGAGTTAAGGGCAATAATTAATTTAAACTGAACTATTTAATATTTTTACTTTCTTGTTGCATAATTACAGTAAATAGAGAAGGCATTTTATTTCAGTTAAAAATTTTGTGTTGAGATTTCACCATGAATACACGTTTTGAGGGCACCTGAATTCAAAACAAAAGACAAACTCCATGTGTGTGTCTTTGAACAACATAACTCAAAAACGAAAAGCCGGATAAAAACCAAACTTGGTATCTAGGTTCAGTTGTTCCAAAGATTCAACACAAAGATTTTCAAGAAAATCCCCTCAAACCAAAGTATCCTTTACATGCAACATTTTTCTATAAAAATGGCTCTAACGATTTTAATTAAAATACACATATTAAATATATTTACATGACAAAAAATAGATACGATACATCTCGAATATCCTGGGAATAGCGTGACGTCCTCTTTATCCTGAAGGAATTTTGTATAATCTTGTTATAACAGCTGTTAAACCTTAAGCAATTGACGAAAACGTACTGTACAAAAAATTCAGAACTCTTTAAAACACGCAATTTATTAAAAAAAACTTTTTGTGTTATCAGCCATTTCCGAGATATCCGTTTTTAATAGTTCGTTTGATTTTTTCAAGCTCCATTTAACTACAGTGGTTTTATCGGCGGACTTTCCTTTGCAACTTATTGCTTATAGGTAATGGTGTTAACTCGTACTCGCTTGTTCAAACCCAGCGGAAGGCGATGCATTGTTTTCTGGCGTAAAAACCCTTAGCATAGGTTCCGTCGGAAAGTGGTCCCTTATCTTACATTTACGGCACGTAAAAGAAAATCAAGCCTGATAAAGAGGCCTCGGCAAAATTTCCAGTCTTTAACGCCCAGTATAGAATGGGACGCTAAATGGTGAGGCAGTATTTTTAATACTTGAATAATTTCAATTAAATTATATAATATGTAAATTCAATAACAGCCCGCCTTGAAGCAATATGTATGTAATCATTTGTAAAAATGTATGTAACAGTCATTGCAAATGCTTATATTATTGTAAACATGTTCAAAAATGTTATGTGAATACATTACATACTTTAATAATGTAGGAGCTGTGAGAATAGTAAGTTTAAAGTTGCTAACAATGAGGTAACAATGAAGTAACCTTGAGGCAATAATGAGTTTGAGAGTTTGAATGCTACTAGTCATGATTAGAGCAACGAAAATATAAATTTTGTGACAGTTTAAAATTAGCCAATCAACAGCCAGAAAAAAGCTTTAATTAAATGCAGGTATTCTATTGGACTAGAATTAGCCAATCAGAGACTTGAAATACAGAAGCTTACGGGTTTTGACGGTTGAAATATGTTAAGTTGCCTGCAGACCTTGGTAGTAACTGGATGGAAGACGTGTTCTCTAAAGAAATATTACGCATTCATGTGAATCGTAAAATAAGTATACGTGTTAACAAAGTACAAGTTTTTAAATTAAAAAATCTCATAGCTCTTGATATCAGTGTAGTGCTATTTAATTTGTGTCAAGGCTTAATAAAAAAAAAGTGAATTTAAACTTAAAATCTGTGTAAGCCTACATTCTTGTCGCACCACGCCCTGATTAAGAGAAACGTGTCTCTAAAGTAAGACTGAAGCAGCCGAGGCAAAAATAAACATAAATAATATCTATAGAAGCAGTTTAATACCAAAGTTAATATTATTTTTTAAACTTGGAGTGTAACATCAAAACTACATTTACAAATAGGCTTTACATACGCAGTGGCATATTACGTAACAATCTTCTTCAAAATTAACGCCCAAAGCGTGGTGCAAACTTCAACAACAGAACACTTTCTTAAAATGGTTTCCCAAGTGTGGAAATAAATAAATAACTCCAACAACAATAAATTACAACAGTTAAAGAACAATACATCTTCAAGTTGGCGCCCATACGTGGGGCAGTTAAATATAAACAATAACTTCTACATCTTCAAGTTGGCCTCCCAAGGGTGAGGCTAATAAATTACGTAAACAAAATACCTACTTCAGTGGTTCGAATTGTTCAATACTGTTATTCTTTTAAAGCCTATCGACATTCAGTTGTTTCTCGCGATGTCATTGAAACAGTATGGAATTTTAAGGCCAGCATATAGCGTCCAGTTGTTAAACATTTGACTATCGCTGTTCTCTATAACGAAATGTGTAATGTAGTTGTTTCTGCAAAGGTTTATTTGGATTAAAATGAAGTAGATAGAAAAATAAACTTTCGTAAGAATAGTATGTATTCCCACTCTGTCATGTAATTGTAACACATAAGATTTTTTATTGTTGTCGTGTTTATGCAAACATGGAATTTCAAAGCCATATCAGTTTAGCCTACTGTATTCTTGCTATTTTAACCAAAGCCATTAAGAGCAATGTTTTACAACGTAAAAAGTAACAAAGATTTTTCCATGTAAAAGGTAGGTTGGGTTGGTGGGAGGATTTTCTTAAAAATCTTCGTGTTATAGTTTGGTATTTAATGGACTTTTGTTTTTGAGAAAAATTAGATTAAACGGTATAGAACTTTTTGGTGAAATACAACACTTTCTCTATTTATATAGTAGAGAAAGTAGATAGTAAGAAAATGCTGAATCATGGTACCATAGCTTAATGTTGATTTTGTTATTCATTATGTTTTCTCCAAAGAGCGTGCTTGATCACTTACCATCTTTGTTAGATAACAATGTGTTCCTGTTCTTTATTTCATTTGTGTACTTCCTGATATCCGTGTACAAGAACAGGAAGTAGACAAGTCCGAGCATCACTAAATACGTGCTGAATGTCTGAAACAAGAATGACAGTGTTGAGAGAGGAACACATTAAATAGTACATTGCTGTTTTAAGGTAAACTCACCTCAGCCAGTGGTGTACTTTGTAACACGATGTCACTGATGTATATTACCACTCCTAGCGTTACAACAAACACAGCGTACACGCAACTCAAGATGACGGTCAGGTGACTCCTGAAAAAGAAATTCACTCAATATGCTGCGAGTATCTTTTAGAGTGAGGTTTCCAATATCAGAGTGGCAAACAGTTGTTTTGGGGCAACACTTAGCTGTAACTACATTTCAATATGAACGATGTCGATACAGATCTACTTTCTTGTTTGATGGAATCTAAAAACAAGTTTCTCTAGCTGTGTCAACACTTTGATTACTATGGTGCTTTATAATCGCGCAATGGGATCCTAAATATAAACATCACGGATGCACACACAGCAAAAAATATTTGATGTGACACACTTACTGCTTGTGACTACCCTCTAACGTTTATTAGTGGGTATACAAACTAGTCTTACTAAAGCTTATTTTTCTCTCGACTTCATTTTAATATACAGGGTTATTCATAAGTCAGTGTCACATTTGGAAAACATCTTGTGCGTTATGTATGAGACGTGCGAGTCCGAATTATGTATATAGGGAAACAGAAATTCTCCAAGTTTGTGTCACGTGCAGCGCGCATGTTGTGGTGACGCGGTTGGCCGCTAGACGGCAAGAGTGTACAAAATGGCATTCGCAGGTAACGAGAGAGGTTTTGCGTGATGCAAACAGAAGTTACTGTGACTGTTCAGCGGCAATTTCGCACTCGTTTCCACAAGGATGCGCCAGATCGCACGACCATCATGGGGTGGTATGAAACATTGGAGCGCACTGGTTGTCTGGGTCCACCAAAACAACCCGGAAGGCTGGACCGTCAGACGCCACTGTTGCAGGTGTTCATGAGTTGTTTGCGTGCAACCCTCAGAAATAAATAAATCGTGCAAATCTACACCTGGGAATGTCTCAGTCGACTATGTGGTGGATAGTTTGTAAGCAACTGACAGTGAAACCGTACATTGGAACTCCTGCAGGCGCTCACAGATGGTAACAAGGAGGTTCGCACAATTTGCCATCGATATGCAGGCTGCAATGGCAGAAGATGACAGACTCCTCTTCAGCGGCGAAGCAACGTTTCACTTGCTGGGAAAGTGAACTGTCAGAACGTGCGCATTTAGGGAACCCAACACCCACATGTGACAGTCAAGCATGTCCCCAAAGATCGTGTTCTGCGCTGTCAAAGGGCAAGGTTTACGGGCCCTGTTTCTTCGTTGAATCCACAGTGACTGGCATCACTTATCTGGACATGTTAGAACAATGCCTTATGCTGCAACTGGCAGACAGAGTTGACTTCGTTTTCCAACAGGATGGGGCCCCACCCCACTTCCATCGACTCGTGCGCACGTACCTTAACCAGAACTTAGCACAACGTTGGATTGGACGAAATGTGACATTGACTTATGAATAACTCTGTAGATAAACGTATTCAGAAATAGCTACATTACACATTTCGTTATAGATGCAAAGAGAACAGCGATAGTCAAATGTTTAACAACTGGACGCTATATGCTGGCCTTAAAATTCCATACTGTTTCCATGACATCGCGAGAAACAGCTGAATGTTGATAGCACTTTAACAGAATGCCAAGTAATGAAGAATTCGAAACATTACCATATCTCAGAAATGACTTATGCCACAAAAAATTGAAATAAATTGTCTGTTTTAAAGAGATCTACAATATTTGTGTAGTACGTTTTCGTCTATCTCTTGCAGTTTACCAGTTATACAAAATTCCTTTCGAATGGAGAGGACTTCACAGGCTGTTCCCAGAAAATTCAACATGTAGATTTTATTTTTTATGTAAACATCTTATGGCATTTTAATCAAAATCGTTAGAGCCATGTTTTAGAAAATAAAAAGTTTCTAAAAATCTTCCATGTTAAGGGTAGTTTGGGGTAAGGGGGTTTTCTTGAAAATCTTCGTGTCGCATATTTGGAAAGTACTGAACGCAAATACCAAGTTTGGTGTTTATCCGGCCTTTCGTTTTCGTTATGCTGTTCACAGACAAATACGGACCTTTTTCTATTATTACAGCATATTGATTCTGTGTTTCATTTGGATTCAAAACATGCATTTCCGGTGAAATCTCGGTATCGAGTTTTTGCGTGGAATGCAATACTTTCTCTACCTACTATGTACGCGGTAGAGAAAGTAAAAAAATATATCACATCTACATGAGTGAAATTCAGCATATAAACATCGCGTGATGCAGACATAGCAAAGCAAAATATAGGCTTGGGCAGATAAAATCGGCCCATCTCAGTTTATATGGTTTGGAAAGAAATTACATTGGCTATCCTTTCTTCTGCGTGTTCAGTTTCGTTGCTGCTGTTGCTTCTTACAAATGATTGACTATTGTTTATAAACTGTTGTCTTTGCTGTTGAAAAGAGTTTTTTTGTACAGTGAATAAGCATGACTTATTCAATAGCAGAGCGAATATTCACTGTAGAAGCGTACATACAGACCAGCTCTATCAAGAAATCGCCACAATTATTCAGAGGCATATATCCACTTCACCCAGCGAAAGGCAGCATTCAAGATGTGGTGCAAAAATAGCGTCCGACTGAATCCATTACAAATATAACAAGGAACAGAATGCCTTCTGTTCGCACATCTCGGTAATGAAATGATGACTGGGAGTCCTCGAAAGTCTATCACGAGATTGACTCAACAGGTTCATGCTAGTGGAGAACTTGCGGACGTGTGTTGAAGTCTTTACCGAGTGACAGCTGCACAACAAGTGAAGGAGACCGATAGCGATAAACGTGTACATTTCTGCCACTGGTTGTTGAACGTTGTTACAGGTGGTCATATGGACCTGCTGGTGTTTATCATGAGTGATGAGGCTTGGTTTTATCTATCTGGATATGTAAACAGTAGGTATTGGGCGACATAAAGTCCTAACCTATTGTTCGAGCAACCTCTACAGGACCCGAAACGCATTATGGGTCCAATATTCTTCGATGCCACAGTCAACACAGATTCTACTTAACCTTTTGGATGAAATTTATCCTCAACTAACACGAGAGGAGCATAATTAATACTTCTTTCAACAAAATGGGGCAACATGTCACATCTGAGAGGTTATTAACCGTATTTATCAGATTTACTGAAGAGAGGACTGTGATTAAAAGCTTATGGCCACCGCGGTCACCAGATTTGTCGACATGTGACTTTTTTATGGGAGTGCTTGAAGGGAAAATTGTACGTGTAGAGTCCCATTCCATTGATGAACTGAAGGGTAACATCAGGAATTGCATCCGCACTATCTCCCATGAGGAATTTACACGTGCTTTTATGAACCTGTTAGACGTGCACAGAAGTGTCTAGATGTGAAGGTAAATACATAACACATTGATTTATTCATTTTATTCCATTCGAAGTTTGTTTCAAATGAATGTGATAATAGGGGCCGATTTTATCTGCCCAACACTGTACATCAATATTGTCAACATCAACATGGCTGAAGTGAGGCATATAACAACTTAAATATTCTCATAGGACTTTAGATAAAAACATGGTAATGAATTTTGAAGGGGATGTTGCTAGAGAAGAGAAACTTTAACGTCCAAACACACATTATTGTCTAACTTCATAAAATATGCAAATAATCTCAGTTGATTACATATATTTAGCAAAGTGGGTAATTAGTAGGCATTTTTCTCACTAGGTAGTATATACACTGCGTAACGAGTTGAGGTAACTATAGTTCAGCAACTTAGAAAAAATAAACCCTTGGAAGGGGTAACTCACCTGGTCATATATTCCACCTCTCTAATTGCCTTGGGCGGCCATGCCTCTAATCGCTGCTTAAGCACCATACGCCATAATTTCGCCTAGCCCGTGTTTTGTTTTATTCTCACAAAATCGTTTATCACAGCACTGTTGAAACTATCCAACTGTAGAAGCTGGACTAAAGACACAAGAGCATTGTAATAAAAACGTTGTGTTTGTAAATTGCTGTGACAGGCAACGTGCAGCGGGTGTGAAAACAAATGTTTGCATATAACTAGCGATAGCATTTCGCATACATGCAGTATTATCATGGGATATCTTCCAAAAGTTAATTCACATTTTGTAGGGTATTTTATATCCCTTACTCCCCATCTATCTCTTCAAGAAAAAGCATCCTCGTGGTTGATTTTCATAGTACAAATTATTTCAGTTGAAATTTTACAAAGAAAACTAGAGGCTTTAATTTTTTTACAGGGAGACCAATCACACATTATCATCATCTCGAAACTGTGCTCTTTAACATACTCTTACAGAACTGGAATAAGAATTTTAGTTTTTGAGTTATCACGATGTAAACAAAACCGTATTAAAATTTTCTATACTATAAAATTACTGTGTTCACAACAGTGACGTGACGCTTGTTTCCCGTGTATCAGCCCACTTCCTCTTTAAGACCTCATTGTGTAGCTCAGTGGCTGAAGGCAAAACACAAGCAGAGTGAGGGCGATTTATCCCTCCTGAATAGTCGCGTAGACCGAGGGATTTTACTAAGTTGTTATACTATTGTTCCGATAAGCGATACCAGTGCACATGCGGTGAATGATGTCACCCAGACTCGGTAACCGTCTTCGCCACTCTAATAACCCTTAATGGGTAACTAGTTACTGTCTCCATTACTTCTGTAACCATTACGCTGTTTTCTGCTCATCTCTATACCAGCGGCAGAGATAAACATCGAAACCATTAAAGTTCTGTGCATGTATGTACGAGGGCAAGTTCCACTACATTGTATTTATGGAACTTTTATTATACACAAGTGAAAACTCTGCTGTTAAATTATTTTTAACATAATTTCTATTTACATTCAGACATTTGTCATACTGCTTCACAAGCTTTGAAATCTCTTCTGGTAGAACTCTGCTGCCGTAATTGCAGCCACCCTATGACTCTCTCTTTGAGTCCACATCCGTTTCAAATCGACGTGTCCCAAGACATAGTCACTTAGAGTGACGCTGGATGATCGAAAACCTGCCCCTTGAACTGTTGCAGAGGATAAGATTTTGAGTGCGTCCAGCAGTATGCGGCTGAGTATTATCATGGAAGACAACAGCTTCAGAATTTGTGCCTCATTCCAACAATACACCTTGCTTGCCACAAGGAAAACAGAAAGTTGTCATGAGCGTTTTTGTTGAAAGCGTTTAGAGACTTATTGTGATTTTGTAGGGGATGTCGTTGACTGTCATTTTGTTTCGATGTTCACGTGCCGAACCCACCTCTCATCTCCCGTGACAAATTGGTCGAGAAAGCTTTCACCATCACTGTCGTAGAGTTGAAGAAATGCCAGTGTTGCTCCTATCCTCATGTTTTTTTTGGGGGGGGGTCTTCAGACACAATTTTCGGCACAAAACTTGCTATAGGCTAGCCTTTGTGTCAGCACTTCATACAGAAAGTGCTGCTGACTTGAAGGAAATACTCATGGAGTTCTGAAACTGTGAGGCGGCGATTCTTTCTGACCACATCATCCACATTTGCAGCAGACGGTCGATGGGCATCCATCTTGGAATTGACGACACAATACTCTCACTCATAATATTTCTGTGCACTACATATACTGCTTCTGCACAAACCTGTTCTGTTGAAGTCAACCTCACATTGACACTGACAGGAGCTATTGAACCAAGCGAATCAAGAACAGTGCTGCTACAGTTTCTCCTGTTCGTTAATGATGAGACCGGAACTTATTTTCCGAATTGCGCGAGGAATAGTTTGACTATTTTCATGCTTAAATCTATTTAGATAAAGTAACCATCTAAAAATACGTAGCAACTAATTCAAGTGAGTTTTTATCAGTACTTCCTGAATTAAAAACGATTTTGCTAATAGAGCTAGCTTTAATAACTGTTTTAAATTAGGGCGTTTTTAATGGCATAAAAAAGTTAACATTTTGTGTAGCAGTTTACTTCGAGTCAGCTACAAAGTTCTTTTGAGACAGAAACATGGAGTTCTTCAGTGTCTGAGATCTTCTAATGTTTGCCTTCTCAGAGCAAAGCAAAAACCCCAGAGAAAAGTTTATTCAGAAAATTCCTCCCAAATGTGTTACAGCAATGCAAATGTCTTTATCAGTATTATGTAGCAAAATATCACAAAAACCCATACTCAACTATATAGTTCTGTTACACAGAAATATATGATTACCTGAACATTTTGACTTTTTCTTCTGGAGGAGTAGGTGGAGGGTCAATGTTTTCTTTTTCCCTTTCATCCAGTACATCAGGAATGGCTCCAAGAGACTCTATTACAGTCAACTGGCTCTGGTCAGGGATACCAATCTCTGAACTAGACAAGTCAAGTCCTTGGTTCACGTAAACAAACTGATGTGAGATAGGTTTCTGTACTTGCAGCGATGAGAAGAGGTCCTGCGGACTTTCAGCAGTGCTGTTTTCAGCAGCATTTCTCTTTTGTTGACTGCTATAGGGCGACAGTATAGCAGGCACTGCCGAGTAAACAGAAAAAAAGGTTTTAGCTTCTGTTGAAACAGATGGCAAGATAAAACCACAGAAAAAATATTCAAGTGTATTTAGGAAAATTATTAAAAAAAATTACTTAATAAACCTTCAGTGAAATATTAGGGAAATGTGGTGATATGAACGATATAAAACCCCTCTAAAGTAACTCAAACTTCCCTACTTACTTATTTGGGTTTGAAGTCATTAAAAAATCTTCCTTATTTGTAATAAAGTGGCAAACATAGCCCCAGATTGAAATTTGGTGACGGATATAAAAAAAGGAACCCCTAACCTCCCAGCTTTCAATTCGTAAACATTATGTAGCTTGCGACCATCTGGAAGAATAGGGCTTTTCTGGTGAAAGAATTATCAAAATCGGTTGAATGTGTTTTTTTTTAATTAACACAGACACACGCAATTTTTCTCCATGTATAAAATTTTATATGTATTGCGACGGAGCGCATGGAGTTACCCCCGGTGCCTAGGTGGAGCTTCCGGCCGGCCCTTCAGAACAATGACTCGCGCAACAAGCTCATTAGGTGCTGCCTCCCCGAAGTTAAGGTAATTACTGCTCCAGAAGGTTACTTTCGGCAGGGTCGAGTAGCTTTGTATGCAAGGCCTATTATAGGGGCTACTCTTGATCGGACAGTTAGTTAACAAGTTACAAAGAGTTTTCGCATTTACAAGTTGAAAGTGGACAGTGCCGAATACAATTCAGTCGTGAGATGTGATTCGACAGTTCAGTTGTGTTCTGTTGTAATGCATTTTGTTACGTTAAGTGATAAGTAAAGTGTGTTCCGCAGCAACTGGTGTTCTCATTTGTTACATTGCATATGTATAAATCTTGCATCAACAACAACTATTTTCTACTCCATGGCATTCTCAACTAAAAGTCAAGGTCTTCTTCGCCCCATGGGAAATGTGCCCCTTGCTATGCTAAGACATTATTACACCATCATGATGGGCTCCCCATACTTGAGCCATGCTGTAAGAGCACTTCTCAGCAACAGCTACAGAGAGAAGTGGATAGGGAAAGAAGGGCCTGTTGCATGGTCAGCGCGATCGCCCAACTTGACGGCGCTTGACTTCTTTCTCTAGGGCCATGTAGGAGTATCATGTATGACACCAGGGAAGATTTGATTGTGCGTATGGACGAGGCGATTGACTGCACATGTTGGAGAGGGTTCGGCAGTCAATGGAGCGACGGCATCGTGAATGCATTGTCGACTTTTGTGAATTGATTTTTAATTTAATTTTAATTTTTCTTACAACAATAAAATATGTAACGTCTGGATCTTGTGTACTCAATCTCGTGGCTCCTAAACACTGCATCAGCCAACATTCGTTGTGTGACAAAAATCTTATATGTTACATACACACGACTCTCTCTACCCTCTCTCGTTTATTTGTGGCTATACAAAGTATTCTTACGAAAGTTTATTTTTGTATCTAAGCAATTTTAATCCAAGTAAATCTTTACAGAAACAGCTACAATACACATTTCGTTATAGATACAAAGAGAACAGCGATAGTCAAATGTTTAACAACTGGACGCTATATGCTGGCCTTAAAATTCCATACTGTTTCCATGACATCGTGAGAAACAACTGAATGTTGACAGGACTATAAAAGAATGTCTAAGAATTGAACAATTGGAACCATTAATAACCGATATCTGAGAAATTACTATTTTAATGAAAATTGCTATAGCCGTTTTTTAGAAAATAAAGTATTTCGAAAAATGTTCAATGTAAATGGTAGCTCTGGGGAGGGGGCATCTTCTTGAAAATCTTCGTATCGCATTTTTGGAAGGTACTGAACTTAAATACGAAGTTTGGTATTTTTCTGACTTTTCGTTTTTTAGTTATGTTCACAATCTCACACACAAACATGGAACTTTTCTAAAAATGCCTTTTTGGATTAAGGGGTCCCAGAACACGTATTTTTGGTGAAATCTCAGTATAGAAATTTTGGTGGAATGCAATACCTTCTCCAGCTACTATGTACTGGTAAAAAAAAGTCAGCAATAAAACATACCCTTGCTTATAGTCTTTGTCTGTCGGGAATAACACTGCTTTTCAATGGTGAAAGAATTATCAACATCGAATTGGTATTTTTCGAGATTACCACCCCTCCACACACACATATTTTCTGTTAATGTTATGATTACCGAAAACAATAGCAAATAAAACAATGAAGCTTGCTTTACAGCTCACTTGTATATCGTACCTGTCTTTTTAATTAATTCGTTTTGCATTGATTGTGTACACACTCACCATGATGGACGTAGTCTGGAGTAATTGGTAGTTCTGGGAGTTTACTAGTACTTGCACTGCTATCAATACTTGCATGCGGTACTGCTAGCTGCAACACCATCTTCTGTCCATGCCGGATCCCTGACAATCACACATTTCCTTTAATAAACTCGATGTAATTGATTAATGCTCAAAAAATTAGTTGAGAGCCCTTAAAATAAATATTTACTCCACACATTTGATCAATTCACTGTTTCAAATGCATTTTCAGAAGAAAAACAAAGGCAATTTTATATCTATCAATTTTCATCTTCCAGAATGTTTCTAATGAACATTTATTTTCAGTGACACGTTTAGTGGCATCAGAATCCCCAAATATTTTGTCTTCATCAGCCACTATAATTAATCAAACATCACCAACCATCATTATTATTGCCCATCAATCATAAGTCTTCGTCAGTCAGTCATCATTGTCAATCACCACCATCAGTCACCATCATCATCAATAATCTCAGTCATCAGACACTATCATTATCGATCATCAATAATCATCTATCATGATTGTTGTGTTGTGTCTACCAAAGGGTAAGGTAAGAGAAGGTTTAACTCCACCGGGCGAAGACACTACCTGCTCGCACCGAGCGCTTCCTCAAGTGAGGTGGCTCAAAGTTATTGAACTGGGTTCGTCATCCCCGTACGATGGAGCACAAGTGGCCTGCTAGGGTCAAGGCTCCACTTGACCGGTGTGAGGCACGCTGATGGATAAATCGAGCTCAAACACAGCATGGGATCGTCAAGTCGCCGAAGCGAGGTCCCTACGGAAGGTTTGGAATCGGAAGATCGTTAGTTCGGGTAAGAATGTTATTTACATAATGAGTAGACTGTATTCCTTTTCAACAGCCCGCCACGGTAGTTACTAACAGTGACCGTATGGTTCTGACTAACCATTTTTTTCCAGTGGAGGAAAAATACTTTTGCGTACTATCCCCATCTAAGATGAGAGTGTGGGATTCCACCTCGGCGTGAAGCCGAGGCTATACCCACTAAAAAAACCTCCATCGGAGGGAAAAGTCATGGTAAGGTGAGGCAGTACCGCTCTTGCACCTGCGGATTCAAAGGAAAGGAAATGTTTGCCAGCCATAGGCTAAGGCCAAGGTGTGGAAGGAGGCCGGACGTAACCATGACCGAAGCCCTAGTTGCGCCCTGGCGAAATTTTGGGTGATGGTTTTAGAGTATTCTGGAAGGCGTCATGGCGCTGCGTCCTACGATATTACTGGTGTTGGGCGTCACAAGCAGGCACTTGTGCGCGAGTCGTTGGATCTGAGCCAATGGCTGCGTCCCTTGAACAGATATTTAATACATGCAAGTATATAAATACATATTTATACCGATTTGATTAGTAATTAATCAGGTTAATCTATATTCCTTAGCTATTACTTATGTGAATATTCTAAGGTACACATACTTAGGATTGGGGTAACTATTTATAGAATTAATTTGCTCCGCCAGGTGGCGTCGTCTCTTATCATTAGCTAGAATGCTTAATTGTATTTGTTTGTAATTTTATTTTTCGCCCTAAATGGCGTCGTCCTTAATGTTGTCCAAATCATTAACCATAACTATGCTGGGTCATATAGAGTGCACACCGGCGGGCAGTCTGCCTACAGTTGCAGGTGCGAGCTAGTGCCACTTGCGGGGGGGACCCTTTCCCGGGAGCGCCTTGACTCAGAGAGCAAGGACTTCGAGGCCACCAATTGTCACGTCGTGAAGCTGTAGTCATGGGGTTATAATGGGTATATTCCCAACGTGTCAAGATACGCTTGAATGTCGATTTCGGGCTCCCCGAGGCTTAGGGTTCTGTCAAACAGTGACAATGGTCTTTTGTGCTTGTTGTAGTTGGTTTCATATGAACCTAATTCTTGAATGAGTCTTTTTGTGTTCTTTTCCTTGCTTTTATAGAGGCTGAAGCTTAAGCTCTTAACGTATTCTTCAACTGAGTGTAATTTTAGTTCCTCGTGTAGGAGATATGCCGGCGCTAGCGGCGGTTGTTTAGTAATTATTCGTATTATTCTATTTTGGACTGTTTGTATTTTATGCATATGTGTTTTGGCCGCGTAGCCCCAAGCTGGGGCTGCATACGTCAGTATTGACCTTATTAGTGTTTTATATAGGGTTAGCCCCATGTTTATTTTCAATTGGTTATTTATGTTAAAAATTGGGTATAGTCTGTTTAGTTGACCATTGGCCTTGGCTCTGACTTTCGCAATTTGCTTATTCCAGGTCAGGCCTTGGTCCATGTTGAGACCTAAGTAGGTTACTTGGTCCTTCCATTCTATTCTTTCGCCTTGATAGTTGAGAGGCTGGAGAGCATGTTTATCTTTACGGTGAAATGTTCTTTTAGTGAATATTATTGCTTGAGTTTTTCTAGGATTTACTTTGATCCTCCATTTGGTGAACCAAGGTTCTAGTGTGTTAAGCGCATTTTGCAGTCGTAAATGTATAATTCTCGGTTGTGTTGACTGCGTGGTTATCCCGGTGTCATCTGCGTAAATGTATTTGTTTGTTCTTACCAATACTGACATATCATTTATGTATAAATTAAACAGCTTCGGTCCCAATAGACTTCCTTGTGGGACTCCGGCCTTGATTGTTTTGGTGCTCGATATCGCTTCCTCTACCGACGTGTGGAAGCGCCGGTCGCAGAGGTAGTCCCTAATGAGGGCTATAGCGGAGTCAGGGAAATTGTAGTGTTTTAATTTCTTTAAGAGTCCGGCGTGCCATACTTTATCGAACGCGCGTTCAACATCTAGGTAGATGGTGCCTGTTGATTTATTCGTGTTGTAGCCTTTAGTGTTTTCCTCCGTCATCCTGAGGAGTTGCAGGGTTGTTGAGTGTTGGGTTCTGAACCCAAACTGTTCAGGCATAAGTATACTTTGCTTGTGTATATGTTTATTAATTCGCTTTAGTATCATTTTTTCAAGTACTTTACTTAGCGTGTTCAATAGGCTTATTGGCCTGTAATTTATTGGGAGTGTCAAGTTTTTGTTTGCTTTCGGGAATAGCAGTATTTTGGCCTCTTTCCATACAGGGGGGAACCGGCCATGTTCTAGTGTGTAGTTAAATATTTTGGCCAGTGCTTTTAAAGCTCTGATTGGTAGATTCTTCAGAATCACATTTGGATTTTCTCTGGTCCAGGTGCTTTTCTTGTGGGCAGGTGTTTAATAATCCTCCCTATTTCGCCTGGGCTAGTTTTTCGCATTTTATTGTGCGTAGGCTCTTGTCCTATGTTATTAGCTTCGTTTTCTGTTTCTGTGATAAAATTGTCGTGTCCTGCCGTTTGGTTCGGGGAGAACACATTTTCAAGCGTGACCGCAAAGGCTTCTGCCTTGGCCCGGGGAGTTTCCGCAATGACGTTATTAATTTGTAACGGAGGTATATTGGTTCGAGTGCGCGTTAGGCATTTTGCTATTCGCCAAACTGTGTTTTGTTGCGAGTTTAGGTTTTCTAGGGTGTTATCCCATTGGTTTTGTATGTAAGTTCTCGCTCTTTCTTGTGCTCGATCTCTTGCTTGGTAATATTCTGTTCTGTGTATTATGTTTCGCGTTTTTTGCCATTTGCGTCTGGCTCTGTTTTGTGCTTGTTGCAGCATTTTTACGTCTTTCGGGAATTTGGCGTTTGTGGAGCGTGGCTGTGTAAGCGGTACGATGCCGTGGTGGCCAGTTTGATTGCGGTTTATAATCTATCTATCGCAGTGTCGTGTTCATTTGCGGAGTTAACCTCTAGGTCTGGTAGGTAGTAATCTACCGTGTCTTTAAAGGTATCCCAATCTACTTCATTGTAGTTATGCCTTAATGGCGCTGGTTTAAATGCTACTGGTGCATTAATTGTCATCAGAACCGGTAAATGGTCTGATGTAAGCTCCTGTAAGACTTCTAATTCTATATTGTAGCGAATGTTATTTAATAGCCCAATGTCCAGAATATCTGGCGTGCAATTTGGTAAATGTGGTACAAAAGTGGGCTCTTTCGGCCCTGAGATTAAATAATTTCGGTTATTGATGTAATTTAATAGCTTAGTGCCTTGAGCATTGGGGTTCCTGCAATTCCAGAGATAATGCTTGCAATTGTAGTCCCCGGCCGCAATGACCCGTGGTCCTAGATTCATTATTTTATTTAAGTCGTCTGTGTCAACGTTCCCAGGGGGATTGTACACTGACGCTATCACAATTTCAGAGTTATCTATTTTAAATTTTATTGCCCTTGTTTCAGCATGCGATAGGGTGGGGGATTGAATTTGATAATGATCAATGCTTACCCCCTCCTCTTCGGTCGCGATCATTTCTGTAGATTTTATAGCCCGGAACAGATAGGCGATCGGTGTTATTGATATGTGTCTCTGATAGTAGAGTTACTTGTATTGAATATGTTTGCAGAAAATCTGCTAAATGTTTGGTCTTTTTCCTAATACCGTTGCAGTTCCATAAAATTAATCTTAACGTGTCCGAACTAGCCATGACCACAGTCTTCGAAGATTTGTCAGAAAGTCGGTGAGGTAATGAGCTATGATTGCGTCATCTGTTCCGAAATGTCTAATCGTGTCACAGAGCTTTTTGATCACGGTATGAACTTTATTGAGAGAAACGTTTTTTGTGGACTTGCCTAGTGACTTCACTAGTGCGTCCATTGCCTTGCCTGCATCTTTGTGCGCTGGTCTTTTCCGTTGGGGAGCGACTTTGCTGCCTGGTTAGGCCCGACAGCCTGCAGTAAGGGACCTACAGCTAATGGTGGAGGGTTGTCCTGACTTTCGCGAGGGTGTCGCTCGTCGCTGGTTGGTTCGGCCTCATCAGTGAGCTGAGGTTCCCCAACCACTGGTGGCTCAGGCTCTGGGGCTGGTCGCGTCCTACCTTTGCTGTCCCTAATGAGCCACTCAGTCTTTTTCGTGGTAACCTCCGCGTAAGTGCGCGTTCTTCCTATCTTTGGGGGATTCTTTGGAGGTTTTCCACTGGGCAAGGTCTTTTTCTTGCATGCTGCTTGATATGTTCGGCAACCGCGCCAGGTTGCTCCATGGCCCTGAGCGCCACATAAAAAGCATAATCGGTCCTTAGGTGGAACCGTGCATGTCCCTGAGAAATGGGGTCCTGTACATTTGGCGCAAGTGGGGTTGGGGGACCTACATTCTCTTCTCACATGCCATAACGTTTGGCAGTGTGAGCACTGTTTTGGCTCTGTGCCGGTCCTATACTCCTCTACGTGTACTCGGAAGTGTGCCAAATAGCGGAGGTCGAGAATTTTCCTATTTTCAGTTGTGTCCTGGAGTTCAATTAAGAACATCGGCACGGGACCCTATATCTGTTGCGCCGCCGCATCTGAACGGCCCTGATTGCTTCGAAACCGCATTGAGCCAGGTCTTCTACGACTTCTGCACCGGAAACTTCGGCGTACAGCCCCTTAACGACATAGCGTGCGGTTCTATTCTCGGGTTGCTCTAAAAGATAGTGCTGTACGCCTCTGTCCTTGAGATGCTTAGCCACAGTTTGGTAAGTCTCAAGGTTGAACGTCTTGATACAAAAGTCTCCGGAGTTTCTAGCTACATTCACAGAGTAATGATTATTATTCAGGTGGTGTGTCTTGTCTAGGTCTCTGATTAGCTGGTGGAATGTCGTGGCCTGGTTCTTTCCTACAAAGATTGGCGCTACGTTGGACCTCCTGTCCTGCATGAAATCGGAGGGTTCCTGTCGAACCGTCTGGTCCTGCGTCCTTAGAAGTGCCAGGTTTTGGCGAGGACGGTATCACAGGAGTAGGTGTTTGAGTAGAAGTAGGTGTAGGAATAGGAACCATTCTCTGCGTCCTTGGGCCTATTCATTTCACATCCGTGGTGATTAAGGCATAGTTCCCTGCGCCAACTACCCGTGGCGCCATCTGGTTTATTGAGGTTGAGCTACTTAATCCTTAGTGCTGTTGTGGCGCGTACCTTAACTAACTGCTACTTGCATTGTATGCAGGTTGCTTATATTCTAGCACCTTTGTGGCGTGTGTCAAAGAGTTGTTCACTATGTACAATCTGTGGTGAACTTAGTCGTTTTGTGGCGGTTTGCCGCTACAGCCATCATCAATAATCGCCAATCAATCACCATCATGTATCTATCATCACCGACCAGCACAATCAATCATTATCAATTATGGTCATAGTATATTCTCCAATTCATCGAGAAAATTCTTAGAATCTAAGTGTATTGATAGAAGTTTAGCAATGAAGGGAGAGACACTCTAGTGGACTTGGTCTTTGTTAGTTACCACATCAACTATCAGGTCCACTAGTGACAGCAAAGCTCCAATTGCGTGCACCTCAGGTTTTGCGCAAGTCATTATACATATCATTGTAGGTGAACTTTGGATAGTGATAGCGAAATGTTTAAAAACGGGTCGCTATATACTGGTCCTCAAATTCCACTCCATGACATCAAGAGAAACAGCTCAATGGCGACAGTACTTCAAAAATGACAAAGTAGTGAAACATTCAGATAAATAATAACGGATAAATATATTAATTGGTGATTAGAGTGAGCTAAAAGGCCAATCAATAGCAAGTGAAATATCACGTGGCTACGTTTACAATTGTGGTTACATGATTTCTTCAATATGAGGGTTGAAACACAACATTTTAACGAATATATCTAAGCTAGGAAAGAATTCACTGAGTAGATACCCTGAGAGGAGTTGGTCCGCCGTGTAGAGCAATAATTATCGTTAACTCTGCGGTCTGTTACGGTTCGCCACAGACACCTATAAAGAACGAGAGAGCGTAACTGATTGCCAATTATTGTGTAAAGAATTATCAACTCACTCAGCTCGCCGTTTAACAAATCCAATATTCCTTCTAAGCAAAACCACTGTGTTCTCAATAGCCTAGGGCGTACAAAAACCCTGATGTGTTGCATTCACAGGACTTTCTCTTCTCACTGTTCCAGAAAATATTCTTACAAAAGCTTTTTCTTCTATTTCATGTAAATCGAGATAAACATTTGTAGAACTTGTTTTATTACATAATACTTCCTTGTAGGTAAAACGGGAATAAAGTAGGCTTAAGGGAACTGAGAGCTCGAGATGCTTCTCAAACTGGATTTTTCATTTTCTGTGGGACAAACATTTTAAAATCTTCAGCTTTAAAATGATATATATCAGCGACTTTATTGACCAATTTGCCAGTTTAAACATGGCGGCGCATAGCCACGCCCATTGTATTGTTTCTTTCTTCTCAATTTCCCATAACTTGTTTTTTCCATACTTCAGCTGCACTTTTCTAAAAAAGTATTAAATATATCTACACAAAATATTTACTGGATATTATTGAGAATATGCTTCACTAGTTTTGATTTTTAAATAAAATTGAGAATAGCAAACTGTTATGAAAAAAAATCACTTGCCCTTTTATGTTGAATTATTTTTACTTTCTTTACTACGTAGAGTAAGTAGATGAAGTATTGCATTCCACCCAAAAATTCGATACCGAGATTTCACCGGAAATATATGTTTTGAGGCCTCTTGAATCAAAAAAAAGCATTTTTGGAAACTTGTCCGTCTGTGTGTGTGTGTCTGTCTGTGAACAGCATAACTCAGAAACGAACAGTCGGATAAACACCAAACTTGGTATTTAGGTTCAGTATCTTCCAGAGATGTGACACGAAGGTTTTCAAGAAAATTCCGCCACCCCAGATTACCCTTTACATGGAACATTTTTCGAAAATTTTCTCAAAAATGACTAACGATTTTGATTAAAATGTCATATGTTTAAGATATTTTCATGACAAATGAAATGTATATCTCGAATTTTCTGGGAATGTCTCCAAAAGCATTCTTCATTGTGAACGACTTTTGCATGACTGGTAAACCATAAGAGATAGACAACATTTTACTACACAAAAAATGTAGATCGCGTTAAAATACACAATTTATGTCATATACATTTTTTTTTCGAGATATTGCTTCTTATTCCCTTAAATTTTCAATACTTAATTTCTCAAATGGGAATTCATTATTCATTTTTTTGTCTTGGATATGCAAAGAGTATTAATCTGTGGCAAAGAGAATGGTGCTGCACCTAGCAACCAGCTATTAAGAGATATGTCTATGCTTAAAGGCTACTGTATTTCTATATTGCCCTTGCAACTACCAAACAAGGGGAACATAGTACGCCTTAAGCGATAGTCAAATGCTTTTGGAACTGGTCGCTATATGTAAAATGTAAAAATGTTTATGACATATATTGTGTGATTTAACGAGATCTACATTTTTTATGTAGTAAAATTTTGTTATCTCTTGCGGTTTACCAGTTATGCAAAAGCTATGCACAACGCCTAATCTATTCAAGTAGAAAGCGCAACGGCTTGTAACATTTGGTTATTTTGTTAACACAAAAACATTTAGCAATAGTTTTTAATGATGGTATAATGATTTTTTTATGTCCTGGACATGCAAATAGAATGGAATGCTCCACATAGCAACCAACTCTTAAACGATTTAAGTATCTCTTAAAGCCTACCATATTCCCCTTGCACCTACAAGAAAATTAGCAATAAGATTAACATCTCGATTAACATGAAGCATATGGAGAATAAGCGTTAGTAAAAATAGTTTGTACAAGAGTAGAGAAAGTCATGTGAGTGTAACACATCTATTTTTTTTGTTCTGGTAATGCAAAGAGAATGGAATGCTCCACATAGCAACCAGCTCTTAAAACATTTGACTATCACTTAAAGCCTACCATATTCCCCTTGCATCTACAAGAAAATTAGCAATAAGATTAACATCTCGATTAACATGAAGCATATGGAGAATAAGTGTTTGTAAAAATAGTTTGTACAAGAGTAGAGAAAGTCATGGGAGTGTAGCACATCAGATTTTTTTTACTCTCGATGGGTTAAAGCTATTGGAAAAATAGTTATTTTGTTCACGGTATACAATTATCTTTTATGTGTTTTTATGTGATCATAGAAACAAAATAATAGTCGAAAATTGTCTTATTGCTAATTTTCTTGTAGATGCAAGGGGAATATGGTAGCTTTTAAGTGATAGTCAAATATTTTAAGAGCTGGTTGCTATGTGCAGTATTCCATTCTGTTTGTGTTTCCAGGACATAAAAAACGAATAACGAAAAAGTATAAGTATTGGCAAATTCAAACAAATAACAAGGAATATCTCGGAAATGGCGCACTCCACTAAAAGAAAGTATATGACATAAATTGTGTGTTTTTAGGAGATCTACATTTCTTGTGTAGTAAAAGTCTATCTCTTACGGTTTGTGCAAAAGGCATTGAGAATGAAGAGGACTTTTGGGGTCATTTTCAGAAAATTCAAGATATACATTTCATTTTTCATAAAAATATCTTAAACATATGATATTTTAATAAAATAGAGCCAGTTTTGAGAAAATTAAAAATTTCTAAAAATATTCCATGTAAAGGGTAATCTGGGGTGAGGCGGTTTTGTTAAAAATCTTTGTGTCGCATCCTTGAAAGATATTATACTAAAATACCAACATTGGTATTTATCCGACTTTTTGTTTTTGAGTTATGCTGTTCACAGACAAACTCACGGAATGTTCCCAAAATGTTTTATTTGGATTCAGGGGCTTCAAAACATGTATTTCCGGTGAAATATCGTATAGAATTTTTTAGTGGAATGCACTACTTCCCCTACTTAGTATACGTAGTAGAGACAATAAAAAAACAAAAGAAAGAATAACGACTTCCCATTTGACAAAGTGTGCTGGAATATTCAAGCAAAGAAGAAGGAATATCTCCGAAATGGTTAAGTCCACAGAACATTTATTTCACATACATTCTGTGCTTTAACGAGATCCACATTTTTTGTGTAGTAAGATTTTGTCTATCACTTACCAGTTATACAAAATTCCTTGCGAATGAAGTGCACTTACAGCCTGTTCGCACAAAATTCAACATATGCAACTTATCTCTCATGTAAATATGTTGAACATATGTTGTATTTAAATTAAAATTGTTATAGCCATTTTTGAGAAAATAAAAGTTTTGGTAAAAACGTTCCATGTAAAGGTTAGTTTGGAGTGGGGGGATTTTCTTGAAAATCTTCATGTCCCATCTTGGAAGGTACTGAAGTTAAATAAATATTAAGCTTGGTATCCGGTTTTTCGTTTCTGGAGTTATGCTGTACACAGACACACACACACACGTGGAGCTTTTCTAAAATATTTTTTGGGGGGTTTAGGGGGCCTCAAAAGATATATTTCCAATAAAATCTCGACATCGATTTTTTCGAGGTGGAATACAATACTTCTGTACTTACTATACGTAGTAGATAAAGTAAAAAGTATGAATATTTGCAAATTGAAACCAGTAACAAAGAACATCTCGGAAACGCTGAACGCTAAAAACTTTTATTTAAAATAAATTCTGTGTTTTAACGAAATTTACATTTTTTGTGTACTAAGATTTTGTCTATTTCTTACTGTTTACCAGTTATACAAAAGCCATTCACAATGAAGATGAATTTTCCCAGAAAATTCAAGATATGCATTGTATTTGTCATATAGATAACTTAAACATAATGTATTTTAATCAAAATCGTTAGTCATTCTTGAGAAAATAAAAAATTACGAAAATTTCTCCATGTAAAGGGTAGTTTTGGGGTGGGCAGATTTTCTTGAAAATCTTCGTGTCACATCTTCATTTTTTAGTTCTGATGTTCACAGAAAGACATACCACTCACGGACCTTTTTCTAAAAATGCTTTTTTTTATTCAAAATGTATTTCCAGTAAAATGTAGTGTAGTTTTTTTTTTTTTGTAGAATACAATATTTCCTCTCTTATAGGCAAGTTTAGTAGAGAAAGTAAAAATATTGTACAATATACATGTGCTAATTGTATAAAAGAAACTCAACTTCGTCTGATAATTTTAAACTTTTCCCCAGTTCTGTTACTATTAGCAATACAAAGGCATGAACGTTCTTCACAGCAAGCTGACACGAATAGCTATGGATTGAGACGAGTGCAAGTTCCTTGTCAATTTAAACTGTCACCACTTTCTTATTCCTAGTTCTAAACCGCCATTATGCACGCCATGAGCTTTTTGCATTGTTTCGTTCTTTCACCTAATTGTATGCAATTTCTTTCTCCGCGTCGAGTCATTCTACAGAACGAGGAAGTAAATTAACGGGTAGCATTTTACAGAAAACATAGAATTTCTCCCATTCTGTGGTATTCTAATGTGTTACATTCACACAACTTTCTCCACCCTCTATCTTTTATCAATGGATGTACAAATTGTTTTTACAAAAGTTTATTTGTCAATCTATTTCAATTTAATCGAGATAAACCTTTACAGAAACAGTACATTACACATTTCGTTATAGATACAAAGAGAACAGCGATAGTCAAATGTTTAACAACTGGACGCTATATGCTGCCTTAAAATTCCATACTGTTTCCATGACATCACGAGAAAGAACTGAAAATCTACGGAACTAAAAAAGAATGACAAAGTATATTGAATAAATCGAAACATTAATAACGGATATCTCGGAAGTGGCTGATGCCACAATATAAGTTATTTGAAATAAAATGTGTGTTTTAAAGAAATAAACATTTTTATGTAGTATGTTTTCGCCTAACACTTAAGGGTTTCAGTTATACAGGGTTATATAGGGTCTTTCAACAAGAGTGTCCTATCTTTGAACTTAAATAAAACACGTTCTATAAGTGATAGAGGTTTATTTCTTTTTTATTTTGGAATATAATGTCATTACGTGTGGAAGAGAACATCAGTTAAGCGACCGCTGCGTTGCGCGTATACGGTTGACCCAATTTTCAATGACAGAAGAACGTAAATTAGGTCCAACCTCACCAATAACACACGTGATGTTATTCCTAGGATCATTTACTGTTTCTGGCTTGTTGACATAAACTCGAAATTTAACATAACCCCAGAAGAAGTAATCCAAAGGTGTTAAATCACATGAACTCGGGGGCCAGTTAACATCATCACCACGGGAAATGACGAAACCTCTGAACTTCTCCTTCAAAAGATCGATTGTTTCGAGAGCAGTATGACATGTAGCACTATCTTGCTGGAACCAGATGTTTCTGAGATCCATACCATCCAATTGAGGCCAAAAATAGTCCCTTGTAAGAGCCCGGTATCTTTCTGCATTGACAGTTAGAGCTTCTCCATCTTCATCTTGGAAAAAATATGGACCAATGATTCCACCATACCAAAATGCACACCACACAGTAACCTTTTGGGGATGAAGTGGTCGTTCTTGAATCTGCATTGGATTGGGATTGCTCCAATAGCGGCAATTTTGTTTGTTAACATAACCATCCATCCAAAAGTGGGCTTCGTCGCTGAAGATGATTTTTCGACAAAAATCCGGGTCAGCTTCCAATTGCTCCATAGCCCAGTCAGCGAATACACGGCGCAACCTACGGTGCTTGAGTTAACACCATTTTGTAAGCGTGAAACTTCAAGTCCAGATGCATAATTCGCCAAGTTGTGATCGGCGAAAGCCCAAATTCTTGCGCTCGACGAGCAATTGATTTGTTTTCATTCTCGCGTACACTCTCACGAACGGCGCCTATGTTTTTGTTACAGCGCTTACGTCGATTACTTACTTTGATCGCTGACAGAACCACTTCTTTCAAATTTATCGATCAAACGCCGAATCGTTCTCTCGCAGGGACGATTATGCACACCGTAAACTTCACGCAATACACGGAAGGTTTGGCGAACAGATGATCCATTTTGATAATAAATTTTCACAATTTCTACGCGTTGCTGAATGCTGTAACGTTCCATGGCTATTTGTGAATAACAGCTGTATGCACATGAAACAAATGACTGTTGTAACTCAATAACAACGGCAGCTATCACATGCTAAAGATAGGACACTCTTGTTGAAAGACCCTTTATATACACAATTCTTTCCGAATGAGGACTTCACAGCCTATTCCCAGAAAATTCGAGATAAACATTTTGTCATAAATATCTTTAATATATGGTATTTTAATCGAAACCATTAGCGCCATTTTTTTTTAGAAAATTTCGAAAAATATTCCATGTAAAGAGTAGTTTGGGGTGGGGGATTTTCTTGAAAATCTCCCTGTCGCATCTTTGGAAGATATTGAACCTAAATGCCAAGTTTGGTATTTATTCGACATTTCGTTTTTGAGCTATTCTGTTCAGAGACACACATACCTTTGTCTAAGTATGCTTTTTTCTTTATTCAGCGGCCTCAAAACATGTATTTCCGGTAAAATTTTGGTATCCAACTTTTGGGTGGAATGCAATACCTTCTCTACCTAGAGAAAGTCAAAAAGCGTTATTTCGAAAAAGGCTCCTGTGTGTGTGAAAGAGAGAGAGAGAGAGAGAGAGAGAGAGAGAGCGAGAGCGAGAGTGAGGGAGGAGCTTAAAGCTTAACTTAAAAAAGGAAACTTGACATTTAAGCTCACCACCTTCCAACTATATGTCAGAAAGATTTTCAAGGAATACCCTTGCACCCTAAACTACACTTTACATGGGAAAAAATCTTCGTGAGTTTTTCAAAAAATGGTTCTAATGATTTTGATTAAAATACTACATATTTAAGATAGTTGTATGAAATAAAATGTATACCTTGAATTTTCTTTGCATAGCCTCTGAAGGAATTTTGTATAACAGCTAAACCATAAGAGATAGAGAAAAAGATACCAAAAAATATAGATCTCTTTAAAACACACAGTTTATTTCAAATGGTGTTTTTCCAAGGTATTTCAATACTTGATCCTTTTTTTAAGGTATCTATTCAATTGCTTCTCGCGATGTCATTTAGCGACTCGCTTTTAAGCATCTGACTATAGACTTGGTGTCCTGTATCGCCTTTCTACCTTCAACAAATGTGTAATGGAACCATTTCTGCAAAGGTTTTTCTCGATTAACATGAAGTATATAGATAGAATAAACGAAGACGGTAGCACAGTATTAAATCAGTAGAAAAAATATAAAAACTACATAAATATATTTTAATTTCCAATAAGCTTCTCTAAGAATAGCTTGTATAAGATATATAAAATCGTATGAATGTAAAACAGAATTTTTCTATGTCAATTTCAGTCTGGTGTTTCAGTTGTGGTTTCCTTTTGTTCAAATCGGCCATTATTAAGGCTTTCCTCGCGAGAAGTCACCATACGAAACCTCAAACTACACCCCAGTTTTCTCAAGTCAGGTTTCCATCTGGTTCATAACATTGTGTAAATTTAGAACACAAGAATAGAACTTCATATCATTTTATTTGAAGTTATGATTAGATCTCCGCGAATTTGTAATCTTGTTCCATTGTTTAGAACCGTAGACTTTGTATATATAAATATGTAAAAGCGATTACTACTTTTTTGTATTAAGAAGACGAATGTACGGTAAGACATGGGAACTAAGACCTAGAATGCTATATACAGATCATCATTACTGTACGGTGCAATAGTCTGGTGGACTAAGACACGAGAATTAAGCACCAAAACAAAACTAAGTAGGATCCAAAGGCGTGCCAGATACAGAGTGAGGTTATGTTTCTTAGCTGTAGCACATACCCTAGTTTGGAGGGTTTCTCTTTCTACACTACAAGTGTAAAACCCAATGAGATGGTTTGCACCCGCCAGTGTTATTGCCACTAGCAGTGTAAGCATTTCGGGTGCATATGCATCTCAGTTTTAGGGCGTGTCGGATGCAGTTTTGAGGCAGGTCATGTTGCTTGACTGCCTGAAATGCTGTTCCCATTTCAGGGATTACACCTTCCCTAATCCCCTTCTCTGTGTTTTAGAGGTAGGTCTGTAAACCCTTGTTCCCACCATATTCACTTTAAGGAGGTGTTCTAGATGCAGAGTGAGGTTATGTTTCTGAGGTGTGGGACATGGCCTGGTTTGGAGGTTTAGTCAGGCAGGTTCCCCCATAGATAAAGTCACATATAGTTAAATCAGAGGATCGTGAGGACCATAATTGTTTATCAATTACCCCATCTTCAAAAATGACGTAATTAAATTAACTGTATGCGCGGTAGCAAGATCTTGTTTGAAAAATTTAGACTGATATTCAACGTCGTTCAGCTGTTAAAAAAATGGTGTAAGCAATTCATGTACCTCTCTGCATTAATTGCTTGTTTAAGAAATATAGGTCCTATTATTCTATATGCATTTACTGCACACCTATTTTCGGTAAGGCAAGAAAATCTCGTGTGTAAAATCGGGTTTCTCTGTACTCCAATATCTGTTGTTTTGCGACGAAACGTAGCCATATAAATGGAACCATGCACTGGCAGACAAGAATATTAAACGTGGGTTAGTTAGTCTATCATTTCGCAAAATACAATTACAGAAATTGACCCGACTCTGGTTATTACATGAAAAATAAGGTGTATACAAGAAACTCCATACATTGTAAGAAATAAAAGAAAACATCAGGCGAGAAGTTCACTCAATTTCAGATATTGAACTCTCGAATGTAAATGAATATTTCCTGAGAAGACACCAGAAATGTGTGGATAGAGAAGGACAACATCTCTTATGGTAAGGTATGTGTTTATTTTCATTGTAATTGTAACTAGGAGAACGTGAGGCGATTGTGGGGATATTATAACTGTTTCGGAGGGAGTTCCAGCTGCGATGGCGGCGCGCGACATACCGTGCGGTGGCCACTGTGTGAAGGAAAAGCATTGTATTGTTTATTAATGTGATGTTAAGCTTAGTATTGCAATCAATATTTCCCTCTCTGAGCCAATACGTTATTGTTGACAACGTGTCTGAGGAAGTTTGTAATACCAGCATCCCTTTCGTAACGGTATTGGTGTAGTAATAAAGCGTATGGTAAATCGTCAAGTAGGGAATGTCTAATACTTTGAGATAAACCTTCCTTACTTTTAAACGTCTAAGTTTTGCAAGTGGTTACGTTTAACTTTATGCTAGATAAATAACGAAAGCAGTCGAGACTTCACGTTATTGCCTCGCACGTGTCCCCAAACAGTTCTTGATAGACCTTGACTGCGTTTCCTGTGAGTGAATCAATGCAACATTCCATAGGCTCTTGCGTCTAAACGAAAACATGCAAAACAATGGGGAAGGAGTAGAAGTACTCATGTAACATGTAGCGTTAACTGAGTTGTAAATGAAGCCTAAATCACGTTTCTTGGTGACTCACTCTCAGCCATTACATTTACCTGCTCCGGTGACCAAACCTGTGAGTCCAGCAGAAACAAATAACAACTTAAGACGTGAGATAATACAGTGCAAGGAAATATTTGTTCTTTCACCAATGCTTGTGTTCTTAAACAAAAATCTTTGACTTTTTTATATCTCTACATTTCATGTAATACTTCCTTGACTTTTTCTTCAAATGCCTGTGTCTAATATGCCTATATATTAAACATGTATGAGGGTGGGTAGTAGAGAGACTTAATACACAAACTTACCATGCTTCTGAATGTTACATGGCTAATTAGTATTACTGGGTGAAAAATCTCATGTGTTACACTCACATGACTTTCTCTACTCTTGTACAAACTATTATTACAAACGCTTATTCTCCATCTAGTTCATGTTAATCGAGATAAACATTTGCAGTCTCTATCTTATTGCTAATTTTCTTGTAGATGTAAGGGGAATACATATTTACAAGGGCGATATAGAAATACAGTAGCCTTTAAGCACATACATATCTCTTAATAGCTGGTTGCTAGGTGCAGCACCATTCCCTTTCCCACAGATTAATACTCTTTGCAAATCCAAGACAAAAAAATCTGATGTGTTACACTCACATGACTTTCTCTACACTTGTACAAACTATTATTACAAACGCTTATTCTCCATATGCTTCATGTTAATCGAGATATCGAGATGTCAATCTTATTGATAATTTTCTCGTAGATGCAAGGGGAATATGGTAGGTTTTAAGCGATAGTCAAATGTTTAAGCGCTGCTTGCTGTGTGGCGCATTCCATTCTCTTTGCAAGTCCAGGACATAAAAAAATGAGTAACGAATTTGAGAAAAAGTATAAGTATTGGAAAATTTAAGGGAATAACAAGCAATATCTCGAAAATGGTTCACTCAACAAAAGAAATGTATATGATATAAATTGTGTATTGTAACGCGATCTACATTTTTGTGTAGTAAAATTTTGTCTATCTCTTATGGTTTACCAGTTATGCAAAAGTCCTTCACAATGAAGAATACTTTTGGAGACATTTCCAGAACATTCGAGATATACATTTCATTTCTCATAAAAATATCTTAAACATATGATATTTTAATCAAAATCGTTAGAGCCATTTTTGAGAAAATTAAAATTTTCGAAAAATGTTCCATGTAAGGGGTAATCTGGGGTGGGGGGATTTTCTTGAAAACCTTCGTGTCGCATCCTTGGAAGATACTGAACCTAAATACCAAGTTTGGTGTTTATCCGACTGTTCGTTTCTGAGTTACGCTGTTCACAGACACACACACAATAAGACACACAGCCACACACACGGACATGTTTCCAAAAATGCTTTTTTTGGATTCAGGAAGTCTCAAACATGTATTTCCGGTGAAATCTCGGTATCGAATTTTTGGGTGGAATACAATACTTCCCCTACTTACTATACGTAGTAGAGAAAGTAAAAAATACATATGTTATGTGTTAGTTGTGAATATTGGTAGAATAGTGTATCATACACATTATTTTTAGTCGTTTGAGTTTCATGTATGTAAAGTATATATTAGTTTAAATTTTCGAATTGCAGTATAAAGAAGAATTGTTAGTATTTGCTTTTCTATGGATAGAAAATCCTTTAAAGGAAGTTTTCAGCACAAAATATATTATATAAAAAGGGAAGCAGACATTACTACTACTACTACTACTACTACTACTACTACTACTACTACTACTACTACTATTATTATTATTATTATTATTATTATTATTATTATTATTATTATTAGCCTTGACTAACAATAGGGGATATGTAACCTGTGACATTATCAAGAAAAAAAATTGTTGCCTATTGGAGAATACCTACAGGAACAATTTTGGAATTAGTATACAATACAAAGTTGGCTACATGCTTGTATGCATAGAAAACTATTAATAAGAACATAACTCAATGAACAAGCTATCCCTTTACAGCTTTTTATAAAGTGAGTTTCGGTGCTCAAAAATCAGTATCAGTATCGAGAAATAGTGGTATAGTCTCATCACTAAAAAAACTATTGATTTACGAATGGAAATCCATCATTTTGGTATTAACTCATCGTTTTGTTCATTCTTTATTGCTTTCTACTCCCCACGTGGATGAAAATACAGCACTGACCTAAAAGGCTAGGCTTACTTCATTGCAAACGCAACAACATATCTTTAACATAATACATAACGGACTGAATAACAACTACAAACCACCTTGGGAGTGTAAAACGTATTCAAGGAGAGAAGTTACTTATAAACTGATAACAGGGTTTATCATAAAACGTACAGCCATACTAACTGAAGAGTGCAAATTTAAAGAAATTATGTTTACACTTCGTTAAGAGAATAGTGGAATTTATCAAATAGCCATATATTAAATTTACTATTTCTGTACTGTTAAAATGCGTTTTTAAGTGGTAAATGATTAAATAGTTGTGTCTACTTCAATGTCCATCAGTACTGATAAAGCTAAAAGGTGCGGACGAACAGAAGGAGCCTCCGAAATGAGGGCTTCTACTGTAACACCCGGAAGAGAGGGATGAGGGAAGAGACCCATCCAGATGGTGACACGCAAACACAGACGGGGTCCCTAATGTTTCCAGATTAAGCGTCTACATCGCCGCCCGAGCCTCCGAGAGAGCTCCCGCCCGAAAGCACCCAAAGGGGGTTCCAGCCGAGCAGTGATGCCAGGATGAAAGCTCCACAGAGCGCAATCGTCCAACACCGACTTCTGGTCCTAGAACCATAAAACAGATGTCAAGGAAGTTGGAAATGAGAGGCAGGAGAGTATGATAGAAGATCATCACCCCAACATTCACCTGCCGACCCGGGTCAGAGTTGGCGTCCCTGAATGGTAGTCGCATGCGCCAACCCTCTCAGTTATTAGTACCTACTGATAGTGCTTATATTGAACTTGTGTAGCGCCTACTTGCCAGAATGTTTAAGTCTTTCAGCGCCTGTTGGGCTCACCTCTACTTGTGATACCTGGAAAAACAATGAAACAACACATGTTGGTAATGTGACAGTGTTCTGCTGATCCAAGGAGAACGGAAAGTGAGAGCGATGCTTTCCTAATCGTTCCTTTCTTGTTTTTCCTGACTGGGAAAATGATTATGTGCAGCAAAGCAAATTCCAAGGTAACGACAACATTATGATGGGGGTCAGTGACCGAAGTGCGCAGTTGTTCATGCTCGACCGACGCCAGTGCATTACTCTCTCTCTCTCTAATGTCGACTGTCGTGGTGTTCTCAAGGAACTCGGACATTTCACCTCTGTAGCACTGGGGGGGGGGAGCTTACTTACACTTGGTTTTTACTTTCTCTACTACGTATGTGTAGTAACTATCGTATTCCACCCTAAAGTTCGATACCGAGGTTTCACCAGAAATACATGTTTTGAGACCCCTGACCAAAAACTCTTTATGTGTTATATTCACATGTCTGTGGTCCGCTATCGGGAGTCCCAGGTTCGATCTTCGCCCACCCTGACCCATGGGTTTCTTCGGTGCGCGTGGCAGGGGAAAAGGATGCGCTCTGTGAACTCTCTCCGTCCCTCGGCTTTCGGCTGGCTGGCCGGGGTATGCGTAACCCTTTAAGGGGCGTTGGACTTCTCTGTGTGGGGCAGGGTCCCCGGTTTGCCTGTCCGTCTCCCGGGGTGTAGGTACATCTCCGCTGGAGAGTCCCCTCCGTTCAGGGAGATAAGATACGTGTATTCACATGACTTTACTTACTGTCGCTTGTTTTCCACTAAGTATTCTTAAGAAAGCTAGGTAACGTGTGCCACTCGCATTCAGGAGGTTGTAGGACCAGGTGACGGTTTTAAGCGAGTTGCGGTTGGCCGGTGAATATGTGCTCTGTAGACGTTTTTTCCCTGGCAGCGTTGTGGGACTGCTCAGTTAGGATCCGCATCCGAGTGAGCTTTGTGGGATACTGGGGATTCGGTGACTTGTGGGTTGGCCGGGGTGGCGGATGCGTTCAACCTGGAAACCTTAGGGACCTTGCCCATGCTTACGCCCGTCGTCATCCGGATCAGGTCGCTCCTTGGGAGTCTCCCCTCCTCTCTCCCTCCAAGGGGTCACCCTAGAAGCAAAAAGGGCCGATTGCGGGGATCCCTCCGTTCGCCCTTTTAGGATAGGACAGGACTAGAAGCGCAGGGGACTTAGTGCCTCGACCTACACAGATCTTTTGTACCTAGACCCCTGACCGCCTCCGGAAGGGAGGTGAGACAGAGGGCGGCGGGATCAGGAGACACGACAGGCAGAGGGCAGGGTCCCTACCATTTACAGATTTGAGCTCCGCGGGTAGTGGCTGCTGCAGCGGACTCCCTACCCCCTGTGGGCTTACACATCCCCTGGGGACCCGGAGACTGCTCGTAGTCGAGGGACGAAGGTTTACTCAGAGCATCCTTTTTCGCTGCCATGCAATGCCGAGACCTCCCGCCGACACTTGCAACCCTGAAAGAGACCAAGCGGATGAAAGATGAAGTGAAATGAGAATGGAGATGAAATGGAGGGACAGGAAATTCGGCGGTTGTAATAATCCTTCCCAGCATTCGCCTGGCGACCCGGGTAAACCCATGCGTCAGGAAGGTCGGCCACTGGAATCGAAGCCACGACTTCTCGAATGCGGGCCACAGATGTTAGCGCCTCTGGGCTGTCTATCAGAGAACATAAATACTGTAGGCTTCAGACACTCCAAAGCTCTCATACAGACACAAGCAGCGGGCCTTTTTATAGCACACTGTCCCCTTAGAGGGCACCTGCAAGTGAATGCTACCTGTTGAGTGTCCAGTACTTGCTTACCAAAGAGCCCTCGTTTTTGGGAGTCAGTTTCCAAAATTGGAAGGGCTTTCAACGATCCAGAGTCTCATTCTGGACATCAGACTTATGGATCAATGATAATAAGACTGGGATGTGCAAAGGTCGCAGCGCACGGCAGTGTTGCCAGCCCCTATCATACTTATACCTATAGTAAGTAGAAAAAGTATTCTGTTTCCATCCAAAAATTCGCTACGGAGATTTCACAAGAAATACACGTTTTGAGACACCCTGAAAGCAATAACTAAAAACAAAAAAATACCTAACTTGATATTTAAGTTCAACAGCTTCAATGGATGCGACACGAAGATTTTCAACAAAAATCTCCACACCCCATACTGCGCTTTACATGGAAAACTTTTCGAAAATTTTGATTTTGTCAAAAATAGCGCTAACGATTTTTATTAAAATGTCATCGTGTTTAAGATATTTCCATGACAAATGAAATGTATGTCGTGAAGTTTTTGGGAATAGCTTCTGAAGTCCCCATCATTCTGAATTACTTTTGTAAAATTCGTAAATCGTAAGAGGTGCACAAAATCTTGCTACAAAAAATGATCTAGTTCAAGTACACAATTTATGTTAAATAAAAGTTGTGGCGTTAGCCATTTCCAAGATCTCTTTTGTTACCTATTGGTTTGGATTCTTAATACTTTTTTCAAGCACTGCTTTTTCTCATTGTCATGCAAATATGATCAAAATCAGCACATAGCAACATTTTCTTAAAAATTTATCACTTCATCTACTGCATTCTTCTTATAGCTACAACGAAACGTGTAATGTAACTTTATCTCTATTAACAAGATTTAGATAGAAGAACAAGCTTTTGTAAGAATAGTTTGTAGAAGAGTGAGAAGAGAAAGTGATGTGAATGCAACAGATCAGATAATGTAAAAGGAAGTGCGAACTGGGTGATTATGTCACTTGGTGTAACTTTACATTTAATTGTACTTTCTTCTAATCCAGAATTCTTGGGCTCGATCCTCCCACAAGAGACGTAATTTTTCTAGATGCTGAGACTTTTTCTTGTAGTGATGAAGCTCCCTGGCATAAACAGTGTATCTTACACTAGAGAGAGCCGTACAGCTATACGTCCCTTTGGCGCAGAGGATAGCGCGTTGGACTTCTAATCCAAAGGTCGTGGGTTCGATCCCCACAAGGGACGTATGTTTTGAGACATTCTTCTAGAGACATATTGATTTATGAAGTATTTGGAATTACATTATCCTCAGTTTCAAAGTTTATTAACTTCATAACAGTAATAGGTGGTAACACATATTTAAGGCGGCTTTTTCACTTTTGCATTGCACCCAAATGTATAAATACCTTGAGTAAATAAAAAAAGGAATTTTTAGAAAATTCTTGTGTGATGCATTCACATGACTTTCTCTACCCTCTACCGTTTATGAATGGGTATACAAACTATTCTTACTAAAGCTTATCTTCCTATCTACTTCATTTTAATGCAAATATACCTTTACAGAAACAGCTACATTACACATTTCGTTATAGTGAACAGCGACAGTCAAATGTTTAACAACTGGTCGCTATATGCTGGCCTTAAAATTCCATGACATGACATCGCGAGAAACAACTGAATGTTGACACGACTTTAAGAGGATGACCAAGTAATGAACAATGCGAATATTTAATAACGGGTATGTCATTAATGGCTTATGCTACAAAAATGTTATTTGAAATAAATTATGTTTTAAAGAGACATACATTTTTGTGTAGTACGTTTGGATCTCTCGCTTATACAAAATGTCTTCCAAATGAAGAGGACTTCGCAGGCTATTCCCAGAAAGTTCAAAATATGCATTTTATTTCTCATGTAAATATCTTTAATACGTGGTATTTTAATCAAAATTGTTAGAGCCATTTTTTAGAAAATAAAAAATTTCGAAAAATGTTCCATGTAAAAGGCAGTCTGGGGTGGGAGGATTTTCTTGAAAATCTTCGTGTCGCATCCTTGGAAGATATTAAACTCAAATACCAAGTTTGGTATTTAACCGACTTTTCATTTTTGAGTTATGCTGTTCACAGCCTCACACATGACAGGCACACACACGGACATGTTTCCAGTAATTCTTTATTTGGATTCAGGGCTCCTCAAAACATGTATTTCCGGTGAAATCTCTGTATTGAATTTTTGGGTGGAATGCAATACTTCCCCTTTTTACTATACGTAGTAGAGAAAGTAAAAGCTAGAACTTGGATGAATAGCAAACTTATATTTAAATTATCTTCCACACAAAACAAGCTTTACATCGAACATTTTTCAAAACGTTCTGTTTTTTGAAAACTGAATCGTAAGATTTTGATTAAAATTAAAATTTAGTTGTGCATGACAAACAAAAAGTATATGTTACAAACTGCAGAAATCATTAGATACAATGGCACAGTTATATGATTCAACAAAAAGACGCGCAGCAGTTATAAACATGTAAACACATTATTTTATTTCTTCCCTATTGGCTTTTACACTATTAATATAAATGTACGATTTCAATTTTTGCACCGCTAGCGCTAACTAAATTCAGAGAAAAGAAATTCCCGCAGTTGTCTCTTTGGCGCAGAGGAAAGCGCGTTGGACTTCTAATCCAAAGGTCGTGGGTTCGATCCCCACAAGGGACGTGAGGTTTTTATCATTTCGAAATCAGCGGAGAAACGACTTACAGACGTGGTACCAAAAGCGAAATGCTGAAGCTCAGATACAGATATTAAATACAAAATATCTTGGACAGTTGAGATAGCATGAGGGCATTCTAAAGCTGACGAGGGAAAGGGAAATATTGTTTTAGGCACGCGACACTAAAAGTAGAGCTTTTAACACGAGCCACTCGTACCGTAAATTGAACATTATAACACTCCTTGTTTCTTATGATGGAAATTGTATGTATTATTTGTATTTACAAAGCGGGGTACTGAGGTGGTAACGTCGGTGGACCGCATTCGGGAGGTCCCGGGTTCGATCTCCAGCGAGCACCCACTCTGACCCATGGGTTTTTTCAGGGATTTCCCCGATCGTCAGGCGAATGCTGGAGTGGTTTCTTTCACCCCGAATTTCCTGTCCCTCCATTTCGTTTCATTAATCATTTCATTCATCCTTCACCCCCTTTGGTCTATTTCAAGGTTGCAAGAGTCGGCGATAGCGTTTCGGTGCAGCGTGGCAGGGGAAAAGGATGCTTTCTATGAACTTTCTCCTTCTGCCTTCGGCTGGTTGGCGTTGGATCCTGTGAGGGCCGGGTTCCCCGGTTTGCCGGGAGTCTATATCTAGAAACGATAGGGACCCTGTCATTGCTGGCCACCCGTGTGTCCCTTCACCTCTTCCCTCCCTCCAGTGGGCGCCCTCTCGTGGGGCGTCGGTACAATTTCTCATTCCCGGATCGCTGCTGATTCCCCTCCACTTCCCAGTCAATTATAATATGCATTTCTACACAAATTGCAGGTGTCTAAAATATAGTATAGGTATGTCAACACTTATTAAAAGTGATTTTATTTCACTCGTAGTATTACTACACTAAGCTTTCAGCAAACATTCCTACTCGCAAAATAAAACTCTAATTTAACACTTATCATAAATAACTGTTTCAACATAGTCACATTGCAAAATCAATGCATACTTTCAGCCATCGAGTTTCCAACTTTTTAATAGCCTCAGTAAAATAAGATTTGTCCAACTGTACAAAATAAGCCTCTGTCTCAGCTTCAGCGTCATCATTTGATGTGAATCTTCGACCACTCAGACATTTATTCAGGTTTGAAAAGAAAAAGTAATCGTTGGGAGCCAAATCCGGAGAGTATGGTGGGTGTGGAAGTGAAGGTCATACAGTAACAAACCCATACGTGTGTGAAGACGCATAATCGTGACGAAAGAGAACTTTATTTTTCACAAGATGTAGACGTTTAGCCTGAATAGCATCCTTCCATTGGCCCAGTAGTGAAGTGGAGTACTCCGCGATGATGGTTCTGTCCTTCTGGAGATAGTCTATGACCACCACACCATGAGAATACCAGAAAACTGTAGCCATGGCTTTTCCTGCACTTTCACGCGTTGCCACTCAGTGTTTGGACTGCTCCTTCGTCTCTGGCGTGTATTGATGAATCCGTGTTTCATTTGCTCGTAGAGAAACTCACTGAAGTTTCTTATAAACATGCATAAATACTATTGAGAAGTGCTCAATCCAATGCGTTTTTGGTCCATTGTTAACAAACGGGACACCCATCGACCACAAAGGTTTGTCATACCCAAAAATGTGATCTGCCGGGCCTATTGAGGTCAGCCAACTCGTGTAGCTTCAATCGGCGATAATTAATTACGACATTGTGAATTTTTTCTACAATGTCGGTCATAGCGATTTTGGGTGGACCAGAGCGCTCATCATCTTGAATGGATGTACGGCCATGGTTAAATTCAGCGGTCCATTTTTTTAAAAACGAAAGGGAAGCATCGTTCAATGTCCACAAAAACTTTGTATTTCTGTTTCAGGTACTTCCACACAAATAGTGGAATAGTGCTTGACTAAACTTGACTATTGTAGTGATGGAGTCGAGTTGTAATTGTCCTTAACACTGAAACCTAAGGGTTTGTTGTATTATTTCTTATTAGTATTGGTTTAATTAAATAGTCGTGTTCTTTTAATTAGGGACAGTAGTTTATTAACTAATTTTTGTTATCAGACCCAAAAGTCTACGGAGTGCTTCACATTTGAAGATTTATATGAGAGGCAGGTTACATAGCCTGCATGCTGGCTTCTCTTTAAACATTCCCATTGTATATACGTGTTTCCGTAATCTACAAGCCCAGTGGAGTATATTTTAGCATATTAAACAAATTTCTACATACTTATAAATTCTACTTTGATGCATGCCTTTAACTAAAAATCTGATGTGTTACACTCATATGACTTTCTCTACTCTTGTACAAGCTATTTTTACAAACGCTTATTCTCCATATGCTTCATGTTAATCGAGATGTTAATCTTATTGCTAATTTTCTTGTAGATGCAAGGGGAATATGGTAGGCTTTAAGCGATAGTCAAATATTTTAAGAGCTGGTTGCTATGTGGAGTATTCCATTCTCTTTGCATACCAGGACAAAAAAAAATCTGATGTGTTACACTCACATGACTTTCTCTACTCTTGTACAATCTAATTTTACAAACGCCTATTCTCCATATGCTTCAAGTTAATCGAGATATCGAGATGTCAATCTTATTGGTAATTTTCTTGTAGATGCAAGGGAAATATCGTAGCTTTTAAGCGATAGTCAAATATTTTAACGCTGGTTGCTATGTGGCGCATTCCATTCTCTTTACATGTCCAGGACATAAAAAAAATGAATAACGCATTTGAGAAAAAGTATAAGTATTGGAAAATTTAAGGAAACAACAAGCAATATCTCGAAAACGGTTCACTCAACAAAAGAAATGTATATGGCATAAGTTGTGTATTTTAACGCGATCTACATTTTTTGTGTAGTAAAATTTTGTCTATCTCTTATGGTTTACCAGTTATGCAAAAGTCGTTCACAATGAAGAATACTTTTGGAGACATTCCCAGAAAATTCGAGATATACATTTCATTTCTCATGACATTATCTTAAACATATGATATTTTCATCAAAATCGTTAGAGCCATTTTTGAGAAAATTAAAATTTTCGAAAAATGTTCCATGTAAAGGGTAGTCTGGGGTGGTGGGATTTTCTTGAAAACCTTCGTGTCGCATCTCTGGAAGATACTGAACCCAAATACCAAGTTTGGTGTTTATACGACTCTTCGTTTCTGAGTTATGCTGTTCACAGACACACAGACACACGGACACACAGACACACAGACAGACAGACACACAGACAGACACACAAACGGACATGTTTCCAAAAATGCTTTTTTTGGATTCAGTGAGTCTCAAAACATGTATTTCCGGTGAAATCTCGGTATCGAATTTTTGGGTGGAATGCAATACTTCCCCTACTTACTATACGTAGTAGAGAAAGTAAAAAATGAATAAGGAGTTTGAGAAAAAGTATAAGTATTGAAAAATTTAAGGAAATAACAAGCAATATCTCGAAAACGGTTCACTCAACAAAAGAAATGTATATGACATAAGTTGTGTATTTTACGCGATCTACATATTTTGTGTAGTAAAATTCTGTCTATCTCTTACGGTTTACCAGTTATGCAAAAGTCGTTCACAATGAAGAATACTTTTGGAGACATTCCCAGAAATTTCGAGATATACATTTCATTTCTCATGACATTATCTTAAACATATGATATTTTCATCAAAATCGTTAGAGCCATTTTTGAGAAAATTAAAATTTTCGAAAAATCTTCCTTGTAAAGGATACTCTGGGGTGGGAGGATTTTCTTGAAAACCTTCGTGTCGCATCTCTGGAAGATACTGAACCTAAATACCAAGTTTGGTGTTTATCCGACTGTTCGTTTTTGAGTTATGCTGCTCACACACACACACACACACACACACACACACACACACACAGACACACACACGGACATGTTTCCAAGAATGCTTTTTTTGGATTCAGTGGGCCTCAAAACATGTATTTCCGGTGAAATCTCGGTATCGAATTTTTGGGTGGAATGCAATACTTCCCCTACTTACTATACGTAGTACAGATAGTAAAAAATCTGATGTGTTACACTCACATGACTTTCTCTACTCTTGTACAATCTAATTTTACAAACGCCTATTCTCCATATGTTTCATGTTAATCGAGATATCGAGATGTCAATCTTATTGGTAATTTTCTTGTAGATGCAAGGGGAATATGGTAGCTTTTAAGCGATAGTCAAATATTTTAACGCTGGTTGCTATGTGGCGAATTCCATTCTCTTTGCATGTTCAGGACATAAAAAAAATGAATAACGAATTTGAGAAAAAGTATAAGTATTGGAAAATTTAAGGAAATAACAAGCAATATCTCGAAAACGGTTCACTCAACAAAAGAAACGTATATGACATAAGTTGTGTATTTTAACGCGATCTACATTTTTTTGTGTAGTAAAATTTTGTCTATCTCTTATGGTTTACCAGTTATGCAAAAGTCCTTCACAATGAAGAATATTTTTGGAGACATTCCCAGAAAATTCGAGATATACATTTTATTTGTCATGACAATATCTTAAACATATGATATTTTAATCAAAATCGTTAGAGCCGTTTTTGAGAAAATTAAAATTTTCGAAAAATGTTCCATGTAAAGGGTAGTCTGGGGTGGGGGGATTTTCTTGAAAACCTTCGTGTCGCATCTCTGGAAGATACTGAACCTAAATACCAAGTTTGGTGCCTATCCGATTGTTCGTTTTTGAGTTATGCTGTTCACAGACACACAGACAGACAGACACACAGACACACAGACACACAGACAGACACACACACGGACATGTTTCCAAAAATGCTTTTTTTGGATTCAGTGATTCTCAAAACATGTATTTCCGGTGAAATCTCGGTATCGAATTTTTGGGTGGAATGCAATACTTCCCCTACTTACTATACGTAGTAGAGAAAGTAAAAATGAATAACGAATTTGAGAAAAAGTAAAATCTGATGTGTTACACTCACATGACTTTCTCTACTCTTGTACAAACTATTTTTACAAACGCTTATTCTCCATATGCTTCATGTTATTGGAGATATCGAGATGTCAATCTTATTGATAATTTTCTTGTAGATGCAAGGGGAATATGGTAGCTTTTAAGCGATAGTCAAATATTTTAACGCTGGTTGCTATGTGGCGCATTCCATTCTCTTTGCATGTCCAGGACATAAAAAAATGAATAACGAATTTGAGAAAAAGTATAAGTATTGGAAAATTTAAGGGAATAACAAGCAATATCTCGCAAACGGTTCACTCAACAAAAGAAATGTATATGACATAAATTGTGTATTTTAACGCGATCTACATTTTTTGTGTAGTAAAATTTTGTCTATCTCTTATGGTTTACCAGTTATGAAAAAGTCGTTCATAATGAAGAATACTTTTGGAGACATTCCCAGAAAATTCGAGATATACATTTTATTTATCATGACAATATCTTAAACATATGATATTTTAATCAAAATCGTTAGAGCCGTTTTTGAGAAAATTAAAATTTTCGAAAAATGTTCCATGTAAAGGGTAGTCTGGGGTGGGGGGATTTTCTTGAAAACCTTCGTGTCGCATCTCTGGAAGATACTGAACCTAAATACCAAGTTTGGTGCTTATCCGACTGTTCGTTTTTGAGTTATGCTGTTCACACACACACAGACACACAGACACACACACACACAGACACACACACACACACAGACACACACACGGACATGTTTCCAAAAATGCTTTTTTTGGATTCAGGAGGTCTCAAAACATGTATTTCCGGTGAAATCTCGGTATCGAATTTTTGGGTGGAATGCAATACTTCCCCTACTTACTGTACGTAGTAGAGAAAGTAAAAAATGAATAACGAATTTGAGAAAAAGTATAAGTATTGGAAAATTTAAGGAAATAACAAGCAATATCTCGAAAACGGTTCACTCAACAAAAGAAATGTATATGACATAAGTTGTGTATTTTAACGCGATCTACATTTTTTGTGTAGTAAAATTTTGTCTATCTCTTATGGTGTACCAGTTATGCAAAAGTCGTTCACAATGAAGAATACTTTTGGAGACATTCCCAGAAAATTCGAGATATATATTTCATTTCTCATGACATTATCTTAAACATATGATATTTTCATCAAAATCGTTAGAGCCATTTTTGAGAAAATTAAAATTTTCGAAAAATCTTCCATGTAAAGGGTAGTCTGGGGTGGGGGGATTTTCTTGAAAACCTTCGTGTCGCATCTCTGGAAGATACTGAACCTAAATACCAAGTTTGGTGCTTATTCGACTGTTCGTTTTTGAGTTATGCTGTTCACAGACACACAGACACACAGACACACAGACAGACAGACACACAGACACACAGACACACAGACAGACACACACACGGACATGTTTCCAAAAATGCTTTTTTTGGATTCAGTGATTCTCAAAACATGTATTTCCGGTGAAATCTCGGTATCGAATTTTTGGGTGGAATGCAATACTTCCCCTACTTACTATACGTAGTAGAGAAAGTAAAAAGAATAACGAATTTCCATTTGAGAAAAAGTAAGTATTGGAAAATTTAAGGGAATAACAAGCAATATCTCGAAAATGGTTCACTCAACAAAAAAAATGTATATGACATAAATTGCGTATTTTAACGCGATCTACATTTTTGTGTAATAAAATTTTGTCTATCTATTATGGTTTACCAGTTATGCAAAAGTCGTTCACAATGAAGAATACTTTTGGAGACATTCCCAGAAAATTCAAGATATACATTTTATTTGTCATGAAAATATCTTAAACATATGATATTTTAATCAAAATCGTTAGAGCCATTTTTGAGAAAATTAAAATTTTCGAAAAAATGTTCCATGTAAAGGGTAATCTGGGGTGGGGGGATTTTCTTGAAAACCTTCGTGTCGCATCTCTGGAAGATGCTGAACCTAAATACCAAGTTTGGTGTTTATCCGACTGTTCGTTTCTGAATTATGCTGTTCACAGACAGACATGTTTCTAAAAATGCTTTTTTTGGAGTCAGGGGGTCTCAAAACATATATTTCCGGTGAAACCTTGGTATCGAATTTTTGGGTGGAATACAATACTTCCCCTACTTACTATACGTAGTAGAGAAAGTAAAAATTGGAGGAATCAAATCATACTGTCAGCAAAAAAGACAACTGTGTAATGAGCTTCAATAACATTCATTTAAAATTATTATTAAACACTGACTTAGGGAAGTTATAACAGCAACAAAGGCCTCTATCTTCAAAAGCTTATTGATAACAAAATAAAAGCTCAATTGGTTATATTACTCAGCAATTTTGCGATCATTTTGAAAATTAACAACCGTATTTCAGTGTAACAAATAATTTAAACTTGTGGTGACACAGAAGATGAATTAAGAATGCTGAATCTTCAACTTCTAATCAAGATAGTAAATTTAAATGGCAATACTTCAGAATATATTAATATTATCAGAAAACTGGGACTAAAATATTTTGTTATGATGAGATTAACACCAATATTGTAAGATTCTATAAGAAGGAAATGAATATGCCTTTTAGTCACTTCTGTAATAGGTGTTTAAGAACCATCTCTGTATTCTGAAAGGCTGAGATTCTTGTGGTAAAAATCGCTGCTCAGAAAGAAACATGTTTACAAATGTATAATGGCTTTGTCATTATCTAGAAAGTAACACATTTGAGTTAGATCAATTCAGGAGAGTAATTCCAATAGAAAATGCAATTGTTAAGTTTTCTAGCGAAATATTATTGCTTTCAATAAGAAGGAGCAGGTAGGTGAAATATTCATATTATGGCGGAAGCTTTCGATTGCATTCTGAAATTCTAATAACAACAAAAAGGACAATTTGATATAATTTATCGTCTTTTTAACTAAAGAAAACAAAATGTAGCGACAAACTGCCCCTTATGATAATAATCAACCAGAATGACTATTAATTATGAAGTTCCTCAGGGATCAACTCTAAGTTCTTTACTATATGCAATTATATGAACATGTCTTTATTCAGCATCCTATTATTTATAGATGATGCAAACTTACCGTTAAAAGGCAATTGCTTGAACAATTATGCATTTAAATTACATCACGTCTTCAATGTGGATTAACATGGAGTAGAACCATAATGACCACGGTTTTGAAACATAAGAAAAAAATCGGATTATATTTTTATCCAAATAAATCTTTACAGAAACAGCTACATTACACACTTCGTTATAGAGAACAGCGATAGTCAAATGTTTAACAACTGGATGCTATATGCTGCCTTAAAATTCCACACTGTTTCCATGACATCACGAGAAACAACTGAAAATGATGGGACTTAAAAAGAATGATATATTTTGCAAATGGCTGATGCTACAAAAATTATTTGAAATAAAGTGTATGTTTTAAAGAGATGTTTTTATGTAGTATGTTTTCGTCTATCGCTTAACGTTTACAACTTATACAAAATTCCTTCCGAATGAAGAGGACTTAACAGGCTATTCCAAGAAAGTTCAAGATATATATTTTATTTGTCATGTAAATATTTTTAACACTGGAATTTTGATCAAAATCATTACACCCATTTTTGGAAAACTAGAAATGTTCGAAAAATGTTTCATGTAAAGGGTAGTTTGGGGTGAGAATTTTAAGGAAAATCGTATCGTGTCGTATCTTTGGAAGATGCTGAAGTTAAACACAAATTTTGGTATTTTTCCTTTTTGACTTACGCTCTTCACACACACGCACACAGACACACATACATACAGGACCTTTTTCTAAAAATGCTTTATTTGGATTCAAGGGGCCTCAAAACGTGTATTTCCGGGGAAATCTGGATATCAAATTTTTGGTTGGAATACAATATATTCTCTACCTACTATGTACGTGGTAGAGAAAGTAAAATCTTATAAATTAACAATAAAACTGTCTTAGATTATATATTTGTTTAGAAATTTAGGAAATTGATACCATTCCAGTATCTGAAAACAACTTGCCTTTCTCTGTTAACTGTAATTAGATATGGTATGAAGTAAGAGAAGCAAACATATTTTATTATTGCAAAAGAAGGTTATAAGAATTATTAAAAAACAGCCAAGAAAAAACATCATGCAGGCCACTTTTTACTTTCCCTGCTACTTATAGCAAGATGGCGCCGCGGCAACGCGTGCGACTCGCATTTGAGATTCTCAGGTTCGATCCCCTCATACCCATGGGTTTTTCGTTGTGTCTCCGGGCTGCCAAACATCCGAGCCCCTCCCTTTAGGAAGTTGTTAGGATTGGGTTGGACTCAACCCAACCCGATACCTATGGGAGATTGGGTACGTTTGGCTGGTTTTCCGTCCAGGCGGGGTTGTGAGACGCCTCGGTAGACAGTGTGCTAGTTTGCTGTCGACCCCCCCCCCCCAAGGCCTCTGTTGTCTTCCCCTTTTGGGATTGACGCGCGTAAGTGGCGTATCCACTTCCGCCCTGTAATAGGGGTCGGATTAACATTTCCAGGTGTCAGCCCAAAGGAAAGGCCTTCGGGGTGGGAGAGTCACTCAGTTGACGCCCTCTCCCCTGGGTTGTAAAGGGGCATTGACCTCATCTGGCTTTCTGTGTTTCTCCGGGCTATCACGATTTCTCTTTCATTCCGTTTCCTTCTCATCTTTCAGCTGTGCTTCTAGGTTCCATGGTGTATGGTGGTGTGGGAACAAATGGCGTGAATGCTTACCCTGTGGACACCAGAGGGCTGCTTGTTTGGTGGGTCGTTCATCGCAGTTCCAGCAGTGGGAGGGGACTTCCGCGCATCTGTGACCTGTTTGTCTACGACCTGTAACCTACCGTTGTTCCTTCACCGCATCTCTCTCTCTCTCTCTCTCTCTCTCTCTCTCTCTCTCCTGGGGGGTTGGCAGTCAGGAAACCAAGTGTCTTTAGTATGGATTCCATCCCACATTGGAATACAAGGCAACGAATTGGCCGATCAGGCAGCAAAAGAAGCCACCAAGTGACCCAACTATAACTACACCAACCCATGATGTTATCTCAACCATTAAAAAGCAGCTCTACCAACAATGGAAGACAGGATGGCTTGACTCCAGAGAAGCAAACTCCATGATATAACATCGAGTTTTTCGACACATGTTCCCAGTAATTCTGTTTCCAGACAAGATGAGGTTTTAATATCCCGACTGAGAATGGGCCATACACAGTTATCTTCTTTCAAAGGACCAACCATCCATCTGTGTAACATACTGTTAACGACGAAACACATAATCGTGGAATGTCTACAATACGATCAATGGAGACAACACTACCAGATTCGCAATGATTTACAAACAGCACTCAACTATTGAATGTACCCTAATATAGTTGAATTTTTCAAAAGCATAAATTTATAGAAAAGTATATAATGTTCAATCAGTTTTATTAGTTATAGTGTCACAATTTTATACTAGTTCATTGTAACGGTTCAAAACTGCAGTATGTTAGATAACCTCATTGTTTTATTGTTAAATATTTATATTAAAAGTTGTGAAGTCGCGATATGATTAATATGTTAAAGCGACTATAAACTTACAAAAAAAAAAAAAAGATTAAAAAACCGAAAAGTCGGCCAAACAGCAAAGTTCAGCATCTTCCATGGATGTGACATAAAGATTTTCAAGAAAGTTCTCACATGAAAAATGTTTCGAAAATTTTTATTTTCACAAAAATCGTTGTAGCGATTTTGATTAAAATGCCATATATAAAAGGCATGACAAATAAAATGTATAGGTATCTTGAATTTTCTGGGAATAGCCTGTGAAGTCCTCTTCATTCGGAAGCAATTTTGTATAATCTTGTATAACTGGTAAACGTTAAGTGATAGACGAAAACGTACTACACAACAAATGTAGTTTAAAACATACAATTTATTTCAAATAAGTATTTTTTTTGTGGCATCGGTCTTCCGAGATATCCGTCATTAACGGTTTGAATTGTTAATACTTCGTCTTTCTTTTCAAGCTCTGTCACATTCAGTTGTTTCTGGCGATGTCATGGAAACAGTATGGAATTTTAAGGCCAGCATATAGCGTTCAGTTGTTAAACATTTGACTATCGCTGTTCTCTATAACGAAATGTGTAATGTAGCTGTTTCTACAAAGGTTTATCTCGATTAAAATGAAGTAGACAGAAAAATGAACTTTCGTAAGAATATTTGTACATCCACTAATAAACGAATGTCATGTGAACGTAACACAGCATATTTTTAATATAACTTTTGATGTCTACTGCGTGTATTGTACTTAATGACTTCAACGTTTGTGCTAAAAATTATGTAAAAGCCTGCTAGCTTCCGTTATACACGATAATGTTGTCTGTGTTAGAAACTCTTTGCTATGAAGTATTTTGTTTCTCACCAGTTGAAGCTGATATCCACTTGTTACAGGCTATTGAACAATGGAACTAATATATTCCATTACAAACATGTTGTTGCAAGAGAGGGAATTAATACGTAATAAGCGCCTATCCGTTTGTTGTATCACGGTACTGGCATTCCTTGTAGAAGTGTAACAGGAAAGAAAGGGAAAGTCACATCTTAAGTAAAGAAACGTGGGGATGCAGAGCGTAACGGAGTTCTTTCGGAGAGTTTCCATACGAACAAAACATCATCGGCAAAGCTTTATTTTTTTATTTTCGCAAATATAGAGAGAGCATGGTAGTGTTTTGGACAACTAAAATAAGCACTTTAAATTTTGTTAAGCCTCTTTTGTGCTGAACAGAAAACAACTCTCCTGGACCCGTGCTTTCTGAATGGACAATGCCATCTCTACAAGATAGGATTTGTTTTAGAGCAATATACTAGGGCAGTCCCAGAAGTATCCGACTTGACGTATATATAGCGGTTGTTGTTTCAAACAAATGACTATGGTAGAAAGTACCACCCTTATAAAGCTTAAGTTTGAAGTTTGACAATGCTACGTCGTTTAGTAGAGTAAACTATCTCAGCGAATTTGTAAACATGGATAAAACTGGCCATCGTTATGTGATACAATACTTTCATTTGAAAGGTCTTAGTCCAACTAATATTAAAGCTGAGCTAGATTCTACTCTGGGGGAGTCTGCTCCTTCGTTTACAATAGTAAAATATTGGGTGGCAGAGTTTAAGTGAGGTCGTACGAGCTGCCAAGTCGAACATCACAGTGGTCGACCAAATGAGGTGACCACGCCAGAAATTGTGAAGAAAATCCACAAAATGGTATTGGTTGACCGTCGACTGAAAGTGCGCGAGTTAGCAGACATAGTAGGCATTTCTAAAAGTGTTCTACATCGCATACTAACTGAAAATTTAGACATGAGAAAGCTGTGCGCGAGATGGGCGCCGCGTTTACCCAAAATGGAACAAAAGCAGCGTCATGAGGATGTTTCAGCCGAATGTTTGGCGATGTTTCGCTGCAATAAAGCAGTTTTTGCGTCGATTTATAACCATGGATGAAACCATCACTTCACATCTAAGACGAAGAAATTGTCAAAACAGTGGACTGAAAGGGGAGAATGGTTCCAAAGAAGGCGAAGACAGTTCCATCTGCAGGCAAGGTTATGGCGTCAGATTTTTGGGATGCGCGTGGGATAATTTTCATTGATTATCTTCAAAAAGGAAAAGCAATCAATGGGGAGTATTGTGCAAACTTATTTCAGCGTTTGAATGATGAAGTCAAGCAAAAACGGCCGCATTTAGCGAAAAAGAAATTTCTGTTTCATCAAGACAGTGTACCAGTTTACACATCCATTATCGCCATGGCCAAAATCAATAAGTTATATTTCGAATTGCTTCCTCATGTACCGTATTCGCCAGACTTAGCCCCTTCTGATTATTTTCTGTTTCCAAAGTTGAAGAAATGGCTTGGTGGTAAAAGATTTGACAACAATGAAGAGTGGAGTTTGTAGTTGATGGCTATTTTACAGAACTCGACGGTTCTCACTATAAATAGGGTATCGAAGCTATTGAACATCGCAGGGAAAAGTGTATCGAGCTGAAAGGAGACTATGTAGAGAAATAAAGATGTTTTCGTGTTTTCTTTCTTAGGTCGGGTACTTCTGGGACAGTCCTCGTAGCTGTAGAAACTGTCATTTTTACTTTCTCTACTACGTACAGTAGATAGGGGAAGCATTGTATCCAATCCAAAAATTAAATACCGAGATTTCATCAGAAATACACGATTTGAGACCCCTGAATCCGCGTGTGTTTCTCAAAAACGAAAAATCGGCCAAGTACCAAACTTTGTATTTTGGTGGTTTCCCATCTATGACTATTTCCTTTCCATCACTTGCCCTTCACTCCTTTCCTTCTCATCTTACAGGTGTGCTTCTAGATTACGTGGCGTGAGATGATGCTTGCTCAAAGGAAAGAGTACTCCCGTGTAGACTAGAGGGCTGCTTGGTCGGCGGGTCGTTCATCGCTTCAGCTCATCGAGCCTGGGACTGTTATACTCTGTGAGATTTAACTTGTCGGGTCCAGAAAAGGAAGAAACAGAAACTCTTGACTGTGTCTTTATGGTGAGAGGGGCAGGTTGAGCCTGGTTGTTCAGTGGCGGTATCTTCGTCCGCGGACCCTGCTTCATTTTCCCCATGGATGTCACAAACAATTATTTCAGAATCTTCATTTTCTTCCTCTGAGTCCGAGTCTTCCAAATTAATTATAACATCATCACAAACATCTTCCACCAAGGCGTCTTTTTCCCAATAACATTTTTCGAGCTTTCTAACATGCTTGCAAGCATTTTTCCAGTTTTCTGCTGTAGCTTTTCCAAATAATTCTCTTACATCGCTAGATTTAAAAGATATATTATGCTTTGCAACATCGTTCTTTATCTGTGCCCAAAGTAATTCTATGTCATTCAAATCACAATAGTATAGAGAGAGTGTTACTGCACTATGTCGATACACTTCAGCAATACAATCTATCTCACACTGCTTAAGATTGCATTTTTTATAAGCTCATGTAATACTGATTTAGTTGCTTGCGGGTCAAAGTCTATATCATGCTTGCATTTCTGCCTTCAATGACGAACTTTTTTTTGAGCTCAATGGAAAGGAAAGTAGCATTGTCCATTGCGATTATACTCTTATGAGGAATATTAGTTAACGATTTATTTATGAACCAGTCCTTAAACACATGCTGCCCATTTTTTCGTGATAGTCCTTTGTTGATTTTGATTTGAAACTCAAAAGTGTATTGGGAATAAACCCAGTGGAACATCCTACATGTAAAACAACAAAACGTTTGTCCTTTTCCAATCGAAGTCCTTAATGGAAAATTGATATCGTCCTTTTCTCCCTTGCACGCTTTGATTTTCGTGTGGTCTACATTTATCCATGTTTCATTAGGTCAACCAGTGCTCTAAGTTCTTTCATTCTTCTTAAAAATTTGAATCTCTTGGTGATAACGTCAGTCTTTCCACTAAGTATTTCCTGCCTTGTTTATTTTTGACAAATCTGAAATTTATGTTTTTCAGCATATGCCTTAAGCTCCAAATGTTGACATCCAATAAGCCATAATTTCTTAATACATCATTTATATCTTTTAAGCTAGGCAGGAATTTATTGCGATACAATGAATAAATACATAGAGAGCCAAAAAACTACGAATCGGCTGCACGGTGTTTTTCCTGTCCGCGTTCTCAGCATTCGTTGCCGTCTGCTGCTATCATAGAAAGGCGCGGATGAAACCATACAACATTTTTAAAACTACTTTTAAAGGCTTTACCTAACAACTTTACGAAAGGAGATGCTGAAACTGGCCACCGTCGTTGTCCATACATTTTTGGCACCTCTTTAGGAAACTATCCATCACTCGCCGTAGTTCACGTTGAGAAATTTCCTGGCGGATATTTTGTTTAAATCCTTCCAGAGTGTGTGGGTTTGTCTTGTACACTTTGTTTTAAATTACCTCTGAGATAGAAATCACTGGTGGTTAGGTCGGGGCACCGAGGGGGCCACAAATCTCTCCTCAAACACACTTTCATAAAGTTGTTATGTAAAGCCTTTAAAAGTAGTTTTAAAATGTATGGTTTCATACGCCTTTCTATGATAGCGGCAGACGGCAACGAGCGCCGAGGACGCAGACAGGAAAAACATCGCGCAAAGGTTCGTAGTCTTTTGGCTCTCCCACGCCGTATAGCAGTGGCGGTAAATGAATCGATTGTAGTTTTTATGTGAGTTCTGTTCGGGCGTTTCTTACATAAAACAGCTCCACTTTCTTGAGTTTCTTCTGTTCCTTTAAGATCCTGCTAACACTGCGAGAAGAAACAGCTGTGGCTGCCGTAGCTCTTTCGATCACACTCGGCAGAGATATTGTTGGCCTACCACGTTTTAGTGCCTTATATTCATCACAAAAAAATTTCTGAGCATTAAATATGACTTCCCTGCCATCCGATTTCACAGCTTTTCCCTGTCTACCAACACCATCTTGAACTATCACTAAAACAAGTACAAATCTGAGAACGATATTCAATATTAGAGCTAAGTTCTCGTATTAAAACATTTTTGCTTAGCCACACAGCAGAATACAACACGCACAAAACAACTGAATCGCAATTACTCGGTTCTCGCACTTCTTTGCTTTAGAAGGCATTATAACCCTACTGACGCGGATGTTATGTGATAGGTATTTGCAAAGTGCATGTAGCCATTTCGCAGACAGAGGGTTGGAAGAGGGGTGTGCTTTCGAAGAATTTAGACAGATCCAAACCGGGCACTAGGTACTTCCTCCTTGGTCTGTCTCTTGTGGTTCGTTCATTTCATCCCTTCCTCCTGGGGATAATAGTCACAATAGACCTATGTACGTCGCAGTACCGAGATGTATCCCTCCGTTGTATAACATCTATACCTATAGGTTTAGCATATTTCAAAGATGCGACAAGAAGATTTTTCAGGAAAATCTCCCCACCTCAAACTACCCTTTACTTGGAAAATTTTCTTGAACATTTTCCAAAAGTCTTTTGGATTACGTTGTTTACACACATACTCACGGACCTTTTTCAAAATATGGTTTTTTTACTTTCTCTACGACGTATAGTAAGTAGGGGAAGTATTGTATTCCACCCAAAAATTCGATACCGAGAATTCACAGGAAATATATGTTTTGAGACCCCCTGAATCCAAAAAAAGCATTTTTGGAAACATGTCCGTGTGTGTGGCTGTGTGTCTGTCTGTGTGTGTGTCTGTGAACAGCGTAACTCAGAAACGAACAGTCGGATAAACACCAAACTTGGTATTTAGGTTCAGTATCTTCCAAGGATGCGACACGAAGGTTTTCAAGAAAATCCCCCCACCCCAGAGTACCCTTTACATGGAACATTTTTTTGTCTTGGATACGCAAAGAGTATTAATCTGTGGCAAAGGGAATGGTGCTGCACATAGCAACCAGCTATTAAGAGATATGTATGTGCTTAAAGGCTACTGTATTTCTATATTGCCCTTGCAATTACAAAACAAGGGGAACAAATATTTTTAGAACTGGTCGCTATGTGTAAAATGTAATTCTCTTTGCATGTCAAAAGATCGTTTCTGCAAATGTTTATCTCGATTACTATGAAATAGATGGAGAATAAGAGTTTGTAAAAATAGTTTGTACAAGAGTAGAGAAGGCCATGTGAGTGTATCACGTCAAATTTTTTTATTCAGACCTCAGAACGCGTGTTTCCGGTGAAATGTATGAGATTTTTTGTGTTGAATACAATATTTCCTTTACTGTACGTAGTAGAGAAAGTGAAAATATTAGTGTGGTATGAACCCCAGTGAAAAATGCAGCAGGCGATTTGTAGCCATTACACCAGAAAAGTCATGTATTGTGACCTATCAAGCCATTAATACCGTTATGAACTATTGCACACGATTGGATTGTGATTATATGTGTTTTGCCACTAACGACAATAAAAATTCAATAAAACAGCTGGTTAATCTCCAACCATCAATTTACAGTCTATTGCGTGTAAATTCGATTTCACTGTATTTTCCTTTTACCTGACAAACGTTCAAAGTGTTTCAGAAACATTCCGCTATGGTAAATTACGGATTTTAAATTCGAGTTTAATAGCCTAAGAGTACCCATAGGTAAAATTTTTAAATCTTATAATTTTCATCTAGATGTTTTCAAAATTTCAAATAACATTTATTTTACTTTATTATGCAAATTTGCCGGGTGTTCTACAGTATGCACAAATCTTAATTTTGAAAAAAATAAAAATGCCGCCTTGTTATTTAAATGCTAATACACAAAACGGGCGCATATACTTTTTTTTCTATGCAATGGTGTTACAGAAAAAAATTAAAACTTAATGAGTGTAGCAAAAAAAACATATGTCAGTTTTTAAACTTCATTCTCTTTGAATTTCTGCTGAAAATTTGAGCAAGAGTGGTTATACCTACATCGTATTGAACATTTTTAATGTGCAGAAGTGTAAGATTAATCAAAATCGAGTAAAATACATTGGAACGAGGCATGTATTTGAAAGTAAGAACCGTTTTAATATTTTTCCGCTATAGTCGCGATTTTGAGCACGCGTGATCGCTTCCTTCATTCATTAGGAAGCCAGACGCAGTTATGAGCGATCGTCACTTTGTGTTTTCATGTTGTTAGAGCGTTTCGGAATGTTCAAAACAATCTAACGACCCGCTGACTTTGAGGTTAGTTCAGTGATTCGTTTTTTGAATGCGAGAAATGCTACGCCAGCAAACATTCATCGCCAGTTGTGTGAGGTTTATGGGGAAGAATAAAATGACAAATGTCCGGCCACACAAACTCAAGATCTGATCGCATCATTTGGTTGGGAATATTTCAACCATCCTGCCTACAGTCCCGATTTGGCACCAAGCGATTTTCATCATAAGAAATTTCTTGGTGGAACACATTTTAACCAGATGATGTTGTGAAACAAGAAATGCAGACTTGGCTTTCATCACAGGCGGCATCATTCTTTGACGAAGGCTTACAACAACTGTTTTCCCATTACGACAAGCGCCTGAATAACGGCGATAATTGTGTCTAGAAGTAGTGTAATAAAGTATTTGGAAAATAATGTTCTCTTATTTTTTAAAAAAAATTATCAATATTTACTTTAAAAACAGGGTATTTAAATGGTTACGAGTTGAAGCTTTGAGACCAAAACCATAGTATAAATGAATGACTGTATTTATTTAAATAAAGGTATACACATAGATATCTATCAATCGTACAAGTCCGAAGACCGTAGTTAGAGTTGTAATATACAGAATAATAAGCAGTAATAATAATAATAATAATAATGATAATAATGAACACAAAAATTAGAAGGAAACACAATTGTGCGAAAACATATTCAAATATACCATTCATTCATTCATTATCTGTTTACCATCCTCTTATGTAGGACTTACACCCCCCAGGACTTACAAGCGGGTGCCTGGGGTCAGAGGCCCGTCGAGGAGCAGACACTCATGGATCAGACAGAGCAGCCAGGATGGGTGATCAGCCCGATGCCTGGTATGGGATGAAGGAAGTAGATGAAACGAAATGTTGGTGAAATGGATGAAAGGAAAGGTGATGATGGAGCAGTTGGTGGAATGAATGGCGGGGGAAACAGGAGAACCCGGAGAAAACCCGCCCAGACGCCGCTTCGTCCACCACAAATCCCACATGCAGGTCCCTGGGATCGAACCCGGGCCGCCTCGATTCAAATATACCAGCTTAAATATAAACAACCCCCAGAACAACGGTAAACCGTATTCTGATGCATTATTATGCCCTATTATAGTAAACAAAGACAATTTAAAAGAATAAATATGCGATACATTCACATGACTTACCCTACCCTGTATCGTTTATTAATGGGTACGCAAAATATTCTTATTAAGCTTATTTTTATATCTGCTTCATTTTAATCGAGATAAACCTTTACAGAAACAGCTACATTACACATTTCGTTATAGAGAACAACGATAGTCAAATGTTTAAGAACTGGACGCTATATGCTGGCCTTAAAATTCCATACTGTTTCCATGACATCGCGTGAAACAACTGAATGTTGACACGACTTTAAAAGTATTGAACAATTCGAACCATTAATAACTATATTTCGTCAATGGCTGATGCCACAAAAAAGTTATTTTAAATAAATTGTGTGTTTTAAAGGAATCTACATTTTTTGTGTAGCATGTTTTCGTCTATCGCTTAACGTTTACCAGTTATGCGAGATCATACAAAATTCCTTCTTAATGAAGTGGACTTCAAAGCTTATTTCCAGAAGATTGAAGATATACGTTTTGCCATGTAAATAAATGGTATTTTAATCAAAATCGTTAGCCTTTGTAAAAAACAAACAAATTCAAAAAAAAGTTCCATCTCAGGGTAGTTGAAGGTAGGGGTATGTTATTAAAAATCTTCGTGTCGCATCTTTGGAATGTACTGAACCTAAATTTTAAGTTTGATATTTATCCGACTTTTCGCTTTTGAGTTATGCTGTTTTCACAGGCGCGCGCGCACACACGCACACACACATAGAAACACGCACACTCGGAACTTTGCCTAAAAATGCTTTTTGGGGGTTCAGGGGGCCTCAAAACGTATATTTTCGGTGAAATCTCAACATCGAATTTTATAGTGGAATGCAATACTTCTCCTACTGACTATACGTAGCGAAGAAAGTAAAACTGACATAAAAAATAAAACATTAATGACAACGTTTAGTTGTTCTTACACCCACGCTTCCCTACTATCAGGGTTCTCAGGTCTTAGTTGTCTCGCCTCCATGTCTTCCTTGCCTGTCAGTAGCATCCAACGTGCCCTTAACACTCCATTCGAAGAGCTAAAGCATTGCGGTAAATATTTTTCCCTCCATTCCCGTACCCCTACAGTTTGCCAAGATATGCACCCTCCTCTTAAAGGGGGCAGATTCCCCTAACATTTCCATCAGTAATTTTTATCATGCACCATGGTCCTAGTCTAAGTCACGTGAGCCCTTGTCTAATGAGTTTGGTTCCTGTTTTGATGTTTTTCTCCGCACCCCACTCAGATTTTAGCCCAGACTGTACTTTCAACGAAACCTTCCCCATGCTTTGAGCAATTGCTTATTGCCTATATCACAGAGACGGTATTTAATCTTTCTTCATGCACTCCGTCTATTTCCCTGACCCGCTATCTAAGTATAACCATCGCTATGGTTCCCAAACCCTTTTTTAATTTTGATACCCATGTCGAATTTCCTTTCATTCTCAACTGTTCACGGTAGCAGGCCACCCTAATTAGAGAATGGTCTCCAATGTAGTTGAAGCTAAAGGTCCAAACTGTTTTTGGACAAAAAATAATTTTTGAATGTTTTGAAAACTTTGGCCTAATTTCAGCTATGAATACTCTTAAATGAAAATATTTTAGGTTTTTGTAATAGAAATAGATTCAAAATAAGCTTAAAGCTTGTTATATCCACATTTCAAATTCTATCATCGTTAGACCTACTCAATTAGACAGTTCTTTGTTGGACAGTAAATCTTTAGCCACGCTAACCGTTGTGTGGATGCCAATAGGAAATACTCCTTCATGAGATAAGTTTAAACGAAAGCAGCGTTTATTTCTCAATGCGTGAAAGTTTCGAGCAGTTGGTTATTTGTTCAGCAACAAAGTGTGAACAGTTTTCATGGTTCGTGAACATCGCTCTGTCATGCGTGCTATAACCTTTATGCATGCAAGTATGCTAACTTAAATACAATTTTAAATAAAGCTAATAATAAAGTAAAGTCTTATATGTTACATTCAAATGACTTTCTCTACCCTCTATCGTTTATTAGTAGATATACAAATCCTTACGAAGGTTTATTTTCTTCTCAGCCTCAGAAATAAACCTTTACAGAAACAGCTACATTACACATTTCGTTATAGAGAACCGCGATAGTCAAATGTTTAACAACTGGACGCTATATGCTGGCCTTAAAATTCCATACTGTTTCCATGACATCGCGAGAAACAACTGAATGTTGACAGGACTGTAAAAGAAGACAACGTATTGAATAAATGGAACTTGATATCCGATATCTCGGAAATAGCTGATGCCACAACAAAAGTTATTTAAAGTAAATTGTGTCGTTTAAAGAGATCTGCATTGCTTTTTCCTGTAGTATGTTTTCGTCTATCGCTTGACGTTTACCACTTATACAAGATTATACAAAATTCCTTTCGAATGAAGAGGACTTCAAATGCTATTCCCAGAAAATTGAAGGTATACATTTTATTTGTCACGTAACTATCATTAATATATGGTATTTTAATCAAAATCGTTAGAGCCATTTTTTTTAGAAAATAAAAACAATCGTAAAACATTCCATGTAACGGGTAGTTTGTGTTGGGGGTATTTTCTTGAAAATCTTCGTGTCGCATCTTTAGTGGGTACTGAATCTAAATACCAAGTTTGGTGTTTATCCAACTTTTCGTTTTTGAGTTATGTTGTTCACATACACATACACACACTACGTTTTTCTAAAAATGCTTTATCTGGATTCAGAGGGCCCCAAAACATAAGTTTCCGGTGAAATCTCATTGTGGAATTGAATACCTTCTCTGCCTACTATGTGCATGGTAGGGAAAGTAAGAACGAAATGTTGGATGAAAACCGAACTTGATATTTAAGTTCAGTATGTTCCAAGGATGCGACACGAAGATTTTCAAGAAAATCCCTCCACCCCAAATTACCTTTTACATGACAAAAATTTTCGTTATTTTTGATTTTGTAAAAATGATCTAACGGCTTTGAACCCAAAATACGTTATATTCAATATAAATACGTGACAAATAAAGAGTATATTTTGAACTTTCTGGGAATAGCCTTTGAAGTCCTCTTCGTTCAGAAGAAATTTTGTATAACTAGTAAACCGTAAGAGGTAGACGAAAACTTACTACAAAATTCTAGATGTCAAATCACACAATTTATGCCAAATGAAATTTTTTGTGGCACAAACCATTTCCGAGATATTCTTTAAATTTGGTTTGAATTTTCAGATACTTATACTTTTTTTGTTAAGTCGTTATTCGTTTTTTCTCGCGGTCATGCAAAGAGCATGGACTTTCAAAGCCCGCTTTTTAGAAATCTGACTATCGTTAGGTTCAGACCTGGCCATGGATTTGTCGTGGTTTTCCCTGGTTGGCAAAGCGAATGCTCGGGTGGTTTCTCTTCTAGCAGGAATTTCTTTTCCCTCGTTTTCTATCATTTAGCTTCCCCTTTCGTGTTTCGGGCAGGTTTAAGGGGCTGCGCAGTGTCGGTCGTTGGAAAGTTCTTTTCGGCCCTGCCAGATGGCAGCCTTCCATGAGCAACCCGCTGATATGAACGGGCCATCAAGCTTGGAGTCTTCAGGGACCTCTGCGCGCCTCCTGCGGTTCCTTCATCTCATTCGTTCCTCCTGGGGGTGTAACAGAAAAGATCCGCGCTGGGTCGAGGTATCTCCTCTGTCCCCTGATCACACATTCATTCAAATGTGACAGTAGCGAGAGGAGCGAAGAAGACCACGCCATTCATAATTAAGTGAATCAAAGCCCAGACTTGGTGAAAACACTTGAAAACCGGATTAATGTCATCGAAAAGTAATATGAAACCTCATCATGCCACGCCTTTGATTTAATGAAACTGCCGAGAGAGTTTATCGCTTACTAATCGCCAGAAGGCTAATTACTTAGTTTAAACAATACCACTTACACAGAGTATAATACACAGAGAAAGTGAGGCATTTACGCATGGAGTAACAAAGGAATCTGAAACACTTTTCGTCATGCACGCAGCAAATCCGGTAAGATGCTATCGTGCAAACATGTGAACGTCGTACGTTTCATCACTAGAGAAAAATGACCATGGATGTTTCAAAAGCTTCGGAAGTTGTGATTGCTTTAGCTCCCTGCTGTTTTTGTTACTAGCGCTTATATTTGTTTAACATTTGTGTAACGTTTTGTACCAAAGCTACTAATCTGTGTCTTACATTCACATGACGTTCTCTACCCATTATCACCGATTGTGGTGGTGGACTCTACGCTTTGGAAATCCCTGGCGATTGGTGGGTCTGGTGGAGGATGAGGGCTATCAGATTCCCTTCCTGCGTAACCATAGGTAAAATTTCCAAATTTTGCAGTTTTTATCTAAATGTTTTTAAAATTTTGTCACATACTGCTCCACGACTATCGTAAGCGTGTTTTAAATTTCATGTAGATATCTTTAATTTGTTTAAGAAAAAACATTACTTTAGTTGCTAAATAATCAGGTGTGCCACACGATGCAACAATCTAATTTTGAAAAAATAAAAATAATATCACATTATATAAATATCGATATATAAAACTGGTATATATAATTTTATTCACTCTTCTGATTGTTCCAGAAAAAAACTTTAAACATTTAAATATAATTTTTTAAACAATTTATTCTCAGTGGTCGAATTTGTCATATCTTGAGCAATTTAAAAATGTGGCAAAATCCATTCGTCAATTCTTATTTTCGTACCATGGACATAGCAGGTAGAGAAGGTATTGCATTCCAATAAAAAAATTCAATACTGAGATTTCACCGGAATTATATGCTTTGAGGCCCCCCTGAATAAATAAAAAAACGGCACTTTTAGAATAAGGCCATGTGTGTATCTGTGTCTTGAACGGCATAACTAAAAAAAACTTGGTATTAGCTTCAGTACCTTCTGAAGATGCGGCACAAAGATTTTCAAGAACATTCCCCTACCCCAAACTGCCCTTTACATGGAACTTTTTTCGAACTTTTTTATTTTTTTAAAAATAGGTTCTAACGGTTCTTATTAAAATCATATGCATTAAAGAGAATAAAATGTGTACCTGGAATTTTCTGGGAATAGCCTGTGAAGTCCTCTTCATTCTGACTCACTTTTGTGTAATCTTGTATAACTGTTAAACGTGAAACGATAGACGAAAACGTGCTACACAAAAAATACAGATCTCTTTAAAACACGCAATTTATTTCCAATAACATTTTTGTGGCATCATCCATTTCCGAGATATACTTATTAATGGTTTCAATTGTTCAATACTTAGTCATTCTTTTTAAGTCCCTGTCAACATTCAGTTGTTTCTCGCGATGTCATGGAAACAGTATGGAATTTTAAGGCCAGCATATAGCGTCCAGTTGTTAAACATTTGACTATCGCTGTTCTCTATAACGAAATGTGTAATGTAGCTGTTTCTGTAAACGTTTATCCGGGTTAAAATGTAGTACTACATAGAAATATAAACTTTCGTAAGACTAATTTGTATACCCACTAGTAAACGATAGAGGGTAGAGAAAGTCATGTGAGTGTAACACATAATATTTGTTTGGCAATAAGTTTTTGTCTATTCACAAGAAATGTGTTGTGATGCTTATATTTTCTATAATTTAAATTTAGCTGGAAACAAAACATTTTCGGAACTTACCTCTTTAAATCAACCACAAAACACTTTTTCTAATCGATGAAGGTTCTAATGAAGAAAAACTGATACTATAACAGATATTAAGGCACTAACTAAGCACTGTACACATCCAACTGGCGGTGATATAACAAAGGAGCAGTTTAATACTGAACACTGTGCAGAAATACTTTCCCAAACTCTGCAAGTTTCCTTTCTAGCCCCCTCTTCCTCTCTGCTGTCACTCTTCACGAGTTACCTTTCACTCTTATCTAATACAAAAATGAACTAAGTACAGCGATCCACCTTCCTTCAGTGAAAGGCTGTAATTTGAACTTTCTGGAAACTCTCAGAAAAACTTTTTTCAGCAGTTCATAGAAATATTCTTGTATAACCTCAAACCTCTGTTAGTGATGTTCAAAATGTATTATGAGAAATTAACAAATGTCTTGTTTGATTGTCTCTGTCGGTGTTCTGATAGTTAGGATGTTGTCTTCTAAATCCATAGGTCCCTGTTTGTATTCTCGACTGCGGGGTGGGACTTGTCTTCAGCCAGAATGACTTAAAAGCGATATGTCGTTAAAATACCGAACTTCGTATTTAAATTTTGGGGATTTTAATTAACGAGCGAGGCGTAACGTCTGTGGCCAATATTTGGGAGGTCTCCGGTTCAAACCACCAGGGCCGAACTGTCTGATCGAAGGTTTTTTTCGCTGTTTTCTCGGTCGCTAGGTGAATTATTGAATAATTTGATCCTGGAATTTTCCTATTATCCTTTCATCACTACATTACATTTCCTTCTTCTTCTTCAGCGCCATACCAGACATTAGGCTGATCACCCGTCTTGGATATGTTATGATACAGAGTTAGCTTGTTCCTCGACAGGCTACTGACCCAAGGGATTCACTTGTAACTCCCTGGGTGTGCAAATCCTATAGAGAAGAGCTAATCCGTTTAAGAACAAGATTTTAATTTACAATTTGGATTAAAATACCATATATATATGTAATATATTTCTATGACAAATAAAACATATACACTACGTGATCAAAAGTATCCGGACACCACCACAAACATACGTTTTTCATCTTAGGTGCATTGTGCTGCAACCTACTGCCTGGTACTCAGACATCGTGAAACAGCAGAATGGGACGCTCCGTGGAACTCACGGACTTTGAACGTGGTCAGGTGATTGGGTGTCACTTGTGTCAGAAGTCTGTACGCGAGATTTCCTAAACATCCCTAGGTCCACTGTTTCTGATGTGATAGTGAAGTGGAAACGTGAAGGGACATGTACAGCACAAAAGAGGCCGACCTCGTCTGTTGACTGACAGAGACTGCTGACATTTGAAGAGGGTCGTAAAGAGTAATAGGCAGACATCTATCCAGACCATCACACAGGAATTCCAAACTGCATCAGGATCCACTCCAAGTACTATGACAGTTAGGCGTGAGGTGAGAAACCTTGGATTCCATGGTCAAACGGCTGCTCATAAGCCACACTTCACGCAAGAAAGTGCCAAACGACGCCTCGCTTGGTGTAAAGAGCGTCAACATTACACGATTGAACAGTGGCAAAACGTTATGTGGAGTGACGAATCACGGTACACAATGTGGCGATCCGATGGCAAGATGTGGGTATAGCGATTGTCTGGTGAACGTCATCTGCCAGAGTGTGTAGTGCCAACAGTGAAATTCGGAGGTGCTGGTGTAATGGTGTGGTCGTGTTTTTCCCGAAGGGGGCTTGCACCCCTTGTTGTTTTGCGTGGCACGATCACAGCGCAGACCTACATTGATATTTTAAGCACCTTCTTGCTTCCCACTGTTGAAGAGTAATTCGGAGATGGCGATTGCATCTTTCAACACGATCGACCACCTGTTCATACTGCACGGGCTGTGGCGGAGCGGTTACACGACAATAACATCCCTGTAATGGAGTGGCCTGTACAGAGTCCTGACTTGAATCCTATAGAACACCTTTGGGATGTTTTGGAACGCCGACTTCGTGCCAGGCCTCACCGACCTACATCGATACCTCTCCTCAGTTCCGCACTCCGTGAAGAATGGTCTGTCATTCCCCAAGAAACCTTCCAGCACCTGATTGAAAGTATGCCTGCGAGAGTGAACGCTGTCATCAAGGCTAAGGGTGGGCCAACACCATATTGACTTCCACATTACCGATAGACGGCGCCACGTCATTTTCAGCCAGGTGTCCGGATACTTTATCATGTAGTGTATTTTCAATTTTCTGGGAGTAATCTGTGAAGTTCTCTTCATTCTGAATGACTTTTGTAAAAGTGGTAAACCGTAAGAGATGCGCGAAATCTTAAAAAGTGCAGATCAGCTATTTCCTAGATAAACATTTTTTTTAATTGTTTGATACGTCTCTCATTTTTATTTTCTCCACAATGTACCAGTAGAAAGAGAAAGCACCGCATTCTACCCAAAGATTTGATATAAAAATTTCACCAAAATACATGTTTTGACGCTCCCTGAATCCAAAAACAGTATTTTTTGAAAAAGGTCCTCGCGCGCGTGTGAATAACACAACTCAAAAAGGAAAAGTCGGTTAGACTTGCAAGACATTCAAGGATGTCAAACGAAGATTTTCAAGAAAATCACCTCCATCCCAAACTACCCTTTCAATGACACATTTTACTTTCTCTACTACGTATAGTGAGTAAGGGGAGTATTGCATTCTAACCAAAAATTTGATACCGAGATCCAAATAAAGCAATTCTGGAAAAATGCCCGTGTGTATGTCTGTGAACACCATAACTCAAAAACGAAAAGCCGCATGAATGCCAAACTTGGTATTTAGGTTCAGTATCTTTCAAAGATGCAACACAAAGATTTCAACAAAATACCCCACCCCAAACTACCCTTTGCGTGGAACATTTTTCGTAATTTTTTATTTTCTAAAAATGCTCTAACGATTTTGATTAAAATACCTCATATGAAATATATTTACACGACAAATAAAATGTATATCTTGAATTTTCGGCGAATAGCCTATGAAGTCCTCTTCATTCGGAAGAAATTTTGTATAATCTTGTATAACTGATAAACGTTAAGTGATAGACGAAAACGTACTGCACAAAACATGAAAATCTCTTTAAAACACACAATTTATTCTAAATACAATTTTTTGTGTCATAAGCCGCTTCTGAGGTATCCGTTATTAAAAGTTCCAATTGTTCATTTCTTGGTCAATCTCTTAAAGTCGTGTCAACATTCAGTTGTTTGTCGCGATGTCATGGAAACAGTATGGAACTTTAAGGGCAGCATATAGCGTCCAGTTGTTATACATTTGACTATCGCTGTTCTCTATAACGAAATGTGTAACGTAGCTATTTCTTCAAAAACAAATTCTTCTTTCTAATTTCTTATTTGATTAAAAGCTAGTAGATAGAAAAATAAGCTTGAGTAAGAATAGTTTGTATACCCACTATTAAAGGTAGAGGGTAGAGAGACTGATGTGAATGTATCACATAAGAAATTGTTTTTTGTTATTTTTTTACTTTCTCTACTACGTATAGCAAGAACGGGAAGTATTGCATTCCACCCAAAAATTCGATACTGAGATTTCACCGGAAATATATGTTTTGAGACCCCCTGAATCCAAAAAAAGCATTTTTGGAAACATGTCCGTGTGTGTGTCTGTGTCTGTCTGTGAACAGCATAACTCAGAAACGAACAGTCGGATAAACACCAAACTTGGTATTCAGGTTCAGTATCTTCCAGAGATGCGACACGAAGGCTTTCAAGAAAATCCACGCACCCCAGATTACCCTTTACATGGAACATTTTTTGAAAATTTTAATTTTCTCAAAAATGGCTCTAACGATTTTGATTAAAATTTCATTTGTTTAAAATATTTTCATGACATATGAAATGTATATCTTGAATTTTCTGGGAATGTCTCCAAAAGTATTCTTCATCGTGAACAACTTTTGCAGATCGGGGGAAGATGCCTAACTTAAGGTTTGGAAGGTCAAATGGTAGGTTAAAATTGGGAGATTAGATTCGGCACTAAACTAGTGCTCACTGAAGAGCTTCTTCTATACATAGGCCAGTTACCGTACCCTACTATTAGTAACGATATATGTTTTTTAATTTTCTTATGAACTGTGTAATTTAGGCATCTCACCCCGAGCATCGGGGTGAGATGGCAATTATATCGGAACAGGATTCGAGTACTAGTTTTGTGCATTTACGGTACAATTTAGCTAAATATATGATTTAGAAAGGAAATTTAATGTGGTTATAAAGAATAAAACACAAAATAAATGTAAAAATGTATATAAAAATAAACAAATGAAATCTTAGCTTCCATATGGAATCAGAGTTCTTTTGCGCAGTTATTGCACACGTTTTCTTCCTCTGTGCGGGTTTCATGCAACCATTTATTGCAAATGACACACTGAATCCACTCTACCTGTGGTCCATTCTTATCGTAGTAACTCAGAGAACACTCAGCACAATAGTCACTCTCACTGTCTGGTTCCCTAATCCTAGATTTCTTGCTTTTAATTCGCTCTCGTCGAGCCCTTGCATCTTCTATTCGATGTTGTTCTGTGAGAACTGCAGCTGTTTTCTTCCTACGCTTAGATCGTAATGGATCCAAGATAGGCACAGGAGAAATGTTTTCAAATGATGTTCCTGGCATCGGCTCACTTTGAATCCCTGCTACAAGGTTGCCGTTGTCTTTCTCTAGGAGAGGAGCTCGAGCACATTCGTTGTTGTCGGTTAGACCATTTCTGTCTGCCTCAGCAGTAGAGACCATATCAGAAACGTGGAACGCCTCCTCTGGAATTCTCTCCGGGTTGTATGGGTACAAGCCACAAGCTTCAAATCCAGATTGAGCATTGGATGGAACTGCAGCTTTCTTCCACGCTTCAGTGAGAAAGACCGGGAACTGTGCTCTACAGACTTTACGTCCGGGATGAGACAATGTCCAGTTGCGCATAGCCCTGTAAAAACCTTGTTTCAGGGATTTAAAGACACACCTGTCAAGAGGCTGAAGGTAGTGTGTTGAATGCGGAGGTAAACAAATCATGATCACATCGTTTTCTGTAGCAAGATCTAACATATCTGGATCGGTAGAGTGCGAGGTATGGCCATCGAGAAACAGAACCACTTTTCCTTGTTGTTTCCTGGGGATAAACTGGTCTCTCATCCAGCTCATGAATATATCAGAGTTGACATATCCCGATTTCTCATTCATAAATACAGTCGAACCATTCGGAAGTCCATCCTCCCATTCAGGTTTCTTTCTTTTACCTTTAAGGATGCATGCCGGAGGAATGAAGTTGCCTTCAGCGTTGCAGCAGGCGATAACCGTTATAGTTTCTCCTTTTTCTCCAGAAGTTACTTGGTACAAAGTTGGAGAACCTTTTTCTGCTATCACTTTGTCTGGCCTGGGATTCATCTGAAAACCGGTTTCATCCATGTTGTACAGGTGCCCAGGTTTATCCACTAAAGCGTTTGCTGTTAATACATCCAAAACTAAAGAAAAATATTTTGTAATTGCTTCCCTATTCATTGACATAGCCCTGTCAATAGAAAGTCCTTGTGGCTTTTTCGTAGCTAGAGTTGGGTAACGTTTGAGAAAACATTGTAACCAATCCCAACCTGCCATTTCGTTTTCTTTACAAAATCGATGTGGAATTCCATTTCTTTCCGCAAACTGGAATACCAGCCTGCGAAGAGTTTCTCCAGTTGGTGGAAATCCACACATCTGCAACTTTCTTATGCAAGTCATCAACTGCTTCTCGTTCTCTTCACCAAGACTACCTATAAATAATAATAAATAATAATTAATAATAATATAAACATTATGGCTGTTTTTTAATAAATGAGAAAAAAAAGTTTGAAACAATTGGGAAAGTGCAATTCATGCATACACAATGTGGAACAACTTTGTCTTTGAATGTTAAATTTTTATTTAATAAAATATTCCAGTTAGAAACCATTCTCACTTTTCTCCATAATCAGAGAAAACATTATTATTAATAATAGACTACTACTTACTTTGTGGACCCATGGTGTGCTTCTTATCATCGTTCTTCAGTAGACGTCGTTTCAGAGTTCTGTATGGGATACCATAATCTTGGGAAGCTCTAAAACAATTCATCCCACCAGTCCTTACATGCTCCATAGCCATTTGTAGAGATTCTTCAGACCACTGACCCCTATTTGATGTTCTAACATACGTTCGAGGCATTTTCCTAAGAAAATAAAAGGCGCATAAGTGGCGAGTAAAATTGGTCATCTTACCCCGAGAAAACAGTGGCATCTCTCCCAAAGATCGGGGTGAGATGCCACTTTCCGTGACTGGCACAATATGGCCGCAACGGAACAACTGCAAATAGCAACATACGCTACAAGGTATCCACCATGCCCTACGCGTGTAACATTTGTCTTTTCTAATTTATTTGTAAGCTCGTGCATACTTGAAAATAATGATGCGCTATTAACAATGCATCAGTTTTAGTTCTTACCTTGTATTTGTTGGTTTAAAAGCGCAAAAACAGCTAACACAGTGACGTACACATCTGCCTTCACTTCACACTACTGCGAGCGAATGCAGTACAGGTTGGTGTCGCGATCTGTGGCTACCTGACGAAACTGCAAGCTTTAGGCATCTCCCCCCGATAGGCATCTTACCCCGATCCACTCTAACTGGTAAACCATAAGAGATAGACAGAATCTTAGTGCACAAAAAATGTAGATCGCGTTAAAATACACAATTTATTCCATATACATTTTTACTTTCTCTACTACGTATAGTAAGTAGGGGAAGTATTGCATTCCACCCAAAAATTCGATACCGAGATTTCACCGGAAATACATGTTTTGAGACCTCCTGAATCCAAAAAAAGCATTTTTGGAAACATGTCCGTGTGTGTGTCTGTGTGTGTGTCTGTGTGTGTGTGTCTGTGTGTGTGTCTGTGTGTGTGTCTGTGTGTGTGTCTGTGAACAGCATAACTCAAAAACGAACAGTCGGATAAACACCAAACTTGGTATTTACGTTCAGTATCTTCCAGAGATGCGACACGAAGGTTTTCAAGAAAATCCCCCCACCCCAGACTACCCTTTACATGGAACATTTTTCGAAAATTTTAATTTTCTCCAAAATGGCTCTAACGATTTTGATGAAAATATCATATGTTTAAGATAATGTCATGAGCAATGAAATGTATATCTCGAAATTTCTGGGAATGTCTCCAAAAGTATTCTTCATTATGAACGACTTTTGCATAACTGGTAAACCATAAGAGATAGACAAAATTTTACTACACAAAAAATGTAGATCGCGTTAAAATACACAACTTATATCATATACATGTTTTTTGTTGAGTGAACCGTTTTCGAGATATTGCTTGTTATTTCCTTAAATTTTCCAATACTTATACTTTTTCTCAAATTCGTTATTCATTTTTTTATGTCCTGGACATGCAAAGAGAATGGAATGCGCCACATAGCAACCAGCGATAAAATATTTGACTATCGCTTAAAAGCTACCATATTCCCCTTGCATCTACAAGAAAATTACAAATAAGATTGACATCTTGATATCTCGATTAATATGAAGCATATGGAGAATAGGCGTTTGTAAAAATAGATTGTACAAGAGTAGAGAAAGTCATGTGAGTGTAACACATCAGATTTTTTTTGTTGAGTGAACCATTTTCGAGATATTGCTTGTTATTCCCTTAAATTTTCCAATACTTATATTTTTTCTCAAATTCGTTATTCATTTTTTTTATGTCCTGGACATGCAAAGAGAATGGAATGCGCCACATAGCAACCAGCGTTAAAATATTTGACTATCGCTTAAAAGCCACCATATTTCCCTTGCATCTACAAGAAAATTACCAATAAGATTGACATCTCGATATCTCGATTAACATGAAGCATATGGAGAATAGGCGTTTGTAAAAATAGATTGTACAAGAGTAGAGAAAGTCATGTGAGTGTAACACATCAGATTTTTACTTTGTCTACTACGTATAGTAAGTAGGGGAAGTATTGCATTCCACCCAAAAATTCGATACCGAGATTTCACCGGAAATACATGTTTTGAGATCCCCTGAATGCAATAAAAGCATTTCTGGAAACATGTCCGTGTGTGTGTCTGTATGTCTGTCTGTCTGTGTGTCTGTGTGTCTGTGAACAGCATAACTCACAAACCACAGTCGGATAAACACCAAACTTGGTATTTACCTTCATTATCTTCCAGAGATGCGACACGAAGGTTTTCAAGAAAATCCCACCACCCCAGATTACCCTTTACATGGAACATTTTTCGAAAAATTTAATTTTCTCAAAAATGGCTCTAACGATTTTAATTAAAAAATCATATTTTTAAGATACTTTCATGACAAATAAAATGTATTTCTTGAATTTTCTGGGAATGTCTCCAAAAGTATTCTTCATTGTGAACGACTTTTGCATAACTGGTAAACCATAAGAGATAGACAAAAGTTTACTGCACAAAAAATGTAGCTGGCGTTAAAATACACAATTTATGTCATATACATTTTTTTCGCTGAGTGAACCATTTTCGAGATATTGCTTGTTATTACTTTCTCTACTACGTACAGTAAGTAGAGGAAGTATTGCATTCCACCCAAAAATTCGATACCCAGATTTCAACGGAAATATATGTTTTGAGACCTCCTGAATCCAAAAAAAGCATTTTTGGAAACATGTCCGTGTGTGTGTCTGTGTGTGTGTGTGTGTGTGTGTGTGTGTGTGTGTGTGTGTGTGTGTGTGTGTGTCTGTGCGTGTGTGTGTCTGTGAACAGCATAACTCAAAAACGAACAGTCAGATAAACACCAAACTTGGTATTTAGGTTCAGTATCTTCCAGAGATGCGACACGAAGGTTTTCAAGAAAATCCCCCCACCCCAGAGTACCCTTTACATGGAAGATTTTTCGAAAATTTTAATTTTCTCAAAAATGGCTCTAACGATTTTGATTAAAATATCATATGTTTAAGATAATGTCATGAGAAATGAAATGTATATCTCGAATTTTCTGGTAATGTCCCCAAAAGTATTGTTCATTGTGAACGACTTTTGCATAACTGGTAAACCATAAGAGATAGACAACATTTTACTACACAAAAAATGTAGATCGCGTTAAAATACACAAGTTATGTCATATACATTTGTTTTGTTGAGTGAACCGTTTTCGAGATATTGCTTGTTATTTCCTTAAAATTTCCAATACTTATACTTTTTCTCAAATTCGTTATTCATTTTTTTACTTTCTCTACTACGTATAGTAAGTAGGGGAAGTATTGCATTCCACCCAAAAATTCGATACCGAGATTTCACCGGAAATACATGTTTTGAGACTCCCTGAATCCAAAAAAAGCATTTTTGGAAACATGTCCGTGTGTGTGTCTGTCTGTGTGTCTGTGTGTCTGTCTGTGTGTCTGTGTGTCTGTGTGTCTGTGAACAGCATAACTCAAAAACGAAGAGTCGGATAAACGCCAAACTTGGTATTTAGGTTCAGTATCTTTCAGAGATGCGACACGAAGGTTTTCAAGAAAATCCCCCCACCCCAGACTACCCTTTACATGGAACATTTTTCGAAAATTTTAATTTTCTCAAAAACGGCTCTAACGATTTTGATTAAAATATCATATGTTTAAGATATTGTCATGACAAATAAAATGTATATCTCGAATTTTCTGGGAATGTCTCCAAAAGTATTCTTCATTGTGAACGACTTTTCCATAACCGGTAAACCATAAGAGATAGACAAAATTTTACTACACGAAAAATGTAGATCGCGTTAAAATACACAACTTATGTCATATACATTTCTTTTGTTGAGTGAACCGTTTTCGAGATATTGCTTGTTATTTCCTTAAATTTTCCAATACTTATACTTTTTCTCAAATACGTTATTCATTTTTACTTTCTCTACTACGTACAGTAAGTAGGGGAAGTATTGCATTCCACCCAAAAATTCGATACCGAGATTTCACCGGAAATACATGTTTTGAGACCTCCTGAATCCAAAAAAAGCATTTTTGGAAACATGTCCGTGTGTGTGTCTGTGTGTGTGTGTGTCTGTGTGTGTGTGTGTCTGTGTGTCTGTGTGTGTGTGAACAGCATAACTCAAAAACGAACAGTCGGATAAACACCAAACTTGGTATTTAGGTTCAGTATCTTCCAGAGATGCGACACGAAGGTTTTCAAGAAAATCCCCCCACCCCAGACTACCCTTTACATGGAACATTTTTCGAAAATTTTAATTTTCTCAAAAATGGCTCTAACGATTTTGATGAAAATATCATATGTTTAAGATAATATCATGAGAAATGAAATGTATATCTCGAATTTTCTGGGAATGTCTCCAAAAGTATTCTTCATTCTGAACGACTTTTGCATAACTGGTAAACTATAAGAGATAGACAAAATTTTACTACACAAAAAATATAGATCGCGTTAAAATACACAACTTATGTCATATACATTTCTTTTGTTGAGTGAACCGTTTTCGAGATATTGCTTGTTATTTCCTTAAATTTTGCAATACTTATACTTTTTCTCAAATTCGTTATTCATTTTTTTATGTCCTGGACATGCAAAGAGAATGGAATGCGCCACATAGCAACCAGCGTTAAAATATTTGACTATCGCTTAAAAGCTACCATATTCCCCTTGCATCTACAAGAAAATTACCAATAAGATTGACATTTCGATATCTCGATTAACATGAAGCATATGGAGAATAGGCGTTTGTAAAATTAGATTGTACAAGAGTAGAGAAAGTCATGTGAGTGTAACACATCAGATTTTTTTATGTCCTGACATGCAAAGAGAATGGAATGCGCCACATAGCAACCAGCGTTAAAATATTTGACTATCGCTTAAAAGCTACCATATTCCCCTTGCATCTACAAGAAAATTACCAATAAGATTGACATCTTGATATCTCGATTAACATGAAGCATATGGAGAATAAGCGTTTGTAAAATTAGATTGTAGAAGAGTAGAGAAAGTCATGTGAGTGTAACACATCAGATTTTTTATGTCTTGGACATGCAAAGAGAATGGAATGCGCCACATAGCAACCAGCGTTAAAATATTTCACTATCGCTTAAAAGCTACCATATTCCCCTTGCACCTACAAGAAAATTACCATTAAGGTTGACATCTCGATATCTCGATTAACATGAAGCATATGGAGAATAGGCGTTTGTAAAAATAGATTGTACAAGAGTAGAGAATGTCATGTGAGTGTAACACATCAGATTTTTACTTTCTCTACTACGTATAGTAAGTAGGGGAAGTATTGTATTCCACCCAAAAATTCGATACCGAGATTTCACCGGAAATATATGTTTTGAGACCCCCTGAATCCAAAAAAAGCATTTTTGGAAACATGTCCGTGTGTGTGTCTGTCTGTCTGTGTGTCTGTCTGTGAACAGCATAACTCAGAAACGAACAGTCGGATAAACACCAAACTTGGTATTTAGATTCAGTATCTTCCAGAGATGCGACACGAAGGTTTTCGAGAAAATCCCCCCATCCCAGATTACCCTTTACATGGAACATTTTTCGAAAATTTTAATCTTCTCAAAAATGCTTCTAACGATTTTGATTAAAATATCATATGTTTACGATATTTTCATGACAAATAAAATGTATATATTGAATATTCTGGGAATGTCTCCAAAAACATTCTTCATTGTGAACGACTTTTGCATAACTAGTAAAAACCATAAGAGATAGACAAAATGTTACTACACAAAAAATGTAGATCGCGTTAAAACACACAATTTATGTTATATACATTTTTTGTTGAGTGAACCATTTTCGAGATATTGCTTGTTATTCCCTTAAGTTTTTCAATACTTATTTTCTCAAATGGGAATTCATTATTCATTTTTTGTCTTTGATATGCAAAGAGTATTAATCTGTGGCAAAGGGAATGGTGCTGTACCTAGCAACCAGCTATTAAGAGATTGTATGTGCTTAAAGCCTACTGTATTTCTATATTGCCCTTGTAAATATATATTCCCCTTACATCTACAAGAAACTTAGCATTAAGAGAGTCTGCAAACGTTTATCTCGATCAACATGAAGTAGATGGAGAATAAGCGTTTGTAAAAATAGTTTGTACAAGAGTAGAGAAAGTCGTGTGAGTGTAACACATCAGATTTTTTATGTCCTGAGCATGCAAAGAGAATGGAATACTCCACATAATAACCAGCTCTTAAAACATTTGACTATTGCTTAAAGCCTACAAGAAAGCCTGCATCTACAAGAACATTAGCAATAAGATTAACATCTCGATTAACATGAAGCATATGGAGAATAAGCGTTTGTAAAAATAGTTTGTACAAGAGTAGAGAAAGTCATGTGAGTGTAACACATCAGATTTTTTTTTACTTTCTTAGGTACGTACTTATACGAGGGTGATCAGAAACTAAGGTTACAAGGTCGATATTCTTGGAGTTTCGTCCGTTATAGAGAAATTAATAGTGTGCGCTAATTCTAATACATGCGGTTGGCAACTGTGCAGAGTTTCAGCTACCCGCCACCTACAGCACTAGTTGTAGGTGAACACAAATAGGGACGTTTTGGAAAACTGGTCTCGCAAAGAAATCCGCTATGTTATTCGATTTGTGGGGACGAAACATCTAACCGCGGCTGAAATTCACAGGCAGCTATTAGAGATTTACAGAGAGACTGTAATGTTTCCTCAGCATATCTCCAAATGATCCCGAAAGTTTACGGCCGGTAGAGAAAACGTCACCGATGAGGATCGCTGATTTGAACGCATCTCGCGTGGAGGAGAAGGTAATTCAGGAGGATCACGTTACGGCATTAAACGGTAGAGTTGAGAATGTCGTTCGGAAGTGTTCACGATATTCTGCAGTACCGGAAAGTTTGTTCTCGATGGGTTCCACGAAATATGTCCAACTAACACAAGGAGAAGCGCATGGGGGCAATTCTGCAAATTTTGCAACGGTTCTCCACGGAAGGGAACACTTTTCTTCGCCACATTGTCACGGGTGACGAAACATGGATGTACCAGTACACCCCAGCAGTAAGCGCTCGTCATTGGAGCGGAAACGGCCCTCCTCTCCAGAGACAAATAAGTTTAAGGTGACGCCATCTACTGGGAAGGTGATGGTCACTGTGTTTTCGGACAGCGCGGGTGTCATGTTCGTGGAGGTTTTCGAAAGAGAGCTCTTAGTGACCGCTGATCGATACTGCGAGACCTTGACACGATTGCGCGAAGCAATCGGGAGGGAATGCCCAGGGTATCTCAACGAGCCCGTCATCTTCCTTCACGACAACGCGCGGCCTCATACAGCCCAGAAGACCACCACGCTGTTGAAGCAGTTTCGCTGAGATATCATCGACCACCCTCCCTACAGCCCGGACCTCGCTCCACGCGACTTTCACCTTTTTCCTCACTTGAAGGACCACCTAGGAGGCTGACTATTTGCTTCAGACGAGAAGGTGAAACACTTCGCGACAACCTGGCTGAACAGGCAAGGAGAGGGAATATTCAACTCATCCCACGAAGCGACAAGTGCCTAAACCGATATGGAGACTGTGTCGAAAAATAACCTAATGTATCAGATGGCTGTGTGAAATAAAATGTACACGTTTAACTAGGCTTTGTAACCTTAGTTTCTGATCACCGCTCGTAGTACTGAGCGAGGTGTGCGACTCGCATTCGGAAGGACCCGGGTCTACGCGACCACCTACTCTGACCCATGGGTTTTTCGTGGTTTCTCCGGGTCGATAGGCCAGTTCTGTGGTAGTTCCTCTTCTACCACATTGTACCCATCATCTGCTTCATTGTTATCAGTTTCAGAGTTGTAGGACCAGACGACGGTGTTCTAGTGTTGTGGCTGGGCGGTGGGTGTGCCTTCTATAGAGGTTTCTTCCATGGCGTCGTCGAATGGTTCTATCTGTAAACGTGAGGGACCCCATCCGTCCATGCGCCATTCGCTATCCCAATCTGGTGGCCTTTCTCTCCTCTATTCCGGCCCCTCTCCCAGTGGTCCCTTAAGAAGCATAAGCTGCTGGATGGCCTGCGTGCGGTGCTCTTCCCCGGTTTCGTCTGTACCTTACCTTTTATTTACCTATAGGAAGTAGGCGAAGTATTGCAATCCATCCACAATTCGATACCGAGATTTCACCGGAAATACACATTTTTACGTTTTTAGAAAAAGGTCCGTGTGTGTGTGTGTTTGGATACCAAACTTGGTATCTAAGTTCAGTATCTTCCAAAGATACACCAAACTACCTTTTACATGCAGAGCGGGATGGCAATGTCTATGGCTCGCATTCGGGAGTTCCCGGATTCGATTCCCGGTGACCGCCCACTCTAACTATGGGGTTTTTCGTTGATTTCTCTGGACGCCTAGGCGAATGTCGGAAATTAAATTGAGTTTTATTTATGGACGCTGTTTAGCATCCCATTGTATATTGGGAGTGAAAGACCGGTAATTTTGCTCAGATGCCTCTTTATCAGGCTTGAGGTTCTTTTACGTGCCGTAAATCTACGACACGGGACCATCGGCTTTACTTCCCTTCCGAAGGAAGCCATGTTAAGGCTTCTAAGGCTACGGCCGAAAAAGATCGCCCTCCGCCGGGTTTGAACCCGCGACCTCGGGACCTAGAGGCTACAATGGTAACCACTACACCACGGAGGACGACAGGCGAATGTCGGGGTGGTGTATTCTACCACGACTCCTCCTTTCCCCATTTCATTTTCAGGTCCTGCGGTGCTGGCGGTGTGGGACAGATGGCGTGGATGTATTTCTCCCTGTTAACGTCAAGATGCGTTGCCCCGCCCGTTTGGGTCGCTTCGTCGCCTTCTCTCGGGATTCTTCGCCTCTATTGGTGCGCGGGTGTTAAAACTGAAATACTAGGGACTTCTGCGCGTCCTTGTGGACCTGAGACCTCCTGCGAATGCTTCAACTCATCAAGCTGGTCGTCCCTCCGTAAACACATCCTACATCCTAACTTTTACATGCAAAGTGTTTTGTTATTTTTGATTTTCTCAAAAATTGCTCTAGGCAACGATTTTGATTAACATCTATTAAAATTAATATATTTACATGACAAATAAAACGTATATCTTGAATTTTCTGGGAACAGCCTGTGAAGTCCTCTTCATTCGGAAGGGATTTTGTATAATGTTGTATAACTAGTAAACCACAAGAGAGAGAGACAAGAACTTATGTGTATCTGTTTAAAACACACAATTAATTTAAATTTACTTTTTTCCCGAGATGTCCTTTATTATTGGATTGCATTCTTCAATACTTTGTCATTGTTTAAAGCTCTGTTTCTATTCACTTTCTCGGGAAGTCAAGGAAAGACTATCCTCATGAGAGGACCCAGTAGAAAAGGGGCACAAGCCATCGCTGTGTCTTTTTTCAGGAAATGTGAACTCCTGCTATACCAAAATTGTTACATACACTAAATGTTTGTTTTTTTTGGGGGGGGCTAATACATACTATTAAATATTAGGTAAATCGCCTTGGAACATTCTCATATTTGTATCATTGTTTTTAGGTAAGATTTCAGGATACAATCATGACAAATAATTCGTAATTAAAAAGATTGAATGTAATAATAATAATAACCCCGTGGGTTCATGTGAAGCATTCCCAGGGCCCAACAGTAAAAGCTGTAGGACCTCTTATTCCACCGCCATCCTCATTATCACCCTAACATCGAAGGCAACCGATGGGTGCTTTCACTTCAGGTGGGTCCAGTTATCGTTTAATGGAATGACGTATCCCCCGAAGGCGTTAGAAACGACGACGATAATCACGTGGTGCTACGGTCTATGAGTGGACTAGACCTGCCAACTCGACTGACGGCTTCACGCCCACCTACGCGCAGCAGGGGTGAACGATTATCCATACGGGGAGGAGATGTGGCCAGCATTGCGCATTCCCCAGCCAGGCTGCCTACCGCAGCTCCTCACTTTCCTCACGTAGCTGAGTGAGCACCGGTCCTATACCCGGGAATTAAAATCAAACCTGGGCGCATTCGGTGGCCGGGAACCAGAGTACCACACTCCAGCCCACAGCGTCATGGCGCAGGACAATTAAAGAGGTTTAAGCATTTTGTAAATTCATACTACTTGGATCTGTAACTCTATATATATAACTCTACACATTGCATAGCACTTCACACAGCATCTTCACTATCATCACTTCTCAATTACTGATAAAAATGTGAATGTATTGGAGACAGACATTTGAGTAAACCGTGAACTTTGCTGCCTTAATTTGACGTGCATTTCACCGAGCGAGGTGGCGCCATGGTAAAGTGTGCGACTCGCATTCGGTAGGTCCTGGGTTCCATCCCCGGCGACGGCCCACCATGGGTTTTTCGTGGTTTCCCCTGGTCGGCAGAAGGATGCTGAGATGGTTCATCTTCTAGCATGACTTTCCTGTACCCATAATCTTCCTTGTCATCTGTTTCAGGGCTGTATGATCAGGTGACGGTGTTCGGCGGTTGCGGCTGGACGGTGGCCTTGCGTTCTATAGACGTTTCATCGTGACGTCGTTCAGGGAGCGCTCGGTTGGTCCCTTGGGACCCAGGCTCGGCCGGCTTGGAGGGGTTCAATCTGGCAACATTAGGGATGTCCATACTTGCGCCGTCTTCATCTGTATGTTCGGGTCCCTCCCCTCATGCCTCCCTCCCAGGAGTCAAGGTAGAAGCACAAAGGGCTGGGTGGCCTGCGTGCGGTGCTTTGCTCCGATTTCGGGGGCCCTTTCGTTGGTAAGTACCTTTACCTTTTGACGTCCATTTGGATACTTATGAACCAAATGACGGTCCAAAATCTTGTAAATCGGTCACAAGACTTATAAACAAACACGCATAAGTGCTTTCTGATTGATTATCTGAAATCAAGCTGACCAATGAAAGGCATCGACTCATAAAACCTAGAGAAACGAATGGCTTCATCCACAGTGTTGGCTCGACGCTGGAGCACTGCAACAGGTGTGAATTTGTCTGCATCAACGGTTCGTCGCCGTCTGCTGCAGGTTGGACTGGTTGCATGCATGCAATTACGTCCGCTGCCATTGTCGAGAAACCACAAGCTCCTCCGACTGCAATGGGCAGCTGAACACCGTCACTGGGTTGCTGAGTGGCAAAATGTAGTCTTTTCGGACGAGTCCCGCTTCAACGTGTCCTACAGTGATGGCCGCATACGTGTCCGGCGGTACCGTGGTGAGCGCAACCTGGAGGGCTGCATTGTTGAGCGTCATAGCGGTCAAACACCAGGTGTGATGGTTTGGGGCGCCATTGGTTACAACAACCGATCTCGCTTCCTACGAATTGAGGGCACTTTGAACAGCAACCGGTACCTAACGGTGGTTGTAGAGTCAAAAGTACTCCCCCTGCTTCAGGCATCTCCACAGGCCACATTTCAACAGGACAATGCCCGGCCACATATTGCGAGGAATGTACAAGTCTTCTTCGAAGAGCGACGGGTACCATTGCTTCCCTGGCCTGCACGTTCACCTGACATGTCGCCCATCGAACATGTCTGGGATATGGTTGGTGCGTCACGGTCCTCCAGTAAGCAGTGTCACGGATTTGTGGGCTCGAATACAAACTGCGTGGAGGGAAATCCCTCAGGAACTTATTCAGAACGTTTTTGATTCAATGCCACGGCGTACAGCAGCTCTAATTGCAGCGCCACACCAAATACTGAATATTAAAGCTCAAAGGTCCTGTATAGATTTGTTACTTGTCATGTACCTAACCTGGGATATTAAATTCATGCGTTCCTTCTTGGTGTTGCAATTTTCACAAACGGCAGTGTAAAATGCTCTCAAAGAATGGGCACGTGCCATTCTGCTAAGTGTTATGACACTGTTTCCCTGAACTAGACGGTGGCATGTGCCCCTTTTCCACGGGGCCCCTCAGCTCTGATGTCGTGGTTTAATATTGTTACGATGCTGTATTAATATTACGATAGAGTACTAATTTGAACAAGCTGTAATTTGCGATATCTCGTTATGCTTTCATGATTCCAGAATTGTGAAACGTTTGCTCTCCAACAAACAAAGTTTCTGTACTTAACTCTCGCAATAAATGTCGTAATGAGTTGTGGTATAGGACATTTACTGTTAGATTGGCTGACATTTTCCCAGAACCCCGGAGAAGTCGTCACGGAATGAAAGTTACTCTTGGGAAATAAGTTTATACATAAAAACTTTACTCGTCCAGAGACCAGATAATGACAACTTTAGGTGCGTTTTGCAATTGAAATTATTTGAGTCGACTTGTTGTCTACTGATGCTAACAGTAAAACAAATGATACAGGTGAGCAGTTTTTGGGAGGCCGCAGGTTCAAATCCATGCACCGGGCAATCTGATTGGAGCTTTTTCATGGATTCTTCGTGTCCCCAGTTGGTTACTGGATTATAGGGTATACAGGACCGAGCGAGGTGGCGCTCGGTAACGTGTGGGACTCGCATTCGGGGAGTCTCGGGTTCGTTCCTCGGCGACCGCCCGCTCCGACCAGTGGGCTTTTCGTGGTTTTCCCGGATCGGCAGGCGAATCTGAGCGTGGTTTCTTCTTTACCACGATTTTCTTTGCATCATTTCCCTTTCATTCCAATTCCTTCTCATGTTTCTGGTGTGTTTCTAGGTTTTGTGATGTGTGGCAGTGCTGGACAGATGGCGGTGATGCTTTTTGAAAGGGAAGAGTACTCCCCGTGGGCACTAGGGGGCTGCTTCGTTGGTGGGTCGCTCATCCCCCTCTCTAGGCAGCTCCCACAATGCGCGAGATGTCACCCTCATTTGTATACCCTATAGCTTATTCATCGGCTACCACTCCCCAGGAAGAAGCAACCACTGGTAGACAGGCCGCAGAGACGCGTGGAAGTCCCTAACAGTTCCTGGCTGGAAGAACCCGTCCCACTACTGGAGCTTCCCAGTAGTGCTAGAAGCACACTAGAAACACGAGAAAGAAGTGTAATGAAAGGGAAATCAGGGAAAGAAAATCTGATGTATTGCACTCAATGACTTTCCCTACTCTTGTATAAACACTTATTCTCCATCTACTTCATGTTAATCGAGATAAACATTTGCAGAAACTATCTTATTGCTAATTTTCTTGTAGATGTAACGGGAATATGATAGGCTTTAAGCGATAGTCAAATGTTTTAAGAGCTGGTTGCTATGTGGCGCATTCCATTCTCTTTGTGTGTCCAGGATATAAAAAAACGAATAACGAATTCCCATTTGAGAAAATGTATAAGTATTGGAAAATTTAAGGGAATAACAAGGAATATCTCGGAAATGGTTCACTTGACAAAAAAATGTATATGACATAAATGGTATGTTTTAAGAGATCTACATCTTTGTGTAGTAAAATTTTGTCTAACTCTTGCGCTTTACCAGTTATGCGAAAGTCATTCAGAATGAAGAGGACTTTCGGGGACATTCCCAGAAAATTCAAGATATACATTTCATTTGCCATGAAGATGTCATAAATATATGGTATTTTAATCAAAATCGTTAGAGCCATTTTTGAGAAAATCAAACTTTTTTAAAAATGTTCTGTGTAAAGTGTAGCCTAAAGTGGAGAATTTTCTTGAAATTCTTCATGTCGCATCCTTGGAAGATACTAAACTCAAATATCAAGTTTTGTACTTATGCGACTTTTCGTTTTTGCGTTATGCTGTTCACAGACACACACTCGGGTCTTCTTCTAAATTTTTTTTGTATTCAGTGGCCTCAAAACATGTATTTCCGGTGACGATATCGAAAGTGGGGAGAAACTAATAACAATGCTACAGGTGATATACGAGCAAACGTCTCAGAGAAACGTGGGAGAACAGAGTGTAGGACTCGAAGGCGGTTCCGGTCGCGGGTGGGACGATCCTGGTTCAGTGACATTCTTCAGCGACTAACAATGACAGTGAAAGTGATGCACAAAGAAACCACAAGGAAATCACTAGTTCTCCTCATCTTGGGGGCAGGAACGTCATTCCAAGTACAGTGTAAATAAAAAGAAACCTCCAGTGGCCACTTTGGTCATCTTGACTAATTCAATTGAGATCTTGTTCCTACATTACTATCCAAAGTTTTCTTAATTAATTTTTTTATGATTTTCTATTGCTTTCTCAAAACTATTGTTCTAAAATACTCATTGAATAAGGGTTAAACATCTGAACCCCTACTGACCCGGGGAAACCAGGAAAATCCCCCACCTGACGTGTATGGAACCCAGGACCTCCGAAAGCGGGTATCACACGTTACCGTTGGGTTATTAGCTTGGTTATATGACAGGCTTTCTTTGTCTTGGCTTCACTAAAGTTGAAACATAAAGCAACAAATATTTGAAAACAGCTGATATTACACATTGAGATTTTAATACCTACCGCATTTTTACTTTCACTACCACGCACACAGGTAAAGAAGGTATTGCAATCCACCAAAAAATTCGATACCGAGATTTCACTGGAAATACATGTTTTGAGGCCGCCCAATAAAAAATGTAGAAAAATGGTCCATGTGTGTGTCTGTATGTCGGTGAACAACATAACTCAAAAACGAAAAATCGGATAAATACGAAACTTGGTACTTGGGTTCAGTACCTTCCAAAGATGCGACACGAAGATTTTCAAGAAAATCCCCCCCACCTCAAACTACCTTTTACATGAAAAATGTTTCGCAAATTCTGATTTTCTGAAGAATAGCTGTAACGATTTTGAATAAAATGTTATATGTTTAAGATGTTTTCAGGAGAAATCAGATGTATATGTTGAATTTTCTGAATGACTTACGTAAGTGGTAAATCGTAAGAGAGAAAGAGAGAGAGAGAGAGAGAGAGAGAGACAAAATTGTCGTAGGTACATAAAAATGTAGATCATGTTGAAGTACACAATTTATGTGAAATAATTTTTTTTAGTTTAGTATTTCCGAGATATTCCTTCTTATTGGTTTGAATTTTCAAATACTTATGCTTTATTAATTGGGAAGTTCTATTTCCCTTCTGTCTCTTGACCGTACAAAGAGCGACCCGCTCTCAGAGGATTTGAGGGAGGGCGACTTAACACCTCGACCTACGCAGATCTTTTGTGCCCAGGCCTCTAGGAGAGGGCGGCCGGGCAGGCAGAAAGCAGGGTCCGTACCAGTTACAGATTTGAACTACGCGGGGGTGATTCCCGCTACTCGTGGGAGATTGGGCACGTCTGGGTGGGGTTGTGAGATGCCTTAAGGCCTCCGGTACCGCCCTGGAGAGCCGGTAGACGGCCCGTGGCGTTAACCTTTCCACCCTGTAATGGGAGGCCGGTTTAAAATTTTAGGTGTCTCTCTACTCGAAAACGCTTCGGGGATGGGAGAGCCACTTGGATTGCGCCCTCCTCCCTGGGCACAGCGGGGGCTTTTGTCCCTGGGCCTTAATGTGTCCTTCCCGCTGTGGGTTATACTACCCCTGGGGGGCAGAGACCGCTCGCAGTTCGGGGGACGAAGGTTTACTCAGAGCATCCTTTACTCCCGCCGAGACCTCTCGCCGACACTTGCAACCCTGAAAGAAACCAAGCACTCAGAGGTGAAGTGAAATGAAAATGGAGATGAAATGGAGGGAGGAAATTCGGGGGACTTAATATCCTTTCCCAGCATTATTCGCCTACGCCGGTGAACCTCCGAATAAACCAGGAATGTCGGCCATGTGAATCGAACCCACGACCTCCCGAATACGGGCCACAGACGTTATCGCTTGAGCCATCCCGCTTGGTTGACTATAGCTTAACGCCTACCATATTCCCCTTGCATCTACAAGAAAATTAGCAATAAGATTAACATGAAGTAGATGGAGAAATAGCTCTGGTAAAAATGTTTGTTGAAGAGTGGGTAGAGAAAATCATGTAAAACATTAGAATTTTTTCTCCGAATAAGACATTTTCTGGGTAAAATGGAACTCTTGCTCTCTACCAGACGTGAATGTTATACGAAGCAGTCGTGGCCGAGTGGTTAAGGCGTCTGACTAGAAATCAGATTCCCTCTGGGAGCGTAGGTTCGAGTCCTACCGACTGCGTGGTTTTTCTTCACAGCGCTGGCGTGTGATTCTTTCTTTCAGCAGTAATTATGATGATTTGGAAGTGAGGGACTTCCTGCGTTTTTGTACCTCAGGGTCAACAAGTAAGGAATCCCTTTGCTGCTTTTCTTTCCTGAAATTCAATGACGTTGAGAAGTGAAGATGTTCCAACATGATTATAGCTTTATAAGGAAGCACATTTGTACAACGTGTAATACATGCAAATTGGAAATTCCCAGACAGACAAATTAATACGAAAGGAAGTTCGTTAACATGTGTTCTACGTCTTCCCGGCGATATTTACACACAAGGAAATTTAGAATTGCAGCACATGAATTCGTTTCCAAGGAAGCCCATGTCGTGTTGGGTCGAGGTACGAGCTGTCCCCTCCGTTCCCTGGTCATAGGTCATGTCAAGTTCATCAGGAAATGTTGTTTCTTATTCAAAACAATAAAAGATAGTCTGCAGTACATTTGTGCTAAATGCATAAGGATCTGACACTGTAATAATGTAGGTACTTCCTGCGCTCACATCGCAATATACTACTCTCGTATATTACCTTCACCACATACATAGCAGGTAGAGAAAGTATAGTATTCCACCCAAAAATTCAATGTCGATATTTCACCGGAAGTGCATTTTTCAGGTCCCCTGAATTAAAAAAAAAAGCATTTAAAAAAAATGTCCGTTTGTGAGTCTGTCTGTCTGTGAACAGCATAACTCAAATTATTCTTACAAAGTTTATTTTCCTTTCCACTTCATTTTAATGAGATAAACCTTTGTAGAAACAGTTACATTGCCCATTTAGTTATAGATACAAAGAGAACAGCGATAGTCAAATGTTTAACAACTGAACGCTATATGCTGGCCTTAAAATTCCATACTGTTTCCATGACATCACGAGAAACAACTGAGTGTTGACAGGAGTTTAAAATAGTGGCTAAGTATTGAGCAATTCGAACCTTTTATGACAGACATTTCAGAAATGGCTTATGCCACAAAAAATGTTATTTGAAATAAATTGTGTGATTTAAAGAGATCTACATGTTTTAAATTCCTTCCGAATGAAGAGGAATTTTCTTTAAAATCTTCGTGTCGCATCTTGTGAACTTTGGTATTTATCCGACTTTTCGTTTTTGAGTTATGCTGTTCACACTGCCACACACACATGCACAGCCAAACTCACCGATGTTTCTGTAAAATGCTTTTGTTTTATTCAGGGGCCTCAAAACATGTATTTCCAGTGAAGCCTCGTTATGAAATTTTTGTGTGGAATACAATGCTTCCCCTACTTACTATACGTAGTAGAGAAAGTAAAAATCTGATTATCGCTTTGAGGCAGTATTTTATATCACAACACTGTGAATACCAGAGTGATTGTAGTGTAAATTAACATTATTGTATGACAATGATTTCACATGTTTGTTAGCTATAAGCATTGTTAGGAAATAAATTTACACGGCCTCACTGAAACTGACAATAGGAGCGGGTAACAATGAAGCGAGGGGGTGAGTTGTTTATCAATTAGAAGAGACAAATGCCGTCAGAGTAGCGTGCCTTTCTTTAGAAATGGAGGGAATATCTTCCCTAGAGCATATGTGTTTGTAATTTTGATTGGCTTATAAAATAGACGCTAATGTTAGCGCGCTTTATTAACCAATAGCAGCTCGATTATAATGTTTAGGCATATCGGGGTGGGGGGTATAAATTCTTGAGCCGGGGGCAGGTATCGCGCAGTTCTACAGAATCATTCACAATGTAAACGTCGCGCAGTTCTAAGAAATCTCTCTCGCGAGTTACACGTCAAGCAGTTCTAAGGAAGCATTCATGATGTACATATTACGCAATTCTACAGAATCTCTCGCGTCGTAAAGTTAGTTACAAAATGTGAAATACCCGAATTAATTGTGCGCGGCAAATAAGTGATTGTAGTTACATTCGAAAATATAACAGTTTCAGTCAGGCGTGTATCAAGATTAAATATGCAAAATTAATTAAGTGTGACGGCAATAAAAGTGTAAAAACAGATTCTTTTATCAGTGTTATCTTTTAGTAACAACTCCTTTCCGTTTACACACCCTGTTCAAGAGATATTTGCTCGACTGAGTAATAATAGCTAGCCGGAGGACAAAGAAGCCAAAATTCAAAATAGTAAAACAATAACAGGCGCTCAGAAAAAAGATAACACGGAACAAAATACTGCGACAGCTTTACGCAAGTGTATTTTTCTTATACCTATAACTATCTCGATTAATAACTAATTCGTAGGTAGAAGAATATACTTTTGTAAAAATAGTATAAGAGTGAGTAGAGAAAGATATTTGACAGTCACTTTCTAAGCTGAAATTGATACATTATTTTAAAACGACAATGCATAGTGTTAAATTATGAACTACCAACCACCGCAGGCTCAACGCAAGTGACATGCGTGGGGCTTGATTCAAGGACGCTGAAAGAGTTGCACAAGTGTGTATGTAACTGTTACAAGGAGAGGAACGCACTCTTCTCTAATGCACAACATTAGAAAGTAATTGACAACAGAGAGAAACTGCGTCCTGATGCAAGGCGAAATGTGGCTACAACGTTTTGCAAAACGGTTCCATTTATTTGTAGATTAATAAGATAAACAACTCACTTCTTTAATGTACCTAACTACATTATAGAACTGAAATTGTGGGAGGAAACAAATTCGTCATGTCGCAGTGGCAGCTGCTGTATAAGAACACCCGACTTCTGACACCTTGCGGTTACTACTTTCTGTACCACATACCAAGTACGTAGAGAAGTTATTCCATTCCACCCAAAACTTCAATACCGAAATTTCACCGAAAATACATGTTTTGAAGTCCCTCAATGAAAGAGTGCATTTGTATGAGGTCCGTTTGTATGTCCGTGTGTGTGTCTATGAACAGCATAGCTCAAAAACGAAAAGTGGGATAAACACCAAACTTGGAATATTTTACGTTCACTACCTTCTGAAGTTGTGACACGAAGATTTTCAAGAAAATCACCCCAACCCAGACTTTTGATTTTCTTAAAAAACATAATATGTTTAAAATATTTTCATGGCAAAGAAATGTATGTCTTGAATTTTCTGGAAATGTCCCCAAAAGTCCTCATCATTCTAAATGACTTTCGATAACTGGTAAACTATAAGAGATAGGCAAAATGTTACTACAGAAAAAATGTAGATCTCGTTAAAACACACAATTTATGTCATATACATTTTTTGTGACGTGAGCCATTTCCGAGATATTCCTTATTATTTGTTTGGAGTTTCCAATACTTATACTTTTTCTCAAATGGGAATACGTTATTCGTTTTTTTATGCTTCGACATACAAAGAGAATGGAATGCTCCACATAGCAACCAGCTCTTAAAACATTTGACTATCACTTAAAGCCTACCATATTCCAAAATTAGCAATAAGTTTATAAAAATAGTTTGTACAAGAGTAGAGAATGTCATATGAGTGCAACACAGATTTTTGTTTGAATGCTATTAAACGTAATGTGTATGTGGTAATGCAAACTCTACGGCGCTTAAATCTGCTCTAAACATAATGAGACATGGCAAGTCAGTCGCTAACACATCTTGACTACGCACGTTTTAAGGAGTTACTGCGCATGCGCAACCTCTATGACGCAATTACTTATTAGGGTCAAATACCTAGAGGTCGTGAAGAAGTGCACTAACGCGCAAACCTATTCCCGCACTATACTTCCTATAATTTTACGTGAATGCCACTAGGTGGTAGCACACTACAACAGAAGTTAGAGTAACTGTAAGCAGAAGTGTAGTAAGGTGCACAAGCACGGAAACTTCTCCCAGTTTCTCCATACCATCCATAATCTCAACTACAATTTAATTTTACACATTACTTCGTACTTGCCCTGACACGGTGTACTTAATTATGCATACAACAGCAAACATAGAAAATATAATTATTTCGTCAGAAAAGTTAATCCATTATTATTATTATTATTATTATTATTATTATTATTATTATTATTATTATTATTGTTTTTGTTGTCATCGTTAGAGCTACAGTTGTATCAATTTGTTCATAATCCTAACTATTATACGGCAGATGCTATTTCACATTTTCAGGGCTGTCTGATTCTAAAATTCTGTGAACATTCAAAATGAATAGTCAGGAGATCTTGGCCTATTGTTTTTAAATGGTATATCACCTAATAATAATAATAATAATAATAATAATAATAATAATAATAATAATAATAATAATAATAATAATAATAATAATAATAATAATAATAATAATAATAATAATAATAATAATAATGCGGTTACAAACAGGCTTCCGAAAACGTATATACAATTTCTGTTTCAGACCGTAATTATGCTTAGTTTTTGTTATAATTTTAGATTTCAGAGTATTTTCTTTAACGAATGGCTGTATTGCTGCCTGTCACACGCTGGCAATCTTGCTTACAATTGATTATGCATACCGCATAGTTAGAAAAGAAAACACAGGCTCTTTCAGAAAGCTTACCATATATTTAAATGTTATCATCTTTATGATCATCAGAACATATTGCCAAATTTTCACAATTATATATTAAATCAATTAACATACTGAACTCGAAAATAGTCAACACTGTTTGAATCAACTTCTACAGCTTCTCTGGCAGCCGTTGGGGGTATAGCTCAGTGGTAGAGCATTCGACTGCAGATCGAGAGGTCCCCGGTTCAAACCCGGGTGCCCCCTTCAACATTTTATTTTTCTTATAATTACTCATTTACATATTCTGAACACGTTATTCTACTTTTAAGCTTCAAGATACACGTGTTAGTTAAGATATTTTGAAAATTTAACTTCAACGATTTCTTTGATTTTTCTATCCTTTACACGAATTCTTAAATTAACAAACAACTGAAGTTCTAAATATAACTAGCCCATTATATCCTCGGCACACATTACGAGTGTTAATGCTGTTTTTGTTTCTCTCTTTGTACCTCTCCCCCTCTCTTTCTCTTGGTCCCCTCCATTTTCTTTTATACGTGAGAGCTGCATACTAATGCATGAATGTGTATAGAAAACGTTAAAGGAAAGGAAGAAATGCATTTATATGGATAGGATGCAGCGAGAGAGAGAGAGAGAGAGAGAGAGGAATAGAGAAGAATGGAGGAAGGGCGGAAGAGAGGAGGAAGAGAAATAATTAAAATTATTATACCTACCTTATTCTTAAAACGCAGTCACAGTACCCTCTTCCCTACCCCGTTGTAGCAATATGCAACAAGTTATAACTCAGCGACAAAGAAGTGGGGGGGGCGATTAAGGGGACAAGCTAGTCTGAACACTGGAAATTACACTTTATGTGTGTTAAATTACCACTACTCTTAAAGTTCTCAATTTTTTATCCTGAACTTTTTATGAATTATTCTATAATTCATTACAATTATTTCAAGTGGTTGTTTGCATTGATAGCTTATGCAGTTGGGTCCGTAAAACTTATTTAATTTCGCAGAAAAATAATAAAATTTACTCATAAAACGTGAATTCATGTATCATTTTCTCTGATACTATTTGCAATACAGAATCACAGTTTTGCATGCTTGTTCTTAGTATAATCAGCTATCTTCTGAACGTAAGTTATTTTGTTATGTATATCAGTTCACTAGTAATTGAAAAATAATTAATTGCAAAGTAAAAATGTGAAACATTTGCAATGTTGTTGCTTTCTTAATATCACTAATATACATTATAAATTATGATTGTGGTTCAGAAAGTTTAACTATGTGTTGTAAACATGTACTGAAAATTTCAGCTCTCTACCTCTCATACTTTCTGAGAAAAAGGTACATAAGTATCCAAAAATGTTGTTTTGAGAAAACTGAATTTAAAGTTTGAACATTAAAATTCTGACACACTTCAGTACATTCCAGGGTCATAATCATCTGCACCTTCATTCCTGGATTGCTTCAGCTTTTCTGATTGCCTTCTCTTGGTCCTGGCCTCTTTTGTTAATTGCTGAACTGCTCGCTGGGCATGATATTGTCGTTCGTTGAAAGATAAACGTTGCATGACAGCTTTAAAGGAATGCAGACTAGCATTTAAGTGTCTTAAAAACATCTTAACCCCCAAAAAGTATATATTTTCTGAAACTGGAAATAATAGAGATATTATTAGTGCCTAAAACAAAACAAAAAAGAAGTGATTTTTGACCTTGTCCCCTTAAGAGGTCCTCAGTTCAAATCCAGGTGTCCCCAATTGTACATATGTTGAGTTGCTTGCATGTCCTTATTAAAGACACTCCCAGTTAGAGTCCAACTGAGTGGTAGAGCATTCGACAGCAGGTCAGCAGTTCAAAGCCGGGTGCCTCTGTCTGTTTTTGTTTATGTAATGTACGTATATTGAGCTGTCTCTATGTGCTAATTATCCGTATACAATGATCATGTTTTCCATACGCTCGGGTGCAAGCTTATGACATTAACACAGGTTCGTATACTACAAGGATCTTTCCACGTCCCAGTGTTATTGGGCAAAACTGAGGAAATTCTTCAGCTACGTTCTCATCTTGAAAATATGTATCTACAGAATACAAAACTGTAATGTCAGGATTTCTAAAACACTGCACAATTAAAGAAGCACTCTCAAATCTACTTTGAACCTCCATAGTAAGGACTTCATTATGTCACTAATGCGTTTAAATATTAATTTAAAAATAAAAATGCTTAAAAAAATCTGATGTGTTACACTCACATGCCTTTCTCTACTCTTGTACAAACTATTTTTACAAACGCTTATTCTCCATCTACTTCATGCTAATCGAGATGTTAATCTTATTGCTTATTTTCTTGTAGGTGCAAGGGGAATTGGTAGGCTTTAAGCGATAGTCAAATGTTTTAAGAGCTGGTTGCTATGTGGAGTATTGCATTCTCTTTGCATTACCAGGACAAAAAAAAATGAATAACGAATTCCCATTTGAGAAAAAGTATAAGTATTGGAAAATTTAAGGGAATAACAAGCAATATCTCGAAAATGGTTCACTCAACAAAAAAATGTATATGACATAAATTGTGTATTTTAACGCGATCTACATTTTTTGTGTCATAAAATTTTGTCTATCTCTTATGGTTTACCAGTTATGCAAAAGTCGTTCACAATGAAAAACACTTTTGGAGACATTCCCAGAAAATTCAAGATATACATTTCATTTGTCATAAAAATATCTTAAACATATTATATTTTAATCAAAATGGTTAGTGCCATTTTTGAGAAAATTTTCTAAAAATGTTCCATGTAAAGGATAATCTGGGGTGGGGGCATTTTCTTGAAAACCTTCGTGTCGCATCTCTGGAAGATACTGAACCTAAATACCAAGTTTGGTGTTTATCCGACTGTTCGTTTCTGAGTTATGCTGTACAGACACACACACACACACACACACACACACACACACACACACACACACACACACAGACACACACACGGACATGTTTCCAAAAATACTTTTTTTGGATTCAGGGGGTCTCAAAACATGTATTTCAGGTGAAATCTTGGTATCGAAGTTTTGGGTGGAATACAATACTTCCCCTACTTACTATACATAGTAGAGAAAGTAAAAATACGTGTATTGTATGCTCGATGCATGGAAAACTCACAAAATATGCAATTATATCTCAATAAAACTTTACAAACAAGCACATGAAACATTGCAAAAGTGGAATAAAATCTGATGTGATACATTCACATGACTTTCTTCACCTCTATCGTTTATTACTCGGTGTACAAACTATTCTTACTAAGAATTATTTTCCCATCTACTATATTTTAATCCAAATAAACCTTTTCTGTATTAGAAAACAAAGGAAGAGAAAATGTACGTTTTTAAATCAGTGTTCCATTGGAAGTGGAGAAAGTATATCATCACCTCGTCAAACGTTTCAGTTAGGTGCTGATGTGGTAGTTGATTGGTGTTCATTCTATAGAGAGGTGTTTCATAATAGTAGACAACTGGTGGTGTCGGTGTTTTCGTCGAAATTGATGAAGTAGAGGAAAGGAAATACAATTGTGGTCGTGTTTTAGAAGGACAATGGATTTTTGGTGGAATAGAAAGGGAAAATACACAGAATATTTTTGTTGCCGAGAAACAGCGTAATTCAGTGACTTTGTTAAGTGCTACAAAAGAGTATATTTTGCTAGGAACAACTTTAATTAGTGTTTGTTGGCGTGCTTACGATTGTTTAGAAAAGGAAGGATATAGACAGTTTAAATTGAATCATTCAGTTAACTTTCTTGATCCTGATTCTGGAGAATATTGAAAGAGCTTGGAGAGAGGTTAGGGTGAAAGTTCTAGGTATACGGAAGGAAAAAGAAGCCTATTCGGAACATTGAAATCGTACGCATAATTTCTTCAAGGCAATTGCAATGTTGCATCCTTCACTCCATATTTGAGAGGTGAATAATTGTGGTTTTAGTAAATCCGTATGTTTTATTAGAATATAGCGTATATTTGAGCATTAAAATGAGCGGCAGTAAATGGACGAGATCCTCTGATTCACCGAGGTTAGACCTGTGTGTGTAAAGAAGCTCGTTTTTCTGAATATTGGGTTTTAGCAACTTACAGATGCGTGGTTTAGTTAAGTGCCTTAGTGGTGTTTGTGAATCTGGTGGTATGTGTTGTAGGGTTGTTTCCCGCACTTTTTTAAAATTTTGAAGCGGCCATGTTGGTTCAGCTCATCCTCCATAATTACCAACACGGGAGTTACGGTGCGAAGTACGCATACACGCGATCCGTGTTCTCACCATAAAACGGTCGCATTCTCATGAGACTAAGATTTAATTACATTGGTTATTGAAAACTAATCTTATCAGTGTACCTGAGAGTTTATTGTTCCTATCTTACTTGTGCGGCTTCGCTCACAATTCACACTCGCACGGTTAATGTGGCCCCCGTTTTGAAAAGCTTAGCAACCAATGTTCTACAAAAAGTATCTCATTTTAAGATATAGGTTGTGAAATAGGTTGCCACCCAGAAAGTGGTATAACTATAAAATTAGCTACATTTCAAAAAATATTTGGGTCAGTTCACAAAGTGTTGAAAAATAAAACAAGTCGGGATGTTAGAATAATATTTGGGTTTTTTTGCATTACTTTGGTCTTCACTGAAAACGTTAACAAAAGTAACGGTTAAGCGGCCCTTCTTATATAGTCATTTTTGGTGGGTTTTGGCAGGAATAGCTGCCAACGTGAATCATTGGAGTTTTAGACATGCAGATCCCTCGGCTACGCCTTGAGGCTGAGGGCTCTCAATCATATTTTCAGCCATGTTGGAATTTCCAATGTTGGCTTTGAAGACCAACGTAATGCAAGTTACCAATGTTTTCAATGAAGACCAAAGTAATGCAAAAAGTCCCAACTTTTTTATAAATTATGTCTAAACCTATAGGACCATTCCAGGAGATGGAATGGGACAATTGGGAGGTTTTATTTCCCTGTATTGTTCCAAAAATAACTCTTAAAACAAATTGTGAATGTTTAGTTTGTTCATAACAGAGAATTTAAATCCTAAGATTAACACAAAAAGCATAAAAGGGAAAATATCTTGTTAAATGAAGTAATTTTACTGCAACGGAAAGGGATGTGGACAAAAAGTAGATTCTCTCTGGGTTAAAACTACTCCGTAGTTCTGTGGAAGTATACAAATGTGCTGTCTCATCATTTCAGTAATGAGTAGCCAATTATCAAGTAGTTTGGAGAATTACATGGAAATCATTATTTTGTAATTATAATTTTTTACTCACGTAATGGAAAGCGACATGTACAAAATGAAAACTGCTGAAACTGCATCTTTCATAAACTAATTACCATACCAGTGTTATGTTGCATTCTTTATCAAAACTCATGTTATGATATATAAATGAAATTGGAAGTACTTACAATATGTTATAAATTGCAGTCCATGAAGTGCCATTACTTTTAAATACAAATTTGAAATCTGCGTTGATTTTTCTCATGAAATTGATCTCACATTCAGTATTGTAACTTTTAAAATTTGTCTTATGAAATTTTTAGGTGTCTTTTTTATCATATACTGCACCATTACAAAACATCTACTTGAACATTTTAATTTCTTTCAAATGTTTCAACTTGGACACATCTGCCAGTCATAAAGTCAAAGCTGAAACTCTTTTTGGACAAAGCAAGCTCTTTGTAAGGGGATAAAACTTTAATGTAGAGCTTGGAATGAATGTCAGGTATCACTCATTACCATCAAATTGTGTCTTTTGTTCATCTACTTTATATTTAAAACAAAATATCACCTGTACTGTTTTTGAAATTTTCGGGCACATCAGTAAAAAGACTAGATGCATTGGTAACCATTTGTTTTCCATCCAATACAGCACTTCAGTTCTCCATTGACACTGCATTCCCATGACCTGTAGCTAGAAAGTTCCATGTTAACAGAACTTCAAACTCTTCCTGAAGGGGAGTTGAATTACATAAATAATAATGCTGTTTAAGTCCTGGCTTGCTGCACATTTGAAAAAAAATGTTAATTCTTGATCTGAGAAACCAGTCTTCAAAGGAGTGTCTTGACAGCATATTTGTTATGTGATATTTTGTCACTGACAATTGCATAACTTCTTACCATTCCAGGACTTATCCAGGTAACAGCTGTGAAGGTTGCGATCTGTTGGTAGTTCCAATATGCCGATTGAACTTCATTTTTAAATCTGGCAATGTAATTTTTGGCAAAATTAAATCTGTACTACAATTTCTTTGGCATCTAAGCATCTTTATTCTCTTGAAAATATGTACACAGAGTGATGTAGATTGAGTCACACTTTTTTACACTCACCTTCACTAATTAAAGTTACATAAAACAGGAAACGTTTTCGAGGGCATTCGTCCTCATCGTCAGCGACTGGGTGACTAAGGGTCGCTTTCTCCCGTGTCCTCTTCTTCCTCATCCTGCGAATTCTGAGCCTGTTGCCATCTGGTGTTGGGAGCACAAAGTTTTAACACATTGCTTACAGGCGGGATTTCAAAATTAATGACGTTGTTGCTGTTTTTGACGATGTGTATTTTTTCCCAGATGTTCAATTCTATTGGTGTGGTGAGGGGTTTTAACAATTTTATACTTTGGCCAATGTTGTGGTTTTCAGTCCAAAAATGGTGTGATACAGCGGATTTCTCTATTTTTTTAGTTTTATGTTTCTTTGGTGTTTCTTAAGTCTGGTTTCCAAGTTTCTTTTAGTTTTTCCTATGTAGTATTTCTCACTTTCTTCACAATTGATCTGGTAAATTCCGGATTTTAATGTGTTTGGGTATGGTATTTTTGAGAGGTGTGTTTAGTAAGTTCTTCAAGCTGAATTTGTTCTGTGGAGCTAGTCTTATGTTAAATTTGTTGAAGATTCGTTCAAATTTTCTAAAGGCCCAAGGGTGGTATGTGAAATTGCCTTGAGTTTTTCCTTCTTGTATATCATGTTGCTTATGAGATCTGAGTTGAATCCATTAGTTATTGCTATTTTTTCTATATGTTGTTGTTCTTTTAAAAATTCATTAGTGAAGGTGAGTGTAAAAAAGTGTGACTCAATCTAAATCATGTTGAATACTTCACTGTTAATAATGCTTCTGTTTTTAATCTTTAATGTACACAGAGTTTTTACCAAGAAGCAATGTTTTAAAAGCCAGGCTATTTTTCCAATAAGTTCTTCAAATGCTTCACAGTCAGTGAACTTTTTCAGTTTGTCCATCAAAGGTGTTCCAAACAAAGCATGCTAATTTATTTGTATTGTCTGTTAAGGTATTATGCTGACTGAGCATGTTTCTGATGCCACAACTATCACATCTGCTTGACATGCAGTTATCATTTTCAGGGTTGCATACTAATGTAGTGAGCAGTTGTGGTTATGTTTCAGAAATATCCTGCTTATACCCACACGGAGCAGTCTAAAGTAAATTGATGTTCTCATGATAGCAACACAGTATGCAGCAATATGTACTAGAAATAAAAATTGTATTGGGTTTTTATATCAAATCAATTTTAATGTGGTTTTTATGCTTCAGAATAGGTAATTATTCCATATTTTTTAACAATTATGAAAGTTCAATATTTATATTTTTCTGTAGGCCAAACAAATAATCAGATATAATAAACCCTATACAATTCCAATTTATCCTTACTTGAAGTGCATCTATGCAAAATTTTAGAATTATTGGATGAAAACTTTGTTGCAAGGGACTTTACAAGTGCAACTATTGATTTATTTAAGTAATTTGTAATATTTAACCAACCTACATGGTTAAAACTTTGCATGGCATAATGTGGTTACAGCATAAGTATGTGCTCAAAATTTCATCAAAATATCGAAGATGGAAAATTCACTCATATGTATCCTTAATATGTTTATTGTATATATTTGATATTTTTTGAATGCATATCTTAACACAAAACTTTGACACTCTTTGCCTATCAGTAAGGATGTAAGCATCGTGCAGTGACCTAGGCTGGAAAAGCTGAGGGAAAATATTTTGTGTTCAGTAGCTGTGCTAATCTTTCAATGTACCTTTCAACCTCATCCAAGATACTCCCCCTTCAGTATCTCAGGCAAGTGGGACTAAATAATTTGTTTATGTCGTCTGAATTTAATCTAGGGATAGTTTCACCATTAGAAGTAAAAAAATCTGGTGTGTTACACTCACATGACTTTATCTACTCTTGTACAAACTATTTTTACAAACGCTCATTCTCGATATGCTTCATGTTAATCGAGATATCAAGATGTCAATCTTTGGAGACATTCCCATAAAATTCGAGATATACATTTCATTTGTCATGACAATATCTTAAACATATAATATTTTAATCAAAATCGTTACAGCCATTTTTGAGAAAATTAAATATTTCGAAAAATCTTCCACGTAAAGGGTAGTTTGGGGTAGGGGGATTTTCTGGAAAACCTTTGTGTCGCATCTCTGGAAGATACTGAACCTAAATACCAAGTTTGGTGTTTATCCGACTGTTTGTTTCTGAGTTATGCTGTTCACACACGCACGCACGCACGCACACATGTTTCCAAAAATGCTTTTTTTTTGGATTCAGGGGGTCTCAAAACATATATTTCCGGTGAAATCTTGGTATCAAATTTTTGGGTGGAATACAATACTTCCCCTACTTACTATATGTAGTAGAGAAAATTAAAAATTCTCAGTCAACCTTCCCTTTATCTATATAATCTAATTCTGTTATGTTAGAAACAATTATAACAAACTTTTAAATAGTCAACATCAACATGCCTACAATACAAGAGGCAATGGAAATGTAAAGTACCCAGCACATAGGCTCACACTACTGGAAAAATGTCCATATACTATATGGGAATAAAAGCATATATTAAATTGCCACCATCAATCAGAGGTATTCCAAATCTAAATAATTTCAAAGTAGCTGTAAGAAATCTATTTATTAGTAAAGCATACTATTATGTTAATGAATATCTGGATGATGACTTGTAAATTATATTGTATTATGTGTTTCCTGATTCATCAATGTACATATATAATCACTTAGTAAGCTAAGCTTGACATGTCACCAACTTACAGAGCATTTGCTCTCAATTGTAATGGGATGAATAAAGTATTATTATTATTATTATTATTATTATTATTATTATTATTATTATTATTATTATTATTATTATTATTATTATTACTACTACTACTACTACTACTACTACCAGAATGTGATGTTTAATGTCTGTATTTTAGCACCATAACTTGAAACATTATTCACTTTGTGTGTGTATTTTATATGCAATGAGTAGGAATGTGGAATGTGTTTATTATCCATATTTGATAGTTTGCAAATGTAAAGTGGCAGAGATAAAAGTGGCCCATCTCCTGTTTGAATGTAAATGTGATATTTCTGTTGTGTATTAATACACATTTCTGTTACAGTTGAATCAGCTACAGTACAACAATGGACAATTTAATGCAATATGAATCATTGATAGTTGGCACAGATAAAAGTGGCCTAGGTAAGTATAGAGGTAAATAAACAAATTGCTGAAATGTACTCACCATTTATTGAAGATGTGGCCCCCTGCAGCATCAGTACACACACAGCTGTGCAATCTAACCATAATGGGATATACCTGGTGTAAAGTTCCAATATCGATTGTAGCAACCTCACGGCTGATTGTCTTTCAGTTCCTGTATTGTGTGTGGATTTGCTTCATAGACCTTGCAGTTCAAATATCCCCACAGGAAAAAAAATCATATGTTAGATTGGGGAACATGGTGGCCACAAATTTTTGCTAACAGTTCGTTTTGCAGAGAAGACATCATAGACTTGTTCGTTAATTGAACCTGTTTTCACATATGCTTCTACAATTTGAATTCTTTCTTGTATCGAGAAAGAGATTTTCCAGAATCAAACAGCAACGTGTGTATGAACTGATGAAATAAACTTAAATGCTGACAGAATAATGCGAACAATTAAGTTTTCATATTGTATAAAATTGCCCATTGTTGTACTGTAGGTCGATTCAATTTTAACGACCAATTTGAACAGAAATTTGTGTTAGTACACAACAGAAATATCGCATTTGCATTCAAACAGGAGACAGACCACTTTTATCTGAGCCGCCCCGTATATCTTAGCACTAAATCTTGACACTCTAAGGCTTGTGCAGTGACACAGGTTGTAAAAGCCAAGCCAATAGATCTGTTTTTGTAGTTACTATTAACTTTGAATGCACTAGAAATATTTAGTTTACAACATGTATTTTAAAACCAGAACCTGAAAGCTCACATATTTTGTGTATGTAATGTATGCTTTTGGCATGTTCTATGTTCAAGGCCTGTTTAGCCATTAACGGACATACAGAATACAATCTAATCTATCCAGAAAGCTCAAACCTCTCATTTGAAGAATCTGTCACATTTTTAACCCTAGGGCTGGTGTATTTTATACACAAGATTTACAATTTGCCCTCTGCTGGAAAAATGTAAAATGTTATAGCCACTGTTCAGGTCATTGTTTAACTTCCTAGGTTCAGTATCTTCCAGAGATGCGACACGAAGGTTTTCAAGAAAATCCCCCCACCCCAGATTACCCTTTACATGGAACATTTTTCAAAAATTTTAATTTTCTCAAAACTGACTGTAACGATTTTGATTAAAATATGATATGTTTAAAAGATTTTCATAACAAATAAAATGTATATCTCGAATTTTTTTGGAATGTCTCCAAAAGTATTCTTCATTGTGAACGACTTTTGCATAACTGGTAAACCATAGGAGATAGACAAAATTTTACTACACAAAACATGTAGATCGTGTTGAAATACACAATTTATGTCATATACATTTTTGTTGTTGAGTGAACCATTTTCGAGATATTGCTTGTTATTCCCTTAAACTTTCCAATACTTTTTCTCAAATGGGAATTTGTTATTCATTTTTTTATGCCCTGGACATACAAAGAGAATGGAATACTCCACATAGCAACCAGCTCTTAAAATATTTGACTATCGCTTAAAGCCTACCATATTCCCCTTGCACCTACAAGAAAATTAGCAATAAGATTAACATCTTGATTAACATGAAGCATATGGGGAATAAGCATTTGTAAAAATAGTTTGTACAAGAGTAGAGAAAGTCATGTGAGTGTAATACATCAGATTTTTTGTGTAGTACCTTTTCGTCTGTTTCTTAACATTTACCAGTTGTACAAGATTATACAAAATTCCTTCCAAATGAAGATGACTTCAGAGGCGATTTCCAGAAAATTCAAGATATAGATTTTATTTGTCAAGTTAAATCTTAAAATATGATATTTTAATAAAAATTATTAGAGCCCTTGTTTAGAAAATAAAAAAATTTGAAAAATGTTCCATGTGTAAGGTAGTTTAGGGTGGGGGTATTTTCTTGAAAATCTTTGTGTTGCATCTTTAGACGATTCTGAACCTAAATACCAAGTTTGGCATTTATCCAACGTTTTATTTTTGAGTTATGCTGTTCACAGACACACATGCAGACCTTTTTCTAAAAGTGTTTTTTTTTTTTTAGGTCAGGGGGCCTCAAAGCATTAATTTCTGGTGAAATTTGGGTATCAAATTTTTGAGTAGGCACTATAAAATTATATACACAATATACACAAAACCTGTGATTCTAAATGAAGGAATAAAAAAGGCAAATCCTGAGCTCTACTAAGGACTATCAGTTTCCAAATATGATGGAACATGTTATCAGTGTTGTTAAACAACCTGTCTATAAACAATGAGGTGTTCCAAAACTTGTGCCAGCTGAAACCCGTTGGAACAGTTTAATTGATTGTTTGAATGCTTACAATAAAGGCTAGGCTACACTTTTGAAGATGGTAATGGGGACAAAATTGATGCAATGTTCAAACAGTAGTTACCAACTTTATGTTTAAGCAGAATATTGAAAATATGATATTATTTTTGAAGCCCATTGCTGGGACTCTTGGTGAGTACAGAAAGAATTTTGTTCTTATGACTTTCGCTACCCTCTGTCATTTATTACTGGGTGTACAAACTACTCTTACTAAAGCATATTTTTCTATCTACTACATTTTAATCCAAATAAACCTTTACAGAAACAGCTACATTACACATTTTGTTATAGAGAACAGCGATAGTCAAATGTTTAACAACTGGACGCTATATGCTGGCCTTAAAATTCCATACTGTTTCCATGACATCGCGAGAAACAGCTGAAAATCAAGGGGGCTTTAAAAGAATGGCAAAGTATTGAAGAAATCAAACCATTAATAACGGATATCTCAGAAATGGCTGATGACACAGAACAAATTAAATGAAATAAGTTGTATGTTTTAAAGATATTTACATTTTTACTTTCTCTATTATGTATAGTAAGTAGGGGAAGTATTGTATACCACCCAAAAATTCGATTCCTAGATTTCACCGGAAATATATGTTTTGAGATCCCCTGAATCCAAAAAAAGCATTTTTGGAAACATGTCCGTGTGTGTGTCTGTGTGTCAGTGTGTCTGTGTGTCTGTGAACAGCATAACTCAGAAACGAACAGTCGGATAAACACCAAACTTGGTATTTAGGTTCAGTATCTTCCAGAGATGCAACACGAAGCTTTTCAAGAAAATCCCCCACCCCTGAGTACCCTTTACATGGAAGCTTTTTCGAAAATTTTAATTTTCTCAAAAATGGCTCTAACGATTTTGATTAAAATATCATATGTTTAAGATATTTTCATGACAAATAAAATGTATATCTTGAATTTTCTGGGAATGTCTCCAAAACTATTCTTCATTGTGAACGACTTTTGGTAAACTGGTAAACCATAAGAGATAGACAAAATTTTACTACACAAAAAATGTAGATCGCGTTAAAATACACAATTTATGTCATATACATTTTTTTTGTTGAGTGAACCATTTTCGAGATATTGCTTGTTATTCCCTTAAATTTTTCAATACTAATTATCTCAAATGGGAATTTGTTATTCATTTTTACTTTCTCTACTACGTATAGTAAGTAGGGGAAATATTGTATTCTACCCAAAAATTCGATACCGAGATTTCAGCGGAAATACATGTTTTGACACCCTCTGAATCAAAAAAAAGCATTTTTGGAAACGTCCGTGTGTCTGTCTGTGTGTGTGTGTGTCTGTGAACAGCATAACTCAAAAACGAACAGTTGGATAAACACCAAACTAGGTATTTAGGTTCAGTATCTTCTAGAAATGCGACACGAAGGTTTTCAGGAAAATCCCCCCACCCCAGACTACCCTTTACATGGAACATTTTTCGAAAATTTTAATTTTCTCAAAAATGGCTCTAACGATTTTGATTAAAATATCATATGTTTAAGACATTGTCATTAGAAATGACATGTATATCTCGAATTTTCTGGGAATGTCCCCAAAAGTATTCTTCATTGTGAACGACTTTTACATAATTGGTAAACCGTAAGAGATAGACAAAATTTTACTACACAAAAAATGTAGATCGCGTTAAAATACACAATTTATGTCATATACATTTCTTTTGTTGAGTGAACCGTTTTCGAGATATTGCTTGTTATTCCCTTAAATTTTCCAATACTTATACTTTTTCTCAAATTCGTTATTCATTTTTTTTAGGTCCTGGACATGCAAAGAGAATGGAATGCGTCACATAGCAACCAGTGTTAAAATATTTGACTATCGCTTAAAACCTACCATGTTCCCCTTGCATCTACAAGAAAATTAGCAATAAGATTGACATCTCGATATCTCGATTAACATGAAGCATATGGAGAATAAGCGTTTGTAAAAATAGTTTGTACAAGAGTAGAGAAAGTCATGTGAGTGTAACACATCAGATTTTTTGTCTTGGATATGCAAAGAGTATTAATTTGTGGGAAAGGGAATGGTGCTGCACCTAGCAACCAGCTATTAAGAGATATGTATGTGCTTAAAGGCTACTGTATTTCTATATTGCCCTTGTAAATATATATTCCCCTTACATCTACAAGAAAATTAGCAATAAGATAGAGTCTGCAAATGTTTATCTCAATTAACATGAAGTAGATGGAGAATAAGCGTTTGTACAAATAGTTTGTACAAGAGTAGAGAAAGTCATGTGAGTGTAATACATCAGATTTTTTGGGATTAAGGAGGCCTCAAAACATGTATTTCTGGTAAAATCTTGGTATTGAATTTTTGGGTGGAATGCCATACCTTCTCTAACTACTGTGTATGTGGTAGTGAAAGTCAAAGTAACTGATGTGTCATGAGATGAAAATATTAAGAAGAAATTTGTAAGTAGATATGACATGGCTTTATACAAAGCAAATCAATAACACTGAAGTGCTACAACTGAGTGAAGATAAGAAAGTGGCACTTGATTTTGCAACCTCAATGTTTTGTGGCCTGGTCACCATCGCATATATGCATGATTCACTTGCAATAGTGACCTTGGTATGGTGAATGGCTGTGAATGTCAACTCTTAGTTGCTGCTTTCTGTTCGAGCTGTAAAGAATAGAGTTTGTTCAATGCGCTTCTTAAAAATGAAGGCTTATTCAAAGATCTGTGTTGTGTGAATTACTTTTACCAGATGTCTACTGTCTTAAAGTTTTAAAATTAAGTTTTGACAAAATTCCAATACTGCATCTGGTCATAATGCAGTATTGAAATGCATGTCGTGGCTAGGTTAACATCTTTACTGTTTTGTTTCCACAGCTATAATATGAAACTGTGTTTACTATTACCTGCCATAGACGATGTTGAACATGTAGCTTTTTAAACCTCTAATGACAATTTCTTTAAATTTACTTTGTACTTATAAGTAATAATGTAGAAGCAGTTGATAGTGAAGTATTTCAAATGAAAATGAATGAGGAGTAGGAAAACTCATTTACACTCTTCACTTAAGTACAATTAAATGGACATGTTTCAAGAGTCCCTTGCTCTCATCATTAGCTGCTGACTTACTGGTGGTGGTTGTTTGATTGTCCTATATCTGCCTGTGTTGGCCATCTGTGGTGGTATCTGGTGAGGGTTTGATGTACTTGCTAAGTCTGTCTTCTACTGAGATATCGAAATTCATTGCAATATCCCAGCAGAGGACAGACTTAACAAGTACATCAAACCCTCACCAGATACCACCACAGGCAGATACAGCACAAACCACCACCACCAGTAGGTCAGCACCTGACGATGAGAGCAAGGGACTCTTGAAACATGTCCAGGTAATTCTACTTAAGTGAAGAGTGTAAATGAGTTTTCCTACTCTCGTTCATGTTCATTACTTTCTACTCTTTATGAAATTATTATACAATGACAAAGTTTTTTTATGCTGATTTTTCCCCCCAATACCTCTTAGAACTGTAATTTCATAAAACTCCAATACTACTCACAATAATCAACCAAAAATTCACTGATATTCCCAGAAATGAGAACAAAATATTAGCAAATGTTTTTATTTATCTTAGTCTCCCTCCATGCCCTCCCCCTGCAACAATTTTCAAAACTCTGAAAATGTTGTACAGCCTGTAACAAAAATGTTAGGGATGAAAGATTATCTGAAACTTTAAGTCATTTTACATAAGATAAAAAATTATGAAACAATAGATACCATGCAAAACAATAACGTTCAGAAAATATTTGTGTGATCAACAAGATCTTCTAAGAAGGGATAAGCTGAAAATTTAATATAAAATAAATCAGTGTTACATGGATATTTCATCCAGTGTGATCACCAAGCAGAAAGGGTTTTCTACAGGGAGAGCCAAAAAAACTATGAAGAACTAGCTGTGTGGTGTTTTTCCTGTCCGCGTCCTCAGCGCTCGTTGCCGTCTGCCGCTATCATAGAAAGGCGCGGATGAAACCGTACAACATTTTTAAAACTACTTTTAAAGGCTTTACTTACCAACTTTATGAAAGGAGATGCTGAAACTGGCCACCGCTGTTGTTCATTCATTTTTGGCACCTCTTTAAGAAACTATCCATCACTCGCCGTAGTTCACGTTGACAAATTTCCTGGGGGATATTTTGTTTTAATTCTTCCAGGGTGTGTGGGTTTCTCTTGTACACTTTATGTTTTAAGTTACCGCAGAAGTAGACATCGCAGGTTGTTAGGTCGGGACCGAGGGAGCCACAAATTTTTACTAATAATTCTGTCCTCAAACATACTTTCAATTGTTCTCATTGAAATATTGGCTATATGAGCTGTTGCAGAGTCTTGTTGAAAAAAGGCAAAATCACGCTCCCTGTCTGTTAATTCTCTAAAAACAGGGGGCAAAATTGTATTCACGTATGCACAGGCTTCAACTATTGACTCAAAACAAATTGGCCAGTTTCTGCATCTCCTTTCATAAAGTTGGTAAGTAAAGCCTTTAAAAGTAGCGTTAAAAATGTTGTATGGTTTCATCTGCGCCTTTCTATGATAGTGGCAGACGGCAACAAGCGCCGAGGATGTGAATAAGATAAACACAGTGCAGTCAGTTCGTAGTTTTTTGGCTCTCCCTGTAGTAAGTAAACACCAAGTTAGGAACGCGCCGAGGGACGATGGTGAGGGAAGATGGAAGTGCTCTCAGTAAACAGCAGTACACCCTACTTCGAAGGTAGATCAGGATTAAGGAGCATTAGAAGATCAATGTATGTTTAGCTATTGATAGTGTCAAGTTTTTTTAAGTATTTCAAAAGCTGTACATTTTTTAAAGCAATACCCACTCTTATTGGTGTATGAAACACATCCTCAAAAAATTCTCATTTGTGGTTTGGAGTTGAAGTGGTTGAAGGACCACTTTCCTTATTTTTTCTTTCTAATAATATTGCTTGTATTGCCACACATACTGATGAGAGGTGCAATAAATTATGGTACATTTTGGAGATTTATTTAGAGTTATGCAAATCTTGTGATTCCAGGCAACATTATATTCTAAATTATTTCTTACATTGTGAAATTAACAACTTGCTGTATGAAACAGAAACTTAAGGGTTAGTCACTTCCTATGATAATCCCAGTGGATATTACCATGACATCAGCTTCCTCAGGGCTACGTGCAAACTTGCATAGCATCAAGCTGCACCCTGAGCTTTCATATGTCACTAGAAATGTTCTAGAACAATTGAAATACTTCGTTACTATTGGCTGTTACAATTCAAACCTAGGGCGGTCACACACCATATTTGGTAAACCTAAGGCATAATGCAGAGAACCCTCTAAGCAAACGTGGAGCCCGCCTGCGACGTGTGGTTCTGGTCTTATCTTGGAGATCAGTTAGTTATGGTACACACGCCTGGCCCATTGACTCACAATGCCATGTCTCATTGATACGTCAACTCCCCGAAGGTAAGCCCCATGTAGGGTAATCTTAGATTTATTAATATAACTTAAGTACAGAGTGATTTATGAAGAACTGACACATTTCTTTCTTTAATTATTGTGTTTGAAATTCACTCAATGCCCCAATTTTAGCACCAAATTAAGCAGAATGTTCTGGATTTTTGATTGCCTGTCACTAGATGCGCAGATGTTCACGTTTTATTCGTAATTGTCAGTTTTATTGTCAGCATCTGTTTTTGAGATTTTGTTCTAGTCAACGCGAAAATGGAGTACACATTAAATGAACGACTCTTCCTCATAAAGCAATATTGTATTACAAACTCAAATGCAGCTACTCAAAGGACATACCAGAGAGAATTTGGTGTTTGGAATCCTCCCCAAAGAAACACAATACTGGGACTAGTAAACAACTGGATCTCTGGTGAGTGAAAAAGGCAAAACTTGTTCATCTAGGCTTACCATGGTTATTGTTGACGTAAGAGCATGACTGAATCAGTCACCCAAATATCATAAGATGTGTGTCGCAGGAGACAGGGTACAGCTACTCAATGTGTCGGAGAGCTGTGAAAAGTGAAGGCCTAAAGCTGTATAGGATTACTGTTGTCCATCAGTTACAGGAACCAGATAACGATAGATGACTGAATTATTGTCATTGGTTTCAGGTGTTCATTGTGCAAAATCCTGCCATATTGTCCATCACATGGTTCACAGATGAAGCATGGTTCCATTTATCCGGTTATGCACCTATGCACCCAATTAAAATCAGAGATTGCTGCACAGAATCTGCACAGAGAATAGTGAGACCAATTTTTTTATGAAAACAATGTGAACACTGCAGAGTACTGATGGATTTTCATGAAGTTTGCTGAGCAACTAGACGATGTAGAGCTGAGTCAAGGATATTTTTTGCAGGATGGCGCTACATGCCATACATCAAATGAGTCCATGGCACTAATTGCAAGTTGACAACCGGATAATTTCCAAGAATCTGTGGCCACCAAGATCTGCAGATTTGGCATCACCAAAGACAGGGTTTATGCCACACATCCCCAGACATTGTATGATCTGAAGCACAACATTACACAGGAGATTCAAGCTATTGACAACAGAGTCCTCCAATGAGTGGCCAGTAACATGGAACAACGTGTTGAGTTGTGCCTTATGCAGGATGGAGGACATTTTCAACATTTGCTATAGAGGTAAATAATCTCCCAAAATTCCTCTGCATTTCAGGTATAATAAGTTGTTGCTAGCATAACTTGTTTTGAAACAATTAAAGAAATAAACATGTCAGTTCTTCATAAATCACTCTGTATATTATTTGTACATGTTCAGAGTAGTTAAATCTGGCTCAATACTTGTGTTCAACACTATGTATTCTTAAGGTTCTTGCTCCTCTCAAGAAAACATACTGTAAATGCTTAGTTTGGTTGGCTTAATAAATTCAGTAATTCAGGTATGTATGAGTGTAGTGTCTTCCATCTGAGTTCCCAAGCTATGTCCCCAAGTCACAACCCCATGCTTGTGACAGTATTTTATTGAATTACAGTGTTGTTTGACATATTTTGAGCTCTGTGTTACATCTGATGGTTTTGCCATTTGTGCTGAAGTGTTCCATGCCACAAATGCTGGTAATTTTGATGTATAAACTCTTCTTTGCTTTAGACATATTGCCACAACTCTCCACTGGTGTATACGCAACGAATAAATGGAACAGTTGCAATGAAACCTCTTGTTGGGGAGGAGTATGTGTCACAGTACCTGACGTTACCTATATTCTGTGTGGTAACATTGCCCTGCTTACCTACTAAAACCTCTCTGCCTGGTAATCACTAATTCCAGTATTTCCAGTATCAGTAGAGACACTTTTATTGTGGCTGTTCTGGTCTTGTTATTAGTCTACTGCAATGCCTATCAACAAATTTACGCTTGAACAAAGAATTTTATATAGATACATACTTATGCAAAAACTGAATCATGTAGACCATTTCAGGAGACATTTCTTGGTGTTCCAATTCCAAGTAGAGACACTATCAGATGAAAATGAACGAGAGTAGGAAAACTCATTTACACTCTTCACTTAAGTAGAATTACCTGAACATGTTTCAAGAGTCCCTTGCTCTCATCATTAGCTGCTGACTTACTCGTGGTGGTTGTTTGATATACCTTTGGTATCTGGTGAGGGTTTGATATACTTGCTGAGTTTGTCTTCTGCTGGGATATCGAAATTCATTCCAATATTCTTGTTCTTCCAAATGTAGATTTTCTCCCAAGGGATAGTTCCATAGGTTTTGAGACTTCTTTTAACAGTTTGACATCCATGTCTATTTCATGGTTTTTCTCTCAAAAATGATTTGCAACAGCAGAATTGTTTTTGGTGAATGTTCCTGAAGTGTTCTTTCCTGCGCGTTTCAATATTTCTTCTGGTTTACCCAAATTATTCCAGGTTGCAATCCGGACTTTTGTTCTGGAGGGACTTGATCTTTCAACCTTGAACTTTAATGCTGTGTTTGTTATATGATGCTAGTTTTACATGGAATTCAGCAGTCAGTAGGCCAGCAGCTGACAATGAGAACAAGGACTCTTGAAACATGTCCAGGTAATTCTACTTAAATGAAGAGTGTAAATGAGTTTTCCTACTCCTCGTTCATTTTCATTTGAAATACTTCACTATCAACCGCTTCTACATTACTTAATCAGATGTCTGGTTAACATGTTCAGGACAATGGGAAGTGAAATTGGTGCATCATTCAAACACTCTCCAAAGAACTCTCTGAGTTGTGTTGCACAGCAAGTGGATGTTTCAAAAGCCTGTGTTCATGCAGCTACTAAACGTTGAAAACTGAAACCCTACAGAGTGACTATTGTTCATGAATTATAACCTTGTGATGACGAGCAATGCCAGGAATATCTTGCTGCCGTTGGACACCACTTATAACAATGTTAGTACTTATTATAGTGTATGTTACAGTCCAATTAACTTGAGGTGGCAGCTCGCTGTGCAGTACAAGAGGGGCAACAATCACATGTATCTTACCTTGAGGCTGGTTTCAGACAACAGACACAACACTAGCAGAAGATCCAGTTGAATCTGCAGTTCCTTGCTCTCGACAGTCTTCACCTTCCTCTTCACTAGAAAACTCGGAGGAATCACTGCTTTCATTGGTGTCGCCCCCTAGATGAATGATAATTTCCTGTCCACCATCCAGCAAGCCTTCACTGCGCAGGAATTCTAGCTCAACATTGATGATGTGCATATGGATGTGTGATGAATGTATATATGTCTCATCCATATATATTATGGGACGGCCCTCACTTCTGTACTGTTTTATCATTCTAAGATAATGGAGCCGCTTAGTTCCGATATCGTGCCGCTCCATTAGGACTTTTCTATTCTGTTTTGTCCTTTTCCAGGTAAAACCCAACTTAAGTAGTATCTTTCTTAATGTAGATACACTCCCTTCAAAGTTGATCGAGTCCTTTAACTTTACATGCACCTTCTTCAATGTTGGTCTTTGCTTGTGAAGAATATAGAATTCATTCACAGTTCGGCGCACTACTGCCTAATTGAAAGTATCTAAGCTCGCACAATAAGACCTTTTAGGTCTCTTTTTATGCGGTGTGGAGAATGAAGGCAAAATGCCACTATCAATCTCTTTGGTTTCCTTAATAATTCTTCTTACACTTGTTTCGGAAGCACCTGTTGCCTCAGCAACACTCTTTCTGATGTTTTCCACACTGATGTTTACCACACCAGCCTCTACATGTATTTATATACATTGCTAATAACTTCCCTGGTTTGGGAGTGCAGTCTTTGCCTTTAAGTTTATTGCCCATGTATTAGCAGTAAGTAAAACGCAAATCCAAAAAAATACTCAACGCAGGCACTCACGTGCACATACAGAGAATACAACTCAGAACAAAGGAAACTGTTTGGGGCATATGCTGTTATAGATGAACATATAACGTGCATGGACACGAGCCTTAACAAATTACAGAAGCTTAGATAACGCACATGCAGCATCAACAACTCCACATGCGTATATCACTCATGAGTATGTAACACAGGAGCTTTAGAATGGTACCCCTTGTGTAGTAGACAGTGCTTAGAGCATGCATACACACGATCCAGTCTATGAAACAAAAGCTATGTACAACTCTAGTTTTTTCCTACCATTAACAGTGAAGTTCCAAGCAAAGCCTGTGCTGTCATCTTATGAATGTGGAAGAATCAGAAAACTGCTATTGAATAAGTTTGTCCTAATGAGGCATTTTCAAATAATCTTTCTCAGTGTGTTTCAGAGTTTCCCTTCCCTATTTTTCTTATAGGGGCACTATAATAAAAGTAAATCATAAACCCTCCATATGTTATCAATCAATGAAAACTTAATTTTTATGGACCGAAAATTTGCTTAAGTCTCATGCTCCGCCCCTTGGTTACACTCAGAGTGACAACAGATAAGCACATGTGACCAGGTATTTCATTTTAATTATTCGTGTTTTGATGAGTAGAAATGTTCTATATTAACAATATTTTTGTGTCCCTGCAACAGAGAAGGGGTGTATGTTTTTTCTTGCTGCCTCTTTTTCTCTCACCTCAAGAAATGTCTCTTTCTCTTGTTGCAGGTAGAGTGCAGTCTGCGGCTGGATGGCAAAGACTTATCAAGAAGGTAAGCCCATATATTGGCTTTTATTTAATTAATAATTACGGATATTTTGCAACCTTTTAACCTTACTTGGTGCTCTCTTTGATCCTACATCATTAACTCTGTCTTAGTTTGCCTCTTAGCAAGAAAACTTAAGTGAATTTGAAACTTTTTTTTCCTACCTCAATGTTTGGTGGGAAAGCAATGACCTAATCAAGCTGAACAGTGTTGCCAAAGGAAAAGGCAAAAAGATTAATTTCCCTGCAATTCTCACTTCCATCCCCTCTCAACTCCACCCTACTCCATCCCCATTTTATAGGGAGATGTAGGTGATGACTTATTGCCTTCTAATAGTGTTCATGATTTATTCTAACAAAATCCATAACCCTGATTAATCTTTGTCTTTGATTAAAATAATAAGAAAAGTAATTAATATAAAATTAACTATAACTTCTTAATGGATTTTACTTTCCACAAGCACTTAATAGACATGATATACTACAGAAAATTAGGGAGAATAATCAAAGAAACCATCAAAAACAAAAAAGTAAATAAGCTGAGAAAACTAGGTGTACCCATATAAAGGTATCACCCAAAACCTCTGTAGGCTCACTGGTTCCTAGAAAATTAGTTGAGAAAACAATATGAACTGGGCAAGGGGAAGTGAGGAAGAAATATCAAATTAGTAACAGCTTTAAATTGAAGTGCTTTGTCTATAGTACATTTTGGTAGCATTGTAAAAAGATAAGAGAAAGAATAATCTTCCCTCTGAGTATTTCAGGAAAAAGAGAGTTAAAGTTAACAAAATTTGGAAGGTAGCTTTTTCAAAGGAGAACTAAATTTGCCACCTGTTTTGCAGTATTGTAATGTGTTCAGGAAGATTTTTTTATTTCATTCTTCCTGAAATAAAAGTAAAACTCGGTGTATTTCATGAGACCAGATTTGTCACAAATTCAATGAACTTGTACAAAAGTTTTTAAGATGGTGTCAATATGTCTTATAGCAGTTTTTTAACAATAAAACTAAAATGGTTAAAAGCTGGACAGCTCAAAGACAGAAACACTTGCTGATGCAAGCAAGTTTTGAGTTTCTTATCAAGAAAACACACCTTTTAGGTAAAATGGATTCTGGTGAAATCAGAAAATTCATTAAAAATGGGTCATATGAATGAAGTCAAAATCAGGTTGCATGCATTGGCAGTGCTTGTATGTTTGAACAAATTCCAAATTGATCTTCAGGATGATTCACAGAATTAGCTGAAGTATTTTGACCAGTATAGCTGATTTGTAAGAATCTCAACTTTGCCCAAATAAGGATGGAGGTGAGAGTCAGTGAAAAGAAATTAAAATTCCAAAACTCTGTAGATAACAGCCTTGTGGGTAGCTGTGTGAACTCTTTTGGATACCCTTGGACACACCTTACCTTTATGGGGAGTACACAAAATTATCTTTGTGATCATTTTTATTTTTTGGAAACTGAAATGGGCAATCTATCTGAAATTGGCTGTAATGTATCTCCGATTATAGAGCAACTGCTCAAGCATCTTCAGCTAACATAGAAAGGATTTGTATATTTTTTCAGTTTAGTGCATTCAAATTTTCGAAACGGACTGGACCTGAAAGGGCCTCAAAATTAGTGTTTTTATTCAAAATGTTTAATGCTAGTGATGCTTAAATTATTTTGTCTGAAGAAAAGTATTTTTAATGTTAACTTTTTTAGTGCTTTGTTTAAGGCCACTTAACTGTTTAGTATTGCTGCGACCAAACTACAAAATACAAAAAGTTGAAAACAAGAGACTAAATATAGACATTAGATTATATCTGATTATTAATGCTATTACTGTATAAGGACAGAGGAACTCTCTTCATTTGTTGAAGACATTAAATACTTAATACAGAATTAAGGTTGTTTTTAGCTTCTTGCCAATGTGTAGTACTTGACAAGACCAGCAAAAGGTGTTTTGAGCATAAATTAATTTTGATAAGCCTTCATTAAATGATGTTCTACAGTAATAAGAATTAAAAATATGACTAAATTTTCTATCATACAATATCAATGAAAAAGAAAACCAAACAAACAAATGGTTCAAATTTTTATTGTTTTATAAAAAAGTCTTTTTTTCCCCAACATTTTTCATAATACATAATTGATATTTTATGATGTTTAGAGCTCCATACAGTCAATTCAATTCAATTTTATTCGCTGTAAATATACAATTTGTATATATGGCTTTGTCAAAGTTACAGAGATAAGTAAATAAAATTAAAACTATACAATATGACTGCAATAAATACTGAAATAAAGAAAATCATTAACACTATAAAACTTGTGCTTTAATAATAATTTAAAAATATTCCCTGAGGTAGCTTTGAAATAGCTGGGTATCTTATTATATAGAATTAAATCTTTATGAGATACACTATTGAGTGTTCTATTATGTCAGTGACTTGTAGGTGCATACTCAGTTGTACGTGTGTAATAGCTATGATAATCCTTATTTCTTTTAAATTATTGCATGTTATTGTGAATAAAAGAAACTGTTTCCAAGATATATATGAAACATGGTAGCGGAAGTATATTAAATTCATCAAAAATCCATTTGCTTGGGATACATGCTTCATTAGTCTTAAAATTTTCTTTTGAATTTTGAATATTATAATTGATTGGTTAGAACTCCCCCCAGAAGGGTATTCCATATAAAAGTATTGAGTGTCATACCACTCTCATTACCTCCTTACTACAGCCTTTACTTAACACTCTTATTGCATATATTAAACAATTTAATTTATTAATAAGAGCTACAATGTGTTCTTTCCATGTTAATGCTATGCCAATTATAATTCCTAAAAATTTGGTAGAATATTGATGGTTTATTGCAACATTATCAAAGAATATTTGAAACTGATTAGTGAAATTTGGATGTCTATTAAAGTTTAAGTAACTAGATTTATTAGCATTTATAGTTACTTTATTATAATTTAGCCAATTACATAGTTTCAACATCGAGTCATCTATTGAGTTGCAATGAAGATTATCATTGATACTTTTAAATGAAATTTGCATCGTCAGTGAACAGAACAGTGTTAACAGAGGACAAATATAGCGGAAGGTCATTAATATAGATGAGAAAAATAACTGACCCTAATATGGAGCCTTGAGGCACCCTACAATGCGCAATTTGTAAGTTAGATTGTGCATTATCAATTTCCACGAAGTGAGTTCTATTTGTAAGATATGATGTAAACCAGTCATTAGCAACAAATAATTCTAAGACCTGTTCATTCCTATCTTTTGCATTAAAGATTTCCTCTAAGAAAGAGAAGATAGCCATGTTAATTGACTTGCCCTTTTGAAACCCTAACTCCGCTTTAGAAATCATATTCTATTTCAGTAGGAAAGGCACTAATCTATTATACATTTAAATAGCCAAACCATTATTAACCTTAAAGTACATTTTTCTCCATTTTTTTCATTTTTCAGCATTTTTCATTATTCGAAATGCTCTGCATTCCACAATATTAAAGAGCTAAAATTTGGTGTGTAATTATTAGAATATATTCAATATTTCATTTCAGTTTAGGGATGGGATCTTGATACTCAATGGTATTGAAGTATGCCTAATACTTTGATTAAACCTTTGATACTTCGAATTCTTGATACTCAGTGATATCACAGTACTTTGAGATAAACCTTCAATACTTTTAAATGTTAAAGTTTTGCATTATTGAATGTTGTTGTATTTAACTTTATGCTAGATAAGGAATGAAAGGAGTCAAGACTTCACGTCATTGTCATGCATGTTTCCCCAAAGAATTGCTGGACTATAGTTCTTGATAGACCTTGACTGTGTTTTCTGTGGGTGAATCAATGCAACATTCCATAGACTCTTGTGTCTAAATGAAAACATACAAAACAATGGGGGAAGCAGTAGAGGTACTTGTGTAATGTACAGCATTAACTGAGTTGTGAATGAAGCTGATTTAGCTGACACACTAAATCATGTTTCTGCAATAGCCTGGCTTGGTACATTTACTTACTCTGGTTACCAAAATCTGCAAATCCAACAGAAATAAATCAGAACTTAAGATGTGAGGTAATACAGTGCATGAAAATATTTGTTCTTTCCTTTCATCTGATTGTGTTTACTCAAGTCAAGCCTTTGTATTGAACATCAGCTGAAAGCAATTACTCTAGCACAAACACTGCAAGTCAATAGAAACAAATACAAGTGGTACCACACAGCAGATACTATAAGTAATTTAAAAACTCAAATAAGCTTCAGAACATATATTAATAACTTAAAATACAAGAATATAATTACAACAGAGGTAACGAGTCCAATAGAATACATTAATATACATGAGAATGAACCTGATATATACAATAAACAATATATCAGATGAAATGAGAGCCACAGCAATAGCTATGGAAAATGAAAGATACCCAGAAAAAGAATTGCTCCGAATATACAGATGGATCCCTCATCAATAATAATAAAAAAAAAAAATCTGCTGTGTTACACTCACATGACTTTCTCTACTCTTGTACAAACTATTTTTACAAACGCTTATTCTCCATATGCTTCATGTTAATCGAGATGTTAATCTTATTGCTAATTTTCTTGTAGATGCAAGGGGAATTGATAGGTTTTAAGTGATAGTCAAATATTTTAACGCTAGTTGCTATGTGGCGCATTCCATTCTCTTTGCATGTCCAGGACATAAAAAAAATGAATAACAAATTTGAGAAAATATCTCGAAAACGGTTCACTCAACAAAAAAAATGTATATGACAGAAATTGTGTATTTTAACGCGATCTACATTTTTTGTGTAGTAAAATTTTGTCTATCTCTTATGGTTTACCAGTTATGCAAAAGTCGTTCACAATGAAGAATACTTTTGGAGACATTCCCAGAAAATTCGAGATATACATTTCATTTCTCATGACAATATCTTAAACATATGATATTTTAATCAAAATCGTTAGAGCCATTTTTGAGAAAATTAAAACTTTCGAAAAATGTTCCACGTAAAGGGTAGTCTGGGGGTGGGGGAATTTTCTTGAAAACCTTCGCGTCGCATCTCTGGAAGATACTAAACCTAAATACCAAGTTTGGTGTTTATCCGACTGTTCGTTTCTGAGTTATGCTGTTCACACACACACACAGACACACACACGGACATGTTTCCAAAAATGCTTGTTTTGGATTCAGGAAGTCTCAAAACATGTATTTCCCGTGAAATCTCGGTATCGAATTTTTGGGTGGAATGCAATACTTCCCCTACTTACTATACGTAGTAGAGAAAGTAAAAATGCTGGTGCAGGAGTATACTGTAAACACTTGCACAGTATGTAACATTAGATAAAACGTCAAACCACTATGATGGAAAATTAACAGCTATAAAAGCAGCATTACAGAATATTTTATATAGACCATACATAAAACAAAAAATAGTCATCTTATCAGACTCAAAATTAGCCGTAGATGGGATAGTAAATTAGAATAATAAAACAACAAGAAACATTAAAGAAATAAGAAGCCTAATTAAATCAGTTGAAACTAGAAATCATGTCACTCTACAATGGATCCCAGCTCATGTCGAACTTTTGGGCAATGAACATGTGGATCAATTTGCAAAGAAAGGTGCAATACAACAAATAAAACCTGTAGAACAAATAGAAATAAATAAACAATTAAATAACATTAAACAAAATTCCAAAAGAGACTTGAAGATAAATTAAAGGATAAAGATTATAAGAATATTAAAGATACAGTTGATATACAAAAAATGCCAAGGAAGACTGCAGTGACCTTATTTAGGATGGTAAGGCCACGATTGCCTCGCAGAACATCTCTACAAGATACGATGCCTACCTACACCTCTGTGAAGAAGATGTCATTCTGAACAAATGCAAAGGCCTTAAAAGTGATAACTTACAGACTTTATATTGGGAAGCCAGAGGGAAAATGATGCACATCAATTAATCTCCAGTGCCATTGGTCAACAACAAACAACAACATGTATATGCTAATGTACCAGGTAGGTAGTAGAGAGGCTTAATCCACCAACTTGCTATGTTTCTGAGTGTTACATGGCTAATTACTTATTACTGGGTGAAAAAATACATATGTAATGTACTAGTTGTGAAGAGTGGTAGAATAGTGTAACATAGACACAGTTTTTAGTAAGTTTCATGTAAAATATATATTAGTTTATATTTTCAAGATTGCAGAATAAAGAAGAATTGCTATTGTTTATTTTTATATGTATGAAAAATCTTTTAAAAGAAAGGTTTCAGCACAAAATATAGTTACATAAAAAGGGAAGCAAAGAAATATTATTTATTGTTATTAGCCTTCACTAACAATAGGAGATACATAATCTCTGGCACTATCAAGATACAAAAATCTGATGTGTTTCACTCATAAGACTTTCTCTACTCTTGTATAAACTATTTTTACAACCGCTTATTCTCCATATGCTTCATGTTAATCGAGATGTTAATCTAATTGCTAATTTTCTTGTAGATGCAAGGGGAATTGCTAGGCTTTAAGCGATAGTCAAATGTTTTAAGAGCTGGTTGCTATGTGGAGCATTCCATTCTCTTTGTGTGTCCAGGGCATAAAAAAATGAATAACGAATTTCCATTTGAGAAAAATAGTATTGGAAAATTCAAACAAATAATAAGGAATATTTTGGAAATGGTTTACTGGACAAAACAAAGTATGTATTGTGTGTTTTAATGAGATCTACATTTTTTGTGTAATAAAATTTTTTCTTATCTGTTATGGTTTACCAGTTATGCGAATTCATTCAGAATGAAGGCTTTTGGGGACATTCTCAGAAAATTTCAAGATATACATTTCATTTGCAATGAAAATCTTTTAAAAATGTTCTATGTAAAGCGTAGTCTGGGGTGGGGAGATTTTCTTGAAAATCTTCATGTTGCACCCTTGGAAGATACCAAGTTTGGTATTTATCCGACTTTTCGTTGCTCACGGACAGACACACACACGTACATGTTTCCAAAAGTGCTTTATTTGGATTCAAGGGGCCTCAAAACATGTATTTACAGTCAAATCTCTATATTGAATTTTTGGGTGGAATGCAATGCTTCCCCTACTTACTATACGTAGTAGAGAAAGTAAAAATGAGCCGCCAAATGTTAAACAGGAATATTTTCTGAATCAGCACACAATACAAAATTGGTTACATGGTTATACACAGAAAACTACTAATAAGAACATAATTCAGTGAACAAGATATCTATTGTCTTTATAGCTTTTTATATAGTGAGTATTGATGTCAAAAATCGGTACAGAGTATCGAGAAATTGTGGTATCATCCCATCACTATTGCAATTAAATATTTTCCATAACTTAATTTATGGAAAGTTCAACAAGAATAATGCAAATTTTTATTTCTTATATGGTAATTTAAAATTAATAACTGCCTGCATAACAATTTCTAATATTGGTATTTTAAGTTCTAAATAAATTTTTTGAGTAGATATAATAAACCAAGGAACTATTTCTATTGGCATATCAAAAATGATTAAATATAAATAAAAAAAGTTTGTGTTACTATCACATGACTTTCTCTATCATTTATGTTTCTACAAACCATTCTTACGAAGGCTCATTTTTGTGTTTACTTCATTATAATCGAGATGAACGTTTACTAAAATAGCTACATTGCACATTTCATAGAAGGTACAACGTGAACAGAGGAAAATGAATCAACAGTCACATGTTTAAGCTGAGACACTGCTGGCCTTGAAATTCTATACTGTTTTCATGATACTGTGAGAAACAACTGAATAGCGACAGAAATTTTAAAAAAGTGAATTGAAAAATTCAAATCAATAACAACATAAATCTCGCAAAAAAGTTATTTAAAGAGTTGTGTGTTTTTATAGAAATCTTCTATTTTTTCAATCCTTTCAGTTTGCCAGAAGAATTTAATGCCTATTTCCAGAAAATTTCAAGATATACATTTTGTCATGCAAGTATCTTAAACGTATGACATTTTAATCAAACTTATTACAACTATTTTTGAGCAAACAGTGAATTATGAAATGCCTTCCATTTTAAAGGTAGTTTTGCGTAGGGGTGGGATTTGAAAATCTTTGTGTTGCATTTTCATGCAACACAACATACTGAACTTAAATGCAAAGTTTGGTATTTATTCAACATTTCAGGTTTGACAATTGTGCATGCACAATCTTTTTCTAACAATGCTTTTTTTCGTTCAAGGGACCCCAAAACCTGTTTCAAATTTTTGGGTGGAATGTAATATTTCCTCTTCTTCCTAAAGTTAAAGTAAATATAAGTAAAGACAGTCAAAAATAAATGTTTCAAAAATGGTTTGACATACTCATTAAAATTCCGTACGTTCAATTTGTTTTGTGTTTTAAATGCTTAATAAAAATTTGATATTCTTCAAAGGAAAATTTTGACAAATAGTATCCTTCAGATACCTCACTTTAAGAACTCAATTTGCCCCTACCTTCTTAATAAAACCGTAACCATCTGACATTCCATTGATAGGAATTGATCTATATAGTGTTATATTAAAGTAAACCCATATTCAATTTTACGATCATCTTGAAATGCTGACAGCATTTCACGAGAATGCGGTAGGGCGATGCATGGCCTCTATGGCATCTTCGCTGCTTATCGTGGATTCTGAGGGAGACTCTAGCTCCACCCTTGGTCCCAGCGTCTCTTGAGGGAAGAATATACTCGACCGCTCTCCTGTTACAATGATGCAAACAGAAACAGTGTATCCATTAAAAGATACAAAATCACAAATTGCAGCAACACATTTTATGTATCAAACATGGTGTACCACAGGGCTCAGTGCTTGGTCCTTTACTTTTTATACTTTACAAAAATGACATGTATGCTTCAGAAAATTGTAAAACTATAAGTTATGTTATGACACCATTATTATCTGTAATGCAAATAATGATTGTGACCTTGTCACTAGCTACCAAGGAATCGCTTAGGATAGATAACTTTTTCAAAACCGTAAGCCTCATGAACAACTCTGAAAGACTAATATAATTAAATTTGAACCAAAAAAAAAGAAAGAAAGCAGATGTTGTGCTTCATATTAACCTTGGAGGTACAATGATAAAGGAACCCCCCTCACACAAATTCTTAGGTACACAGGTTGATAAATACATATTATGGACTAATCACATTGATAATCTATGTCAAAAAATCTGATGTGTTACACTCACATGACTTTCTCTACTCTTGTACAAACTATTTTTATCTTATTGCTAATTTTCTTGTAGATGCAAGGGGAATATGGTAGGCTTTAAGCAATAGTCAAATGTTTTAAGAGCTGGTTGCTATGTGGAGTATTCCATTCTCTTTGCATGTCCAGGACATAAAAAAATCTGGTGTGTTACACTCACATAACTTTCTCTACTCTTGTACAAACTATTTATACAAACGCTTATTCTCCATCTACTCCATGTTAATCGAGATAAACATTTGCAGAGTCTATCTTATTGCTAATTTTCTTGTAGATGTAAGGGGAATATATATTTACAAGGACAATTTGGAAATACAGTAGCATTTAAGCACATACATATCTCTTAATAGCTGGTTGCTAGGTGCAGCATCATTCCCCTTTCCCACAGATTATAACTCTTTGCATATCCAAGACAAAAAAATGAATAACGAATTCCCATTTGAGAAAATAAGTATTGAAAAATTTCAGGAAATAACAAGTAATATCTCGAAAATGGTTCACTCAACAAAAAAAATGTATATGACATAAATTGTGTATTTTAACGCGATCTACATTTTTGTGTATAAAAGTTTGTCTATCTCTTATGGTTTACCAGTTATGCAAAAGTCGTTCACAATAAAGAATACTTTTGGAGACATTCCCAGAAAATTCAAGCTATACATTTTATTTGTCATAAAAATATCTTAAACATATGAGATTTTAATCAAAATCGTTAGAGCCATTTTTGAGAAAATTAAAATTTTCGAAAAATCTTCCATGTAAAGGGTACTCTGGGGTGGGGGGATTTTCTTGAAAGCCTTCGTGTCGCATCCATAGCAGATACTGAACCTAAATACCAAGTTTGGTGTTTATCCGACTGTTCGTTTTTGAGTTATGCTGTTCACAGACACACACAGACACACACACACACACACACACACACACACACACACACACACAAACACACAAACACACACACACACACACACACACAGACAGACACACGGACACATACAGGGACATGTTTCCAAAAATGCTTTTTTTGGATTCAGGGGGTCTCAAAACATGTATTTCCGGTGAAATCTCGGTATCGAATTTTTGGGTGGAATACAATACTTCCCCTACTTACTATACGTAGTAGAAAAAGTAAAAAATCTGATGTGTTACACTCACATAACTTTCTCTACTCATGTACAAACTATTTTTACAAACGCTTATTCTCCATCTAGTTCATGTTCATCGAGATAAACTTTTGCAGACCCTATCTTATTGCTAATTTTCTTGTAGATGTAGGGGAAAATATATTTACAAGGGCAATATAGAAAAACAGTAGCCTTTAAGCACATATATATCTCTTAATAGCTGGTTGCTAGGTGCAGCACCATTCCCTTTGCCACAGATTATAACTCTTTGCATATCCAAGACAAAAAAAAAAATCTGATGTGTTACACTCACATGACTTTCTCTACTCCTGTACAATCTAATTTTACAAACGCTTATTCTCCATATGCTTTATGTTAATCGAGATATCGAGATGTCAATCTTATTGGTAATATATGGTAGCTTTTAAGCGATAGTCAAATATTTTAACGCTGGTTGCTATGTGGCGCATTCCATTCTCTTTGCATGTCCAGGACATAAAAAAATGAATAACGAATTTGAGAAAAAGTATAAGTATTGGAAAATTTAAGGAAATAACAAGCAATATCTCGAAAACGGTTCACTCAACAAAAGAAATGTATATGACATAAGTTGTGTATTTTAACGTGATCTACATTTTTTGTGTAGTAAAATTTTGTCTATCTCTTATGGTTTACCAGTTATGCAAAAGTCGTTCACAATGAAGAATACTTTTGGAGACATTCCCAGAAAATTCGAGATATACATTTCATTTCCCATGACATTATCTTAAACATATGATATTTTCATCAAAATCGTTAGAGCCATTTTTGAGAAAATTAAAATTTTCGAAAAATCTTCCATGTAAAGGGTAGTCTGGGGTGGGGGGATTTTCTTGAAAACCTTCGTGTCGCATCTCTGGAAGATACTGAACCTAAATACCAAGTTTGGTGCTTATCCGACTGTTTGTTTTTGAGTTATGCTGTTCACAGACACACACACAGACACACACACAGACACACACACAGACACACACACACACAGACACACACACACACAGACACACACACGGACATGTTTCCAAAAATGCTTTTTTTGGATTCAGGAGGTCTCAAAACATGTATTTCCGGTGAAATCTCGGTATCGAATTTTTGGGTGGAATGCAATACTTCCCCTACTTACTATACGTAGTAGAGAAAGTAATAAATAACGAATTCCCATTTGAGAAAATAAGTATTGAAAAATTTAAGGGAATAACAAGTAATATCTCGAAAATGGTTCACTCAACAAAAAAATGTACATGACATAAATTGTGTATTTTAACGCGATCTACATTTTTTGTGTAGTACCATTTTGTCTATCTCTTATGGTTACCAGTTATGCAAAAGTCGTTCACAATAAAGAATACTTTTGGAGACATTCCCAGAAAATTCAAGATATACATTTTATTTGCCATAAAAATATCTTAAACATATGATATTTTAATCAAAATCGTTAGAGCCATTTTTGAGAAAATTAAAATTTTCGAAAAATCTTCCATGTAAAGGGTACTCTGGGGTGGGGGATTTTCTTGAAAACCTTCGTGTCGCATCCTTGGAAGATACTGAACCCAAATACCAAGTTTGGTGTTTATCCGACTGTTCGTTTCTGAGTTATGCTGTTCACAGACACACACACAGACATACAGACACACACACGGACATGTTTCCAAAAATGCTTTTTTTGGATTCAGGGGGTCTCAAAACATGTATTTCCGGTGAAATCTCGGTATCGAAATTTTGGGTGGAATACAATACTTCCCCTACTTACTATACGTAGTAGAGAAAGTAAAAATGAATAACGCATTTGAGAAAAATCTGATGTTTTACACTCACATGACTTTCTCTACTCTTGTACAGTCTAATTTTACAAACGCCTATTCTCCATATGCTTCATGTTAATCGAGATATCGAGATGTTAATCTTATTGGTAATTTTCTTGTAGATGCAAGGGAAATATGGTAGCTTTTAAGCGATAGTCAAATATTTTAACGCTGGTTGCTATGTGGCGCATTCCATTCTCTTTGCATGTCCAGGACATAAAAAAATGAATAACGAATTTGAGAAAAAGTATAAGTATTGGAAAATTTAAGGAAATAACAAGCAATATCTCGGAAACGGTTCACTCAACAAAAGAAATGTATATGATATAAGTTGTGTATTTTAACGCGATCTACATTATTTGTGTAGTAAAATTTTGTCTATCTCTTATGGTTTACCAGTTATGCAAAAGTCGTTCATAATGAAGAATAATTTTGGAGACATTCCCAGAAATTTCGAGATATACATTTCATTTCTCATGACATTATCTTAAACATATGATATTTTCATCAAAATCGTTAGAGCCATTTATGAGAAAATTAAAATTTTCGAAAAATGTTCCATGTAAAGGGTAGTCTGGGGTAGGGGGATTTTCTTGAAAATCTTCGTGTCGCATCTCTGGAAGATACTGAACCTAAATACCAAGTTTGGTGTTTATCCGACTGTTAGTTTTTGAGTTATGCTGTTCACAGACACACACACACACACACAGACACACACACGGACATGTTTCCAAAAATGCTTTTTTTGGATTCAGGAGGTCTCAAAAATGTATTTCCGGTGAAATCTCGGTATCGAATTTTTGGGTGGAATGCAATACTTCCCCTACTTACTATACGTAGTAGAGAAAGTAAAAATGAATAACGCATTTGAGAAAAAGTATAAGTATTGGAAAATTTAAGGAAATAACAAGCAATATCTCGAAAACGGTTCACTCAACAAAAGAAATGTATATGATATAAGTTGTGTATTTTAACGCGATCTACATTATTTGTGTAGTAAAATTTTGTCTATCTCTTATGGTTTACCAGTTATGCAAAAGTCGTTCACAATGAAGAATACTTTTGGAGACATTCCCAGAAATTTCGAGATATACATTTCATTTCTCATGACATTATCTTAAACATATGATATTTTCATCAAAATCGTTAGAGCCATTTTTGAGAAAATTAAAATTTTCGAAAAATCTTCCATGTAAAGGGTAGTCTGGGGTGGGGGGATTTTCTTGAAAACCTTCGTGTCGCATCTCTGGAAGATACTGAACCTAAATACCAAGTTTGGTGTTATCCGACTGTTCGTTTTTGAGTTATGCTGTTCACAGACACACACACAGACACACACACACACACACACACACACACACACACACACACACACGGACATGTTTCCAAAAATGCTTTTTTTGGTTTCAGGAGGTCTCAAAACATGTATTTCCGGCGAAATCTCGGTATCAATTTTTTGGGTGGAATGCAATACTTCCCCTACTTACTATACGTAGTAGAGAAAGTAAAAAAGAAAGCAGATGTGCTTCATATTAACCTTGGAGGTACAATGATAAAGGAACCCCCCTCACACAAATTCTTAGGTACACAGGTTGATAAATACATATTATGGACTAATCACATTGATAATCTATGTCTAAAAATCTGATGTGTTACACTCACATGACTTTCTCTACTCTTGTACAAACTATTTTTATCTTATTGCTAATTTTCTTGTAGATGCAAGGGGAATATGGTAGGCTTTAAGCGATAGTCAAATGTTTTAAGAGCTGGTTGCTATGTGGAGTATTCCATTCTCTTTGCACGTCCAGGACATAAAAAAATCTGATGTGTTACACTCACATGACTTTCCCTACTCTTTTACAAATTATTTTTACAAACTGTTATTCTCCATCTATTTCATATTAATCGAGATAAACATTTGCAGAAATTATCTTTTGACATGCAAGGAGAATTGCATTTTACACATAGCGACCAGTTCCAAAAATACTTGACTATCGCTTAAGGCGCACTATGTTCCCCTTGTTTTGTATTTGCAAGGGCAATATAGAAATACAGTAGCCTTTAAGTATAGACATATCTCTTAATAGCTGCTTGCTAGGTGCATCACCATTCTCTTTGCCACAGATTAATACTCTTTGCATATCCAAGACAAAGAAATGAATAACAAATTCCCATTTGAGAAAATAAGTATTGAAAAATTTAAGGGAATAATAAGCAATATCTCGAAAATGGTTCACTCAACAAAAAAAATGTATATGACATAAATTGTGTATTTTAACGTGATCTACATTTTTTGTGTAGCAAAAGTTTGTCTATCTCTTATGGTTTACCAGTAATGCAAAAGTCGTTCACAATGAAGAATACTTTTGGAGACATTCCCAGAAAATTCAAGATATACATTTTATTTGTCATGAAAATATCTTAATGATACTTTAATCAAAACCGTTAGAGCCATTTTTGAGAGAATTAAAATTTTCAAAAAATGTTCCATGTAAAGGGTAATCTGGGGTGGGGGGATTTGTTTGAAAACCTATGTGTCACATCTCTGGAATATACTGAACCTAAATACGAAGTTTGGTGTTTATCCGAGTGTTCGTTTCTGAGTTATTCTGTTCACAGACACACACACACACATGGACATGTTTCCAAAAATGCTTTTTTTGGATTCAGGGGGTCTCAAAACATATATTTCCGGTGAAATCTCGGTATCGAATTTTTGGGTGGAATACAATACTTCCCCTACTTAGTATATGTATTAGAGAAAGTAAAAATTAGTAAAGGCCTGTACCTGTCGAGAGAGTTTGCAAAAATATGCAACGTAGATGTTCTCGAAACTATATATTATGGCTTAATCTACTCGCACATCCAATATGGCATAGAAGTATGGGGTGGCTGTAGTAATACCCTCAACTTAGCCCTATACTATTTAATGTATTTATTGATAATATCTTAGAAGAGTTGAATAAGGATAACTTATATTTACCCACAGTAAATAATAGAGAAATTCCAGGGTTACTTTTTGCAGATGATTTAGTGGTAGGTTCTATTTCAGTAGGAGGTCTAACAAAAGTGTTACATATCATATATTCATTTGTAAGAAATGGGATTTAAGAATAAATTTTAAAGATAATGATATTTAAAAAGAGCTATAAATTGAAGGAGGAGGAAAAGTGGTAAGTGGAAGGGGAAGAGTTGCAAATAGTAAACAAGTTTGATTATTTGGGAGATGGAATGATCACAAGATAAGTGCCTTAGCTAAGGGAAGATTAACAATGACTGCTATAAGAATATGCTTAAAGAAAATATCAGATATGTAAATTAAATGGTTGGAAAGGGTTTACAAAGCTGTAGTTGAAGCAAAAATGGTCTATGGATCAGAGATTTGGGGAAGTGACAAAGGATGGGAGATGATTGATAAAGTACATAGATCGTTCTGTAAATGTAAGTTAGGTTTATCTATTTCATCACCTAATGGAGCAGCAATGTTGGAGTTGGGAAGAGTAGGTAGCAAGGGCATGATAGTAGAAAGGATGCTTAAATATTGCATAGATTGAAATCATTGGACGAGCATAATATCTTAAGGCAATGTTTAATAATACAAGAAAAATCCAGTGCTGGGATGAACTGGGCTCAAGGAATAAGGAGAATTTTACAGGAAATAGGAATGGGTAACTTATGAGAGGAGAGAGAGGGGTTAGTTAAAGGTTTCTGGAAAGACGTGAGGAACAGAGTAGAAGGTATAGAGAAACAAGAATTATTTCAAAGACCGGAAGGAAAGAAGAGTTTGGAACTATATAGACAATTAAAGGTGGACTGGGGAAGGGAGAAGTATGTGAATGTAGGTAATAGGTTAGTGAGAGAAGGGTGGGCCTGGTCCAGATTAACTGCACATAGGCTAAATGGAGATAGGAAGGGAGCGAATTTGGTTATAGGTGTCCTCTTTGTGGAGAGGCACATAATGTCTTGCATTATATAATTGAATGTGAAGAAACTAAGTTGTGGAGAGATCAGCTTTTACCTAAAGAATGGGAGAATGTTAACAAAGAAGTATTAAAAGTTAGGATAATGAAAATACAAAAGGAGAGGGATATACAAAAAATAGGAGAATATATGGAGAGTAAGAGAAAAATCTGATGTGTTACACTCACATGACTTTCTCTACTCTTGTACAAACTATTTTTACAAACGCTTATTCTCCACATGCTACATGTTAATCAAGATGTTAATCTTATTGCTAATTTTCTTGTAAGTGCAAGGGGAATATGGTAGTATTTAAGCGATAGTCAAATCTTTTAAGAGCTGGTTGCTATGTGGCGCATTCCATTCTCTTTGCATGTCCAGGACATAAAAAAAATGAATAATGAATTCCCATTTGAGAAAACGTGTAAGTATTGGAAAATTTAAGGGAATAACAAGCTATATCTCGAAAATGGTTCACTCAACAAAAAAAATGCATATGACATAAATTGTGTATTTTAATGCGATCTACATTTTTTGTGTAGTAAAATTTTGTCTATCTCTTATGGTTTACCAGTTATGCAAAAGTCGTTCACAATGAAGAATACTCTTGGAGACATGCCTAGAAAATTCAAGATATACATTTTATTTATCATAAAAGTGTCTTAAATATATGATATTTTAATCAAAATCGTTAGAGCCATTTCTGAGAAAATTAAAATTTTCGAAAAATGTTCCATGTAAAAGATAATCTGGGGTGGGGGATTTTCTTGAAAACCTTCGTGTCGCATTCTTGGAAGATACTGAGCCTAAATTCCAAGTTTGGTGTTTATCCGACTGTTCGTTTCTGAGTTATGCTGTTCACACACACAGACACATAGACACACAGACACACACACACACACACACACACACACACGGACATGTTTCCAAAAATGCTTTTTTTGGATTCAGGGGGTCTCAAAACATGTATTTCCTGTGAAATCTCGGTATTGAATTTTTGGGTGGAATGCAATACTTCCTCTACTTACTATACGTAGTAGAGAAAGTAAAAATGGTTTAGCAAAATAAAGCAATATGAATTTGTTATGACCCACCATGCATAAATAACCACGGTGTTAAAATGCATGATGGACTAAAAAAAGAAAAAAATAGCAACTCAAAGTACTGCAAAAGAAATGTATCAGAACAATGTTCAAAATGAGGAAACGTGAGTCCTGTAAGGAAGCCTTCAAAAGAGAAAAACTATTTACTGTAGTGTCTTTGTACATATATAAAGTAATCTGTCTGACTGAACTGCACAAACCTAAAACAAATAGTGAAATGCATGGTCATGACACAAGGTGTAAATTGGACTTGCATCAAAATAGTTATAATTTAAAATCTATAAACAAAGATCCTTTTATATATGCACAACCGACTACCAACTGAAATAAAGCGTGATAGTAACAGCATTAGATTTAAACAGAGTGTAAAAAGATACCTTTTAAACAATCCTGTATATAACATTCATATGTAACCTTTCAACAAGTAATTTAACCTTTTATCTTTGTACTTGACAATACTAGAAACTTGTAATTGAGTCTAGGGGATAAATTATTATTATCATTATAATAGGGAAGCATTCTCACTCCACAAACAATGCATAGCATGGTTCACAGTACAGTAAGATGAATGATTTTTTGGAAGAACACAGCGAAGTGCTTTGAGATTTTCATGTACAAATGGAAATTTTAATTACTCTAGTTTCACTCTCTACCCTGGAAACTTACTGGGAGATGTTTCAGCATCATGAGACTGCCCGTGGCTAGTAGATGGTGTTCCCTGACAGGACGTACTGAGCAATGAAATCATTTTCATACGAAACATCAACATTTAATAAACTATGTTTATCCACTACTGCCATTGTTTCTTGCTACAAACTTTGTATTTCATTTCTGAAACCAGACTTCAAGTAATAGGGTATGTGGTATATAAGGAAGGGTACTTCTCTACACTGTAACCTACAAGAGATCTGTTGCGGCTACCACCCCCTAGGAGGAAGGGATGAAGTGAGGGAGACCAGAGAGGGCAATGAATGACCCGTCAACCAAGCAGACTTTGGGAGGTAACCTTTCCTTTGAGCAAGCTTCCAGCACCACCATATGCCATGAAACCATGAAGCACACATAAATGGAATGAAAGGGATATGATGGAAAGGCAATTGTGTTAGATGAGAAACCACCCCAGCATTTGCCTACCGACCAGGAAAAACCCAAGCTCAAAGTGGGAATCAAAATCGGAATCTCCTGAATGTGAGCTTCATATGTTAGCACAGAACAATTGCTTGATTAGACTTCCTTCTTCTAGGCATTACAGCCGCTGTGGGCTTCCGCCTCCCTTAGTCTCTGCTTCCATTCATCCCTATGTTCTCATATCCTCACTCCCAGCACTAGTGAAGCATCTTCCATGGTCTAGCCTTTTAAATCTGCTATCCAATATTTTCATGGGGATATGTTTATCTGGCAACCTTGCCACTCAGTCTCGTTATTTTGATGTCTCTCCCAGTATCCAGCTCTCTATAGAGTTCATATATTTCTTTATTGCACCTGATTCACCACTTTATTGGTCTGTAAATCTTTCTCAGTATTTTGCTTTCAAATGTAGCTAACATATTCGCAAAGCTAAAGGATAGCAAGGCCTTTTTTTTAATTTTATTTATGGACACTCTTTAACTGCTGTGATTCTTAGCGTCCCGTTCTATATTGGGTGTGAAAGATTGGTAATTTTGCTCAGAGGCCTCTTTATCAGGCTTGAGGTTCTTTTACTTGCTGTAAATCTACGACATGGTACCACCAGCTTTGCTTCCCTTCCGAAGCCATGCTAAGGATTTTTACGCCCGAAAAAATCCATCGCCCTCTACCAGGTTTGAACCTAAACTTTGGGAACTAGTAACCAGTACACCAAAGAGGATAGCATGCAACATTCACATCCATATATCAGCACTAAGCTTTGTGTAGTCTAATCTTGGCTTTCCTGCTTATATTTTGTTTTTAAACAAGTTCTGAAGAGAATAGTGACTTATTTGCAGCCAATATTGGAGCTTTAATTTCTTTACTTTCATCATCGCTTTGATCCACCATTGTACCCAAATATTTTAAACTGTCTAGTACCTCTAGCTTATCATTTCATATTCTCCATTCTTCTTTTTTTTATTTAATGGAAACTTTACTGTATAAAGATACATTATAGTTTTCTAATAGAGTACATACAGGGAGAGCCAAAAAGCTACGAACTGCCTGTGTGGTGTTTTTCCTGTCCGCATCCTCAGCGCTTGTTGCCATCTGCCACTATCATAGAAAGGCACAGATGAAACCATACACATTTTTAAAACTACTTTTAAAGGCTTTACTTACCAACTTTATGAAAGGAGATGCTGAAACTGGCCAATTTTTTTCGAGTCAATAGTTGAAGCCCGTGCATACGTCAATACAATTTTTCCCTCTGTTTTTAGAGAATTAATAGACAGGGGGTGTGATTTTGCCGTTTTTCAACAAGACTCTGCAACAGCTTATATGGCCAATATTTCCATGAGAAAAATTGAAAGTGTGTTTGAACATAGAATTATTAGTAGAGATTTGTACCCCCTGCGACTTCTATCACTTAAAACAAAGTGTACAAGACAAACCCACACACCCTGGAAGAATTAAAACAAAATAGCCATCAGGAAATTTCTCAACGTGAACTACGGCGAGTGATGGATAGTTTCCTAAAGAGGTGCCAAAAATGTATGGACAAGGACGGTGGCCAGTTTCAGCATCTCCTTTCATAAAGTTGGTAAGTAAAGCATTTAAAAGTAGTTTAAAAATGTTGTATGGTTTCATTCGCGTCTTTCTATAACGGTAAATGGCAACGAGAGCCGAGGACGAGAACAGGAAAAACACTGAGCAGCCAGTTCGTAGTTTTTTGCCTCACCCTGAAGTATTATCCATTGATAAGCTTGAGAATACAGTGGTCATGCCTAGGTGTCCATTCATAGGTCTGTGTGCATTTTTCTCTTCAGTTTTCTTAGATGTCGATCAGATGGCTTGTTGTGAGGTATTCTCTGCAGTACAGGATTCTTATGTTGGAGTAAGCATCGGTAGAGCCTGGTGTAGCTGATGCCTAAGTTGCAGTGCAGAGAGGTGTTTCACATGTACCACAGAGTACCAGTTATGAGTCTAAGATTTCTGTTTTGTTGAGCCTGGATTCTTTTCACTTGTGGGGATGAAGCAGCGCCCCATATAGCACAACCATATTGCCAGATTGGTTTTATTAGCGAAAGATAATGTTTATTATGAAGAGAAAGTGGTGATAATACTGATATCAGATGCTTAAGTTGATGAATACGGTTGCAGATTTTACTAATTGCTGATGTAATGTGTTTTGATTGTGTGAGTTGGCTGTCCTGGGTGAGACCGAGATATTTCACTGACTCAAATGTACAAATTGGGATATTATGTAGCGTGTAATTTTCTTCTCCTTGTTTTGTCTATTTTGTATCATTATTTTAAAAAATAAATAGGGCATTTCTGATTTGACGTTTAAGACCTATGCCTAGCTTTGCGTTCCAACTCATTGTACAAATCTATTAAAGCATTTATCTTTCTTCCTAATATGTCAATATCACCTGCACATACTAAAAGTTTTGTTAATCTACAATATAGTGGAGTTAGTTGTCTTATTATGTATTCCAGTGTTAAATTAAATTAATACGGGTGCTAAACTGTCTCCTTGTTTGAGCCTGTTATCAGTTTTAATGCTATCTGTTAGACTATTCCTAATTTTCAAATGTGCATTTTATATAGTGTCCTATATTACTATTATCAGTTTATTTGGGATCTGAAAATATTTCAATATTTGGGACAATTTCTTATGATTTATGCAATGCTTTATGGAAATCTATAAACATCTGATAAATTTCTATGTTGTGTATGCAGTTTTCTTTAAGATTTGTCTTAGAGTGAATAAATTAGACAAACATACAGTACAGCTTGGGAACAATGTATTATCTGTTCACATTCCACAAAATTTCTTGGAATACATATAGATGAGCATTCGCACACTGATCTTCTGAAGCAAAAGCTGAGCAAACTTTGTTTTGCTATTAGAACAGTAGTTGGATAATTAAGTTTGGAATCTCTGAGGGTACTGTACTATGCTTATTTTCACTTGTTTCTGTCATATGGGGCCATGTTTTGGGGAAACTCGGCAAAGAGTACAGACATTTGTAAACTTCAAAAGCAAGTACTAAGACTCATGACAGGGAAGCCATCAACAAGCAGCTGTAGACCAATATTTAAAAAAACTGCACATTCTACCATTGTCCTCAATATATATATATGTAATATTGTCGTATGTTCAATCTAACACAAATCAGTTTCAAACAAATGCATCACCACTATATTCGCAATAAAGACAAACTGACAATTCACTCACACCAGACAATTTTATATGAGGGAAGCTTTAATTACAAAGGAATCATTATGTACAACAAACTACCGAATCTAATTAAACAAATTAAGTCACCAAAACATTTAAGAATAAATTAAAAATATACTTGCATGAAACTGCTTTTATTTGGTAGAGGAATATTTAGAAAAATAATATTGTAATAAAACGTATTCTGTGGGCCTAATACATGCACTTAGTTATTCTCATTATTGAATATGTTTATTGTTAAGCTTTATATTTATTGCAAAGTATTGTTATATAATGTAACTAATAAGTTTTTATGTAAATATTATATATAATCAATTGACGTGTCTAATAACATGTGTATGTTTCTAAGGACGAAATAAAATACAAATACAAATCTTATTGCTCTGAAGCCTGTCAGGTATTACCCGGTAATTTCTTCCGCATATTACCTAAGTCTGTTTTAAATTATGTTGGTTAAATTTTAGATCCAGTACAGAGTAGGGAAATACCTTGATAATTCTTGCATTCCAGTTATCTCCTTTGTTTTTATATATCAGTGTTATAACACTTATCTTCCATTTATCTGGTAGTTTTTCTTCTTTGCATATTTGCTGCATGATTGTGTGCATTCCTTCTTGTACTAATATTCCACCATATTTGTATAATTTTATTAGTATATTGTTTATTCCAGGCAATTTGTTATATATATTTTATGTATAGTAATACTAATATAAATAAATCCTCGATAATTGCCTAATACATTGATATCCCATAATGTTTTCTTTAACATAGAATGATGGTTTGCATTTACTCAATTTTTCTGAAAGACTTGCTAGAACAGTATAACCAGACGTTTTAGGGACTAATGAGTTCATGCACTGAGTATCCATTAGAACATCTTCAGTAATAAATATTACATCATTCCGAAAGTAATGCCTTCTATTTATTTTCATGGAAGCTACAATGGATACTGAAAGCGCAATTACACAGTTAAATAGAACAAAATTTCAGGTACATGCTTTCAGTTTTCCACATAGTTACCGCCATTTGTTATGTGCCAGTGATGAACAAGAACCTTCATGCTGCACTCGGTAAAATCCGAACCAGTGGAGGCTAGCTACTGTCTCACAACTGTGACGACAGCATCTGAGTCTGAAAAATGTTGGCTATGTAGTGCATCTTTCATAGGCCGAAAGAGTTGGAAGTCTGAAGGTGCTGAATCAGGGCTGTATGGTGGATGTGGTAGGACAGTCCAACCAAATTTGGCAATGAGTTCCATGGTTGCAAGTGGAAGTTTGTCTTCTTCTCTGGCATGACTCTGGAAATTCGGGTTTTCAGCCAGAGCCAGTCAGTGCCATCTTGTAGTATTCTAGAGGTTTCAACGCACCCTGCCTATCCCAGAACTCTGTACACATTACTTTACCTGCAGATGGTTCTGTCTTGAACTACTACTTTGTTGTCATTATCATTGTTGGATTGTCATTTGGATTCTGGCTTGTATGTAGCGCTAACATTGCGTCTCATCTGCGGTGATGATAGAGTTCAGAAAATTGTCATCCTTAGCCTTGTATTGGTCCAGTACGTACCAACAAATTTCCATTTGTTGATTTGTTTTTGGTCTTGTGTAAGCATCTCAGGGCCCATCTTGCACACACTTCGCAATAATCAAGGTTGCATAACATCTTGTTTAAGACATTACAACCGACATTCAGCTCTGCACACAATTCCTGTGGTAATCATTACAGATGAGTTAATCGAGACACTGTTCATTATGCGCGGTGGTCGACTAGTGTGCATGGTTTGTCGTGCACAACCTTTTCACTACTGAAACACTGTACTCACTGCCTCACATTACTACATCTGCTGTATCATCTCCATATACCTTTAGCATAGCAGCATCGATGGATTTCAATTGGCGCAATTTGTTCAGCAGTAGGGAATTAAATCGCACATCTCTGTTTTGTATGCACCTCGATGTTGGTTTCCTGTGTTGTAGATTTACAGCACTTAAAAGAACCTCAAGCCTGATGAAGAGGTCTCTGAGCAAAATTTCCTGTCTTTCACGCCCAATATAGAATGGGATGCTAAGAACCATAGAGGTTAAAGACTGTTCATAAATAAAACTCAATTTAATTTTAATTTTCGATGTCGGTTGCTGACAACGAAACTAACAGGATTCTAGTGTGTTAGTGCACTGCACAATTATATGTAAAATTGAAACAAACCCAAGCAAACATCAATGTTTCAACAACTACCTAGACAATACAAGCTAAAAACACAATTACAAACAAATCCTTTTTGGAGAAGAATTATAATTACCTAAATTTATCAGAAAAATGCACTCCACATCATCCTAGAACTAATCCAATGGATTTTGTTAAGAGAGTAACAAATAAAGAGGTGACAGAGCAACTAAATAAACCAGAAGTATGCAGAATTGCTACACTTGAACATCTACATAATCAGTTCCCGTAAACAGAGTTTATACAGATGTTTCTGCAGATAAATTGAGAAATAATGTGGGAGGTGGTATATACTGTAAATACTTTTCACACTATATTACATTGCCTAGACAATCCAAAAATTTTCATGGCGAAGTTGTTGCAATACGAGCATTAGAACAGATAAACTACAGGATTGATATAAAAGAAAATAAAGTAGTTGTTCTCACAGACTCAGTTTCTGCCATTCAAGCAATAGAACGATATGATAGTCCAGATGAGTCATATAATATTAAGGATGTGAGATCTTATTATAGATTACTACAAACAAAATTTCAACAGATAATATTACTGTGGATACCAGCACACGTGGGAGTGAATGGTAACGAGACAGCAGACTTTCTGGCCAAAAAGGGTGCAGTGTTATACTCAAAACCTATAAAGTCTTGTGGGCTAGATATGAAACTAAAAAATGTCAAAATTAATATAGAAAACAAATACCAACATAATATTCAAAAGGAAATTACTAATAAAAATTACTCCAACATAAAAGAAATAGTACAAAAAATAAAAACTGTCCCAAGGAAAGAACCCGTTGCTCACTTCAGATTGGCCACTAGACATGACTAGAACATCTACATAGATTTGGTTTTATGAATAACAAAGCATGTAAGATTTGCAATGCTGACAAGATTTTAAATGGAGAACACCTACTAGAATGCCCAGAAAGCTGTACCAGACGGGAAGATACACAATTTATATTGGCTAGCAATGGAGAAATTGATGGATCAAAATCCTGCACATTAGATCAACAATTAGTACTACACCAATTATTCTGGCTTGGATACTCAAAGTCAACACATTAGTTTTGGAATGACCCTTGTATTTCTCCCTTTTCCTTACTTTTATACTATCTGCCATCAATTTCAGTTTATTTATATCCATTATTTCCAAGATGACGAGCATTGGAGCCACCATTTACCATCCAGCAATAAATCTCACAGCAAGCCTTGGGTATTAAATTTTTCACTCAATATTAAAATATTATTTTAACCTCTTAAACTATAAATTATTATGGTATTTATGTATCAATAGTTTTTCCCAAATGCAGAGTTCTAAGTGGTTTTGAAGGGCTTAGGTTTCTCTTTCAACTGGTGAACTGTGGACCATCCTAATTCCAGCGAGAAAAACTTCAGATATTTATGAAACTGGATGTAAATATTTTTGGACAAATATATATATATATATATATAGAGGACAAAGAGGAACCTGTACACAAGGTTTAAAGAACCTGTGAGAAATGTGAAATATAAACAGACTGAGAAATAAGCAGTTGTGGAGCATTTTAGGTCCACAGATCATCAGTTAAAGGAAAAACTATTCATGTGTAAAAAAAATTCTGTTTTACATTCAACTGGCTTTCTCTACCCTCTATCAATTATTTGTGGGTATACAAACTATTTTTACAGAAACTTATTTTTCTAAATCATTTAATCCAAGATAAACCTCTTCACAAACACCTAGCTACATTATACATTTCATTAGAATACAAAGGGAACAGCGATAGCCAAATGTTTAAGAACTGGATGCTATATGCTCCCTTAAAGTCCCTTACTGTTTCCCTGCAATTGCAAAAATCTGCTGAAAATTGATATGATTTAAAAAAATGAGAGTATTGAAAAATTCAAACCACTAATAATGGATATCTCAAAAGTGGCTTGCCACAAAAAAGTTATTTAAAATAAATTGTGTGCTTCAAACATATCTACATTTAGTGTTATAACTTAAAACAAAGTGTACAAGACATACCCACACACCTTGGAAGAATTAAAACAAAATATCTGCCAGGAAATTGCCAGAATTTCTCAAAGTGAACTACGGCGAGTGATGGATAGTTTCCTAAAGAAGAGTAAAAAATGTATGGACAACGACGGTGGCCAGTTTCAGCATCTCCTCTCATAAAGTTGGTAAGTAAAGCCTTTAAAAGTGGTTTTAAAAATGTTGTATGGTTTCATCCGCGCTTTTCTATGATAGTTGCAGTTGGCAATAAGCGCGAGGACGTGGACAGGAAAAACACTGCACAGTCGGTTCGTAGTTTTTTGGCTCTCTCTGTCTATATATGGTATTTGAATCAAAATTGTTAGCCATTTTTTAGAAAATAAAACATTTCAGAAAAAGTTCTATATAAAGTGTAGTTTGGGGTAGGGGATTTTCATGAAAATCTTCGTATCGCATCTTTGGAAGGTACTTAACCTAAATACCAAGTTTGGTATTTATCCATCTTTTTAGTTTTTGAGTTATGCTGTACACATGCACATACACGTGCACCTTTTTCTAAAAGTAACTTTTTTTGGGGGGGGGAGCTTCAAAACGTATATGTATTTCCAGTGAAATCTGGACATTGAATTTTTGGGTGGAGTACAATATTTCCCCTACTTACATATGAATAGAGAAAGTAAAAATGTAAGAGATTGTATAATTATTTCATTCCATTGACAGGAACTGATCTATATAAATGAATTAAATGAAAGTAATGACAAGTACCCGTATTCAGTTTTACAATCGTCTTGTAAAGCTCACAACTTTTTTCTGAATGGTAGGACGATGCATAGCTGGTACAGACGGTACTGTGCTTCTGCTGCTTGATGAGGAATCTGAGAGAGACTGTAATTCCACCTTTGGTTCCAACTCCACTTCAGGTAAGATTATACTCGACCGCTCTCCTGTTGCAATGATGTAAACAGAAACAGTGAATCCATTAAACAATACAAAATTACAAATTAGAGCAAGAGATTCTATGTATAGGGAAGCATTCTCACTACGCAAACTGTGCAACATGCTGCATAGCATGCTTCACAGTACACCATGATGAATACTTCTTTTTGGGAGAACACAGCGAAGTGTTTTACAATTTGCATGTACAGATTGAAATTTTAATTACTCTACACCAAAACTTACTGGAACATTTTAATATAAATGAGTCGGTGTTCACACTTAAACTTCACCTATGTCACGTTGTAAAGTTGCCACACCAATATGCAGTTTTCACAAGTTTAATTTACTCAACAGTATTTCATTACAAGAGGAAGATTACACTAGGTTACAATGAAAGCTTTTTCTGTGGCACAATTAAAATAGGTGACTTTTATAAATCATAATGGTGTAGAAGCAGTTGATAGTAAAGTATTTCAAATGAAAATGAACGAGGAGTAGGAAAACTCATTTACACTCTTCACTTAAATAGAATTACCTGGACATGTTTCAAAAGTCCCTTGCTCTCATGATTAGCTGCTGACCTACTGGTGGTGGTTGTTTGATTGTCCTGTATCTGCCTGATCAAGTCCCTCCAGAACAAAAGTCCGGAATATACACCATAGAATGCCTAGATTGCAACATAGAATACATTAGGAAAACCCCCAAAAAATATTGAAACGCACAGAAAAGAACACTTCTGAAACATTCACCAAAAGCAAATTGAAAAATCTGCTGTTTCAAATCATTTTTGGGAGAAAAACCACGAAATAGACCCGGATGTCAAAATGTTAAAAGAAGTCTCAAAACCTAAGGAATTAATCTACATTTGGAAGAACAAGAATATTGCAATGTATTTCGATATCCCAGCAGAGGACAAACTCGGCAAGTACATCAAACCCTCACCAGATACCACCACAGATGGTCAACACAGGCATACAGCCAATCAAACCACCACCAGTCAATAGGTCAGCACCTGACGATGAGAGCAAGGGACTCTTGAAACATGTCCATTTAATTCTACTTAAGTGAAGAGTGCAAATGAGTTTTCCTACTCCTTGTTCATTTTCATTAGGTGATCTTTACTAATTTTGGCGTGCAGAATTCAAAAAGGCATTCTGTTTTTTCAAAGTATATCTCGTTTGGGCAATGTAACAATGTTCAATGAAAATATAACTGTAAAATTTGCATAAATATTACACACTCACATACAACTTTTAAAGAAAATAAAGAATAATAGCTTGAAAGTGTACTTGAATTTGAAAATGTATGTTAGTTATCCTGTGTATCCCTTTCTATTTTCCCATGGAACTTCAGCGTACATGATTTTCTTGAATGTTCTCTGGTAGGTTCCTCGCGTGCAAGACATCAGCAGTAGTCAGCCATCATATGTACGTCCCAAAGTCCCTCATAATGTCGTTCAACATATTTCAAGTCCTGGTGAAACATTTCACCTTGCTCTTCACTGACAGCTCCTAAATTCGTTGGGAAGTAGTCAAGATTTGACTTGAGGAAATGAAGCTTCAAACTCATAATACAGCCAAGCAATCTGAAATTTTCCAGCATATTTCTGACAATTTCTTTGTATTGAAGGTGTTTAACATTTCCCAGAAATTTCTTAACAACCTCTCTGAATTCATTCCATGCATCTTTTTCAATTTCATTCATAGAGCTGGCAAAATTAACATCTTTCATAAATTTCTTTATCTATGTTTCATCAGATACTCCCTCTCTGATTTTAGCCTGTGACAATGATGGAAACTTTGTGCATAAGTACTCGTAGGAAGGGCAACTTATGTCAAGTGCTTTCATGAATTGTTTCATTGTGCCAAGTTTTATGTGTAATGGAGGGAGTAGAATTTTTTGACAATCAACAAGAGGCACATTAGTAAAATTTTTTTAACCCAGGTTCCAGCTGCTGCCTCTTAGGCCATTGGTCAGTTTCCCAAAGTTTGTTCCTTACCCTGCTATCCCATTCAGAAAGAAAGAAGGGAATTTTGTGTATCCTCCCTGTTGTCCTAGTAACAGACGACATATTTGCCACTCATGGTCATGGTGCTTAATTATCTCAAGAACACACTACAGAGTTTCATAAGAAGGTTTGTAGAATGTGCAAGCAGTATTGAAGCTAACTTGCTGCCATTATGAAGTAATACTGCATTAAGACTTCATTTGGAAGAATCAATACAAAGACACCAGTTACTTGGCTCATATGCTTCCCTGCCCAACTGTTGAATAAGATTACACACATCCACACAAAACACAAGTTGATCTTATTTTGTGTAGTACTTGTGGAACTGTATTTCTGCGATTCCTATACCAGAAAATGTAACGCCGGGTGATAATAAATTCTTCTCCAGTAGTAATTCACTTTTCTGTTTTGTGAGGCCTAAATACCTCACTAAATCATTTAATACAAAACTGTTGTGGTAAATTGTCAAATTCTTCTGGATCAGAAACAAACACATTGTTAGAAGTCCCGGAGCTACTTTCAGATACACTAAAATCGAGGTTCTCCTGGTGGTGTAGGTATGGGTAGTTCAGATCAATGAGGAATAGGCCATGTAGCTGAGTTCAGATTTGGATATTTAATTCCTGTCTTTTTACTTTCTCTACTACGCACAGTAAGTAGGGGAAGTATTGCATTCCACCCAAAACTTCGATACCGAGATTTCACCGGAAATACATGTTTTGAGACCCCCTGAATCCAAAAAAAAAAGCATTTTTGGAAACATGTCCGTTTGTGTGTGTGTGTGTGTGTGTGTGTGTGTGTATGTGTGTCTGTGAACAGCATAACTCACAAACGAACAGTCGGATAAACACCAAACATGGTATTTAGGTTCAGGATCTTCCAGAGATGCGACACGAAGGTTTTCAAGAAAATCCCCCCACCCCAGATTACCCTTTACATGGAACATTTTTCGAAAATTTTAATTTTCTCAAAAATGGCTCTAACGATTTTAATTAAAATATCATATATTTAAGATATTGTCATGACAAATAAAATGTGTAGCTTGAATTTTCTGGCAATGTCTCCAAAAGTATTCTTCATTGTGAACGACTTTTGCATAACTGGTAAACCACAAGAGATAGACAAAAGTTTACAACACAAAACATGTAGCTCGCGTTAAAATACACAATTTATGCCATATACATTTTTTTCGCTGAGTGAACCGTTTTCGAGATATTGCTTGTTATTTCCTTAAATTTTCCAATATACTTTTTCTCAAATGGGAATTCGTTATTCATTTTTTTTGTCTTGGATATGCAAAAAGTATTAATCTGTGGCAAAGAGAATGGTGCTCCACATAGCAACCAGCTATTAAGAGATATGTCAATTCTTAAAGGCTACTGTATTTTTTTTTTTCTATATTGCGCTTGCAAACACAAAACAAGGGGAACATAGTAGCTCTTAAGTGATAGTCAAATACTTTTAGAACTGGTCGCTATGTGTAAAATGTAATTCTCTTTGCATGTCAAGAACATAAAAATGAACAAGGAAAATGTAAGTATTGGAAAATTCAAAGAAGTAACAAGGAATATCTCGAAAATGGTTCACTTTACAAAAACAATGTTTATGACATATATTGTGCGTTTTAACGTGATCTACATTTTTATGTAGTAAAATTTTGTCTCTCTCTTGCGGTTTACCACCTATGCAAAAGTCGTTCAGAATGAAGAGAACTTTTGGGTACATCCCCAGAAAATTCAAGATATTTTTCATTCATTCATTATCTGTTTACCCTCCTCTTATATAGGACTGACACCCCCCAGGACTTACAGGCGGGTGCCTGGGGTCAGAGGCCCGTCGAGGAGCAGACACTCATGGATCAGACAGAACATCCAGGATGGGTGATCAGTCCGATGCCTGGTATGGGATGAAGGAAGTGGATGAAGCGAAATGTAAAATTCAAGATATACTTTTTATTTGCCATAGAAATGTCTTAAACATATGATACTTTAATCAAAATCGTTGGAACAGTTTTTGATAAAATAAAATTTTTTCGCAAAATGTTCCATGTAAGGGTGGTTTGGGGGTGGGTTTTTTTCTTGAAATATTTCATGTCGCATCCCTGGAACATTGAATCTAAATACCAAGTTTGGTGTTTATCCGACTTTTCGTTTTTGACTTATGCTGTTCACAGACAGACACACACACAGACACGTAAGACATACACACGGGCACGTTTCCAAAAATGCTTTATTTGGATTCAGGGCACCTCAAAAGATACATTTCCGGTGTTGTATATTTTCACAAAATCCCTCACCCTAAGAACATTTTTAAAAATTTTTGATTTTCTAAAAAAATGACTAACGATTTTATTAAAATAGCATATATTAAAGATATTTGTATGACAAATAAAATGTATATCTTGAATTTTCTGGAATAGCCTGTAAAATCCTGTTCATTCGGAAGGAATTGTATATAATCTTGTATAATTGGTAAGCATTAAATGATAGACGAAAATGTACTACACCTAGAATGTAGATCTTTTGAAAATACTCAATTTAAGTTGTTTTCGGGTTTACAGTCAGATCACAATCTTGGGTTTGGTTCAAAGATTTGTAGTGGAAAAAAGAAACAGAAAACCTCAGGACCAATGGTATTATTTTTATTTGGTTGTAAACGTGAGAACAGTTGACCAATTTCATATAGTAGACCAAAAGCAGAAATGCGGATACGATATCACGCTATTTGTGTAATGGAGGCACCGAAGTTGGTGTAAGTTTCTACACCTACCGTATGAAAATAAATGGAAGCCGGTCGATCGCCGGAAGTGTTTTGCGAGAACAATGCTTTAATATTGAGTTAACTATCTATTTGTTGTTACTTATCTATGCAAGGAAGAAATATTTGAAAGCAGATATACCAATGTTTTAAGATTGAGTTAACCATCTATACATTATAACTTATCTATGCTAGGAATGAAATATATGAATGCGGTTCTCGCATGTCGTAACTATGCACTTCTTGTTTATACTGAGAAATAAACGAACTGCTATGATTTTGTGAATATTCTAGCGGTTTTTGCTTCAAAGCAATGCTGATTTGAACCAATTTAGTAAGATCGTTTCATTTTATTAATTCATATACTATTGTTAGTTATAGTAGCATTTTAAATTTTCCTATTTTAGTTTATATTTTTTGTTTCCACGGTTTAAGGACTGTTTCATTTTATTCATTCATATATTATTTGTTATAGTACCATTTTCAGGTGTTTCTATTTTGGCTTGTGTTCTTTGTTTACTGGTTTACGTTTTAGGACTTTTCATAATGCCTAGTAAGAAACGAACCAGTTTTAATTTTAATGTTAAGAAGTTGTTTTCTGTGAAAGCAGCCAAAGTCATTACCGGCACCTTGAACCAAAACAACAACATATTTGGTGAGGTTAAAAACACACAGTGCACAAGCAACTCGGTGATGGCGTTATGTTTTTCAACTGTAATAAATATTGATACTTGGAGTTCTGAAATAATTGATAAAATTCTTCATTTAGGCAATGATTTGCACTTAAAATCAATTTTAAATTATGATGGTGTTATGCCATATCCGGCTTACTTGTGCGCTGATGAGGTTTGGCTGCAGGATATTGTAATTGATGATGTAAAAGTAATCTGCAATGCAGTAACAAATAATTTTGCATTACAAGGGATCATACCGAGGGATTTAGGCAGTGTGTTAAAAACATTTTTCCAGTGCTATCACTACGGTGTGTTTACTGCACAATTAAAATCTATAGCTGTTATTAAGAATAAGTCAATGTACTGGTTGTTTGACCCACACAGCTGTAATCCAAAAGGTTTGTACGACGCAGAAGGTGTAGCTATCGCACTTGCTTTCGAGAACATAAATGAGTTACTAAATTTAATGATAAAAAATTTCCCGTAGCTAATGATTCTAATAATCCATTCACAATAGTTCCTTTTGTGTTTAATGGTTCCGAGACCGATGGTCGTTCAGAACGTAGAACAGGGAGTGAGAAATTAACTGATTAAAACGTTAATAAGAGAAAGTTGCATCAATCCTATTCACAGCGCACGAAAAATAGAAAAGATAGCATGAAAATATTGCGTGAAGATGAAGAATATAATGAATTTGAACGTGAAAGAAATAAAGCGGATAAGCGACAACTAGGAAAAATGAACATTACAGAGAATCTGAAAGAAAGAGAAATAAAGAGTGTATGGAGCAAGCCAGAGAAGATGAAGAATACAAAGAATCTGAAAGGAAGAGAAATAAAGAGAATAAACAGAAAGTAAGAGAAGATGAAGAATACAAAGACTCTGAAAGGAAGAGAAATAAAGAGTATATGGAGCAAGCCAGAGAAGATGAAGAATACAAAAAATCTGAAAGGAAGAGAAATAAACAGTATATGGAGCAAGCCAGAGAAGATGAAGAATACAAAAAATCTGAAAGGAAGAGAAATAAAGAGTATATGGAGCAAGCCAGAGAAGAGGAAGAATACAAAGAATCTGAAAGGAAGAGAAATAAAGAGTATAAACAGAAAGTTAGAGAAGATGAAAAATACAAATAATCTGAAAGGAAGAGAAATAAAGAGTATATGGAGCAAGCCAGAGAAGATGAAGAATACAAAGAATCTGAAAGGAAGAGAAATAGAGTATATGGAGCAAGCCAGAGAAGATGAAGCATACAAAGAATCTGAAAGGAAGAGAAATAAAGATTATATGGAGCAAGCCAGAGAAGATGAAGAATACAAAGAATCTGAAAGGAAGAGAAATAAAGATTATATGGAGCAAGCCAGAGAAGATGAAGAATACAAAGAATCTGAAAGGAAGAGAAATAAAGATTATATGGAGCAAGCCAGAGAAGATGAAGAATACAAAGAATCTGAAAGGAAGAGAAATAAAGAGTATATGGAGCAAGCCAGAGAAGATGAAGAATACAAAGAATCTGAAAGGAAGAGAAATAAAGAGTATATGGAGCAAGCCAGAGAAGATGAAGAATACAAAGAATCTGAAAGGAAGAGAAATAGAGTATATGGAGCAAGCCAGAGAAGATGAAGAATACAAAGAATCTGAAAGGAAGAGAAATAAAGATTATATGGAGCAAGCCAGAGAAGATGAAGAATACAAAGAATCTGAAAGGAAGAGAAATAAAGATTATATGGAGCAAGCCAGAGAAGATGAAGAATACAAAGAATCTGAAAGGAAGAGAAATAAAGAATATATGGAGCAAGCCAGAGAAGATGAAGAATACAAAGAATCTGAAAGGAAGAGAAATAGAGTATATGGAGCAAGCCAGAGAAGATGAAGAATACAAAGAATCTGAAAGGAAGAGAAATAAAGATTATATGGAGCAAGCCAGAGAAGATGAAGAATACAAAGAATCTGAAAGGAAGAGAAATAAAGATTATATGGAGCAAGCCAGAGAAGATGAAGAATACAAAGAATCTGAAAGGAAGAGAAATAAAGAATATATGGAGCAAGCCAGAGAAGATGAAGAATACAAAGAATCTGAAAGGAAGAGAAATAGAGTATATGGAGCAAGCCAGAGAAGATGAAGAATACAAAGAATCTGAAAGGAAGAGAAATAAAGATTATATGGAGCAAGCCAGAGAAGATGAAGAATACAAAGAATCTGAAAGGAAGAGAAATAAAGAGTATATGGAGCAAGCCAGAGAAGATGAAGAATACAAAAACTCTGAAAGGAAGAGAAATAAAGAGAATAAACAGAAAGTAAGAGAAGATGAAAAATACAAAGAATCTGAAAGGAAGAGAAATAAAGAGTATATGGAGCAAGCCAGAGAAGATGAAGAATACAAGGAATCTGAAAGGAAGAAGAACAGAGAATGCAAGTAGCAAGCCAGAGAAGACGAAGCATACAGAGAATCTGAAAGACAAAGAAACAAAGAGCATATGCAGCAAATAAGAAAAGACGAAAATTACAAGGAAATGGAAAGAGCAAAATAAAGAGCATATGAAGAAAATTAGAACAAATGAGAACTACACAGAAACCGAAAAAATGAAGAATAAATAATTAAAACTATCGCAAAGAAGTAACGAGATTCTCTATTCAAGACAATACATCTATAACAAATTAGTAAAAACAGATAACAATTCGTCAAGATTAAAATTGAATTTTATCCGAGGCAGAAAAGGTGTACCAGAGTATGTTTGCTGTTGTTGTGAAGGTCTGTTTTTTGAGCACTCCATTAGTAAACTAAACACGAATCTAATTAAAAGAAAACAAGGTAACGACAATTTTGAAGTTTCTTGAAAGGATACATAATTACCCTTCTTTACATGTGTGTAGTACTTGTAAGAATTATATCATGAAACTAAAAGTTCCAAAATGGCGACAAGCTGTGGTATGAAATTTGTGGATATACCAGCATGTATCAAGAAACTATCTCCTTTAGAGGAGCGATTATGTAGTCCTTATATACCATTTATGCAAATGCGACCTTTAAAGGCCTTTGCACTTAATCCACAGTTAGGAGTAAAGGGATCAGTTGTAAATATTCCAATAGACATTAACGAGTGTCTGCAAGTTCTACCCCGATCTTGTGATGATATGGCAACGATCCAGCTACAGTTAAAACGGCATATTCTGCACAAATCGTACTACATGTATGAGACAATTAGACCAGCAATCGTCTGTGATGCATTGAAATACCTGCAAGGAACTCCACTATATAAGAATAATGATATCCAAATAGAGGAAATGTACTTAAAGAGGTATGAAAAACAATACACAAAAAATATGCAGTTTATCGTCGATAACAAAGCTAAAGAGGTAAACTCTTTGGAAACTAGAAGCAAAGAAGAAATTTCATTAGATCATGACAGTGAGGACGACGAAGGAGAAGAGGTACTTTTAATGTCCAGAAATAAAATAGGAAGAAACACAATGGAGATAATAGCGCCAGGAAAGGACAAAATACCAGTCGCTTGGCATTTAATAGAACACTTTAATGAACTTTGCTTTCCTAAAATATTCGCGGGCCAGGCTTTTAATATGCCAAAATATCTTACATACAGCGATCGGGCTAAATCTGAATGTAGACGAGTTGATCGCAGATCCTCCACACCAGCAGACTATTGTTCATGGCCAAACAGAAGATAAAAAGACAATGTGTAGCCAACATGAATATGTGCTTGAGGAGAACTAAAAGACCCTCGACTAGCATTAATGGAGGGAATTTACTAAATCAAGAATTTGTCAATAATTTAATTAAAGTTGACAGCGGCTACCAGTTCACCAAAGAGATCCGATCCAGTCCAGCATTCTGGGAGAAGAAGAAGAAGGATTTAATGGCAATGATCAGGCAGTTAGGAAAACCTACCTGGTTTGTTCCTCTATCTGCAGCAGAAAGCTGGTGGCCCGAACTGCTTACATCGTTATACTATATGCAACACAATAAGAAGTTAACTCCAAAAGAAGCACTTGAAATGAGCAACAGTGAAAAGACGCTGTTAATTAGAAATGACCCTGTTACGTGTGCTCGATATTTCGATTATAAGATTTCATCTTTCTTAAAACTTCTTACTGCAGAGAGCAGTATATTTGATGAGCATGTTGTTGAGGATTATTATCAGAGGGTAGAATTTCAAATGAGAGGCTCCCCCCATGAACACATGTTTTTCTGGTTGAAAGATTCTCCGAATTGATTCTCAATCAAAGAAGTTATACATTTTATTGACAAGTATATCACGTGCGAGTACAATGAACATGTTGCTTACATTGCTCTTCAGAAGCACACACACACACACACACATTATAAAGGCAGGAAAAACAATATGTCATGCAGGTTTCATTTTCCTTTACCTATGATGCCTAGGACCACTATTTAGACTCCATTATCAGAAGTTGAAAACAACAACGAAATAAAGGACAGCCTGAGAAAGAAATAATTTGATGTGTTAATTTTATAAAAAGCTAGAATCTATTTCTTTCGAAGAAATTTTAAAAAAAAACTTAACATCACTGAAATACAGTACATGAATGCAATATCATCTTTAAAGCAAACACGTGTGTTCCTAAAAAGATCTAGCCTAGAAGTTGGTATTAATGCTTACAACAAAGATATGCTGCATTTGTTCGAGTCTAACATGGACATACAACTAGTTCTGGAAGAGTACGGACTGGCTACTTATATCATAAAGTATATAAGCAAGGTAGAGTCTGGATTGTCGAAACTTCTGAGAAACGCAGCGAAAGATGTAGAATCAGGGAACCAGAACTTAAAGGAAAAATTGCGCAAAATATCCAACGTGTTTTTAAACAGCAATTTAATGTCAGCTCAGGAAGCAGCTTATTGTGTACTTTCTCCCCCTATGTCAAAGAGCAGCAGGAAGGTCATCTTCATAAATACAAGTCCTTCACAAGAACGGGTGGTGATGCTGAAGAACAGGAGAGCTTTGGAACAACTGCCGGCAGATTCAGAAGATGTTTATATGCAAGATGTTATACAGAAATACTGTCGACGTCCAAAACATTTAGAGCATGTGTGTTTAGCAGAATTCGTGGCTAATTATTATAAACCCTACATTGGAATAATTGATGAAATGAACGATGATGAAAATGCTAAAACTGCGATAAAAGAAAGAGGAAAGTCTGCAGTGATTAGATACAGGAGATACAAGCTGGCGCGAGATCCCGACAATTATTATCGAGAGCAAGTGCTATTATTGATGCCATTTAGAGATGAGATTCGTGACATAGAGAGCAAGAATTGCTACGGATTGTATTGCGCTAGTTTGGAAGAAATCGAAAAAAAACGGAAAGAAATTTTCTATTAAAACAGATGAAGCACTGGAAGAAGCCTTGCAGACGGTTCAGAATAATATTTTTGAAAGTGATAGTTCTTACGATGCAGAACTTCAGCACGAAGAACCGATAGAAAAAGTGGACATTTTGCAACAAGGCGGCTTGGAAGGGGCTGATAAACAAGACATAAACAGACTCACAATTCCTAGCAGAGTATCTCGAGAAAAATGTTTGAATTATTGAACAAATTAAACCGAAAGCAGAGAGAATTCGTCATGCATGTACTAAACAGTTTTAAAACTAACAAACTGCCAATGAGGATATTTCTAAGCGGCTCCGCTGGTGTAGGAAAAAGTACGGTGATAAATGCGGTGTATCAGGTGATAACGCACCATTTTGACAGCTTACCAGGAGGCGATAAAGACAAAATAGTAGTACTGCTATGCGCCCCTTCAGGAAAGGCAGCCTTCTTGATTAACGCAGTCACATTGCACACAGCTTTCGCTTTACCTGTGACACAGTTTGCAGGCAACATGCCCGCCCTATCCAGCGACTTAGCCAATACTATTAGAGAGAAATTATTTAATCTGAAATTGCTGATTATTGACGAGATATCCATGGTTGGAAGCGGAATGTTCAGCAGAGTCGATAGCAGGCTGCGACAGATAATGGGAATTGATCTTTCATTTGGAGGAGTTTCGGTAATAACAGTCGGCGACCTCCATCAGCTACCACCTGTAATGGACACTCCAATTTATAAATTTGCTTCAAATGAATTTTCTCCCTTAATTGACAGAAGTCCTCTATGGGATGAGTTTGAATTCTATATGAATTGACGGAATAATGAGGCAAAGAGATGAACTAGAATTTGTGAAAGTCTTAAACAATTTAGCCACTGGAAAAACAAGCACTAGCGATATTACCTTAATAAACTCTAGAACTGTGGAAACAAATGAAGTACCAGAGAGCGCGATAAGATTATTTACAAGGAACGTAGATGTACAGGAGTACAATGAAAAGAGAATAACAAGTCATAATGCAGAAGAGTTTATATCGGTAGCAAGAGACTTTATTAAAGGAACAATATCTGAGAGCGCTAAAAATGGCATTTTGAATACAGTTAAAAACAAGAAGCTAACGGAAGTTAATGGACTGCCTCATGAATTGAGGTTAAAAATCGGTATTACATACATGATAACCAGCAATATAGATGTAGAGGATGGTTTAGTCAACGGAGCTTGCGAGATACTCAAAGAAATTGCTTTGAAACCCAATTCCAGCGAACCTAATATAATATTCTTAGACTTTGGTGATGAACATGTGGGTCGAAGAGCAAGAATGGTACGATGTACATATATGGAAAACGAAAATATTAACCAAAATTTAACTCCATTAGATTTAAAAAGTCAAATACTAAATATATCAAACAAATTGGAACAACAGGTAATTCGAATACAGTTTCCAGTTGTCTGTGCCGAAGCATTAACTGTCCATAAAAGTCAAGGACAAACAAAGAACTATGCATTGACTTGACAAAATGCAAAAGAATAAGCAGATCAATGTTGTATGTTGCTTTAGCAGAGTGACCACTTTGTCTGGGTTATATCTTATAGGTAAATTTAGATCTCCTCAGGCTCCTAGAAGCAATTATCCTATAATAGCAGAAATGGATAGATTAAGACAAGAAAAACGTCTAAAGTTGTCTTATAACACTTTAAGGGAGAGCGGTGGAATAAAAATCATCTACCAGAACGTGAATTCACTGCCGAAGAAAATAGATTGTATAAGGTCAGATCAGTGGTATAGTAATGGAGACATTAATATTTAGTGAAACTTTAGCCTCACTTCAACATATATTATGCATAGATGGTTTTAATGAGAAATTAAGAATTGCATTTTCAAAAAACTCACGAGGAATATCCATATATGTGAAAAAAGAGTTTCAAATTCAGGATGTAAATTACGTTAATAGAGCTGATAATGAAGGTGATATTGATTTAATTTCATTTCAAATTAACGAGCAATACGTAGTCTGTGGATACAAGTCTCCTGGAGCCAAAAGTAATACCTTTGAAGTTAGTATGAATACAATTGTTTTAAAGAACATCAACTTAGAAAATAAAATCTTACTAATGGGAGATTTTAATTTCGACATTTACGAGCAAAAGAACAAATATATTTCAAACTATTTGAATAAACTTAATTTAATAAGCAAGCTGCATAAGAACATTTCAACAACAAATTTTAATACTCAGATAGACATAATATTTTCCAACATCGACATTTCTGCTGGTGTGTATGAAACCCTTTTCTCTGATCATAAACCTATATATGCAGTTTTGCCGGATGAATCAATACGAAGTGAAAGTCAGTGATTTTCAAAAAGACCTGTCTACTCTATGCACAAAGCGTAATCTACTGAAGTAGAAAGCGCAATGCCTTGTAACATTTGGTTAGTTTGTTAACACAAACATTTAGCAATGGTTTTTAATGATGGTATAATGATTTTTGTTACATATTATCGCTACCGAGGGGGACACCAAAAGCCGGAGTCTAAGAATGCTGTGAGGTCCAGTCTTAGGTGAAGGTGACTGGAGTATCCGTCCTTGCTCGGCAGGTTTGGTGCTGTCACAGAATGGTTACAAGAGAAGGCTCAAGAAGTGAAATACGCCGGAATTCCCAGTTCACGACAGTAATACCGAATAGAGCCTGCACGTCCATCTACTAGGTTCGCAAAGAGCTTAGAATTTTATCAATTACTGCCTGATAAAGACGTGCTCCAGAAAAATTTATAACTGTTAAGGATGATATTCCTACAATATCTGAGTGGGCACTGAAACAGCTAGCAAGTACCCTGACTGAGGTTTTCCACGGTTTCCCCCAGTCTCGCAAGGTGAATACCGGGGTAAGTGTCTACAAGTGGTCCGTGGCCAGGATATACCAACAGTATGATGAAACTAACAATGTTACAGCTGCAGCCATAATCGTTCTTTTATGATGGAAGTTATCGTCATATATGTATTACTATTTCAAAAGAATAACTCTACAATTGTATATTATGTTTTTCTTCTGTTAAGAGTTTAATACCTGTTAAATAAAACATTTGTGAAGATTATGAACTATACATAACTTGCTTCTGCAGATTGCAGTTCAACTTATTTATGTCTTTCTTCACAACAACCACTTAGCTGAAATCATTTCTATGCAGATATTAACTAACTTGATTAACTTAAGAATACAAATAATAGAAATTAACTAGAATGTTGACGGTGTAGAGAAAGTTATGTGAATGTAACACATCATAATTTTTTTTCTCTACTACGTATAGTAAGTAGGGGAAGTATTGTATTCCACCCAAAAATTCGATACCGAGATTTCACCGGAAATACATGTTTTGAGATCCCCTGAATCCAAAAAAAAAGCATTTTTGGAAACATGTCTGTGTGTGTGTTTGTGAACAGCATAACTCAGAAACAAACAGTCAGATAAACACCAAACTTGGTATTTAGGTTCAGTATCTTCCAGAGATGCGACACGAAGTTTTCAAGAAAATCCGCCATCCTAGATTACCCTTTACATGGAACATTTTTCGAAAATTTTAATTTTCTCAAAAATGGCTCTAATGATTTAGATTAAAATATCATATGTTTAAGATATTTTCATGACAAATAAAATGTATATCTCGAATTTTCTGGGAATGTCTCCAAAAGTATTCTTCATTGTGAACGACTATTGCATAACTGGTAAACCATAAGAGATAAACAAAATTTTACTACATAAAAATATAGATCTCGTTAAAATACATAATTTATGTCATATACATTTCTTTTGTTGAGTGAACCATTTTTGAGATATTGCTTGTTATTCCCTTAAACTTTCCAATACTTTTTCTCAAATTCGTTATTCATTTTTTTTATGTCCTGGACATGCAAAGAGAATGGAATGCGCCACATAGCAACCAACGTTAAAATATTTGACAATCGCTTAAAACCTACCATATTCCCCTTGCATCTACAAGAAAATTACCAATAAGATTAACATGAAGTAGATGGAGAATAAGCGTTTGTAAAAATAGTAGTTTGTACAAGAGTAGAGAAAGTCATGTGAGTGTAACACATCAGATTTTTTTTATTGTTTAGCAACTTTGCACATGCAAAAGTAATAATTGTCATTGATTCTGCTGCTCTCTCCATATCATTGGTTTGACAAATGGCAGTGCCTTCCGTTTTCCTTCATAGCAATAACGTAATCCCCCACACAACCGTTATGTGCAATATAAGGTGCGAACAATTTATCCTGATCAATTTCTTTTGGAAATATGAGTAATATAGTTTCTTTGTTTGTGAGTCTATTTTACGTACTTTCCCATCAAACACTTAACACCCACAAATGTAACAAAACTTCTGAGGACTTTGTAGACACTGTTTCCTGCGTAATCCTGATGTAGAGGTCACTTTTACAGGGTGAGCCAAAAGACTCCAAACCGCCTGTGCAGTGTTTTCCCTGTCTGCGTCCTCGGCACTCATTAACCATACAACATTTTTAAAACTATGCTTAAAGGCTTTACTTACCAACTTTATGAAAGGAAATGCTGAAACTGGCCACCATTGTCATCCATACATATTTGGCACCTCTTTAGGAAACTATCCATCATGGAATTTTTGGGAGGAATTTTGCAAATGATGACTGATGTCTCTAATGTTTCTTTGGCAATAACCGAATGCCATCTTTTATATTTCTTAGCCTGAACAGCTCCTGTGGCCTGAAATTTACTGTAAAGTTCATGGATTGTTGTATGGTCTGGAACTTTTACACCTGGAAATCTTTTTGCAAATCGTACTACTTTTACTTGGTGAGCTGACCGAATTAACACATATGAATCATAAATAAATACATGCTGTGCAGTAGAAAACATATACTGACCCATAATATACTTTGTGACTAAGTACAGGACAAAATAATAAATAACTCGTAATAACTGAACTACATCACATCACCGTCAACTCAATACTGCACTTCACGCTGCAGAGCAAAACCATGTCAACAGCGTGACCTTGTTTATAGCAGCAATGCATTATATTTCCACACGCCTAGTGAAAAAACACTGCGCAGCCGGTAATATTGTTCATAAAATACCCCTCTGGGTAACTTAAAACATAAATTTTAAAAGACAAACCCACATCCTGAAGAATTAAAATAAAATATCTGTCAGGAAATTTCTCAACGTGAAGTATGGCGAGTGATGAATAATTTTCTAAAGAGGTGCCAAAAATGTATGGACAACGACGATGGTCAGTTTCAGTATCTCCTTTCGTAAAGTTGGCAAGTAAAGCTGTTAAAAGTAGTTTTAAAAATGTTGTATGGTTTCATCCGTGCCTTTCTATGAATAGTGGCAGATGGCAACGAGCGCCGAGGACGCGGATAGGAAAAACACTGCGCAGCCGGTTCGTAGTATTTTGGCTCTCCCTGTAGAACACGAACATGCATATTAACACAAGTTTTCAGCTCAACTGAAGTTGAGATGTATGATAGCTGTAAATGTAAACATAAATACCTCACAAGAAGACGGACCTGACCCATAGAACAAAACTGATAACTGCTGCGAATATAAACATAAACATCTGGGTGATAAGGGAGGATGGAAGTGAGCCAATTAGGAAGAAAATCAACAACAGATTTACAATAATGTAATGAAACATAGCAATAAGCTGAATGAATTTAGCTCTGTAGACATATATGCACATAACATAAAAATTAGATGTGATAGCCAAAAAGAGACTTCATTTTTGACATATTTTCCTTTAAACTGCAGAATCAATGTTGACCAGTGCTATTTCAATGAATTTCACCCACATAACAAATTTAAATGGTTTCAACCCTGCTTTCAGAGTCAAAATGATTAAATGTGATAAGAAACAAAAGAGGTTGGCATAGATTACTATGTTAAAGAAAATAGAGCATACAGATTGGAAATGTAAGAGGTTGACACACCTCCCTTGGGCTTTTAAGAAATGTTTAAAAACAATTTAAAAATCTACAGTATCAGATTGTCTCCACAAAATAAATTCACTTTGAGGAAATTACTAAATGAACCACTTAAGAACACCATATGACTTGAATTTGGCATTTATCAAATTAAATGTGATAATTGTGACAACTTACATAGGAATGATGATCAAGAGGAACTTGAACATCAAATTGAGAGAGTACAGAAGAAACATCAAATTTAAACAAATGGATAAATTTGCAGTAGTCTTTTAAAATTGGTTTATTTATGGATGCTCTTTAACTACTAAGGTTCTTAGCATCACAATCTATATTGAGTGTAAAACCCCAGAAATTTTGCTCAGAAACCTCTTTATCAGGCTTGAGGTTCTTTTACGTGCTGTAAATCTATGACATGGGATCACTGACTTTACTTCCCTTCCGAAGGAAGCCATGCTATGGATTTTTATGCCTGGAAAAAATCCATTGCCCAAACTACAGGCTAGCATGGTAGGTACACCTAGACCATGGAGGATGACAAATCTGGCAGTCCCAGAAGTACCCGCCCTTCGTATATATAGTGGTTGTTGTTTCAAACAAATGACTATGGTAGAAAGTACCACCCTTATAAACCTTAAGTCTAAGTTTGGTGATGCTACATTGTTTAGTAATTGTTTGGCAGCCATTAATAGTGAACTCTCTCAGCAAATTTGTAAATCATCGTTATGTGATACAATACTTTCATTTGAAAGGTCTTAGTCCAACTAATATTAAAGCTGAGCTAGATTCTACTCTGGGGGAGTCTGCTCCTTTGTTTACAATAGTAAAATATTGGGTGGCAGAGTTTAAGTGTATGAGCTGCCAAGATGAACATCGCAGTGGTTGACCAAATGAGGTGACCACGCGAGAAATTGTGAAGACAATCCACAAAATGGTATTGGATGACCATCGACTGAAAGTGCGCGAGCTAGCAGACATCGTAGGAATTTAAAAAATCTGATGTTTTACACTCACATGACTTTCTCTACTCTTGTAGAAACTATTTTTACAAACTCTTATTCTCCATCTATTTCATATTAATCGAGATAAACATTTGCAGAAAGATCTTTTGACATGTAAAGAGAATTACATTTTACACATAGCGACCAGCTCTAAAAATATTTGACTCGTTTAAGGCGTACTATGTTCCCCTTGTTTTGTATTTGCAAGGGCAATATAGAAATGCAGTAGCCTTTAAGCACAGACATATATCTTAATAGCTGGTTGCTAGGTGCAGCACCATTCTCTTTGTCACAGATTAATACTCTTTGCATATCCAAGACAAAAAAATGAATAACGAATTCCCATTTGAGAAAATAAGTATTGAAAAATTTAAGGGAATAACAAGCAATATCTGAAAATGGTTCACTCAACAACAAAAATGTATATGACATAAATTGTGTATTTTAACGCGATCTACATTTTTTGTGTAGTAACATTTTGTCTATCTCGTATGGTTTACCAGTTATGCAAAAGTTGTTCACAATGAAGAATACTTTTGGAGGCATTCCCAGAAAATTCAAGATATACATTTTATTTGTCATGAAAATATCTTACGTATATGATACTTTAATGAAAATCGTTAGAGCTATTTTTGAGAAAATTAAAATTTTCGAAAAATGTCCCATGTAAAGGGTAATCTGGAGTGGGGGGATTTTCTTAAAGATGTTCGTGTCGCATCTCTGGAAGATACTGAACCTAAATACTAAGTTTGGTGTTTATTCGACTGTTCGTTTCTGAGTTTCCTGTTCACAGGCACACACACACGGACATGTTTCCAAAAATGCTTTTTTTTTTTGGATTCAGGGGGTCTCAAAACATATATTTCCGGTGAAATCCCGGTATCGAATTTTTGGGTGGAATACAATACTTCCCCTACTTACTATACGTAGTAGAGAAAGTAAAAAGTGCTGTACATCGCACACTAACTGAAAATTTAGACATGAGAAAGCTGTGCGCAAGATGGCTGCCACGTTTACTCACAATGAAACATAAGTCATTCTGAATGAAGGGGACTTCACGGGCTAAATATCTTTAATGTATGGTATTTTAATCAAAAGTATTAGAGTGATTTTTAAGAAAATAAAAAAATTAAAAGTTTTGCATGTAAAGGGTAGTTTAAAGTGGGGGGGGGATTTTGTTGAAAATTTTTTGTGTTGCATCTTTGGAAAACACAGAACTTAAATACCGACTTTAGCATTTATTGAACTCTTCAGTTTTTAGTTTTGCTGTTCACAGGCAACATACACACACTCATGGACATTTTCCTAAAACTGCTTTTGAGCCTCAAGAGCATGTATTTTGTTTGAAATCTCAATATCAAATTTTTGGGTGGAACTCAATACTTTGTGTACTAATACAATTTATTAAATGTTCGTGTCCCTTATGAAGAGTACGTACAGCCAGGAAACATCTACAAGCCACAGGCTGAAGCATGTTCCAATAAGTGTTAGTGAAGATGGTGAAGAATAGAGGTACAGATAAACTCACAAAGTATTTAAATAATGCATATTGGTGCTTTTATTTTTGCTTGGCCTAGGGGCCAGATTTAGGGTTGTGCATGTTGCAATAGCAAAGAACCCCAGGAAACTAAACAAGTAAAGGAAGAAAAGAAAAGAGATTTATGTATTAAAAAAGTGGTTGTGTAATAACTGTCCTAAACAGCCCCCTGACAAGTCAGGTGCCCCTTATTAGTCATGAAGCATCATGATTTGTACATGTAGGGTAAAGGAGAATGACAAAAAATGATATAACATGGTAAACTAACCGAGCGGGATGGTTCATGCAGTAACATCTGTGGCCTGCATTTGGGAGGCCGTGGGTTCAATTCCTGCAACCAACCTTCCTGATCCATGGGTTTACTTGGGGTTTCTTTAGGTCACTAGGTGGATGCTGGGAAGGTTCATTACATCCCCCAAATTTCCTGTCCTCCATTTGACCCACATTCTCATTTCACATCACCTTTCATCTGCTTGGTCTGTTTTAAGGATTGAAAGTGTTGGCGGGAGTGTTGGCATTGCATGTCAGGGGAAAAGGATGCTCTATGTGAAAGAATTGAGTTCTATTTATGGACGCTCTTTAACTGTTACAGTACTTAGCATTCCATTCTATATTGGGTGTAAAAGACTGGAAATTTTGCTTAGAGGTCTCTTTATCAGACTTGAGACTCCTTTAGTGCCATAAATCTACAACATGGGACCACCAACTTTACTTCTGTTCTGAAGGAAGCCATGCTAAGCATTTTTACGACTGCCCTCCACCGGGTTTGAACCCGTGACCTTGGAAACCAGAGGCTAGCATGGTACCCCTAGACGATTAGAATGACTGTTCTATGTAACCCTTTGTACCTTGGAATGGGAACGGTCTTTGGGCCCCCAGGGGATGTGTAAGCCCGCAGAGGGGGGAGCAGGTTGCTATCTGTTGAGTTTCAATCTGTAAAAAATCTGATGTGTTACACTCACATGACTTTCTCTACTCAAACTACTATTTTTACAAATGCTTATTCTCCATATGCTTCATGTTAATCGAGATATCGAGATGTCAATCTTATTGGTAATTTTCTTGTAGATGCAAGGGGAATATGGTAGGTTTTAAGCGATAGTCAAATATTTTAACGCTGGTTGCTATGTGGTGCATTCCATTCTCTTTGCATGTCCAGGACATAAAAAAAATGAATAACGAATTTGAGAAAAAGTAAGTATTGGAAAGTTTAAGGGAATAACAAGCAATATCTCGAAAATGGTTCACTCAACAAAAGAAATGTATATGACATAAATTGTGTATTTTAACGCGATCTACATTTTTTGTGTAGTAAAATTTTGTCTATCTCTTGTGGTTTACCAGTTATGCAAAAGATGTTCACAATGAATACTTTTGGAGATATTCCCAGAAAATTCGAGATATACATTTCATTTCTCATGACAATATCTGAAACATATGATATTTTAATCAAAATCGTTAGAGCCATTTTTGAGAAAACTAAAATTTTTGAAAAATGTTCCATGTAAAGAGTAGTCTGGGGTGGAGGGATTTCCTTGAAAACCTTTGTGTTGCATCTCTGGAAGATACTGAACCTAACTAACAAGTTTGGTGTTTATCCGACTGTTCGTTTCTGAGTTATGCTGTTCACAGACACACACGCATGGACATGTTTCTAAAAATGCTTTTTTTGGATTCAGGGGGTCTCAAAACATGTATTTCCGGTGAAATCTTGGTATCGAATTTTTGGGTGGAATACAATACTTCCCCTACTTACTATACGTAGTAGAGAAAGTAAAAAGTAGGGACCTGCCCTGCCATGCCCCCTGGTCCAGTCACTCTCTGACTCCTCTTACCTCACCCCTCCGTCCTGGAGGCATCCCATCAGGTACAAAAGATTTTGTACGTTGGGGTGCTAAGTGCCTCTCCACCATTAGTCCTAGGCATACCTACAGTAATGAGGGAGTATTGCATTCCATACAAAAACTTGAAATGCAGACATGTTTTGAGGTCTTCCGAATCCAAAAAGAGCATTTCTAGAGAAACTGTGTGTGTGTGTGTGTGTGTGTGTGTGTGTGTGTGTGTGTGTGTGTGTGTGTGTGTGTGTGTGTGAACAGTATAACTACTCAAAAACTCAAAGTTTCTTGAACCCAAACTTGCTATTTAATTTCAGCACCTTCCATAGATGCAACACAAACGTTTACAAGAAAAGCCCCCTTAATATGGAAATTTTATAATTATTTGTTTTTTCTCAAAAATGGCTCTTAATGATTTTGATTAAAATATTGTATGTTCAAGATATTTGAATGATAAATGTATGTGTTGTATTTTTTGGGAATAGCCTGTGAAGTTCTCTTGATTATATATGTTTTTTGTATAATTGGCAAACCATAAGAGATGGACTATAACTTACTACACAGAAATGTAGGTTTCATTAAAGCACACAATTTCTGTCAACAGTTTTTGTGGCAATTAACCAACATGTGCTTTGTTGTTGGTTTCAATTTTCAAATACTTATACTTGCTATTCACTTTTTCTCGTGGTAATGCAAAGAAGACATTACATAGCAATCAGCTTATGTTGTTTGAAAAAAAACACCAAGGTTTCAATAAAACAGAAAGAGAGAATAACTTTCAACAAATCCACATTTTACCATATACCTTTTAGAGTGCCTCAACAAAATCTTCACAAAACAGAACACTCTGGTAATACCAGACAATAGATTTTCCTTGAGAAACACTTTGAACTCTGGAACAAACATAATCTTTTCTCTGAACTAAAAATGTGGCAGATATAAAATTGAATGCAACAACTGTGAACAAATCTACATAGGGAAAACAAAGAGCAATATGGAAATTAGAGCTGAAGAACACTTGAGGCCATTAAAGTATAAGCAGTTAGAAAAGTCTGCAGCGAACACTTATTTCTGGACTAAAAATTATGGTATAAATTCCACTCCTACACCCTTAAAACAATTAATAAAGTAACAGCAGGATCTGGAGTATAGCATAAGACCAAGTTGCAAGAAGTTTTTTCCATTCGGTGAACATGCTAGTGTTTCTGAAACAAATTTATGCTATTATTCAGTGCCTACATGAAAACATAAGGGGAGGTTACACTGGTAGACAGATAGCCAGGCTGCACTTAAGGCTCTAAGTAGTCATAAGGTAATGTCAGGACTGGTTTTAAACTGCCTAAACATGCTCACAAGCTTGGCAGAACAGAATGAAGTTCAACTCATCTGGGTGCCGGGTCATAGCGGCATAGAGGTAAATGGTGAACTCGCAAAACAAGGAGGAGCTTCACAATTTATTGGGCTGGAGGTGGCTGTAGGAACATCTCAATGTTTAGTAAGAGAGGCTGTTAAGAACTGGTCCAAAGTAGAACATCATAAAACCTGGCTTACAACTCCAGGAAACAAATGGTAAACAATTTATTAGAAAACCATGTAAAAAAGAGCTAAAAGTTTACTTAAATGAAACAGACTTCAGCTGAGAACAATTATTTCATTTCTCATAGGACATGTTCCTGTGATAAAGCGTCTTAACACAATGGTAGTGTTTCAGAGTAACTTAGATTGCAGATTGTGTAAGAAAGACACTGAAACAGCTCAGCACATTATATACTATGAACATATATGCTACATTATATTCTATGAACTGTTATTACAAAAGCTTATTGAATGAATGGATTGATTGTACAATTTGTTCTACATGCTTACAATACAATGTATATTCGTTTATACCCCTACATCTATTGTACAATTTGTCTGGTGCTTGTTTTCTTATTGGGCCACTCAGATTGCTTGGCACCCTGGCCTTTTCGCTCACTGAGTGGACCTTGCTTCTTTTACTTTTCTATACCATTTTCTTCCCTTTACCTTCCTTATTATTCTCTCAGTCCTTGATTTTGTTTCTTAGAGCCTTTTATTGAGTCAGTCATCTTTAGATTTTTATCCCAATTCCCCATTTTTCACACTTTTTGAATTTCATTTATTGCTTTTGTAACCCTATCAACGATATGGTGCCTACTATAAAATCGTCTGCATATAATGAACCTAAACCTGAAATCTCCTTATCTCTTATTACTGGATAATGCTAATTTCTTATTTTTACTCTTAATATATCTATGAATAGGTTACTAACATGAACTCAGTTTACATCTCTGTCTTACTCCTATTTTCTTTTTTCTCTTTTTGCATATCAATTTACTTCCTTTCCCTATTTGTTGTTTGTTTTGTCCTGATACGTAAATTTCTCCATGCAAAACGTTATTATTCTCTCTACTTGTTGTTAACCCAGATAAATGTTCAGTTCACATTTATGCATTTCGTTGTATGATACAGCAGACTAAAGCAATAGTCAGGCACTATGTGATGGCTTGGAATTTCCATGCTCTTTTTCTGACCATACAAACAAAATGAACTTCCCATTTGTATAAATATTTGAAAATCCAAACGAATAATAAGGAATATCTTTGAAATGTTTAACCCTCCCAAAAAAATCATAAGTTGTGTGCTTTAACAAGATATACATTTTTTGTCTGGTAAGATTTTGTCCATTAATCAGGGTTTACTAATTATACAAAAGTCATTCACAATGAAGAAGATTTGAGAGTCTATGTCCAGAAAATTCAATACATTCCATTTGTCAGGAAAATATCTTAAAATTACAATATTATAAGCCAGTTTTTAGAAAATAAAAACTTTGAGAAAACTTTCCACGTAAACAGTAGTTCGAGATGGGGGATTTTCTTGAAAATCTTCATGTCATATACTTTGAAGATGCAGCATACACACAATCATGGACCTTTTTCTAAAAATGCTTTTTTTGGATTCAAAGGGCCTCCAAACATGTATTTCTGGTGAAATCTCTGTATCAAATTTTTGGGTGAAATACAATACTTCCCCTACTTTATGTAGTAGAGAAAGCAGGGGCAGGCTTTTTGAAAGAATGCTGTGTGTTGTGTATTTTGTGTGTGGCGAACATCAACGTTGCGAAGTATTTGCAGTATTACAGGATGATGTACTCAGATCACTTTGTTTCAAATCCGCATTATCACTGATAAACATGGTCCTAACTATATAAAAAGATTACACATTGAGTTACCGTGTTAGTATGGTAGCATGAATGTGCGTGCCAGATGTGGATTCAGATGTTGTGACAGGTGAAAAAACTAGCTGAATGAGTTTTACTATGTTGTTACCACCAAAAATCTACCTATATGTCGATTTAGAGAGAAACTGAGACAGTTGAGTGAATCTTATTCTGCGACATCTGAAAATGACGAACATTGCAATAGTGTAGGATACTCACATTCAGCCCAGAATATAATTTCTTTAGGAAAGGAGGTGAGGAATGAATCATTATTGCTAATAGCAGCAAAATAACAATAATAGTGTTTTTTAATATTTATATGCACGATTATTTGTATATAATATTGTATAATACATCACTATTAACATTGTTATTAAATTGTGGGAGGTAATGTTGCTACAAGGGTCACTCCAGAAGTTTTTAGCAGCAGTTAAACCTTAAAAGTGACAGCAATATAACTGCTTTATTTCAAAGAGGGATACTTTAAAGGTATAAACACACTTTGCTACGCAACAATGTGGCAAGTGTTTTGGCATGAAAGCAGCCAAGAGCACATTCAATGTTGCACAGACTGCCAACATAATGGAGCTGTCACGGCATGATTTTCATACCATGGTTTATTATGACTTCAAAAAGGGCCTAACAGCAGAGCAATGTCACCAATCTTTGGTAGATGTTTTTTGAGAGACTGCGTCAAATCAGAGCTGCCATTGGAAACTGGTTTTGGGAATCCCTGGAAGATGAACCTTGTGCAGGTCACTCTCACACAATGATAGCTCAGAAACAGTTGCAACTGCACCTAAATTATTAATAGAGGATCCCCACATCACCTATGTAGACCTTAACATTGGATCAAGGCAGTGAATGCCATCATTTAAACATCTGCAAGCCACCAAGCGTTGCTCTTGTTGGGTGCCGCATTTGTTAACAAGGGTCAGAAAGCAGCCCATGTGAAATGGTGCCGTTTCATGCTGGAAAAAATTCAACAATTTGAGAAGCAAGGACACCTACAACATTGTCACAGGAGATGAATCCTGCATATACCACTACGACCCAGAAACAAAGCAGCAATCAGAGGTATGGTGTTTCCCAGATGATCCACCAACAAAAGTGCAGGAAAGAAGATTGTGGCTTCCTTCTCCTCAAAAACCGGTCACCTTGAATACCCAGAAAATAGTCACTGTAGAGTGGTATGTGTGTAACTGCATGCCATCAGTCATTGTAGCATGAAAACAATGCATTCCCAATTGAAGACTGCTCACCTGCTGCTTCACCATGACAGAGAACAGGACACTTGAGTATTTGCCTGATCAAAACATCAGAGTCCTTCCTAACCCGCCTTATTCCCCAGTTTTGGCTCCATGTAACTTTTTCCTAAAAGAAAAGAAGAGCTCCATGGTCACCATTTCTCATCACATGAAGAGGCCATTGGGGCTTGCATGCAGGCTCTGAACCAGCTTCCAAACGAAGCTTGATCAGATACATTTTCAAAGTGGTTTGAACAAATACAAAAGTGTATTCTTCATAATCGAGAATACTTTGTAAATATTGTGGCTGCTGTTAAAAATTTTCAGAGTGAGTCTTATAGTTAGAGAAGGAAAAATGGGAATGTTTACAGAATTAGGTATTAGCTATTCACTAAATACTAGAAATAATGCCATAAAATTCAGTAAGCAAGCAATTACGTTTAGCTATCTTAAACTGTACATCAACTATTGGTGCTAAAAAATCAGCAGGTATGGGCATTCTTGACCCCGCATGTCACCATGTGTCAAACAACCTCCACTCATCCCCTTCTTGTTTGCTGTTTGCAATGCACAAGCAGTCTTCTAACACAGTGGTGGAACACTCTGTATGCAATTAAGAGTGGTTGGTTGGATATTTAGGGAAGAATGGGCTCTCTCATATTTTGCAGCGTCACCCCTACAAGAAACATTTTCCAGTGGTTAAACCAAGCGCCAACATCTTTATGCTCATGCACAATTTATCTCTGAAGAATGACAAGAGAGACCACTGGTTGAAGTCACATCATCTGGCATTGGTGGCAGCATGGTGGATGATATCAACCTTCTCTCTCAAGCTATAACTGCAGGGGAGAGATTCTGATGGCATGAGAAGAACAACCCTAGTGAGTTGACGCATATGCATGACTAGGGACCAGATAACCTTTGAGTATTTAGTAAGTTTTGGCCTTGCTAAAATTTTACATCATAATTTTGGATGTAAGCAATTTCAAAATTTCATAATTAATATTGACGTTCCTTTCATTATAGTATTCGTATGGTGGAAGTGAAAAGGAGCTAGGTTATTATTGTTTTTCAAAGAACTTTTTGCAAGTGTATTAAATGGTGAAAAGACAATGCATTTTACAATAGGAAGAAGAAAGATTATAAATTCTTAAAGATTCTCAGATTTTACTAAAATCTTGTTTCAATAAATGCTTTTTTGTATGAAGAAATTTAATGAGGAAAGAAAGTCAGAATATATATACTTCAAAGAATGTTAAACCACTTTAATTGCTAAATCTTAACAAGAATGTTTCATGTCAATAAGGTGCAAGTTACACAAAAGCTTATTGTTAACATCAATTATTCTTGTAAATTTTCTTTCCAATAGACCTTTAAGGGACTTTGACAAAATAAAATCCATTCCTCTGGGCAGATAAACGATATATTCTCATCTTTGCGGATAAGTAAAACCAAAATTAAATGTTACAATACTGTGTTTATTTCTTCAATTTAATAAGAAATATGAGATAATTTTGAGTTTCAAATCTTTACTGTATGAATAATAATGAAATAAAGCACTTGATATTGCTCTGCTGTTTAATGCATACCTTCCATTTTGCCAAAGCATATGATCTATAAACTGTTTAACCTACATGCACCAAATTTAGCGGAAACATTTCTAGAGATTTGAGGGGAATGTGAGAAATTTCAGAAAAGGTCTCGAGTGCCCTCTGCTCAGGATTATTTAAATCGTGATGTAACTCCCTCATTTTCACTCTGATAACAGAAATATGCACACAAACTTGATAAGTTAAAATGCCAAAATTGTAATTTTTGATCGCTTTTGCCCAATTTTCAGTGATAGGCATTTTACAGCTTTTCAAAACTAAAAATCACATTGTGCCACTACTCTGACAGAGGGGTAGCTATATTATGCCACAGTATTCCTCCTGGATATGACATGCGGCTTGCCCATACCTGGTATAGAGTATCAAACAAGAATGCTATTATCCTATCGCTAATTGTTATATTACTATTAACTAATTCATGAAATTCTCATTTCATGAAATTTGATAGAGTAAATTTGTGTGTAAAATATGAAAATGTGAAAAAGTGTAAAATACACAACTCCTCAGTGTACTGTGATATTAAGGTAAGGATGTTCCACTAATATTGCTAATGGGTAAACCAGAATGTGAAATGGAGATTCACTCCCCACAAGTGCATGGTGCTGCCAGACCTTTAAGGAGGCACATCATCACTTCTGACAAAACTCTACAGCACATTAATGTTTCTATAGATATTTGCGACATCTACGTGGTTGTCGTGGTGCTTCCCCTTGCTGACCTGTATCCCGAAGCTTTTCTCCTGGTCCAGGCAGCATGCCCATCCTCTTGAGATACTCCGGCTTTGGTAGCTGTGGGTTCTCTTGAAGATATTTGCAGAAATCCTTAGTGGATCTGAAAAATGTTAATACTTCAATTAAAAGAGGATACTATTTGAATCAAATGGTTAATTAACTTATTATAACATTAACAGGAATCACAGTGAAGTATTTAGAATTATCTCAGAAGAAAAAACTGATGTTAACATTCACAAAACTTTCTCTACCCTCTATCACTTATTAGTGGGCGTAAAAATTATACTTAAGAAAGTTTATTTTTCTATCTACTACATTTTAATCAAGATAAACGTTTACAGAAACAGCTACATTACACATTTCGTTATAGATACAAAGAGAACAGCGATAGTCAAATGTTTAACAACTGGATGCTATATGCTGCCCTTAAAATTCATACTGTTGTCATGACATCGCGAGAAACAGCTGAAAATCGACAGGACTTTAAAAGTATTGAACAATTTAAACCATTAATAACAGATATCTTGGAAATGGCATATGCAACAAAAAAGTTATTTGAAATAAATTGCGCATTTTGAAAAGATCTACATTCTTTATGTAGTGGTTTTTTGCCTATCACTTAACGTTTACCAGTTATGCAAGATGATATAAATCTCCTTCTGAATAATGAGAACTTTGCAAGCTATTTCCAGAAAATTCAATATGTACATTTTATTTATCATATAGATATCTTTAATATATGGTATATTAATCAAAATCATTACAGCCATTTTTAAGAAAATCAAAAAATTCAAACAATATTCCATGTAATGAGTAGTTTGGGGTGGGGTATTTTCTTTAAAATCTTCGTGTTGTATCTTTGGAAGGTACTGGACCTAAATACCAAGTTTAGTGGAAATTAAAATCAGCTGATGATAGAGGCAATGGTCTCCAAAATATGTTCCAGTAAGTTCTGGTGAACAATTGAAGCTAGAATAATAAAAATCTTTATTTGTACATTTATAGAAACTTCTCTGAGATTCCCAAAATAGATATAAAATCAAAGTTTGATATTTATATGACTTTTCATTTTTGAGTTTACGCTGTTCACAGACACGCACACACACATGGACCTTCTTCCAAAAATGCAGTTTTGAATTTAGAGGTCTTCAAAACATGTATTTATGGTAAAATTTGGTATTACATTTTTGGGTGGAATGAAATACCTTTTCTACCTAGGAGGTATGTGGTAGACAAAGTAAAAAGGACTAACTTTGGACGTGTTTCAGAGGCTCTTGTCTCTAATCCAGTAGAGGTTCACTGACAATCTTGTGACAAAGCTGTAAATGTGTGTGTAAACAAATTTGGAGGCGACATCATTTGCTTGCAGTATATAAAAATGTACCACTTTTTGTACTTTTCGAATTAATGATTTTTCCCAAACTGTAAATTCATTTGAATTATGCAACAATTTTTTTGTAGCTTTGGTTCACTGCAAAAATGATTTTTCACAGTTCACCAAAGCTACTAAAATTGGTCCATAAAACAAAAAAACAATGTAATAAATTTTGATATATCACAGACTAATGATCTCATCTCTGCTGAGGATGTAATTAAAAAATTTAGTTTTATTTATGGACACTCTAAGTGCTATGGTTCTAAGTGTTCCATTCTATATTGGGTGTGAAACACTGAAAGTTTTGCTCGGAGGCCTCTTTATCAGGCTTGAGGTTCTTTTATGTGCCATAAATCTATTACAAGGGACCACTGGGTTTACGTCCCTTCTGAAGGAAGCCAAGCTAAGGATTTTTACACCATCTGTCGGGTTTCAACCCGCGACCTTGGGAATTAGAGTCTAGCAAGGTACCTCTAGACCATGAAGGACAGCACTGTTGCAGGCAAGAGCCTCCAAAACATGTCTGAACTAAATCTTTTTGCTTTCTTTACTTGCACTTGCAAAATAAATAAATATTTATTTATTTACTATGTACTTAGAGTAAGTGTAAGAAGTACTGTATTGCACCCCAAATATTTGATACCAAGATTTCACAGTGAAGAAATACTTTTAAACCCCCTGAACCACCACCCTCCAAAAAAGAAACTTTCATCCGTATGTGTAATTAAACTAAATTGAATTTTATTTATGGATTGTTTTTAAGTATTATGGTTCTTGGGTTATTGGGTTCTTTATTGGGCATGAAAGATGAGCAATTTTACTCAGAGGCCTCTGTATCAGCTTGAGGTTCTTTTGTGTACTGTAAATCTACGACATGGGACCACTGGCTTTAATTCCCTTCTTTAGGAAGTCATGTTAAGAATTTTTATGCCCGAAAAATTCCATCACCCTCCGCAGGGTTTGAACCTGCAACTTCGGAAACTAGAGGCTAGCATGATACCACTAAACCATGGAGGATGACGTGTGTGTTTGTGCATTTGAGTGAGTGAGTGAGAGAGAGAGAGGGAGAACAGCATAACTCAAAACAGAAAAGTTAGTAGAATACAAACTTGGTATCTAAGTTAAGCATCTTTCAAAGATGCACACAAAGGTTTTCAAGAAAATCCCACCATCCCAAACCACATTTCGAATGGAAAAGTTTTTAATTATATATGATTTTTCTAGAAATGGCTCTAATGTTTTGATTAAAATATCAATGTTTAAGATATTTATAAGACAAAATATAGGTATTAAATTTTATGGAAATAGTCTGTCAAGTTATCTTCATTCTGAATGAATTTTTTAATAACTTTTAAGCTGTAAGAGAGATAAAACTCTCAAAAAAACAATGCTATTTGCTCTTTTTTGTTGGCCATGCAAAGGGAACAGACTTTCAAAGCAACCCGCTCTTAAAAGATTTGACTGTCGCTTAGTCTACTGTATTCTCTTGTTCCCACTGCACCTACAAGGAAACAGGTAATAAACCATTTGTGCAAATGTCTATCTTGATATGTATGAAGTAGATAGAAGAATAAGGTTTTGCAAGAATAGTTTTTTTATGCTATCATTGTTACATAGTAATTAATAAATGGTGTTGGAGATGGAGATGATCAATGAAAAGTGATTCTGTTATCGAAAATGGAATCTCATTTGGCTTGCTCACCGTAAGTGTAATATTCCTTTCCAGATCACCTCCATTGACTCTATGTCTTTAGGTACTGTATCCACAGTGAGCCAGCGGTGACGTGTATTATTTTTGGGGGGCTTGTACCTATGTTCCAAAGGCAGGGCTCTTCCAAAGCCTACAATCTTAGGAGCCCTTTCTTCTGCTCTAACATCGGCATGCACCTCTTCCACCAGTCCTCTACGGATTGCTTTCTAAACAAACAAACATACTTATCAGGCAGAGAAAATACCATTCTAAACTCTAATAATTGACTCATTAAATCCAAGCATGTCTACAGGAATTTATAACAAGTAACATACTGAAAAAATGTAAAAATTTTATAGTAAAACCATAGTTGCCTCTCAGAGTATTTTCGAATAGTATTTTCTGTATGCTAAATAATTGGTTTGACAGTAACAAAACTTATATAAATTTTGAAAAAAACTAAGTGTATTCAATTTCATACACAAAAATAAAAGCATTGCAGACATAAGGGTTAAACATGAAGGCAATGAAATCACAAACTTGTAGCATACAATTTCTTGGTCTTATTATAGATCATATATACTGGAAAGACCATATTGACTACATCCTGCCAAAACTAAGCTTTGCATATTTTGCAATCAGATCATTAATTAATTTTACAAACAAAAGTATTTTAAAAACAGTATATTATGTTTATTTTCATTCAATTCTGATTTATAGAATAATTGGGAAAATTCAGTATATACTAAAAGATATTTCTTTTGCAAAAAAAAAAGTAATAAGATTATAGGTGTAAAACACTAAGTCCTTGTAAGCCACTGTTTAAAACTTTTGGAATTTTACCATTAGCCCGTGAGTATATTCTAGCTGTACTTTTAATTGTAATTGACCACCCAGAAGTGTTCATCAAAAATTCAGATATATACAACAAACAAACAGACACAGGCAGGTCTTACACAGGCCAAACAATAACCTGCAGGTATTTCAAAAAGTAGTTTATGATGCAGTAATTTGTATCACAAATTACTTAAATGTAAATAATGATTGTAATGAATATGCATTTTTATGTGACATTGATTTGAGATGTTTATTGATTGTAATTATTGTTGGGAAGTAAGTTTATACCGCCTTACTGAAACTGACAATAATAGCGCAATAATGCAGCGAGGGGGGGTGAGCTGTTTATCATTATTGGAAACGAGGAAGTTGCGTAATGTTGGCGCGTTTTTTCCGTTTAGAATATTCTGGAACGTTTCCCTAGAGCATATGTATTCATAATTTTCATTGGATATAAAAATAGACGCTAATGTTGGCGCGTTTTATTAGCCAATTGCAGCTCAGTTATAATCTTTAGGCATATCGGGGAGTGGGAGTATAAATAGAGGCTAGGTTAGAGGTAAAGTCCTTCAGTCGGTCAGTTCATCAAAAATCTGTGTACACTACACGTCGTCTTCAGTCAGTCAATTCGTCGAAAGTATTTGTACGGCAAACGTTGGGTATCGATTCACAAGTTACGCGCAGCAGAATTATGAAAAATCTAAAGTATGGTAAAGTTAATTATACAAAAGGTTGAAGTACGTGGATTAAAAGTGATCAGTAAGAAGTTGTTATAACAGTTTCAGTTTGGCGAGTGTTAAGATCAATGTATAAATGTGATAGTTAACGTGTTCGACAATAAAAGTATAAAACAAATTTCTTTATCAGTGTTATATTTGGATAAAAGATTCCTTTCCGTTTACACACCCTGATCAAGAGATATGTTCGACCGAGAAATAATAGCTAGCCGGAGGACAGTAAACCAAAATTAATTAAGATAACAATAGTTTCAAACGAACACTAACACTGCTGCAAATTGCTAACACCAGATGGAGCTACAAACCGAACAAATGAATCACGTCACAAGATGGCTTCACATGAAGTAAACACACATACACAAACATCACAAGTAATAACATTTAAAGTAATACACTCGCATTTACTAGAATCTCGTGGTGTTACTTAATTCACTTCCATCATATATAAAGGAACTGAAAACTAATAAAAATAACTTCATTAGCATTAGAAAGATACCTTATCACTAACACCTATACAGAGGAGGATTTCATTCATTCAAAAAAAATAACTGTAGTACCAATTTTACTCCAAAAATTAATGCAGTTTTGTAAATAATATAAACATTTTTAGTTACCATTATAAATGTTTTTGTAAATATTTTAAATGTAAATAACATTGATTTGTAAGGTTTAGCTCTGACATACTCTACATAAGAGTTAAAATTTATTTTCCAAATGTGCACAATTATATAGTTTTTAGGTAATCTATATCTTAAATTAGACTAGCTCTCTTAAGCTGGCCTAACTGACTAGCATCTACAGATTGATATGATATGATATAGTTAATGCCTTTTATATAAAAAGGATAATCCGAAGACACAAATACTGTCCAATTGCTATCACATCTGCACTATAAAATATCCGTAAGTGTTTCTAAATCGATGTAAAGTTTATTAATAAACATAAATTATTAACTGATGTACAGTATGGTTTTCAAAAAAAATAGGTCTACAAAGGATGCAATAATTAAAGCATTAAACGGTGTTATTAATAAGCTGAATAATAGAGAGATGGTTATAGGACTTTCTTAATCTCTCTAATGCTTTTGACTTTTGTTGATCATTAGTTATTACTAAATAACCTAGAAGGAGGCATAGGAACTTCAGTAAATGGTTTGAGTCATATTTGATAAAAAGAAAACGAACCGAAAGCAGATCACGGATGTCACTCATTCATCACAGACCACTCAGTATGAAATTCCACAAGGATCAATTATCAGACCCATGTTATTTTTACTGTATATAAATCATTTAAATTATCATCTTAAGATAAATCATAGTGAAGTTATGCTTTATGCTGATCATACCTGTTCTTGTTTCAGTGGAAACTATGGACCAGATGAATAATAAATGTAAAGAGGTACCTATTTCTAAACTTGGGAAATTATTTTCACATCCACAATATCACTCCAAACAGCAATAAGATAAACTATTTAGAATTTTTGTTAAGCAGAAGCAGCCACAGTAGTGAACGTTTAAAACTGATTTATAACAGTCAAATAATATCCAGACTTCAAAATTTTTGGGTGTTCATATTGACAATCTTTCCTTGCAAAACCATATTATAGTAACTTATTCCAAATTTAATAAGGCTATATTTCTGCTACATCAACCAGTCAGCATGCTTTTCAAATGCTTCATACAGTATACTTTGCATTGTTTCATTCATATTTGGGGCGATGTTATGGAGATCTTCACAAAAAGCCTATTCCATGCAGATATTTTTACTACAGAAAAGAGCTAAAATTATTAGATTCGAGTAATGTACATGATATTTCAAACAATTTAAAATACTACCATTATTTTAATAATAGAATAGCGCACAATGTGCATGTTTCTTGGTTCATTATAGGTTTTTGCGCCACATTAGTTCAGAATTTGACTCATATAGTTTGCACTTGTCTTCCGGCTCGTGGATCTTCTCTGTCTGGCATATCCGGTGATGAACACCATGTACCAACTCACATGCTCTAAGATGGCGAGGAGAACCTCCGCTTCCCCGCCAGCCAGCACAGCTTCACCGGACTGCAGTCGCCGACCTCCACCGCAGCTCCCATGATACCACGCCACCTCCTGCAGTACCCTTCTTTGCCTCCTCGGAGGTACAGCGTAGTGATCACCGAGCTTCCATGGCATCTTCCAGCAACCTTCACCCTTGCTGCAGCTCAGTAGCTACGGTCCTCAGCTCAAAAATTAAATTGAGTTTTATTTATGGACGCTTTTTAACTGCTGTGGTCCTTAGCGTCCCATTCTATATTGGGCGTGAAAGACCGGTAATTTTGCTCAGAGGCCTCTTTATCAGGCTTGAGGTTCTTTTACGTGCCGTAAATATATGACACGGGAACACCGACTTTACTTCCCTTCCGAAGGAAGGCATGCTCAGGATTTTTACGCCCGAAAAAATCCATCGCCCTCCGCCGGGTTTGAACCCGCGACCTCGGGTTTTAGAGGTAAGCATAGTAACCACGACACTCACTGAGGAATCCCCGCACATACTGCGCCACCTGCGATGGCTATGGCCAGGCGCAGTCGCCCTCAGCGAATGCACCACCATGGCCAGAACCAGGTCTAGTACCACACCTCCACGGCTACATCACCAGTATCCTCGACTGGAGCAGCGACACTCCGTGCGGAGTTCCTCAACTTCGGTGCTCGTTTAGCCGTGCTGGAAGAGTTCATCGCCGACATCCTGAGTCAGAAACTCCAACACCTGCAGACACCGTCAACCAGTATCACTACACCATCGCCACCGAGCTGCCAGATCGGCTAGATTCCGTCTACAGACGTCTGTGCACCACATTGTTTCATCAGCCACAGCAGACCTCCGCAGGAACAACGAAGAGTAGAGACGAAGTCGGTACTAGTGCCTGCATTCCTTTTACACCATAATCACTCTTGAACCTTATCCTAATCATCATCCTCCAGCCAGGGCAGTTTATCATGGCTGTAGCCTAGGACCTTACCTTCACCCGCTTTTGCATACTAACGTGGGTGTTATGCGGGACCGCGCAACCTTCACCTCTTCTTCCTTTTCCTTCCGGTGGAGCAGTTTTTAGTGGGTTTGGCCGACTATTGGCGAGTCCCACATTCTCAGTCGCGAATATCCCATCGGGGCTGGGGTAGTACCTACTATTTTCTCTTCCACTCAAGGAGAAAAAATCGTCATGTTATGTAGTAGGTCATACCTGACTTGTATCCAGTCCATGTAGATCATCGCATCCATTGAGAAGAAATCTGGCCATATCTCTTGTTTTTTCTTGTTAAGTTCTTGCAGTAGGCTTCGGTTTGTGGTAAAATCACGTCTAGTCTCAGTTTTTCTATGAAGAATTGCTCTCTAGCTAGCACACGTGATCGTGTATACTTCGATATATTAAAATAATACAAACTATTATCTTCATACATTCTCCTGGAATAAACCATCTAATTTGAAATTTTTTGTTTGTTTTGAAAACGGCTGATCACAGAACAAAATGCTGTTATACTTTTGTTTGTAATACCTCTATGAAGTACATATTAGTAGGAATGTAGCCCTCAGGGGCTCACCTTGGCGAGTACGGGAGTGGCAACCCCGAGGTATCTGGGCCACCCAGTGTCTGGGGGTATAACCAGTCCACCTTGTCTCCTGGGGTCAGAAAAAAGAAGATCTGGTCCTCTAGGTTGGGGGTTAAGCATGGGGCTCTCTACCCCACTTGTAAAAACCTTGTTAAGACGGATGGTTTGTTGTTGGCAACTAGGAATGTTCAAACTATGTTATGACCTGGAAAAATTAAAGAAGTGGCAAATAACTCTTAAGGTATTGGTGCAAGAAAAACGTTGCAGTGGACAAGGAAGAACAGATAAACAGGATTACACATTATTGTATTGTGAATCAACTGAACCTGGACTACACAAGGTAGGATTTGTTATCACAAAGGGAATAAAGAAGAGCCTAATAGAGTTGGACCCAGTTAATGAAGGATTGTGTAAAATAGACTTAAGGTCAAATTTCGAAATGTGACTGTACTTTCTGTGTACGCCTCTGTGGAGGAAAGGGCGAGTTGACAGGGAAGAGTTTTCGTGAGAGTTTGGAAGGAGAGTGAGGTGAAGGAGTTTAAGGATACGTTGATGTTCTTGGGTGATTTTGGTGCTGGAGTGGCGGGGAGGCAAGTGTTACTTGAACTAGGTGTCGAGGTTGGTGCCTTGCATAGACCGTTTGTGATTGGAATTCATTGAATTATTTAAGAAGGAAGTTTCTCGTGTGTTATTGTTTTTTATAACTGTGTAGAATTGCATTGTACGTTTCCATTTGCTCAGGGTTAGTTCTTATTTGCCATATTCTGTGAGATTTCTATTACTTAATTTTTGTATTTGTTGATTTCCTATTTCTATTTTTGTAATCCTGGTGTTTCTCTCTGTGAATGCTCTGTCTGTATTGGTTTTGTACCAGAACGTGATTATCTATATAACCAGATCTGCTTCTGTAATATGGGTTGGCTCGTACTTGTTTTGTTTTTATTGTATTGATGTACTGACTTGAATAAATTTCTAGCCAGAGGGTGGCGCTGATGACCGCCGCAGTTTTGCGCCACTCAAACCGCTATTACTACTACTACTAGAAGGAATGTAAAAGTGCCCTTGCACTGTGTATACTCACGTGAGGTGCATGGCTGGCATTTGCAACAGTGTCGGGAACTACCGGCAGCTCTCGTATCCTGATGCAGAGAGCCTTGGCTACCGGTTTGTCAAAACCCGGATTGAACAACTCTCGCACGACGTTTTCTTGAAGCTGAGGCAACTCTGTGCCTCCCAGAGTTTTCACCCAGTCACAGAAATCTCGCACTATCTGAAAATGACAAACACCACGTTAATATTAATGCGTTTTGCTGCAAGCATTTCAAAACATACATAACAGGTTTTAGGCTTATAATAAAAAATTAAAGCACGTTGTTAGGTTCTTCCACACTAGCTGTATATGTAGGACAAGGTTGGAAAGGTAGAACCAGAACGACTGAAAAACAGCCGGGATTTGAACCACGGATCTCACGGTTTCCGTCTTGTAGCTCTAGCCACTGAGATACCGTGACAACATGCCGGTAGGGCATTAAACTCTCCGGCTGACTCGCATTTTTCCCGGTAAACCACAAGCAGATCTCAAATTGTATTGAGGTGACATACCCCAATGGCGACTTACAAAGCTGTAAGTACTTTAAGTCCCGGGCTTCATAGTCTAGCCTCTGTTAGGTCAATGAATGAATTAATTGTTCTTCCCACAAGACATGCGTGTAAGGGTGCTAGTGCATTGAATTTTTCAATCGTCTGATCTACCTGTCCAACACTGCCGTGTCATTTGTTCATGTTGGGCTGCACTTCATTCTCACCTGAAGGATGTCATTAAGGGGAGACTGAATGGTGAAAATAACCAAAAATAATTTTTTGTTTTTTTGTCCAGTCTTGTTTATTGAAATCCATTGTGTAATTCAATATATTTGATATTTAATAATTTTGGGCACAGTACGTATATTTTGGATGTATTTTTGCTTTCTGTATTACATACTTACTATAAGCAGCAGAAGTAGATACTGTATTTTATCCAAAAAAATTCCATACCAAGATTATATAGGAAATGCACGTTTTGAGATCCCCTGAACCTAAACAAGCATTTTTATAAAAAAGTCCGAATGTGTGTGTCTGAACAGCATAACTCAAAAACGAAAAGCTATCAAATACTAAATTCAGCGTCGATGCAGCACAAAGATTTTGATTAAAGTACCATATGTTTAAGTGGTTTTAAAGACAAATACAAATTTTATCTCGAATTTTCTGAGAACAACCTGTGAAGTCCTTTTCATTCTGAATGATTTTGTGTAACTGTTAAACCCTAAGAGATAAACAAAATCTTACTACGCAAAAAATGCAGATCTCGTTAAAGCACACAATTTATATCATATACATTTTTTTGACGTTAACGATTTCCGGGATATTCTTCGTTATGGGTTTGAGTTTTCAAATACTTTAACTTTTCTCAAGAAGAAAAGTACTACTCTTTTTCCCCCTCTCTCTTGTCGACATAAAGAGAACGGAATTTCAAATTTCCGCTTGTACCTACCAGGAAATATAGATTAAGACAATTTCTGCAAATGTTTATATCGATTAATATGAAGTAGGTAGAAAAATAAACGTTCGTAACAAGTTTGTTGAATGGGTATAGAAAGTCTTGTGAATGTAACTACATTTTAAAAAATCTGATGTGTTACACTCACATGACTTTCTCTACTCTTGTACAATCTATTTTTACAAACGCCTATTCTCCATATGCTTCATGTTAATCGAGATATCGAGATGTCAATCTTATTGGTAATTTTCATGTAGATGAAAGGGGAATATGGTAGCTTTTAAGCGATAGTCAAATATTTTAACGCTGGTTGCTATGCGGCGCATTCCATTCTCTTTGCAAGTCCAAGACATAAAAAAATGAATAACGAATTTGAGAAAAAGTATAAGTATTGGAAAATTTAAGGGAATAACAAGCAAAATCTCGAAAACGGTTCACTCAACAAAAGAAATGTATATGACATAAGTTGTGTATTTTAAGGCGATCTACATTTTTTGTGTAGTAAAATTTTGTCTATCTCTTATGGTTTACCAGTTATGCAAAAGTCGTTCACAATGAAGAATACTTTTGGAGACATTCCCAGAAAATTCGAGATATACATTTCATTTCTCATGACATTATCTTAAACATATGATATTTTAATCAAAATCGTTAGAGCCATTTTTGAGAAAATTAAAATTTTCGAAAAATGTTCCATGTAAAGGGTAGTCTGGGGTGGGGGGATTTTCTTGAAAACCTTCGTGTCGCATCTCTGGAAGACACTGAACCTAAATATCAAGTTTGGTGTTTATCCGACTGTTCGTTTTTGAGTTATGCTGTTCACACACACACACAGACACACACACACACAGACACACACACACACACAGACACACAGACACACACACGGACATGTTTCCAAAAATGCTTTTTTTGGATTCAGGAGGTCTCAAAACATGTATTTCCGGTGAAATCTCGGTATCGAATTTTTGGGTGGAATGCAATACTTCCCCTACTTACTATACGTAGTAGAGAAAGTAAAAATGGTACTGCATCACTTCACAGAAAAAAAATCCTTGTCTTGCATGCCCTCACTTTTTCTACTCACTCTACTACAATAGCTTATTCTTCTATCTACTTCTTGTTAATAGGTAAACTTTAATTACACTAATAAGACAATAAGACTCAAGTACATTATTGTAGGAGTTTATTTATTGACTTTAAAATTCTAAGTTTTCCTAAAAATATCTGATGTGTTTCACTCACATGACTTTCTCTACTCTTGTACAAACTATTTTCACAAACACTTATAGCTAATTTTCTTGTAGGTGCACGGGGAATACGAGGGGCACTATTTACATTTTGAGCCTAATAATTAAAACCAAGTATTTTCTGATTGAAAACTGCTTTATTGTTTTTCAAAATATTCTCCTTTATGATCAATACACGTTTGAACCATTTGTCAAAGCATTTATTCCAGTCTTCTTGAAACACCTCCAAAACATGGTTTTTGAAGGCACCAACGTCTTCTTCTGCCAACGAAAATCGTTGTCCACGCAATTTATTCTTGATCTTCGGGAACAAAAAGAGGTCATTGGGTGCCAAATCAGGACTGTATTGCGGATGATCCATCAATTCTATTTTTGAGCCTTCAAATACTCTGTTGTTAGACGAGATATGTGTTCGCTCGCATTGTTTTGATGAACGAATCCTACGGTTCTTTTTGATTTTCCTTACTTCACCGAAGACTTCCGGCAAACAAATGGTCGTGTACCATTCGGCATTGACCGTGTTACGTTCCTCTAAAGGCACTGTTGCCATATAGCCAGTTTTGCTGAAAAAGCAGGCGACCATTTGCTTCGAAGTGCTTCAAGTGCTAACAACTTTTGTTGGATTTGCTTCATCTTGAAACACCCATACAGTCCACTGCTGTTTACGTTCCGGCTCATACGCATAGATCCATGATTCGTCACCTGTTACAATCTTATATACGTCTTTTGAGGTACCGTCATTGTATTTCTTGGGCATTTTTGTACACTAATCGACACGAGCATCTTTTTGAGATTGCGTCAAATTATGTGGGATCCAACGAGAGCAAACTTCTTTGATGGCTAAATGATCATGCAATATTTTATATATGCTGGTGGAACTAATGCCTAGGGTTGCCTCAATCTCACAATATGTCGCATGACGATCTTTCATTATTAGTTTTTGCACAGCATCAATGTTTTCTGGCACAACTAATTTTGGACGACCTTCATGAAGTTCATCATTGAGTGAACGGCGGCCACGATTAAATTCGTTATACCAGCGTTTCACAGCGGCAAAGGATGGAGCTTCGTCGCCAAATGTGGAAGTTAGTTGATCGACGCACTCTTGTCTTGATAATCCACGTCGAAAGTCGTAATAAATCATTGCACGAACATTTTCACGAGTTAATTCCATGTTTTTATTGACACACAATTTTCAAGTTAGTGTAAACAAAACAAATGACGCTCTATTGACAAATTTTTGAAGTAGATTATGGTAAAAAATGCCAACTTTCCATTGGAAACGTCAGATAACACCTACAATAGGGTTGCCAAAGCTCAAAATATAAATAGTGCCCCTCGTATGGTAGGCTTTAAGCGATAGTCAAATGTTTTAAGAGCTGGTTGCTATGTGGAGCATTCCATTCTCTTTGCATGTCCAGGACATAAAAAAACGAAAACGAATTCCCATTTGAGAAAAAGTATAAGATTGGAAAATTCAATCAAATAACAAGGAATATTTCGGAAATGGTTCACTCCAAAAAAAATGTATATGACATAAATTGTATGTTTTAACGAGATCTACATTTTGTCTATCTCTTACTGTTAGCCAGTTATGCAAAAGTCATTCAGAAAGAACTTTTGGAAACATTGGCAGAAAACTCAAGATATAAATTTCATTTGGCATAAAATATTTTAAACATGATATTTTAACGAAATCGTTATAGCCATTTTTTAGAACATAAATTTAGAAAAATGTTCCATGCAAAGGGTTGTCTCTAGTGAGAGCAATTTTCTTGAGGATACTAAACTCAAGTTTGGTATTTATCCGACTTTTCGTTTTGAGTTATACTGTTCACAGAGAGACAAGCACACGGACATATTTCCAAAAATGCTTTATTTTGATTCAGGGCACCTCAAAACATGTATTTCCGGTGAAATCTCTGTATCGAATTTTTGGGTGGAATGCAGTACTTCCCCTTCCCCTTCTTAGTATACGTAGTAGAGAAAGAAAACAAAATATAATTACAAAACTGGACATGTGATCAATTGAGATCTAAATATTGTAGAACATCTAAAGCGTTTAACAGTCGGGAAACATTTGGCATTAAATTATTTAATTTTCTGACAGTGCCTATAGTGCATCATCATTAACTTGGTTAAAAAAATCCTTTTAATTTTTTTATTAATGACGCTTATAGCCTAGACGAATTTGTTAAGGATGATTTAAAAGCTCCAAGATTTTGTATTTTGCATGTATCATGTATAGGTACAAAGCTTACTGTAATTCTTTTCGTTGTAGGTACGAGGGCGGATCGAAAAGTAACGGACAATAACCTTTTTCTGCCTTGGTATTGCAATTTCACACAGATATAGTTTGAAGCTTTTACTGTAGAGGGTATTTTTGTTTCATGTGCAGCTCTAGCGAGAGAAGCGTGAACTACGCAACAAATATGGCGCGCATGTTACTGTCGTCCACGTGTGAAAAACAGAGGTGTGGTTCGATATTTGTGGGCCAAAGGACATAAACCGAGCGATATTCACAGGGACATGCTTGGCGTGTATGGGGATGATTGTATGGACCGTAGCAATGTCTTTAGGTGGTGTGCATTCTTCCTAGAGGGCCGTGTAAACCTTAGTGATTCGCCACGCTCCGGGAGGCCGGTAACAGCTGCAACCCAGTAGAATGTCAGAGGCATTGTGGCGGCAATTTTGAACGGCCGGCGTGTGCAACTGAGAACCTTATCGCAACAGTTCAGCATTTCCTATGGTGCAGTGTACGATATTGTTCATGACACGTTGAAATTTCGTTAAGTTAGTGCTCGCTGGGTGCCTAAGAACCTGACAGATAACCAGGAGGGCCAGCGAATGATGACGAGCTTGGATCACCTAACGCGGTACACCGCAGAAGGGCATGACTTTCTGAAAGGAATCGTCACTGGTGATGAGTCGTGGGCATACCACTACACGCCCGAAACCAAGCAGGCAAGTATGGAGTGGAAACATGCTGGTTCCCCAGTGTGACTCAATCTGCTAGGAAAGTGCTTGTGACGGTGTTCTGGGATATGTATGGTGTTGTATTGGTGGACTTTGCTGAACACGGGACAACTGTGAATGCTGCAGCCTACATGAAAACTTTGGTGAAGTTGCGTCGTGCCTTTCGTGACAAATGCTACAACATGAATGCTGACGATGTCAAACTTTTTCATAACAATGCTCGCCCGCATGTTGCTGCTGCTGTTCGTCAGAAAATCACCAAATTTGGTTGGGAGGTACTGCAGCATCCACCATACAGTACGGACCTTACGCCGTCGGACTTTCATCTGTTTGGTCCCATGAAGAAATTCCTGGCCGGCCAACGCTTTGCGACAGATGTGGAAGTGAAATCAGCAGTCCGCTATACTCCAAGGAAACGGACTTCTACGAACAGGGCATATTGAAACTGGTATCACGGTGGGAGAAACGTGTTGAGAAACTTGGTGACTATGCCGAAAAGTAGATAAAAGGTGTAAGTTCATTTGTGATTTTTTGTTGTCGTTTTAACTATTAAACTGTATTGTTGTAAAGAATTATTGTGCGTTACTTTTCGATCCGCCCTCGTATAAGAAGAATAAACTACAGCCATAGTCAGTCGCTGTGTGAGGGCTTAGATATTCTGTTCTCTTTGCATTAACACAGAGAGAGAGAGAGAGAGAGAGAGAGAGAGAGAGAGAGCTATTTTCAGTTGAGGAAAGTATGAAGTGTGTTAAAATTTAAATGAATAACAAAGAATATCTCGGAACTTGTTACACCACAACAAATTTTATTTGATACAAATTATGTGCTTTAACGAGATCTACATTTTTTGTGTCATAAAATTTTGTCATCTCTTATGGTTTAGCAATTATACAAAAGTCTTTCAGAATGAAGAGGACTTTTCAGACTATTCCCAGAAAATTGAAGATATACACTTTGGCATGAAAATATCTTAAACGTATGATATTTTAATATAACTTGCTAGAGATTTATTTTCAGAATATTAAAAAATGCTTCATGTAAAGGGTAGTTTGGGAATTGGAGGATTTTCTTCAAAATCCCCATGTCGTGTTTTTGAGAACGTCCTGAAGTTAAATTCCAAGTTTCGCATATTTAACCGATCTTTGTTTTTTGAGTTAAGCTGTTCGCACGCCCCCCCCCCCCACACACACACACACACAATTTTTTTAATGCGTTACATTCACATAACTTTCTATATCCTCTATCGTTTATTAGTGATATATAAATTATTCTTACGATAGTTTATTTTTCTACTACATTTTAATCGAGATAAACCTTTACAGAAACAGCTACATTACACATTTCATTATAGAGAACAGCGATAGTCAAATGTTTAACAACTGAACGCTATATGCTGGCTCCATGACATCGCGAGAAACAGCTGGACTATAGCGTGGTACTTACTGTCTGTGATGTGATGGCCTCTTTCTGAAGCAGGCTGATGTTGAAACCTTCCATATACTTGTGGTATTCACAGACTCGTACTCCTGGTGGAATGACAGGCATCACTGGAGGACTCCAGGCTTCTGCGGCCTTGTTCTTCGACTTACACAGGAAATTGTGGTATGGACTCCGCTTCTTCCGCGGCACGCCACCTCTTTGCAACAGTATGTATTGCTTCTTCCTTTAAGTTAAAACAAAATACCTGAGGTGTTACATTTATATATCTTTCTTTGTTTATTTTTATGTATCTACTAAGTAATCCTATTTTTCTTGTCCACTTCATATTAATCGAAAGAAGCCCTTGCAAATATAGTTTCATGCCATATTTCGTCACAGATATAAAGGGGATACAGGAAACAGAATCAATAGCCAGATATCGCGATCTCCTGGCTTTGAAATTCCAAATTTTTTCCTTGACATCGCGAGGAACCACCGAATGGCGGCAGTGCTTCAAAAATATGTGTTACATTCACATGACTTACTCTAACCGCTATCATTTCTTACTGTGTATAAAAATTATTCTTACGAAAGTTTATTTTCCTATCTACTACATTTTAATCGAGATAAACCTTTCCGGTAATAGCTGCATTACACACAACATTATAGACGCAAAGAGAACAGGGATAGTCAAATTTTTAAGAACTGGATGTTATACGCCGCCTTAAGATTCCATACTCTTTCCATGTTCGCGAGAAACAACTGAAAATCGACAGGACTTTAAAAGTATGGCTAAGTATTCGACAACTCGAACCATCAATAACGCTAACTTGGAAATGGCTGATGCCATAAAAGAAGTTATTGGACATAAATTGTGTGTTTTAAAGAGATCTACATTTTTGTGTAGCACATGTTCGTCTATCGCTTTACATTTACTAATTATAAAGGATTATACAAAATTACTTCAGAATGAAGTCGACTTCACAGGCTATTCCCAGAAAATTCAAAATTTGAATTTTATTTGTAGTGTAAATATCCTTTGTATATGGTATTTGAATCAAAATCGTCATTTCGTTTTTAGAAATTCAAAACTTTTGAAAATGTTTTCCATTTAAAGCAGAGTTAGCGGTAGGAGGATTTTCTTGTAAATCTACGTGTCGCAATTTTGGAAGGTACTGATTTTAAATACCAAGTTTGGTGTTTATCCTGCTTTTCGTAAACACACACACACATTTTTCTTAGAATGTTTTAAATGTTGTTCGATTCGGGGGGGTCCCAAAACATGTATTTCTGGTGAAATCTCGGTATCGAATTTTTGTTTGGAATGCAATACTTCTCTACCTACTATGTACGTGTAGAGGAATTAAAAATGACAAAATATTGAAACGTTCAAACCGATAAAGTTATTTAAATAAAATTATGTGCTTTAAGGAGCTTAACATTTCTTGTTTGTCTCTTATGGTTTATCCGTTATACATTATATCACTTTCCTCCCGAATGAAGAGGGCTTCACAGGCTATTCAGAGAACTCAAGATTTACATTGTATTTGTAATTATCTTAATCAATATCATTAGAGTCATTATTTAGAAAATAAAAACTTTTCGAACGAGCCGAATGACATCTTTCTTGGCTCGCATTCGGGACGTCCGGCTTCAAATCCCGTTGGCCGATGGGTTTTTTCTCTGATTTTCCCCAGTCCCCAAGTACCGAATTCGATATTTAATACCGCGACGCAAGGTTCCACCTTAAGTCTAAAGCAATGGTAACAATGACAAATATGTGGTAATAGCGAGTGCTACAGATAATGAAAGGTAGACTGGACGACACCATAATGCCATCTAGCCGGCATGTGTAGGAGAGGTACAGCTGCTATGCACTAAGGTCTCCGTGAATACGTGTCAAAACTGTCATCTGACCGTCACAGAATTAAGAATATAGTTGCCTGGCACTAAGGCTTCTGTGGAGACGTGACGAAACAATATGGTATGGTACAGGGATGAGACTTAAAAGACTAACTGTCCGCCACACACCGAGCCACGAGGTCTCTCCTAGCAGATCCGTCGCGATCTCTGTGGACACATGACGAAGCAACATGGTATGGTACAGGGATGAGACCTAGAAGACTAACTGTCCGCCACACACCGAGCCACAGGTCTCTCCTAACAGATCAGTCACGATCTCTGTGGACACGTGACGAAGCAACATGGTATGGTACAGGGATGAGACCTAGAAGACTAACTGTCCGCCACACACCGAGCCACGAGCTCTCTCCTAACAGATCCGTCACGATCTCTGTGGACACGTGACAAAGCAAGATGGTATGGTACAGGGATGAGACCTAGAAGACTAACTGTCCGCCACACACCGAGCCACGAGGTATCTCCTAACAGATCCGTCACGATCTCTGTGGACACGTGACAAAGCAAGATGGTATGGTACAGAGATGAGACCTAGAAGACTAACTGTCCGCCACACACCGAGCCACGAGCTCTCTCCTAACAGATCCGTCACGATCTCTGTGGACACGTGACGAAGAAGGTGGTATGGTACAGGGATGAGACCTAGAAGACTAACTGTCCGCCACACACCGAGCCACGAGGTCTCTCCTAACACATCCGTCGCGATCTCTGTGGACACGGACGAAGCAACATGGTATGGTACAGGGATGAGACCAAGAAGACTGTCAGCCACACACCGAGCCACGAGGTATATCCTAACAGATCCGTCACGATCTCTGTGGACACGTGACGAAGCAACATGATATGGTACAGGGATGAGACCTAGAAGACTAACTGTCCGCCACACACCGTGCCACAGGTCTCTCCTAACAGATCAGTCACGATCTGTGTGGACACGTGACGAAGCAACATGGTATGGTACAGGGATGAGACCTAGAAGACTAACTGTCAGCCACACACCGAGCTACAGGTCTCTCCTAACAGATCAGTCACGATCTCTGTGGACACGTGACGAAACAACATGGTATGGTACAGGGATGAGACCTAGAAGACTAACTGTCCGCCACACACCGAGCCACAGGTCTCTCCTAACAGATCCGTCGCGATCTCTGTGGACACGTGACGAAGAAGGTGGTATGGTACAGGGATGAGACCTAGAAGACTAACTGTCCGCCACACACCGAGCCACGAGGTCTCTCCTAACAGATCCGTCACGATCTCTGTGGACTTGTGACGAAGCAGGGTGGTATGGTAGAGGGATGAGATCTAGAAGGCTGTCAGGCACACACCGAGCCACGAGTTACGAGGGCAGTCCCAGAAATACCCGACCTGACGTATTTATAGCGGTTGTTGTTACAAACAAATGACTATGGTACAAAGTACCAACCTTATAAAGCTTAAGTTTGAAGTTTGACGATGCTACGTTGTTTAGTAATTGTTTGGCAGCCAACAATAGTGCACTCTCTCAGTGAATTTGTAAAGATGGATAAAACTGGCCATCGTTATGTGATACAATACTTTCATTTGAAAGGTCTTAGTCCAACTAATATTAAAGCTGAGCTAGATTCTACTCTGAGGCAGTCTGCTCCTTCGTTTACAACAGTAAAATATTGGGTGGCAGAGTTTAAGCTAGGCCGTACGAATTTCCAAGACGAACATCGCAGTGGTCGACCAAATGAGGTGACCACGCCAGAAATTGTGAAGAAAATCCACAAAATGGTATTGGATGACCGTCGACTGAAAGTGCGCGAGCTAGCAGACATCGTAGACATTTCAAAAAGTGCTCTACATCGCATACTGACTGAAAATTTAGACATGGGAAAGCTGTGCGCAAGATGGGTGCCGCGTTTACTCACAATGCAACAAAGGCAGCTTCGTGAGGATGTTTCAAGTCGAGTGTTTGGCGATGTTTCGCGCAGTAAAGCTGAGTTTTTGCGTCGATTCATAACCATAGATGAAACATGGGTCCATCACTTCACACCTGAGACGAAGGACTAGTCAAAAGTGGATTGAAAGGGGAGAATCGGCTCCAAAGGAGGCAAAGACAGTTCCATCTGCAGGCAAGGTCATAGCGTCAGTGTTTTGAGATACGCGTGGGATAAATTTCATCGATTATCTTCAAAAAGGAAAAGCAATTAATGGCGAATATTAGGCAAACTTATTGCAGCATTTGAATGATGAAATCGACCAAAAACGGCCGTATTTAGTGGAAAAAAAACGTTTGTTTCATCAAGACAATGCACCAGTTCCATTTATCACCATGGCCAAAATCAATGAGTTAAAGTTCGAATTGCTTCCTTATACACCCTATTTGCCAGACTTAGCCCCCTCTGATTATTTTCTGTTTCGAAAGTTGAAGAAATGGCTTGGTGGTAAAAGATTTGCCAACAGTGAAGGGGTGGAGTTTGCAGTTGATGGCTATTTTGCAGAACTCGACGGTTCTCACTATAAACAGGATATCAAAGCTATTGAACATCGCTGGGAAAAGTGTGTCGAGCTGAAAGGAGACTGTGTAGAGAAATAAAGATGTTTTTTGTATCTTTCTTAGGTCGGGTACTTCTGCGACAACCCTCGTATCTCCTAACAGATGCGTCGTGATCTCTGTAGACATGTAACGAAGCAAGATGGTATGGTATAGGGATGAGACCTAGAAGGCTAACTTTCCGACGCACGCCGAGTCACGAGGTATCTCCTAACAGATCAGTCGCGATATGACCACGTGGTTAAATCCACGTAAAATAAATATGAAAGAAAAGGGTAATTTGGGGTGGGGGGTTTTATTGAAAATCGTGTCGCGTCTTTGGAAAACACTGAACTTAAACACCAACTTTGGAATTTATTCAGACATTTCGTATTTGAGTTGTGCTTGTTCATAACACACATACACATCTTTTTCTAAAGAAGCTCTTTTTGTGGGGGGTGGGGTGTTCAGGGGGCCTCGAAACATGCATTTACGTTGATATCACAATATAACATTGTTGGGTGGAATACAGTACTTACTCCTGCCTGCCATAGGTAGCTGGCGGAGAAGGTAACACATTTTAGAGGTAAACTACATAATAGGGTTTTACTATGTAAATAAACAATTAAATTTCACATGTTCGAAATGGCAGCGTTACATGACGACATCTATGGCTCCTTCTGCCGTGTTACATTCACGTGACTTTCTCTCACAAAGGCTTATTATTCCACTACTCGTTAATCCAGATAAACTTTCAATTCACATTTCTTTGCAGAATACGGTAGCTACAGTGATAGTCAGATTTTTTTAAAAAGTGTGTCGCTATGTGATGCTTTGAAATTCCATCTTCTTTACATGAACATAAATGAAAAAAAATCTGATGTGTTACACTCACATGACTTTCTCTACTCTTGTGCAAACTATTTTTACAAACGCTTATTCTCCATATGCTTCATGTTAATGGAGATATCGAGATTTCAATCTTATTGATAATTTTCTTGTAGATGCAAGGGGAATATGGTAGGTTTTAAGCGATAGTCAAATATTTTAACGCTGGTTGCTATGTGGCGCATTCCATTCTCTTTGTATGTCCAGGATATAAAAAATGAATAACGAATTTGAGAAAAAGTATAAGTATTGGAAAATTTAAGGGAATAACAAGCAATATCTCGCAAACGGTTCACTCAACAAAAGAACTGTATATGACATAAATTGTGTATTTTAACGCGATCTACATATTTTGTGTAGTAAAATTTTGTCTATCTCTTATGGTTTACCAGTTATGAAAAAGTCGTTCATAATGAAGAATACTTTTGGAGACATTCCCAGAAAATTCGAGATATACATTTTAATTATCATGACAATATCTTAAACATATGATATTTTAATCAAAATCGTTAGAGCCGTTTTTGAGAAAATTAAAATTTTCGAAAAATATTCCATGTAAAGGGTAGTCTGGGGTGGGGGGATTTTCTTGAAAACCTTCGTGTCGCATCTCTGGAAGATACTGAACCTAAATACCAAGTTTGGTGTTTATCCGACTCTTCGTTTTTGAGTTATGCTGTTCACAGACACACAGACACACAGACACACAGACAGACACACAGACAGACCCACACACGGACATGTTTCCAAAAATGCTTTTTTTGGATTCAGTGAGTCTCAAAACATGTATTTCCGGTGAAATCTCGGTATCGAAATTTTGGGTGGAATACAATACTTCCCCTACTGACTATACGTAGTAGAGAAAGTAAAAATCTGATGTGTTACTCACATGACTTTCTCTACTCTTGTACAAACTATTTTTACAAACGCTTATTCTCCATCTACTTCATGTTAATCGAGATGTTAATCTTATTGCTAATTTTCTTGTAGATGCAAGGCAAATATGGTAGGCTTTAAGTGATAATCAAATCTTTAAGAGCTGGTTGCTATGTGGCGCATTACATTCTCTTTGTATGTCCAGGACATAAAAAAACGAATAACGAATTCCCATTTGAGTAAAGGTATAAGTATTGGAAAATTTAAGTAAATAAAAAGCAATATCTTGAAAATGGTTCACTCGACAAAAAATGTCTATGATATAAATTGTGTATTTTAACGCGATCTACATTTTTTGTGTACTAAAATTATGTCTATCTCTTATGGTTTACCAATTATGCAAAAGTCGTTCACAATGAAGAATACTTTTGGAGACATTCCCAGAAAATTCAAGATATACATTTCATTTGTCATGAAAATATCTTAAACATATGATATTTTAATCAAAACCGTTAGAGCCATTTTTGAGAAAATTAAAATTTTCGAAAAATGTTCCATGTAAAGGGTAATCTGGGGTGGGGGGATTTTCTTGAAAACCTTCGTGTCTCATCTGTGGAAGATACTGAACCTAAATACCAAGTTTGGTGTTTATCCGACTGTTCGTTTCTGAGTTATGCTGTTCACAGACTGACACACACACGGACATGTTTCTAAAAATGCTTTTTTTTTTTTGGATTCAGGGAGTCTCAAAACATATATTTCCGGTGAAATCTCGGTATCGAATTTTTGGGTGGAATACAATACTTTCTCTACTTACTATACGTAGTAGAGATAGTAAAAAATCTGATGTGTTACACTCACATGACTTTCCCTACTCTTGTACAAACTACTTTTACAAACGCTTATTCTCCATCTACTTCATGTTAATCGAGATAAACATTTGCAGACTCTATCTCATTGCTAATTTTCTTGTAGATGTAAGGGGAATATATATTTACAAGGGCAATATAGAAATACAGTAGGCTTTAAGCACATACATATCACTTAATAGCTGGTTGCTAGGTGCAGCACCATTCCCTTTGCCACAGATTAATACTCTATGCATATCCAAGACAAAAAAATCTGATGTGTTACACTCACATGACTTTCTCTACTCTTGTACAATCTAATTTTACAAACGCCTATTCTCCATATGCTTCAAGTTAATCGAGATATCGAGATGTCAATCTTATTGGTAATTTTCTTGTAGATGCAAGGGAAATATCGTAGCTTTTAAACGATAGTCAAATATTTTAACGCTGGTTGCTATGTGGCGTATTCCATTCTCTTTGCATGTCCAGGACATAAAAAAAATGAATAACGAATTTCAGAAAAAGTATTGGAAAATTTAAGGAAATAACAAGCAATATCTCGAAAACGGTTCACTCAACAAAAGAAATGTATATGACATAAGTTGTGTATTTTAACGCGATCTACATTTTTTGTGTAGTAAAATTTTGTCTATCTCTTATGGTTTACCAGTTATGCAAAAGTCGTTCACAATGAAGAATACTTTTGGAGACATTCCCAGAAAATTCGAGATATACATTTCATTTCTCATGACATTATCTTAAACATATGATATTTTCATCAAAATCGTTAGAGCCATTTTTGAGAAAATTAAAATTTTCGAAAAATCTTCCATGTAAAGGGTAGTCTGGGTTGGGGGGATTTTCTTGAAAACCTTCGTGTCGCATCTCTGGAAGATACTGAACCTAAATACCAAGTTTGGTGCTTATCCGAATGTTTGTTTTTGAGTTATGCTGTTCACAGACACACACACAGACACACACACAGACACACACACAGACACACACACGGACATGTTTCCAAAAATGCTTTTTTTGGATTCAGGAGGTCTCAAAACATGTATTTCCGGTGAAATCTCGGTATCGAATTTTTGGGTGGAATGCAATACTTCCCCTACTTACTATACGTAGTAGAGAAAGTAAAAATTAGCGACTGTCACTTTAAAAAAGTTTAAGTATTTGAACATTCAAATCAATAACGAAAAATATCACGCAAATAAATAAAGAAAGAAAGAAAATATTTTACTTGACATAAACCGTGTACTTTTACATTAAAAGTTTTTTGTCTTATGTTTACCAAATTATTTTACAAAAGTCATTCAGAATGACGAGGACTTCACAAGCTATGCATAGAAAATTTAAGATACACTTTATTTGTCATATAATGTGAACATAATATAATTATCTGTTCACAATACAAATAGGCATACTTCAATTCATCGCAAGTGGAGTTAACCTATACCATATATTGGAAGCTTGGTACTTTCTATGATCTAAAACTTTACTCATAAAGATTAAATGGTGGGAATTATGAATTCGGAAGACACTATAATGGAAGAGCCAGGCGAAATTACAGAAGTAGTAGAAAGAATAACAGTAGAACTATTGCAGGCCTCTGTGATAGAAAACGTTTGCGGGGTGTTATATCTTCCGGAAGAGCAGGGGGACAGTACCACGTGGCACCTCAAGATGTCATAAATACATCTACTATCTACATTAAAAACATCGTGCAACCTTAGTATCCCAACGTGTTTCACTTGGAGGAGTGTGTTAAGGTTTTCTAGCTATTTATAAAGTTATTTACAAAACCCAGTAAGAAAGGAAGAGCTCTACATAGTCAAGGCCCGAGAAATAGTTGCTAACGTTGTTAAAATGGTGTGACGAGGAAAGCAAACAAAAGAACTGGCTATTCAGCATTGCTAGCACAAGAGCGTACGTTTTCTAAGAGGCCTTAAGTCTTGTTGATATGTTGAAAGTAGAGCGGTAATCTTTCTCAGATAGCGCTAGAATTGTTGATGTCAACACATTCCTTACAGATACATTCTCCTGATAGGAACACAGTACTTTGCCCAAAAATCCAGAAAGCAACATGATATAGCATTTAGTCGCTTCATTGCTTGGTGTAACGCAAAACATGGTGAAGGTAATTTCACAGAAAATAAGTGATAACGAATCAAGAAAACATCTGACATCCCGCTGCACACGAGAGTTGATCTCGTTCTAAGCGTATTCTCTTAGTTTCAGGAATCAATATATTATTATTTTATTGATATTCCACAAACTCGAGCACTGTCTAAAATAGTATATGCCACAGTTTTATTTTAATGGTAGGATTGCGGAAACTCAGCCTGAGGCCCTCGTTTCGCAAGCATTCCTACTCGCAAAACAAAACCCTACTTTTTACTTTCTCTACTACGTATAGTAAGTAGGGGAAGTATTGTATTCCACCCAAAATTAGATACCGAGATTTCACCGGAAATATATATTTTGAGATCCCCTGAATCCAAAAAAAGCATTTTTGGAAACATGTCCGTGTGTGTCTATGTGTCTGTCTGTGAACAGTATAACTCAGAAACGAACAGTCGGATAAACACCAAACTTGGTATTTTGGTTCAGTATCTTACACAGATGCAACACGAAGGTTTTCAAGAAAATCCCCCCACCCCAGACTACCCTTTACATGGAACATTTTTCGAAAATTTTAATTTTCTCAAAAATGGCTCTAACGATTTTGATTAAAATATCATATGTTTAAGATATTTTCATGACAAATAAAATGTATATCTTGAATTTTCTGGGAATGTCTCCAAAAGTATTCTTCATTGTGAACGACTTTTGCATAACTGGTAAACCATAAGAGATAGACAAAATTTTACTATACAAAAGATGTAGATCGCGTTAAAATACACAATTTATGTTATATACATTTTTTATTGAGTGAACCATTTTCGAGATATTGCTTGTTATTCTCTTAAATTTTGCAATACTTATTTTCTAAAATGAGAATTCGTTATTTATTTTTTTGTCTTGGATATGCAAAGAGTATTAATCTATGGCAAAGAGAATGGTGCTGCACCTAGCAACCAGCTATTAAGAGATATGTATGTGCTTAAAGGCTACTGTATTTCTATATGTCCTTGTAAATATATATTCCCCTTACATCTACAAGAAAATTAGCAATAAGATAGAGTCTACAAATGTTTATTTCGATTAGCATGAAGTAGATGGAGAATAAGCGTTTGTAAAAATAGTTTTTACAAGAGTAGAGAAAGTCATGTGAGTGTAACACATCAGATTTTTTACACTTGTATTATAATCTACTATAAACATACCGTATATTAAGCAAAATCTTTAGAGCCGTTTTTGAAAAAGTCGAAAATAACAAAACATTTTCCATTTAAAGTGTGGTTTAGGCTGGGGGATTTTTTGTTGTCATCCTTGGAAGATTCTGAGCGCACTTGCCAAGTTTTATATAGCGGACGCAGCCTAACTCAGGTTAAGATGGCATGTCAGACTTGTCACTGGATATATAACCAGAGAAATCACCAGACAGCCTATTTACAAAATAGTTCTTCTGCTAGTATTATGTGTCATTGTCATATCATACACTGGTGTGCAAAATCTAAGGACAAGATGGGTAAAGTAACATAAAGTAACAAGATGGTGGAAGTATATGAAGGTGCGGGAGCATGTTGCCAGAAAGCTGGACGTCACATGGCGTGAGTGTAGCGAGCCTATAGTGCCAAATGTCACTGGTCACGCAACACGGGGCAATTGACGAAACAGGACAAGACGGTGTGTGGCAATTAGCGAGCTGTTACGGTGCACTGTTCTTCATTGCAGCATGCCCGTAGACACCATTTGGATGACTTCACACGGGGAAGAATCATCGGGAAACTGGAAGAAGTGACGAGTGTTGCTCAGGAGTTTGGAATTGCTCACAGCATTGTTTCATGTGCATGGGGAACCTTCCATATCACAGGCATTGCTGTCCCAAGGAGAGGTGGTGGTCGACCACCCTTAACTACAGCAGTAGATGACAGCTACATTGTGCAACAGGCAAGAAGGCGGCTGCAATTGCAACCACATTTAACAGGACAGCTAGGCACGCAATATCACGATACACAGTGGCACGGCGACTGCACAGAGGTGGTATCTTTGCCCGACGGCCAGTACGTTGTGTTCCATTGACATCCGCACATCGGTGGCACCGTTTGCGATGGTCCCAAGAGCATCAAAATTGGACCAACGAGGAATGGGGTCGCGTGCTCTTCTCGGATGAGAGCAGTTTCAGTCTAAGCAGTGATTCTCGATGTACCCTCATCTGGCGAGAGGTGGGAACACGTAATGAACACAGGAACGTCCTTGAACATGATCGTTTTGGCAGTCCGGATCTTATGTCTTGGGGAGACATGTTGCATTGGCGCACCCACCTCCAAATCTTTGAACACAGTACGCTCACTGGTCAACGTTATTGTGATACTGTACTCCTTCCCCATGTGCGTCTTTTCAGGGGTGCAGTCGGCCCTGACTTCATTTTTATGAATGACAATGCGCGACCCATCGACAGCGCAGGTGGAGGATCTCTTGGAACGAGAGGATATTCGGCGAATGAACTGGCCTGCCCGTTCGCCCGATTTAAATCCCATCGAACACTTGTGGGATGCTGTGGGGAGACGCATTGCAGCACATCCACATGTTCCAACGACCATCCAACAGTTGTCAACAACACTGGTGGAGGAATGGAACTGCTTACCAACCTTGTGGACAGCATAGGAGCACGATGCAGAGCATGCATTGCTGTCCGTGGTGATCATACACCCTTTTAAGCACCATGTATCTGTTTCTGTAAATCTAGAGAGCCATCATATGTCGTATTGACTTTAGTGTAGCTTATGATCTATGAATAAAAGTGGCAATTCTGTTCGTCTCATTGCATATTTCGTTTAGTTGCCTACAGTAGCAGTTCACTCTATGTATGATTCAAGTTTCATCAAGCTATGTTCCTTGGCAGTATCACAGATTACTTCCGTTCTTAGGTTTTGCACACCAGTGTATATACTGCTCTGTGTAACATTCTTTTCTTCGGTACAAAGGTGCACATCACCTTCCTTCTCCGCCTTAATCACTGATCACCTATAACCTGGGTGTACCTTAAGTACTGAACCGTGCTATGAATTAATTTATATAACATGCGTATGTTATTAAACGTTGTAAATTACTGTACTGTAGTAGTATGAAGAACAACTTATAGTTACGTTTTAATAGGATTTCGGCATATGCTTACCTAAACCAAACAATTACATTTCTTGGTTTTCTTTTCCTACGTAGATTTCTTCCTCTAAAAATAAAACCCACACAACAGACAACAATATTCAGTTTTATTTATGGTTGCTCTTTAACTGCTATGGTCCTCAGCGTCTCATTCCATATTGGACGTGAAAGATCGGAAATTTTTCTGAGAGGCCTCTTTATCAGGCTTGAGTTTCTTTTACGTGCCGTAAATCTACGGGGCCACCGGCTTTAATTCCCTTCCGAAGGAAGCCAATTTTAGGGATTTTTACACCCGAAAAAAACCCATCGACCTCCACCGGGTTTGAACCCGCGGCCTCATGAATTAGAGGCTAGCATGGTAACCACTGCACCACGGACGACAAACAACAGACAACGCTTACACCAAAAACTGATAATAACCTAATAAAAATAATAGTTAAATGTTCATATAATTTGCATAGTAACTATAATTAATCTAAAATAGTAATATAATTAATATAATCAGTGCCTCAATTGGTGACTAAATGGTCGACGTGTTAAGTTTGAACACCTGCGAATATAAATATAGGGCGCCAACGTAACAGATACAATATAACTAACCTTCTCAATACATGTAACAGGTGGGTATTTGCGGAGGAGTTGCCGGTTTTGTAAGGAACCTAACAACTCGAATATCACCAGATTCTAGTGACTTATTCCTAATGGTGGAAAAATGGCATAGTTGCACTTTAGTAACCTCTAGATCTAACCGACTTGTAGTTTTTGAGTTATGCTGTCCACAGACGGACACACGCAAGATGGTGCTTTTTCTTATAAGGCTTTTTTTTATCCAGGGAGCCTCAAAACGTGTATATCTGGTATAATCTCGGTATCGAACTTTAGTGAGGAATGCAATACATCCCCTACTTATTATAGGTAAGTAGTAGCAGAAAGTAGACATTCTTAAAGCCGTTTTTTGAGAAAATAAACATTAACGAACGTTTTTTCATGTGGGCGGTAGTTGGAATGGATCTCGATACGTGGTGAATTTAAATGGTAAGTTTCATCTGACCAATTATTCTTTTTTTTCTTTCCATTTATTTTACGTGGTTATATTGCGACTGATTTATTAGAAATAACTCGTGGCAGACAGTTAGCCTTCTAGATCTCATCCCTGTACCATATAATCTTATTCGTCACATGTCCAAGGAAGTCTTAGTGCTAGACAACTATACTTCTGCTTCGTTACGTGTCTTCAGAGGCCTTAGTGCTAGGCACTGTACCCCTGTTTCTGTGTCGAGCAAATGGCAGCTTCAACAAGTGACCTTAGTGCCAGGCAACTGTATCTCTGCTTCTATACTTGCCGGCAGATGTCCAGTCTACCTGCTTTCATTAGATACCTTTTTTACTTTCTCTACTATGTGTAGTAAGTAGGGGAAGTATTGCATTCCACCCAAAAATTCGATACCGAGATTTCACCGGAAATACATGTTTTGAGGCTCCTTGAATAAAAACATTTTTAGAAACAGGTCAGCGTGTGTGTGACTGTGAACAGCATAACTCAAAAACGAAAAGTTGGATTAACACCAAACTTGGTATTTTTTACTTCCAAACATGCGACATGAAGATTTTCAAGAAAATCTCTCCCACCACAGACTACCCTTTACATGGAAAATGTTTCGAAACTTTTGATCTTCTAAAATATGGCTAACGATTTTGATTAAAATGCCATGTATTAAAGATATTTAGATGACAAATAAAATGTATATCTTGAATTTTCTGGGAATGGCCTGTGAAGTCCACTTCATTTGGAAGAAATGTTGTATAATCTTTTATAACTGATAAACGCTAAGCGACAAAAGAAAACGCAATACAGAAAAAATGTAGATCTCTTTAAAACACACAATTTATTTAAAATGTCTTTTTGTGGTATAAGCCGTTTCTGAGATATCGGTTATTAAAAGGCTCGAATTGTTCATTTAAGTCGTGTCAACATTCAGTTGTTTCTCGCGATGTCATGGAAACAGTATGGAATTTTAAGGCCAGCATATAGCGTCCAGTTGTTAAACATTTGACTATCGCTGTTCTCTATAACGAAATGTGTAATGTAATGTTTCTGTAAAGGTTTATTTAGATTAAAATGTAGTAGATAGAAAAATAAGCTTTAGTAAGAATGATTTCTATCCCACTAATAAAAGATAGAGGTTAGAGGAAGTCAAGTGAATGTATCACATCCGATATTTTGTAATTTTATTAATAGGCGCTCTTTAACCTCTGTGGTTCTTAGCGCCCCATTCTATATTGGGCGTGAAAGAAGGGAAAGTTTTCTCAGAGGCCTCTTTATTGAGGTTCTTTTACGTGCCGTAAATCTACGACACCACCGGCTTTACTTCCCTTCCGAAGGAAGCTATGCTAAGGATTTTTACGCCCGAAAAAAACTCATCGCGCTCCTCCGGGTTTGAATCCGCGACCTCGGGAACTAAAGGCTTTTCACTATCCGTGGATAGATAAGAGTATTTGCTATTACTATCTATTTTAATATTTATTACTGTTTTAGACTTAAGGTGGAACTCTGGTTGTGGTATTAATAATGCAATCCGGTATTTACCTTGACGACTAAGAGAAACCCCGGTGAGATTGGTCGGTCGACGGAACCTTCCTCTAGATATAGAAGTTTTGAGTGCAGTACTATACTATAGGTAGGCGGTATGTGTCAGCATGAATACACCGACTTACCTGACTCCGCAGCGATCCCTGCTGGGAGCGTGGACGTACATATCTGAGCAGTCAGGGTGAACAATTTTCCCCACCAAGGAGCGAAGTGGAGTCGTGCCCAGCTTGAAACCTACGGGACCAGATTCATTAACTAATTTTTCTAGCCTCGACCGGAATTTTTGCTGGGCGATTTCGGGCATGGAGGACATTGAAGAAGACGAGGATGCAGTCGGGGATGGTGGTTTGGTCACCAATGCACGGCGAGATAAGCGCAGAACGGATTTCCTAACTTCCTTCATGTAGAGTGAAGTATTGCTGTCTTCTGTGAATATCTCGTCTGGAAGAGCCTTGCTTTGACGCTCGTCTGGCATCATCGGCTCCAGATCCACTATGTGACTGATGCGGTCGTAGACGCTGGCGGGCAGCAGGTCCTTCACCACAGCAGCTGATCTCGAGGGTTGCTGTGAAAAATATAGCAGTATGTCAACTCATTCGCATCTGCACATGTACAGAACCAGGAAAACTTTCTGGGCCTGTACCATATTGTTATATACCGGGGTGAGACCAAAAGGTTTGCAGTTAAATATTAAATTTTAGTTACCCTAGCATATACATTGGGAGGCATAGCTGCAGAGGTAGCAAGAGCACCAGAATCTTAAACTACGCATTCCAGAGCAGGCGTGGGATAGTTGTAACAAAATACACAGAATTTAACATTAATCACATTACCTGTGGTTTATTCAGTATAAAACACGGTGCCCCTGCATCACACACAAAAGATAAAAAGGAAGAAATTGAAGGGAGATGCTACACACATGCGAGTCGTCACGCCAGACGAACTTTAAAACCCCAGCCGAAAGAATTACCCCAACAATACCGTCGCCAACGACGCAATAATGTGTCTGGCGAGACAATACACATATATACGCCACAATATGTAAAGAACCACTCAAATTCAGCATTAAAAACCCTATTCTTTTTCAAGGACATGGACTATAAAACACCTATTTTAAAGAAAGAAATTACTGAAAAGCTAAAGGGGATTTACAAAGCGCTTGTACTTGAATACGAACACATTGCAGCTTTAAAAGAACGTGCTTGCGAAGAAGGCCTGCGCTTTTAGCCTACCTCAAAGGCATAAGTTGGGTCTTTTGGTCAAAAACGAGATTTTTACTTACATCAATGTACTTTTATGCATTCTTTCCAGTAGTGTAAACCTTCAAGTTCTCAAATCAATAGTTTTACTCTTTGCGAGTGGTAAAAGGTCGGATGCCCAAATATCACTGAGTGGTAAATAGTCGGATGTACATTTTAAACATTATAAATTTGTTCATTGCACGTTCTAATACATCGTTACACTGGCTCCGCTGTAAAAACATGGGGCGATGTAAGCAAAGCGGCAGAAATGTATTACTCCGCCTATAATTAGAAGGTGCACGCTGTCAACGTTGTCAGTAATGAAAACTGTGCTGTACTGTATTATATTTTTACTTTCTCTACTACATATAGTAGGTAGGAGAAGTATTGTATTCCAACCAAAAATTCGATACCGAGATTTCACCGGAAATACATGTTTTGAGACCCCCTGAATCCAAAAAAATCTGATGTGTTACACTCACATAACTTTCTCTACTCTTGTAAAACTATTTTTACAAACGCTTATTCTCCATATGCTTCATGTTAATGGAGATATCGAGATGTCAATCTTATTGATAATTTTCTTGTAGATGCAAGGGGAATATGGTAAGTTTTAAGCGACAGTCAAATATTTTAACGCTGGTTGCTATGTGGCGCATTCCATTCTCTTTGCATGTCCAGGACATAAAAAAATCTGATGTGTTACACTCACATGACTTTCTCTACTCTTGTACAATCTAATTTTACAAACGCCTATTCTCCATATGCTTCATGTTAAACGAGATATCGAGATGTCAATCTTATTGATAATTTTCTTGTAGATGCAAGGGGAATATGCTAGCTTTTAAGCGATAGTCAAATATTTTAACGCTGGTTGCTATGTGGCGCATTCCATTCTCTTTGCATGTCCAGGACATAAAAAAAATCTGATGTGTTACACTCACATAACTTTCTCTACTCTTGTACAACCTAATTTTACAAACGCCTATTCTCCATATGCTTCATGTTAATCGAGATATCGAGATGTCAATCTTATTGATAATTTTCTTGTAGATGCAAGGGGAATATGGTAGCTTTTAAGCGATAGTCAAATATTTTAACGCTGGTTGCTATGTGGGGCATTCCATTCTCTTTGCATGTCCAGAACATAAAAAAATGAATAACGAATTTGAGAAAAAGTATAAGTATTGGAAAACTTAAGGGAATAACAAGCAATATCTCGCAAACGGTTCACTCAACAAAAGAAATGTATATGACATAAATTGTGTATTTTAACGCGATCTACATTTTTCGTGTAGTAAAATTTTGTCTATCTCTTATGGTTTACCAGTTATGAAAAAGTCATTCATAATGAAGAATACTTTTGGAGACATTCCCAGAAAATTCGAGATATACATTTTATTTGTCATGACAATATCTTAAACATATGATATTTTAATCAAAATCGTTAGAGCCGTTTTTGAGAAAATTAAAATTTTCGAAAAATGTTCCATGTAAAGGGTAGTCTGGGGTGGGGGGATTTTCTTGAAAACCTTCGTGTCGCATCTCTGGAAGATACTGAACCTAAATACCAAGTTTGGTGCTTATCCGATTGTTCGTTTTTGAGTTATGCTGTTCACAGACACACACACAGACACACACACAGACACACACACGGACATGTTTCTAAAAATGTTTTTTTTTGGATTCAGGAGGTCTCAAAACGTGTATTTCCGGTGAAATCTCGGTATCGAATTTTTGGGTGGAATGCAATACTTCCCCTACTTACTATACGTAGTAGAGAAAGTAAAAATGAATAACGAATTTGAGAAAAAGTATAAGTATTGGAAAATTTAAGGAAATAACAAGCAATATCTCGAAAACGGTTCACTCAACAAAAGAAATGTATATGACATAAGTTGTGTATTTTAACGCGATCTACATTTTTTGTGTAGTAAAATTTTGTCTATCTCTTATGGTTTACCAGTTATACAAAAGTCGTTCACAATGAAGAATACTTTTGGAGACATTCCCAGAAAATTGGAGATATACATTGCATTTCTCATGACATTATCTTAAACATATGATATTTTCATCAAAATCGTTAGAGCCATTTTTGAGAAAATTAAAATTTTCGAAAAATCTTCCATGTAAAGGGTAGTCTGGGGTGGGGGGATTTTCTTGAAAACCTTCGTGTCGCATCTCTGGAAGATACTGAACCTAAATACCAAGTTTGGTGTTTATCCGACTGTTAGTTTTTGAGTTATGCTGTTCACAGACACACACACAGACACACACAGACACACACACACACACACAGACACACACACGGACATGTTTCCAAAAATGCTTTTTTTGGATTCAGGAGGTCTCAAAACATGTATTTCCGATGAAATCTCGGTATCGAATTTTTGGGTGGAATGCAATACTTCCCCTACTTACTATACGTAGTAGAGAAAGTAAAAATCATTTTTGGAAAACATGTCCGTGTGTGTGTCTGTGTGTCTGTGAACAGCATAACTCTGAAACGAACAGTCGGATAAACACCAAACTTGGTATTTAGGTTCAGTATCTTCCAGAGATGCGACACAAAGGTTTTCAAGAAAATCCCGCCACCCCAGATTACCCTTTACATGGAAGATTTTTCGAAAATTTTAATTTTCTCAAAAATGGCTCTAACGATTTTGATTAAAATATCATATGTTTAAAATATTTTCATGAAAAATAAAATGTATATCTTGAATTTTCTGAGAATGTCTCCAAAAGTATTCTTCATTGTGAACGACTTTTGCATAACTGGTAAACCATAAGAGATAGATAAAATTTTACTACACAAAAATGTAGATGGCGTTAAAATACACAACTTATGTCATACACATTTTTGTTGTTGAGTGAACCATTTTCGAGATATTGCTTGTTATTCCCTTAAATTTTTCAATACTTATTTTCTCAAATGGGAATTCGTTATTCATTTTTTTTGTCTTGGATATGCAAAGAGTATTAATCTGTGGCAAAGGGAATAGTGCTGCACCTAGCAACCAGCTATTAAGAGATATGTATGTGCTTAAAGGCTACTGTATTTCTATATTGCCCTTGTAAATATGTATTCCCCTCACAGCTACAGAAAATTAGCAATAAGATAGAGTCTGCAAATGTTTATCTCGATTAACATGAAGTAGATGGAGAATAAGCGTTTGTAAAAATAGTTTGTACATGAGTAGAGAAAGTCATGTGAGTGTAACATCAGATTTTTCTGATGTTTGCGTAACGCTTTCATAGCTATATGCCAGGGTATTAATTTTTCACGTCACAACGTGATAAAAATGCTTAACATGACTGTAACGAGATCAAAAGAAAATCTGCTCAATTTCTTCGATTTCCTCATACAACTGCGCATCATTTAGGGAAAAAAAGACACGATGTTGTTTCCGTGGACAAATGTGGGTAAATACGGCGTATACACGCTTTGACCTAGATGTGGCGGATGTTCGTGAACCCGGGCAAAAACCATGCTGTCCTGTTTACCAGGAGACGAATCCCCTCAGCAGGCCTGCCAACATTCACCTATCGCAGCATAAGGATAGAGTAGGGAACGTCTGTTCGCTACTTAGGCGTCACTCTCGATAAGGGTCTAACATTTCGTGAACACGTGCGGGGAACAATGATCAGAACTAAGGGGGCAGTAGCCGCCTAATACCTGGTACTGGCTTCCACTTGGCGGTTTCACTTAAAGTTATAAAGCTCTTATTCTACCTCTGATGCTCAATGCCAGCGAGGTGTGGGACATGGCAGCAGATTCTGGCTTCCTGGCGGATACAGAACACGGGACTTTGGTCCATCTATTCTGTCTGCAGTCACTTTCCAGTGAGCCTATTGCACGAAGCCTCGGCACTCCCATATGTGGAGGATGTGATTAGGCGTCGGGCTCAACATTTCTATGCTCCCATCATGAGAACGACCTTGTCAGATCCCTGGGGACTACTCACCTCAAGAACTGAGTTCCCTGCATGGCTTGTGGGCACCCCGGTAACGAAGGCATTAAACCTGCCAAAGCACAATGCTGTCACTAAGCACTTCCCTTCCCCCGTGGGAGTGGTCATTCAAAATTCAAACCGTAATCCATTTAAGGAATAGCAGACACCAACGGAACAGAAAATGGCGGTGCTCCTGAAATAGCAGCCGCTCAGGAGCCTATGAAAACATAGCTCCTATCACCCCAATAACCTCAAAGCCAAACCTATCAGCTTACAACAGTCCTATCATCCCTGTGGTAAAGCCCTTCCAAGGGTAGGTACACAGCAACATTACTTGGCTCACCAAGAGCCTACCAGACTGGAGTTGAGTTGACCTAGATTTAAATGCTGTTTGAAAAGTTGTACTGGTGTGCAAGCTTCCAAATAAAATATTTTACGTACCTAATCAGAGTCTGTGGTAGGTGGCTTGTTACTTTCTCTACTACGTATAGTAAGTAGGGGAAGTATTGTATTCCACCCAAAAATTCGATACCGAGATTTCACCGGAAATACATGTTTTGAGACCCCCTGAATCCAAAAAAAGCATTTTTGGAAACATGTCCGTGTGTGTGCCTGTGAACAGCATAACTCACAAACGAACAGTCGGATAAACACCAAACTTGGTATTTAGGTTCAGTATCTTCCAGAGATGCGACACAAGGTTTTCAAGAAAATCCCCCCACCCCAGATTACCCTTTACATGGAACTTTTTTCGAAAATTTTAATTTTCTCAAAAATGGCTCCAACGATTTTCATTAAAATCATAAGTTAAGATATTTTCATGACAAATGAAATGTATATCTCGAATTTTCTGGGAATGTCTCCAAAAGTATTGTTTATTGTAAACGACTTTTGCATAACTGGTAAACCATAAGAGATAGACAAAATTTTACTACACAGAAAATGTAGATCGCGTTAAAATACACAATTTATGTCATATACATTTTTTTGTTGAGTGAACCATTTTAGAGATATTGCTTGTTAGTCTCTTATGTTTTTCAATACTTATTTTCTCAAATGGGAATTCGTTATTCATTTTTTTTGTCTTGGATATACAAAGAGTATTAATCTGTGGCAAAGAGAATGGTGCTGCACCTAGCAACCAGCTATTAAGAGATGTGTATGTGCTTAAAGGCTACTGTAATTCCAAATTGCCCTTGTAAATATATATTCCCCTTACATCTACAAGAAAATTAGCAATAAGATAGACTCTGCAAATGTTTATCTCGATTAACATGAAGTAGATGGAGAATAAGCGTGTGTATAAATAGTTTGTATAGGAGTAGAGAAAGTCATGTGAGTGTAACACATCAGATTTTTACTTTCTCTACTACGTATAGTAAGTAGGGGAAATATTGCATTCCACCCAAAAATTCGATACCGAGATTTCGCCGGAAATACATGTTTTGAGACCTCCTGAATCCAAAAAAAGCATTTTTGGAAACATGTCCGTGTGTGTCTGTGTGTGTGTGTGTATGTGTGTGTGTGTGTCTGTGAACAGCATAACTCAAAAACGAACAGTCGGATAAACACCAAACTTGGTATTTAGGTTCAGTATCTTCCAGAGATGCGACAAGAAGGTTTTCAAGAAAGTCCCCCCACCCCAGACTACCCTTTACATGGAAGATTTTTCGAAAATTTTAATTTTCTCAAAAATGGCTCTAACGATTTTGATTAAAATAACATATATTTAAGATAATGTCATGAGAAATGAAATTTATATCTCGAATTTTCTGGGAATGTCTCCAAAAGTATTCTTCATTGTGAACGACTTTTGCATAACTGGTAAACCATAAGAGATAGACAAAATTTTACTACACAAAAAATGTAGATTGCGTTAAAATACACAACTTATGTCATATACATTTCTTTTGTTGAGTGAACCGTTTTCGAGATATTGCTTGTTATTTCCTTAAATTTTCCAATACTTATACTTTTTCTCAAATTCGTTATTCATTTTTTTATGTGCTGGACATGCAAAGAGAATGGAATGCGCTACATAGCAACCAGCGATAAAATATTTGACTATCGCTTAAAAGCTACCATATTCCCCTTGCATCTACAAGAAAATTACCAATAAGACTGACATCTCGATATCTCGATTAACATGATGCATATGGAGAATAAGCGTTTGTAAAAATAGATTGTACAAGAGTAGAGAAAGTCATATGAGTGTAACACATCAGATTTTTTTTCTTTCAAAGAAGCTATTCACCCTACGACGAATAGCACTTCTAACAAATTCATCGCATTCACCTTGCTTTTTTTTTCGTTTGGGGTTTTTCCCAGGTATTATGAGCGTCACTATTTCACTGCCTGAAGCATTCGTGCTTGGCATTGAAACACCGGTTAACTCTGCTGACAAATTAACTACGTTCTCAGTTCCTAACGTCTGATAACTTTCGCAAAACTTGCAAAACCCATTCAATATAATTTATAACCACTTTTTAACGGTTTCCCTTTGGGATGTTTCACATATTGCACGAATCGGCCATGTTGTACAAATTGAATGGCGCACTTACTGCGCAAGCGTGTGCATTCAATTACTCTTACATGCATGAAACAAAATGCAATTCTATATAATATTTGACTTTTGCATTTTTAACAGAGCGGTGTCTATATTTTCGCAGTAAATATAAGCAAAATGTGAAATATGATTGAGAACTATATTTTCCTTCCGCAAGGGTTACAAGACTGAACCAGCCAATGGCGTCGCATTCATACACATGCTTTTGTTTACATCGCCACAAGCTTACAGCCGAGCCAGTATACAAGAGTAGTATTAGTCCCGGATGAGCCAATTGTTTTAACGATAATCCTGCCGCTAGGGGCGCTGGTGTCGCTAGTGTCGGTGCGTGCGACGGCGGCGGCGGTAAGTTTGAAAAGCGCCCTGAGCGGTAGGATTATCGTTATTGCAATTGGTTCATCCGGGACGAGTTGAAAGAATTGAGGATTAGGGTAAGGTGAAGGAAGAAGAGGAAGTGACGTGGAGTGTTTTGATTGGTTCGTTAATTTGGGTGGAAGATGAAGGAAGGAAGATGGAAGAGTATGGAGGTCGCGTGATGGAGAGGAGCTGGGTGGCAAGGTGTTGTCTGTGCGGAGGTCGGGACTGAAAGAGGGAAAATATGGGGGAGCGAGGGATAAAAAGTGTAACAGAAAGTGACGTGTGAAGTTGTGATTGGTGGGAATAAGAAGTGATGTTATTGGTGGAAAGGAGCAAATGAAAGTTGTTGATTGGTAAGAATAAGAGAGATTATGATTGGTGGAAAGAAAAAGGAGTGGGGTATGTTGGAGGTGATCGAGTTGAAAGAATTGAGGATTAGGGTAAGGTGAAGGAAGAAGAGGAAGTGACGTGGAGTGTTTTGATTGGTTCGTTAATTTGGGTGGAAGATGAAGGAAGGAAGATGGAAGAGTATGGAGGTCGCGTGATGGAGAGGAGCTGGGTGGCGAGGTGTTGTCTGTGCGGAGGTCGGGACTGAAAGAGGAAAAATATGGGGGAGCGAGGGATAAAAAGTGTAACAGAAAGTGACGTGTGAAGTTGTGATTGGTGGGAATAAGAAGTGATGTTATTGGTGGAAAGGAGCAAATGAAAGTTGTTGATTGGTAAGAATAAGAGAGATTATGATTGGTGGAAAGAAAAAGGAGTGGGGTATGTTGGAGGTGATGGGAAAGGTAAGTTTTGCTAGCAACAAGATTTGCAAAAGCCTGTCGTGAACTGATCAGCAATTTTTTTTGAACGTTGGATGGTAGTTTTCTTGAGTGGATAGAGAGATGGGGCGATATGAGATGCGCTGGCGAAAATGGGAACTAAACAAGGTGGTTGAGACAAGAGGTTTAAGGACGAGGAAATTTGGAGGTTAGTGGTGAACATGGCGGTCGGAAGAGGTGGGGGTAAGGAGATGCGGTGGTGAGAATGGGAACTAAAAGAAGATGGCGGTAGCAAGAGCTTAGAAGAGTAGATTTTGAGGTTAAAATAGTGGGAACTAAAAATGGCGGAGGGTCTGCGACAAGGAGATGCGGTGGGAACTAAACAAGATGGCGGTCGCAAGAGGAGGGTAAGGAGATTTGAGGTTACAGTACCAAAACACGAAAGGATATATTCCTACGCCAAGCAGGTCCGAAAAATAATTATGCGTGTGGTACTTACCTGTTACCGGTGTGGATGCGTCACCAAAAGCGCGGCACGCGAGGCGGAAAAATAAAAGCAAACTGTTTTTGAAAATGCTTAACCAGCTTTAAGATCAACCAACATCACTACGCACTGATATACCTAGGTTTTTAAAGCGGTACAGACACCCTTTGCAGAGGCGTAATTTAACTATACCAAAAACCTGGTACTGGACCATCGTGATGGTCGCTAGCGTACGTAGGAGCAGGGTTCTCATAGCCGGTCGAAAGCGGTCAAAAACGTGTACGACGTAGGTGTTCACAGTAGCTGCTGTCGAGTCAAGCGTCGAGGTGTGAATAAACAAGATCTGTTCTCGCCGGCAATTTGGTTCGGAGATGTGAGCAGCGGCGAGGTGTTGTCTGTGCGGAGGTCGGGACTGAAAGAGGGAAAAGATGGGGAGCGAGGGATAAAAAGTGTAACAGAAAGTGACGTGTGAAGTTGTGATTGGTGGGAATAAGAAGTGATTTTATTGGTGGAAAGGAGCAAATGAAAGTTGTTGATTGGTAAGAATAAGAGAGGTTATGATTGGTGGAAAGAAAAAGCAGTGGGGTATGTTGGAGGTGATGGGAAAGGTAAGTTTTGCTAGCAACAAGATTTGCAAAAGCCTGTCGTGAACTGATCAGCAATTTTTTGAACGTTGGATGGTAGTTTTCTTGAGTGGATAGAGAGATGGGGCGATATGAGATGCGGTGGCGAAAATGGGAACTAAACAAGGTGGTTGAGACAAGAGGTTTAAGGACGAGGAAATTTGGAGGTTAGTGGTGAACATGGCGGTCGCAAGAGGTGGGGGTAAGGAGACGCGGTGGTGAGAATGGGAACTAAAAGAAGATGGCGGTAGCAAGAGGTTAGAAGAGTAGATTTTGAGGTTAAAATAGTGGGAACTAAAAATGGCGGAGGGTCTGCGACAAGGAGATGCGGTGAGAACTAAACAAGATGGCGGTCGCAAGAGGAGGGTAAGGAGATTTGAGGTTACAGTACCAAAACACGAAAGGATATATTCCTACGCCAAGCAGGTCCGAAAAATAATTATGCGTGTGGTACTTACCTGTTACCGGTGTGGATGCGTCACCAAAAGCGCGGCACGCGAGGCGGAAAAATAAAAGCAAACTGTTTTTGAAAATGCTTAACCAGCTTTAAGATCAACCAACATCACTACGCACTGATATACCTAGGTTTTTAAAGCGGTACAGACACCCTTTGCAGAGGCGTAATTTAACTATACCAAAACCTGGTACTGGACCATCGTGATGGTCGCTAGCGTACGTAGGAGCAGGGTTCTCATAGCCGGTCGAAAGCGGTCAAAAACGTGTACGACGTAGGTGTTCACAGTAGCTGCTGTCGAGTCAACCGTCGAGGTGTGAATAAACGAGATCTGTTCTCGCCGGCAATTTGGTTCGGAGATGTGAGCAGCGGCGAGGTGTTGTCTGTGCGGAGGTCGGGACTGAAAGAGGGAAAAGATGGGGAGCGAGGGATAAAAAGTGTAACAGAAAGTGACATGTGAAGTTGTGATTGGTGGGAATAAGAAGTGATTTTATTGGTGGAAAGGAGCAAATGAAAGTTGTTGATTGGTAAGAATAAGAGAGATTGTGATTGGTGGAAACAAAAAGGTGTGGGAGTGGGGTATGTTGGATGTGATGGGAAAGGTAAGTTTTGCTACCAACAAGATTTGCAAAAGCCTCTCCAGAACTCATCAGCAATTTCAGCAGACGATGTGCGTGGCGATAGGCCCGCTGCGATGAAAGAGCTGCAAACTGCGCGATAACTTGAAAAATATTGCCCGCCGTGACGCATTGCGAGCGCGCGCGTTTACCGTAAACCGTTACAGTTGCCATACTTATATTATACGTCTTTTTCTTTTTTTCTTTTCTTTTTTTTTACGTTTGTTTTTAAAAAAAAATAACTAGTTTTTCGGGGGTTTTCTCTGGTTGGTAGACGAATGCAAGCTCTTTCTGCTTTTTCACAGGTTTTCCCTGGTTGGTAGGCGTTTGCTGTAGTGGTTGACGAAGCCCTTTCTAATTTTCGAGGTTTTTTCAGGTTTTTCGTGGTTGTCCCTGTCCGGTAGGCAAATGATGAAGTTTTTGCTTGTCAGCGCACGGATACTAGGCACATACTCGCACACACACACACACGTTGCAGTTGTCATACTTATATTATTCGTCTTTTCCTTTTTTTGTTTTTGTTTTTTCGTTTTTTTAAAAAATAACTAGTTTTTGGAGGTTTTCTGCGGTTGGTAAACGAATGCAAGCTCTTTCTGCTCTTTCATAGGTTTTCCCTGGTTGGTAGGCGTTTTCTGTACTGGTTGACGAAGGCGTTTCTAATTTTCGAGGTTTTCTCAGGTTTTTTAGCGGTTGTCCCTGCCCGGTAGGCAAATGATGAAGTTTTACATTGTCGGCGCACGGATACTAGGCACATACTCGCGCGCACACACACACCCGTTGCAGCTGCCATACTTATATTATTCGTCTTTTCTTTTTTTAAAAAAAATAACTAGTTTTTTGGAGGTTTTCTGCGGTTGGTAAACGAATGCAAGTCCTTTCTGCTTTTTCATAGGTTTTCCCTGGTTGGTAGGCGTTTTCTGTAGTGGTTGACGAAGCCGTTTCTAATTTTCGAGGTTTTCTCAGGTTTTTTTTTTAGTGGTTGTCCCTGTCCGGTAGGCAGATGATAAAGTTTTTCTATAATGTCGTCGTTTTGGCTTGTGGCGCACGGATCCTAGGCACATACTCGCACACACACACACCCGTTGCAGCTGCCATACTTATATTATTCGTCTTTTCTTTTTTTAAAAAAATAACTAGTTTTTTTTGGAGGTTTTCTGCGGTTGGGAAACGAATGCAAGTCCTTTCTGCTTTTTCATAGGTTTTCCCTGGTTGGTAGGCGTTTTCTGTAGTGGTTGACGAAGCCGTTTCTAATTTTCGAGGTTTTCTCAGGGTTTTTTTAGTGGTTGTCCCTGTCCGGTAGGCAGATGATAAAGTTTTTCTATAATGTCGTCGTTTTGGCTTGTGGCGCACGGATACTAGGCACATACTCGCACACACACACACAAACACACACACACAGACACACACACGGACATGTTTCCAAAAATGCTTTTTTTTAGGATTCAGGAGGTCTCAAAACGTGTATTTCCAGTGAAATCTCGGTATCGAATTTTTGGGTGGAATGCAATACTTCCCTTACTTACTATACGTAGTAGAGAAAGTAAAAAGTATAAGTATTGGAAAATTTAAGGAAATAGCAAGCAATATCTCGAAAACGGTTCACTCGACAAAAGAAATGTATATGACATAAGTTGTGTATTTTAACGCGATCTACATTTTTTGTGTAGTAAAATTTTGTCTATATCATGACATTATCTTAAACATATGATATTTTCATCAAAATCGTCATAGCCATTTTTGAGAAAATTAAAAAAGTGTACTATCTTGTTTTCATGGGTTTTCCGGGTCGGTAAGCGTTAGAATACTCTTAGAGCTTTTTTCAGGTTTTTCGCGGTTATCCCTGTCCGGTAGGCAGATGATAAAGTTTTTCTATAATGTCGTCGTTTTGGCTTGTGGCGCACGGATACTAGGCACATACTCGCACACACACACACACAAACACACACACACACACAGACACACACACGGACATGTTTCCAAAAATGCTTTTTTTAGGATTCAGGAGGTCTCAAAACGTGTATTTCCAGTGAAATCTCGGTATCGAATTTTTGGGTGGAATGCATTACTTCCCCTACTTACTATACGTAGTAGAGAAAGTAAAAAGTATAAGTATTGGAAAATTTAAGGAAATAGCAAGCAATATCTCGAAAACGGTTCACTCGACAAAAGAAATGTATATGACATAAGTTGTGTATTTTAACGCGATCTACATTTTTTGTGTAGTAAAATTTTGTCTATATCATGACATTATCTTAAACATATGATATTTTCATCAAAATCGTCATAGCCATTTTTGAGAAAATTAAAAAAGTGTACTATCTTGTTTTCATGGGTTTTCCGGGTCGGTAAGCGTTAGAATACTCTTAGAGCTTTTTTCAGGTTTTTTCGCGGTTATCCCTGTCCGGTAGGCAGATGATAAAGTTTTTCTATAATGTCGTCGTTTTGGCTTGTGGCGCACGGATACTAGGCACATACTCGCACACGCACACACACACAAACACACACACACACACTAAAATAGTAGCGTATAAAAATATTTAACAAACCGTAGATTTTCAAGAAAATTCCCACACCGCAAACTACCCGTTTAGCGGGAGAAAGTTGGTTATTTTTATTGTTTTAAAAATGGCTCTAACCCCTTTTGATTACGGTACGGTATGTTTAAGATATCTGCATGACAAATAAAATGTATAACTTCAATTTTCTGGGAATTGCTGTGAAGTAGTCTCATTGTGAATGTCTTTTGTACAACTGTTAAACCGTAGGAAACGACGCCTTACTGTACAAGTACGTTAAAGCACACAATTTATGTGTATTATTATTATTATTATTATTATTATTATTACTTTGTGGCGTTGTCTATTTACAAAGTTTCCATGTTGATTTTAATGTTTAAAAGCTTTAGACCTTTCTCACTAAAACTCGTCATTCTTTTAACTTTTCTTTTTTCATTTTCATACAAAGAGAACGGAATTTCACAAGTGAAACAGCACTGTAATAACGATACCAACAAACTAATTATTATTCACCCACTGAAACACATAAAAACAATAAGTAATAATCACAGACCCAGTTTGTGGGTATTTAAATGAAAGATATGCACAATACAATGCATCCAAATATTCAATATTGAGATTTCACTGGAAAACTAAATACTTGTTTTGAGGTCACCTGAATAAAAACATTTTTAGAAAATTCTGTGTGTATGTGTCAGAGCAGCATAACTCAAAAATGAAAAGTCGGATAAATACTAAACTTGGTATTTAGGTTGAGTACCTTCCAAAGATACGACACAGAGATTTTCAAGAAAACCCCTCCACCCCAAACTACCCTTTACATGAACTATTTTCCGAAATGTTTTATTTTCTAAAATTGTCTCTGACGATTTTAATTACAACACCATATATTAAAGACATTTATATGAAAAATAAAATGTATATCTTGAATTTTGTGGAAATAGCCTGTGAAGTCTTCTTGATTCGGAAGAAATTTTCTATGATCTTGTATAACTGCTAAGGTTTCAGAAAAACATAGAATACAAAAAATTTAGATCTCTTTAAAAACACACACAATTTATTTGAAATAACTTTTTTGTGACGTCAGCCATTTCCGAGATATCTGTTATAAATGGTTCGAATTGTACACTGCATAGCCATTCTACTTCACTTCTTTCAAACTGCTTAAAAATCATATAAATGAATGTATCACCTCATAATAAGCCTCTGCGCCTCACGCTCATGTTGAAGGCTTTGGACGTCTCCTTTTCGTCTGTTATGGATATGCCTAAATATCCGGGTTCGTTTTCTAACAGGTTCTCTTTCGCAAAGTTTAGAATATCGTTAAACAAATGCGATACCCATTGCTCCGGGTTAACATCTCTGGGGACCGGGTTTAACGTAATTTGAGACTCTGTAAAGCCGGAAAAAAGCTTTGGCAGCCTCCTCTGCTTGTGTCCTATAATTTCGAACGTAGGCTGCAAGGTGTCATCGCGACTTCCTCCGGGTTGTTGGTCCATCTTATCGTCCGAATGCACCGATCGCTCTTTCCCTGCAAAGTGCTGCGGCTATTTGGTTTTTATTTTAAAATTATTTTTCGTCAAATAGAACGATTTTGTAGAAAAACACACTATCGCTTTCGTTTCTAACTACGGGCTTTTGCTGTTGGCACCGGGTTTTTATAAGCTCGCTTATCGCAACCGTTGTTTCATCATTTGTGTCGAGTTAAATGCCTCGTTTCGCTAAAAAATTGTCTAGTTTTAATAACTAGAGTCATCCTGACACGAGCCGCCACTGCACAATTCCCACCGCCGACATAAAGGTTGTATTTATTGTATTGCTGACGAATTTCCGCTTCTCACACCTTTCACTGTCATCAGCACATGGTTCTTTTGCGTGTAGCGCTGTATGCGAACGAGCTGATCTCAGTTATTCCTGATGTTATTAGTGCAATATTAAAACTATGAGTATCGTGTGTAGTGTTTTATGTTGTGCCAGTGCATACGTGTTATGTAAGATGTATGAATTAAATACAATCAGCAGATACTTCCTTTCTAAGGAGTAACACCAACTGTTGAATATAAATTCTCAAAGTGCTACGTTCGTACGACCTCTACCCTCTATTTCTTATAGGTGAGTACGAAAGTTTATTTTCATATCCACTTAATTTTAATCCGGATAAACTTTTCGGGAAATGGTTGCATTGCACAACCGTTAGACATCCAAAGGGACGCTATACACTGGTCTTAAAATTCTAAATTCTTTCCATCAACATGGCGAGCAAGAACTGAAAAGTGACATGCCTTTTAAAAAAGAATGGCTAAGCACTGTACAATTCGAACCATTTATAACAGATATCTCGGAAATGGCTGACGTCACAAAAAAGTTATTTCAAATAAATTGTGTGTGTTTCCTCAAACCTTAGCAGTTATACAAGATCATAGAAAATTTCTTCCGAATCAAGAGGACTTCACAGGCTATTTCCACAAAATTCAAGATATACATTTTATTTTCATATAAATGTCTTTAATATATGGTGTTGTAATTAAAATCGTCAGAGACAGTTTTAGAAAATAAATCATTTCGGAAAATAGTTCATGTAAAGGGTAGAAGCAGTTTGAAAGAAGTGAAGTAAACGCGATTTTACACTCACTAGGGGCTAGAAAATCGAATTTCTTGACTTTTTGAATACTCAGCATTTTTCGTATATAGAGGCTTATTATGAGGTGATACATTCATTTATATGATTTTTAAGCAGTTTGAAAGAAGTGAAGTAGAATGGCTAAGCATTGTACAATTCGAACCATTTATAACAGATATCTCGGAAATGGCTGACGTCACAAAAAAGTTATTTCAAATAAATTGTGTGTGTTTTTAAAGAGATCTAAATTTTTTGTATTCTATGTTTTTCTGAAACCTTAGCAGTTATACAAGATCATAGAAAATTTCTTCCGAATCAAGAAGACTTCACAGGCTATTTCCACAAAATTCAAGATATACATTTTATTTTTCATATAAATGTCTTTAATATATGGTGTTGTAATTAAAATCGTCAGAGACAATTTTAGAAAATAAAACATTTCGGAAAATAGTTCATGTAAAGGGTAGTTTGGGGTGGAGGGGTTTTCTTGAAAATCTCTGTGTCGTATCTTTGGAAGGTACTCAACCTAAATACCAAGTTTAGTATTTATCCGACTTTTCATTTTTGAGTTATGCTGCTCTGACACATACACACAGAATTTTCTAAAAATGTTTTTATTCAGGTGACCTCAAAACAAGTATTTAGTTTTCCAGTGAAATCTCAATATTGAATATTTGGATGCATTGTATTGTGCATATGTTTCATTTAAATACCCACAAACTGGGTCTGTGATTATTACTTATTGTTTTTATGTGTTTCAGTGGGTGAATAATAATTAGTTTGTTGGTATCGTTATTACAGTGCTGTTTCACTTGTGAAATTCCGTTCTCTTTGTATGAAAATGAAAAAAGAAAAGTTAAAAGAATGACGAGTTTTAGTGAGAAAGGTCTAAAGCTTTTAAACATTAAAATCAACATGGAAACTTTGTAAATAGACAACGCCACAAAGTAATAATAATAATAATAATAATAATAATAATAATAATAATAATAATACACATAAATTGTGTGCTTTAACGTACTTGTACAGTAAGGCGTCGTTTCCTACGGTTTAACAGTTGTACAAAAGACATTCACAATGAGACTACTTCACAGCAATTCCCAGAAAATTGAAGTTATACATTTTATTTGTCATGCAGATATCTTAAACATACCGTACCGTAATCAAAAGGGGTTAGAGCCATTTTTAAAACAATAAAAATAACCAACTTTCTCCCGCTAAACGGGTAGTTTGCGGTGTGGGAATTTTCTTGAAAATCTACGGTTTGTTAAATTTTTTTATACGCTACTATTTTAGTGTGTGTGTGTGTGTGTGTTTGTGTGTGTGTGTGTGCGAGTATGTGCCTAGTATCCGTGCGCCACAAGCCAAAACGACGACATTATAGAAAAACTTTATCATCTGCCTACCGGACAGGGATAACCGTGAAAAAACCTGAAAAAAGCTCTAAGAGTATTCTAACGCTTACCGACCCGGAAAACCCATGAAAACAAGATAGTACACTTTTTTAATTTTCTCAAAAATGGCTATGACGATTTTGATGAAAATATCATATGTTTAAGATAATGTCATGATATAGACAAAATTTTACTACACAAAAAATGTAGATCGCGTTAAAATACACAACTTATGTCATATACATTTCTTTTGTCGAGTGAACCGTTTTCGAGATATTGCTTGCTATTTCCTTAAATTTTCCAATACTTATACTTTTTACTTTCTCTACTACGTATAGTAAGTAGGGGAAGTATTGCATTCCACCCAAAAATTCGATACCGAGATTTCACTGGAAATACACGTTTTGAGACCTCCTGAATCCTAAAAAAAAGCATTTTTGGAAACATGTCCGTGTGTGTGTCTGTGTGTGTGTGTGTGTGTGTTTGTGTGTGTGTGTGTGCGAGTATGTGCCTAGTATCCGTGCGCCACAAGCCAAAACGACGACATTATAGAAAAACTTTATCATCTGCCTACCGGACAGGGATAACCGCGAAAAACCTGAAAAAAGCTCTAAGAGTATTCTAACGCTTACCGACCCGGAAAACCCATGAAAACAAGATAGTACACTTTTTTAATTTTCTCAAAAATGGCTATGACGATTTTGATGAAAATATCATATGTTTAAGATAATGTCATGATATAGACAAAATTTTACTACACAAAAAATGTAGATCGCGTTAAAATACACAACTTATGTCATATACATTTCTTTTGTCGAGTGAACCGTTTTCGAGATATTGCTTGCTATTTCCTTAAATTTTCCAATACTTATACTTTTTACTTTCTCTACTACGTATAGTAAGTAGGGGAAGTATTGCATTCCACCCAAAAATTCGATACCGAGATTTCACTGGAAATACACGTTTTGAGACCTCCTGAATCCTAAAAAAAAGCATTTTTGGAAACATGTCCGTGTGTGTGTCTGTGTGTGTGTGTTTGTGTGTGTGTGCGAGTATGTGCCTAGTATCCGTGCGCCACAAGCCAAAACGACGACATTATAGAAAAACTTTATCATCTGCCTACCGGACAGGGACAACCACTAAAAAAACCCTGAGAAAACCTCGAAAATTAGAAACGGCTTCGTCAACCACTACAGAAAACGCCTACCAACCAGGGAAAACCTATGAAAAAGCAGAAAGGACTTGCATTCGTTTCCCAACCGCAGAAAACCTCCAAAAAAAACTAGTTATTTTTTTAAAAAAAGAAAAGACGAATAATATAAGTATGGCAGCTGCAACGGGTGTGTGTGTGCGAGTATGTGCCTAGGATCCGTGCGCCACAAGCCAAAACGACGACATTATAGAAAAACTTTATCATCTGCCTACCGGACAGGCACAACCACTAAAAAAAACCTGAGAAAACCTCGAAAATTAGAAACGGCTTCGTCAACCACTACAGAAAACGCCTACCAACCAGGGAAAACCTATGAAAAAGCAGAAAGGACTTGCATTCGTTTACCAACCGCAGAAAACCTCCAAAAAACTAGTTATTTTTTTTAAAAAAAGAAAAGACGAATAATATAAGTATGGCAGCTGCAACGGGTGTGTGTGCGCGCGAGTATGTGCCTAGTATCCGTGCGCCGACAATGTAAAACTTCATCATTTGCCTACCGGGCAGGGACAACCGCTAAAAAACCTGAGAAAACCTCGAAAATTAGAAACGCCTTCGTCAACCAGTACAGAAAACGCCTACCAACCAGGGAAAACCTATGAAAGAGCAGAAAGAGCTTGCATTCGTTTACCAACCGCAGAAAACCTCCAAAAACTAGTTATTTTTTAAAAAAACGAAAAAACAAAAACAAAAAAAGGAAAAGACGAATAATATAAGTATGACAACTGCAACGTGTGTGTGTGTGTGTGCGAGTATGTGCCTAGTATCCGTGCGCTGACAAGCAAAAACTTCATCATTTGCCTACCGGACAGGGACAACCACGAAAAACCTGAAAAAACCTCGAAAATTAGAAAGGGCTTCGTCAACCACTACAGCAAACGCCTACCAACCAGGGAAAACCTGTGAAAAAGCAGAAAGAGCTTGCATTCGTCTACCAACCAGAGAAAACCCCCGAAAAACTAGTTATTTTTTTTTAAAAACAAACGTAAAAAAAAAAGAAAAGAAAAAAAGAAAAAGACGGATAATATAAGTATGGCAACTGTAACGGTTTACGGTAAACGCGCGCGCTCGCAATGCGTCACGGCGGGCAATATTTTTCAAGTTATCGCGCAGTTTGCAGCTCTTTCATCGCAGCGGGCCTATCGCCACGCACATCGTCTGCTGAAATTGCTGATGAGTTCTGGAGAGGCTTTTGCAAATCTTGTTGGTAGCAAAACTTAGCTTTCCCATCACATCCAACATACCCCACTCCCACACCTTTTTGTTTCCACCAATCACAATCTCTCTTATTCTTACCAATCAACAACTTTCATTTGCTCCTTTCCACCAATAAAATCACTTCTTATTCCCACCAATCACAACTTCACACGTCACTTTCTGTTACACTTTTTATCCCTCGCTCCCCATCTTTTCCCTCTTTCAGTCCCGACCTCCGCACAGACAACACCTCGCCGCTGCTCACATCTCCGAACCAAATTGCCGGCGAGAACAGATCTCGTTTATTCACACCTCGACGGTTGACTCGACAGCAGCTACTGTGAACACCTACGTCGTACACGTTTTTGACCGCTTTCGACCGGCTATGAGAACCCTGCTCCTACGTACGCTAGCGACCATCACGATGGTCCAGTACCAGGTTTTGGTATAGTTAAATTACGCCTCTGCAAAGGGTGTCTGTACCGCTTTAAAAACCTAGGTATATCAGTGCGTAGTGATGTTGGTTGATCTTAAAGCTGGTTAAGCATTTTCAAAAACAGTTTGCTTTTATTTTTCCGCCTCGCGTGCCGCGCTTTTGGTGACGCATCCACACCGGTAACAGGTAAGTACCACACGCATAATTATTTTTCGGACCTGCTTGGCGTAGGAATATATCCTTTCGTGTTTTGGTACTGTAACCTCAAATCTCCTTACCCTCCTCTTGCGACCGCCATCTTGTTTAGTTCTCACCGCATCTCCTTGTCGCAGACCCTCCGCCATTTTTAGTTCCCACTATTTTAACCTCAAAATCTACTCTTCTAACCTCTTGCTACCGCCATCTTCTTTTAGTTCCCATTCTCACCACCGCGTCTCCTTACCCCCACCTCTTGCGACCGCCATGTTCACCACTAACCTCCAAATTTCCTCGTCCTTAAACCTCTTGTCTCAACCACCTTGTTTAGTTCCCATTTTCGCCACCGCATCTCATATCGCCCCATCTCTCTATCCACTCAAGAAAACTACCATCCAACGTTCAAAAAATTGCTGATCAGTTCACGACAGGCTTTTGCAAATCTTGTTGCTAGCAAAACTTACCTTTCCCATCACCTCCAACATACCCCACTGCTTTTTCTTTCCACCAATCATAACCTCTCTTATTCTTACCAATCAACAACTTTCATTTGCTCCTTTCCACCAATAAAATCACTTCTTATTCCCACCAATCACAACTTCACACGTCACTTTCTGTTACACTTTTTATCCCTCGCTCCCCATCTTTTCCCTCTTTCAGTCCCGACCTCCGCACAGACAACACCTCGCCGCTGCTCACATCTCCGAACCAAATTGCCGGCGAGAACAGATCTTGTTTATTCACACCTCGACGCTTGACTCGACAGCAGCTACTGTGAACACCTACGTCGTACACGTTTTTGACCGCTTTCGACCGGCTATGAGAACCCTGCTCCTACGTACGCTAGCGACCATCACGATGGTCCAGTACCAGGTTTTTGGTATAGTTAAATTACGCCTCTGCAAAGGGTGTCTGTACCGCTTTAAAAACCTAGGTATATCAGTGCGTAGTGATGTTGGTTGATCTTAAAGCTGGTTAAGCATTTTCAAAAACAGTTTGCTTTTATTTTTCCGCCTCGCGTGCCGCGCTTTTGGTGACGCATCCACACCGGTAACAGGTAAGTACCACACGCATAATTATTTTTCGGACCTGCTTGGCGTAGGAATATATCCTTTCGTGTTTTGGTACTGTAACCTCAAATCTCCTTACCCTCCTCTTGCGACCGCCATCTTGTTTAGTTCCCACCGCATCTCCTTGTCGCAGACCCTCCGCCATTTTTAGTTCCCACTATTTTAACCTCAAAATCTACTCTTCTAAGCTCTTGCTACCGCCATCTTCTTTTAGTTCCCATTCTCACCACCGCATCTCCTTACCCCCACCTCTTCCGACCGCCATGTTCACCACTAACCTCCAAATTTCCTCGTCCTTAAACCTCTTGTCTCAACCACCTTGTTTAGTTCCCATTTTCGCCAGCGCATCTCATATCGCCCCATCTCTCTATCCACTCAAGAAAACTACCATCCAACGTTCAAAAAAAATTGCTGATCAGTTCACGACAGGCTTTTGCAAATCTTGTTGCTAGCAAAACTTACCTTTCCCATCACCTCCAACATACCCCACTCCTTTTTCTTTCCACCAATCATAATCTCTCTTATTCTTACCAATCAACAACTTTCATTTGCTCCTTTCCACCAATAACATCACTTCTTATTCCCACCAATCACAACTTCACACGTCACTTTCTGTTACACTTTTTATCCCTCGCTCCCCCATATTTTTCCTCTTTCAGTCCCGACCTCCGCACAGACAACACCTCGCCACCCAGCTCCTCTCCATCACGCGACCTCCATACTCTTCCATCTTCCTTCCTTCATCTTCCACCCAAATTAACGAACCAATCAAAACACTCCACGTCACTTCCTCTTCTTCCTTCACCTTACCCTAATCCTCAATTCTTTCAACTCGATCACCTCCAACATACCCCACTCCTTTTTCTTTCCACCAATCATAATCTCTCTTATTCTTACCAATCAACAACTTTCATTTGCTCCTTTCCACCAATAACATCACTTCTTATTCCCACCAATCACAACTTCACACGTCACTTTCTGTTACACTTTTTATCCCTCGCTCCCCCATATTTTCCCTCTTTCAGTCCCGACCTCCGCACAGACAACACCTTGCCACCCAGCTCCTCTCCATCACGCGACCCCCATACTCTTCCATCTTCCTTCCTTCATCTTCCACCCAAATTAACGAACCAATCAAAACACTCCACGTCACTTCCTCTTCTTCCTTCACCTTACCCTAATCCTCAATTCTTTCAACTCGTCCCGGATGAACCAATTGCAATAACGATAATCCTACCGCTCAGGGCGCTTTTCAAACTTACCGCCGCCGCCGTCGCACGCACCGACACTAGCGACACGAGCGCCCCTAGCGGCAGGATTATCGTTAAAACAATTGGCTCATCCGGGACTAATACTACTTACAAGTATATGGTGGGGTTGTCTCCAGGATGAATGGTTAATCATGGTTTTATCATTTGATTGTCGGCATGCATTAGCTACAATACGAGCATGCAAGCGTTTCTGCCTCTCGAGTTTATAGTGAAATAATGTTAGAAGCACAAGAAGTATGGTGAATTCCAGAGGTGGAACAATGATAGAATTACGCATATTGTTGGAAAATGAAGATATGTTAACAATTAATGTTATTGGAGTTGAATTATCATCAAGCTGAAGCAAAAACTTGGATATAAGACGAGAATGAAAACAAGATATGGGGGAAACAAAAACATGGAAGGAAGGTCAATTTGCAAAAGTGTATTGGCTAACAAAAGCTCAAGCTTTCTACTTGCGCAAAGTATAGATATACAACTGTATCATTTATGATGGCACAAAGGAGAACTTTGTTGTTTATGGGATAAACAAAAGGAGGTAGAGGTGGAAATGAGCTGGCTTCATGTCTCTACAAGTGGGTCTCCATTAAACACCCATAGCACAGAAGAGTTGACCATTAGGTCAGATAACTTAGTTCCGGCCAAAACAAACTTACGGGCTGAGTTTCACTACTAGTATTAAAATCATCAACCACAAGTTTCTGCTAAGAGGTCATACACATATGGAGATGGATGTAGTTCATTCCATTATACAAAAATCTGATGTGTTCACTCACATGACTTTCTCTACTCTTGTACAAACTATTTATACAAACGCTTATTCTCCATCTACTTCATGTTAATCGAGATAAACATTTGCTAATTTTCTTGTAAATGTAAGGGGAATATATATTTACAAGGGCAATATAGAAATACAGTAGCCTTTAAGCACATACATATCTCTTAATAACTGGTTGCTAGGTGCAGCACCATTCCCTTTCCCACAGATTAATACTCTTTGCATATCAAAAACAAAAAAATGAATAACGAATTCCCTTTTAAGAAAATAAGTATTGAAAGTAACACATCAGATTTTTTTTAACTTCGTGTGTTTGACTTCAAATAAGGAAAAGTGACTCTGGTAAATCGTTTTACTAAACAAAATTTGAAGGTTGTGTATTCAAAAAATCTGGTGTTACTCGCATGACTTTCTCTGCTCGCTCTTGTACAAACTATTTTTACAAAGCCTTATTCTCCATCTACTTCATGTTAATCGATATAAACATTTGCTAATTTTCTTGTAAATGCAAGGGGATTATGGTAAGCTTTAAGAGCTGGTTGCTATGTGGAGGATGTCCAGGACCAAAAAAAAAAAAAGGAATAAGGAATTCCCATTTGAGAAAAAGTATAGGTATTTGAAAATTCAAACAAATAACAAGGAATATGGTTCACTCCACAAAATAAATGTATATGACATAAATTGTGTGTTTTAACAAGATCTACATTTTTTTGTGTATAAACATTTGTCTATCTCTTATGGTTTACTAGTTATGCAAAGGCCATTCAGAAAGAAGAGGACATCTGTGTTGTTTGTTTTAAGGCCGCTCAACTGCTAGGTCATTAGTGCCCTTGTAAAACGGACCATGACAAAGGCCAGAGATAAATATCAATATAAAATTATAACACAAGTCCTAAATAAGTATAACTAAATAAAATTAAACTGAGAAGTATGAAAACCCCGCTATTATGATGACTAAATCCGCATTTGGAAATTTACCTTTGACACAAAATTAAAAAGACTATCAACCGCTTGCTTATCATCCTCCAAGACCGCTGTAAGACTGGCCGGCAGTTGCAGTGTCCCGAAGATATGCTAGAGCAATACACTCTAACAACACGTGACGGACCAACAGACCTTCGTCACAAAACGGACAGGATCACCGTTAAAAAGATAACCGTACGTAAAATTGCAGTGGCCAATATGCAACCGAACCAAAATCACCTCCTCACGAGGAGATACGCGAGAGGAAGTTACCCAGTTTATCGGAATGTCCGTCACTACTCTAAGCTTATTTCCGCGGAGAGTTAACCACTGCTCGCGCCAGCTCGACAGTACCGCTCTCCGCTCAACAAGCCTAAAGTCTTCCGACATTACCCGTGGTATTGTAACACTGGGTTCTGTAGTTACCGCCTTAGCTGCCAAATCAGCAAGTGCATTCCCCGGCAAATCAACGTGACCAAGTATCCAAGTACACTCCACATTAATGCCAGAAGGGTATAAAACATGGTGGGCATCCTGGATTCGCTGAACAATGGGGTGGTAGTTGTACAGCTCACGAAGGCTCTGAAGTGCACTTAGGGAATCACTCAAAATGAGACAGTCTCCCAATTTTCGACGGCGCACATTCAAAATGGCTCGGTATAGGGCATACAGCTGTTCACTATAAATGGATGTTCTATCATGAAAACCAAAGGTATAGGGTTCTGTACCATGAACATAAGCACATACACTTAGATCCACTAAACGTAGGCATCGTAGACTTCCGATATGCCATCATCCCAATATCTACGTGAGATGTCGCACGTAACCAAGGGGGAACACCCTGTCCTCCTTAGCGACCGTGCTAGGCATTTCAATTTCGTGCTGTCAAAGAAGATTCAGGAAATGAAAACCTGCAGGCCTTGGGTTAATGGAGCTATTCCTATAACGTTCGTACAGCGCAGTGTGAAAAAAAGAAGCGTTGGATGTTGAGGCATACATTTAAGCGCACAGCCATAATTTCCCAAGAGGACATCGCGCCGACAACGCAGAGGAGGTTCTGCAGATTCGGCGTAAAGACTCATAACTGGGCTAATAGGAAAAAAACCAATACCCACTCGAATGCCGCGGTTATGGACTGTGTCTAACCTCCTCAGCGCAGATGGTCGTGCTGAGGAATAAATGATACATTCATAGTCTATTTTTCATCGGATTAGTGCGCGATACAGTCGAAGCAAAATAGTCCGATCTGCTCCCTAAGATTTGCCATTTAACATCCGAAAAATGTTCAGAGAACGGTCACATCGCGCTTTCAACAGTGCTATATGCGATGACCAGTTATGTTTCCTATCAAACGTCAGCCCCAGAAATCTCGTCGAATCTACGAATGGTAGTAAATCTGGACCGAATCGGAGCGAAGGTGGTAATCGTCTCCTACGGCGCCGAAAGTTCACGCAGATTGACTTCTCAGTTGAGAAACGAAAGCCGTTTCTAGAACTCCATTCTTGGAGATTATCTAAGCATTGCTGCATACGACGTTTCAAAAAAACGGCGCACGCAGGGAAGTACAATAAACGGCAAAGTCGTCTACAAATAAGCATGACGATACCCCCGGAGGAACATATTTCGAGATAGAATTAATCGCTATACCAAGCAGTGTAATGCTTAATACCGATCCCTGAGGTATGCCATTCTCTTAACAAAAAGGTTCGAAAAAACCGAGCCGACCCTTTCTCGGAAAACGCGGTCCTTCATAAACCCCTGAATGAACAGTGGTTGGCGTCCGCATATGTTCCAGGAGTGTAGGGAGCGTAGTATCGTGCTCGCCAACACGTATATAAGCCTTCACAAGGTCAAAAAATATAGCAACGGTTTAACAATTCTTCACGAATCCTTCATGGTCTGTACCGATAATCACACAATGTGGTCCATTGTTCAACGGCGTCTTCGAAAACCGCACTGACTGTTGGTCAACAGGTTGTGAATTACCAACGACCATACCAACCGTCCATTGATCATGCATTCCATCACGTTGCAAACGCAAATGTTGAGGGAAATAGGACGGTAGCTGGACGGGAGATGACAGTCCTTTCCAGCTTTCAAAATGGGTATCACAGTGGCCTCCCGCCACTTTTCTGGAAAAGTTGCATCAACCTAAACACGATTATAGACCTCGAGTAGGAAAGCCTTACCTTCAGGAGAGAGCTGTTGCAACATTTGTGCGTGGATACGATCTGGTCCTACTGCTGATAGTCGCGAAGATGAAAGAGCGTGTTCTAACTCCACCATGGTGAAAATGCAATTGTAATCTTCAAGATTTCCTGAACCAAACCAGAAACCTTGAGATTCAACCTGAGTCTTAACAGGAAGGAACTCGGGCGAATAGTTATCTGAGCTAGACACTTGAGCGAAAGCACGGTCAAATGTGTTAGACACGTCAAATGTATCAACAACATCTTCTGCAGCTGTTTTAAGACCGGCAATTGAGATGTGGGTCGATTTTCCGGCCACACCCTTAACTTATCTCAAACGGCAGAGGAAGGTATATGTCGATTAAATGAAGCTAGAAAACTTGCTCCATGATGTCTTTTTGCTATGCTTTATAACAGTCTAGACTTGGCACGAATTTTCTTGTACTGGATCAGGTTATCCAGTGTAGGGCGACGCTTGAAAACCCTAAGAGCACGCCTAGGAGCACGAATGACCTTTCGACATTCATCAGTCCACCAAGGGAAGGAAATCGACGGGGCTGGGCAGTCGACCGAGGAATAGATTGATTAACAGCACAAATAATTGTCTCCGTGAGATGTTCGACCAAAACATCCACACAGTCGTGCTCATTGTAATTAAACACAGCCAACTAGGAGTAACGGTTAGGTCCAATCTGGTATACTGATGGTTCTAGAACCAAATCGGGAATGGGGGCTGGGCTTTACGGTAATGGTACCAAGATTTCTTATAGTCTTGGTACCTTAGCTACAGTTTTCCAGGCTGAGGTTTATGCAATCCTTGCCAATGTCATGGAAAGCATTAAAAGGAGATATAAGAATAGAAGTGTTCTTATCCTCTCAGACAGCCAAGCTGCTCTTAAAGCACTTGAATCACCATCAATAAAATCAAAGCTCGTCTCAGAATGCCGGGAATCCTTAATGCCACTGGCTGAACACAATAAGGTTCAACTTATGTGGGTGCCAGGACACATAGGTATACCAGGCAATGATAAAGCAGATGAAGCAGCCAAGATTGGCAGTGAAATCCCATTTTTTGGTCCGGAGCCTGTACTGGGAGTGTCCTACAGACCAGTGAAACAGGCTATTAAGTGCTGGGCTCAAGCAGAACACAAGAACTACTGGAACTCAATTGAGGGCTGCAGACATTCCAAGTTGTTCATTACAGACCTGGATAACAGCCGGGCAAAATACTTGCGCGGTCTTAGTAGAAGAAGACTTGCATGGGCAACAGGATTCATTACAGGACAATGTGCCCTAAAGTTTAATCTATACAGAATGGGATTGTTTAACAACCCTATCTGTAGTAGATGTCTAGAAGGAGATGAGACTGTTACTCATCTACTATGTGATTGCCCTGCTCTTGCGAATCAAAGAGCAAGTACTTTTGGCAGTCACTTTCCAAAGATAGATGAACTATCGAAAGCCTCAGTTAGCAGTCTGGTTAAGTTCATATCGAGCAACAGACTACTTAACTGATGAAAGGGGGGATGCGCAATAGATCTTAAGGTCGCAGTGCTTGGGCATAAAACCCACCCCTTCTCAAACTAGAACTAGAACTAGGAGTAAAGGTTCCAGTTGGCTTGATCCAAGCGTCATCTAGGCAACCGTGTGGAACATATATCTTCTGTTAAGAGACAAAAAGACACGAAAAGGGATCACTAGAGTGTAAATCAGAAATGACACACCAATGGAAGGTAACTGCTAACTGTGGTGAACAAACTCCAATATCAAGGTGTGAAAAGGTGTTGAAGGAGTCTTAGAGAAACGTAGGCTCTCCGGTGTTCAGAAGAGCTAAGTTATAATTGTAAAAAAAAATCGGCAATTAATTTACCGAGGTGAGCCCCAAAGGGGTTGATGGGCATTAACGTCTCCCACCAACAGAAAAGGCGTTGGTAACTGGAAAACTAGATCTATCAGTGAGCGAGAGGTCATCGGATGGTGGCAGATAAATGTTACAAATGGTATATCGGATGGATAACAGTTTAATGTTTACAGCCACTGACTGTATGGAAACAGATGCTACAAATATGTCATCTCTGATGAGCATCGTAGTGCCCTCGGCGCAGGAGTACCCTCTTCGGGTGTAAGATCGCACCGTACTGGGGTATACCACCTGATTTGAAAGCTAAAGCTATCTTGCGGAAGGAGCTTAGTCTCTTGCAAGCATACGACCAAAGGTTTATTCTCGTTGATTAAAAGTTCAAGCTCTGGTCGATGTGTTCTAATTCCACATATGTTCTGTTGTAGGATAGCCATAATATTAATAATGGGAAAGTTCTCAACACTAAGTGTCCACTACTTTGACAACGGTGGTCGAATCAATTTGCCGTTTATCGGTAACGGGCTAGCAGCTTTAACGGAGGAAGGCTCCTGCCTTTTTACTTTCTCTACTACGTACAGTAAGTAGGGGAAGTATTGTATTCCACCCAAAAATTCGATACCGAGATTTCACCGGAAATACATGTTTTGAGACCCCCTGAATCCAAAAAAAGCATTTTTGGAAACACGTCCGTGTGTGTGTCTGTGTGTGGGTCTGTCTGTGTGTCTGTGTGTCTGTCTGTGAACAGCATAACTCAGAAACGAACAGTCGGATAAACACCAAACTTGGTATTTAGGATCAGTATCTTCCAGAGATGCGACACGAAGGTTTTCAAGAAAATCCCCCCACCCCAGATTACCCTTTACATGGAACACTTAACGAAACTTTTAATTTTCTGAAAAACGCGCATTTCACACGGATCGGATAGCTGCCTAATATATTTGCTTTTAAGATAATCGATGCCTGGGTCGCTGAATTTGCTTAAACCATTGCGAGTTCTAATGCACGACTTGAGAGTACCAGGGTTCACCGATGTAAATTTTCTTCCTTCCTATGTTCTGTTTATTACTAAGTAGCGAGGACCACTACACTCGACCTTCAGGAGTGTAACAGCTCATTTAATGCCCCCTCCCCGGGAATGACCTTTATCAGTGGATACGAACACAGTCCTACATGATACTCAGGGACTGGGAGTTACGCATTACCCAGTCACCCCTTGCGACTCTCCTCCTCCGTTCCGCAGAGGTATCCGTCAGACTGTGTTCAGGGAGGTACCTGGACGTTGGTCAAACACGCTTGTGGACACAGTTGATTGGGCGTTTGGCATAAGCCCTCTCACCTCTTAGAGGAACCCAGTCAGTGTGGCGCCAATCCGGTACCTACCGTAGTAGGCTCCCGAGGGAGGGGGTTAAAGCCGGTGGTCCCGTGTCGTAGATTTAGGGCACGTATGTGTTCGTATTGAAATACTAGGACTTTGTAAATCATTTTTAATATTTTAGAATTTATAAATTGAAATTAGAAGGTGTTTTATAGCCCTATGCCCTTCAAAACGAAAGGCTTGTCAATGGTGAAAGAATTATTAAAATCGGTTGAGTGGTTTTTGAGATTACCCTACATACACAAATGTTCCCTCTCTATAATATTAGTATGGAGAAATTCAGTATAGTTGTGTTCACTGAGTCGGCTGGTGTGGGCCACACGTCGTCATTCGCAAGGCTTGTATATGGACTTTCGAAGACACTGATAGTACTTTGCCGCACATCTTGAAATTTCTTCACAACCTGGGAATGTACCAGGGAGCATTTAAACTTCCATTTTATTTTCAAATGTCTGAATAGTCCTAACGTTGGATTTATTGGTACAGCCCATAACTGAGTTCGAATGTCCAAACAGGTTTCAACACATAACTTATCTATTGACAGCTCCAAATTTCGTTCAACAAGCCAGTAGAGTTTTCTGTGCTTTAATACTCAGTTCTTAACATGCCCTTTCCATTTTAATTTGGCATCCAATGTCATTCCAAAATTAGCAATAAGATAGTTTCTGAAAATGTTTATCTCGATTAACATGAAGTAGATGGAGAATAAGCGTTTGTACAAGAGTATAGAAAGTAATGTGAGTGCAACACATCAGAATTTTACTTTCTCTACTACGTATAGGTAGGGGAAGTATTGTATTCCACTCAAAAATTAAATACCGAGATTTCACCGAAAATACACATTTTGAGCTTTCTCAATCCAAATAAAACAAAGTTGGAAACATGTCTGTGTGTGTGTTTGTGAACAGCATAACTCAAAAACGAAAAGTCGGATAATTACCAAACGCGGTATTTAAGTTCAGTACTTTACAAAGATGCGAAACGAAGATATACAAGAAAATCCCCCACCCCAACTACCCTTTACATGGAACATATTTCGAAAATATTGATTTTCTAAAAAATGGCTGTAACCATTTTGATTAAAATACCATATACTAAGGATATTTACCTGACTAATAAAACGTATCCTAAATTATTGGCAATAGTCTCTGAAGTCCTCTTCATTCTGAATGTCTTTTGTATAACTGTTTAACCGTAAGACATAGACAAAATCTTAGGACACAACAAATTTAGATCTCATTAAACCACACAATTTATGTAAGATAACATTTTTATAGGGTTAACCATTTCAGAGATATTCCTTCTTGTTGGTTTGAATTTCAAATACTTATACTTTTGTGCAGTGAAAACTTGCAATTTTTACTTTCTCTGCTACGTATAGTAAGTAGGGGAAGTATTGCATTCCACCCAAAAATTCGATACCGAGATTTCACCGGAAATATATGTGAGGCTACTTGAATCCAAAAAAATCATTTTTGGAAAAATGTCCGTGTGTGTGTGTGTCTGTGAACAGCATAGCTCAGAAACGAACAGTCGGATAAACACCAAACTTGGTATTTCGGTTCAGTATCTTCCAGAGATGCAACACGAAGGTTTTCAAGAAAATCCTCCCACCCCAGATTATCCTTTACATGGAACATTTTTTGAAAATTTTAATTTTCTCAAAATGGCTCTAATTATTTTGATTAAAATATCATATGTTTAAGATATTTTCATAACAAATAAAATGTATATCTCGAATTTTCTGGGAATGTCTCCAAAAGTATTTTTCATTGTGAACAACTTTTGCATAACTGGTAAACCATAAGAGATAAACAAAATTTTACTACACAAAAAATCTGATGTGTTACACTCACATGACTTTCTCTACTCTTGTACAAACCATTATTACAAACGCCTATTCTCCATATGCTTCATGTGAATCGAGATATCGAGATGTCAATCTTATTGGTAATGTTCTTGTAGATGCAAGGGGAATATGGTAGGTTTTAAGCGATAGTCAAATATTTTAACGCTGGTTGCTATGTGGCGCATCCATTCTCTTTGCAAGTCCAGGACATAAAAAAAATGAGTAACGAATTTGAGAAAAAGTATAAGTATTGGAAAATTTAAGGGAATAACGAGCAATATCTCGAAAACGGTTCACTCAACAAAAGAAATGTGTATGACATAAATTGTGTATTTTAACGCGATCTACATTTTTTGTGTAGTAAAATTTTGTCTATCTCTTATGGTTTACCAGTTATGCAAAAGTCGTTCACAATGAAGAATACTTTTGGTGACATTCCCAGAAAATTCGAGATATACATTTCATTTCTCATGACAATATCTTAAACATATAATATTTTAATCAAAATCGTTAGAGCCATTTTTGAGAAAATTAAAATTTTCGAAAAATGTTCCATGTAAAGGGTAGTCTGGGGTGGGGGGATTTTCTTGAAAACCTTCGTGTCGCATCTCTGGAAGATACTGAACCTAAATACCAAGTTTGGTGTTTATCCGACTGTTCGCTTCTTAGTTATGCTGTTCACAGACACACAGACACACACACACACACACACACAGACACACACACACACACACAGACACACACACGGACATGTTTCCAAAAATGCTTTTTTTGGATTCAGGGAGTGTCAAAACATGTATTTCCGGTGAAATCTCGGTATCGAATTTTTGGGTGGAATACAATACTTCCCCTACTTACTATACGTAGTAGAGAAAGTAAAAATGTAGACCTTGTTAAAATACACAATTTATGTAATAAATTTTGTTTTGTTGAGTGAACCATTTTCGAGATATTGCGTGTTATTCCCTTAAATTTTTCAATACTTATTTTCTCAAATGGAATTCGTTATTCATTTTTTTGACTTGGATATGCAAAGAGTATTAATCTGTGACAAAGAGAATGGTGCTGCACCCAGCAACCAGCTATTAAGATATATGTCGATGCTTTCTATATTGCCCTTGTAAATATATATTCCCCTTACATCCACAAGAAAATTAGCAATAAGATAGAGTTTGCAAATGTTTATCTCGATTAACATGAAGTAGATGGAGAATAAGCGTTTGTAAAAATAGTTTGTACAAGAGTGAGAAAGTCATGTGAGTGTAACACATCAGATTTTTTTATCGTGGTCCTACAAGTAGAAGATAATTTCAATGTCATTACATAGCAACAGCTCTTAAGATATGACTATCGTTTAAGCCTACTATCCTCCCCTATTCACATTGTACGTACAAGGAAATATGTAATAAAACCATTTCTGCTAATGTTTATCTGGAGTGGACAGAACAATAATTTTTTTAATAATAGTATGTCGAAGAATTTGTAAAGAAACTCATGTGAGTGGAACACATCAGACAGTTTTTAAAATGCAGACTAGCGCTTTCTGTAGTGACTACGCATACATTTTAAGTGCTAAGCGTTATTCTTTTTTTCCTCGTGCGTTGCTAGGTGACCTAGTTTATCAAGTTGTTGATTAAACAGTTGACGGTCGCATTGGTTTTAAAGTGTTCACTGCAAGTGGAATAATTTTTTTTTTGCAGATATTTGTCGTGATTATGTTGAAGTGAATATAAAAAAGAAGTTTTTATATCAGCTGACCAAGGAATTACTGTGAAATTGAAACGATAGAGTAAATAGTGTGCGTTTAATACGTGTTATTTATCGGGATTCTGGAACATTGTACACTCGGGGGATATAAACAAAAACGTATTTTATTTTTGAAAGACACGATTTGAACCAGATATTGTTTTGGTAAAATCTAGTTTATAACTACGTTATTGATTTCTTTACCTAACATTAAAATTCTGAGAAAAAAGTGAGTGTAATATATCACTCGCTTGATTACGTCACTTCCGTCCCCTTCGTTTAGTAGCCGGCGACACCTCGTGCTGCAGTCGAATGTGTAGGTTTCTTGTATCAGTGTAATCTAAAGCCAAGAATGTGAAACAATACTAATAGAGAAGATTTGCAAACATAAGGAGGTAACTGGATATGAGAGGAGACAACACTCTCTTCATCTGACTCGCCTACAGGTACGGCTTAAAAGACAGGCAGAATTAAGGCAATGAATGCTTCCGTGAAATTCAGCCAAAATTGTGAAACATTAAAAAAGATGAAGTTTTCATAAAATATGAATTCTAGACTTTAAGAAAATATAGTTTTTTTCCTCTTGAAGTGTTTAAACTGCCAGTTAACTGGAGCTATACATGGATAGTCGTATGCTTATTAAATAGACACGCTCAATTTTAAACCTTGTTCTGTAGCAAACATTTTTGTATTCTCAAAATGCTCCAAACGATGCATTTTTAATTTCTCTATCACGTACCTCGTAGGTAGAGAGGGTGTTGTATTTCACCCAAATATTCACCATTTCGCTGGAAATACATGTTTTGAGATAATCTGAATAAAAAGATTTGATGTGTTACATTAACACGTGTTTCTCTACCCTAAAATACCCCGCTTATTAGTGGGCTTGAAAGCATTCTTACTGAAGCTTATTACTTTCTCTACTACGTATAGTAAGTAGGGGAAGTATTGCATTCCACCCAAAAATTCGATACCGAGATTTCACCGGAAATACATGTTTTGAGACCTCCTGAATCCAAAAAAAGCATTTTTGGAAACATGTCCGTGTGTGTGTGTTTGTGTGTGTGTGTGTGTGTGTGTGTGTGTCTGTGAACAGCATAACTCAAAAACTAACAGTCGGATAAACACCAAACTTGGTATTTACGTTCAGTATCTTCCAGAGATGCGACACGAATGTTTTCAAGAAAATCCCCCCACTCCAGACTACCCTTTACATGGAAAATTTTTCGAAAATTTTAATTTTCTCAAAAATGGCTCTAACGATTTTGATGAAAATATCATATGTTTAAGACAATGTCATGAGAAATGAAATGTATATCTCGAATTTTCTGGGAATGTCTCCAAAAGTATTCTTCATTGTGAACGACTTTTGCATAACTGGTAAACCATAAGAGATAGACAAAATTTTACTACACAAAAAATGTAGATCGCGTTAAAATACACAACTTATGTCATATACATTTCTTTTGTTGAGTGAACCGTTTTCGAGATATTGCTTGTTATTTCCTTAAATTTTCCAATACTTATACTTTTTCTCAAATACGTTATTCATTTTTTATGTCCTGAACATGCAAAGAGAATGGAATGTGCCACATAGCAACCAGCGTTAAAATATTTGACTATCGCTTAAAAGCTACCATATTCCCCTTGCATCTACAAGAAAATTACAAATAAGATGGACATCTCGATATCTCGATTAATATGAAGCATATGGAGAATAGGCGTTTGTAAAAATAGATTGTACAAGAGTAGAGAAAGTCATGTGAGTGTAACACATCAGATTTTTACTTTCTCTACTACTTAAAGTAAGTAGGCGAAGTATTGCATTCCACCCAAAAGTTCGATACCGAGATTTCACTGGAAATACATGGATTGGTGAGAAACTACTTATGAAATGTGATCATTAATCCTAAAATAACTGCTCCAAAACTGGAAATCGAACTGCGTCAGATAACTGGTATAGAAGTGTACCAGCCTAATGTAAATAAAACTAGCAGAGCAAAGAGGTTGCAATGAGCTAAACAATACTGTGAAAGAGATCAATAATGATGAAATGATGTCATTTTTACTTTCTGTACTACGTATAGTAAGTAGGGGAAGTATTGCATTCCATCAAAGAATTCGATTCCAAGATTTCATCGGCAATACATGTTTTGAGATGCCCTGAATCCAAATAAAGAATTTTTGGAAACATGTTCGCGTGTCTGTCAGTCTGTGTCCAGGATAACTCAAAAACTAAAAATCTGATGTGTTACACTCACATGACTTTCTCTACTCTTGTACAATCTATTTTTACAAACGCCTATTCTCCATATGCTTTATGTTAATCGAGATATCGAGATGCCAATCTTATTGCTAATTTTCTTGTAGATGCAAGGGGAATATAGTAGCTTTTAAGCGATGGTCAAATATTTTAACGCTGGTTGCTATGCGCGCATTCCATTCTCTTTGCAAGTCCAGGACATAAAAAAATGAATAACCAATTTGAGAAAAAGTATAAGTATTGGAAAATTTAAGGGAATAACAAGCAATATCTCGAAAACGGTTCACTCAACAAAAGAAATGTATATGACATAAGTTGTGTATTTTAACGAGATCTACATTTTTTGTGTAGTAAAATTTTGTCTATCTCTTATGGTTTACCACTTATGCAAAAGTCGTTCACAATGAAGAATACTTTTGGAGACATTCCCAGAAAATTCGAGATATACATTTCATTTCTCATGACATTATCTTAAACATATGATATTTTAATCAAAATCGTTAGAGCCATTTTTGAGAAAATTAAAATTTTCGAAAAATGTTCCATGTAAAGGGTAGTCTGGGGTGGGGGGATTTTCTTGAAAACCTTCGTGTCGCATCTCTGGAAGATACTGAACCTAAATACCAAGTTTGGTGTTTATCCGACTGTTCGTTTTTGAGTTATGCTGTTCACAGACACACACACACACGGACATGTTTCCAAAAATGCTTTTTTTGGATTCAGGAGGTCTCAAAACATGTATTTCCGGTGAAATCTCGGTATCGAATTTTTGGGTGGAATACAATACTTCCCCTACTTACTATACGTAGTAGAGAAAGTAAAAATTGGATAAATACCAAACTTGGTTATTTCAGTTTAGTATTTTCCAAGGATACGACACGAAGATTTTGAAGAATAATCCCCCATCCTAGACTGCCCTTTGCATGGAACATTTTTCTAACATTTTGATTTTCTCAAAAATGGCCCTAACGATTTGATTAAAAATCATATGTTTAAGGTATTTTCATGGCAAATGAAATGTATATCTCCAATTTTCTGGGAATGTCCCCAAAAGTCGTCTTCTTCCTGAATGACTTTCGCATAACTGGTAAACTGTGAGAGAGAGACACAATTTTACTACACAAAAGATGTAGCTCTCGTTAATAAAACACAATGTATGTCATATACATTTTTTTGTCGAGTAAACCATTTCCGAGATATTCCTTGTTATTTGTTTGAATTTTTCAATACTTATACTTTTTCTCAAATGGGAATTCGTTATTCTTTTTTTTATGTCCTGGACACACAAAGAGAATGGAATACTCCACATAGCAACCAGCTCTTAAAACATTTGACTATCGCTTAAAGCCTACCAATTCCCGTTGCGCCTACAAGAAAATTAGCAATAAGATAAGAATAGTTTGTACAAGAGTAGTGAAAGTCATGTGAGTGTAACACACAATGTTTTTATTGATAAAAGTTGCTTTTGGTATTTGATACAGAAGGGAATATTCAGGTTCAATACAGAGTTGGACAGAAGGAATATACTGGTACAGTCTACAGTGAAACACAACGATAGCAATGTGATGGTATGAGGGTGTAGATAAACAGGTGGAGCGGGAAATTTGATTTTCATTGAAAACACCAGTACGTGAACATTGCCAGAGAAAATCTTCACCAATGTGCAGAAAAATAGGTTAAAATAAAGCACGAGGCATATACTGTCAGGGAATGGTTGTTATACAATTGCCGAAAAGTCATACATTTACCCCCCACAGAGTCCATATTTTAACCCAATAGAGAATTTATAGAATGGGATGAATAAAAGAATCAGAAATTCTCTCAACTCCTTTAAAGGTTCTGTTAAGAAAAACTCCATGAAGAATGGGTTAAAATTGAGCCTGCCTATACGGGGAAAATAATTTTGAATATGAAATCATGCCTGCTAAAAGTATTCAGGTGTAAAGGATACGCTACGAAGTATTAACTTGAACCAGTGCGAGGGGAATAGGCATACCTTTCTGGGTGTTACTTCGATATTGGTTTATGGTGAAAATAAAAGCTTTTGACTTACGAAATTGGATTTTTTTGCTATCCACAGTAATTCTTGGTTAATGAGGAACGTTTTGTTGTAGTAGATGTTGCTCCGGGGGGAATATATTGCCCACCCTTTTATGCGGCCGTTCTTATATAGTCGTTTTTGGCGAGTTTTGGAAGGAATTGCTGCCAACGTGAATCATTCGAGTTTTAGACGCGCAGATCCCTTGACTACGTCCTGTCTTCGCTTTGCGGGCGCAACTGCTACACTCCTCTCCTTCTAAAAAACATCCCTCGGCTACGCTTTGAGACTGAGGGCCCTAAATCGTGTTTTCAGCTATGTTTGGGATTGCAAATGTTGGTAGCAGAAAGGCAACGCAACAACGTTCCCATGATGCAACTGTGAGATGCATGCGATGCGACTTCTGTCAGTAATATGGAACAAAAGTAACAAAACATGTCATATATTCATTAAAATAAGTAAAGCATCATGTTGTTTGTTCTTTATTATGTGTAATAATGTGTTGAAGTCAGTAAAAGGCATGCAGTGTATACGTGTGTATATAGTGATACCAGACATAATCCAATATCGAAATATTGCGGAAGCATGATTCTTTTTGTTATTGCTGCAAGAGGCATGTATTTATTTGAGTTTGTTGTTACTTCGCTATTTAATGTTGTTTTTAGGAAAACAAGTTTGAGCTGAAGAAACTTTGACTGAATATTTTTATGAGTACCGTACGTTAACATTTTTTAATATTTCTCACAGAATAAAAAAAAAACAAAAAAACACTCGCGCGCGCGCGCGCACACACACACACACATACACACACAAATGCACGATACATCCACAATGACTTTCTCTAATCACTATCGTTTATCTTTAAATAGCGTTTACAAACTATTCTTCAAAAGTTTATTTTTTTATCTACTTCATACTGTGGCAGTGCAGTGTGTGGTAACACTGGCTAATAACCAAATTACAAAAATAAGTAAGGTTGTATTATTTAATTATTTATATTTTGTGTCGTAGTTTTAAGTTGTTTATTCTGGTATCCTAGGTACCTGTTTGTTCGGTTTGAAGATATTTTACATACACGCCAAACGAATTCAAATAAATAATTAAAGCTAGAAATCATATTCTGCACTCATTTAATACTAAACATAAAACCGTCCAAAATGCTAATCGGTTACTGCGTGCTAAATTAAACATTTATCTTGAACAAATATTGGCTAACTAACGATAAATTGCAAAAGAGATTAAAATAATTCGAAAAAAACCTAATAAATGGCGAATAAAACTTGAAATGTGTGTACCCTCTAGTTTCCGTTACAGTAACTAACAATGTATGTATATTAAGAGGTGTTTAAATGTTGCAGTAGTTTTGTTTCTCTTTATATTTCCCAATCACAAGGATAGTCATGTCATACGGTAAAATATGGTAAAGCCCCCCCGCAGGCCTTTATAATTTGTAACACGTTAGAGAATTATTATTGAATATGTTACAAAAGTTGAATGTATCTTACCACAGGTTTGTTCTTTTCCACATTTTTGATGAATTCTCGCCATTTGTTTCCAGTTTCGCGGTCTTTGAATTCGTATTTCGATGTTTTCACTTTCCACTTCACGCTTTTGCAAAATGAATCTTCTTGTTTCACAGGCATCGTGTATTAATTATAAACGCAATCCTGCAATCACTGCTAGAAACGCAGCAAAACGCAATGTGTTTTTCACAAACAGTTGCCTAGCAACCACATCGTCTTTTCCTTGTACGGTGCTTCTCTCTGGCAGTGATTCTGCAAACTTTCAGTTTGGCCAGCTCCCGTGGCTCAGTCAGAGCAACAGCGCTCTCTAATTTAGCAAAAGCGTTTACTAACAAATCATTGTTATAAACTCTACCGAAGTAAATAATGTGTCTCAGCAATAAATTTGTCCACTTTAATTTCTATTTAAGCAATACGTAGGGCCTGTGGCCATTTTCAATATGAAATAACCTAGTTTTATATTTTTTCTTTGGCTTTATAGCTGATTGCTGTTTATGCGTAATATATATATATATATATATATATATATATATATATATATATATATATATATATATATATATATATATATATATACAGATGGCTCCAAATCTGATCAGGGCAATGGCTGTGTTATAATTACTCCGGATGCTAAAGTACAAGCTTCCAGACTTGTTCTCTGTTTTCTCCTCTGAGCTCTATGCTGCCAAACAAGCTTTGATTTATATTACCTCAGCACAGCATAAACACAATGCAATTTTAACTAATTCACTGCTCTACTGACGTAACAGTAATCCAAGATATCCAAAGTCTTTACAACCAAATGACTACAAATAATCAAGAAGTTATATTATTCTGAATTCCGTCCCACCGTGGAATATCAGGAAGAAGATAGGGAAGCTAAAAAAGCAAATTTGCTACCTCTAGTGGAATAATTGCCAGTGCCCTACAGAGATACTCAAAGTTATTTTGTTAGCAGATCAACTGTCAAATGGAAGCAACACTGGACCATTAAAACATCAAGCAAACCACATAGTTAGGAAGGGATCCACAAAACCCTGCATATTGCAGACTCTAAAAAGAAAAGATCAACTGATTATATCACGTTTACGAATGGGCCATTCACGCCTAACCCATTCCTTCTTACTCGCTCCTGCTCCTGCAATTGCCGTATCACCATCGAACACCTCATCACTAAATGCAGAAGTTATACCATGGGGAGAAGAAGGCATAACATCCCTGAAGATATATTTTTAGCTTTAAACAACTCTACTCATTCCAAAAACATTAGTTTTTTCTTGAAAGACATCAAACTGTATAACAAAATTTAAATATAACACATCAAATAAAAATGTATAATAGGTTATACTGTTCTAGCTGTGTTCAGGACTTAAGAATGTAAAATATGTTTATAACAATGCATTACAATTGTATTATTTAATCAATGTAAAGTTACAATGTATGGATATAAGTCGCGATATGACCTAGTAGTCAAAGTGACTATAAATAAAGAAAAATAACAACAATAACAAACAAATACATTTTCAGTTTTCAAAATCTTTATAATATAAAACAGTGTTCTTCAACCAGTGGGTCGTGACCCACAAGTGAGCCCTAAACATTTTCGGTTGGGTCAGGGAGCTTTGAATTGAAAGTGTAAATACAAGCACAAGTATGAAAGTGCAAGCATTGGCGATTATTGGGAATTCGCAAAATTAAGTACATCTTTATTGAATTTTAACACAGTTCTACTCGTTCTTTGGTTTATATAAACTGTGCATAATGTGAGTACGCTTTTGGGGTAAAACCAACATGGATTCACTCAAAAAAGGTAGATGCTGGAATGACAAGTGAGGAATTTGTAGAAGGAGCTCTAGAAAATAAACAGCTTGTCACACTTGCTAGTCTGAACATAAAAGGAGCGTTTGACACCGCCTGGGACGCAGCGTCCTAAACGCTCTAAAAGGGTTCCGACTCCTTCAGCTGCCATGGTGCGAGTGTTGCGGACCCCTATCACTCGTGGTACTTCTGACGTCACTAGAAGTACGCTGGGCCGAACATTCGAGCCCCTCCCGGCAGGGAGTTGTTCGGATTGGGTTGGACTCGGCGGGGCAGTGGTTCCCGATACCCATGGGAGATTGGGTACGTCTGGCTGGTTTTCCGCCCCGATGTTCTCCGGCACCAACCATGAGTGAGAGTTGGTAGACGGCATGCTAGATTGCTGTCGGCCCTACCGAGGTTGGGTGACGCGCGTAAGTGGCGTATCCACTTCCAATCTCGTGAAAGCGGGGGGAACTTTTTAGGAAACAAGGTATTGGCCTCATGGGAAACCCCCACGGTCGGAGAGCCCCTTGGATGACGCTGACCCGGGTTGTTAGTAGGGGCTTGGGCTTAGGCTCTTGCCTGGGTAGACCTTCGAAGCAAAAACTGTCCTCGTAACCTATATAATCTTGTGAAAGCTACCTTAGACAAAGAACTGCTATTTTGTCAATAGTGAAGAACAAGAAAAAGAAGTTACACAAGCATCATGCTGTGGACCAGGATTATGGAACATTATGTACAATTCTACGTTAAACACAATTGTGAAAAATGCAGATCAGTAGCTTTTGCTGATGCTTTATTGGTCGCCGTAAACGGAAGATTTGCCAAGGAGGTAGAAAACTCATGAAAATGTATAAACTGACAAAATGGGCTGAAAATAACAAAATCACATGTTATATTTGTATCAGAGCGAAAAAGGAGAAAATCAAAAGAAATAAGAATTTGTCTGCAAAATAAAATATTGTAACAGCTAAATAAAGTGAAATATCTAGGTATAATTATGGATCTAATTTCTATGAGCGTATAAACTACAGAAATGCACTAAATTAATCTGTGCACTTTGGAAATATGTAAAACTTAGTTGGGAATTAAGTGACGATGCTCTTAAAAATATTTATAAAGGAGCAATTGTACTACTCGTGCTATACGGGGCTCCGCCTTGCTATAGAGTTCAGAGACATACGGGGTTATTCAAAAACAACGAACAGACTTTAAATATTTTTTCCAATGAACGACAATAGATGGCGACACATGTGATACATCACTGAATAGAGAAAGGTTTAAAATTTTATTTCATATGCTCAAAATGAGCACCATTTGTTATGCGAGGACGATCACTGTTTTTCCGTTTGCATGCACAACCATCTTCTACGACTTTATCGTAAATGTTTTATGACGAGGCGGCTCATTGTTGAACTTGCAACGAAACAATGGATTCATTCTTTGCATACTGCAGCACACAAAACGACTTTTCCTGTGGTGGCGCCATTTTCTCGTAAACAAACACAGCGCCGCTAGACCTAAATGGAACTAGTAGGTAGGGCTTAAAATTTTGAACTTTTCTCTATTCAATGATGTGTGGTATGTGTCACTATCTATTGTCGTTCGTTAGAAATAAATGTTTAAAGTCTGTTCCTTCTTTTTGAATAATTCTGTATAAACCTTAGAATAGCTAAAGCCTTTCGAACTACATAAACTACAAATCAAACTACACCAATACTGAACATTTAAAAACTATGTAAAGTGGTGGTGGAGTGGAGTTTAAGGGCCCGTCGACAACTAGGTCAAATAAAAACAGTTAAAACTTAAAACGGTCGAGCTATAAACGCAGAAGAATAGGTTAAAAACGAAATAGCCATAAGACCATAAATGAGGTTAAAATAGAATAAAATCCAGGACTAAAACGTGACGGTAAAATGGAATAAAATCTAGGCTAAAAAGACTAAAAACCTCCAAAACTAAAAGGCAAGTTATACTTGTGGAAAAAACCCGATTTTGGCAACGAAGCGCAGGGTCTGCCTTACAGCCACTGGGTCATCGCCTAAAACTGACGATCACGGGCGTCTCGGACAATCAAACAGAACATGTGACACGCTAAGCGGCACGGCACACGCCGAGCAGACAGGGGCCGGGGCACCACGCAGAAGATGACCGTGTGTGGCTCGCGTAAGCCCGATTCTTAGGCGGGTCAGAAAAAAACTAAAAATTATATTAGTTATATACAGTAATATTGGAAGTCGACTTATTTTTTTGTAAAGTGTTCATGTAAAGAAGCTAACCACAGCATGCAGTATTTCCAAAGTGTAATGAAATATACTGTAATAAATAAATAAATATAGAATCTATGCTATTGGCTTCTGGGAATGAAGAAGAAAGCTATAGCAGCAGATCCGTCCCCCCTCTGTCAATGGCAGTTTAATGACATATTGTTTATTTAAACACCGAATTCCGCCAATTCGTTAACAAACTCCTCCCTAGGCTCACATATGCCATACAGCTGTCGCTTATCCTGTGGAGTGCAGGTCGTCAATGTAAAATAGTAACTGAGGAGTGCAAATTTAAAGAACTAATGCTTACTCTTTATTAAAGAATAGTGGAATTAAGTAAATTTAAGTACACTTGGTAGAGATCGCAGGGTATTTTTACGCATTTTTGGCAATTGAAGGAAAGTCGGCTTTCTCTACAATTACACCATCTAGGACAATGAACTTTTTACTGCTTATTAAAGGTTTCCTGAGTGTACTGGTATCATGTGTTTCTAGCTAGCTTTAAATATTTTAATTATAGAAATAATAATTTACAAAAACAATTTTACTTTCATTTATATATACACTTTTCTGTGAAAGTAAAGATCAGAACTCTGCCATTTTTTATTATGAGTTTTTATAAATAATTTAAGATATTCGGTTAACTATTTGTGCATTTGAGGGACTAATTTAATTTAAAAAAAATCTGATGTGTTACACTCACATGACTTTCTCTACTCTTGTACAAACTAGTTTTACAAACGCTTGTTCTCCATATGCTTCATGATAATCGAGATGTCAATCTTATTGATAATTTTCTTGTAGATGCAAGGGGAATATGGTAGGCTTTAAGCGATAGTCAAATGTTTTAAGAGCTGGTTGCTATGTGGCGCATTCCATTCTCTTTGTGTGTCCAGGACAAAAAAAATCTGATGTGTTACACTCACATGAATTTCTCTACTCTTCTACAAACGCTTATTCTCCATATGCTACATGTTAATCGAGATGTTAATCTTATTGCTAATTTTCTTGTAGATGCAAGGGGAATATGGTAGGCTTTAAGCGATAGTCAAATATTTTAAGAGCTGGTTGCTATGTGGCGCATTCCATTCTCTTTGTATGTCCAGTACAAAAAAGAAAATGAATAACGAATTTGAGAAAAAGTATAAGTATTGGAAAATTTAAGGGAATAACAAGCAATATCTCGAAAATGGTTCACTCAACAACAAAAATGTATATGACATAAATTGTACATTTTAACGCGATAGACATTTTTGTGTAGTAAAATTTTGTCTATCTCTTATGGTTTACCAGTTATGCAAAAGTCGTTCACAATGAAGAATACTTTTGGAGACATTCCCAGAAAATTCGAGATATACATTTCATTTGTCATGAAAATATTTTAAACATATGATATTTTAATCAAATCGTTAGAGCCATTTTTGAGAAAATTAAAATTTTCGAAAAATGTACCATGTAAAGGGTAATCTGGGGTGGGGGGATTTTCTTGAAAACCTTCGTGTCGCATCTCTGGAAGATACTGAACCTAAATACCAAGTTTGGTGTTTATACGACTGTTCGTTTCTGAGTTATGCTGTTCACCGACACACACACGGACATGTTTCCAAAAAGGCTTTTTTTTTGGTTTCAGAGGGTCTCAAAACACGTATTTCCGGTGAAATCTCGGTATCGAATTTTTGGGTGGAAGACAATACTTCCTCTGCTTACTATACGTAGTAGAGAAAGTAAAAAGAAGCACACTCACAAGAAAAGAATTTTTAGTGTAATTTTTTGCATTTATAATTTTTTGATAGAAACCATGTAAATTAGGATTGAAATCTGTAACCTACTAAATGCAACTAAACATTCTGCACAACCACAAAAAATTTTAAACTTCGAGGTTAAATTGATTTTGAGAAAAGTCCACCTGAAGTTTAAAAAACAACTCATGGCTGAAATAACAATGGTTCTGGACCATAGGAGCCCTGTAAAGGTCCAAAAAAGGTATTTCTTTATAATCCATTACAACAAAAAACAAAAAATAGTTTTTTGAACCTAAATCTCTACCAAGTGTCCTTAATATATGGCATGCTTCTATATTGTTCTGTTATGTCAAAACGTGTTTTGAAGTGGTAAATGAGTAAATAATTGTGCCTATTTCAATGCCTATCATTACTATAGTTGCTATTTTGAACATCTTGTAGTGTCTATTTGCCTGCGCATATTGCACTAAGCTCTAATTATTACATGCCATCTATAAATTCGATATGGAGATTTCAACGGAAATACAAGTTTTGAGGTCTCAATCCCCCCCAAAAAATCTTAGAAAAATGTCCCTTTGTACTGAAAAACGAAAGGTCGGATACATACTAAACCCAGGATGTGACAAGAAGGTTTTCAAGAAATTCACCCCAAACCCGAACTACAAAATAAGGGAAAATTGTCATCGTTTTTGATTTTCTGAAAAAATGGCTATAACAATTTTTACAAATACTACATATTTAAAATGTTTGCACGACAACTAAGATGTATTCATGAATTTTATAGGCGAATATTCTGTGAAGTTCTCTACGTTCTAAATGGATTTTGTATCACTGTCTATACTACTGCAAAAAATATTTAGATCACGTTAAAACTCACTGTGTGTGTACATTTTTTGCAGTCAGTTTTGATTTTTTTTTGTTCCGTCGCGTGGAAGATCTCGGGTACTACTCCGCCTCGAGTATGGTGTTTGTATACGTGTACATATTTGTATAAGGTAAAGCAGAAAGGCATAGCGTAAATAAACAGCAAAACGGTGCGGAAAAATGTGCTGTAGCTAGCAGTTAGCGATCCTTGTGTCTATAATGTCATGAAATTATTTACAAAAATGTTCACTTTCATTGACACGAAGTGAAAGTATAATATTTTGTAGGAATCGTTTGTAGAAGAGTGGGTGGAGAAACTCATGTGAATGTGGCACAGGGGGATTTTTATAAAATGTTGCTTTTGGATTCAGAGGGTATCAGAATATCTATTTCCAGTGAAATCTGGATATCAGATTTTTAGTTGCAATGTGGTGCTTGGAATATTACATGTTGGAGACGCGGTAGCTCTATCAGGTTTCCAAAATTTCATTCGTAAAGAACGCTGGAAGCTGGAAAAGTGGGCGCCGGTGTCCTTGGATTTATAGGGAAAAGAAATTAAATTAGTATACAAGAAATAAATAAATAAAACAATTTTTACCTCCCAATAATGAAAATACTCTCAGGTGATCTGATGCACTGCATTCACACGACTTTCTCTATTCACTCTTCTACAAACCGGTCTTACAAAATCTTATTCCTTTATTTACTTCTCGTTAATTGCACATTTTGTTGTAGCTATATGAAGAATACAGTAGTTTCAAGCCAGAAACAAAGAATATCTCGGACATGGTCAACGCCACAAACATTTTTGACATAAGTTGTGTGCTTTAAACGAGATATACATTTTTGTGTTGTAAGATTGTCTCTCTCTTACGGTTTACCGATTATACGAAATTCCTCCAGAATGAAGAGGACTTCAGAGGTTATTCCTAGAAAATTCAAGATATACATTTTACTAGTGTTTGTTATGTGGATATCTTAATATATTGCATTTTAATAAAAATCGTTATGGGCGCTTTTAAGAAAATAAAAAATAAGCAAAGCTTTCGCGTAAAGGGTACTTTGGTAAGTATAAAAAATAAAATCTGATGTGTTACATGCACATGGCTTTTTCTATCCTCTGTCGTTTATTAGTCGGTATACAAATTATTCTTACGAAAGTTTATTTTTCTATCTACTACATTTTAATCGAGATAAACTAACCTTTACAGAAACAGCTACATTACACATTTCGTTATAGAGAACAGCGATAGTCAAATGTTTAACAACTGGACGCTATATGCTGGTCTTAAAATTCCATACTGTTTCCATGACATCACGAGAAATAATTGAAAATCGACAGGACTTCAAAATAATGGCTTAATATTGAACAATTGGAACCATGAATATAGCATATCTCGGAAATGGCTAATGCCACAAAAAGTTATTTGAAATAAATTGTGTGTTTGAAGAGATCTACATTTTATGTGTAGTACGTTTTCCTCTATTACTTAAGGTTTACCAGTTCTACAAGATTATACAAAATTCTTTCCGAATAAAGAGGACCTTCACGGGCTATTCCCAGAAAATTCAAGATATAAATGTTATGTGTCATGTAAATACCTTTAACATATGGTATTTTAATCAAAATCATTAGAGCAATTTCCAAGAATGTTCCACGTAAAGGGTAGTTTGGGGTGCGAGATTTTCTTGAAAATTTTCATATTCCATCTTTGGAACTTAAATACCAAGCTTGGTGTTTTTCGTTTGTGAGTTGTACTGTTTAAAGACAGACATAAACGTGGACCTTTTTCTAACAAGACTTTTTTGTGTTCACATAGACCTCAAAACATTTATTTTCGTTGAAATCTCGATATCGATTTTTAGATGTAATGCAATATCTTCTCTGTCCAGTATGCACATCGTAGCTAAAGTAAAAAATCTGATGTGCTACACTCACATAACTTTCTCTACTCTTGTACAAACTATTTCTACAAACGCTTATTCTCCATATGCTTCATGTTAATCGAGATGTCAATCTTATTGCTAATTTTCTTGTAGATGCAAGGGGAATATGGTAGGCTTTAAGCGATAGTCAAATGTTTTAAGAGCTGGTTGCTATGTGGCGCATTCCATTCTCTTTGTATGTCCAGCACATAAAAATGAATAACGAATTCCCATTTAAGAAAAAGTATAAGTATTGGAAAATTCATACAAATAACAAGGAATATCTCGGAAGTGGTTCACTCTATAACAAAAAAGTATACGACATAAATTGTGTGTGTTTAACGAGATCTACAGTTTTTGTGTAGTAAACTTTTGTCTCTTACGGTTTACCATTTATCCAAGATTCATTCAGAATGAAGTCGACTTTTGGGGACGTTCCCAGAAAATTCAAGATATACATTTAATTTGCAATGAAAGCATCTTAAACATATGATATTTTAATCAAGAACCGGTTGTAAGAGAATCAAAATTTTCGTAAAATGTTCCACGTAAAGGGCAGTCTGGGGTGAGGATTTTTTTTTTCAAATCTTCGTGTCGTAACTTTGAAAGATATTGAACCTAAATACCAAGTTATGTATTTATCCGACTTTTCGAAATTCACAGACTTACATCCACACAGAGACACACACGGACCTTTTTATATAAATGCTTTTGTTTTATTCAGGGGGCCTCAAAACATGTATTTCCTGTGAAATCTCGGTATCGAATTTTTGGGTGGAATGCAATACTTCCCCTACTTACTGTACGTAGTAGAGAAAGTGAAAAAGGAATAGCGACTTCTCATTAGAGAAAAATTCAAGCATTTGACAATTCAGACTAATAACAAGGAATATCTCGGAAATGGTTAACTCTTCAGAGATTTTGTGTATCTGTTACGATTTACCAGTCATACGAAATTCAGAGGACGTTACAGGCTGCTCTCAGAAAATTGAAGATATACGGTTATTACAAAAGAAATAGACACTTTCAATGCATTATAAATCCATAACTATTAATGATGTAATGAATCTGTTTGCACTGTCGTGTGGAGGAAGTCTTGAAGTTTAATTTGTGAACTCACACGACACACATCAAGACAAGAATCAAGTTCATCCCAAACACGATGTAACATATCTGAATCGACACTTGCCACGGCTCCTCTGATACATTCCTTCATGTCATCTAAATCGCGTGGAATTGGAGGAACGAAAATTCTGTCTTTGAGAAATCCCCAATCTCACACGGGACTCCTTGGTGGTCAACGGAGCAAAGCTTTACTGTCGTCTGCAGCATGGCCAATCCAACGCTGTGGCAGAATTTAATCCAAGTATAGTCTAACATCTGTGTGCCAGTGAGGTGGTGCTCCATCTTGTTGGAACATAAAGGTTTCCATTTCCTCACACAGTTGGGGCATCAACCAAAGATGTAAAATATCAAGATATGTAGGTGTTGCTGTTTTTTCTACAAAAAAGAAGGGGCCATACGCCTTGGTGTAGGATACCGCACAAAACTCATAAATTTTGGGAGAGTCCAAAAAGATGTTCCAACACAGCCCTTGGTTTTTCAGTTCCCCATATTCGAACATTTTGTTTATTCACTTTTCCATTCAAGTGGAAAGTTGACTCATAACTGAAAACTATTCGTTCACTGAGGTCATCGTCTTCTTCATTACGTCGCAACATTTCTATGCAGAAATCTTGACGTTTGACTTTGTCGTCTTGATGTAGCTGCTGCAAGAACTACAACCTGTAAAGAGTCAGTTTCAGTCGCTTTCACAAAATTTTCCATACAGTTGACTGGAATTTGTAACTCCAAGCTTGCCCTTGTTGACGAATTCTGTGGACTTCTTGCCAAAACACCACGAACACGTTCAACATCCTGTTGTGATACCCGTGGTGTTTCCTTTGCACACACAGCCAGTTGTCTCAAACTTTCTGTGTCTATCATAGATCGATTGTCTAGTCGGTAGTGGTTCTGAAATGTTGGACAACAGTCACAGAATTTGTTTTAACAAGTTCTAGCACACAATATGCTTTTTCCACAGGATTCGTCATTTTTGCATCTTTAACAACGATTACTTACATGATTACCAACTACAAACCTTCCAGAGTTTCCCAACATAACACCGCAAAAGTTATGTTGATATCACACTTAGTGTTTATTTCATAGCACTTCAAAATTGTCTACTTGTTTTGTAATAACCAGAGACCGGAACTTAGGCAAAATGCCTTTTTAAATGTGTCAAATCTATCTTCAATTTGAAAGTGAATCTGTACGAATGAAAGCCCACAGTTTTATGTTGCCTTTTTAAATATAAATGCCTATTTTGCAAAATAAATGCTTTTTTTGCCTGTATTTCATGATTTATCTATTATTTATTAAACGTTTCCTTCAGGACATTTTATTTCAATAACCGTTAGTCCGTGACAATGAAAGTTAGTTCGCCGAATGTATATTATTGTCTTTTGTTGCAGACAACAAAGACGTCCTTCATTATTTTCTTTACAACAATGAGTGCTGCCGCGCAAATAAATGTATAGATAACAGAAAGCGTTTGAATTACCGCTTGTGTTTATTTTAAAAGGCAATAACGAGTGCGGGTTTAACTTTGTTTTTCTTTCAGTTTTCAGTGCGACGTTGTTGTAGCTAACAGAAAGATGCCCAGATTAGTGTTTCTTTACGCAGTAAATTACAAAGTTACGTTAATACTTTTGAATCCGACGTATTTTGTAGCGACGGTAAAGTACTCACATACAAAATATGCGAGCAGTCAGTGAACTACGAAAAGAAGTATTTTATATCACAGCATATCGGCACAATCAAATACAAAAATGCACTTTCCAAGGCTACTGGGAAGATTTCTTTGCTTCCAACAGTAATTGCAACATCGAGTCGTAAATCCCAGTTTGTATTCGACTTATGTAAAGCTTTCCTCATTGCCGGAATCACTTGGTGGAAATTACAGAATCGTACATTACGTAGCGGGAAATCGTCGTTCCTTGGGTTGATGTGGTCTTCGGCAGTGTTCTTCCTCGGCTATTGATGTTCGTCGGTTGTTGCGTATTCCATTCCTAACTATATCTAATTATTAATTCTCAGGTTATAGTGGGTGAGGCAAGTTAAAAAATACACTGCAAGTTTCCCTTAATCAGTGAAGTTTATTTCACAGTTTGAATAATTATGGTCGGCTATTATTATTATAATCCCACCACTTTAAATTAGTCAGGAGCCTGGCTATCTTCACACCCATTCCCACCCTTGTGCATTTGTAGCACCTCGTGTCGACTTGAATTCTTGAAGATCAATGATAGAGAGAGAGAGAGTGGGCTCCGAGGCCTTGTCTGCCCTTATATACGGGAGCCTAGTGACGCTCTCCTCTGCGTTTAAAAATGTAACGACGTTCCCTATTGGTCCTCAGACCGCGTTACCTTAACACGTATGAGAATGTGTGGCTTCAGATCCGTGCGCTTAAGCGTCAGTTCCATATCTCTGTCTCTTTCTATTTCTTCGTACCGTTACCGGTTCCCTGCCTGTTGGCTTGGTGAAAGGTACACTCTTTGTGCTCTCCTGGAATTTTGCTAGATCGCCCGTTTCTTACAATCAGCTCTGTACAAACGTTAGATGTTGAATATTTTAACATGTTAGTGAATTAAATTATTACTGTACAATTCTTATATGTATGGTTCCCCTTTCATATGTACAATTCCTATATATGTATAATGTATCCCCTTTCAATTATCACAGTTTTTGGAGAAGTATACTAACCAAACTGTATCTAGCGAGTCAAGTTTGCGAAAATGTTACTTAACCGAATGTTACAATGACACATTTAATTTTTGTCAATTACAACACTAGCATTTTGCTTAAAACGTTGAAGTTCTTAAAAATATGACGATGGAGTTATTGAATAGTGTAATCTATTAAATAAATGAGTTTTTCTAATTGCCTGTTTTAGTATTTATAATGCCTAAACTCCCGTCTCTGGTAATAACCCTGTATATTTCAGTTGTCATTAAAGTATCTTAAACGTTCGGTATTTTAATCAAAATCTATAGAGACATTTTTGAGAAAATGAAGCATTTTAAAAACTTTTCGATGTAAAGGGTGGTTTTGGGTAGGCTGGATTTTCTTGAAAATCTTTTTTTGTGAGTCTCAAAATAAGTATTTGCATAGAAGGGAAAGTAAAACGTCCGTTGTATCGAATATCTCGTTGTTGTAGAGTGTCAGTCTGTGTGGCAGGCGGTTTTCTTGGCTTGTCAAGTGTCTTGCTTCCATCAAGTTGCAACTGGCATGACTGCTTGTCATCCAGTCTAACAATATGTTGACGCTCATCAACAATTCATAAGCTGGTAACTATGCCAGCCCTCCCTCCCTCCCTTCCACTTCATCGCGCGATCCTTTGGGACATTTAATGTAAACTAGTTGTTGCTAACTTTGTACCGCGAAAGAACAGTGTGTGTGTGTGCTGCTCACAAAAACCTCTCTCTCTCTCTCTCTCTCTCTCTCTCTCCCCAGCCTTGTTTGTCTGCCCGCCCGGGGAAGATACAGCTAATTCTCGCCAGCAGATGTTGCAGCGATTCTTTATCGCCTTCAGATTTCCCTACTAAAGAAACCTTAATGCAAATTATTTCATTTTTGCTTTCTCTACCACTTACCTTAGGTAGACAAGGCAGTGCAGTCCACAAAAAAATTCTTTCTCGAGATTTCACCGTAAATACATGTTTTGAGGCCCCCTGAATCCAAAGAAAGCATTTTTAGAAAAAGCTGCATGTGTGTGTCTGCGCCTGTGAACAACATAACTCAAAAAACAAAAGTTCGATAAATACCAAACTTGGTATTTAGGTTCAGTACCTTCCAAAGATACTCCACACCAAACTAACCTTTACATAGAAGATTTTCGGAAATTGTTGATTCTCTAAAACATTGCAGATTTCATTAGCACGCAAAGAGAACAGCGATAGTCAAATGTTTAACAACTTGACGCTATATGCTGGCCATACTGTTCCATACTGTTTCCATGACATCGCGAGAAACACCTGAATGTTGACAGGAATTAAGAGAATGACCAAGAAATGAACAATTCGAAACTTTAATAACAGATATCTCAGAACTGAATTTATTTGAAATAAATTGTGTGTTTTACTTTTTGTGTAGTACATTTTCGTCTATCGCTTAACGTTTACCAGTTATATAAGATTATACAAAATTGCTTCCGAATGAAAAGGACTTCAAACGCTATTCCCAGAAAATTCATATATACATTTTGTTTGCCATGTAAATATTTTTAATATATTATATTGTAATTTTATCAAAATTTTCGAAAAATGTTCCATGTAAAGGTACTTTGAATGGGGGGATTTTCCTGAAAATCTTCGTGTCGTATCCTTTGGAAGTACTGAATGCAATTACCAAGTTTCGTATTTGAGGTATACTGCGCGCACACACACATACGGACCTTTTTCTAAAAATGTTTTTTTTATTCGTGGGGCTCAAAACATGCATTTCGAGTGAAAAATCGCTAACGAATTTTTTGATAGAATACAACAATTCCCATACTTATTATACGTAGTTGAAGATTTTTATTAGCCCCACTTTTGGGCGTCAATTTGAAGAAGTATTGTTGTTATTATGTTATTTGCACTAGGCTTTGGGCCTCAATTTGAAATAGTTTGTATTGAAGGAGTTGTATTATATTTCAACTGTTGGGGGAGCCGAACTTGAAATTCGTTGCAACCACACGTATGGTACCCGGTAGCCATCGTCCCAAATGTACTTTCTGGTGGCCTTTGCCCCAAGTATAAAAAAATATTAACTTTGTAATTTGACTGTTTCTTTAAATATTATATTTTTATGTTTGCCTCGGCTGCGTCAGTATTATTGTTAGAGACATGGATGTCTTGGCAGGGTTGTGGTGCAACAAGAATGTAGGCTTACACAGATTATAATTTTACTTCACTCTTTATATTAATGCTTGACACGATTTAAATAACACTTCACTTATATAGAGAGCTGTGAGGTGTTCTTATTAAATACTTGCACTTTTTAACACGTAAACTATTTTTCGTCTCACACGAATACGTATTATACTTCTTTCGAGGAGACTTTTTGCGTCTGGTTAGTAACGCTGTCTGCAGGCAACTGACTTCTAAATGTTTCTCCTTTTCAGTTTCTGATTGGCTAATCCTACTCCAATAGAATACCTTCATTTTACTAAAGCTGTTTTTTGGTTGTTGATTGGCTATTTTATAAACTGTCACTAAATTTACATTATTGTTGCTCCAATAAATACTAGTAGCATTATTAAACATTCTTACTCATTTTTGCCTCAAGGTTACCTCATTGTTAGCAACTTTAACTTATTATTCTTACAGGTCTTACATTATTAAATTACGTAATATATATTCACATAAGATTATTATACATGGATGCAATAATATAAACATATACAATGACTGTATTATACACTTTTTATATATTGTTAAATACACACATTACTTTAAGGCGGGCTGTTATTGAATTTATATTTATATAATTAGACTGAAAATCATTTAAGTGTTAAAAATACTGTCTCATAGTAGAAAAAGTAAAACACACGTAGATCTATTTAAACACACAATTTATTTCAAATAAGCCTTTTAAGCATAAGCCACTTCCGAGATATCCGCTATTAATGATTCGAATTGCTCAAGACCGTCATTCTTTCAAAGTCCTGTCGACATTTAATTGTTTCTCGCGATAAAATGTATTAAATAAAATAATAAGCTTTAGTAACAATAATTTGCATATCAACTATTAAACGATAGAGGGTATCGAAAGTCATGTGAATGCTTCACGTCAGAATTTTTTTCTATCTATTTCATTTTAATCCAAACAAACCTTTACAGAAACAGCTACATTACACATTTCGTTATAGAGAACAGCGATAGTCAAATGTTTAACAACTGGACGCTATATGCTGGCCTTAAAATTCCACAGTGTTTCCATGACAACTGAATGCTGAAAGGACTTTAAGAGAATGACCAAGAAATGAACAATTTGAACCTTTGTTGCGGATATCTGAGAAATGGCTTATGGCGCCAATTAAAGTATTTTAAATAAATTGTGTGTTTTAAAGAGATATACATTTTTGTATACTACGTTTTCGTCTATCGGTTAACGTTTACTACTTATACAAGATTATAAAAAATTCCCTGTGAATGAAGAGGACTTCGTAGGCTATTCCACGAAAACATCTTTAATATACGGCATGTTAATCAAAGTCGTTGGACATTTTTTTTAGAAAATCAGAATTTCGAAGTAGGTTCCATGTAAAGGGTAGTTTGGGCTGGGGGATTTTGTTGAAAACCTTCTTTGAAACATATTGAACCCAAAAAACAAGTTTGGTATTTATCCGACTTTTATTTTTTTGAGTTACGCTATTCACGCACATACGCACACATTTCCAAAAATAGTTTATTTGAATTCAGAGTGCCTCAAAACATGTATCTCCGCTGAAATCATGGTATCGAATTTTTTGATGATGCAAGACTTCCCCTACTTACTATACGGAGTAGACAAAGTAATACGCTTTAGGAAGATTAATTTGTATACCCACGAATAAACGATGGGGCGTAGAGAAAGTCGTATGAATATAACAGACAATTTTGGATAAATGTGTCTTTATACTAAGACATAAACAGTCGGTTAGATATGAAAATGCTTATTTAATTTCAGAATTTCCCAAGGATTCGAAACGAAGATTTTATAATATGCCCCTACCCCAAACTACCCTCAAAATACTAAAAAATTACTTAATGAAGTTTAATACTAAAATACTGTATGTCACTATATTTACATGAATAAAATTCAAGATATGAATTTTCTGCGAATATCTTTTGAATTCCTATTCATTCTGAATGGTTCGTTAAAGTACGCTATTTATGTCAAATTATTTCTGTGGTCAACCATTTCCGAGACATTCTTTATTTTTGGTTTGAATTTCCAAATACTTATACTTTTTTTTCAAGTTGCAAGTCGCTATTTGTTACTTTCTCTACTACGTATAGTAAGTAGGGGAGGTATTGCATTTAACCCAAAAATTCGATACCAGGATTTCACTGGAATTACCTAGTTTGAATACAAATAAAGCATTTTTGGAAACATGTCCGTGTGTGGTGTGTCTGTCTGTGAACAGTATAGCTCAAAATTGAAAATTTGGATAAACACTAAACTTGATATTTGAGTTTAGTATCTTCCAAGGATGCGATACCAAAATTTTCAATAAAATCCCCTCCCCCAGACAACCCTTTACATGCAACTAATTTCGAAAATTTTGATTTTCTCAAAAATGGCTCACTATGTTGATTAAAATATATGTTTAAGATATTTTCATGGCAAATTAAATGTATATCTTGAATTTTCTGGGAAGTCCCCAAAAGTCCTCTTCATTCTAAATGAGTTTCGCAAAAGTGGTAAACTGTGAGAGATAGACAAAATTTTACTGCACAAAAAATATAGATCTCGTTAAAATACAATTTATATCCTATAGTTTTTTTATGGAATAAACCATTTCCGAGATATTTCTTGTTATTTGTTTGAATTTTGCAATGCTATACTTTTTCTCAAATGGGAATTTGTTATTCATTTTTTTTTGTCCTGGACACACAAAGAGAATGGAATGCGCCACATAGCAACCAGCTCTTAAAACATTTGACTATCGCTTAAAACCTACCATATTCCCCTTGCATCTACAAGAAAATTAGCAATAAGATTAACATCTCGATTAACATGAAGTAGATGGAGAATAAGCGTTTGTAAAAATAGTTTGTACAAGAGTAGAGAAAGTGTAACACTTCAGATTTTTTTATGTCGTGATGATACAAGGAGTATGGTATTTCAAAGCCAACACATCGCAATGTGTTTATAAAAATGCGGCTATCATTTTAGTCCGCTGTGTAGCGAAATGTGTACCTAATGGAAGTTTATCTTATTAACATGAAGTGGAGAGAAGAATAGTTTGTAGAGGAGTGGAGCAGGTAATGTGAATGCAGACTTTTCTCTCTCTCTCTCTCTCTCTCTCTCTCTCTCTCTCTCTCTCTCTATGGCAGCGTTCATTTATACCGATGGGTTCTCATTGAAAGACCCCAGTCTGAGCATCTGTCGATACCAAACACTCTCTTGGCGCCGAAAACAGAGCTTGTTAAAAACGTTTGCCAGGCAAATTGTTTTCTATGTAGTGCGGTGGTGACTTTACTTTAAAGAGCAGTTATAGCTTTCGGTTTGCCTTTTGTTTTCACAGACTAACGCCTAGTAGCGTTATATCCCGCAGTAATTCAAAGTTAAAATTAAAATTATTCTCAGAAAATGCAAGATAAACGTTTTATCGTGCAAATGTCTTAAACGTATGGTATTTTAATCCAAATCATGAGTCATTTTTGAGAAAATAAAAAACAATTATAAAAGTTTCATGTAAAGGTTAGTTTGGGGCGGGGGAATTTTCTTGAAAATCTTCGTGTCGCATCTTTTAGAGTTACGCTACTCACAGACGGACGGAGAGAACACCTGGTGGACGTTTTGTATAACTTTTATTGGATTCAGGGTCCCTCGAAACACGTATTTGCGTTGAAATCCGAACGTCGCATTTTTTGACTTTAACTACCGGGTGGGATGGCTCAGGCACCATTCAGAGGTCGGGACCACCCACTCTGGTCCATGGATTTTTTGTGTCAGTTAAATGCTGGGGTGATTCATCTTTTGCCACGACTCTCCTTCCTCTCATTTCCCGCCCATTATCTTCCCTGTCATCCATTTCAGGATTGTATTCGGCGGGTTAGGGGTTTCTTCCCTGGCGTCGTTGCGGGGTCTCTCCACCGAATGGGCTCCACTCCGGGTTGGTGGCTCATGTGTGGCCCGGGTGGCGGCAAATGCATTACACCTGGAAACGTTAGGGACCCCGACTGAGCTTGCGCCAGTCGTCATCTGGATCTGGTCGTCCTTCGGGTCTCTGCCCTCAAGCACAAGGAGTCGACTGGCGCTTGCAGCGCTATGCTCCGGCTTCGGATGCCGCCTTTACCTTTATGTACTACTACAAGTGGCAGAAAAAGTATCACTTGCATACTCAGAGAGACACTATATAGTTGTATTCTTTGATAGAAATAAATTTAAGGGCAAGATGAACATGTTTGGTAGGCAGTCTAAACCAGGTATGGGCGAGCACGTGTCATATCGAGAAGGGAGGCTAGTGGGGGGTTACTCCCATGTAACGTAGCTACCCTTCTATCGGAGAGAGGCGTAATGCTAATTCTCTGTTTTAAAATCTAGAGGTGCCTATTCATTAAAATATAAGGTACGCATTGAATGACAAAAGAAAACCAAGTGCTTTATTCATTATTATTTACAGAATAAAAGTTTTTAACTCAAAATATCTCACTTCTTATCAAATTGGAGATATAAATATAATATTGCTTAGTGATGGGACGATAGCACTATTTCTCGATACTCGATAGTGAATTAATAAAAAGCTATAAAGACAATAGATATCTTGTTCACTGAATTATGTTCTTATTAGTAGTTTTCTGTGTATAAACACATTTAACCAATTTTGTATTGTGTGCTGATTCAGAAAATATTCCTGTTTGACATCCTCCAATTGGTAGTAATTTTTTTATCTTTATAATGCGACAGGTTCTGCATCCCGCATTGTTACTCAAGGCTAACAACAACAACAACAATAATAATAATAACAAATTTTAATTTTCTCAAAATGACTCTAACGATTTTGAATAAAATACTATACGTTTAAGACATTTTTGTGGCAAATGAATTGTTTATCTCGAATTTTCTGAGAATGTCTCCAAAAGTATTTTTCATTGTGAACGACTTTTGCATAACTGATAAACCATAAGAGATAGACAAATTTTACTACACAAAAAATGTAGATCGCGTTAAAATACACAATTTATGTCATATACATTTTTTTTGTTGAGTGAACCATTTTCGAGATATTGCTTGTTATTCCCTTAAATTTTCCAATACTTATACTTTTTCTCAAATGGGAATTCGTTATTAATTACTTTCTCTACTATGTATAGTAAGTAGGGGAAGTATTGCATTCCACCCAAAAAATTCGATACCGATATTTCACCGGAAATACATGTTTTGAGACCCCCTGAATCCACAAAAAGCATTTTTGGAAACATGTCCGTGTGTGTGTGTCTCTGTGAACAGCATAACTCAGAAACGAACAGTCGGATAAACATCAAACTTGGTATATAGGTTCAGTATCTTCAAGTGCGTCACGAAGGTTTTCAAGAAAATCCCCCCACCCCAGACTACCCTTTACATGGAACATTTTTTGAAAATTTTAATTTTCTCAAAAATGGCTCTAACGATTTTGATTAAAATATATATTTAAGATATTTTCATGATAAATGAAATGTATATCTTGAATTTTCTGGGAATGTCTCCAAAAGTATTCTTCATTGTGAACGACTTTTGCATAAGTGGTAAACCATAAGAGATAGACAATATTTTACTACACAAAAAATGTAGATCGCGTTAAAATACACAACTTATGTCATATACATTTTTTTGTTGAGTGAACCGTTTTCGAGATATTGCTTGTTATTCCCTTAAATTTTCCAATACTTATACTTTTTCTCAAATGGAAATTCAGTATTCATTTTTTTTGCCCTGGACACACAAAGAGAATGGAATACTCCACATAGCAACCAGCTCTTAAAATATTTGACTATCGCTTAAAACCTACCATATTCCCCTTGCATCTGCAAGAAAATTAGCAATAAGATTAACATCTCAATTAACATGAAGCATGTGGAGAATAAGTGTTTGTAAAAATAGTTTGTACAAGAGTAGAGAAAGTCATGTGAGTGTAACACATCAGGTTTTCTTTTTGTGCAGGTAGCCGTTTTCAAATACTTATACTTTTTTAAAGTGGTAAGTTGCTATTCGTTTTTTCTCTTGGTGATGCAAAGGGCATGGAATTTTAAAACCATCACATAGCGGCACACTTTTTAAAAATCTGGCTGAATATTGAAAGTTTATCTCGACGTAAACAAGAGAATATTTTGTAGAGGAATGAGTAGAGGTGGTGATGTGAATGCAGCTCATGATACTCGTTTATTATAAGGACTACATAGCAGTGGGAGTATAATGGGTAGCAGAGCCATCTTCCAAATTACCAGCGGTTTTAATAATGAAGAGGTGCTCAATTCCAGGACGATAAGGACGATGACAGTTCCTCACATTTTTTCTCCAGGCTTTTCCTCCCAGTAAAACATTAAATGTGATGTGTTAAACGTGAGGAATAGTTTTTAAAGTTGTTCCTCCCGTCGGTTCGGGGAGAGTGGGATGGGGCGAAAATCCCTCCAGACTCTGAGAGTAACTTAAAGGGAAGCCCTGGTCTTAGCACTGGGCTGCGCGAGGAAATAGAGCGCCCCAACATATCATCTTTATCAAGCACAGCCAGTCCAGGGGTGATAGAAGGGATGAAACTTTCCTCACTTGAGTGCGAAAACGGCACCACTGCCACGGCCTCGTGCACACTTGTGATGTGTGGCAAATCGTATCTACTCTCTCTCTCCTTTATTAGCGGTATGTCAACTGTTTTATCTTCTTCATTTTAATCGAAATGGCTACATTACACATTTCGTTATAGAGAACAGCGATAGTCAAATGTTTAACAACTGGACGCTATATGCTGGCCTTAAAATTCCATACTGTTTCCATGACATCGCGAGAAACAACTGAATGTTGACACGACTTTAAACAATTACCAAGTCATGAACAATTTGAACCTTTAATAACGAATATCTCAGAAATGGCTTATGCCACAAAAAACTTACGTGAAATAAATTGTGTGTTTTAAAGAGATCTACACTTTTTTATATAGTGCGTTTTCGTTTATAGCTTAATGTTAATCAATTACAAAAGATTATACAAAATTCCTCCCGAATGAAGAGGACTTAGCAGGCTATTCCTAGATAATTCAAGATATAGATTTTTATTTGTCATGTAAGTAAATCTGTTTAATATGTGATATTTTAATCAAAATCGTTTTATAGAAAATTATGTGTAACCAAAAATCTCCGATGTAAGGAATATTTTGAGATGAGTAAATTTTTGAAACTTCTCCTTGAGGCTTCCACACCACAACCGGGACTCGCACCTTCTCGAGGATCGGCTGAGTGGTAAGGCAGCCGCCTGAAAAACAAAGCATAACCGGCAATATCGAGGTTATACCGAGATTGAGAGAGGGAGAGAAAGAAACATCTCCGTAGAAATACAACTGAGATGGCCCGCGGTAACGTGCGAGGCATGATTCGGAAGGTCCCGGGTGCTTTGCATTAAACCGTCGTCTCTGGCCTTGCAGTTTTTGTGGCTTTCCCTGGTCCGTAGGCCAATGCTGGAATGGTTTCTCATCTATCAGAATTTTCTTTCTCTCATTTCCCTTTCATTCTTAGGTTTCGGGTGTGAGGCGGTGTCGGACAGATGGCGTGCATGCTTGCTCAAAGGAAAAAGTATCCCTCGTGGGCACTAGAGGGCTGCTTGGTTGCATGGGTTGTTCATCGTCCTCTCTGGGCCGCTCCAGCAGTGGGACGAATCTGCGTTCCTGGAACTGTTAGGGACTTCCGCGCGTCTCTACGGCCTGTAACTTCCTTGGTTCCTTCACTTCATCTCTTCTCCCGGGGGTGGTGGCAACTTCATTGTAAACCCAAGCGGTTCGTCTCACACTTAAACCGAAAAGCTGTACATTTTCAGTTCAACACTGCTTATATCGGCAACCGACATTTATTCAACTTATTAATCTGGGAAACACACATGTCGTCCTCCGTGGTCTAGGGGTAGCACTCAAGCTAGTTCCCGAAGTCGCGGGTTTAAACCCGGCGGAGGGCGATGGATTTTTTCGGGCGTAAAAATCCTTAGCATGGCTTCCTTCGGAAGGGAAGTAAAGCCGGTGGTCCCGTGTTGTAGATTTTGAGGCAGTATTTTTATCGCTTAAAATGATATCAGTCTAATTACATAATATTTAAAAAAATAACAGCTCGCCTAAAAGCAATATGCGTATGTTATAATATATAAAGTGTATATTACAGTCGTTTTATTATGTTTATATTATTATGTATGTATAATAATGTTATATGAATGTATTACGTAGTTTAACAATGTAGCAGCTGTAGAATAGAAGCAAGCTACCTTTCGTAGCAAACAGAATTACAAAATAAAAGTCGAAAGTTGCTAACAATAAGGTAACCGTGAGACAACAATAAATTAGAAAGTTAAAAAAGGCTACTAATAGTTCTTGGAAGAATACTAATGTAATATTTCAAACAGTTTATAAATAGGCACGTGGATGTGGAAAGAAAAGCCAAGGTAAAACTAAAGGTATTCTATTGGAGTAGGCTTAACCAATCAAAAACTAGAGAAGCTAAAGTAAAATAAAGGTATTGTATTGGAGTAGGCTTAGCCAATCAGAAACTAGAAATAGAGAAATGTACAAATTCAAACGGTCGACGCTAGTAGATAGCGTACCCATGCAGTTCGATTCGGTACGTGTTCAGTGATTGTATGTGAGACATGATGATGCATTGCGGTGGGTAATATATATGTTTACAATTAATCTCACAGCTGTATAGAAGTGAAGTGTTACTTAACCCTGTGAAGGATTAACAATTATAATTGGTGTAAACTTTATTTTACTCATGTATTTCAAATGAAAGGGGAAAGAAATGGCAAACTCAGGATCAGTAAGCTAACTCTCTACCACTGAGCTAAGAGAGCTGTGTCATTGTAACAAGCTTTAGTCATACTCTACTTGAGAACCATAAATCAATACAGCGTGTTTTTATTACAAGTATTCAATGTTGAAACATCTGTATGTCGGAAATCTCGTATATGAATTATTTTCTCGGAAGTCTTTTATGATTATGGTTTTGTTCCCCATTATAACTACTACAAGACTATACGCAGTCTTGTGAACAAAGCCTGGCTGTCCCGAGCGCTCACGAAAGTATCCGATTAGAGCTCTTGTCTCTAAGACGCCGGCCAGTTTTAAATTGACCGAGTGTATAAAGGCATTCACCTCCAATGTCTGAACAGTCTTAGAGAATATAATGATGTAATAATAAAAATAATAATAATAATAATAATAATAATAATAATATATTAGTGTGAGATCTCAATACTCAGTGGTATTGAAGTACAGGGTGATTTATGAAGAAGTGACGTATTTATTTCTTTAATTCTTTCGAAACGAGTTATGCTAGCGACAAATTATTATACCTGAAATGCAGAGGAATGTTTGGAGATTATTTACCTCTATAGCAAATGTTTAAAATGTCCTCCATCCTGCATAAGGCACAGCTCAACACATCGTTCCCATGTTACTGGCCACTCCTTGGAGGACTCTGTTGTCAATAGCTTGAATATGTGTAATATTGGGCTTCAGACCGTCCAATGTCTGGGGACGTGTGGCACAAACCCTGTCTTTTAAGTAACCCCATAGAAAGAAGTCCGGCGATGTCAAATCCAGAGATCTCGGTGCCTACAGGTTCTTGGAAATTATCCGGTCGTCAAAGAAACTTGCAATTAGTTCCATGGATTCATTTGATATATAGCATGTAGCGCCGTCCTGCTGGAAATATTCTTGACTCAGCTCTACATCGTCTAGTTGCTGAGCAAACTCCATGAAAATCTGCCGGTACTCTGCAGTGTTCACATTGTTTTTAAAAAAAATTGGTCCCACTATTCTCTGTGCGGATATTACGCACCAAACTCCGATTCTAACCGGGTGCATAGGTGTTTTTTGAATAACACAAGGATTTTCACTGGCCCAATAGCGTGAGTTATTTGAGTTCACATAGCCGGATAAATGGAACCATGCTTCATCTGTGAACCATGAGATGGACAGTATGGCAGGATTTTGCACAATGAACGCCTGAAACCAACGACAATAATTCAGTCGTCTATCCTTGTCTGGTTCCTGTAACTGATGGACAACCGTAATCCTATACGGCTTTAGGCCTGCATTTTTCACAGCTCTCTTGACACATTGAGTAGCTGTACCCTGTCTCCTGCGACAAACGTCTTAATGATTTTATGGGTGACTGATCCAGTCGTGCTCTTACGTCAACAACAACCGTGGGAAGCCTAGGTAAGCGAGTTTTGTGTTTTTCACTCACCAGAAATCCAGTTTCCAATTTGTTTACCAGTCCCAGTATTGTGTTTCTTTGTGGAGGATTCCGAACACCAAAGCCTCTCTGGTATGCCATTTCAGTAGCTGTAATTGAATTCGTAATCCAACTTTGTGTTACAAGGAAGAGTCGTTCATTTAATGTGTACTCCATTTTCACGTTGACTAGAACAAAATCTCAAAAACAGTTGCCGGCAATAAAACTAACAATTACGAATAAAACATGCACATCTGCGCATATAGTGACAGGCAATCTAAACTCCAGAACATTCTGTTAATTTTGTGCTAAAAGTTTGGCACTGAGTGAATTTAGAACAGATTAATTAAAGAAAGAAATGTGTCAGTTGTTATAACTCACCTAATATTTTAAGACGAACTTTCGATACTTCTAAATGTTTCAATTTTGCATATTGAAAGTTGTTGCATTTAACTTGATGCTAGTTAAGGAATGAAAGGAGTCACGACCTCATGTTATTGTCTTGCACGTGTCCCCAAATAGCTGCTGGACTAAAGTTCTTGATTGACCTTGCCTGCGTTTTCGGTGGGTGAATCAATGCTGCATGTTTGTTTCTAAATGAAAACATGCAAAACAATGAGTGAAGGAGCAGAGGTACTCACGTAACTTTAACTGAGTTGTGGCGCACTAAATCACGTTTCTGCAATAGCCAGGTTTGATAACCCAGTCTTTGCCATTACACATACCTACTCCAGCAGAAACAAATCAGAACTTCAGACGTGAGGTAATACAGCTCATGGGAATATTTGCTATGTTTAGTTTGAGTTTCCTGTACGATAAGACTAGAAGCGGAGTGGAACTTAGCACCTCGACCTACGCAGATCTCTTGTACCTAGGTCCCCGAAGGGGTGCCCCCGGGAGAGGGCAGGGCGCCTATGGTGGCTGGTGCAGCCGGCTTCTCCCCCTTGGGCTTACACATCCCCTGGGTACCTGGGACCTGGAGACCGCTCGCAGCCCGGGGGACAAAGGTTTACTAAATCATCCTTTTCCACTGCCGAGACCTCCTGTCGACACTTGCAACCCTGAAAGAAACCAAGGAGATGAAAGGTTAAGGGTAATGAGAATTGGAGATGAAATGGAGGGACAGGAATTTCTGGAAAAGTAAGGGTCTTTCCCAGCATTCGCCTTCGACCTGCTGAAATCCCCGAAAAAAACCCATGGGACAGGAAGGTCGGCCACGGGAATCGAACCCACGATCTCCCGAGTGCTGGTCACAGACGTTACCGCCCAAGGCTCTCGCTGGTTGAGTTTTATGTAAAATATATATTTTCAAGATTGTAGATTAAAGAAGAATTACTGTATTTATTTTTCCTATGGATAGAAAATCTTTAAAACGAAAGTTTTCAGTACAAAATATACTTGCATGAAAAGGGAAGCAAAGAAATTTGTTATCATCCTTGACTAAGAATAAGGATATATCAGTTGTGGTATCATCAACATAAAAATTGCTTCCAGTTGGAGAATGTGAAAGAGGAAGAATTTAGGAATTAGCATGCAATACAAAATTGGCTACAAGCGTTTTATACACAGAAAACTACTAACAAGAAAATACTTCAGTGAACAAGCTAGTGTGGCGTCATGCCAGACACATTATTGCGTCGCATTGGCGACAGCATTGTTGGGGTGATTTAGTATTTCTTTCGCCTTGTGTGTGAAATTCCGTCTGGCGTGGCACTCTCCACCTCTGGCTGCCGAGCCTAGCCAGAGTTAGAAAGAGAGAGAGGGGGGATAGATGTTAGCGTTACTCTCTTTGTGTGTGAGCGCCAGTCTGAGAATTGGTGTGCAAGGTGTAGGTTGCGTTGTGTGAGGTATCTCCCCTCAATCCTTTATTCCCCTGTGTGTGTAATGTAGAGCCACAAAGTGTTATATTAATAAACCACAGGTAACGTGAATGATGTGAAATTAGTGTAATTTGTTACAAAACCCACGCCTGCATCGGAATGTAAACATCAAGGTCCCGGTTCTCTCGCAGTGTCTGTGCTACGTTCCCCCCATGTGCGTGTTGGGGTGATTAAAATTTAATCATTTGCTGGACACCTTTTGGACCTCACCCCAGCATGTACCACTATTGCCTTTACAGTTGTTTATAAAATGAGTATCGAGAAATGCTGGTATCGCTCAATTAGTAATTAATTAATAATAATAATATAATAATGCAGTGCCATTTTGGATTTTGCACATTTTTAATTAATTGTCACTCAGGGGTGCAAACATTTTCCTAGGGAACTGGATTTCATAATGATTTAATTTGCAAAGATTGCTGAACATGTGGCAAAACTTTTATGGGCCCAGTTTAAAACCAAACAGATGTATTCCCCTTCGACGATGACAATCCTAGTGCTCTTAAAGAACGATTTCCCTCAAAATAGAAGTGAACTCGGTTCATATTAATGGAAGGAGTTTTGTTGGAAATTGAGAAATGAAGGAAACACAGAGAAAGCAGACGAGAGGGAGAGAGAGAGATGGGGGGTGAGAATGACAAGCAGCACACTTATCCTTGCTCTGGTATGAGCCAAGTTGTTGCCTCTAGCGACCAAATGTTTGATTTACACGTGTGTATATACGTATATCCTAAGCAGTAGGTAAGTTTGTCTGGGCTATAATACACCTCCGTTTGTGAACATTTCAACACCGAGAAAGAATTTCCCGAATAACTCCAAACTTGGTGGAAGTGTAGAAGAGTGTGCAAACAATAGGTGTTTAGGTTTGTAGAGAGATGAGGTACACGTAGGCCGAGCAGAGTCCTCTCGTGTCGGTCCGACAAGATCAGTGTTGCGCCCAGTGTAGTCAGTGTAGAGGTGTTAAACAAGGTAGAAACAATAAAGAGAGTGTCATTATACCTCGTTGACGTCAAAGGAAGCCGTATCGGCATGTGAGTGAGTTCGAACGGGACAGAACGATCGTTCTCCGGGAAGTGGGTTTGTCCTACCGTGACATTTCGGCTCGTACAGGGCATGCTGCTACGACAGTGATTCGTGTGTGGAAGCAGTGGATAGATGAAGGTCGTACGCAGCGAAGAGCAGGTACTGGACCACAGAACACGACCACAGCACGGGATGGTGTCATCTTGTCCGCATGGCCATAACGGATCGTACAGCTTCATCCACAGTGTTGGCTCGGCGCTGAAGCACTGCAACAGGTGTGAACTTGTCTGCATCAACGGTTCGTCGCCGTCTGCTGCAGGTTGGACTGATTGCATGCATGCCATTACGTAGGCTTCCATTGTCCAGAAACCACAAGCCCCTCCGACTGCAATGGGGACATGTGAACACCGTCACTGGGGTGCTGAGTGGCAAAATGTAGTCTTTTCGGACGAGTCCCGCTTCCACGTGTCATACACTGATGGCCGCATACATGTCCGTCGGTACCGTGGTGATCGAAACCAGGAGGGCTGCATTGTTGAGCGGCATAGCGGACAAACACCAGGTGTGATGGTTTGGGGCGCCATTGGTTACAACAACCTATCTCGCCTGCTATAAATTGAGGACACTTTGAACAGCAACCGGTACCTAACAGTGGTTGTAGAGCCTGAGCTTCTCCTGCTTCAGGCATCTCCACAGTCCACATTTCAACAGGACAATGCCCGCTCACATATTGCGAGAAATGTACAAGCCTTCTTCGAAGAGCGACGGGTACCATTGGTTCCCTGGCCTGCACGTTCGCCTGACGTGTCGCCCATCGAACATGTCTGGGATATGGTTGGTGCGTCACGCTCCTCCAGTAACCAGTGTCACGGATTTGTGGGCTCGAACACAAACTGCGTGGAGAGAAATCCCCAGGAACTTATTCAGAACCTTTTTGATTCAATGCCACGGCGTATAGCAGCTCTAATTACAGCGCATGGAGACCACACCAAATACTGAATATTAGGGTTCAAAGGTCACGTATAAATTTGAAAAGTTTGTCATTTGTTACTTGTCATGTACCTAACGTATGCTATTAAATTCATTGAATTCGTGCGTTTCCTTCTTGGTGTTGCAATTTTCACAAACGGCAGTGTATAATAACAAAGAATATCTCGGAAATATCTGAAAATGTCACAATGTTTTTAACGCGATCTACATTTCCTGTGTAGTAAGTCACAGTTTACCAGCTACACAAAATTCCTTCCGAATGAAAAGGACTTCAAAGGCTATTCCTAGTAATTTCAACATATATATTTTATTTATCATGTAAATGTCTTAAACATATGGCCTTTTAATCAAAACCGTAAAAATCACTTTTGAGAAAATAAAATATAACGAAACATTTTCTATGTAACGGGGTAGTTTTGGAAGAGAGGATTTTCTTGAAAATCATCGTCTCATATTGTTAAAAGATGCTGAAATTAAATACTAAGCTTCGCATTCATTCAAAGTTTCTTTCTTTCCCCACGTTTAACACCTGTTCTTACTACAGGCGATTTTTGTTTTGGAGTTAAGTAGTTCACACACATACCTTTTTCTGAAAATGATTTTTTGGATTTAGGGGGCCTCAAAGCGTGAATATTCGATGAAGTCTCGATATTAAATTTTTGGGTGGAAGGTAACCGCGTGAGATGGTAACATGTGCTACTCGCATTCGGGAGCGCCTTGGTCGATCTCTACCGTCCTCCGTGGTGTAGTGGTTACCATGCTAGTCTCTAGTTTCCGAGGTCGCGGGTAGAAAGCCGGCGGCGGGCGATGTATTTTTCTGGGCGTAGAAATCCTTAGCATGGCTTCCTTCGGAAGGGAAGTAAAGCACATAAAAGAACCTCAAGCCTGATAAAGAGGCCTCTGAGCAAAATTTCCAGTCTTTCACGCCCAGTATAGAATGGGACGCTAAGAAGCATATCAATTGAAGAGCGTTCATAAATAAAACTCAATTTAATTCAATTTCTTGGTCGATCCCCGGGGATAGTCCACTCTGCCCCGAGTCGACAGGCGAATGCTGGGGTGGTTCATTTTCTACCACGACTCTCCTGTACTTACCATCTTCCTTGTCATCTGTTTCGGGGTTTAGGACGAGGTGACGGTGTTCTGCGGGTTCGGCTGGACGTCGGATGTGCCCTTTGTATAGTTTTCTTCCCTGGCATTGTTTGGAAGTGCTTTGTTGGGTTTCATCTCCCACCAGGGATCTGGTTCCGTTCGAACTGGAAACGTTAGGGATCCCCTCAATACTTGAGCCGTCGTTATCCGGATCTGGTTGCCCCTCGGGACTTTCCCCTCGCTGGGGTTAAAGTAACAGCAAATAGGGGGTGCTCTGCCCCGGTTACGCAGGCTCCTCCGTCCGTAGCTTTACTTTTACATTTTAGGTAAGTATTAGAGAAAACAAAAACATCTAACACTTATAACAGTTTGCCACCGCGTGCTGACTTCAGGGTACATCCCTTCACTGAAGTCTGGTAAAGCAGTAAATTGTAGTCGGGTGGTCAACCCTCTCAACCCAGAGGTCCCGATTCGGTTCCCGCCTGGGGAGGGGAATTCTTCTTTAAACGGAATCATTCCCTAACCCTCCGCAGACTGGAAGTGTGTAACCGAGAATGATATTCTTTGTTACTGCTTTAAATTTTCAAACACTTAAACTTTTCTCAAGCGGTAAGTCGCTATTCGTTTTTTCTCATGTTGATGCAAAGAGTATGGAATTTCAAAGCCATCACATAGGAATCAACTTTTAAAAAATCTGACTCGCTTTATCCTACTGTGTTCTTCTTATAGCTACAACGAAAGTTCATCTGTATTAACAACAAGTAGAGAGAAGAATAAGTTTTTGTAAGAGCAGCTTGTAGAAGAGTGAGTAAAGATCATGTGAAAGTAGCACATGGTACTTTTTTTAAATTCACTTTCAGAGGATTTTCTCAATGTTGTTTGGAGTGCCAAAAAACTAACATTAAAGAGCTGGAAGAGCTAGATAAAAGTCGTCGGGCAGAGGTTCCCTTCATAAGGTTTCCCACCTTGAGGTAACTAACCTTTTACCTCACCCAGCTCTCTATGACTGGCGTAGACAACACAAAGAAAAACAAATGAACGATGTTATAATCTATGTAAAATGAAGGTATGGTTCGGATACCGCCACTATCAAACAGTTATACTATGATTGGTACACAAGGAAAGACTAAACCAACGTAACGTGTGCGACTCGCATTCGGGAGGTCCCGGAGTCGATACCCGGCCACCGCCCACTCTGACTCGTGGGATTTTCGTGGTTTCCCCGGAGTCCAATGCTGCTGTGATTCCTCTTCTATCACGACTTTCCTGCCTCTCATTTCCTGTACCCATCATCTCCTTCATTGTTATCTGTTTCAGGGTTTAGGACCAAACGACGGCACGTTGCGGGTGGGCGATGGATGTGCACTTTGTAGAGGTTTATTTCCAGGCGTCGTTGCGGGACTGCTCAGTTTGGACGGCGTTGGAACTGGAAACGTTAGACATCGTCCATGCTTGCGGCTCTAGTAGCCCTTCGGGTCACTCCCAGAGGTCACGGTAGAATAAAAAGTAAAAGAAAGAAAAGAAAGTGCTCTGACCTGGTTGCGGGGGCCCCTTCGTTCGTCTTTACCCTGCCAAACCAATGGCTACTAGATTTATGGTCAAGGAATAGAGCAGTTCATGCTGACAGAGGGTGGAGCTAGAATTGTCAGTACCACCTTCCATTATGGGCTAGTTTTTATGCACGTCAGTTTACAGACGTCAAGATCGGAGAAGGAATTCCCGCCACGATCAGAAAAGGCTTGTTGCTATTCCTCATTAATGTGAAAAAGGACGCCGTTGGCTCCACTCTTGCACGCACTTTTTCACAACATTATATCAGACAGTGTCTCTGGGAATATGTGACATAAAACCCGAGAGATATATAGAGGTGTATGGTCTATTTATACTGGCCCCTCCCCCTCGCAAGAAAGTCTTTCTTCTTATTCTCTGGCCCGCAGTATTTGAGTCTCTTATCTTGTCCGAGCAGGAACCTTTCCTCTGCCTTGGTCCAGTTCCTCGCACCAGGGTTTAGTACGTCTAGACGTTACAATAATTGTCTCACATCTTGTACTTCCCTGATAGCGATTCTATGCTTACACTATATTAATTGCCTTAATTGCTTGCCACTTTCTTGTGGCTCTCAGCGCGCGATGAGGGTGTTTCAAGCAGCGCCTGGGGTGGGGAACATGCTTCCTCCACGTTCGTACACATTCCTTATCCGGACTGTATGTTCCACAAGTTGCACATGTCGCATTCACATCACTTTCTCTACTCTTCTATTATCTATTCTTACAAAAGCTTATTCTTCTGTCTATTGTTAATGTAGATTCTTTCATTGCAGATTTCGTTGTAGCTATAAGAAGAATACAGTAGGATATAGTGATAGTGAGACTGTTTAAAAAGCGGGTCGCTATGTAATGGTTTTGAAATTCCATCCTCCTTGCATGGCACCAGAAAAAAAAGTACCTGCGAATTAGCACTTAAAAAGTATAAATATTTAAAAATTAAAATCATTAACAAAGAATACATCGGAAGTAGTTAATACCATCATATTTACTTTCTGTACTATTAAAAGTAAGTAGGGAAAGTATTTATTCCAGACAAAATGCGTTTCGAGACTTCACCGGAAATGCATGTTTTGAGTTGCCCTGAATAAAAAAATGGCATTTTAAGAAAAAGGTCTGTGTGTGAAACTGAAAAACGAAAAGTCGATAAAGCACCATACGTGGTATTTAAGTTCAATGTCTTTCAAAGATGCGTCACAAGGATTTTCGACAAAACCACCCTACCCCTAACTACTGTTTACATGGAAGATTTATCGAAATTTTTTATTTTGTGTAGCGATTTTGTTTATAATACCGTATGATATCTCTTATTAATGGTTGAAGTTTTTTTATTTGCTCCATTTATACCCCGCCTTTAACTGCATTGGTCTTATCGGCGGCCTTTCCTTTGGAAGTTATTGCCTATTGGCAATAGTGTTAAGTCGTATTCTCTTCTCGTTGGGTTTCTTTCACTGTTTTTTTAATCATTAGATCACACACACACATTCATACTTCCAGACTCTGGGGAGGATAAGCAATAATCTTGATTACTGAAAAATTCCCAACCCCAGCCGGGGATCGAACTCGGGATCCCTAGCAAACAGGCAGGCCAGTCTGTTTGAGTTGTTCAATACTTTGTGATTCTTTTCAAGTCCTGTCGATATTCAGTTGTTTGATTGCTCTCCATGATCCCAGTATGAACCAAGCAAGCCCTTGTTTGCTGACTCTATTTTTGAACACAATATATATTCTTCTATACCCCATTCTGTTTCTAGTTTCGACTGTAAACTTGCTGATATTTTCTCGTTGTGACAGCGTCTGTTGTCGATCTGTATCTTTCAGTCGCTTCTGTGCTTTTCTTCACACATCCCTATTCCCTCCATTCCTCTCTTGATTTTCACTGCCCACGTCTTGTCCCCTCCCTTTCTAAGCTGTTCTCATAAGTGATCCCCTCTCATAATTGTAATCAAATATTTGATCGCCAGTACCTTACATTCAATTGTTACGCTGTATGGCGTACCTCCGGAAGAGAAAGTAATAAAAAAGAACGTTTATGGCTTATTCTGTTCCCAGAAAGTGGACCTGCAGACAATTACACTTGATGTTTGTTTAGCCCTGATATATCTTCCTTTTATGAGAGGCGATAATAAGCAGTCGGTGGTAAAATAAACCAGCTCTTCGTCCACTATGGCATCGCTTATCATTTCCTAGAGAGAGAGCCAACTTTGATTAGCTGCTATAAACCCTCCACTTTGCCGTAATGCCCGTATTAAACCTATTTCTGAATTCCCACTAGGAGTAAGGGTTTCTGCTTGCATGTGTTCCCCTCCTCAAAGTGAACTCTCACCTTGTAACGGGCGAGAAGTCCCCGGCGACCGCTCTCTCTGACCCATGGGGTTTTCGTTGTTTCCCCGTGTCGATAGGCAAATGCTGGGGTGGTTCCTCTTCTACTGCAACTTTCTTGCCCGTCATTTCCTGTAACAATCATCTCCTTCATTGTTATCTGTTTCAGGGTTGAATAGGAACAAGGACGGTGTTCCACAGGTTGCGCTGATGTACGCTTTGTAGAGGTTTTTTCCTCGGCGTCGTCGGATGCGTTCTATCTGGAAACGTTAGGGACCCCGTACATACTTGCGCCCGTCGTCATCCAGACCTGGTCGCTCTTCAAGTCTCTCCCCCCTCATTCCTCCAACTCAGGGGTCATGGTCGAAGCAAAAAGGTCCGTAGCGGCCTACTTGAGGTACTCTGCCCTGTATTGGTCATTTCGCTTCCCCTTTCATGTTTCACAGGACTGTGCTGTGTCGTTCATAGATGCTTGCTCGTAGAAAGTTCTTATCGGTCCTGCTGGAGGGAAGCGTTTTCTATGCAGCCCGCCGGTGGGAACAGGTCGTTAGCGACCTCTGTGCGTCTCTGTCAGCCAGCCTGTCTGCGGCCTATAACCTCCTGCGCAGGGTCACATAAGTTACTAAGTGTCTACAATGACCTAAGTGCGGTATTGAGCTCCAGTGGGTGCCCCCCACTCAGTCTGGTGAATCCTAATCCTAAAGAGGAAATTCTAATTAATAAAACTGTAAAAAACTTAAAAATGTATTTTTTGTTGTAATCTCCTCCATATAGTCTATCCTTAAGTCTATTTCATCGACAAAATGAAGGTGATAAGTATACCAGGGACACCTCGCACCTTGACCCATAGAAGATCTGTTGTACTTATCACTCCCAGGAGGAACGGATGAACTGACAACAGTCCTGAAGCCGATGCGCACCTGCGGGACTCCCAGAAAGGGGCACCAGCCGGCTATCAAACGTCGCGCCTCTCGCACAAATCGCCGCCGCCAGATCCTAAAACCGTGAAACATGAAGATGAAAGGAAAGCCTGGTACAGGAAATTCGTGGTAGAAAAGGAACCACTCCAGCATTCGCCTACCCATTTGGGAAAACCATGAAAAAACCCAATGTCAGACAGCCAATTCGAGGGGAATCTAACGTGGGGCCTCCCTCACATGATTTTCTCTACTCTTTCGCTTCGTAGCTATACAAATTATTCGTACGGAAGTTATTTTTCTATCTACTTCATTTTAATCCAAGTAAACCTTTACAGAAACAGCTACATTACACATTTTGTTATATATACAAATAGTCAAATGTTTAACAACTGAACGCTATATGCTGGACTTAAAATTCCATACTGTTTCGCGAGAAACAACTGAACGTTGACAGGGCCTTAAAGAATGGCTAAGTGTTGAACAATTCCAGGCATTAATGACGAATATCTTGGAAATGGCTGTTTTAAACACATCTACATTTTTTTGTTTAGTACGTTTTCGTCTATCACTTAACTTTACCAGTTATACAATATTACACAAAATTCCTTCCGAATGAAGAGGATTTCACAGGCTATTCTCAGAAAATTCAAGATATAATTTTATTTGTCATGTAAATATATTTAATATATGGTATTCTAATCAAAATCTTCAGAGTGTTTTTCAGAGAATTAAAAGAATTAGAAAAATGCCCCATTTAAAGGGTAGTTTGGGGTGGGGGATGTTCTTGAAGATCTTTGTCGCATCTTTGGAAGGTACTGAAGTTAAATATTAAGCTACCGAGCGAGCCCACTCTGTCCTATTGGGTTTACGTGGTGGTGTCTGGTGGTGCCGGGCAGATGGTGCGGATGCATTCTCAATGGAAAGAGTATTCCCTGGACACCAGAGGGCTGCTTGATTGGTGGGTGGTTCCAGTCCCCTCTCAACGACTCCAGGAGTGGGACGGATTTGTGAACCACCTGCTGTCATCCCTTCCTCTGGGGACGGTAGTCACAGTAGATCTGTAGTTGTTCGCGAGATGTCCCCCATACCTGTATATCCAGGTGTGGTATTTATCCAACATTTCTTTTCTCTACTACGTATCGTAAGTAGGGGAAGTATTGCATTCCACCCAAAAATTCAATACCGAGATTTCACAGGAAATACATGTTTTGAGGTGCACTGAAGCATATAAAGCATTTTGGAAACATGTCCGTCTGTCTGTCTGTCTGAACAGCATAACTCAGAAACGAACAGTCGGATAAACACCAAACTTGTTATTTAGGTTCAGAGATGCGACACGAAGGTTTTCAAGAAAATTCCCGATCCCAGATTACCCTTTACATGGAACATTTTTCGAAAATGTTAATTTTCTCAAAAATGGTTCTAACGATTTTGAATAAAATACCATAAGTTTAAGATATTTTTATGGCAAATGAGTTGTATATCTAGAATTTTCTGGGAATGTCTCCAAAAGTATTCTTCATTGTGAACGACTTTTGCATAACTGGTAAAGCATAAGAGATAGACAAAATTTTACTACACAAAAATGTAGATCGCGTTAAAATACACAATTTATGTCATATACATTTTTTGTTGTTGTGTGAACCATTTTCGAGATATTGCTTGTTATTCCCTTAAATTTTCCAATACTTATACTTTTTCTCAAATGGGAATTCGTTATTTATTTTTTTGTCCTGGTAATACAAAGAGAATGGAATACTCCACATAGCAACCAGCTCTTAAAACATTTGACTATCGTTTAAAGCCTATCAATTCCCCTTGCACCTACAAGAAAATTAACAATAGGCGTTTGTAAAAATAGTTTGTACAATAGTAGAGAAAGTAATGTGGGTGAAACACATAATATTTTTTGAGTTATGCTTTTCCTAAAAACGCTTTATTGTATTCAGGGGCCCTAAATCACGTATTTCCTGTAAAACCTCTGTATCACATTTTTGGGTGGAATGCCATCCTTTAACTTCTATAGTTAAAATACGGCAGAGAACGTAAACAGAGGAATTTAATTTAAATTAACGACAATTCTTTGCATTTTAGAAGGCATAAGGCATGTATTAGCGAAAGACTATGCGGCGATAGCTTTGTCTCATATAGAAATACTGGTTATTTAGCATATCTTTCCGCTGAAAGCAATTCCTTTCTGTTTTACCGCCGGGTAGTATACATTCCGTGTTATCGTTAAATACATACACAAGACGTTATTCACTCGGTAAATATGTCTGGGTTTGAGAATTTAATGATCCCGCGCCTCACTAACTTCCTCCCGCGGTCCTTTACCGTACTGTCACGTGGAATTAATACGAGAAACGCCCCAATGTGCACAAAGAACCTCGGAGCGCAAAAAGGCGCCTTGCAAACGGTAAAAAAATGACTTTTGAGGGCAATTATTCTTATGGCTGCTGTACATATGTTCCATTTCAGCAAAAACTTCACTAAAGATTACCAACGACATCAAAGAAATTAAAGAATTTGGGTGTACCTGAGATTTTAACTAGCAGTGCTGAGCTAGCCGTGTTTAATTAAAATTAACGCGGTTTTGCAGACTCTTTAGCTATGTTAGTTAGGGTAGTTTCTGAGGAAATAAATTAATTCCGTGTTCTTAAAGGAGGAATGGATTAGAAACAAGTTTTATATTTTGTTTTCTCTTTCAATTTTGTTCAGTACAGCCCACTTGGTGTGCTCATCGAACTACTTCCCGAACTGTTGTATTTTCACTGTATGTATGTATCTGTGAACAGCATAACTCAAAACGAAAATTTCGATAAATACCAAACTTGGCATTTACGGTCAGTACCTTCCAAAGATGCGACACGAAGATTTTCAAGAACATTCCGCCCTCCACAAACTATCCTTTACATGGAGATTTTTCAAACTTTTTGTTTTTGTTAAAAATGGCTCTAACGATTTTGATAAAATACTGTTCCATGTTGGTAGATGACGTAAAAATTCACATGAAAATTAAATTAATTTTGAGTACCCAGCATGAACATTGAGGGGACGTATACTTGCTTGGCTGCGGAGGACCGAACGTGGTGTGGAGGTTAAGAGGAAGGCGTGGGTTTTTCACTGTACAAAATCATAACACAAATCTACTCCCACATTCCTAGATTTATTTCCCAACCGTTTGGGGTTGCTACATTATTAAACGTGGAAGGTGGCGATCCAAAGCCCGGCTTACACGCGCGGTCCGTTCCTCAGGAATCCTAACTGAGACAGATGGAACATGGATAAAACTGGCCATCGTTATGTGATACAATACTTTCACTTGAAAGGTCTTAGTCCAACTAACATTAAAGCTGAGCTAGATTCTACTCTGGAGGAGTCATCGCAGGCATTTCAAAAAGTGCTGTACATTGCATACTAATTGGAAATTTAGACATGAGAAAGCTTTGCGCAAGATGGGTGCCGCGTTTACTCACAATGGAAGAAAAACAGCGTCGTGAGGATGTTTCAGTCGACTGTTTGGCGATGTTTCGCTGCAATAAGGTCGAGTTTTTGCGTCGATTCATAACCATGGATGAAACATGGGCCCATCACTTCACACCTGAGACGAAGGAGCAGTCAAAACAGTGGATTGAAAGGGGAGGATCCGCTCCAAAGAAGGCGAAGACAGTTCCATCTGCAGGCAAGGTCATGACGTCAGTTTTTTTGTGATGCGCGTGGGATAATTTTAATTGATTATCTTCAAAAAGGAATAGCAATCAATGGTATTATGCAAACTCATTGCAGTGTTTGAATGATGAAATCAAGCAAAAACGACCGCATTTAGTGAAAAAGAAAGTTATGTTTCATCAAGACGATGCACCAGTTCACCCATCCATTATCGTCATGTCCAAAATCAATGAGTTTAAGTTCGAATTGCTTCCCTATTCGTCAGACTTAGCCCCCTCTGATTATTTTCTTTTTCCAAAGTTGAAGAAATGGTTGGTGGTAAAAGATTTACCAACAATGAAGAGGTGCAGTTTGCAGTTGATGGCTATTTTGTAGAACTCGACGAGTCTCACTATAAACAGGATATCGAAGCTATTGAACATCGCTGGGAAGAGTGTATCGAACTGAAAGGAGACTATGTAGAGAAATAAAGATGTTTTTTGTGTTTTCTTTGTTAGGCCGGGCACTTCTGGGACAGCCCTCGTACATCACAAGGAGGATTACACCATTTTGTTGCTCCTTGAAGTCTCCTCCCAACCCTCGAAGTGATGAAATGCAGAGGAAGTGATATGGTTTCACACGTGTTATAGAGATAAGGTTGTTTACCTTTTTGTGACTGCTGTTTCGGATTGATTGACTCCCACCATAAGACTTTGGTGCCCCCTAAAATCTTTCAATGGTCAGTGGATGGATTGATCGCTTAATCCAGAGTTTGTAGGATAGCTGGGTAATCAATTTGAAGCCTACCGTAAAGTGTGCAGAAAGAAGTTTAAACTCGGGTGAAGCAGGCTGTTAAAAGTTGCACAAAACAAAATTGTGGTGTGGGAAAGTCCTGGAAGCTAGGAACCCTGCTAACAGTTCCTGGCTCGAAGACCGAACCCACTACTCGAGCTGCCCGGAAAGGGCGATGAACGACCCTTGCAACCAGGCTGCCCTCTGGTGTCTACGGGGAATACTCTCCTAAAGCACACCTCAAACATGGCAAGAAAACATAATGAAAGAGAAATGAAATCATGGTGGACAAATCACTCTAGTATTCGCTTACCGACCAGGGAAAACTACGAAAAATTCAAGGTCAGATTGGACGGTCGCCGGGGATCGAACTGAATAACTGTCGAATGCGAGCCTCACAGGATGATCCTGTCACAGTAATTTGACCGTCTTCACGACATCTGCGAGTGATGCAGAGAACGCCCCTCGTAAGGACACCCCTGATGACTGCATCCTCATTAATTATGTTATCTCTCACACACGAAACACTTGTCGATCATAAACCCGAGGATGTCTCGTCATTAAATTCCTTTGAAACCGCAGGTACACTTCTGGAGGCATTCGGTCATTGCATCGGTAATCAGATCATTCCCAGCTTCTAATTGAAATGAGAGTTGGTTCTGCGGTCGGGGGAGGGGGGATGCAGACTTTACACGTAATGAGTCGTTGACCACAGCGGGTTATACGAGAGAGAGAGATTAACTTGATGCTACGGTTACGAGCTAAAAGCAGAAAAACGAGGTAAGTAAATATTACTTATACCTCGGGGCCCATTTTCCTGGAGGCGGTTAAGATAGGGTACTAACTTTTAAAGACAAGCTCTGACATCAATGTCATCACCGGGGCTAGGATTTTTATTCAGGAGCCTAGATACCAGTGCTTTTTACTGTCTCTGCTACTGGAAATACACGCTTTAAGGCTGCCTGAATCCCTGTGTGTCCATGAAACGAAAGGACCGAAAAATATATACCAAACTACGTTTTAATGGAAATTTGTTTGAAATTTCTGATTTTCTCAAAACTAATTAACGATTTTTATTGTATTACCACATAACTTGCATGTCAAATAAAATGTATATATTATATTTTTGGGAATAGTACGTGAAGTCCTATTCATTCGGAAGGAGTTTTATATAATGTTTTACAGGTTGATTTATCAAGATCTGACACATTTATTACTTAAATTGTTTCAAAACGAGTTATACTAGCGACAACTTATTATACCTGAAATGCAGAGAAATTTTGGGAGATTATTTACGTCTATAGCAAATGTTGAGAATGTCCTCCATCCTGCATAAGGCACAACTCAACACGTCATTCCATGTTACTGGCCACTCGTTGGAGGACTCTGTTGTCAATAGCTTGAATCTGCTGTGTAATGTTATGCTTCAGATCATACAATGTCTGGGGACGTGTGGCATAAACCCTGTCTTTTAAGTAACCCCATAGAAAGAAGTCCGGTGAATTCTTGGAAATTATCCGATCAAAGAAACTTGCAATTAGTGCCATGGATTCATTTGATGTATGGCATGTAGCGCCGTCCTGCTGAAAATATCCTTGACTCAGCTCTATATTGTTTAGTTGTTCAGCAAACTCCATGAAAATCCGTCGCTACTCTACAGTGTTCACATTGTTTTAAACGAAAATTGGTCCCACTATTCTCTGTGCGGATATTGCGTGACAAACTCCGATTTTAACCGGATGCATAGGTACTTCATGAATAACATGTGAATTTTCACTGACCCAATAGCGTGAGTTATTTGAGTTCACATAGTCGGATAAATGGAACCATGCTTCATCTGTGAACCATGTGGTGGACAATATGGCAGGATTTTGCACAATGAACGCCTGAAACCAACGACAATAATTCAGTCGTCTATCCTTATCTGGTTCCTGTAACTGATGGACAACCGTAATCCTATACGGGTTTAGGCCTGCACTTTTCACAGCTCTCTTGACACAATGAGTAGCTGTACCCTGTCTCCTGCTACAAACGTCTTAATGATTGTTTGGGTGACTGATCCAGTCGTGCTCTTACGTCAACAACAACCGTGGAAAGCCTAGAAGAACGAGTTTTGCCTTTTTTACTCACCAGAGATCCAGTTGTTTCCAATTTGTTTACCAGTCCCAGTATTGTGTTTCTTTGGGGAGGATTCCAAACACCAAATTCTTTCTGGTATGCCCTTTGAGTACCTGTAACTGAATTCGTAATCCAGTATTGCTTTACAAGGAAGAGTCGTTCATTTAATTTTACTCCATTTTCACATTGACTAGAGCAAGATCTCAGAAATAATTGCTGACAATAAAACTAGGAATTACGAATAAAACATGAACATCTACGCATCCAGTGACAGGCAATCTAAGCTTAATTTGGTGCTAAAATTGGAGCATGGAGTGAATTTCAAACAGAATAATTAAAGAAAGAAACGTTAAACATTAAGAGATAGATGAAAATATACTACAAAAAAATGCAGATCTCTTTAAAACACGCAATTTATTCAAAATAACTTTTTTGTGACGTAAGCAACTTCCGAGATATCCATTATCACTGGTTGGATTTGTTTCTCGCGATGTCATGTAAACAGTAAGGTCAGCATATAGCGTCCAGTTGTTAAACATTTGACTATCGCTGTTCTCTATAACGAAATGTGTAATGTAGCTGTTTCTGTAAAGATTTATTTGGATTAAAATGAAGTAGATAGGAGAATAAACTTTTGTAGCAATTTGTAAACCAATTTTTCAGCGATAGAGGGTAGAGAAAGTCATGTAAATGTAACACATCAGATTTTTTCGGAGAAAGGTCTATCCAAAGGTGCGACACGAAGGTTTTAAGGAAGCTCCACATGGATAACCTGTAGCAAATTTTAATTGTCTCAAAAATGGCGGTAACGATTTTGATTAAATACCATATGTTTAAGCTATTTTCGTGATAAAATAAAATATAGGTATACATTGAATTTTCTGGGAACAGACTCTGAAGTCCTCTTCATTCTGAATGTTTTTTTGCGTAACTGGTAAAACCTTAAACGATAGAAGAAAATTTTACTAGGTAAAAGTATGTACATCTTGTTAAAGGACACAATTTATGACAATTCTTTTTTTATGGCAATAACGATTTCCAAGGTATTCTTTTTACTGGTTTGTTTTTACTTTCTCTACTACGTATAGTAAGTAGGGGAAGTATTGTATTCCACCCAAAAATTCGATATCGAGATTTCACCGGAAATATATGTTTTGAGACCCCCTGATCCAAAAAAAAACATTTTTGGAAACATGTCCGTGTGTGTGTGTCTGTGAACAGCATAACTCAGAAACGAACAGTCGGATAAACATCAAACTTGGTATTTAGGTTCAATCTTCCTGAGATGCGACACGAAGGTTTTCAAGAAAATCCCCCCACCCCAAATTACCATTTACATGGACGATTTTTCGAAAGTTTTAATTTTCTCAAAAATGGCTCTAACGATTTTGATTAAATATCATATATTTACGATATTTTTATGAGAAATAAAATGTATATCTTGAATTTCCTGGGAATGTCTCCAAAAGTATTCTTCATTGTGAACGACTTTTGCATAACAGGTAAACCATAAGAGATAGACAAATTTTACTACACAAAAAATGTAGATCGCGTTAAAATACACAATTTATGTCATATACATTTTTGTTGTTGAGTGAACCATTTTCGAGATATTGCTTGTTATTCCCTTAAATTTTTCGATACTTATTTTCTCAAATGGTAATTCGTTATTCATTTTTTTGTCTTTGATATGCAAAGAGTATTAATCTGTGGGAAAGGGAATGGTGCTGCACCTAGCAACCAGCTATTAAGAGATATGTATGTGCTTAAAGGCTACTGTATTTCTATATTGCCCTTGTAAATATATATTCCCCTTACATCTACAAGAAAATTAGCAATAAGATAGAGTCTGCAAATGTTTATCTCGATTAACATGAAGTAGATGGAGAATAAGCGTTTGTAAAAATAGTTTGTACAAGAGTAGAGAAAGTCATGTGAGTGTAACACATCAAATTTTTTTTTAAATACTTACAATTTTGCCAAGATAAAAAGCGATATAATAATTTTTTTCTCGTGGTCATGCAAAGAGAACGGAATATCCTAGCCATCACAGAGCGAACTGCAGTGATTTTCCTTCACACTGTGGCCGCCGCCGCAGCGTGGACTCCTGCCGACACAGTTACAATTAGAATGATAATTACCTTATCATAAGAGATGTTGTCCTTCTCTATCCACACATTTCTGGCATCTTCTCTGGGAATTTTCATTCATGCTCGAGAGTTCAATATCCAAATTGAGTGAATTTCCTGCCTGATGTTTTCTTTTAGTTCTTTTAATGTATTTATTTTTGAACTTCCGCCATACAGTAAAGTCAAAGGATTGCGAGGGGCACAGTTCTTTACTAATTACACTATCTTAAAAATTTCATTAATTAAATTTAGTGACTCGTCAGCTGTATGCGCGGTAGTGAAGTCTTGTTTGAAAAATACAGACTGACATTTAGTCAATGATCTGATCAAAAACTGGTGTAAGTCATTCCTGTACCTCTCTGCATTTATTGTTTGTTTAAAAAATATAGTTCCTATTCTTCTGTATGCATTTACTGCACACCAATTTTCACGTAATGCAAGGGAATCTCGTGTATAAAATCGGGTTTCTCTGTACTCCAATATGCGTTATTTTGCGACGAAAGATAGCTGTATAAACGAAGCCATGCTTCGTCAGAGAAGAATATTAAGTTTGGGCCAATTACTATATCATTTTGCAAACTCCAGTTACAGAAAGCTACCCGACTGTGATGACCAGGTGAAAAATAAAGTGTGTGCAACAAACTGCCATACATTGTAAAACATCAGGCGAGCAATTCAATTTCCTATATTGAAGACAAATTACCTGAGATGTGAGAAATGTGTGGGTAGAGAATGAGGACATCTCTTATGATAAGGTATCATTATAACAATCGTGCGGTTGCCACAGTGTGAAGGAGAAGCGCTGCATTTCACTATCACTTAAGTCTACTGTATTCCTTTAATTCCATTCTACCTACAAGGAAACATTGTGACGTAAGCCCGGCAACGACGTCACGTAAAGGATGGGGGAACGTAGCACAGGATGGCCTCGAGAGGGTTACAGGTTGCGGTAGCTGCAAGGGAGGTTAAAAAGGTGCCATTATAAAACAGGTAACTTCTGTTCCCAGCCTTTCGAATGTTTAATTTCCCAAATATAAACTAAACCACATTAAAAAATCTGATGTGTTACACTCACATGACTTTCTCTACTCTTGTACAAACTATTTTTTATAAACTCTTATTCTCCATCTATTTCATATTAATCGAGATAAACATTTGCAGAAACGATCTTTTGACATCAAAGAGAATTACATTTTACACATAGCGACCAGTTCTAAAAATATTTGACTATCGCTTAAGGCGTACTATGTTCCCTTGTTTTGTATTTGCTAGGGCAATATAAGCATAGACATATATCTTAATAGCTGGTTGCTATGTACAGCACCATTCTCTTTGCCACAGATTAATACACTTTGCATATCCAAGACAAAATAAAATGAATAGCGAATTCCCATTTGAGAAAATAAGTATTGAAAAATTTAAGGGAATAACAAGCAATATCTCGAACATGGTTCACTCAACCAAAAAATGTATATGACATAAATTGTGTATTTTATCGCGATCTACATTTTTTGTGTTGTAAAAGTTTGTTTATCTCTTATGGTTTACCAGTTATGTAAAAGTCGTTCACAATGAAGAATACTTTTGGAGACATTCTCAGAAAATTCAAGATATACATTTTATTTGTCATGAAAATATCTTAAACACATGATGTTTTAATCAAAATTGTTAGAGCCATTTTTGAGAAAATTAAAATTTTCGAAAAATGTTCCATGTAAAGGGTAATCTGGGGTGGGGGGATTTTCTTGAAAACCTTCGTGTCGCATCTCTGGAAGATACTGAACCCAAATACCAAGTTTGGTGTTTATCCGACTGTTCGTTTCTGAGTTATGCTGTTCACAGACAGACAGACAGACACACACACACACAGACACACAGACAGACACACGCACACAGACAGACACACAGACACACACACGGACATGTTCCAAAAATGCTTTTTTTTGGATTCAGGGGTCTCAAAACATGTATTTCCGGTGAAATCTCGGTATCGAATTTTTGGGTGGAATACAATACTTCCCCTACTTACTATACGTAGTAGAGAAAGTAAAAAGAATTAAACAGCTGGTAGTTTTACCTGCGTGGCAGAGGAGGACCGGCGGTCCATCTTCGTCGAGCCCAGCGCGTACATGGAGATTGCAAATTAACGCTATATAAATTTAAGAAAAGATTCCTGCTGGTCGAGAGACGGCTGTCAAAATCTCTGATTTTAAATACCCTACAAAATGATGATTAGTGCCTAGCTAATAACTGACGTAAGCGTATGTCAGCATAAATTACGTAATCCACCCACGTGTCGGACATGAAGCGATTTTTTACCCTAAACCGTGTCACCTTATTTCTGCTTACTTCAACATCCGGAAAATGACCCACAAGAAAGACAAAGCGAATTTCCTGAGGTTACTTAAACAAAGTTTGTCCTGAATTTTTCAAACCTTACAAGATCATATTTATAAAATTCTTTCAGAATAAAATTATAACCGTTGCTATATATAATATAATCATATCTGGAAATGTTTATCTCGATTGCTATGAAGTGGATAGACAAATAATCTGTTGTAATAATGATGTTTTTCTTCACTAGATTGTTGTGCAAACACTTTCCTTATTGATGCTGGTAAGTTCAGCAACTATACATATCTTGGGAACTTGTGGAGTTTAATTTTGTAACGTTCTGTATTTTAGAGCAATTAATTTGCCTTGATGAGAGAAAACACCAGTTCGCTGTTTCTCTGCATGTCTGAGGTGACATGGCAGTGTTTGTCAAGTCAGAGTAATATAAATTTAAACAAATTGACAAATGCTTCAGTGCTTGTTGACAACATACGTATACAATTGATGTTTTAAGCCAGAACAAACATGCACGAGTTTTCATTTGGTTCTCTCTCGCAATATTTATGTAAACGGATTACGGATTGTTTCAATTATTATACTCAAAAAATATCTTCCTTATATTTTATATTACACATTACAAATATTTACTATGCGATCCTGTTAGTACATCACTTAACGTGCAAGCTATTTCATCATTTTTAAGGTATTAAAATATATAAATTTAGAAACTTAAAATGTAATAATAATGTCATTTTAGCACAGATATCCGAGCGAGGTGGCGCCTCCGGTAATGTGTGCGACTCGCATTCCTAGGTTCCGGATTCGATCCCCGGCGACCGCCCACTCTGATCAATGTGTTTTTCGTGGTTTTCCCGTGTCGGTAGGCGAATGCTGGAGTGGTTAATCTTCTGCCACAACTCTCCTGCACCCGATCATTTTCCTTGTAATCTGTTTCAGGGTTGTAGGATCAAACCACGGTGCTTGGCGGGTTACCGCTGGACGGCGGATGTGCGCTCGGCTGGAACCCGCCTCTGGGTGCTTTCGGGTGGGACCTTCTTCGGGGGACCCCCGGAGGCTCGGTGCCCAATAGAGTGGGCTCGGTCGAAGTTGGAGGCGCTCAATCTGGAAACATTAGGGACCCCATCGGTGCTTGCGCTTGTCGTCATCCGTATATGGTGGCCCTTCCGAGTCTCTCCCCTCATTCCTTCCTCCTGAGGATCACGGTAGAAGCACAAGGTGCCGGCTGGCCTGCTTGTGGTGTTCCCTTACCTTAGTACAGATGCACAGATAAACTGAAAGAGCATTTATGAATCTATTGCCCACTAAAAACTCCTCCACCGGAAGGAAAATGGATAGTAAGAGAAAAAGTGGTGTAAAGCGTGAAGGAGGTGCGGTCCCGCGTTAGTGCGTGAAAGCTATTGGCTGCCGCCCTATGGGCGTGGGTAAAGGTAGTAACTAGGATGCAGCCATGAAACCTGACTGCAACACTACTGAGTATGGCGAGGTTTTGTGAGGAAGATTAAATGGGCCAGGTTTGATATTAGGTGTGGATTAGGAGATGTTGCTTCTGGCCGTCGTCTGTGGCCTGTTGGTGAAGGTAACTGTCAGTGACTCTATGGCGTGCACGCTTGTGCACGTTACAAGGCGTGTTGGAAGGTTTGGTGGTGAAGTTCTATGTTGTTTTTGAGGTCCTTAGGTCTTGTACCTTCTCGGTGATGTGGAGGTTCTGAATGGCTTCCCGCGTCGCCTCTCCGGTCGAAGGTGTTGGTGATGCCGTGGAGAGGGTAGTGTTCTGCTCTGGAGCTGGAACTGTGTTGTGTCTCACTGCGGGCGTTGCCGGCTGTCGTCGGCTGCACGGGTATAGTGTGCACTGCGCCTGTCCTGTAAAATGACCAGAGTCATTACAGGTGGCGCAGTACCGGCGGCGATTCCTTAGCTTGTGCTTCTTGCACCCTGCAGTATGCAGGAGGTACCACAGTGGTGGCACCTAGGCAGGCTGCACGGGTATAGTGTGCACTGCGCCTGCCCTGTAAAATGACCAAAGTCATTACAGGTGGCGCAGTGCCGGCGGCGGTTCCTCAGCGAGTGCTCATTGCACTCTGCAGCGATGCAGGAGGCGCTACAGTAGTGGCACCTAGGCAGGCTGCGCAGGTTGATGCATCGTGCCAGTAGGCACAGTAGCGACGGCAAGACACCTGACGATCTACTCGGCTCGCCCCGATGGGTAAGCACCGCCCTAACAAGGGCAGGCCCGCCCTCAAGGCCGCTTCGTTGTCGCCAGGGTCTGCGAGCTCCAGGCGTACTAGCGCGAAGGTCCCTTGGCACTGCGAATCCGGTGGCCCTCAGAGCTGAAGACGACTACTGCTGCAGCGTGTGGCTGAAGTCCCACGCGAACTGCGGCGGAGACTGGCTCTGACCTCGTCGGCTGAATCAGCTTCATCTCGGCGGATACCGGGAAAGATGCAGAGGTTCCAGTCGTAGCAGCCACGGCGTTCTTCTTCGCCATCTCGGAGCTGTGTGTGTGTGTGTGTCATTGCCGATGAGCAATTGTTCCAAAGGCAAAGCCCCCGATATCACCTTAGATGGTAAAGGCGGCATATAAATAAAAAGGAACAGTGGTTAAAAAAAATCAAAAAAAAAAAAAAAAAAAAAAAAGAAAAGCGAGATATCAGATGTGTTGATGTTTTGTTGATTCGCTACCAGTCATTTTCAGTGAAATTATTTCCAACATGTTTTGCACTGAAGCGATTAAATGCCATATCACATGGCTTTGTGGATTTTTTGTGTAAGTACTTCTAGTGTTATTCTTTCTGCTGCCTCTGTAGTTTCACTTCCATTTCAGTTTCTTCTGAATTCGTAATTGCCGCCATTTAATCTTTATCTAGGTTATATACTTGGGGTAAAGAAACATATACACTTAAGTTAGGAAAAAAGGAAAAATCAGGAATGGCATGGTAAAGACTGGGGGCTGGAGGACACAGAAAATGACTGGCGTTTCTGGCAGGAGAATCTGCCCATTCTGTGATTTGGATGAGGACTGGGTACATATTTTGGCGCAATGTGCACAGTGGGGGAATCAGCGAACAATTAAAATCAAAGAAAAATTCTTAAGTCCGCCAAGAAAGAGATTGGCATGTTGGGCGCTACTGGCTGACCGGAGGAATTGGCAAAACATGGGCAATTTCTTGGTTAAAGTGCTCGAAGTAGGTCATATTTGTTCGGTTAGTCAAAGGTAATCTATCTATATTTTCCTTTTTCTTGTTCTTTTTGTTTTGGTTTCTTTTTCTGTTGTTTATTTTGTCACCATACTTTGTATCTTAAATATGCATCTACACTCAATGACCCATGCACTGAATACTTGTGAAATAACTTCAATAATTTGAAACCAATAAAGATACCTTATGTATCTATCTACTAGATAAAACAAAACATTTTAGATCATAGAAAGCACAAAGCTGCCAATATAACATAGATATATAGGTTAACTTCACAACGAATTGCGATAAATTGAAGTACGACTATTTATATTGTGAACATACATGAGAAACGAATACTGTAAAAGGGCATAATGAAAAGTAACACCTAATCAAACCAAGTTCAATTATTAAACATGCGCAAATGCAAAGTGTAATTGCTATGTAACTGGATTTGAAACCAAAGTGGTGACAATGGAGTGGTATAAAATATTATCACACTAGTGCGATAATCTAAAGCTTTTAGCTCGTGCGTACTGTGTTAAACGTTCTACTTTTAAGCCATACTATCTAAAAAAAATCTGATGTGTTACACTCACATGATTTTCTCTACTCTTGTACAAACTATTTTTACAAACGCCTATTCTCCATCTACTTCATGTTTATCGAGATGTCAATCTTATTGGTAATTTTCTTGTAGGTGCAAGGGGAATATGATAGGTTTTAAGCCATAGTCAAATGTTTTAAGAGCTGGTTGCTATGCGGCGCATTCCATTCTCTTTGCATGTCCAGGACATAAAAAAAATCCTGATGTGTTACACTTACATGACTTTCTCTACTCTTGTACAAACTATTTATACAAACGATTATTCTCCATTCTACTTCATGTTAATCGAGATAATCATTTGCAGACTCTATCTTATTGCTAATTTTCTTGTAGATGTAAGGGGAATATATATTTACAAGGGCAATTTGGAAATACAGTAGCCTTTAAGCACATACATATCTCTTAATAGCTGGTTGTTAGGTGCAGCACTATTCCCTTTCCCACAGATTAATACTCTTTGCATATCCAAGACAAAAACATGAATAACGAATTCCCATTTGAGAAAATAAGTATTGAAAAATTTAAGCGAATAACAAGCAATATCTCGAAAATGGTTCACTCAACAAAAAAATGTATATGACATAAATTGTGTATTTTAACGCGATCTACATTTTTTGTGTAGTAAAATTTTGTCTATCTCTTATGGTTTACCAGTTATGCAAAAGTCGTTCACAATGAAGAATACTTTTGGAGACATTCCCAGAAAATTCGAGATATACATTTCATTTCTCATGACAATATGTTAAACATATGATATTTTAATCAAAATCGTTAGAGCCATTTTTGAGAAAATTAGAATTTTCGAAAAATGTTCCATGTAAAGGGTAATCTGGGGTGGGGGATTTTCTTGAAAACCTTCGTGTCGCATCCTTAGAAGATACTGAACCTAAATACCAAATTTGGTGTTTATCCGACTATTCGTTTTTGAGTTATGCTGTTCACAGACACACAGACACACACACACACACAGACACACACACGGACATGTTTCCAAAAATGCTTTTTTTGTATTCAGGGGGGTCTCAAAACATGTATTTCCGGTGAAATCTCGGTATCGAATTTTTGGGTGGAATGCAATACTTCCCCTACTTACTATACGTAGTAGAGAAAGTAAAAAATTTTTTTCGATGGTCGCAGACTATGTGTGTTTTCTAAAAAAACTTGATTGTCTGGGACTGGGAAATCTACATATTCACCAGCTTCACGTCTATTTCGTGGTGTATGTTGAGGATTTCAATAGCTACGGGACCAAAAGAAGGTACATAGGTTTAAAATTTCACTTACTGTGTTTGTTTAACATGTTACTCAATGGCATAGTTTTCTCCTAATTAATATCGTCTACGGTTAAAGCACTTCTTTTATTTTCTACTGTCTAAATGCTTGCACAACCGTGTGTCGAAGGGAAGTTATTCCAAGAAGATACGTATGTTTTATATAACTGGAATAATTGTGAAACAGCGGGAGCGAAGTTATTTTGGGAAGCGTGTGATTTGTAGGTTCGCGAGTAAGACAGTTAATTGCTCCGCCGTTGTCTGTGGCCAGCGTCTGCTCGCTACGACACTGCAGAGAAACGTGACTGGTGACGCACGTTCGTTCTTGTAAACTGAATTCTTAAATAACTCATTTATGTAAATTAGTGCCTCTCATTTAGTTAAACGATAACTTTTTTAAATTGCTCCTTCAGAGAACGCTGGATGGACTCTCATCTAGATTGCCTAATTAAATGGTTTCAAGATGAATTAAAATGCCCTCTTTTATTTCCCAGTATCCCCTTCTTACTCTCGAAATCAAAAGGGAATGCGATCTAACCTCTTTGTTTTCTTACGGCATAAAACATTATTATCCTTGAAATTGTTATAATCTCACTTGAGATGGCGAACTTAACTGCGTAATTCAAAAGAATATCGATAATCCCTATATTTATGAATCTTATTTGTGTGTTTATGTATATAGGGTAGTCTTAAAAACCAGTAAACAGATTTTGACAATTCCTTCACCATTGTAAGGCCCATTTCGTTCTGACGGACATGGGGCTCTATACACTTTCTAATTTCATTTCACAAACTACTAAAATATTAAGGATTTACAAAGCCCTTGTACTTGAATACGAGCACACTGGAGTTATAAAAGAACATGCTTACAAAAAAGGCCTTGATTTTTAGTTAAGAATGACATGGAATAGAAAATAGACGTTACTTCACAGAACATAAATAGCTGCTGTACTCCGTAGAGTATAAAAGCAAAAGCCGGTTACATTTTATTGCAAGAAATAACACAGTTGGTCATGATGTAGCACTTCAACAAACAGAAGACAGATTTTAAAAAGCGAAATTCAATCCTGTGATATACATAATGTATCTTTATTGATTTCATGTATTTGGGGGACGTGTTCTTGACATCAAGGCAGTAAAAAGATTCATATGAACATGGGTCTGAAAATAATTTTTTTCAGAGTTACAACACAAAATCGAAAGTTACAACAATTGCTCGAAGTGGCTTCCTCTTATTTCGATGCATGCTCTGGCGTACTCTGTTGAAAATCCCTGGTGTGTTTCGTATTTGGTCAAATCCAGTTTGGATAGTCCTCTCAAAATGTCAACATCAGGTACAGGAGTCGCATAAAACAAGGACTTCAAATGTCCCCAGACGAAGAAATACATTGGATTCAAATCAGGCGATCGAGAGGCCATGCAATGGGTCCCCCTCGACCAATCCATCTTTGTGGAAATCAATCATTCAAAAACTTAGCACTATCTTACTGAAAGCAGCTGGAGCACCATCGTGTAAAAACCACATTCGTTGGATGATGCCCAGAGGCACATTATCAGTTAAATGATGCAACTCATCTCTGAGAAACTGGAGATGGGTTTGTCCATTCAGACGCGGAGGGGAGAAGTAGAGACCAATAAGGTGATCATGAATGATTCCATCCCAAACCTTGAGAGAGAACCTGTGTTGATGGTTGTCCTGTCGTACTTCATTAGGATTTTCAAATGCCCAGTTATGATATGAAAATTGAAGATGCCGTCGCGAGTAAAACCAGCCTCATCCGTGAATAAGATACAGGCTAGGAAATTGATGAACACAGCGCACTGCTGTAACATGCGTTGACAGAAATGTCTTCTTGGCTTAAAGTCCGCCTCATTTAATCCTTGCACACGTTGAAGGTGATACGGGTACAGAAGATTTTCATGCAGAATTCTCCAGATAGTCATATGACTAACTCTTTCCCTTACAGCCATACCTCTTGTGCTTTGGGATGGGTCTTCAAGCTCAATACCTCGTACCGCTCTTGGTCTCCCAACATCCCTACTACTCCTCTCAAATCCGCCATTCTCTCTCAAGCGTTGGTGAATTCGTGCAAATGTTCTTGCACACGGTAACGGCCTGTCAGGGTACCTTTCTGCATAAAGTTCACGTGCTCGTGCTGCATTGCCGTCTGCAGGGTCACGTGTAGTGCATATCCATCTATTCACTCATAGAATACATCTTCTTTGAACTATAACAACGAAACGGCTGATTTTCAGACCCATGTACATTTGAACTTTTTACTTTCTCTACTACGTATAGTAAGTAGCAGAAGCATTGTGTTCCACCCAAAAATTCGATACCGAGATTTCACCGAAAATATATGTTTTGATACCCCCTGAATCCAAAAAAAGCACTTTTGGAAACATGTCCGTGTGTGTCTGTGTGTCTGTCTGTCTATGTGTCTGTCTGTCTATGTGTCTATGAACAGCATAACTCAGAAACGAACAGTCGGATAAACACCAAATTAGGTATTTAGGTTCAGTATCTTCCAGAGATGCGACACGAAGGTTTTCAAGAAAATCCCCCCACCCCAGACTACCCTTTACATGGAACATTTTTCGAAAATTTTAATTTTCTCAAAAATGGCTGTAACGATTTTGATTAAAATATCGTATGTTTAAGCTATTTTCATGACAAATAAAATGTATATATTGAATTTTCTGGGAATGTCTCTAAAAGTAGTCTTCATTGTGAACGACTTTTGCAAAACTGGAAAATCATAAGAGATAGACAAAATTTTACTACACAATTTATGTCATATACATTTTTTTGTTGAGTGAACCATTTTCGAGATATTGCTTGTTATTCCCTTAAACTTTTTCAAAACTTATACGTTTTCTCAAATGGGAATTCGTTATTATTTTACTTTGTCCTGGACATACAAAGGGAATGGAATTCTCCACATAGCAACCAGCTCTTAAAACATTTGACTATCGCTTAAAACCTACCAATTCCCCTTGCATCCACAAGAAAATTAGTAATAAGATTAGCATCTGGATATCTCAATTAACATAAAGCATATGGAGAATAAGCGTTTGTAAAATAGTTTGTACAAGAGTAGAGAATGTCATGTGAGTGTAACACATCAGATTTGTTTTTTACTGTTTTGATGTCAGGAACTTGTCCCCCAGATATGACACCAATAAAGATGCACCTGATAATGAAACAGTTTAAAAACCTCTGAATAGCCTTTGTTCTAGTTCTATAGATGCGTGTACTGAAGTTTCTGGATGACAAAACCTTCTAATAACCCTCGTGTAACAAAGTTTGGTCTTCATTTGCCGTGTATTTATGTTGAAATCAAGTTCGTTAGCAGGATATGCTAAATGATTGTACCGGGTGGCCCACACAAGCCATCCTTAGTTAGAGTTAGTAAGGTTTGCCTAAGCAGAACTGCAAAGAGAGGAGACCGCTAAATGAAAGACCAATTCTTGGAAACGAACACTTTATTCGATTCCCGGCTCCAGAAAGTTCTGACTTTCTTTTTGTCTATCATCACGGATTGTGCACTCTATTGCAGATCTGGGAAGAGTGTCTCAATGAGCTGGATTCGCTTATCGTCTTTGCTGATAAGCAAGAGGAGAAGAACGAAGGTCGAATGGCTCCGTAGCTCAGTTGGTAGAGTACCTATCTGCTGTGCGAGGGGTCCAGGGTTCGATTCCCGGCTGGGGGTGAGAATTTTTCTCTAGCCAAAATTCTCCCCAGAGTCTGGAACTATGAATGATTAAAGGCCAAAGTTTACTAGAAACCCAAAGACAAGCGAAAACGAGTTAACGCATAACATATAGGCAATAATATGTTCTAAAGGAATGACCGCCGATAAGACCGTTGTAGTTAAAGGCGGGGTATAAATGGAACGGAACTTAAAAGGAAAAAAAAAACCATACAGACACCGAATATCGCTCACGCTAATTCGCCAGTTCCGTACTGACCTGTGTTTACTTGGAATTGCCCCATTGAGTTCTGCAACTCCTTTAACGTACGAAGGTTTATATACACACTTGAAATAGGGGGAACCATATTGGGTAGAAAACATTCATTCATTATCTGTTTACCCTCCTCTTATGTAGGACTTACACCCCCCAGGACTTACAAGCGGGTGCCTGGGGTCAGAGGCCCGTCGAGGAGCAGACACTCATGGATCAGACAGAGCATCCAGGATGGGTGATCAGCCCGATGCCTGGTATGGGATGAAGGAAGTAGATGAAACGAAATGGATGAAAGGAAAGGTGATGATGGAGGAATGAAATGGCGGGGGAAACCGGAGAACCCGGAGAAAACCCGCCCAGACACCGCTTCGTCCACCACAAATCGCACATGCCGGTCCCTGGGATTGAACCCGGGCCGCCTTGGTGGAAGGCGAGCGGTCTAACCACTCGGCCACCGGGTAGAAAACATAATGTGTATAAATATCAGATTCGTTCAAGTACTTGTTTTTTCTCAAGTCATGCCAACAGCATAAAGACATCATATAGCGACACAGGTTTTAAAAACGTGACTTCCACTTTAGTCTACTGTAGTTTCCTTACACTTACAATGAAAGTTTATCTGTATTAACAGAAGTAGATAGCGCCACTGAAATGGGTATAACAATATGCTTCCGATCATTAGGCTTCAGACTAGTTGTGATGTGGTCATGGAGAGAGAAACTCGCGTGACACTGGATTTTTATGTGCAGTTTTCTATGCAGTATCCGGCTTTTAGCTGCCTTAGGGTGCAAGGCGCCTGTCTGTCTGCCTGCCTGCTATAGAACGACACTCAAATTGTGAATCAACAACTCGACGTGCCGTCAAAGGAACTTGATTTAATGTAGTTTGAGCGGTCCTAATAAATTGGAGGACTGGTCTTATGCTACGCTGGCCTTCCCTCTCGTGTATGTGCAAGGGACCTCCTTTGAAGATAAAGGAGAGAGCCTCTATAATTTTGTGCGTTTAATTTGTCTTAATTATGTCCAGTGAAAGCCGCGGCATTAACGAGGTTTAAGGAGGAAATTACAGTTTACGTCTCTGTGGCTATCTTCAAGTTATGTAGATTGATTCAAGCCGGCAAATCTTTTAGTTATTAATTTGATAACTTCACAAGCTATCCTAGGAATTTATTGTATCTCATTCTCGTTCTAACTTCATTAAACTTCATGTTCATTTCATGTTTTGGCTACTCTTATCAAACCACCTATGCTAATCTTAAGGGTCGAAACGCGCCCTTTAGGGGTAAAAATGTGAGTTTCAATTGATTATTTTATTTATAGTATGGGCATTGTTCTTTAATCTAGCGAAATAAATAACTATCTTGTAAATAACCATGTGAGATGACTCCTCGGTAACAGGTTCGATTCCCGATGACCGCCCGCTCGGACCTTAGATTTTTCGTGGTTGGTAAGCGAATGCTGGGTTGGTTCCTCATCTATTACGACTTCCTTTCATTCCTTTCCTTCTCATTTTCATTCTGAATGATCTTTTTTATATAACAATTGGTAAACTGTAAGAGATAGACAAAATATTAATACATATACCATATAGACCTTTTAAAGCATACAATTTGTCAAATACAATTTTCGTAGCATTAATCATTTCCGCGAAATTCTTTCCTATTGATTTGAATTTTGTAATACATACCTTTTTCAAAAAATGGAGTCACTGTGTGATGGCTTTGAAATTCTATGTTATTTGCATGATCCCGGGAAAAAAACGAATAGCCACTTACTACATAAAAAAGGTATAAGTATTAGAAAATACAAATCGATAATGAAGAATATCGCGGAAATGGTTAAGGCCATAAAAATGTTATTTGACATAAAGTGTATACTTTAAAACATGTGTTCTTTTTATGTGCTAAGATTTAGTCTCACTCTTACAGTTTATCATTTATACAAAAGTGATCCAGAATGAAAAAACTCTCACAGGCTCTTCCTAAAAAATACAGACTATACATTTTAATATGTCTTACAAAAATATGCTAAACATATGGTAGATGTGTGTCTGCATTGTCTCGTCGGACACATTATTGCTGTGTGTAATGTATTTTTGAGCTAATTGTTTCGTTTGTAACTTTGAATTCTTGTCCGGCGTGGCAATTCCCTCCAATTCCTAGTCAGGGGGTGAAGGCAATTGAGGGAAGAGGCTTTGTCTGATAGCGTGGGTCTAGTAGTAGCGTTCTGTGGTAGCGTCAGTCTAGTGTAGGTTTTCTGAGTGTGTGGTTGTGTGTATGTAGCATGCGTGGACTCTGTGTGGGGGGGGGGACATCTTCTCTAGTGTTTTGTCTGTAACCGTTCGTGTACCATGTAGATCATCTTAATTTATAATAAACCTGAGAAAAATGTGAATTCAAATGTACTTATTTATAAATATTCCACGCCCGCTTTCAGTTTTGTGCAGCAAGTTCCAGGTATCCCTCGTGACTCCCAATAGTAGGTTATTTAGGAGAGATCGAGCGCAGTTTTTTGCGTTTATATGGGAAAGGATAGGGAAAACGAGGGTTGATGCTAGGCTAGACAGTGGTAGAAGGAGGGGGAATGCGGTTTATATGAGACAGATAGGGAATACGTGGAGAGGTGCTAGGCTAGACGGAGGCTGAGGAGTAGAGTATGGTTTATATGAAAGGTATAGGAAAACGAGGAGGGGTGTTAGGCTAGACAGAGTTGAAGGGAAGAGCATGTCTTGTATATGAGAGAGGTAGGGAACAGGAGCAGGGGTGTTAGGCTAGACAGAGGTCAAGAAGTAGAGTATGGTTTATATGAAAGGTATAGGAAAACGAGGAGAGGTGTTAGGCTAGACAGAGTTGAAGGGCAGAGCATGTCTTGTATATGAGAGAGGTAGGGAACAGGAGCAGGGGTGTTAGGCTAGACAGAGGTCAAGAAGTAGAGTATGGTTTATATGAAAGGTATAGGAAAACGAGGAGAGGTGTTAGGCTAGACAGAGTTGAAGGGCAGAGCATGTCTTGTATATGAGAGAGGTAGGGAACAGGAGCAGGGGTGTTAGGCTAGGCAGAGGTCAAGAAGTAGAGAATGGTTTATATGAAAGGTATAGGAAAACGAGGAGAGGTGTTAGGCTAGACAGAGTTGAAGGGCAGAGCATGTCTTGTATATGAGAGAGGTAGGGAATAGGAGCAGGGGTGTTAGGCTAGACAGAGGTCAAGGAGTAGAGTATGGTTTATATGAAAGGTATAGGAAAACGAGGAGGGGTGTTAGGCTAGACAGAGTTGAAGGGTAGAGCATGTCTTGTATATGAGAGATGTAGGGAACAGGAGCAGGGGTGTTAGGCTAGACAGAGGTTGAGAGTAGAGTAGGCGTTTATATGTATGAGAAGTATAGAATAGGAGGAGGGGTGTTAGGCTAGACAGAGGTTGAGGAGTAGAGTATAGTTTATATAAGGGTATAGGAAAACGCGGAGAGGTGTTAGGCTAGACAGAGGTCGAGGAGTAGAGTATGGTTTATATGAGAGGTACAGGGAAACGAGGAGAGTCGCTAGGTTAGACAGATAGTGAAGCAGTAGGAATATGGACTTATATACAGGAGAGATAGGGAATAGGAGAGGAGGTGCTAGACCTTGAAAGCGACTTTAGACGTGAACTTAGTGGAAAACTGATTCATGTCAATGTCCTTGGCATGCCCATCGCGTAACCCATTCAGGGAAAAGGTGACCAGCAAAGGGAAAAAGGTGACCAGCAAAGGGAAAAAGGTGACCAGCAAAGGGAAAAAGGTGACCAGCAAAGGGAAAAAGGTGACCAGCAAAGGGAAAAAGGTGACTAGCAAAGGGAAAAAGGTGACCAGCAAAGGGAAAAAAGGTGACCAGCAAAGGGAAAAACGTGACCAGCAAAGGGAAAAAGGTGACCAGCAAAGGGAAAAAGGTGACCAGCAAAGGGAAAAATGTGACCAGCAAAGGGAAAAGGTGACCAGCAAAGGGAAAAACGTGACCAGCAAAGGGAAAAATGTGACCAGTAAAGGGAAAAGGGTAGGGGAAAGGTGACCCTCTCACGGGAAAAGCTAACCCACTCACACTAACAGGTAAGTAATTCAGTTAGTATCACAGGGTACACAGTGTGGCTAATTAGTGGGAGGGGGGGTAATTAGCATATTAATTGCATTCCATGCATAAATTAACTGTGCCAGAACTCTCAATTCTACCCTACTGATTATATCTCCTGAATGAAAAGAGATAGAACAATGGGATAAAAACTAATCAATTCTTTGGAATGCGCCGTGTCCTTGAGATATTAATCCGAGTTGGCCGGGATGCCTGGGTTCGAATCCTACGAGTAATTACAAATTCAACTTCTAATAACTCAGAGACTAATTAAGATAAAGACGCCAAATAAATTTTATTACATTTATATTAATAGGTAGTTTCTTGCGGATCTATATTTGGGGATCTGGTGTCCTGAGTTCGATTCTTAATTTTAAATCTTCATTATCTCGGAAACTAAGAGAGATAGAGGGATGAACCAAAGCATGGTTGGTAGCTCTTATAATAGGTAATTAATGCTGTATATAATTTGCAATCAGTTGTCCCTAGTTCGAATCCCGATTTTTAAATGATTTCCTTAATTTTTCTCTGTATACTAGAATATATCACTTAGATTGATTGCGTAACTGCATACAACTCTTTTTAACATATAAAACTAATTTTATAAATAATTTTGTTTCTGGTGTTCTGGGTTCGAATACCGATAAAATGTAATTTACTTATAAATTTAATAACTCCTAAACTACTTACGATAAAGACGTCAAATAAACTTTATTACATTTATATCAATAGGTAGTTTCTTATGGATCTATATTTGGGGATCTGGTGTCCTGAGTTCGATTCTTAATTTTAAATCTTCATTATCTCTGGAACTAAATGAGGTAGAGGAGTGGGCTAAAGCATGTTTGATAGGTTCTGTACAGGGTAATTAATGCTGTATATAATTGTCAATCAGTTGTGCTTGGTTCGATTCCCATCTTTTAATGAGTTCCTTAATTTTCCTCTGTACACTGGAATATATCACTTGGATTGATTGCGTAACTGCACACAGCTTTGCTTAACATGTCAAGCTAATATTATAAATTATTTTGTTCTTGGTGTTCTGGGTTCGAATACCGATTTAATAAAATTTACTTGCAAATTTAATAACTCGTAATCTAATTTATATAGACACGTCAAGTAAACTGTAAACAGAGTACCTAGTTCCTAAATATCGTTATCATGACAAAAAGTACTTTAAAGTACTCAGATCGAATCCCGAAGGGGTGATTTCATATATCTTCAAGCCTATGAATCCTATCAGGTTCGAGTAAAGATTAAATGGTAGATGCTGATGCGAGGGAGCTAAATTACTAAAAATACATTTAATAAAACTATTACCGGGTTCGATTCTAGAAGCTTAGAATCTGTGAAACTCTGGAAAAAATGCTTTGCTCGTGATTGTAGTGAAATGTAATGGTCTTTCTAGAAGAAGATGGAAAGGAAGAATTGAAAAGGGAATGAAAACATGAAATAATCTAGTATATACACACATTTAACTGAACAAGGGAGAAAATCTTCTACGTTACCTTTTAAGCCTTTACTTTTAAGTATTTTGATAATAGAGATTGTACTAGCTTTGGTGTAATGGGCGGTGGTAGGCTTTGAATGGAACCTCTGACTGAATGAGCGTGTGGGAATACTTCTCTTGTTGGTGTGACAGCATATACATGTAGTTACGAGACGAGTTTAAACGTGTTTGATACTGCCAGACATCCTGTCTCTGGGTGTGACGTCATAAACATCCTGACTCTGGGGGGGTGAGGTTAATATGTGTGGAGCAAACATATACAGGTAGCTATGGAGCGAGTTTATGATTGATCTAAAAGGCTCGTGCTCCCTCTATAAATACGGTGATCTAGTGCATTGGAGTGCATTGCGCTAATTAGTCTTGAGGTGTTAACATTGTGTTCTCTCCAAGAATAATCAGCTTTCTAAAGTGGTGTCAAGGTGAAGAGGTCTACATTTCATTGATCAGTGATTAATACGTTATTACATCAAGAATAAAGATGAATAACTCAGCGTATAAGGATATTATTCCAAGCGCTACTGGATATGCATGCGGAAAATGTGGGAAGAAGTTCCTCCGAGGTTATGACAAGAGAAGACACGAGATGAGCTGCAAGAAGCTCTTCAAATGTAAACATTGTAATGTAACCTTCAAAGATTGTTATAAGGGACAGCGACACGAAGATATATGTGAAATAAGCAGCCCTCAGAAGAAAAGAAGATTAGAGCCAACTAAACATCAGTTGCTGTCAACAATGGAGGACTGTGATATGAAAGAATACGAAACTTCATTCGAAGGACGATTGAAATCGTATTTTATACGATGCGAATCAGCTAAGGACCTAAATATGTATCTGCAAGAGGCAAAACAACGCATAATCCAGGCTGTGCATAAAGAGCTTGGTATTCACAAGAGTGTTAAAATTAATCTGCTGGCTGAGTGTCGATTTGTTAACAGTATTGGAGAAACCTGTGACAAAACATTTAAAACACGGAATCATCCTGTTTTCCTAGAAACAGATCTGGAGTCAACGATGGAAGTGAAATTCAAGAAATTGGTGACTGAAATGGAGGAGTCTCAGCTTAAGGGTAGCAGCTGGGCTTTGCTTACTGTGGAAGGAGTTCGACTTCGTATCAACAAGTACAACCCGTTGCGAGGAAGTAGCTACATACCACTACCGTCATCTGTCGGAGCTAAAGAAGCGTGTATAAACATTCAGAACTTTAGCGACGAGAAATGTTTCATGTACTCCGTATTAGCTAGATTCGTTGAGAAGGATGCGCAACGTGTGAGCAAATACAAAAAACTTCAAGACAAGTACGACTTCAGCTGTGTTTCCTACCCTACTACACTTTCTCAAATACCTAAATTTGAGAAGCTTAACAATATGTCTATTAACGTTTTCGGGCTGGATGAGAAGCATGAAGTGTATCCGATAAAGGTTGCTGATATTGAACTACCTGAACATCGCGACCTGCTACTATGGAGTGACAGCAGTGGAAAACATCACTATGTATATATCAAGAATTTTGAGAAACTCGTTCGATGCCAGAAAACTAGCCATAATGGACGGGTTTATACCTGCAAGCGCTGCTTTACACATTTTGATAATCGATATGGACGAAGTGGACTGGAAAAACTACAAGAACATGCAGCCGTCTGTATTCAACATGGTGTTGCAAGGGTAGTTATGCATAGCAAGGAGAAATCAATTGTACAGTTTAAAAATGTTGAGAGGATGCTGAAAGTACCTTATGTCATCTATGCTGATTTTGAGAGTATTCTCACTCCATGCCATACGTGTATACCCAATCCTGAAACTTCCTATACAACCCCTTATCAAGAGCACACACCAATGAGCTTCTGTGTTTACGTGAAGCCTACATCCAGTGTTGAACATCTCGAAACTGGTCTTCCTAAGCAACCCTATGTGTATCGTGGTGCTGATGCTGCTCAGAAGTTTATGCTGTACCTGACATCTCTTGCAAAAATGATTGATGACGTATACAAATCTGCTAAGCCTCTGAAACTCACGGATCAAGAGCAAAAGGATTTTGAGTCTTCTACGACATGCTACTTGTGTGGAAAACCCTTTACAGAAGAGAACTATAAAGTACGCGATCATGATCACATCAGCGGTGAATATCGTGGAAGTCTTCATAATGAATGTAATTTAGCCTGTAAAACACCTAAATATATACCAGTCTTCATGCATAACCTTAGCGGATATGACTCTCATTTCATTGTTAAGGAGCTGGGTTGTACAAGTGAACGTGTGGAGGTAATTCCTAACTCTGAAGAAAGCTATATCTCATTCACCAAGTATGTAGGAGATATAAAGCTTCGATTTGTGGATAGCTTCCGTTTCCTCAGTACAAGCTTGGATAAGTTGGTAAAAAATCTGACCTCATATCCTGAAACACTAAAGTACTTTGGAGAAGACAAATTGAAGTTGATGACCCGTAAGGGCGTATTTCCCTATGATTACGTCACTTCCTGGGATGTTTTGAACGAGACCTGCTTGCCTCCTAAGGACTCCTTCTACAATAGATTAAATGAAGAAGAAATTAGTGATGCTGACTACGATCATGCTAGAAATGTATGGGAGCTGTTTAATGTAAGAAACCTGGGAGAGTACAGCGATCTCTACTTAACCTCAGATGTACTACTCCTAGCCGATGTCTTTGAGACGTTCAGAGAGCAAACCCTTAAAACACACAAAGTCGATCCTTCCCATTATTTTACCTCTCCAGGACTTACATGGGACGCCATGTTGTTGTATACAGGAATTAATCTGGAGCTGTTACAAGATTATGATCAACTACTCATGGTGGAATCAGGTATAAGAGGAGGTTTATGTCAAGTTTCCCATCGGTATGCTGAGACTAATAACACGTATATGGAGAAGTCTGATCCGTCGAGACCGACCCAATTTATCACATATGAGGACGCCAATAACCAATATGGGTGGGCAATGTGTCACGCCCTTCCTTTTGGTGGATTTCAGTGGGTTTCGCCTGAAGAAATCAACTTAGAAACACTACAAGAAGATGATCCTCATGGGTACATATTAGAAGTTGATATCGAATATCCTGCAGAACTTCACGATCTACACAACGATTTACCTTTCCTGCCTGAGTGTATGAAACCATTGGAAGCATCTACAAAGAAACTGATACCTCATCTTGGACCTCGAAAGAAGTATGTAGTGCATTACATGGCTTTGAAGCAGGCTCTTAGTCATGGACTACGGCTAACAAAAATCCATCGTGTGCTACAATTCCTTCAGTCTCGGTGGTTGAAACCTTATGTGGAATTTAACAACAGGCTACGACAACAAGCTGCAAATGACTTCGAGAAGGATCTCTACAAGCTCTTTAACAACGCCATGTTTGGAAAAACTATGGAGAACCTGCGTAGCCGTGTGGATATACGACTGGTGACCAATGAGAAGACTCTAGAGAAGTTGATCGCCAAGCCTACGTTTATCGACAGGACGATATATGCTGCTAATCTAGCTGCTGTACATATGGCCTCTCGTCAGATTGTGTTCAACAAGCCCATATACATTGGAATGAGTGTGTTGGACATCTCCAAGAGATTAATGTATAACTACCATTACGACGTGTTGTTGCCCTATTATGGAGCTGGAAACCTGAAGCTTATGTATATGGACACTGATTCATTCATTCATCGTGTAACAACTGAAGATGTGTACAAGGACAAGCTACGTTTTCTTGAGCATCTGGATACAGCTGATTACCCTGTCAATCATATATGTCACTCTACTCAGAACAAGAAGGTATTGGGAAAATTTAAAGATGAGGCTAATAGCAAAATCATCCTACGCTTTGTTGGACTACGACCTAAGATGTATGCCTTAGATATTCAAGGCTCAATGATAAAAAAGATTAAAGGTATAAAACGTAGCGCTATTAAGCAGTACATTTCGTTTGACAGCTATACAGACTGTCTTAAAACCTGTGAAATCATCAGAACGCCCATGAATCTAATCCTATCACGAAAGCATGCTGTTACCACGATGCAAGTGAATAAAATTGCATTGAATCCCTTTGATGATAAAAGAATTATTGCTGAGGACGGTATAACGACATACGCCTATGGACATTACAGCATTACAAGTAGTGCATAAGAGAATGTAAGTTGAATATGAAGATTTTTCTCGTGAGTCTACAATCTTAAAAATGAAGTTTATCCGTGTGCTGTGTATGCAACTAGCAGACGCCTGATGAAGAAAGAAGAAGATGGAAGGGAAGGTGGTAACCCTGCCATTAGGAGCAATCCTAGTGCTAGTCTCAAGCCTAGATAAAAGGGGAGAGACATCTACAACTAACTTAAATAAAGGTATGTTGACGCAAAGCTTTTCAATTTGTGAACCAATATGCAGTTTATCCCTCTCCGCATCGTACAATAACTGTTTAACATATAATAAGTTTGTAAGATTTAGAAAAAAGTATATAAATTGTTGTAACGTAGGATGAGAAATGTTTATAATCTAATTACTCTCTATATTACCATGAGTACCTGTGATACTAGTTGAATTACCTGTTAAAATGACTTAAATACCTGTGATACTAGTCGAATCATGTGAAATTACCTTAACTAGCTCTGATACGAATTCCTGCTCTAAATTAGCACCAGCACCTGTGATACTATCTGGTTTGCTCTAAATATCAATGATACTAGTTGAATTACCTGTTAAAATGACTCAAATACCATTGATACAACCTGAATCACCTGCAATTATCTTAAATAGCTGTAATACAAATCTCTGATCGAAATTATTACGAGTATCTGTGAAACTATACTGCTTACCCAAATACTTACGATATTACCTCAACTATCTGTGAAATACGAAACTACATTATAACCGACTCCTGGAACCTGCCCTCCTGTAATGCTAGCTTAATTACTGTAAACACCTATGATACTTGAATTATGCTAAATACCTACGATACTCTCTGAATTACCTGTGAAATACGAAACTATGCTATACCCAACCCTGGAATCTATCCTCCTGTGATACTAGCTGAATTAGCCTAAATACCTACGATACTAACTGAATTACCTGTGAAATCATGCACAGCTATGATGCAGTTAGCTTCTGGAATCTGAGCTCATGTGATACTAGCTGAATTAGCTTAAATGCCCCCGATACTAGCTGAATTGCCTGTGAAAAATATGCAGCTATGATACGTCCTGCCCCCAGGAAACTAGCCTCCTGTGATACTAGCTGAGGGACTCTAAACACCTATGTTACTTGAATTATCCTAAATACCTACGATACTCTCTGAATTATCTGTAACATCATACGGAATTATGCTATATCCGCTTCCCGGGATCTCTCCTACCCTGTGATACTAACTGAATTACTTACCTGTTAGTGTGAGTGGGTTAGCTTTTCCCGTGAGAGGGTCACGTTTCCCCTACCCTTTTCCCTTTACTGGTCACATTTTTCCCTTTGCTGGTCACCTTTTTCCCTTTGCTGGTCACCTTTTCCCTTTGCTGGTCACATTTTTCCCTTTGCTGGTCACCTTTTTCCCTTTGCTGGTCACCTTTTTCCCTTTGCTGGTCACGTTTTTCCCTTTTCTGGTCACCTTTTTTCCCTTTGCTGGTCACCTTTTTCCCTTTGCTGGTCACCTTTTTCCCTTTGCTGGTCACCTTTTTCCCTTTGCTGGTCACCTTTTTCCCTTTTGCTGGTCACCTTTTTCCCTTTGCTGGTCACCTTTTCCCTGAATGGGTTACGCGATGGGCATGCCAAGGACATTGACATGAATCAGTTTTCCACTAAGTTCACGTCTAAAGTCGCTTTCAAGGTCTAGCACCTCCTCTCCTATTCCCTATCTCTCCTGTATATAAGTCCATATTCCTACTGCTTCACTATCTGTCTAACCTAGCGACTCTCCTCGTTTCCCTGTACCTCTCATATAAACCATACTCTACTCCTCGACCTCTGTCTAGCCTAACACCTCTCCGCGTTTTCCTATACCCTTATATAATCTATACTCTACTCCTCAACCTCTGTCTAGCCTAATACCCCTCCTCCTGTTCTATACTTCTCATACATATAAACGCCTACTCTACTCTCAACCTCTGTCTAGCCTAACACCCCTGCTCCTGTTCCCTACATCTCTCATATACAAGACATGCTCTACCCTTCAACTCTGTCTAGCCTAACACCCCTCCTCGTTTTCCTATACCTTTCATATAAACCATACTCTACTTCTTGACCTCTGTCTAGCCTAACACCCCTGCTCCTGTTCCCTACATCTCTCATATACAAGACATGCTCTACCCTTCAACTCTGTCTAGCCTAACACCCCTCCTCGTTTTCCTATACCTTTCATATAAACCATACTCTACTTCTTGACCTCTGCCTAGCCTAACACCCCTGCTCCTGTTCCCTACCTCTCTCATATACAAGACATGCTCTACCCTTCAACTCTGTCTAGCCTAACACCCCTCCTCGTTTTCCTATACCTTTCATATAAACCATACTCTACTTCTCGACCTCTGTCTAGCCTAACACCCCTCCTCGTTTTCCTATACCTTTCATATAAACCATACTCTACTCCTCAGCCTCCGTCTAGCCTAGCACCTCTCCACGTATTCCCTATCTGTCTCATATAAACCGCATTCCCCCTCCTTCTACCACTGTCTAGGCTAGCATCAACCCTCGTATTCCCTATCTCGCCCATATAAACGCATTTTCCTCCTTGAACCGTCGCATCTACCCTCGTTTTCCCTATCCTTTCCCATATAAACGCAAAAAACTGCGCTCGATCTCTCCTAAATAACCTACTCCCAATGTTTATGCCGCGGTAACTAAATTTAATATTTTAGCTTCAAACCTTTTGGACTCACCCCGGTGTATAACAATATATTAGTAAAAATCGTTAAAGCAATTTTTGAGAGAATAAGACATAAAAGTTTCCCTCTGAGGGCTAGCTTCGTGTTGATGGTAAATTTAAATACAAGTTTGGTATTTAATATTTAGTTTCACTTTTGAGTTATGCTGTTTACAGACAAAGATACTCGCGCGAGCGCTGATCTGTTTTTTGGACCCGGGAAGCCTCTTCTTCTTTAACGGGTTACCTTCTTTGTAGGACTTACACCCTGTTACAACCTGTCGAGGAGCAAGCAAACTCTGGATGGGTGTTTACCCAATGCCTGGTATGGCGCTGAAGGAGAAGCAGAAGGAAATGAAATGTAGTGATGAAAGGGATAATAGAGAATTTTGTGCATCAAATTATACAAGCCAGCATTCGCCTAGCGACAGAGGAAAATCGCGAAAAAGCCTTCGGTCAGTTTGGTCGGCCCCGGAGGTCCTCCTGAATGCGGGTTAAAGACGGTTCAGGAAGCCTCGAAACCTTATATTTACGAACATCCCTAAGAAAGAAATCTATTGCGGTAAGTAAGATCTGGAGATCAGTTGATTCCACATGTTTGGAAATTCTTCGACTAAAGAAATCAAGCACAGTTAGTGAACAGGAGTCCCATCTTGTTGGAAATAGAACACTTCGTTGTTGTGTTGCCCACACATAATATTACATGTACCAGTGGCCCAAACAAGTCGTCCATTATGTTTCCCGCATACATAGTTATAAAATAAGTTGGCGCATCACTGCTGTTCAAAGGGGCAGTGCAGGTACAAAGCGAAAGTTTACTGAATTAGTGCTGCTGTCTGCAGATGTTTACGTGGTAGTTTCGTACTGATAAACGTCGCGTAGTGTTCGAGCCAGGTCATTCAGACAAAAAGGTAACGTTCACCAATAACGAACACACAGATACGGTTAGGATCTGTGCAGAGACGCACCAAAATGCAGCTGAGGCTTAAAGGCTCTGTTGTGAACATTGCAGATGCGCCATGTCTTCTGTGCACTTCTATTTCTTTGACGTACAGAAATAATATTAACAAATGATGAATCATTCCAGGTAGAACGTGTGCCTGAGAGGCCCTTACATTAATTCGTTCACCAAGGGGCGGACATGTTTTTGCACATGCTTATTATGAATAGTGCACTAATAGAAAATAATTCAGTTCTAGGGCTCCTTTAAAGGTACATAAATAGAGGGTGATTTATCAAGAACTGACACATTTCTTTCTTTAATTACCCTCTTCATATTTCACTGAATGTCCCAATTTTAGCAACAAATTAAGCAGAATGTTCTGGAGTTTCGATTGTCACTAGATGCGTAATTGTTAGTTTTATTGCCGGCAACTGTTTTTGAGATTTTGTTCTAGTCAACGTGAAAATGGAGTACACATTAAATGAACGACTCTTCCTTGTAAAGCAATACTGGATTACGAATTCAATTACAGCTACTCAAAGGGCATACCGGAGAGAATTTGGTGTTCCGAATCCTCCCCAAAGAAACACAATACTGGGACTGGTATACAAATTGGAAACAACTGGAATTCTGGTGAGTGGAAAAGGCAAAACTCGCTTATCTAGGCTTCCCACGGTTGTTGACGTAAGAGCACGACTAGATCACTCACCCAAGACGTTTGTCGCAGGAGACATGGTACAGCTACTCAATTTGTAAGAGAGCTGTGAAAAGTGCAGGCCTAAAGTCGTATAGGATTACGGTTGTCCATTAGTTACAGGAACCAGATAAGGATAGACGACTGAATTATTGTCATTGGTTTTAGACGTTCATTGTGCAAAATCCTGCCATATTGTCTATCAATGGTTCACAGATGAAGCATGGTTCCATTTATCAGGCTATGTGAGCTCTAATAACTCACGTTATTGGGCCAGCGAAAATCCACATGTTATTCATGAAGCACCTATGCACCCGGTTGAAATCGGAGTTTGGTGCTCACAGAGAATAGTGGGAGCAATTTTTTTCTAAAACAATGTGAATACTGCAGAGTACCGACGGATTTTTAATGGAGTTTCCTGAGCAACTAGACGATGTAGAGCTGAGTCAAGCATATCTACATGTCATACATCAAATGAATCCATGGCACTAATTGCAAGTTTCTGACGACCGGATAATTTCCAAGAACCTGTGGCCACCGGATTTGACATCGCCGGACTTCTTTCTATGGGGTTACTTAAAAGACAGGGTTTATGCCACACGTCCCCAGACATTGGACGATCTGAAGCACAACATTATACAGGAGATTCAAGCTATCGAGTGGCCAGTAACAGGAACGACGTGTTGAGCTGTGCCTTATGCAGGATGGAGAACATTTTCAACATTTGCCATAGAGGTAAATAATCTGCCAAAATTCCTCTGCATTTCAGGTATAATAAGTTGTCGCTAGCATAACTCGTTTTGAAACAATTAAAGAAATAAATGTGTTAGTTATTCATAAATCACTCTGTATTATAAAAATAGAGTTTTGTTTAATCTTGTTAACTTTGCGACAGCACTTGGTGCCATATAATTGTACTGATTGTACATTAACTATCATGGAACTAAATGACTTAACACGTGGGCTGAGATTTGTGTCTAGCGGTGATCCTGAATTCTTCTTAATGAGCGAATTGTTTATTAAATATCTGATAAAGCTCCCCTCCACAAACACACATAGATACTCTCACATTGAAACACAGGCGCTGAGCATACCGTGAAATGTTTTTATTTAAAGACAACTTTCTGGAGCCCAGCCGGGAATCCAACCCAGAACACTTCCGAATGAGCTGTGGAACCAGTAATAGCATTGGTCTTTCACTTAGCAGTCTCCTCTCTGTCGGCATGGAGTTGCCTGCTTACGCACGTGGTAGAAAAAGTATTGCATTCCATCCAAAAATTGGATATCGAGGTTGCATTGGAAATACTGTTTTGAAGTTCCCTTGAAAGGATGTGTGTGTGTCTGTGAACAGCCTAACTAAAAGATGAAGGGTCGCATAAACCTCAAACTTAGCACTAAAATTCAGCTTGTTTCAAGGATGCGACACGAACATGTTGTGCATGGTGTATTTTCTGGGAATAATCTGTGAAGTCTTTTTCATTCTGAATGATTTGTGTAAACCGTAAGAGATAAACAAAAAATGCTACACAGAAATTGTAGATCGATTTAAGGCACACAATTTGTCAAATGGGTGACATTGGACACCCTTGATTCTCCATCTACTGTGGTTTTTATTGCTTTCTCTACTAGTATATAGTAAGTAGGGGAGGTATTGCATTCGATACCGAGATTTCACCTCAAATACATCTTCTGAGGCACCCAAAGTCCAAAAAAAAAAACACTTTTTAGAAAAAGATCCGTCTGTGTGTTTGTGAACAGCATAACTCAAAAACGAAAACTTGGATAAATAGCAAAGATACGACAGGAAGATTTTCAAGAAAATCCCCCTCACGGCAGACTAACCTTTACATGGAACGAGTTTCTCAAAAACGGCTGTAACGATTTTGGTTAAAATATCATACATTTAAGATATTTTCAACAAATAAGATGTATATTGTCGCATCCCCCGTCTCTAAATAAGCATAAAAATATCATCACACTCGCTTTGCTGCAAGAGGATTTCAAACCGAAACGCAACACTGCAGATTAAAGCCTACCGGGGAGGACATATTAAGCAGTTAACCCTAAATCCTAGCGCAAATTCAGGAAGGAAAGGCGAAGGAGCAAAGCACAACACGTAAATAACCAACCTTCACATTATCCAACTTTAATAATGCTTAAAAGTAACAGTACAATACCTTGTTAATGGAGCCATCTTCTTTGCTGACCACCGGAGAGACAGGCTGAAAACACTTCCTTCTTCTTGGACTCCAAACCCGGTTCTCACCCCACGCTAATGGCTACACAAGCTACCCTGGCATGTCACTGTTTACCCCCACCCCAACTTATGCTAACGAACCGCTCAAAACCTGTTTATCCCTCTAGAACAATTTAAATACAGCCACGAATCCTTACTAATAGCGTCACATCCGACCAGCTCATATTGAGTAATGTAAAACGTACATGTGCCACATCTCTCCGGGGTCTGCCAAGATTGATGTCCGCATCAATTGCTACAACAAATTAACATACAATACAGAATTTTTTCTGCCAAAACATATTTGTACCGTGACAACACTTGGTTAACATAGTTGTGTTGGTTCCTTGTACAGGTGTTCTTTGTGTTTAGTTTAGTTTACAGTATTGTATATATAATGTAGATATAAAGTTAAAGCAGTCACTTAGGGAGTCTGATCACCAGGAGGTACATAATGACGAAAAACACTGAATAAGCTATATTCACTGTTAAAGTTTGTATTAGGGTTCCGCACACACTCTATCACTTTCACTTCCTCGCCCACAAACAATAGTTAAATGTGCCACTAACTGTAGGGTAGGTAAATGTCCCACCTGCGACGAGAAATTCAATTTTATTTTCTATGCAGAACTGAAACCTTAAGGTAGGGATTATCGGTGCTTCCCACCTTGCCATGAAAGCCGCAATTAAAGTCCTGCAGCAACGATCTTTAAGGGTTAGTTACCTGTCAATCCTACCCTTCGATGAGGTCAGTTTATAAGGCACATAACACGGCGCCAGGCATCGACGAAGCTGTGCCATATGGGGGCCACCCCTATGGCCGACGACTGCAACGATGAAGCAGAAACAGAGGCAACCAGTACCTCAGCTATTCTTGTGGCATGTTTACGGACCCATTTAATTGTGTGGTGAACGCTCCTCATGATATGCATTGCTTAAACATTAACTCAAGTGCAAATAAGTAAAGAGCACGAACCTGTTAATTACAAAAATTACTCATTGTTAGCCATGTCACAAAACAAGGATGTGTCAGTACAAAATATAATACAAAGCATATTACATAATCCCCTTATGGTGAGAAAACTTACTAAATATCTTAACACAGAATTTACAAAATTACAATATACTGATAACCTCAAAATTACAAAATATCACTATGCCTATTAAAATGTTTATCCTACGTGATCACTTACAAAGGGTACCCTAAATTACAATGCATATTGAATCAATGCCTAGGTCTTTATAGATGTGCACATCTAGTCTTAATCATCCCAATTAAAACTGTTATTAAAATTGGCTATGATTAATATCATTAGTCATTAAACCTCGAGGTAAGCCCGCATTAAAATCATCATCATCATAAATACCACCTCTACTCCCAATGAATTCTAGCACACATGCTGCATGCCTTCAAAACATGCACTGATAATGTATAATACTGTCATATCAAATACTACCATATACCAAAGTTTAATTACCGACATATCAAATTTAGTATACTACACTAGTCCAATGCTAAGTACTACACCCCGTTAACAAGCTATTCATCACAATATCTGGAAGAGATGGAGATCAGGGTTGCCAATATTCTGTCCTGAAACATTCTCAAAAACAGAAATCAACCTATGGTACATGTAAGTCAATAGCCCAAATTCACAATGTTATCATATCATTGCCAAAACTATGATTACATCACTTCAAAATAAAAATGCATCACTACTATCATCGTAAACAAATATAATCGAATATTGGAGAACACACTGCGGCACTTTCACCAACATGAAATATCACATACCTTAGCGGCTGCATACTGCACTTTCGCTAGGCGAAATTCACACTGCAAGGGCAACGGGTACACAACGGCAATCCCGCCGAGCTGCACTGTCACTGAAACAATTCTAATACTTCCGAATACCATAATGGGTACACTTCGGCAACACCATTATACATCAATACAATATGTCAGGTCCGGCGAGGGTATAAGAATTTGTCACAATTTATGAATAACATAATACCTGTCAGGGGTAACAATCAAGAACCTTAGATTTATAAATATCACGTAAGTCTTATTATTAAACTTTATGTAGAGTTAACCCAGAACACAAAAGATTTGACATATAGGAAACGGGTGTAGCATCCAAAATAATGTAAATTAAAAATCTATACATCATTACATTTATCATAAGAGGCAAAAGATCAAACAAATTCACAATCTATAAGGTCCTACTGGATCATAATAGGGATACAAACGTGACACATGTACTGATTGTTCCTTAACTCTTGGAGCATAGGGTCGTTTGACAACGTAGGTCACAGGTGTAATCTGCCTAACAATTTCATAAGGTCCAAAATATCTGTGCAATAATTTGGTACATTTCCCCTTTTTCCTTACTGGGGTGAAGACTTTAACCCATTGACCCACTGAAAACTCAACATCTCTGTGTTTCTTATCATATCTTTCTTTCTGCCGAATCTGTTGCTGATTTATATTAAGTATAGCCACTTCACGAGCTTTCAGAATATCCTTCAGGGTTTGTCGAACGAAGAGATCATTGGAAGTAGCTTGGAGCTGCACTTGATTTGGCAGAGCAGGTTCACGTCCATAAATCAAATAGAATGGGGAAAATTTAGTTGTCTCCTGAACAGAAGAGTTGTATGAAAATATGACATATGGCAAGACTACATCCCAATTCCTTTGATTTCCATCAACAAAATGGCTCAACATATTTAACAATGTCTGATTAACCCTCTCAGTAAGGCCGTTACACGAAGGGTGATACGAACTAGTGAAATTTGGGGTCACCGACAAAGACTTTAAAAGTTCTTGAGTAACTTGGCTTAGAAAAACTGAACCACGATCAGATAGCAAAGTTGCAGGCGCTCCATGTCTGCAAATAATTTGGTGTAAAATAAATTTAGCAACATGAGGAATAGTAGCCAAAGAAAGAGGTGCAGCTTCAACCCAACGAGAGGCATACTCTGTGGCAACAATAATGTGTCTGTGGCCTTAATTTGAACGAGGGAGAGGACCTAACAAATCTATACCCCAACGTTCACCAATGAAGTTAACCGGAATAGGTTGTAGAAGACCAGCAGGTTTCTGATTCTTGGGACCTTTTCTCGACTGGCAACTGGGACATGTCCGGACAAAATGCTCAATAGATTTCTTCATTCCAACCCAATAGTATCTCGAATTAATTTTGTTGAAAGTTTTCGAAAATCCTAAATGGCCAGACAAAGGGTCATCATGGCAGGAAGACAAAATTTCATGCTTAAGTGATTCAGGTATAACAAGTAAATGTAGGGGACCAGTAGAGCCAGCATTTTTCCTATACAAAACATCAGATTTAAGCACGTACGTGGAAGCTTGTCGTTGAACTTTGGGAGAAGCCAACTGAGGATCCTTAAGGGCATTAATGATAGGTAAAAGAAGCGGATCAGCTTTCTGTTTATCCGCAACTTCGATAGGAGAAAGCAAACAAGTAATAAGTTCATCTAACTGCTCAAGTTGTTCTGGTTCAGGCTGTGAAACTGGAAATCTAGAAAGTGCATCAGCATCATTATATTTCTTCCCAGATTTGTAAGAAATAGTATAGTCGAATTCTTGTAGTTTAAGGCTCCACCGAGCCAGGCGTCCTGTCAAATCCTTTAAGTTATTCAGGTAACAAAGAGAATGATGGTCTGACACAATATGAACTTTGTATCCAAAGACAAAATTTCTAAAATGAGTGAGACCAAAAACAATGGCCAAAAGTTCAAGTTCGGGGACAGCATAATTCTTTTCACATTTTGAGAGGGTCCTAGAAGCATATGCAATAGGGCGCAAATTATCTTCAACTCTTTGTAGTAAAACACATCCAAGACCAAGTCCACTAGCATCTGTATGCAATTCGGTATATGCGCCAGGTGTATAATGAGCCAAGACAGGTGCAGAAGTTAGATAATCCTTCAGCTTTTGAAATGCCCATTGTTGATCATAACCCCATACAAAATCCACATTTTTCCTAGTCAACTGAATCAGGGGTTGAGCAATTTTGGAGTAATCCTTCACAAATTTCCTGTAAAAATTAAAAAGACCCAAAACTTTCCTGATATCTCTAATACTCTTTGGTTTCGGGAGTTGCTGAATAACTTTGACCTTGTCAGAATCAGGGGAAATGCCCTCTTCTGATACTTCAAATCCTAATAGTTTAATCTTATCCATAGCGAAAAAACATTTAGCAGGTTTAAGTTTGAAATTGTGTGAAGCCAAACGTTGAAAAACAGCCTCCAAATTGTATAAGAGCTCCTCAAATGTTTTAGCAAATACAACAATATCATCCAGATAAACTAAAGCTTTCTTAAATTTCAAATCACCTAATAGCTTTTCAGCAATATAACTGAAGAATCTGGGAGCGTTTGCAAGGCCAAAAGAAAGTCTCTCAAATTCATACTGTCCTTCATGAGTGACAAAAGAAGTGTATTTCTTACTACTTTCAGCAATGGGAACCTGAAAATAAGCTGACAATAAATCTAATGAAGCAAACCATTTGGCTTCACCCAGGTAACTGAGTAAGTCATCAATGAGTGGCAATGGGAATGAAGTAGTTTCACTTATAGCGTTTAGCCTCTTGTAGTCGACACAGAACCTCATGGAATTATCTTTTTTTCTTAACTAAAACCACAGGGGAGCTCCAAGAAGACTGAGAATCTCTAATTATGCCTGCATCTTTCATTTCTTGCACTTGTTGAGAAATAGTTTCTTTTTGTTTATGTGGTACTCTATATGGGCGTTGTTTAATAGGTTTGGGATCAGTGACCTTAATTTCGAATTCAGCTACATCAGTAGTGCCTAAATCCTGAAGAGAAGTAGCAAAAACATGTGAATATTTCAGTAGGAAGGTATGCAAATGACCACGTTGATCAGGGCTTAACTTACAACTTACGTTCCAATCAAAGTTAGGAGCTTTCAAAGTTGCAACATCGCTAGAAGAAACAGAATTACGTTGTATTAAAGCTACATCATGAGCATTTGCAAGCACAGTTCTTGCAAATAATGTTTGAGGTACAGCTGAATTATTATGAACAGGGATAGTATAAGTTTCGGCCGAGCGACACACAACAGGTGGGATCATAAGATTCTTTTTGTTCATTATGCTAACTGATGGTTCGAACATCACGTCATTAGTAATAACAGCAGTTGGCTGCACTGACACATAACAGGTTGAGAAAGGTGGAATTCTAACATCTTCAGTCACTGAAATTTTGTTAGGCACAATAGCATCATTATCATCATTCAAAGGGCTGACAGCAATGTCTGCAAAGGGGCCTCTAGTTGTTACAGAGATGGGAATAGTAATACTATGATCCTTAACTTGAAGTGAAACACAATTTTGAGCATAATTAATCACAGCATCATGTGCAGTCAAAAAATCATTTCCAAGAATAAAGTCGTGAGCTAAGTCCTTAACCACTAACACATCTTCCTGAAAATGTGTATCACAAATTACAAAATCCAAGATGGTATGATAGGGAGCATCCAATAATTTGTTGCCTGCAGTTTTAAGCAAAATTTCAACAGGTTGCAATTTTGAAACATCTGTAACATGTATAGCATTCACAATACTAATAGCACTTCCTGTATCTAACAAAATAAACATTTCTTTAGCATCAATGTGCCCAGGCACCTGCAAAATTTGACCTGAAAGAGAAGATATATTATTTAAATTAGGAGTAGGCACAGTATGTTGAGTTGTTACCTTTAAGTCACATCGTCTGGGGCTCGGCGCTGCTCGTTTTTTGGAAGTGTCGAATTCATTCTGCAGTAGCGAGCAATATGCCCCCTCCTATTACAGTTATAACATATAACTGAGGAACCTTGTCTATCATTGTATCCATCGTACCTGCCATTTGATGACCTCTGCCTGTTGTCCTGGCGATAACCAGCACGATCAACAACTTCAAATGGTCTCTGATGTATTGAATGCACAGACTGTAACTGAGTAACTTGGGTTGACAATTGTTCGACCTTTTTACATAGCAAAGAAATAGGGTCTGGTGCATTAACTGATGTTGCACTAGGTATTGTGGTTGGTGACATCACAGAGCCTGCCACAACAGATGACACAGAGGGAGAAGAGTGCCCCACAATTTGTGAATGAATTATTCCTGGGGTCTGAGCAAGAGTTAATTGTTGTCTGTGAGTGGTATAGAAGTCAGCTTTGTCAACTCTTTTAATAATCTGTAGCACCTCATCAACAGTTTGAGGGTTCAAAGGTAACAGTGCCTGAACATAAGTGGCTTTCAAGCCCTTGAGCAAGTTCTTTATTTGCTCCGCCTGTGTCATTGCTGGGTTTACCTGATCACATAGGGATAAAACATCGTAAACATAATCCAGAACTAATTCACTGTCAAGTTGAATACGTTGCCTGAGCTTAATTTCTAACAGCTCCTCCTGGTGGGACATTTGAAAAGCTGACAAGAACTGAGAGACAAGGAAATTCCAATCATGCTGAGGATGTCTGTGACAAAAAGTTTGATACCAAATGGCAGCGGTTTCTTTTAAGTAACAGGGGAAAAATTTAAGCTTTTGACCATTATTCCAAGAATTTGCTTTAGCAACCATTTCAAAGTTGCGAACAAAAGCATTAGCTGGTGTCAGTGTAGGACTTAGAAAAAACATTGGCTCAATCATGGGTTTAGTCACAATAGGTTGCATATTCGCTATAGTAGCTGCAACTTGATTCTGAATAACAGGAATTAACTGTGCATTCATGTCAATATTACTTGCTGAGGAAGGTAACTCACTATCTTCAGAAACTTCAGAAATAGGCACATTTGAACATTGCCTACGTGAACGTCTAGTACACATTTTAAAAATGGAAGCTTACAAATCTGACCCTGAAAAATACACCACTATTAGCACTGTGTGAAAGTTGCCTCGCCCTTAACTTGTTAAAAAAAAAGCAAAACTGACAACTGAAATGTCCGTAGGCGATTAAGCGGAATTGCCAAATGGTATTACTCAAAAACTTGAGATGCAAAATCTATAGCTAAGATTGCCATATAAAGCACTCGCAAATAGTAATTAAACAGAACTACCCCGGGGAAAAAATTTAAGACTTGGCGTGCAGAAGCCCAACGCATAAACTGTACCCCTAACACATGGTATTAACGAGAAATAAACGTCGCCCGAACCACATTATTCACAGAAAAACATGTATATATTGGGCAAAAAAAATAACCCTTACCTTAAAGCACTGAGTAATCACACGCTACGTTATTTCACTATAAAATGCACTAATAAACACTCACAAAGCAATATAATTCTTCACTTCACTGCAGGAGAACATGAAAAATGTGAAACACGTAAATCCTTCTAAAAACGTCCAAATTTGTTATCACACAACGCTGTTATTAAAACTTTAAAAAAATTTCTTTATAGGAAACATTCATGGGAGAAAAAAAAGAAATAGACCTGAGGAAGATTTTACACGTGAGCACTACATGAAAATTACGGCACCAAAACTCATATTTTCAAGAAAAATACACCCACAAAGTTCATGTGCATTTAAAAGCGCCAAAGTAAATTGAAAATATGTGAATTTCAACATTGGGATATTATAAAACACTTAAAAGGAAAGAAATTATAACATGTAATTACCACGTGCTGCGAGTAAATTTGGGACCAAAATTAAGTGCGCCTGAACATCAACGTGAATAATAAACATCTGATTTCTAGCAAAATTATTAATAACTGTTTAAATCCCCTTACATAATTAAGCACACAACTGAGCCGGAAATGCAATAAAGCAAGGCTAAGCAAGAGATAAATTTAAAATTTAGCACGTGGTGCAGAATATGAAATTACTATAACGCTAAAAAAATTCACAATTTAAAGAAAATAAACCCTAGATTTATATGTATATAAAATTCCAATAACTGATCAACGATGTATAGATTCAAATATAAACGTTATACCCTAAAACTCTGAAAAGAAAAAAAATTCCAAGCTTTTGTGCAAACACGTGGCAGCCAACACATCGCCATTAAAATATTCAACGCATCATTATAAAATATGCCCAAAAATACAGCAGGATTTTCCAAATCAACTTAATACAATATTAAAGCAAAAGAAGAAAGGATTGCTAAGATTTAACAGGATTTAAAATTCCACACGTGGACGCCACGCGGTCGCCATTGTTATTCTGCGCAGCGTTTCAACACCAAGGTTCTACGCATTATACGCGATTTAGGAGAAAAAAATATTTGGAATCTGCCCGGCGAACTCCACAATTATGTCGCATCCCCCGTCTCTAAATAAGCATAAAAATATCATCACACTCGCTTTGCTGCAAGAGGATTTCAAACCGAAACGCAACACTGCAGATTAAAGCCTACCGGGGAGGACATATTAAGCAGTTAACCCTAAATCCTAGCGCAAATTCAGGAAGGAAAGGCGAAGGAGCAAAGCACAACACGTAAATAACCAACCTTCACATTATCCAACTTTAATAATGCTTAAAAGTAACAGTACAATACCTTGTTAATGGAGCCATCTTCTTTGCTGACCACCGGAGAGACAGGCTGAAAACACTTCCTTCTTCTTGGACTCCAAACCCGGTTCTCACCCCACGCTAATGGCTACACAAGCTACCCTGGCATGTCACTGTTTACCCCCACCCCAACTTATGCTAACGAACCGCTCAAAACCTGTTTATCCCTCTAGAACAATTTAAATACAGCCACGAATCCTTACTAATAGCGTCACATCCGACCAGCTCATATTGAGTAATGTAAAACGTACATGTGCCACAATATCTTGAATTTTCTGGGAATGTCTCCAAAGGTCCTGTCCTTTCTGAATGCTTTTGCATAACTAGTAAACCGCAAGAGATAGACAAAACTTTGCTATACAAAAAATCTGATGTGTTACACTCACATGACTTTCTCTACTCTTCTACAATCTAATTTTACAAACGCTTATTCTCCATATGCTTCATGTTAATCGAGATATCGAGATGTCAATCTTATTGCTAATTTTCTTGTAGATGCAAGTGGAATATGGTAGGTTATAAGCGATAGTCAAATATTTTAACGCTGGTTGCTATGTGGAGTATTCCATTCTCTTTGCATGTCCAGGGCATAAAAAATGAATAACGAATTTGAGAAAAAGTATAAGTATTGGAAAATTTAAGGAAATTACAAGCAATATCTCGAAAACGGTTCACTCAACAAAAGAAATGTATATGACATAAGTTGTGTATTTTAACGCGATCTACATATTTTGTGTAGTAAAATTTTGTCTATCTCTTATGGTTTACCAGTTATGCAAAAGTCGTTCACAATGAAGAATACTTTTGGAGACATTCCCAGAAAATTCGAGATATACATTTTATTTCTCATGACATTATCTTAAACATATGATATTTTCATCAAAATCGTTAGAGCCATTTTTGAGAAAATTAAAATTTTCGAAAAATCTTCCATGTAAAGGGTAGTCTGGGGTGGGGGGATTTTCTTGAAAACCTTCGTGTCGCATCTCTGGAAGATACTGAACCTAAATACCAAGTTTGGTGCTTATCCGACTGTTCGTTTTTGAGTTATGCTGTTCACAGACACACAGACACACACACACACATACACACACAACACACACACACACAGACACACACACACAGACACACACACACAGACACACACACGGACATGTTTCCCAAAATGCTTTTTTTGGATTCAGGAGGTCTCAAAACATGTATTTCCGGTGAAATCTCGGTATCGAATTTTTGGGTGGAATGCAATGCTTCCCCTACTTACTATACGTAGTAGAGAAAGTAAAAATCTGATGTGTTACACTCACATGACTTTCTCTACTCTTGTACAATCTATTTTTACAAACGCTTATTCTCCATATGCTTTATGTTAATCGAGATATCGGGATGTCAATCTTATTGCTAATTTTCTTGTAGATGCAAGGGGAATATGGTAGCTTTTAAGCGATGGTCAAATATTTTAACGCTGGTTGCTATGCGGCGCATTCCATTCTCTTTGCAAGTCCAGGACATAAAAAATCTGATGTGTTACACTCACATGACTTTCTCTACTCTTGTACAATCTATTTTAACAAACGCCTATTCTCCATATGCTTCATGCTAATCGAGATATCGAGATGTCAATCTTATTGCTAATTTTCTTGTATATGCAAGGGGAATATGGTAGGTTTTAAGCGATAGTCAAATATTTTAACACTGGTTGCTATGTGGCGCATTCCATTCTCTTTGCATGTCCAGGACATAAAAAAAATGAATAACGAATTTGAGAAAAAGTACAAGTATTGGAAAATTTAAGGAAATAACAAGCAATATCTCAAAAACGGTTCACTCAACAAAAGAAATGTATATGACATAAGTTGTGTATTTTATCGCCATCTACATTTTTTGTGTAGTAAAATTTTGTCTATCTCTTATGGTTTACCAGTTATGCAAAAGTCTTTCACAATGAAGAATACTTTTGGCGACATTCCCAGAAAATTCGAGATATACATTTCATTTCTCATGACATTATCTTAAACATATGATATTTTCATCAAAATCGTTAGAGTCATTTTTTAGAAAATTAAAATTTTCGAAAAATGTTCCATGTAAAGGGTAGTCTGGGGTGGGGGCATTTTCTTGAAAACCTTCGTGTCGCATCTCTGAAAGATACTGAACCTAAATACCAAGTTTGGTGTTTATCCGACTGTTCGTTTTTGAGTTATGCTGTTCACAGACACACAGACACACAGACACACAGACACACACACAGACACACACACACACACACACACACAGACACACACACGGACATGTTTCCAAAAATGCTTTTTTTTTGATTCAGGAGGTCTCAAAACATGTATTTCCGGTGAAATCTCGGTATCGAATTTTTGGGTGGAATGCAATACTTTCCCTACTTACTATACGTAGTAGAGAAAGTAAAAAATCTGATGTGTTACACTCACATGACTTTCTCTACTCTTGTACAATCTAATTTTACAAACGCCTATTCTCCATATGCTTCATGTTAATCGAGATATCGAGATGTCAATCTTATTGGTAATTTTCTTGTAGATGCAAGGGGAATATGGTAGCTTTTAAGCGATAGTCAAATATTTTAACGCTGGTTGCTATGTGGCGAATTCCATTCTCTTTGCATGTTCAGGACATAAAAAAAATCTGATGTGTTACACTCACATAACTTTCTCTACTCTTGTACAACCTAATTTTACAAACGCCTATTCTCCATATGCTCCATGTTAATCGAGATATCGAGATGTCAATCTTATTGCTAATTTTCTTGTAGATGCAAGGGGAATATGGTAGCTTTTAAGCGATAGTCAAATATTTTATCGCTGGTTGCTATGTGGCGCATTCCATTCTCTTTGCATGTCCAGGACATAAAAAAAATGAATAACGAATTTGAGAAAAAGTATAAGTATTGGAAAATTTAAGGAAATAACAAGCAATATCTCGAAAACGGTTCACTCAACAAAAAAAATGTATATGATATAAGTTGTGTATTTTAACGCGATCTACATTTTTTGTGTAGTAAAATTTTGTCTATCTCTTATGGTTTACCAGTTATGCAAAAGTCGTTCATAATGAAGAATACTTTTGGAGACATTCCCAGAAATTTCGAGATATACATTTCATTTCTCATGACATTAACTTAAACATATGATATTTTCATCAAAATCGTTAGAGCCATTTTTGAGAAAATTAAAATTTTCGAAAAATGTTCCATGTAAAGGGTAGTCTGGGGTGGGGGGATTTTCTTGAAAATCTTCGTGTCGCATCTCTGGAAGATACTGAACGTAAATACCAAGTTTGGTGTTTATCCGACTGTTAGTTTTTGAGTTATGCTGTTCACAGACACACAGACACACACACACACACAGACACACACACAGACACACACACACAGACACACACACGGACATGTTTCCAAAAATGCTTTTTTTGGATTCAGGAGGTCTCAAAACATGTATTTCCGGTGAAATCTCGGTATCGAATTTTTGGGTGGATTGCAATACTTCCCCTACTTACTATACGTAGTAGAGAAAGTAAAAATGAATAACGAATTTGAGAAAAAGTATAAGTATTGGAATATTTAAGGAAATAACAAGCAATATCTCGAAAACGGTTCACTCAACAAAAGAAATGTATATGACATAAGTTGTGTATTTTAACGCGATATACATTTTTCACGTAGTAAAATTTTGTCTATCTCTTATGGTTTACCAGTTATGCAAAAGTCGTTCACAATGAAGAATAATTTTGGAGACATTCCCAGAAAATTCGAGATATACATTTCATTTCTCATGACATTATCTTAAACATATGATATTTTCATCAAAATCGTTAGAGCCATTTTTGAGAAAATTAAAATTTTCGAAAAATGTTCCATGTAAAGGGTAGTCTGGGGTGGGGGGATTTTCTTGAAAACCTTCGTGTCGCATCTCTGGAAGATACTGAACCTAAATACCAAGTTTGGTGTTTATCCGACTGTTCGTTTTTGAGTTATGCTGTTCACAGACACACACACAGACACACACACACACAGACACACAGACACACACACAGACACACACACGGACATGTTTCCAAAAATGCTTTTTTTGGATTCAGGAGGTCTCAAAACATGTATTTCCGGTGAAATCTCGGTATCGAATTTTTGGGTGGAATGCAATACTTCCCCTACTTACTATACGTAGTAGAGAAAGTAAAAATGAATAACGAATTTGAGAAAAAGTATAAGTATTGGAAAATTTAAGAAAATAACAAGCAATATCTCGAAAACGGTTCACTCAACAAAAGAAACGTATATGACATAAGTTGTGTATTTTAACGCGATCTACATTTTTTGTGTAGTAAAATTTTGTCTATCTCTTATGGTTTACCAGTTATGCAAAAGTCGTTCACAATGAAGAATATTTTTGGAGACATTCCCAGAAAATTCGAGATATACATTTTATTTGTCATGACAATATCTTAAACATATGATATTTTAATCAAAATCGTTAGAGCCGTTTTTGAGAAAATTAAAATTTTCGAAAAATGTTCCATGTAAAGGGTAGTCTGGGGTGGGGGGATTTTCTTGAAAACCTTCGTGTCGCATCTCTGGAAGATACTGAACCTAAATACCAAGTTTGGTGTTTATCCGACTGTTCGTTTTTGAGTTATGCTGTTCACAGACACACAGACACACAGACACTCAGACAGACAGACACACAGACACACAGACACACACACGGACATGTTTCCAAAAATGCTTTTTTTGGATTCAGTGATTCTCAAAACATGTATTTCCGGTGAAATCTCGGTATCGAATTTTTGGGTGGAATGCAATACTTCCCCTACTTACTATACGTAGTAGAGAAAGTAAAAATGAATAACGAATTTGAGAAAAAGTGTAAGTATTGGAAAATTTAAGGGAATAACAAGCAATATCTCGAAAACGGTTCACTCAACAAAAGAAATGTATATGACATAAGTTGTGTATTTTAACGAGATCTACATTTTTTGTGTAGGAAAATTTTGTCTATCTCTTATGGTTTACTAGTTTTGCAAAAGTCGTTCACAATGAAGAATACTTTTGGAGACATTCCCAGAAAATTCGAGATATACATTTCATTTCTCATGACATTATCTTAAACATATGATATTTTGATCAAAATCGTTAGAGCCATTTTTGAGAAAATTAAAATTTTCGAAAAATGTTCCATGTAACGGGTAGTCTGGGGTGGGGGGATTTTCTTGAAAACCTTCGTGTCGCATCTCTGGAAGATACTGAACCTAAATACCAAGTTTGGTGTTTATCCGACTGTTCGTTTTCGAGTTATTCTGTTCACGGACACACACACACACACACAGACACACACACACAGACACACACACACAGACACACACACGGACATGTTTCTAAAAATGCTTTTTTTGGATTCAGGAGGTCTCAAAACATGTATTTCCGGTGAAATCTGGGTATCGAATTTTTGGTGGAATGCAATACTTAACTTACTTACTATACGTAGTAGAGAAAGTAAAAAGGTAGATCTCGTTAAAACACACAATTTATGTCTTTTTTGCGGTGTGAACTATTTCCGAGATATTCCTTATTTGTTTGAATTTTCCAATACTTATACTTTTCCTCAAAAGGGAATTCGTTATTCGTTTTGTTATGTCTTGGACATACAAAGAGAATGAAATACTCCACATATCAACCAGCTCTTAAAACATTTGACTATCGCTTAAAGCCTAAGCCAAAAGGGAGAAGAAACGTGGGAAGATCACTAAGAAGATGGAATGAGCGATCACTAGAAGCCGAAATCAGCGAAGAAGTCTAATCGTTGAGTAGATTGTTTGTTGTTGCGTTGACCATTTCCTAGGTGTTCTTTGTTATTGGTTTGCATTTTCAAAAACTCATACTGTCTTTAAATAGAACATCCTCTCTGTTTTTTTCTCGTGGTAATGTAAATAGCAAGGAATTGTAAAGCTATGGTACAGCGACTATCGCTATAGTCCACGGTATTCTTCCTATGCCCACAAGAGACAAAAGCAGGACTTGGCACAGATCAGCATATCCATTTAACGACGTCATAACCTGGTCGTAAAATCATGTTAGCGCAGCGACATGCTTGTTGGTTCAGAGATAAATAATTATACGTAATTTGTGTGCTATTTCGTTAAATTAAACATAAATCCGGGAATGATTACTTACCGGGGAGAGAGCCAAGTCTAACCTAAGTAGCAAGACCGCCGAGAGGGTGGCAAGTCCGTAGTGTATAACCGTGTTGTCAAATCAATGAATAATTAAACAGCTCTCGTATTACATACACTTGCAAACACTGTAGTAATTATTCAGGAGACGGGGCTTAGTACAGTCCTCGCCGTCAAACAGTGTTGCTTCAAGGAGGGTTCCGTGCACCTTTGTTACGGAGTTCTGACCACCTCGCAAATCTCTATTTGAGTAAGTCTGCATTACTTCTCTTATACGTATAGTAAGTACGGAAGATTTCGTCGGAAATATATGCCCCCCTTAACTTAAAAAATTTGATGTGTTGCACTCGCACGACTTTGTCTACTCTTGTACAAACTATTTTTACAAACGCGATAGTCAAATGTTTTAAGAGCTGGTTGCTATGTGGAGCATTCCATTCTCTTTGTGTGTCCAGGACATAAAAAAACGAATAACGAATTCCCATTTGAGAAAAAGTATAGATATTGGAAAATTCAAACAAATAACAAGGAATATATCGGAGATGGTTCACTCGACCAAAAAAAAAAAAAAAAATGTACATGACATAAATTGTGTGTTTTAACGAAATCTACATTTTTGGTATAGTAAAATTTTATCTATCTCTTACGGTTTACCAGTTATGCGAATGAACAGGACTTTTGGGGACATTCCCAGACAATTCAAGATATACATTTCATTTGACATGAAAATATCTTAAGGGTGCAACGTAGTCTGAACACACGGAAATTAACCTTAAGTGCGTTAAATTACCACTGCTCTTAAAGTTCTCATTGGTTTTTCCTGAACCTTTTATATATTACTCTATAAATGATGAAAATTATTTCAAGTGGTTGTTTGCATTGATAGCTTATGTAGTTGAGTCCATAAAAATTATTTCATTCAGCAGAAAAATAATAAAATTTACTCTTAAAACATGAATTCATGTACCTTTTTCTCTGATACTACTTGCAATACAGAATTACACTTTTGCATGCTTGTTTTTAGTATAATCAGTTATCTTCTGAACCTCAGTTATTTAGTTATGTACATCAGTTCACTAGAAATTGAAGAAAAATTATTTGCAAAGTAAAAATGTGGAAAATTAGCAATGTTGTTGCTTTTTTAATACCACTAATATACATTATAACATTATGACTGTGGTTCAGAAAGTTTAACTATGTGTTTATACATGTGCTGAAAATGTCAGCTCTCTACCTCTCATACGTTCTGAGAAAAAGGTACATAAGTATCCAAAAATGTTGTTTTGGGAAAACTGAATTTAAAGTTTGAACATTAAAATTCTGACACACTTCAGTACATTCCAGGGTCATAATCATCTGCACCTTCATTCCTGGATTGCTTCAGTTTTTCTGATTGCCTTCTCTTGGTCCTGGTCTCTTTTGTTAATTGCTGAACTGCTCGCTGGGCATGATATAGTCGTTCGTTTTAAAAGATACAAAAAGGGGCGTTGCATAACAGCTTTAAATGAATGCAGACTAGCATTTAAATGATATTTAAATGTCTTAAAAACCTCTTAACCCCTAAAAAGTACATATTTTCTGAAACTGGAAATAATATAGATTTTATTAGCGCCTAAAACAAAAAAGTGACTTTTGAACATTTCAGAGTACCTTGTCCCCTCAAATATATGATATTTTAATCAAAATCGTTAAAGCCATTTTTGAGAAAATAAAAAATACAAAAAAAGTTCCATGTAAAGGGTAGTTTGGGTGGGGGAATTTTCTTGAAAATCTTCGTGTCGCATCCTTGGATAATACTGAACTCAAATATCGAGTTTGGTACTTATCCGATTTTTCGTTTTTGAGTTATGCTGTTCACAGGCAGACGCACATATGGACACGTTTCCAAAAATGCTTTGTTTGGATCCAGGGCACCTCAAAACATATGTTTCCGGTGAAATCTCAATATGGAATTTTTGGGTGAAATGCAATACTTCCCCTACTTACTGTACGTAATAGAGAAAGTAAGAAAGTGCACCCGTGGCATTTAAGTTCAATATCTTCCAAAAACACGATACAAAAGATTTTAAAGAAAATTCTCTCAACCCCAACTACCCTTTAGAAGCAATACTTTTCGAAGTTTTGGTTGTCTAAAAAATGGCTCAAACGATTTTTATTAAAACACCGTATATTAAACATATTTACATGAAGAATAAAACGTATATCTGTAATTTACTGGGAATAGTCTGTGAAGTCTTCTTTATTCGGAAGGAATTTTGTAAAATCTTGTATAACTGGTAAACGTTAGGTGATAGACGAAAACGTACTATACAAAAAAACGTAGTTCTCTTTAAGACACACAATTTATTACAGACAACGTTTTTTGTAGCATAAGATATTTCTGAGATATCAGTTATTAATACTTCGAATTCATTATTTGGTAATTCTATAGAAGTCGTGTCGACATTCAGTTGTTTCTCGTGATGTCATGGAAACAGTAAGGAATTTTAAGGCAGCATATAGCGTCCAGTTGTTAAACATTTGACTATCGCTGTTCTCTATAACGAAATGTGTAATGTAGCTGTTTCTGTAAAGGTTTATTTGGATTAAATGTAGTAGATAGGAAAATAAGCTTTAGTAAGAATTAATAAATGATAGAAGGTAGACAAGGTCATATGGGTGTATCACATTAGATTTCTTTACTTTTTCTACTGCTTAATTAGTTAAGGAAGTATTTCATTTCACTGTAAATAGAAGTTTTGAGGCTCCCGAATCCAAAATATGTATTTTTAGAAAATAAAGCTTGGTATTTAAATTCAGCATCTTCCAAAGATAAGACACGAGGATTTTCAAAAAAATTCCCCTACATCGAACTACGATTTGTAAGAAGGAAAAGTTTCGATATTGTTTTGTTTTCCCAAAAAATGGTTGTAACGATATTGTTTAAAATATAAAATATTTAACATACGGGGGTCGTTCAATAAGTACGTTTCCCTATTTTATCAAAAACATTACACATAATTGATTATGTTGAATTAATTTTATTTATATTGTACAAACATGTTTTTCCAAGCATTTTTGGGACGTGACATAAGTTTCTACAAGCCAGTGTTGTACCAGCTCGGGTCCTGTGCTCGCTGTTCGCTGATTTGACTTCATCATCGGTGTTAAAAGTGCTTACCTTTGAGTTGGAGGAACATGTTGGGGCAAGCTCCGGTGAATACGAGAAAACTTCCAAGTTGAATCTTGACCCAGGTGGAGCTCAGAAGATTCAACTCGGAAGTTTTCGCGCATCCTCCATATTCACCAGATCTTTTCCCAAGTGATTTTCATGTTCTCCTAACTCAAAGGTCGTCTTGGAGATAAGTACTTTAACATAGTGACGAAGATCAATCAAAAGTGAAGCGCTGGTTGCGTGCACAGGACCCAACCTGGAACAACACTGGCTTTGAAAAACTTGTATCACGTCCCCAAAAATGCTTGGAAAAACATATCGACTGTGTAGAACAGTAACAGAAGGATTGTACAACATAAACAAAATTAATTCAACATGATCAATTGTGTGTATTGTTTTTTTTATAAAATAGGGAAACTTACTTATTGGACGCCCCTCGTATTTTCATGATTAATAAAATGTATATGTGGAATTTTCTGGGAATAGTCTCCAAGTCCTCTTCATTCTGAATGAATTTCGTATAACTGTTAAACCGTAAGAGATAGACAAAATGTTACTACACAGAATATATACATCTGGTTAAAGCTTTAAGATTATTTGTTATTGGTTTGACTTTTCAAATACATCTACTCCTATTTTTTCAAGCGTTAAGTCGCTATTCATTTTTTATCGTGTTCATACAAAGCCACCACTAAATGAAACACTTTTTAAAAATCTAACCATTGCCGTAGCGTACAATGAAATGCGCAATGAAAGTTTATCTCGATTAAACAAGTAAAAGCTTTGAAGGAGACCTAGTAGAGAAAGTCATATGACTGCTAGAGATGGCAATATGTGTCCTCGCGATGTTGTAAAATGACAATGGAATTTTAAGAAAAGCATAGATCGATCTGTTTTTTTAAAGATTTCATAATGCCTCACCTTCCTGTATCATCTTAGTACGTACAGTCGAAGGCACAGAAAGGTGCCGTTACTTCTTGATTCCTATAGTCTTTTTATTTGTGTAAAGTTGGCAGAAACTCGTTATCATCTGTGTTTCATACCAACCCTGGGTGAGCCTATCTAATATTGGTTTGGATTCAAGCCGACACTCGAAAGTTAGTCTATGAATAAAGGCAAGACCTAGGTGAGCGGCGAGTACGGACACATTTCATCTGAGTGGCTGGAAGACATGCTTCACAATGACCAGCCTCTAGATGAGTCCGTCTCGTATTGGTTTGATGTCACTCAAACATTAACTTATGAACACAGTAAGACAAACATTAAGTGGATTGCTAGAACCAGGTAAGGGGCGTGGTTTAGTGTTTGCTTACCAACATAAACTACTGCGGCGCGATTCCATGCGTTCGATTGTACAACTAAATAGAGAAATTATCTATATATGCAAACGTTTTTCTGTATTTTTACTAAGGAAATAAAGAAATAAAGTTTTCCAAAAACGAAGGTATATAAAAATAAACGATAGTGATTGAAATAATCGCGTGATTTTAACACTTCAGATTGTTTTTATGTACTTCTTCTAAGCAATTGTAAATATCATACAGAGGCGGTTCGAATCACGCGATACTAGGGTAATATATATTTCTTTTGACTGATTTAAAAATCAGTCGCTAAGCCTTTCCAGCCAAATGCTACCATATGGTATAATGCATATTTGTTGCTGGAAGTTGGATAAAAATCTTGATTTGCAAGCTTTAACTTTCAATAACTCTGTCTTTGACATATATACTTTAATACTAGCATAGATAAAGTATGAATCAAAGTAAAAGTGATTTACTTTCTTTTATTCCTAATATAAATTCGAAGCGTGTGTTCAGTTATGATAACAGCAATCACAAATGTCAATCACGGTTTCTTTTACGTGGGTCCACCGCATCCTTTCCCACAGACTTGGTAACACAGAGCTAGGATTCGAAGCACCAACTAGTGATGTTCATTTCTGAGTCACAAATTCGAGATTATGGCACAAGTATTCATCATATACCATCAGGTCGTCCTCCGTGGTGTAGCGGTTACCATGCTAGCCTCTAGTTCCCGAGGTCGTGGGTTCAAACCCGGCGGCGATGGATTTTTTCGGGCGTAAATATCCTTAGCATGGCTTCCTTCAGAAGGGAAGTAATGCTGGTGGTCCCGTATCGTAGATTTACGGCACGTAAAAGAACCTGATAAAGAGGCCTATGAGCAAAATTACCGGTATTTCATCCCCGTATAGAATGGGACGCTAAGGACCATAGTAGTTAAAGATCGTCCCTAAATAGAAGTCAATTGAATATACCATAAGGTTTCAAAAGTCTGTTTCAACCGAAAATAAATTGGACTGGAAAAAGTTAGATACACTAGCCACTTTTGCATGGCGACGAATGAGCTGTCTGTCCCCCAAATCACTACACAGATGCGAACAAACAAAACGTTCCGCCTGGTTGTCGATGCCTGGCCCATAGCGTTGCAAACGTTTCTGACATGCAGAAAACGACAATTACAATTTAAATTACACCGAAGGACACATTTCTGTGGCATGTGCTGTTTTAATAGCAGAACTTTTAAACAAGGGAGTCCATCAATGGTGAAATGTGTGATGCAGGGATACCTTGGGGATCAACCCCATAGCTTCCAAAGTGAGAAATGTGGTTGTACACCACCGATATTTTACTATTTTATTTTCCCATTATTTATCTATAGAGGGACTTTTCAATGCTCAGCGTTGAATTTTTGGGTGGGATGCAATACCTTTTCGACCTATGAGGGCAGTCCCAGAAGTACCCGACCTGATGTATATATAGCGGTTGATGTTTCAAGCAAATGGCTATGGTAGAAAGTATGACCCTTATAAAGTATAAGTTTGAAGTTTGACGATGCTACATTGTTTAGTAATTGTTTGGCAGCCATCAATAGTGAACTCTCTCAGAGAATTTGTAAACCTGGATAAAACTGGCCATCGTTATGTGATACAATACCTTCATTTGAAAGGTCTTAGTCCAACTAATATTAAAGCTGAGCTAGATTCTAGAGTAAAATATTCGGTGGCAGAGTTTAAGCGAGGCCGTACGAGCTGCCAGGACGAACATCGCAGTGGTCGAGCAAATCAGGTTACCACGCCAGAAATTGTGAAGAAAATCTACAAAATGGTATTGGATAACCGTCGACTGAAAGTGCGCGAGTAGCAGACATCGTAGGCATTTCAAAAAATCCTGTACATCGCATACTAACTGAAAATTTGGACATGAAAAAGCGTGCACAAGATGGGTGCCGCGTTTACTCTCAATGGAACAAAGACAGCGTCGTGCGGATGTTTCAGTCGAGTGTTTGGCGATGTTTCGCTGCAATAAAGCTGAGTTTTTGCGTCGATTCATAACCATAGATGAAGCATGGGTCCATCACTTCACACCTGAGACGAAGGAACAGTCAAAACAGTGAATTGAAAGGGGAGAATCGGTTCCAAAGGAGGCGAAGTCAGTTTCATCTGCAGGAAAGGTCATGGCGTCAGTTTTTTGTGTTGCGCGTGGGATAATTTTCATTGATTATCTTCAAAAAAGGAAAAGCAATCAATGGCGAATATTATGAAAACTTATTGCAGCGATTGAATAATAAAATCAAGCAAAAAAACGGCCGCATTTAGCGAAAAATAAAGTTATGTTTCATCAAAACAATGCACCAGTTCATACATCCATTATCGCCATGGCCTAAATCAACGAGCTAAAGTTCGAAATGCTACCTCATGCACTCTGTTCGCCAGACTTAGTCCGCTCTGATTATTTTCTGTTTCCATAATTGAAGAAATTCCTTGGTGGTAAAGATTTACCAACAATGAAGAGGTGGAGTTTGCTGTTGATGGCTATTTTGCAGAACTCGACGGTTCTCAGTATAAATAGTGTATCGAAGCTATTGAACATCGCTGGGAAAAGCGTATCGAGCTGAAAGGAGACTATGGTCAGAAATAAAGATGCTTTTTCCCAAAATTTTTGTGTTATCTTTGTTAGGTCGGGTGCTTCTGGGACAGCCCTCGTACTATGTACGCGGTAGAGAAAGTAAAACGTTATATGTTCAACTTTTGCACCATTTTCAGAGTCCAGTGTTGCTATTTCTAGTTGTCTATTTCTATATGCTTAAATATTTAAAACGCTTTGGGAGCTAAAATAGTCAAATGATATATTAGCTTACTTTACGAAAGCAGATTGATAAGTTAGTGACTTTTTAAAGAAAATAACATTTTTTTTTCCAAAAAATCAATTTTATTTCTCAACATATCCTCCTTTCAATTCAATACACGTTCAACATTTCTCCAATTTTTTTAACCCTTCCAGAAAATATGATTTTTCGAAGTCTGCGGAATATGAGGTTGTTTCTGCCGTGATGTATTCACTGGATGTGAATTTCTTCCCAGCGAGCGAATTTTTCAGGTTTGTGAAGAGAAAGAAGTTACTCGGAGCCAAGGATTTTTACGCCCGAAAAAATCCATCGTCCTCCGCCGGGTTTGAATCCGCGAGGATAAATCCAGTGGTGACTCCTTATAAGAACACTAGAGTAGATTGTGAACACCCAAAATTAGGTATACTCACTAGCCGCTGCTGCATAGATAATTCAAGATGATGAGAGCTCAGGCGTCCCAAAGCCGTTACGACCGATGAGATTGTGACAAAAATTCACAATGTGTACTCAGTGATCGCCGATTGAAGGTGCGCGAGTTGATTTGACATTATAAAGATCTAGAAAGGCCGTATCCATTACATTTTACAACAAGTTTTGTGCATAAGAGAGCTTTTCGCTCGATGGGTATCGCATTTTTTAACAATGGATCAAAAATACATTCGAAAAAGTATTCCTCAAGAGTGTTTACACTTGTTTAAACCAATCCTAGTAACGTTTCCCGATGAAACATCAATTCATAACTACTGCACACCAGAGACGAAGGAGCAGTCCAAACAGTAGGTGGAAAGAGGTAAAGGTGCACTGAAGAAAGAAAAAATTGTTTGACCTACTAAGTGTACTGGGTAAGGTTTTCTGGGATTCTCATGATTTGGTGCTCATAGATTACCTCCAGGAGGACATAACTATCACCAGGGATACTGGGCTAAAGTTTTCTTTCATGACCTTCACTTCCACATCTACCATATTCACCGGATTTGGCTTCCAGCGGTTACTTTTTGTTACCAAATCTGAAGGAATGTCTTGAGTCGGCGAAGATTCATATGAAAGGATAAGGTTGAAGCCGATACAGACGTTTGTTTTGCAGTGTAGCATCGACGCGTTATTCTTGAGCATAAGCAGTTCCGCCACATAAATAACGTAGGGAAGTTGCAGCCATATCAGGGGATGCACCGCGTGTTAGCCTTGAATGTGGACAGTCCCGCCATACAAACAAGATGGAGAAGTTGCCGCATTGTTAGGAGATAGCATCGGCGAATTATACTTGAATGTTGGCTGTCCCGCCGCACAAATACGACGGAGATGTTGCCTCCTTGTCAGGTTGGATAAATCTTACTTTACTGACGTTATTAAGCCTTACGTTTTATTGGTCATGCCGTAAACTTCTAGCGCATCGTATGTAAAATAAAGACGCCACCGTTATAACCCAAACATACACACTGTGTAAAGTATGAAATAAAATAAACTAACATATTTTGTTTTAAATTCCTCACTTAATTTATAAAAAAAATGTAATTTCGACATGCCCGTTTAAAACTAATTTGGTAGTTCAGAACAGTAAAACACGAATAAAATAAATCGATTGAGATGGCTGTGAGAGGAGAGTCAAACAAATTGTGCTGCGTATCAAGTCCCGTCAAAACCAACTGCCATTTCCAAGACTTGAGTGACTGACATCAAGTGTGTGTTTTCAATGCAAGGACGCTCTCACTTTTTCATAAAGTCCAAACTGTCTGAACCAAGGACTTCGTCGGTGTTCGATAGAAGACATTCGTTTTTTTCTACAGAATAACAGTTCTACTTGGAAACAGATAATAGATTTAGAAAAAAAATCTTATGTGTTACACTCACATGACTTTCTCTACTCTTGTACAAACTATTTTAACGTTTATTCTCCATCTATTTCACGTTAATCATGATAAACATTTACAGAAACTATCTTATTGTTAATTTTCTTGTAGATGCAAGGGGAATATGGTAGGTTTTAAGCGATAGTCAAATGTTTTAAGAGCTGGTTGCTATGTGGAGTATTCCAGTCTCTTTGTATGTCCAGGACATAAAAAAAACGAATAACGAATACTCATTTAAGAAAAAGTATAAGTATTGGAAAATTCAAACAAATAACAAGGAATATCTCGGAAATGGTTCACTCGAAAAAAAAGTGTAGTCACATAAATTGGGTGTTTTAACGAGATCTACATTTTTTGGGTAGTAACATTTTGTCTATGTCTTACAGTTTACCAGTTATGCGAAAGTCATTCAGAATGAAGAAGACTTTTGGGGACATTCGCAGAAAATTCAAGATTTACATTTCATTGGCCATGAAAATACACTACGTGATCAAAAGTATCCGGACACCTGGCTGAAAATGTACAAGTTCGTGGTGCCCTCCATCGTAATGCTGGAAGTCAATATAGTGTTGGCCCACCCTTAGCCTTGATGACAGCGTTCACTCTCACAGGCATACTTTCAGTCAGGTGCTGGAAGATTTCTTGGGGAATGGCAGCCCATTCTTCACGGAGTGCGGAACTGACGAGAGGTATCGATGTAGGTCGGTGAGGCCTGGCACGAAGTCGGCGTTCCAAAACATCCCAAAGATGTTCTATAGGATTCAAGTCAGGACTCTGTGCAGGCCAGTCCATTAAAGGGATGTTATTGTCGTGTAACTACTCCGCCACAGCCCGTGCAGTATGAACATGTGCTCGATCGTGTTGAAAGATGCAATCGCCATCCCCGAATTGCTCTTCAACAGTGGGAAGCAAGAAGGTGCTTAAAATATCAATGTAGGTCTGAGGTGTGATCGTGCCACGCAAAACAACAAGGGGTGCAAGCCCCCTCCAGGAAAAACACGACCACACCATAACACCACCACTTCCGAATTTCACTGTTGGCACTACACACGCTGGCAGATGACGTTCACCGGGCATTCGCCATACCCACACCCTGCCATCGGATCGCCACATTGTGTACCGTGATTCGTCACTCCACACAACGTTTTGCCGCTGTTCAATAGTGTAACGTTGACGCTCCTTACACCAAGCGAGGCGTCGTTTTGCATTTTCCTGCGTGATGTGTGGCTTATGAGCAGCCGCTCGACCATGGAATCCAAGGGTTCTCACCTCACGCCTAACTGTCATAGTATTTGGAGTGAATCCTGATGCAGTTTGGAATTCCTGTGTGATGGTCTGGGTAGATGTCTGCCTATTACTCTTTACGACCCTCTTCAAATGTCGGCGGTCTCTGTCAGTCAACAGATGAGGTCGGCGTGTACGCTTTTGTGCTGTACATGTCCCTTCAGGTTTCCACTTCACTATCACATCAGAAACAGTGGACCTAGGGATGTTTAGGAAATCTCGCGTACAGACTTCTGACACAAGTGACACCCAATCACCTGACCACGTTCGAAGTCCGTGAGTTCCACGGAGCTCCCATTCTGCTGTTTCACGATGTCTAATGACTACTGAGGTCGCGGATGAGTACCAGGCAGTAGGTGGCAGCACAAAGCACCTAAAATGAAAAACGTATGTTTGTGGGGGTGTTCGGATACTTTTGATCACAAAGTGTATCTTATATGTGATATTTTAATCAAAATTGTTACAGTTTTCAGAAAATGAAAATGTTCGAAAAATGTTTCATGTAAACGATAGTCTGGGGGGGATTTTCTTGAAAGTATTCGTGTCAGATCCTTTTTGGTCCCATAGTTATTTACTAACAAAAGCCAGATAGTTTGGGCACAATGCAGAAACTCTTAAGATACACATTAAATAATTTTCGCATTTCTAGGCCGCCAAGTTAACGTGTTTGGAAAAGACATATAGTCGAGGAAAATAATCTTCTCAATTAATATAGAATGTCAGTTCACTGATTTCTAATGTTAACAGTTTTCTCTCCTTATACAATTATTTAGCACGTCCTGCTAACGAACTTGATTACTACATAAATACAAAGGAAATAAAACAAAACTTTGTTACACGAGTGTTATTAGAAGCTTTTGTCAATCAGAAACTCCAGTACATACATCTATAGAATTATAATAAAGGTTATTGACACTGTTTCATTACATCTGCAGTGTTTGATAAGAAACAAATATAACATCACAGGATCGACTGTCACCTTTTAAACTCTGTCGTCTGATTGATCTTCGTCACGGTGTTAAAGTGCTTACCTTCAAGATGATCTTTGAGTCAGAGAACATGTGAAAATCACTTGGGAATAGATCTGGTGAATACGGAGGATGCGAGAAGACTTCCCAGTTGAATCTTCTGAGCTCCGCTTGTGTATTCACCGGAGCTTGCCCCAAGTGATTTTCACATGTTCCTCCAACTCAAAGGTAAGCACTTTTAACACCGATGATGAAGTCAAATCAGTAAACAGCTGGTTGCGAACACAGGACCCGACCTGGTACAACACTGATTTGGTAAAACTTGTGTCACGTCCATAAAAATGCTTGGAAAACATGTTGACTATGTAGAAAAGTAACAGAAGGATTGTACAATATAAATAAAATAAATTCAAAATGATCAATTGTGTCTATTGTTTTTCTATAAAATAGATGACTCTCGTAAATACAACAGAATGTTAAATATAGGTTAAGAGAAACAATAAGCAACTCCATTGTGTTATAAACATTGTATTAATTGCATGTAAATTCAAAGTAGACAATAAATCATTCATTCATTCATTCATTCATGCTATCCAAAATTTAATATTTTTCGTCTCAAAATCAGTATGGGAATTTGAACTTTTCCGTATTTTTAATTTACATACTCCAACAGCAACCTTTTAGTATTCACTTCAACTGTTTAATCAACAACTTAACTAAAACATGTGACTGCTTCCATCCAACAGGACATGCAGTACAATATTTAACCAACAACAACTGTAAAATTCAATGTCATTGCCGGGATTTTAAACATGGGAGTTCCGGTTTCCGTAACCAACTTAACTACCATGACAAATGTAGCAATTTTTCCGGTAAACCACAAGGAGATGTCATATTACTTTGAGATGACATACCCCAACTGCGACTTAAATGTCGTAAAGTACTTTAAATCCCGGCTTCATAGCTTAACCAACTATTAGATCAGTAATTATTGTTCCTTCACACAAGTCGTGTATGGGACAAGGTTGGAAAGGTAGAATAAGAACTGAAAAATCCAATGTCATGCTCGGGATTTGAACCATTAAATTAGGATTACGCAACGGAGGGACCACCTAGCACCTCGACCCACACAGGGAACTTTTGTGCATACACCTCCGGGAGAAACGGACGAGATGAAGAAACCATAAGTGATGTATGGACTGTAGGAGTGGCCGACGCAGGCAACAGAGACGCGCAGAGGTCCCTAACAGTTATCAACTTGACCACCCAGGCGGAGAGCTCTCAAGGCAGTCCTCCCAAGCCACACAGGCTTGTTGTTCACAGGCTCCCCTCCAACGGAGACTCGCGAGCAGCCTCCAGGAAGATGAAGTGAGAGGGAATGAGGGAAGAGAAACTCGGAGGAGACAGTGAGTCTTCCCAGCATTCGTCTGTGACCTTGGGAAACCCCCCGAAAAAAAACCATGGGCCAGGAAGGTGGGCATCGAACCTACGACCTCCCGAATGCGAGTCACAGACCTGAACAATCCCGCTTGGTGTTTGAGCCATTAATTCTCTAGTGACTCGCACCGGCATGTTGATTACAGGAACCGGACGGAGACCGTGGTTCAAATCCGGGCTATGCATTGCATTTTTCAGTCTGATTCTGCGTTTCCAACATTATCCTACACACGACTTGTGTGGAAGAACGATTAAAGTATTTCGACAACGTATGAAAGAAAATATTGTACAGGAAAGTGTTTTTTTTCAGGCCTTGTTTCGATATTTAACATCTTCCTCAGGAGCGTTATTTATTTAATAAATGTGAAATGTGTGTACAAAAAGTACACCTGTTGTAACGTTTCTTTAGGTAGAGCAATAATAACCAGTAGCCTAATTATTTCTCATAATTTAGGGGGGTCAAATTCACCCCTGCCACGTAAACGACGCGTTTACCTCACTCGTCGTGAAAAACTCACTTTCCTCTACAGTTAAGTAAATTGGTATTTCTGTACATAATAATTTAATTAGCCTGTAAAAAGTGTTAAGGGATTAACTGATGTTTAATTATGTTAATTAATAAAACAGTGTTACCAAACTGATTGACCCAGAAGAGGAATAGTAAATTCATTAGCCTTCAAACAAAGTAGAGCCTCATTGTGGTGCTGGCCAATAAAAACTCGATTAAGTTTTAATCAAGTCTGTGTCCCTCGGTTTCTCACTAACCTAAGTTGTACCTGCTAGAATCGATTTAGTCCGCCCACCGTGGCGTCATTAATTTCACGAAAATCCCTTCTTCATTGGATTAATACGCTTGGCGGACATAATTGTTTACTCTTCTCACGCCGTTAATTCTAAACTCCTTCACCATTACATTAATTTCCCGAACCGTTGATGGTGGATTTTGCCACTAACCGAATAATCTTTCTCCCCCTGGAGTCCAGCTTTATTCCAGAACCAACCCCTCGCTTCTGATTGTGCACGTTAATATTCCCTATAACCACACTTCAGCCTCTTTGAATGGATCAGTGCGCCAGGATCAGTATTTAAAACTGCTGTTTCACACTAGCAATGTGGTCGCACAATTTCATCAGATGCGTAAACCACAGTGCCATTCGGGATTCGAACTCGTATTAGACTTCTTTTTTAATTTGTCTTCTACTCTCGATATCGAGATATTACTGGAAATACATGTTTTCGGGTCTACAGAATCCAACAGAAAAACGCAGGACAAAAATTCGGATAAATACCAAATTTGGTATTTAAGTTCAGTATCTTCCAAAATGGCGACACGAACATTTTCAAGAAAATCCCCCACCCCCAAATACCCTTTACATGGAACATCTTTCGCAATTTTTGAGTTTCTGAAACACGCTTCAACGATTTTGATTAAAATACTCTACATAAAAGATATTTACTTGACAAATGAAATCTATATTTTGAATTTTCTGGGAACAGCCTGTGAAGTCCTCTTCATTTGGAAGGAATTTTGTATAATCTTGTATAACTGGTAAACGTCAAGCGATAGACGAAAACGTACTACACAAAAAATGTAGATATATTCAATACACACAATTTATTTCAAATACGTTTTTTGTGTGGCATGGATCATTATTTTAAGTCCTGTCAACATTCAGTTGTTTCTCGTGATGTCATGGAAACAGTATGGAAGTTTAAGGCAGCATATAGCGTCCAGTTGTTAAACATTTGACTATCGCTGTTCTCTATAACGAAATGTGTAATGTAGCTGTTTCTGTAAAGATTTATCTCGATTAAAATGAAATAAATAGGAAAATAAGCTTTCGTAAGAAAACTTTATGTACCCAGTAATAAGCTATAGAGAGTAGAGTAGAGTAGAGAGAGAGAGAGAGAGAGAGAGAGAAAGAGAGAGAGTCGTATGAATGTAACAAATCATATTTTTAGAAAAACGTCTGTTAAAGATGCGACACGAACATTTTCAAGAATATACCCCCCGCTCCATCCCCAACTACCTTATGCATGGTACATTTTTCGAAGTTGTCGATTTTCTAAAAAATGCATCTAACGATTTGATTAAAATAACATATAAAAAGAGAATTACATGACAAATAAATTAATTTTCTGTGAAGTCTTTTTCATTCAGAGGGCAACTTGTGTAGCTGGCAAACGTTAAGCAATACAGGTATATGTACTACATAAAATTATAGATCGGTTTAAAACACACAATTTATTTAAAATATCTTTTTGCGATATCAACTATTTCCGAGATACCTGTTATTAATGGTTTGAATTGTTCAATACTTTACATAGTTTTTAAGCCTTGTCGATTTTCAATTGTTTCTAGTGATGTCATGGAAACAGTATGGAATTTTAAGGCCAGCATATAGCGTCCAGTTGTTAAACATTTGACTATCGCTGTTCTCTATAACGAAATGTGTAATGTAGGTGTTTCTGTAAAGGTTTATTTGGATTAAAATGTAATAGATAGGAAAGATAAAGTTTCGTAAGAAGAAATTGTATACCCAGTAATAAGCTATAGAGGGTAGAGAAGGACATGTGAATCCAACACAGCATTTTTCATCCTGAAGTTTTGTGCGGGTAATGTTTCCGTAAAGACTAAGTATGAAGGCTATTATCCTAGACACGAGATAGCTACTCAGCGTTAAAGGTTTTTAGCCGATATTAAAAAGCAATGTGTACATGGACTACTTCAATCAGAAAGGGCATCTCATTAGGGCTAGCCCCCCCTCCCCTCCCCGTGTGACGGACTGAATCTGTTTAGTTCACAGAGCTGGCGAGCGCTTTTGCCTGCCGATGTTTTGGTTTTATTTTGCGGCCTCTGAAGTTTATATTTACGCTTTCCTGGGGACTTTGAAATGAACCAGCAACGTCCGCTACTCTCATACATGCTAATTTGATACATTTTTGAGTGTAGGACTTTTTCAAGGTGGTGCTTCTGTCGCCAGCTTTGTTCTCAGTAGTAGCGACTTGTATAGACGCTTTTATGGCCCAGTAAAAAGGTCCTAAAGCTAGGAAAATACCTCTCTATTTGTTATAGCTGCAATACAGAGGTGCAGAGTAAACTTGAATTTACCCACTCTTTAACATCCGACCACTATATTATGATTGTTTTCTATCTGGACGCTGCGCGAGTACTTTTTAAACTCGAATGTGAAGTAGTATTCGTTTTACGTTATTAGCACCAAACTTGGGGTAGTTGCAGCCTCACGTATGATACAAACCTTCCGGTGGCCTTCGCCCCCACCTTTAAAAATCAACTTTGTATTTTTAATCTTTATTTAAATATTATATATGTATGTTTGCCTCGGCTGCGTCAGTAGTAATTTGCAGAAACACGCATCTCTTAGCAGGGGTTGGTGCGGCTAAAGAATGAAGGCTTACACAAATTATAATTTTTTACTTCACTCCTTTTATTATTCCTTCTCACGATTAAATAACACTTCACTGATGTGTCATATTATAGAGCTGTGAGATTATTGGTACTTGTGCGTTTTAACACTAAACTTTATATTATTCACGCCGTAATGAATTTTTTTGTCTCGCACTGAATACGTATCGAACCGTTCGGGAACGCTGTCTTCTAGCGTCTGGCTTCTACCGCCTAAATTTATACTTTTACTATATTTCAAGTCTCTGATTGGCTAATTTTACTCCAATAGACTACTTTTATTTAACTTAAAGCTTTTCTAGTTTTTGATTGGCTATTTATAAACTGTTTTAAATATTATATTGTTGTTCCAAGAATTACTAGTAGCATTATTAAACTTTGTAATGTATTGTTGTCTCAAGGTTACGTCATTGTTAGCAAATTTCGGCTTCTATTCTCACAGTTCCTACATTGTTAAACTACATAGGTAAGACATACATGTACATAATAATATAAACATAATACAAGACTGTTACATATATTTTATATATTATATTATACACACATTGCTTTTAAGTGGGCTGTTATTATATTTTATATTATATAATTAGTCTGATATCATTTAAGTAATAAAATACTGCCTCAAATACGACATAATTAATAGCATGCGCCTCTTCCCATTCTTTATGATGTTGTACAGGACGTACAGCATTTTTATGGTGAATCCTTACCTTTCCCCTTGTAGTTCTAATTTCGCACACACCCAAGTATTCCCAATAAGGGATAAAAAAACTGATGTTCACACAAAAGGATATGAAACATCGGCGGAAGGTCTCACTTGAACCTTCGCACAACAAAATAACTGATTTAGAGTACAGAGAAACCCGATTTTACACACAGGATTCCATTGCCTGACGGGAGATTGGTGTGCGGTAAATGCATACAGAGTAATATCTATCTGTTTTGAACAAACAATAAGTGCTGATATTCAGGAATTTCATTCTTATACCATGAGTCATTAAATTTAATTCAGGGGGTACTAAGAAAGGTTTTTGTCTCTCAGAATCCCCTGATTTAAGTGTATGGGATTCTTATTTATGTGGAAACTTAAACAACAAACCCATACATTGCAAGAACTAAAAGAAGATATCAGGGAGAAATTCACTCAATTTCGGATATTGAACTCTCTACTGTGAATGAAAATTTCCTGAGAAGATGAATTGAATTGAGTTTTAGTTATGGACGCTCTTTAACTCCTGTGGTCCTTGGCGTCCCATTTTCTATTGAATGTGAAAGATCGGTAATTTTGCTCAGAGGCCTCTTTATCAGGCTTGAGGTTCGTTTACCTGCCGTAAATCTACGACACCAGAATTTCAAATAAAACTTTATCAAAAACTTTAATTTGAAAATGATAACGAATCTATTTTAAGTTTTCGAACCTTCATCAATTTTCATAAATTTATGAATTAATTGATCAATAACTTGGATTATTATGAATTCCAATATCATTATGATCAATTCCACCTGCTTTACTTCCCTCCCGAAGGAAGCCATGCTAAGGATTTTTACACCCGAAAAAAAATTCATCGCTCTCCACCGGGTTTCAACTTGCGACCTCGGGAACTAGAGACTAGCATGGTAACCACTACACCACGGAGGACGACACGTGAGAAGAAGCCAGAAATGTGTGGATAGAGGACATCTCTTATGATAAGGTATGTGTTTATTATCATTGTAACTGTGAGAACGTGTGGGGATATTATAACTGTTTCGGCGGGAGGCCGAGATGGGGCGACAGGAGTGCGAGCCACCGTGTGAAGGAAAAACACTATTTATTTTTGCAGATAGGGAATTAATGTTTTATGGCTGAATTTTATTATTTAAATATTACCTAGGTATTTACTTGTTAATATTTACCTACGATTTAATTGATGCAGTTCTAAGAATGAGCTGCAAGGTGTTGATAACCGTTTGTGACCTCGCTACTGGAACCACCATGTTCAACAGGTGTTAGTAAATTGTTTCTCTTATTCAGTATCGCCGAAAAAATTATATACAACACGGAAGCGTTAAATGCAACATTGAAGAGTCTCAAGTTTGTCAGTTGAGTGTTTTCAAACTTTTTCTCGCTCTCCACTTGCCCACCAGACTTGTATCGTAATATTCTCTTGCGGCGCTGTACACACACAACGCGCGTGTTTTAATGCTACAATTGGATAACACTAATTAGTGCTGCTTCCACTTACTTTAAGAGACTTACAGTTAATTATCTGTCGTTACGTTTGTGTATGGAAAAGCCTGAAGCCAGTTACCAAAGCAAACGAAATGGGACGATGGGAGTATTAGAGGTGCCGAGGTCAAAGGGTTTTACACCAGAGGAAGTTGTCTGAAGCAAAACTTTGTTCTGTGACAGGCGCTTAACCTTGTTTGCGATTTGGGACCCTCCTGTCAGCCGACATTTACATACTCGTCAGGCGATAAATGCAATAAACCTGTGGAAACCAAATTTTCATACATTACCTTATACGATGATATTTAGTCGTCTAACGCATGCGCGTTTCGTGGAAGTAATGAACACAGTAAACGCTTTGGTAAAGAAATTATTTCAAAAAGTTGTCTTTACAGTGTTGTGTGGGTAAAGTTTCAGGTCTGAATGAAATTTCTTAACTTTAATTAGGATCTTGCATGTTTTATTTTTCCAATGTGCTACAGTTAGGTCGATTCACCAACTGATGTTAAAAATACTCTATTGCTTTTGTCCAGTTCTCACTGTCACTTCACTAATGTGATTCAGTTCAATTCTTACTGTTCACTTCACTAATGTGATTCAGTTCAATTCTTACTGTCACTTCACTAATGTGATTCAGTTCAATTCTTACTGTCACTTCACTAATGTGATTCAGTTCAATCTCACTGTCACTTCACTAATGTGATTCACTTTTATCTTACTGAACTTCACTAATGTGATTCAGTTCAATTCTTACTGTCACTTCACTAATGTGATTCAGTTCAAATTCTCACTGTAGCTTCAATAATGCGATTCACTTTTATCTTACTGAACTTCACTAATGTGATTCATTTCAATTCTCACTGACACTTCACTTGTGTCTAGTTCAATTTTCACTGTCATTTCACCAATGAGAATCAGTTCAATTTTCACTCTCACTTCAGTAATGTGAATAAGTTCAACTCTCGCTGTCACTTCAGTAATGCGAATCAGTTCAGTTCTCACTGTCACTTCACTAATGTGATTAACTTCAATTCTCACCATTACTCACTAATGTAATTCAGTTCAATTCACATCATCACTTCACAAATGTGATTAACTTCAATTCTCACTATCACTTTACTAATGTAATTCAGTTCAATTCACATCATCACTTCACTAATGTAAGTCAGTTCAGTTCTCACTGGCACTTCACTAATGTAATTCATTTCAGTTCACACCGACACTTCACTAATGTGATACGGTTACGACTGTCACTTCACTAATGTGATTTACTTCAATTCTCACCATGACTTCACTAATGCGAAGCAATTCAATTCTCACTGACACTTCATTAATGTGATTCAGTTCAGTTTTCATTGTCGCTTCACTTTTCTCGCGCTGAAGCGGTGTAATGAAATACACGCGGAACAGCTTCTTCGTCCTTGAGCTTCACTCGCAGTGGCGTCGAACACAAGACCTGTCTAATCGTAGAACTCAAGTGTACGTTACAACCTCAGTGGTAGAACGCACTGAATTCTCAGTCGCATCAAAACGCATTCACTAACTGGCTCGCTCACCTGTGTGGCCGCTTTAGTTTTCGAGAAAGTTCTAGAATGTTCGGGAGGCGGGGAGAAGGAAGGTTTCAGAACAATGTCATTATCTCGGTTGTTTACGGTGGGCGAGAGCTCTACTCCGTGCGCTTATCTGTTCACCGAGTCAGTAGGCGCCTTCTATACGGTAACTGAGATCCATAGTTACGTCACAACATTGTTTGCTAAACACTATGTTAAAAGTATAACATAAATATTTTACAGCGAATTGTTAGTTAACATCTTGCTAACGTGAAAGACAACTGCGGACTACGTGGCTTCTGAACGCGCTCTGATGCACTTTTGTCTACGTACCGCAGCGTTCTCTGTTTCAGCAGCAGACAACTAGTTAAGTTCATGTGATTGAGGTCAGAATCGTGACGTGGCTACTAGGTGAAGAACTATTAACGGACTTAAACTAAAGGTTAAGGACACAGCCTGGTAGAAAATCCGCGAACAATTTAATTACAATGCACGTGTTTCTCCCGGTCCAATAAGAGTACAAGTACACATCACTGCCTCAGACCGGACAGAGCACCGCAGTCTACCCTTTGTGGTGCTAACTTGACACCTGGGAGGGAGGGATCCGGTCGGCGATGTGCGCAAGCAAGGATTCCACATTGAACGCACCTGACGCGGTTACCCTGCCCACAAGCACCGGCCATCCTATGGGCCCAGGGATGCCGCTCCATGAGCAGTAGATAATAATGGGAACAGGAAGTGGACATGAATTTCGTGCTAGAAGAGGAACTGCTCTAGCATTCGCCTACCATCCTGGGAAACCACGAAAAACCCAATGTCAGATATGCCGGCCTGACGGGAAGGGAATCGAACCCCGCAGCTCTCGAATGCGAGCCATCTCACTTGGTCCAGTAAGCAGCTGTAACAATTCCAAAACGGATTGAGCCCTTGAACGGTTTAAAGGACACTGATGTGGACGAAAGTATGTTATACTTGTAGTCAAGGATCTTTCAGTAATATTGCAATAACATATGTATAGACATAAAAATACCAGAAGCTCTTGAGGCAGTAGCACAGGTTTCAGAAACACTGAGTAACGTATAATGCTGGAGCTTTAAAGAAAGGGCGACAAACTTAAAATTAGTAGGGAATCTCAAGCAAGCCTGATGATTTGTTTTTTATTTGGTCCTACTACTTTGGGTGATGGTTTTCAAAATATAACAAGTGTCTACGTGCTAGTCCCATGCGATTTGTGTTCGAAAACACACTACCAATAGCTACGCATTGTTTTATTCCGATACACAATAATCCTGATCTACCTGCAGGGTGCAGTGCCTCCAACTGTTCATATTTCTTTACAGAAAACACTGCAAGGTTGAGGTAGCATCCGCTTTCCCTCGCCACCAACCTTCCGTGCGTTCTCAACTTGATGGATTACTTACTAAAACCCCTTTGTCTGGATACCACTGATTGGGGCTTAACCAAAACTGTTCGGTTCTTGAAACGGTAGCTTCGGAAGCCTTCCGGATAAACCCCCAAAACGGTAGCTTTGGAAACTCCGATATCAACTGCTGTTTTTTTCCCCCTTCTAAAGTTCCCTTGTTTTACCCAGTTTTATGATACTGGGTTTTTACTGTTTTCGCTACCACTTATTACAGCCGTTACAGAACACACATACACACGCACAAACACTCGAACCCGCGACCCTCTGCTTGGCGGAGCGCCGGAGCTATACACAGCAGCGACCACGGCTACGAGGGCCGGCCAGTTAAATGAAAAGTGACATTAACACACTTATAGCACAGCAAAAAGAGGCGTTTTTATGGTACAACCATGCACACGACCGCTTTGAACCGTCTGCAACACTTACCTCTTGCGGATGTTTACTATCATCATGACGCATGGATCTTCTTCGGTTAGGAACGACATTCAAAAACTCCAAATTCACTATCTCCGCGCCAATAACTTCGTTTGTGGCTGTCATTTTCCAAATTCTAAGATTTCTTAAATGCCTTAAAACGGCGATGTTAACTTAACATGAGTTAAAGCTAGGATTGTTCGATAAAACAGAATTTGTATTAACTTGAATGTTAAATCACTTTGATATTGTGTTAAAATTTAACATCCGTATGTGGAATTGGCCGCCCCAAAATATAATTTAATGCGTAACACTCGCATTACTCTCTCTACTCATCACAAAATAAACAAAAAAAATAATTTGAGTTTTATTTATAGGCGCTCTTTAACTGCTATAGTCCTTAACGTCCCATTCTATATTGGACGTGAAAGACCGGAAAGTTTGATTATCAGGCTTGAGGTTCTTTTACGTGCCGTAAATCTACGACACCGGACCACTGGCTTTATTTTCTTCCGAAGGAAACCATGCTAAGGATTTTTACGCCCGAAAAAATTCATCGCCCTCCGCCGGGTTTGAACCCACGACCTCGGGAACTAGAGGCTAGCATAGCAACCACTACACCACGGAGAACGACTCTCTACTCATCACCATTTTACCGTGCCGTAATACGAAATGTTTACAGTAAATATGCTGGCTTGTGTTACATTTACATTACATTCTCTACCCACTACCCTTTATACTTGCATCAATTGTGTAAGTTATTCTTATAAAACTTACTTATATGCCTACTTCATGTTAAACGTTTACAGAACTAATTTAATCACACGAAGAATACAAGAAACACAAGCGGCAGTCAATGTCTAAAGCGGGTCGATATCTGTTGCTCCTCAAATTCTACCCTATTGCGAGAATGCTGGCTACTTAAAAACGATAAAGTATTGATAATATTAAACAAATAACATCGTATATTTCGGAAATAGCGCATGCAGCAAAAATAATTTAAAATTAACTGTGTCTTTTAAAGAGTGTGTAAGCCCTGTGTGCCAATCTTTGTTTGGTTTGAATTCAAGTCCGACACACACATTAATCCATGAACAAAGGTCACACCTGGGTGAGCGGTGAGTACGGAAACATTTCACCTGTGTGACTGGAAAATATGCTTCACAACGACCAGCCTCTCCACAAGTCCGTCTCGTATTGGTTTGATGTCACTCAAAGTTTAACCTATCAACAAAGGTCAGTCCTAGGTGAGCGGGGAGTACGGAAACGTTTCACCTGAGTGACAGGAAGGCGTGCTTCACAATCCTATCCCCTGAATGTTTCCGTCTCGTATTGGTTTGATGTCACTCAAACATTAACCTATGAACAAAGCTCAGGCTTGGTGAAACATTTCATCTGAGTGGCCGAAAGGCATGCTTCAGAAAGACATTCCCTGGATGAGTTCGTCTCGTATTGGTTTGATGTCACTCAAACATTAGGCTATGAACACAGACCAAAGTTAAGTGGAGTATTAGAACCAGGTAAGGGACGTGGTCTAGTTTTTGGTTACCAACATAAACCACTGCAGCGCGATTCCATGCTCTCGACTGTATGGTTTAATTTTCTATGTTTTACGAGTTGTACAATTTTACACAAAATTCATTCGGATTGAAGAGGACCTCACAGGTTATTACTAGTAAATACAAGATGCACATTGATTACACAACGCAGGGGGACACTTCGGCACTGCGACCTGCGGTAGATCTACTGCAGCTACCAGTCCCACAGGAGAAAGGGATGAAGTGAAGGAAGCACAGGAGGCTACAGGCCGCAAACAGACAGGCCATAGAGCGCGCTGAAGACCTGTCCCACCGCTGGAGCTGCCTAGAGAGAATGAGCAACCCATTGATCAAGCACCTCTCTAGTGTCAACAGGGAGCATCTACGCCATCTGTCCAGCACCGCCATACACCACGAAACCTAGAAGCGCACTTGAAACTTCATAAAGAAACGGAATGAACATGAAATGATGGAAAGGAAACTTAAGTAGATGAGAAACCATCTCAGTATTCGCCTACCGACCAAGGAAAATCACGAAAACCCAAGGACAGATTTGAGAGAAACAAAAATAACGAAAAGGTTACGATGTAAACGGAAGTTGAGTGTAGGAATTTTTTTTTTGAATATCTTTGTGTCGAATTTTTGGAAGACACATAAACTCCAAGTTTAGCATTTATCCCCGTGTATCAAAAATCATGTATTTGCAAGGAAATGTGGGTATCAAATTTTTGGTGGAATACAATACTTCCTCTACCTTGTGGGGAGAGCAACTTTTCGCTAGCTTATTTTCTGTCTTTAAAATGTTCAATTGAATGTGTTGTTTCCCAATCCTTGAGCGGAACCAGTCTGTTTTTGTAAACGTATTGCGCAGCATTTGTTTGCTCGAGCAGTGCTGTCGCCTTGTCCCACCGGACGTGACGTCATCTTGACGCTCGGCATCTTCAGCGAGTCGAGCCCGTGGGGAGGCACGAGAGAGCAACCATGCGTCGAAATTAGAGGAAGCTGCCACATCACACGGTGCTCTTTTGTTTTCACACTTATAAAGAGATGTTATAGGGACAAAGTAAAGCCATTCTTCACTTGACCTCTGGCGCTTCTTTTCGCCTTCACGCTCCAGTTATCTGTCTATAAGGCAGTTTGCGGATAATTCCTGACTTCTGGCATTTAGATTTGTATACAGTACGCGTCTGGATGTTCAACCACAAAGCATTTTGTTGATCGTACAGAATCGCATGAGACAGACTCAGAATACTTAGCTGAAAAACGTAATCTCGGGTGAATACCAATGGAAAAGGTTTTATTTTCTCAAAAACGGCTGTAACGATTTTTATTAAAATAGAAATGTACATCAACCTTTAGAGGATGGTTTTGAAGTCCTCTTTATTCTCTCTTTCGGCGTTGAACGGCAGCTTTTCAACTCATTTCATTTACGTCCAACCGACCGTTGTGAAATTACTGTACAGTTGCCTATAAGACTTTTACGGTGAATCCTCCCTCTTATAACTGTAACTTCGCACAGTCCCGGCTATTCGTAATAACGGAACGTCTAACCTCCCTCCGACAGTCTTCCAATTCTCGAAAATACTACATAACCTATAAGTAAACATACAACATTCAACAGTTGGAATGGTGGAGTAATTTTTACTTTCTCTACTACGTATAGTAAGTAGGGGAAGTATTGTATTCCACCCAAAAATTCCATACCGAGATTTCACCGGAAATACATGTTTTGAGACCCCCTGAATCCAAAAAAAAGCATTTTTGGAAACATGTCCGTGTGTCTGTGTACAGAATAACTCAGAAACGAACAGTTGGATAAACACCAAACTTGGTATTTAGGTTCAGTATCTTCCAGAGATGCGACACGAAGGTTTTCAAGAAAATCCCCCCACCCCAGACTACCCTTTACATGGAACATTTTTCGAAAATTTTAATTTTCCCAAAAATGGCTCTAACGATTTTGATTAAAATATCATATGTTTAAGATATTTTCATGACAAATGAAATGTATATTTCGAATTTTCTGGGAATGTCTCCAAAAGTATTCTTCATTGTGAACGACTTTTGCATAACTGGTAAACCATAAAAGATAGACAAAATTTTACTACACAAAAAATTGTAGATCGTGTTAAAATACACAATTTGTGTTATATACATTTTTTGTTTAGTGAACCATTTTCGAGATATTGCTTGTTATTTCCTTAAATTTTCCAATACTTTTTCTCAAATGGGAATCCGTTATTCATTTTTTTTGTCCTGGACACACAAAGAGAATGGAATACTCCACATAGCAACCAGCTCTTAAAACATTTGACTATCGCTTAAAGCCTACGAATTCACCTTGCACCTACAAGAAAATTAGCAATAAGATTAACATCTCGATTAACATGAAGCATATGGAGAATAAGCGTTTGTAAAAATAGTTTGTACAAGAGTAGAGAAACTCATGTGAGTTTAACACATCAGATATTTTAGGTAATTATAGTACGTTAAACTTTAAACCGTTGTACCTTGTTTTTGGTCCCTTAGTTATTTGATAACATAAAAGGTATATAATTTTTACACAATGCAGAAAACCTTAACATGTACAACGAAATAAAATTTCGTACTCGCAGGCCACCAAGTTAATCTCTTTGAAAAAGACACACAGTGAGCAACCATCGAGAAAAATAATATCAGTTAATATAAAATATCAGTTCACTGATTTCTAAAGTAAATACTTTTTAAGCTTTTAGTAATTTGTAAAATGAAAATTACAAGGTGCTTTATGGCCCATGCACGTCAAAAAAGGTTGCTCTTTTCAATCATTAAATAACTGTTAAAATCGGTTGAATGCTTTTTGAGGTTATCCGACATACACACACACACACAACAGTTGTCTCTCTTCATAATATTATAATGGATGGCTTTTGTGTAGCTACTTTTAACATTAAGAGATAGACAGGATCTTATTCCGCATACAATAGAGATATCGTAAAGCGATAAGATTATCTCCTAAGTCACTATTAATTCCGCCGCAAACAACGTGCTTCCAGTACCAAGGAAACTCCCGGTGCCAGGCCGGCCACGCGTCCAAACAAACGCTTTGTAGTGTTGGTAGACCGGAAATTAGAAAATACTTCCGGTTATAAAGTACAGTCGAGTGCAAGGAAAGATGCCGAGGCTTTTGGTTTGCTTTAGTGTGTTTCTTTATTTAATATTGGCAGAAACTCCTTATTTGTGTTTCACACAAGCCCTGGGCGACCCAATCTCTTTACTGGTTTGAATTCTAGTCCGACACATACACATTAACCTATGACCGAGTACGGAAACATCTCACCTGAGTGACTGAAACGCATGCTTCACAACGACCAGCTCCGTCTCGTATTGGTTTGATGTCACTGAAACATTAATGGAGTGTTAGAACCAGTTAAGGGGCGTGTTGTATTGCTTCCTTACCAACATAAACTCCTGCCCATTATATCGGCGCTATTCCAGTACTCGACTGTGCATCTCAATGTAATTGCGATAGCTTCAGGCTTCTCCGGGAGCTGCACGAGTCAGATGAGAGAAGTTCGGTGCGCATTCGGAGAAATCGATTACAATGACTCGATGGTGGAATATTTGCCCGCTAAACCGAAGGTCCTTGATTCAGCTGCCGCTGTTTTTTTTCGGTATAACCCATGTTTTCACTTTTGTTGTAAGATGTGTGAACTGATACGTCAGGAAGTGAATTTTATACTTATTAGCTACAGCTCGCTACGTTATCAGTGGCAGCAGCAGCAGCAGCAAGTGAATGGACCCCAGGAGAATGACCGGCCGGCGTCTATCAATATTCCATCCCTTTGACAAACAAGAAGATAGTTGTAAACTGACACCTTGGAGTTCATGGATATCGACGTGGAACGTGTTCCCTTTGTTACTCGAATATAACTACGGGGTTTAAGCGGGGGACATTTCGCCGAGGTAGTTAAGATAATGGAGGGGACACCGCGTCGGGTAGACAAACAGACACTTAGTGTAGGGGGTGTTTGATAGCACCATAAAGCGTCGACCTGCCTAATCTGTGCAGCCTTCCTCAACGTCTTAACCTGTCCCGTCCAAGCTTAACTGGGCTTCCCCTATCAGCAGCTTGCAATTAGACACACCCTACAGCATTCACTCAAAAACTCGGTACCGTTTTGAGATTCCCTAAATACCAAACTTTCAAGCATGCTACACGAACATTTTTAACAATACACATTAACACCAGATATCCTTTAGATGGAACAATTTGTGATTTTCTCAAAAGTAGCTCTAAAGATTTTTTAAAAATACTACCATACATTAAAGATATTCATGGCAAATAAAATATATGTCTTGAAGGACTTTTGTATAATTGTTATACCCGGTAAGGTATAACAGAAACCTGATGTTTTATGTACTTTCACATGAGTTTCTCTGGCCTCTATCGATAGGATCTTACGAAAACTTATTTTACTTAAGCGAGATAACGTTTCCGGAAACAGCTACATTACACATTTCGTTATAGAGAACAGCGATAGTCAAATGTTTAACAACTGAACGCTATATGCTGCCTTAAAATTCCATACTGTTTCCATGACATCGCGACAAACAACTGAAAATCGACCGGAATTTAAAGGAATGGGTAATTATTGAACAACTCGCACCATTAATAACGAATAGCTTGGAAATGGCTTATGTCACAAAAAATTTATTTGAAATAAATTGTGTGTTTTAAAGAGAGCTTATATTTTTTGTGTAGTACGTTTTTGTCTATTGCTTAACGTTTACCAGTTATGATTATCTAAAACTCCTCCCGAATGAAGAGGATTTCACAGGTTGATGCCAGAAAATTCAAGACATACATTTTATTTGGCATGTAAATATCTCTAATATATGGTATGTTAATCAAAATAAAGCTTTTTTGTTTTAGAAAATAAAAACATTCGAAAAGATTTCCGTCTAAAAGTAAGTTGGACCGGCTGAATTTTCTTAAAAGTCGTCGTATCGCATCTTTGGAAGGTATTCAACTTAAATATCAGGCAGTACTTAAACACTTAAATGATATCAGTCTAATTATATAATATAAAATATAATTACAGCACGCCAAAAGCAATATCTGTATAATATAATATTAAAATGTAAGTAACAGTCGTTGTATTATGTTTATATTATTGTATAGATGTAATAATGTTATATGTATGTGTTACGTAATTTAATAATGTAGAAGCTATGAGAATATAGGTCAAAATTTGCTAACAATGAGGTAACCTTGAGGTAATAATGAATTGGAAAGTTTAATACTGCTACTAGTAATTCTTGGAGCAACAATAATGTAACTTTTGGGACAGTTTATAAACAGCCAATCAGAAATTAGAAAAGCTGAAAGTAAATAAAAGTATTCTATTGGAGTAGGATTAGCCAATCAGAGATTTGAAATAGATGAAATTTATAAATTCAGGCGGTAGAAGTCAGTTGCTAGTAGACGGCGTTCCTAACTGGACGCGGGACGTGTCCTCGAGAAGTTTAATACGTATTCAGTGTTACACGAATATTCAATACGGCGAGAATATTATAAAGTTTACGTGTTAAAAAGTGCAAGTAATTAATAAATAATCTCACAGCTCTCTATATCAGTGAAGTCTTATTTAATCGTGTGAAGGATTAATAAAAGGAGTGCAGTAAAAATTATAATTTGTGTAAGCCTACATTCTTTAGCCACATCACTCTTGTTATGATATACCTGTTTCTACAAATTAATACTAACGCAGCCGAGGCAAACATAAATATATAATAATATTTAAAGAAACATAAAAATTCAAAGTTGATTCCTAAACGTTGGGCCGAAGGCCACCGGAAAAGTAAACGTTGGGGCGAAGGCCACCGGAAAGTAAACTTGGGGCGAAGACCATCGGAATGTAAACTTGGGGCGAAGGCCACCGGAAACTTTGTACCATACGTGGGGCAGTTCCTTCATCAAGTTTGGCTCCCCAACAGTGGAACTACAATATAACCTCCTTCAAATAATATAACCTCCTTCAAATAATATAACCTCCTTCAAATACCAAGTTTGGTATTTATCCGACTTTTCCTTCTTGAGTTAGGCTGATCACAGACACGCACGCGGATCGTTTTCTAACAATTAGATAAAAGCTTTTTTTGGATTCAGGGGCCTCAAAACGTGTATTTTCGCTAAAATCTTGGTATCGAATTTTTGGGTGAAATGCAATACGTTCTCAATCTACCATGTATATGGTAGAAAAAGTAAAAATTTTATGTGTTGCACTCTCATTACTTTTTACTTTCTCTACTACGTATAGTAAGTAGGGGAAGTATTGCATTCCACCCAAAAATTCGATACCGAGATTTCACCGGAAATACATGTTTTGAGACCCCCTGAATCCAAAAAATCTGATGTGTTACACTCACATGACTTTCTCTACTCTTGTACAATCTATTTTTACAAACGCCTATTCTCCATATGCTTCATGTTAATCGAGATATCGAGATGTCAATCTTATTGGTAATTTTCTTGTAGATGCAAGGGGAATATGGTAGCTTTTAAGCGATAGTCAAATATTTTAACGCTGGTTGCTATGTGGCGAATTCCATTCTCTTTGCATGTTCAGGACAAAAAAATGAATAACGAATTTGAGAAAAAGTATAAGTATTGGAAAATTTAAGGAAATAACAAGCAATATCTCGAAAACGGTTCACTCAACAAAAGAAACGTATATGACATAAGTTGTGTATTTTAACGCGATCTACATTTTTTGTGTAGTAACATTTTGTCTATCTCTTATGGTTTACCAGTTATGCAAAAGTCGTTCACAATGAAGAATATTTTTGGAGACATTCCCAGAAAATTCGAGATATACATTTTATTTGTCATGACAATATATTAAACATATGATATTTTAATCAAAATCGTTAGAGCCGTTTTTGAGAAAATTAAAATTTTCGAAAAATGTTCCATGTAAAGGGTAGTCTGGGGTGGGGGGATTTTCTTGAAAACCTTCGTGTCGCATCTCTGGAAGATACTGAACCTAAATACCAAGTTTGGTGTTTATCCGACTGTTCGTTTTTGAGTTATGCTGTTCACAGACACACAGACACACAGACACACAGACAGACACACACACGGACATGTTTCCAAAAATGCTTTTTTTGGATTCAGTGATTCTCAAAACATGTATTTCCGGTGAAATCTCGGTATCGAATTTTTGGGTGGAATGCAATACTTCCCCTACTTACTATACGTAGTAGAGAAAGTAAAAAGCATTTTTGGAAACATGTCCGTGTGTGTGTCTGTGTGTCTGTGAACAACATAACTCAGAAACGAACATTCGGATAAGCACCAAACTTGGTATTTAGGTTTAGTATCTTCCAGAGATGCGACACGAAGGTTTTTAAGAAAATCCCCCCACCCCAAACTACCGTTTACATGGAACATTTTTCGAAAATTTTAATTTTCACAAAAATGGCTCTAACGATTTTGATTAAAATAACATATGTTTAAGATATTTTTATGACGAATGAAATGTATATCACGAATTTTCAGAGAATGTCTCCAAAAGTATTCTTCATTGGGAACGACTTTTGCATGACTGGTAAACCATAAGAGATAGACAAAATTTTATTACACATAAAATGTAGATCACGTTAAAATACACAATTTATGTCATACACAGTTTTTTTGTTGAGTGAACCATTTTCGAGATATTGCTAGTTATTCCTTTAGATTTTCCAATACTTATACTTTTTCTCAAATACGTTATTCATTTTTTTATGTCCTGTACATGCAAAGAGAATGGAATGCGCCACATAGCAACCAGCGCTTAAAATATTTGACTATCCCTTAAAACCTACCATATTCCCCTTGCATCTACAAGAAAATTAGCAATAAGATTGAGATATCGATATCTCGATTAACATGAAGCATATGGAGAATAAGCGTTTGTAAAAATAGTTTGTACAAGAGTAGAGAAAGTCATGTGTGTGCAACACATCAGATTTTTTTACTCATTTATTTATGGGTGTAAGAAGAATGCAATAAGGTAAAGCGATAGTCAAATGTTTTCAATACCGGTCGGTGTGTGACGGGTGTATTTTTACTTTCTCTGCTACGTGTAATAAGTAGGGGAGTATTGTATTCCACCCAAAAATTCGATACCGAGATTTCACAGGAAATACATGCTTTGAGACCCCCTGAATCCAAAAACAGCATTTTTGGAAACATGTCCGTGTGTGTGTCTGTCTGTGAACAGCATAACTAAAAAACGAACAGTCGGATAAACACCAAACTTGGTATTTAGGTTCAGTATCTTCCAGAGATGCGACACAAAGGTTTTCAAGATTATCGCCCCACCCCAGATTACCCTTTACATGGAATATTTTTCTAAAATTTTAATTTTCTAAAAAATGGCTCTTAACGATTTTGATCAAAATATCATATGTTTAAGATATTTTCATGACAAATGAGATGCATATCTCGAATTTTCTGGAAATGTCTCCAAAAGTATTCTTTATTGTGAACGACTTTTGCATAACTGGTAAACCATAAGAGATAGACCAAATTTTACTACACAAAAAATTTAGATCGAGTTAAAATACACAATTTATGTCATTTACATTCTTTTTTTTTGTTGAGTGAACCATTTTCGATATATTGCTTGTTATTCCCTTAAATTTCTCAATACTTATACTTTTTCTCAAATTCGTTATTCATTTTTTTTGTCCTGGTAATACAAAGAGAATGGAATGCGCCACATAGCAACCAGCTCTTAAAACATTTGACTATCGCTTAAAGCCTACCAATTCCCCTTGCAGCTACAAGAAAATTAGCAATAAGATGAACATCTCGATTAACATGAAGCATATGGAGAATAAGCGTTTGTAAAATAGTTTGTACAAGAGTAGAGAAAGTCATGTGAGTGTAACACATCAGATTGTTTTTGGATTCGGTCGTCAAGGACCATTTATCCATCAAGAGTCACATTTCTTGCTTGGTTTGATGATTAATTAACGTCCCTACCAGGTTATAACGGGCGGAGAATGAACGAAATCGTAGAAATGATGCCCGGGTTTCTAAAGCGTCGAGTTATCCGACATTTGTCTTCTCATGGTAAGGGAAAACCCTGGAAAAAGCGTTATGCAGTTAAGTCACCCTAAACGAGATTCAGTCTTGGGACCCCTCGTATGTGAGGCAAACACGTTACCCTCACAGGCGGGCTTGTGGCGACTTTGAAATTCTGTACTCTTTGCTTGAATACTAAGAAGAAGGAAATAAATAAAGAAGAAAGTTTAGTGATTTGTAGTTAACAGTATAAGCTGTTAAAACTGAAACCAAAAGCAATATTTCGTAAATAGTTAAAAACTTGTTATTTTTATCAAAATCTTTAGAGCATTTTTGAGAAAATAAAAGGTTAGAGAAATGTTGCTTGTAAAGGATATTTTGGTGTGGGAATTTTCTTAAAAATCCTCATATCTGTACTTAAATACGAAGTAGGTAGTTTTTAAACCTTTGTACTTTCTCGTGGTCCCGTAATTATTTAATAACACAAAAAGTGACATAATTTACACATAATACAGAAACACTTAACGTATACAACGAAATAGGGATGAAGCTGGTGAATATGTAGATTCCGCACTTCGATGCCACCTCAGGCTTATCGTTTGCGACCATCGAAAGAACAATCTTCGGAAAAACAAAAACTGAGTTTTATTTATGGAGCTGTTTAACTGCTGTGGTTCTTAGCGTCCCACTCTATACTGGACATGAAAGACCGGCAATTTTACTCAGAGGCCTCTTTATCAGGCTTGAGGTTCTTTTACGTGCGTAAATCTACGAGACGGGGCCACCGCCTTTACTTCCCTCCTGAAGGAAGCCGTGCTAAGGATTTTTACGCTCGAAAAAACCCATCGCCCTCCGCCGGGTTTCAAGCCGCGACCTCGGGAACTAGAGAGTAGCATGCTAAGCACTACATCGCGGAGGACCAACAAATCTTCTGAGTTATTAATTAAAGAATATCAGTTCACTTATTTCTAATATCATTTTTCTCTTTATACATTTCTTTAGCATGTGCTGCTAACAATTTGATTACAACTTAAGTACAAAGGGAATAAAGCAAAACTTTCTTACATGAGAGCTTTTAAAGTATTTTGGCATTGGTATCGTAGCCTTATAAACAGATCCCATTCCCTGTGTTTCTGTGTGTTTGTTGCTAAATCATTACACATTATATGTAGTGTAATATCCACGGCATTCGTCTTATTTTACACCCAACAGCTGTTTTCTACTCGTGGCATTCTCAACTGAAATCTAAGGCCTTCTTCACCGAGCGAGAGGGCGCCACGGTAACATGTGCGACTCGCATTCGGGAGATCCTGGGTTCTCTCTCCGACGACTGCCACTCTAACCCATTGATTTTTCGTGGTTCCCCGGGTGGGCAGGCGAATGCTGGGGTGGTTCATCTTCTACTTCGACTATCCTGCATCTATCCTTCACCTGTTTCAGGGTTGTAGGACCAAGCGACGGTGTTCGCCGGATAGCGGCTGGGCGTGTGTAGAGGTTTATTCTCTGACGTCGCTGTGGGACTCCTTTCGAATGGGTTCAGTGTCTTGTGGCTGGGCCCGGGCGTCGTCGGATGTTTTCGATATGGAAACGTTAGAGACCCCGCCAATGCTTGCGCCCGTCGTCACCCGGGTCTGGTCGCCCTTCGGTTCCCTACCCTCATCCCTCCCTTATTCCCAGGGGTCACGTTAGAAGCAAAACGAGCCGTTGTGACCTACTCCCGGTACTCTGTCCGGTTTCGGGGGAGACCTTCCGTTCGTCCGTACTTTTTTTTTTACCAAGGCCTTCTTCGGAAGTAAAACTCCAGTGTGTATGTACTCGATTAAATGGTGTTTTATAGCTCCGTACCGTCAGAAAGTTGTGGGGTTTTAAATGGTGAAACAATTATCGAAATCGGCTGAGTGGTTTTAGAGATTCCGTACAACACACACACATACTTTATCTCTTTATAATTTAATTAATAGAGACTGACTGTTTAAGAGTGCACATTCGTTGTGGTGAAACGTTCTCCTTTGAAGAGTGGTTTTACAAAATTGGACACTGCCAAGAGGAATCTGAAGACACGAGCATTTGGAGGGACTTGTAAGTAAACTCCAGGCTCTTTTAATTACAATCAGGAGTGCCGGGTTATCACCATCTTCCCATTATCGCAGTTTCTCAAACTTACGTCCCGTAACGACTTGCGATGTTCACATATTGTTTTCAATATGATACAACCATTTAAATACAGTTGGTTCTACTTACAAGTTTGGGACACTTGCCTACGACCTGCTTTAACAGTTCTATGAACATGTAGAAGGGGTACTTGTAAAATAATTACATAGGACTTGCATAATATACTCTCAACTCCTATAAAAACTATAAAGAATCAATAAAATACTAAAATTCTCAAAATAACGAAGCTGCATCAAGAGTGCAGTTGCAGCTTGGCAAGTTTTGCGTTACAATTCAATATTATATTGTTACATGTTGGGGTGAAGGCCAAAATGATTACCAGAAAATGATTAATTTAAGTCGCAACTTGCTGGCAGCTAAAGTCTGGGACCTTGGTGTGTAAATTTAAGGGGAAGGCGTGGGGTTTATATTACACTGAAAGATTACATAACACACATTACCTGCGATTTATTCACAAAACGCTGGCTTCTCTGCATAGTTAACAAAGGAAATAAGATAAAGGGAGATGCCACAGACCGTAGACCGGCCACACACGCGTCTGGTTTCAACGTCCACTTACTCTCGAGTGACACTATGTTGCCCCTACCAACCATGTCTAGCTAAATCCAGGCAGGGCTGACGTCATATCAGACAGTTTCAAACGGATCCTTCCCTTTGGCGTGGTCCGCGCCGAAAGGAGAGATCGATAACCCGAAATATAACCAAGGAGAACCAATAATGCTACGTCTGGTAGCAACAATACAGTACAATAGTGCGTATGATAATGACAATAAAATTAATATGCCACAATATCGCGACAGATCTATCAGGTCTCACCCCTGTACCATACCATCTTATTTCGTCAAGAGGCCTTAGTGTTAGGAAACTGTACATCTGCTTCTACACGTGCCGAAAGATGACATTAGGGTGCCGTCCAGTCTATTTCCTTTCATTACCTGTAGAAAGTTAGCAGAGCATTCTTCTTACCATCTGTTTTTCGTGCTTTAGTATATAATTTACTATACTTCGAAAAATGTTCAAATAAGTTTCGCGTTTATCCGGCCTTTAGTTTTTGAGTTATGCAGTTCTCTCTCTCTCTCTCTCTCTCTCTCTCTCTCTCTCTATCTCACACACACACGCGGACCTTTTTCTAAAACTGCTTTTTGTATTCAGAGGCCTCAAAACATGTATTTCCGGTGGAATCTGGCACCTATCTACTTTTTCAGTGGATTGCAATACCTTCTCTGCCTCCTAGGTGCGTGGTAGAGGAAATGAAAATTAGAAGGTGTTTTATAGCCATGACCGTCATAAAGAACAGGGCTCTTCAACATTGGTGGAATGGTTTTTGAGATTACTTTTCATAAAGGTTCTTTCAATAAGAGTGTTCTATCTTTAACATGTGATAGCTGCCGTTGTTGTTGAGTTACAGCAGTCATGTGGTTACAGTTGTTATTAAAAATTGCTATGGAACGTTACAGCATTCAGCAACGAGTAGAAATTGTGAAAATTTGTTATCAAAATGGATCATCTGTTCGCCAAACCTTCCGTGTATTGCGTGAAGTTTATGGTGTGCATAATCGTCCCTGCGAGATAAGGATTCGGCGTTTGATCGATAAATTTGAAAGAAGTGGCTCTGTCAGCGATCAAAGAATGCCTGTATGTAATCGACGTAAGCGCTCCAGCGAAAACATAGGCGCCGTTCGTGAGAGTGTACGCGAGAATGAAAACAAATCAATTGCTCGTCGAGTGCAAGAATTGGGGCTCTCGCCGACCACAACTTGGCGAATTCTGCATATGGACTTGAAGTTTCACGCTTACAAAATGGTGTTAACTGAAACACCGTAGGTTGCGCCGTGTATTCGCTGACTGGGCTATGGAGCAATTGGAAGCTGACCCGGATTTTTGTCGAAAAATCATCTTCAGCGACGAAGCCCACTTTTGGAAGGATGATTGTGTTAACAAACAAAATTGCCGCTATTGGAGCAGTCACAATTCAATACAGATTCAAGAACGACCACTTCATTCCCAAAAGGTTACTCTGTGGTGTGGATTTTGGTATGGTGGAATCATTGGTCCATATTTTTTCCAAGATGAAGATAGAGAAGCTCTAACCACCAATGGAGAAAGATACCGGGCTCTTATAAGGGACTATTTTTGGCCTCAATTGGATGGTAGGATCTCAGAAACATCTGGTTCCAGCAAGATGGTGCCACATGTCCTACTGCTCTCGAAATAATAGATCTTTTGAAGGAGAAGTTCAGAGGTTTCATCGTTTCCCGTGGTGGTTATGTTAACTGGCTCCGAGGTCATGGGATTTAACGCCGTTGGGTTACTTCTTGTGGGGTTATGTTAAATCTCGTGTTTATGTCAACAAGCCAGAGACAGTAAATGATCTTATGAATAACATCACGCGTGTTATTCGTGAAGTTGGACCTAATTTACGTTCTTCTGTCATTGAAAATTGGGTCAAACGTATACGCGCAACCCAACGAAGTCGCGGCGGTCACTTAACTGATGTTCTCTTCCACACGTAATGACATTAATTATGTTCTAAAATTAAAAAGAAATAAACCTCTATAATTTATAGAACGTGTTTTGTTTAAGTTCAAGATAGGACACTTACTTGTTTGTAATGCGGATGTAGATGAGAGGCGCACGTTGCTTCTTGCGACATATAAAAGCGGTAGGTAGTTTTAAGGAAGGTTGCGAGCTGTATGACCAGCGCACTGTAATGGGCGGTAAGCCAGTCCTCTCTTAGGCTTAGGCCTTCTGTGTACGCAGGAGATTTCCCTGCTTCAAATAGATCAGGGCTTTTAGCTGACGCGTTCATTATCCGGTAATTAGGATTGGCTCGTTTCTTGTTAAACAGCTGCATTTCCGTATTCGAACCTATAGTGTCTATACCCACGGGAGTCGGTAATAGGCTCAACCTATCGTGAAACTCAAGCCCGTTAACTTACTGCTAAATCCTAGAGCAGAACAGAGGGGAAAACGGAGCGAATGTTTTGAGTAAGGCTTTCAAATTTTGCTTTTTATGACATTCACTTAGTAGAACATAAAAGTGAATCTTTATGACTCTCTAAAAAAAAGAAAAACTTATGTGCTTCGTTCACATAACTTTCTCTACTCACTCTTCTAGAAACTATTCGAACAAAAGCTTACATTTCTTCTAAGCTAAATCGATAGTTACATTTTTACTTTCCCTATTACGCATAGTAAGTCGGGGAAGTACTGCATTCCACCCCAAAATTCTATACCGAGATTTTACTGGAAATACATGTTTGGTATTTAGGTTCAACTTCATCCAAAGGTGCGATACGAAAATTTGTAAGAAAATCCCCCACCCCAAACTACCCTTTACATGGAGCATTTTAGAAAGTTTTTAATTTCTAAACAATTGCTCTAACGATTTTGATTAGAATACCATATATGGAAGATACTTACATGACAAATAAAATGTATATCTTGATTTTTCTGGGAATAGCCTGTGAAGTCCCCTTCATTTGGAAGGAATTTTATATAATCTTGTATAACTGGCAAACGTTAAGCGATAGACGAAAATGTACTATACAAAAATAATAAACAATTTACTCCACATAAGCTTTTTGTGGCATAAGCCGTTTCCGAAATATACGTTATTAAAGGTTCGAATTGTTGATTTCTTTGTCATTCTCTTAAAAGTCCTGTCAACATTCAGTTGTTTCTCGCGTTGTCATGGAAACAGTATGGAATTTTAAGGCCAGCATATAGCGTCCAGTTGTTAAACATTTGACTATCGCTGTTCTCTATAACGAAATGTGTAATGTAGCTGTTTCTGTAAAGGTAAAATGTGGTAGATAGAAAAATAAGCTTTAGTAAGAATAGTTTGTATGCTCACTAGTAAATGATAGAGGGTAGAGAAAGTCATGTGAATGTATCACATCATAATTTTTTTCTTTTTAATTAATCACATTAACTTTGTGGCAGTTACTGAGCTGATGATAGTTAAATTTTCATGTGAGTATGGGTATGGCCTTGGCACGTATATTTAGGGTTACTCCCAGCGGTAATCCTGAAATATTTGTAGCCTGCAAAATGGTTATTAAATAACCTATAAAACACACACAAGCACACTCATAGTCGCTCACCACACTCTGGGCATACCGAGAAATCTTTTTGTTTAAAGAAAAATTTTGTCGACATCACCGAGGAATCGAAACCAAGACTGCTCACACAGCAGAATAAGTATTTGAAAATTTAAACCAACAACAAAAATTATTGCATATCAACTGCGGTCTTTAAACAGATCTACGTTTATGTGTAGTAAGATTTTGTCTCTCTCTTACGGTTTACCAGTTATACAAAAGTCATTCAGAATTGAAGAAGGTGTTTTGTTTACGTTATATATTTACGTATATTATTTTATTATTTTAGCCTTTCGCTTGGGAAGCCAACGAGAAGAAGTATTGTTCTTGGAGTTACACTTTGTTTAAGAAGTTTGCAACAGGCTTTGGGCATCGGTTTGAAGTCGTTGATTACGTAATAGTTACTGTTGTTACGCAATATGCTGCTACATATGAGAAGCTGATTTAAAGATGTAATTTTGTTGTTACACTCCAAGTTTTACACTATAATATTTAACTTTGTTATTAAAAACTGCTTCTATATATTATTTATGTTTGTATTTGCCTCGGCTGCTTCATTAATGTTTGTAGAGTCACGTTTCTCTTAGGCAGGGTGCGGTATGACAATAATTGTAGACATACAAAAATTTTAAGTTTTTTTAAATTCACTTCTTTTATTTATCCTTTGCACAATTTAATAAAGCACTACACTTTTTAAGAGCTGTGAGATTCTTTAATACTTTCACTTAGCTAACGCGTAGACATATTTTACGATTCACACGTAATACTTCTTTAGAGAACACATCTTCCATCTGGTCACTATCAAGGTTTGCCAGCAACTTAACATTATTTCAACCGTTAAACCTGTAAGCTTCGGTATTTCAAGTCTCTGATTGGCTAATTCTAGTCCAATAAAATATCTGCATTTTACTTAAAGCTTTTTCTTTGCTATTGATTGGCTAATTTTAAACTGCCACAGAATATACATTATCGTTGCTCTAAACATGACTAGTAACATTCAAACTCTCAAACTCATTATTGCCACAAGGTTACCTCATTATTACCTCATTGTTAGCAACTTAAAAACTTCTTATTCTCACAGCTCTTGCATTATTAAAGTATGTAATGTATTCACATAACATTATAAAACATGTTGATAATAAAAATAAGCATATGCAGTGTCTGTTACATACATTTTAAATAATTATTACATACATATTGTTTCAAAGCGGGCTGTTATTGAATTTACTTATTATAAAAATACAATTGAAATTATTTAGGTATTAAAATACTGCCTCAGAATGAAGAGGACTTCACTGGCTATTCCCAGAAAAATCAAGATATATTTTTTATTTGTCATTTAAATAACTTCAACATATGCTATTATAATCAAAATCATTATAGCTATTTTCGAAAAAAAATAACAAACGTTTTTCCCTGTAAGGTGTGTTTTGGGGGTGGAACTTTCTTGAAAATCTTCGTGTCATAATATCAAACTTTGTCTAAATTTTTTTCGTTTCCTTTTTACTTTCTCTAACACGTAATTAATTACAGAAGGTATTACGTTCCAACCAAAAATTTGATATCAAAGTTTTACCAGAAATACATGTTTAAAATCTGATGTTTTACATTTACGTATCTTTCTCTAATCTTTATTATTTGTTAATAGGTATACAAATTATTCTTACGAAAGCTTATTTTTCGGTCTACTTCATTTTAATCCAAACAAACCTTTACAGAAACAACTACATTATACATTTCGTTATAGATATAAAGAGAACAGCGATAGTCAAATGTTTAACAACTGGACGCTATATGCTGGCCTTAAAATTCCATACTGTTTCCATGACATCGCGAGAAACAAGTGAAAATCATGGGACTTAAAAAGAATGACATAAGTATTGGACAAATCGAACCATTAATAAGGGATATCTCGGAAATGGCTGATACCACAAAAACGTTTTTTTAAAGTAAATTATGTGTTTTAGAGATCTACGTTTTTTGTGTAGTACGTTTTCGTCTGTCGCTTACGTTTACCAGTTATACGAGATTATAGAAAATTCCTTCCGAATGAAGAGGGCTTCTCATGCCGTTCCTAGAATATTGAAGATATACATTTTATTTGTCATATAAATATCTTTAATATGTGGTAGTTTAATGAAAACTGTTAGAGAAATTTTGTAGAAAATAAACATTTGCAAAAATGTTCCATGCAAAAGGTAGTTTGGGGCGGGGGAAAATTTTCGTGTCGCATCTTTGGGAAGTATTTAGTTTGGTATTTATCCAACATTTATTTTTTGAATTATGTCGTTCAGACAGCAACACGGACCTTCTTATAAATAGGTTTTTTTGAATTCAGGGGTCCCCAAAACATGTATTTTTGGTGAAATCTCTAATCGAATTTTTTGGTGGAATGCAATACCATCTCTACCTATTCTGTGGCAGAGGAAGTAAAAATAATTTGTAAAATAAGCTCCGTGTGTGTCTTTCAGCAACATAGCACAAAAATGAAAAATCTGATAAATACCAAACTTGCTATTTAGGTTCAGTATCTTCAAAAGATGCGACACGGAGATTTTCAAGAAAATTCCCCTAATCCAAAGTTCTCTTTACATGAGAGAATTTTTGAAAATTTGTATTTGCTGAAATATGGTTCTAACGGTTTTGATTAGAATGCCGTGTATTAAATATACGTATTTACATGATAAATAAACCGTATATCTTGATTTTTCTTGGAATAGTCTATGAAGTCCTTTTCATTCGGAAAGAAGCTGTTTCTGTGAAGGTTTATTTGGGTTAAAATGTAGTAGATGGGATGCAGTACTTCATCTGCTTGAAGTAGTAGAGAAGGTAAAAGTGGGTATGAAGGTTAGTTATTGTAGGAATGGAGACATGAAGACTAATGAAGATACTGCGGAAAGAGTAACAATATCAATAAGAAGAACAGAACTATAAAAAGAATTGTTGTAGCTATAAGTGCAGAACATGGGAACAATACAGTTCTCGCCATCTCCTGCTAGTAGCTTAATGCCCTTTCTTAATATTGGCGGTTATGAGACATTTAAGCTAGGGAATTATAAAAGAAAAAAGGAAGAAACACGCCTTCTCCAGCTCTGAGAATGGCCTGTGAATGAGGCTGTATCTCTGGAGGAATCTTGCTGCACCCCTCCCCCCACTAACACCTCCAAGGTTCGCTCCTGTCAGTGGCGGAACGTAAGTAAACGGGATCATTTAGTACGAGGGTCGTCCAACAAGTAAGTTTTCCTATTTTGTAAACAACATTGCACACAATTGATCATGTTGAATTACTTTTATTTATATTGTACAATCTTTCCGTTACTTTTATACATAGTCAACATGTTTTACCAAGCATTTTTGGGGACTTGACACAAGTTTTTCCAAGCCAATGTTGTATCAGGTCGGGTCCTGTGCTCGTAATCAGCTGTTCACTTCTGATTGATCTTCGTCACGCTGTCAAAGTGCTTACCTCCAAGATGGCCTTTCAGTCAGGGGAACATGTGAAAATAACTTGAGAAAAGTTCTGGTGAATACGGAGGATGCGAGAAAACTTCCCAGTTGAATCTTCTGAGCTCCGCCTGTGTATTCCCGGAGCTTGCCCCAAGTGATTTTCATATGTTCCTCCAACTCACAGGTAAGCACTTTTAACACCGATGATGAAGTCAAATCAGTGAACAGCTGGTTGTGAGAACAGGAACCGACCTGGTACAACACTGGCTTGGAGAAACTTGTCTCACGTCCCCAAAAATGTTTGGAAAAAATGTTGACTACGTAGAAAAGTAACAGAATGGTTGTAAAATATAAATAAAATAAATTCAAGATGATCAATTGTGTGTAATGCTTTTTATCAAATAGGGAAACCTACTTATTGGGCGCACCTCGTCTGTACTCCTGGTAATTCATTCAGAGGTTATTGATGAAGCGCTGTTTGAGAAGCTATATTCATGTGTTGCCTAATAATAATAATTTACGAGGGGCATTCTTAAAGCTGTCGGTCCGATGCAGAAATGTGATAGTTGTTAAGGACCGTAGTTTAGATGGGGCGCTGGTTTGATGATCGTTAAATCAACTACTGCTGACACTTTCCACAAAATGGACAAACCTGAAATACGAGCTGTGATAAAGTACTTCAGTTTCAAGGGTTATACCCAACAGAAATAGAAAGGAGTTTGATTCCATATTAAAGAATCACCGATTGAAGGTCACGAATTGACTGACATTACAAACACCACGATAGGCTGTATCTACTACATTTTATATATGGGAACGTTTTCAGCTCGATGGATGCTGCATTTGTGAATAATGGACAAAAAGGTCATTGGAACGTTACAATGCTCAGACTTGTTAAAATGACATTCCAGTGAGAACTTCTGAGGTTTTATGCACTGTAGATGAAACATGGATTCATCACTACTAGCCAGAGAAGAAGGAGCAGGACAAACTGTGAGTGCAAACAGGTGAAAGTGTTCCAAAGAAAACATAAACACTTCATCTGCCGCAAACGTCGTGGCTACGGTTTTCTCGGATTATCGTGATGTGGTTGTGCGCATAGACTACCTTCAGAAGAACAGAACCATCACCAGGAAGTATTACACTTCACTACTGGACCAGTGAAGGATGTTATTCTCATGTTGTGGTGCTCATAGACGACCTCCAGAAGAACAGAACCATCACCAGGAAGTATTACACTTCACTACTGGACCAGTTGAAGGATGTTATTCTCATGTTGTGGTGCTCATAGACTACCTACAGAAGAACAGAACCATCACCAGGAAGTATTACACTTCACTACTGGACCAGTTGAAGGATGTTATTCTCATGTTGTGGTGCTCATAGACTACCTCCAGAAGAACAGAACCATCACCAGGAAGTATTACACTTCACTACTGGACCAGTTGAAGGATGTTATTCTCATGTTGTGGTGCTCATAGACTACCTACAGAAGAAAAGAACCATCACCAGGAAGTATTACACTTCACTACTGGACCAGTTGAAGGATGCTATTCTCATGGTGTGGTGCTCATAGACTACCTCCAGAAGGACAGAACCATCACCAGGAAGTATTACACTTCACTACTGGACCAGTTGAAGGATGCTATTCTCATGGTGTGGTGCTCATAGACTACCTCCAGAAGGACAGAACCATCACCAGGGAGTATTACACTTCACTATTGGACCAGTTGAAGGATGCTATTCTCATGGTGTGGTGCTCATAGACTACCTCCAGAAGGACAGAACCATCACCAGGAAGTATTACACTTCACTATTGGACCAGTTGAAGGATGCTATTCTCATGGTGTGGTGCTCATAGACTACCTCCAGAAGGACAGAACCATCACCAGGGAGTATTACACTTCACTACTGAACCAAGTGAAGGATGCTATTCTCATGATGTGGTGCTCATAGACTACCTCCAGAATGACAGAACCATCACCAGGAAATATTACACTTCACTACTGGACCAGTTAAAGGATGCTATTCTCATGATGTGGTGCTCATAGACTACCTCCAGAATGACAGAACCATCACCAGGAAATATTATACTTCACTACTGGAGCAGTTGAAGGATGCTATTCTCATGATGTGGTGCTCATAGACGACCTCCAGAATGACAGAACCATCACCAGGAAATATTATACATCACTACTGGACCAGTTGAAGAATGCTATTCTCATGATGTGGTGCTCATAGAATACCTCCATAATGACAGAACCATCACCAGGGACTATTACACAACACTACTGGACACATTGAAGGATGCTATTCTCATGTTGTGGTGCTCATAAACTACCTCTAGAAGGACAGAACCATCACCAGAAAGTATTACACTTCACTACTGGACCAATTGAAAGATGCTATTCCCATGTTGTGGTGCTAATAGACTACCTCCAGAAGAACTTAACCATCACCAGAAAGTATTACACTTCACTACTGGACCAGTTGAAGGATGCTATTCCCATGTTGTGGTGCTCATAGACTACCTCCAGAAGAACATAACCATCACCAGAAAGTATTACACTTCACTACTGGACCAATTGAAGGATGCTATTCCCATGTTGTGGTGCTCATAGACCACCTCCAGAAGAACATAACCATCACCAGAAAGTATTACACTTCACTACTGGACCAATTGAAGGATGCTATTCCGATGTTGTGGTGCTCATAGACTACCTCCAGAAGAACATAACCATCAGCAGAAAGTATTACACTTCACTACTGGACCAGTTGAAGGATGTTATTCTCGTGGTGTAGTGCTCATAGACTATCTCCAGAAGGACAGAACCATCACCAGAAGGTATTACACTTCACTACTGGACCAATTGAAGGATGCTATTCTCATGTTATGGTGCTCATAGACTACCTCCAGAAGGACAGAACCATCACCAGGAAGTATTACACTTCACTACTGGACCAATTGAAGGATGCTATTCTCATGTTATGGTGCTCATAGACTACCTCCAGATGGACAGAACCATCACCAGAAGGTATTACACTTCACTACTGGACCAATTCAAGGATGCTATTCTCATGTTGTGGTGCTCATAGACTACCTCCAGAAGGACAGAACCATCACCGGAAGGTATTACACTTCACTACTGGACCAATTGAAGGATGCTATTCTCATGATGTGGTGCTCATAGACTACCTCCAGAAAGACAGAACCATCACCGGAAGGTATTACACTTCACTACTGGACCAATTGAAGGATGCTATTCTCATAATGTGGTGCTCATAGACTACCTCCAGAAGGACAGAACCATCACCGGAAGGTATTACACTTCACTACTGGACCAATTGAAGGATGCTATTCTCATGTTGTGGTGCTCATAGACTACCTCCAGATGGACAGAACCATCACCAGAAGGTATTACACTTCACTACTGGACCAATTCAAGGATGCTATTCTCATGTTGTGGTGCTCATAGACTACCTCCAGATGGACAGAACCATCACCAGAAGGTATTACACTTCACTACTGGACCAATTCAAGGATGCTATTCTCATGTTGTGGTGCTCATAGACTACCTCCAGAAGGACAGAACCATCACCGGAAGGTATTACACTTCACTACTGGACCAATTGAAGGATGCTATTCTCATGATGTGGTGCTCATAGACTACCTCCAGAAAGACAGAACCATCACCGGAAGGTATTACACTTCACTACTGGACCAATTGAAGGATGCTATTCTCATGATGTGGTGCTCATAGACTACCTCCAGAAAGACAGAACCATCACCAGGAAGTATTACACTTCACTACTGGACCAATTGAAGGATGCTATTCTCATGTTATGGTGCTCATAGACTACCTCCAGAAGGACAGAACCATCACCAGAAAGTATTACACTTCACTACTGGACCAGTTGAAGGATGTTATTCTCGTGGTGTGGTGCTCATAGACTATCTCCAGAAGGACAGAACCATCACCGGAAGGTATTACACTTCACTACTGGACCAATTGAAGGATGCTATTCTCATGATGTGGTGCTCATAGACTACCTCCAGAAAGACAGAACCATCACCAGGAAGTATTACACTTCACTACTGGACCAGTTGAAGGATGTTATTCTCGTGGTGTAGTGCTCATAGACTACCTCCAGAAAGACAGAACCATCACCAGGAAGTATTACACTTCACTACTGGACCAGTTGAAGGATGTTATTCTCATGATGTGGTGCTCATAGACTACCTCCAGAAAGACAGAACCATCACCAGGAAGTATTACACTTCACTACTGGACCAGTTGAAGGATGCTATTCTCATGGTGTGGTGCTCATAGACTACCTCCAGAAGGACAGAACCATCACCAGGGAGTATTACACTTCACTACTGGACCAGTTGAAGGATGCTATTCTCATGTTATGGTGCTCATAGACTACCTCCAGAAGAACATAACCATCACCAGAAAGTATTACACTTCACTACTGGACCAGTTGAAGGATGCTATTCTCATGTTGTGGTGCTCATAGACTATCTCCAGAAGAACATAACCATCACCAGAAAGTATTACACTTCACTACTGGACCAGTTGAAGGATGTTATTCTCGTGGTGTAGTGCTCATAGACTATCTCCAGAAGGACAGAACCATCACCAGAAGGTATTACACTTCACTACTGGACCAATTGAAGGATGCTATTCTCATGTTATGGTGCTCATAGGCTACCTCCAGAAGGACAGAACCATCACCAGGAAGTATTACACTTCACTACTGGACCAATTGAAGGATGCTATTCTCATGTTATGGTGCTCATAGACTACCTCCAGAAGAACAGAACCATCACCAGAAAGTATTACACTTCACTACTGGACCAGTTGAAGGATGCTATTTTCATGTTATGGTGCTCATAGACTACCTCCAGAAGAACAGAACCATCACCAGGAAGTATTACACTTCACTACTGGACCAGTTGAAGGATGCTATTCTCATATTATGGTGCTCATAGGCTACCTCCAGAAGAACGGAACCATCACCAGGAAGTATTACACTTCACTACTGGACCAGTTGAAGGATGCTATTCTCATGTTATGGTGCTCATAGGCTACCTCCAGAAGGACAAAGCTATCACCAGAAAGTATTATATTCCATTACTTGACCAATTGGAGGATGTTATTCAGCCTAAACGTTCACAACTTGTGAAAAATAAAGTTCTCTTTCATCACGAAAATGCGTCTTCACACACGTCTGATATTTATTTTACAAAACTGCATGACCTTCATTTCAAGTGCTTCCACATCCACCATATTCACTGGATTTGGCTCCCAGCGTTTTAATTTTTGTTCCTAAACCTGGATAAGTAGCTGAGTGGATGAAGATAGGGTTGTAAAAATACGGTATAATACGAAAATTCGACGTAAACTATTGTATTTTAGCCCGTATTGTTGGTATAATTTGATGCCCCCTGCATGACACTGGTGTATTAAGTTTTGTATGCACCTGAAGCGACTCGTTTGCGGTTGGTGACTGGGTTAGTTGTGAAGCGTCAAGTGTGATGTGAAGGTAATTAATTGTTAGGCTTTCTTTCTTTATCCATGGTGTTAACATGTATGTTTTGTTGATTATTTGGGTTCTTTGGGAGTGCATTAGTCAGATGTGTAATTAAAACAACAATTCTTTATTTTCCAATTCGCTTGGTTGACATAATTGACAGCAAAACTCCGTAATACGAAATGGAGAATTTAGTATATTTTGCATGCAGGAAATCGGGAATCCTGCCATATGCCAATCTTGGCAGTTGTTATTTCGTTTAAAGCCCTGATATGTCAAAGCCTTGCGGCATCAGTATATGAAAATTCACGTCAAATGATAAGGTTCAAACTGAGATATTGTATATTTCACAAATCTTATTTCACTAAGGGCCGTTTTCACCAACAGATGCTAAATTTTAACACAATGTTAAACTGACTTAACGCTGAAGTTAACAGAAATTCTCTTTCATCAAACAATGTTGTTGCTTTACACCAATGGCACTGGGGATTAATTGATCTGCAGCATTTCTCCTCTGGCATCCCAAAATAAAGTCTGTAAGTTATCACCTTTAAGGCTTGCATTTGGGTGTAGGTAGGTGTCGTATCTTGTAGAGGTGTTAACAATGTTAACTTTAACAATGTGTTAAAGTCGGTGTTAAGTTAACATCCCCATACCCCCCGTGTTAAGGCATTTAAAAATTGTTAGAAATTGGAAAATGCCTGCCGCAAATCAAACTGTTGATGCGAGTTTGCTACAATTGACATTTTCACTTTCTCTACTACGTACAGTAAGTAGGGGAAGTAATGTATTCCACCCAAAAATTCGATACCGAGATTTCACCGTAAATACATGTTTTGAGACACCCTGAATCCCAAAAATCATTTTTGGAAACATGCCCGTGTGTTTGTTTTTCTGTGTATCTTTGAACAGCATCTCAGAAACGAACAGTCGGATAAACACCAAACTTGGTATTTAGGTTCAGTATCTTCCAAGGATGCGACACGAAGGTTTTCAATAAAATCCCTCCACTGCAGATTATCCTTTACATGGAATATTTTTCGAAAATTTTAATTTTCTCAAAAAGGCTCTAACGATTTTGTTTAAAATATCATATGTTTAAGATATTTTCATGACAAATAAAATGTATATCTTGAATTTTCTGGGAATGTCTCCAAAAGTATTCTCCATTGTGAACGACTTTTGTATAACTGGTAAACCATAAGAGATAGACAGAATTTTACTACACAAAAATGTAGATCGCATTAAAATACTCAATTTATGTCATATACATTTTTTTTTGGAGTGAACCCTTTTCGAGATATTGCTTGTTATTCCCTTAAATTTTCCAATACTTATACTTTTTCTCAAATTCGTTATTCGGTTTTTTTATGTCCTGGACACACAAAGAAAATGGAATGCGCACATAGCAACCAGCTCTTAAAACATTTGACTATCGCTTAAAGCCTACCAATTCCCCTTGCATCTACAAGAAAATTAGCAATAAGATTAACATCTCGATTAACATGAAGCATATGGAGAATAAGGGTTTGTAAAAACAGTTTGTACAAGAGTAGAGTAAGCCATGTGAGTGTAACAAATCAGATTTTTTTAATGTCATTCCTCATTCCTAATAGAAGAGTAGTCGTAGGTCATAATAAATTTGAGACCCTGCAAAAGGAGAAATTTTTAAAGCGATACAGATGTCCAAGGGTTTATGGGAAATACGAGAGGTTAGAATACTACCAACAGAAGCATACCACTTTCTCCTATGCTACGTGTTAATTAGGTCCTTAGATTTTATGCTACTAAAATTTTTTATTTACTTGTGATAATGTTGGTATTTCCAAAGCTACCGTTTGTAGGTTTATCCCGAAGGTTTTCAAAGCAAACAGTATTTTTTTCGGATCTGCTTAATCAATCAGAGATAACACATTTTCGTCCACTTTAGTTTCAATGCAGTGTCCACCAGCAGTTTTAAACCGTCTTAAACGCTCTTTGCAACTAACGTTTCTGATGCTGCATTTTATTTTAGCACAAAATTGCCATAGTTGCTTTCTTATCCTTTAATGTAAGACCGTCAGTTTTTTCGCACTTGATAATACGTCTGTACTTATTAACCAGATGTTAATTAATGCGTTTCAAACGGTGAAACATTTATTTGCCATCGTGATTCTAACTTCACACAATCGGGAACATCACATGACCATTGCCATGCATGTAAACAGTTGTCGGCTACTGACATAGCGCGGCGATATGTAGACAAAAGTGCATCGAGTACGTTCAGAAGCAGTGTAGCTCGGCCACCGCTTTCTCGAATGTTAACGTTAACAAAATTTTAGCTAACAATTTGCTGTAAAAGCTTGATGAAACGCAAAATTTTTAACCTTATATTAAACTATGAACACCTTGTTAACAAACAAGAGGTTAGAGTATTTTAAACATCGGTTGGTGAAACTGGCCCGGAGGGTATTAAAATATTGGGAAGTCGGACTAAATGTGTTTATTTATAAGGGGGCCATGCGTTTGTTTGTTCAAGCCGTAAGCATGATATTACGTAACAACATGAGTGTTTGATAGGATATACACAGGTTATGTTTAACGGTTATTAAAACATTATATTTCAATGATTTTTACTTTTAACGATGAATATTAATACACCAAATTTTATTAGCGGTTTTGTCTTCATATCTCTGTTTTTACCAGTTTTATATCTTTCTTTACGCCTTGGAAAGGCTGGGTTGTTGGAAATAGAAATAGCGCGTGTGAGCCATTAATAACGGAGATCTCGGAAATGGCTCATGCCTCAGAAAGGTTGTTTGAAATAAATGGTGTGTTTTAAAGACATCTGTATTTTTAGTGTAGTAAGTATTTGTATATCACTTTCAAGTTACATTTATATAAATTGCCTTCTGAATATAAGGTATGTATTATATTTGCATTTATCGTCGCGCTTTTAGAAAAATAAGCTTTCGTAAGAAGCTATATACGAGAGCAGATCGAAAAGTAAAGCAAATTAATTTTTTTCTGCCTTGGCATTGCAGCTGGAATGTTGCAATTTCACACAAATATAGCTTGAAGTTTTCACTACAGAGGGTGTTTTTGTTTCACGTGCAGCTCTAGCGAGAGAAGCGTGAACTACGCAACAAAGATGGCGTGCATGTTAATGTCGTCCACTTGTGAAGAGCAGAGAGGTGTGGTTCGATATTTGTGGGCCAAAGGGCATAAACCGAGTGATATTCACAGGGACATGAGTGACGTGTATGGGGATGATTGTATGGACCGTAGCAATGTCTCCAGGTGATGTGCATTCTTCCTAGAGAACCGTGTGAACCTTAGTGATTCGCCACGCTCTGGGAGGCCGGTAACAGCTACAACCCCGCAGAATGTCAGATGCATTGAGGCGGCAATTTTGAACGGCCGGCAACTGAGAACCTTATCGCAACAGTTCAACATTTCCTATGGTGCAGTGTACGATATTGTTCATGACACGTTAACATTTCGTAAAGTTAGTACTCGCTGGGTGCTTAGGAACCTGTCAGACAACCACAAGGGTCAGCGAATGATGACGAGCTTGTATCACCTAACGCGGTGCACCGCAGAAGGGCATGACTTTCTGAAAGGAATCGTCACTGGTGATGAGCCCCGGGCATACCACTACACGCCCGAAACCAAACACGCAAGTATGGAGTGGAAACATGCTGGTTCCCCAGTGAAGAAAAAATTCAAAGTGACTCAATCTGCTAGGAAAGTGCTTGTGACGGTGTTCTGCGGTATGCATGGTGTTATATTGGTGGACTTTGTTGAACACGGGACAACTGCGAATGCTGAAGCCTACTTTAAAACTTTGGCGAAGTTGCGTCGTGCCCTTCGTGACAAACGCCACAACATGAATGCTGATGTCAAAATTCTTCAGGACAATGCTCGCCCCCATGTTGCTGCTGCTGTTGGTCAGAAACATCACCAAATTTGGTTGAGAGGTGCTCTAGCATCCACCATACACTCCGGACCTTACACCGTCGAAGTTTTATCTGTTTGGTCCAATGAAGAAATTCCTGGCCGGCCAACGCTTTGCGGCAGATGTGGAAGTGAAATCAGCAGTCCGCAGATGGCTATACTCCAAGGAAACGGACTTCTACGAACAGAGCATATTGAAACTGGTATCATGATGGGAGAAATATGTTGAAAAACTGGTGACTATGTCGAAAAGTAGGTAAAAGGTGTAAGTTCATTTGTGACTTTTTTGTTGTTTTAACTATTATACTTCTTTGTAAAAAAATTATTGTGCGTTACTTTTCGATCCGCCCTCGTGGAAATAAATGGTAGTGGGGGAAGAGTCTTGTGAATGTAACATCAGATATGCACGTTGCTTGCCTTATGGAAACGTGTTATCTCTTGTACGTACATTTAATTGAAGTACAAAAACGTTAGGTCTTTAGCTTAGTTTGTTTGTTTCTGAGAATTGCGTGTATAGAGCTTTGAAATTGAAAGATCTGAAAATTCAAAATACTATTGGTACTAACGGTGCCATTAGTACTAGAAAGTGTGACGCTCGCCGTCGGCACGTCCCTTGTTCGATTCCTGCTGACCGTCCACTCTCACTTTGGGTTTTTCGTGGTTTTCCCTGGTCGGCAGGCGGATGCTCGGGTGGTTTCTCATCTGCCAGGATTTCCCTTCCCTCATTTCTCTTTCTTCCGTTTCTTCTCGTCTTTCAGGTGTGCTTCTAGGTTTCGTAGTGTGTAGCGGTGCCGGACAGTTGGCGCGGATACTTGAAACGAAAGAGTATTCCCCGTGCACATCAGTGGGCTGTCTGGTTGACGAGTCGTTCATCACCCTCTTAGGATAGCTCCAGTAGTGGAACGGGTCTTTGAGGCAGGACTCCGCGCGTCTCTGTTGCCTGTAGCGTCTTCTCTTCATCCCGGGTGGTGACAGCCGCAATAGATCTGATATATCTATATAATAATGAAAGTAATAAAGAGCAACATTAATAAAGCTTTGTATTGACCTTCTCGTGTCGTGACCAGCTGACCTTGGATTTCAGCGAATCCAGGATGTCCCCCATGTTTTATATGCTTCTGGCATTAATGTGGAGTGTGCTTGGATATCTGGTCACATTGGCTTGCCGGGGAATTAACTTGCGGATTTGGCAGCTAAGGCGGCAACCATAGAACCCAGTGTTACAATACCTCGGGTAACGTCGGAAGACTTTAGGCTTGTACGGAGGGCGGTGCTGGTGCGAGGAGTGGTTAGCTCTCCGCGGAAATAAGCTTAGAGTAGTGAAGCACATTCTGATAAACTGGGTAACTTCCTCTCGTGTATCTCGTCGTGAGGAGGTGATTTTGGCTCGGTTGCTTATTGGTCACTGCAATTTTATGCGCGGTTATCTTTTTAAGGGTCACGCTGCTCCTATGTGTCCGTTTTGTGGCGAAGGTCACGTGTGGCTAGAGTGTATTCCTCTAGCACATCATCGGGACTCTCTGCAACTGCCGGACAGTCTTGCAGAGGTCTTAGCGGATGATAGGATTTTTAATTTTGTGTCAAAGGTAAACTTCCAAATGCGGATTTAGTCATCTTAATAGCAGGGTTTTCATACTTCTCAGTTTAATTTTATATATTTACATTTATTTCTTACTTGTGCTATGTTTTTATATAGATATTTATCTATGGCTTTTGCTTTGACTTTTATATTGAAGTTTATCTCTGACCTTTGCCACGATAAGTTTTACAAGAGCGGTAGTGACCTAGCAAATGCCCTTGTATTCCTGATTACCGTTTTTGTTCCCAGAGGTCGAGGAACGCCTAGAACAGGAAGAAACATGCTACTCATTAGCTGCTAAATAATAATGATAATGTTTATAAAGAGGTATGATTTTTGGCTAAGTCATTAGTGAAGAAATTCTATGTTTTTAAACCAGGAATGCACGTACATTATAGACAGATAGTCAAATGCGTACCATCACGGTGTTGCCACCAGTGACCTATAAAAAGGCGAGCAACTCCAAACCTTTTACAACAGCAGCAAATACACAGAAATCACCTACTGCATCCAGGATCTCCATGCGGAGACCTGAACATTGCAGTCCGTCTCGCTGCCATGAGGGTCAACTTCAAACAATGGCCGCAACACTCCACTCCGAACGTAGAGCAACTCTTCCACAACACGGAGGAGATAGTTGCTTACTCGAACCAGTCAGGGAGTCACTCCTCAACCTCTCAACCACCAGGGCACTAGATCTTGGCACTTTCTTCAGACCAAGGGCAGCTCTGCAGCCTCGTGACAGACATGATGTACCAATTCGACGACCGAGTGCAGTAACGCGCGAGGCTCGCATTCGGGGAGGACCTCATATATTCCCGCCGGGACGGCCACTCTCACCACGTTTTTTGTGGTTTGCCCGGGTCGGTAGATGAATGCTGAAGTGGTTCCTCTTCTACCACAAATTTCCTGACCCCAACATTTCTTTTTATCTGTTTCGTGGTTGTACAATCAGTTAACGGCGGTTGGCATTTTGCGCCAGGACGGGGATATTTGGGAACATTTCTCCCTGGCACTTGGCGGGACTGCTGGGGCCCTTTCCTTCCTGGAAGATATCTCTTATGTTCCCGGGTTGTAAGTTCCTATGGTAGGGCTAACCGGTGTCAGAATTGATGTCATGTTGGAATGGTTAGGGCGCTAGGTATGGTAGCATACATCCTCGTCCGGATCTGGTCGCCCTTCGTGTCTCCACTTCATCCCTTCCCCCGTTGGAAGTACAAAGGGCCCACTACAGTCTAAGTGCGGTGGTGTGCTCAGTTAGTCGAGGTTTAAACGCGGAACTCCGACTGGAAACTGTTAATAAATGGTTTTTCTTCCTTCTATCCAAACCTGCCGTTATGCCTTGCTTCTCTGTCTTCCAACCTTTTCCTCTATCATGTTTCTCCTCTCTCGAAAAAACGGATATCTATTTCAATCCGTTTCCACTTGTGAAGAGCTCATATAATAGGCAGCTGCCTGCACGCCGCAACAGAGGAACATTAAACATCGCCCTCCACCTAGGCCGTCTCTTCGGGCATTTGGGAGCAGTGAATGCCTGGGGACACGCAGAAACATCGATCGGGATCCGACACCCTTGGCAACCAGCAGAAGAGGATTGTCCGCCATCCAGGAAGTCGAGCAGCTCCCGGGGTTCACCCGTAATGTTGACAGGAGCTCGGCTGAAAGAGATTTGGTTCCAAGTCCATTACGCTATTGCCTCCGTTTGCGGTTGTGTCGTGAAAGGGGCAACTGGACTGAAAGAGATTGAAAGCGGGTTGCCTTCAGCAATGTTCTGCTTGAACATTGACGAATGCGGTTTGCGTTTCTAGAGGCGTCAGCGCCATACTCCCACATTTGTTGTTAAACGACAGGTCGTCCCTATTGCTGTGCTTGTCTACACCATGATTAGATACAACATCCCTGGTAGGGATACAAGGGGTGGTGACACTGCAAATCCTGCGGCATCTGACGGCGGAAGAGCTTCGCTAGTGACACGAATGTGAGATGCTGTTTGCATATGCTCGCTTTAAACAAATACGGCGTGGGTCTGCTAGCTCGCCCTCCGCGACTGTCTTCTAGCTACTCTTACCTTGGTTTGGTTGAGGGAGGAAATGAATAAGCAACGTGTTTGTTGTTTATCATCAGGGAACGGAGATGACACCTCGGACCTCGACACACGGAACTTTTGTGCTTACCAACCCTAGGAGGAACGGATGAGGTGAAGGAACTACGGAAGGCTTTAGGACGCTCCTAACGATTCCAAGTTTGATGACTTGGTCATACCTGCTCAAAGAAGGCTTCCTTCTGACGGAACCCTGGAGAACTCGACCATCTGGGGCGGCTTAGATAAGTCTGCCATCTATCAGGGCCAATATGGACTTTCCATAGCGCAAGCATCTGCTTTATCTATTCTACAATCCCCACATGAAAGGGAGCGAAATGATAGAGAATGAGGGAAAGGAAATTCGTGGTAGAAAGAAACTACCACAGCATTCACCTTGCCAACCAGGGAAAACCATGAAAAATCCCACGGCCAGAGTGGCCAACCGCAGTAATCGAGCCCAGTACCTCCCGAATGCGAGCCTCGCACGTTACCACGGAGCCATCTCGTTAGGTGTTGTTCACAACCGTCCAATTCTGTGCACCGCTTTGACTACCTCCACACCGTTCTTGGCAATGGTTAAGCTATTTATACGTAAGCAGTTCGGGTTCGATTCCCCGTAGTAGGATCGTTTATTTGTTACAACTCGTATTCCTGTAATGTTGAGTTACTTCATTTTACTTACAAATGTAATTACATAATGTAGACATTTTTGGTTATAAAATTAAATTGACTGAGTATGAAACCACCTCCCGACCGAAAAATTAATTTCATGTTTGACTACTAAATGAACGCCACATATATACAAAATGAAGCAAATTTGTCAAATGTTTACTTTCTCAACTGTACAGTAAGTAGGGGAAGTATTGCATTCCACCCAAAAATTCTATATCGAGTTGTCGCCGGAAATACATTTTTGAGGTCCTCTGAATCCAAAAAGAAAAACACTTTTAGAAAAAACATCCGTGTGTGTGTCTGTGAACAGCATAACTCAAAAACGAAAAGTCGGATACATACCAAACTTGGTGTTTACGTTCAGTAACTTTCAAAGATGTGACACGAAGATTTTCAAGACAATTTCCCCACCCCAGAATACCTTTGACGTGGAAAAGTTTTTGAACGGTTTTATATGCTCAAAAATGGCTCTAACGATTTTGATTAAAATATCATATATTTAAGATATTGGCATGAGAATAAAATCTATAGCTTGAATGTTCCGGGAACGTCCCCAAAAGTGCCCTTCTTTTTCAATGGCTTTTGCATAACTGTTAAACCGTAAAAGATAGACAAAATTTTACTACAAAAAATGTAGATCTCGTTAAAACACACAATTTGCAAATGTTTATCTTGATTAACATGAAGTAGATGGAGAATAAGCGTTTGTACAAGAGTAGAGAAAGTTATGCGAGTGTAACACATCAAGTTTTTTCTCATATATTTAAAGTGAAAAGGGAAAATACAAGTTGAATAGTTCCACGGAGATTTGAACTAGCAACCTGAGAAACAGTAAACTAACTCTTTACCACTGAGCTAAGAGCGCTGTGACATTGTAACGAGTAATCAGTAAAGTGTATATTGGCTAAAAATTTTCAGTGTTGAAGCATTGAAATATCTCTTTGTGTAATCTCGTATATGAATATTTTCTCGGAAGACTTTGTACTATAGTTGTGTTCCCCATTATAACTACTACACGAATATATGCACTCTTGTGAACAAGCTGGCTGTGCCGAGCGCTCGCGGAAGTACCCGATTCGACCAGTTTTAAATTGACCGAGTGCACACTTGATTTCAACCGAACCTTTAACGAATTCGTCGAATTCTACACAGCACCTCCCGTTAAGTCCTCCTACTTAAGCACACGCCACAGCCCATCGTGAAATTGGTCTCTTAGAGGAGGTATTCTTGTTCCCTTTTCATACATAACCCAAAGGACGCCGACACTTGTTACACATATTCTGATATTCACCTAAGCGTCGTATCATAACAAAATCATTGATTTTCTGATGCTACGTCAAGCTTGACACATCGGAATTTCCTAGGTATCTCTGTTTCTGTTTAATATTGTTCGCTCTCACACATACTGTCAAATTTGCCGATTTCTGTTGTTCTGGTCAGTTTTTACCTAATTCTGTCACAAAACTTTTCTATGCTACCTACTAAGTCTGATTGTTGATTACTTCGCCCGCCAATGTTGTTCCATTCTTAATTTCTCTACTGCATGCTTAAAGCAAACAGAGGGGAGCCTTAAGTTTACCGTCTTAAACCGGGTAGGCCATATCGGACGGTGAATGAATGACATGGGTGAACCGATGCTCGAACAAGCCCAGGGTCCTTAGAGCTTAGACTTACCCGACACTCGCCTTCACAGGATAATGGGAAAGCCCGGAAATACCTTATTAGCTTAAGGTACACTAACCCATATTCTACATCAGGACCTCTTGAGTGTGAGGTAAAATCACTACCCCCGACACAAAAACATTCGATACCAAGATTTCACCGAAGTACATTTCAGGTACCCTGAAAAAATTACTTTCTGCAATACTGTCGTAGCCTCTCTCTCTTTTTTACTTTACAAGAACAGATGGGAGCTACTCGCTTGCAAGAGGTACGGGCAAATTAAACAAAAACTTCACATGGCGAGGCTACGACGAGGGACGCAGCTAAAGAAAGTACGGAAAATAATGGCTACTCCAACATAATACCTGGCTTACGGGAAGGGAAGGACACTACACTACCATAATTAAGACTCCAAAAGAGTGGTTGGCTAAGGGTTTAATGAGATAAAAACTGGTTACATTACTTACATTCTTTTCCCATTGTCTACCGACGAGGACATCGCGCTTTAGCAGTCGCACTTCTTTCCTGCACGGATCTTACTTACTGACTGTTAAACCAACGCTAAAAACTCAGGCGTCACTGACGCTATCCCCTCCCTAACACTTAGTTCCCCTAACACCTAGTTCCCCTACTCCCAGGCAGACTGCTGTCACGGATCTCGGTGCCCAGAGAGTCGTGTACCCCATCATCTTAGGCATACGCCACAATACGTATAGTATGCAATCAATTAAAATTATCTATACCGATATTTCACCAGAAATACATGTTTTGAGGCCACCTGAATCCAAATAAAATGTTTTTGGAAACTTGTCGTGTGTGTGTGTGTCTGTGAACAGCACTCAAAACGAAAATTCGGATAAATACTAAACTTGGTATTTAGATTCAATATCTTCAAAAATGCCAAATGAATATTTTAACAATATTTCCCCGCCCCAAACTACCCTTTATTTCGAAAGTTTTTATTTTTTAAGAAATGGCTCGAACAATTTTGATTAAAATACCATATATATAAGATATCTTCATGACAAATAAAAGTATATCTTGAATTTTCTGGGAATAGCCTGTGAAGTCCTCTTCAATTACTTTTGTATAATTAGTAAACCATAAGAGATGGATAAAATCATATTACACAACCATATCAAAGGTATTCTTTGTTATTGGTGTGAATTTTCAAATACCTTATATTTTTCTCAAGTACAGATCACTATTTTTTCTGTCTTTTTTCTTATTTTGTTTTCGTGTTCATGCAAAGAGAACAGAATTTCAAAGACATCATTTAGCGACCGACTTTGAAGAGATTTGACTATCTCTTTGGCTTACTTCTTATACTGCACAACGAAATGTGTAAATCACCAATGAAGGTTTATCTGAACTAATAAGAATAGGCATGTGTAAGAATAGCTTGTAGAAGAGCAGAGAAAGTCATGTGAAGTAACATAATTAGTTTTTTAAACCACCGTTAGGTACCGGTTGCTGTTCAAAGTGCCCTCAATTCATGGGAGACGAAATAGGTTGTAACCAATTGCGCCCCAAACCATCACACCTGGTGTTTTTCCGCTATGCCGCTCAACAATGCAGCCCTCCAGGTTGCACTCACCACGGTATCGCCAGACACGTATGCAGCCAACATTGTAGGACACGTTGAAGCGGGACTCGTCCGAAAAGACTACGTTTTGCCACTCAGCACCCCAGTGACGGTGTTCACGTGCCCATTGCAGTCAGAGGAGCTTGTGGTTTCTGGACAATGGAAGCCAACGGAATGGTATGCATGCAACCAGTCCAACCTGCAGCAGATGGCGACGAATCGTTGATGCAGACAAGTTCACACCTGTTGCAGTGCACCAGCGTCGAGCCAACACTGTGGATGAAGCTGTACGGTCCGTTATGGCCATGCGGACATGATGATGGTCATCCCGTGCTGTGGTCTAGTACGACTTTCATCTATCCACTGCTTCCACACACGCATCACTGTCGTAGCAGCATGCCCTGTACGAGCCGAAGTGTCACGGTATGACAAACCCGCTTCCCGGAGACCGTTCGAATTCACTCACATGCCGATATAGCTCCCTTTGACGTCGACGAGGTATACTGGCACTCATTTTGTTGTTTCTACCTTGTTTGACAGCTCTGTACTGACTACACTGGGCGCAACACTGACCGACACGAGAGGGTTCTGCTCGGCCTATGGACCCCATCTCTCTAATCACTTATTGCTTGCACACTCTTCTACACTTCCACCAAGTTTGGAGTTATTCTTTCTTGGTGTTGCAATTTCATAAACGGCAATGTATACTTGTTTCATTTCAGGTCGCGTAATGAGAGTTGAATAAAGCTATGTGTTACTGAATTTATTCCAGTTAAATAAACAAAACTAATGAAACCGTTTCATATTATACTGTCTGGGACATTTTATAACTCCTCACTACTTTGTCAATATCTACATCTGAGTTCATACCCTTCCCAAACGTCTTGAAGATCAGAATTGAAGGAACTTTTCTCGGAATTGTCCACCCATTATACTCTGCTAGACGGATGTTAATTTTCTCGCTGTAATATGTAGTCTATTTCTTATTGACTACTGTATTTGGCGTCTAATGAAAATAAAATTATTCATGTATTTTTTTTTGTTGGTAAAACTTGACTATTTTGGGAATTCCGAATTATTCCTGTATCTTTCTGATATTACCTTCTCACTCGCTTCAGTGACTATTTATCCTAACCCTTGTGCTCTCCTGTTAGCTTATTCTCTTTGAAGGGTTCTTCCCAACTACTCTGTGTGGTCCGGTTGTTAGCAACTTGCTTTACAATATCCAGTTCTGCTTACATACATAGTATTCTATTACATTACTGTATAATTTTGTATAACTTGAAAACGATAACAGGTACACGGACTACACGAAAATGTAGATCTCTGTAAAAAAAACAATTTATGTCAAATAACGTTTTCTGAAGCATCGATAATTTACGAGATATCCGTTATTATTCGTTTGAAGTTACATTTGCCATTTTTACTTTATTTGCCACATGCATAGTATGGACAGAAAGTATTACATTACACCTAAAATACAATACCGAGATTTTAGCCGAAATACATGCTTTGAGGCACCTTGAACCCAAAAAAACATTTTTAGAAAAAGGTCCTTGTGTGTATTTCTGATCAGAATAACTGAAAACTGAAAAACTTTGGATAAATACCAAACTTCGATTTTGGCTCAGTACCTTCGAAATTTACGAACAGTTTCAGGAAAATCTCCCATTTTCTAATTACACTTTGCGTGGAACATTTTCTCATATATTCAATATATTTACATGACAAAATGTATATCTTGAATTTTCTGGGAATAGCCTATGAAGTCCTCTTCATTCTGAAGGTATTTTGTATAATCTTATGTAACTGGTAAATGTTAAGCGAAAGACGAGTAATACATAAAAAATGTAGATATCTATAATATATACAATTTATTTCAAACGTTCTGTTGATATTCTGTTGTTTCTCGCGATGTCATGGAAACAGTATGGAATTTTAAGGCCAGCATATAGCGTCCAGTTGTTAAACATTTGACTATCGCTGTTCTCTATAACGAAATGTGTAATGTAGCTGTTTCTGTAAACGTTTATTTGGATTAAAACGTAGTAGATAGAAAAATAAACTTTAGTAACAATACTTTGTATGCCCACTAATAAGCGATAGAGGGTTGAGAAAGTCATGTGTATATAATACCTGCTTCGGTTTCTTTTCAAAGTGCTGTCGCTATTAAGTTGTTTCTCGCTTTGCGATGGAAAGATCATGAATTGCAAGGTCAGCATAATTATAGTGATATCTGACTATCGCTTCTGTTTTGTGCATCTGCCTTGTAGCTAAAACGAGATGTTTAATGAAAACATTTCTGGAAATGTTTATTTAGATAAACATGAAGCAAATAATAAAATAAGCCTTCATAAGAATAGTTTTTGGGCAAAATGAAAATAAGCTATAGTGTGTAGAGAAAGTCATGAGAAAGTCATCAGAATTTTTTCTCGTGTGTATATGTATATTTTGCAATTTTTGTTTGTTAAATGTGGTTTTTAATTTTATAAAAAATATATGTGCCTTGCAGTAAATATCAAAACTGTATATAGGTTTATATAAAACCGTTATATAAAAATAAATAATAATTATATGATATTCAGGAGATCGATTTTCGAATAATTTCCCATTTCTCTTAAATGACTGAAAAATAAGGCAGGAATTCGAAGAGACGCTTCGCCACTGCTTCTCACGTAGAATGTTCCTTCTCTGTTCTCAGCATCCCTCGTCTCACCTCTCGGGTTCCTTCACTTAGCTCCAAAACTGGGGGGGGGCAGCCATTACTGAAACTTAATTAAATATTTTCCACAGGGTGATAACTCCAAATGTCACCCAAGTATGCACCTCGTATCCCCCACGATGGTGCGCTCCTAAAGAATTGCGCTGCTCGACACCTTCACTTAGACATTTTAATAATCACGTATTTATAGAACTAGCAAATATAAAAGTCTCATAACAAGCTGCAGATGCAAAACAGTATATTCTCAAGATACATCTGTGAAGTAATAGTACATTATGACACAAGTGCTAAAAGTAGGGTTTTATTTTGGAGTAGGATTGGCCTTCGTATCGCAATTCTAAGAGCAAAGTAGAACCACTTTTAACACGTGTGGCATATACTATTTTTACTTTCTCTACTACGTATAGTAAGTAGGGGAAGTATTGTATTCCACCCAAAAATTCGATACCGAGATTTCACCGGAAATACATGTTTTGAGACTCACTGAATCCAAAAAAAAGCATTTTTGGAAACATGTCCGTGTGTGAGTGTCTGTCTGTGTGTCTGTGTGTCTGTGAACAGCATAACTCAAAAACGAAGAGTCGGATAAACACCAAACTTGGTATTTAGGTTCAGTATCTTTCAGAGATGCGACACGAAGGTTTTCAAGAAAATCCCCCCACCCCAGACTACCCTTTACATGGAACATTTTTCGAAAATTTTAATTTTCTCAAAAACGGCTCTAACGATTTTGATTAAAATATCATATGTTTAAGATATTGTCATGACAAATAAAATGTATATCTCGAATTTTCTGGGAATGTCTCCAAAAGTATTCTTCGTTATGAACGACTTTTTCATAACTGGTAAACCATAAGAGATAGACAAACTTTTACTACACGAAAAATGTAGATCGCGTTAAAATACACAATTTATGTCATATACATTTCTTTTGTTGAGTGAACCATTTGCGAGATATTGCTTGTTATTCCCTTACATTTTCCAATACTTATACTTTTTCTCAAATTCGTTATTCATTTTTACTTTCTCTACTACGTATAGTAAGTAGGGGAAGTATTGCATTCCACCCAAAAATTCGATACCGAGATTTCACCGGAAATACATGTTTTGAGACCACCTAAATCCAAAAAAAGCATTTTTGGAAACATGTCCGTGTGTGTGTCTGTGTGTGTGTCTGTGTGTGTGTGTGTGTGTGTGTGTGTCTGTGTGTGTGTGTGTCTGTGAACAGCATAACTCAAAAACGAACAGTTGGATAAGCACCAAACTTGGTATTTAGGCTCAGTATCTTCCAGAGATGCGACACGAAGGTTTTCAAGAAAATCCCCCCACCCCAGACTACCCTTTACATGGAAGATTTTTCGAAAATTTTAATTTTCTCAAAAATGGCTCTAACGATTTTGATTAAAATATCATATGTTTAAGATAATGTCATGAGAAATGAAATGTATATCTTGAATTTTCTGGGAATGTCTCCAAAAGTATTGTTCATTGTGAACGACCTTTGCATAACAGGTAAACCATAAGAGATAGACAAAATTTTACTACACAAAAAATGTAGATCGCGTTAAAATACACAACTTATGTCATATACATTTCTTTTGTTGAGTGAACCGTTTTCGAGATATTGCTTGTTATTCCCTTAAATTTTCCAATACTTATACTTTTTCTCAAATGCGTTATTCATTTTTTTATGTCCTGGACTTGCAAAGAGAATGGAATGCGCCGCATAGCAACCAGCGTTAAAATATTTGACTATCGCTTAAAAGGTACCATATTTCCCTTGCATCTACAAGAAAATTACCAATAAGATTGACATCTCGATTAACATAATGCATATGGAGAATAGGCGTTTGTAAAAATAGATTGTACAAGAGTGGAGAAAGTCATGTGAGTGTAACACATCAGATTTTTTTTTATGTCCTGGACATGCAAAGAGAATGGAATGCGCCACATAGCAACCAGCGTTAAAATATTTGACTATCGCTTAAAACCTACCATATTCCCCTTGCATCTACAAGAAAATTATCAATAAGATTGACATCTCGATATCCCCATTAATATGAAGCATATCGAGAATAAGCGTTTGTAAAAATAGTTTGTACAAGAGTAGAGAAAGTCGTGTGAGTGTAACACATCAGATTTTTACTTTCTCTACTACGTATAGTAAGTAGGGGAAGTATTGCATTCCACCCAAAAATTCGATACCGAGATTTCACCGGAAATACATGTTTTGAGACCTCCTGAATCCAAAAAAAGCATTTTTGGAAACATGTCCGTGTGTGTGTCTGTGTGTGTGTGTGTGTGTGTCTGTGTGTGTGTGTGTGTGTGTGTGTGTGTGTGTCTGTGTGTCTGTGAACAGCATAACTCAAAAACGAACAGTCGGATAAACACCAAACTTGGTATTTAGGTTCAGTATCTTCCAGAGATGCGACACGAAGGTTTTCAAGTAAATCCCCCACCCCAAACTACCCCTTACATGGAAGATTTTTCGAAAATTTTAATTTTCTCAAAAATGGCTCTAACGATTTTGATGAAAATATCATATGTTTAATGTAATGTCATGGGAAATGAAATGTATATCTCGAATTTTCTGGGAATGTCTACAAAAGTATTCTTTATTGTGAACGACTTTTGCATAACTGGTAAACCATAAGAGATAGACAAAATTTTACTACAGAAAAAGTGTAGATCGCGTTAAAATACACAACTTATGTCATATACATTTCTTTTGTTGAGTGAACCGTTTTGGAGATATTGCTTGTTATTTCCTTAAATTTTCCAATACTTATACTTTTTCTCAAATTCGTTATTCATTTTTTTATGTCCTGGACATGCAAAGAGAATGGAATGCGCCACATAGCAACCAGCGTTAAAATATTTGATTATCGCTTAAAAGCTACCATATTCCCCTTGCATCTACAAGAAGATTACCAATAAGATTGACATCTCGATATCTAGATTGACATGAAGCATATGGAGAATAGGCGTTTGTAAAATTAGATTGTACAAGAGTAGAGAAAGTCATGTGAGTGTAACACATCAGATTTATTATACAGCATTCTAATTTGTAAAATATCAGTAATATTATATTAATTCCTAAAACGGAGATCGCGTTTAGAACGCATTCTTGAAACGAGAAATAACGTTAAAAATCTGATGTGTTACACTCACATGACTTTCTCTACTCTTGTACAATCTAATTTTACAAACGCCTATTCTCCATATGCTTCATGTTAATCGAGATACCGAGATGTTAATCTTATTGCTAATTTTCATGTAGATGCAAGGGGAATATGGTCGATAGTCAAATATTTTAACGCTGGTTGCTATGTGGCGCATTCCATTCTCTTTGCATGTCCAGGACATGAAAAGATGAATAACGAATTCCCATTTGAGAATAAGTATTAGAAAATTTAAGGAAATAACAAGCAATATCTCGAAAACGGTTCACTCAACAAAAGAAATGTATATGACATAATTTGTGTATTTTAACGCGATCTTCATTTTTTGTGCAGTAAAATTTTGTCTATCTCTTATGGTTTACCAGTTATGCAAAAGTCGTTCACAATGAAGAATACTTTTGGAGAGATTCCCAGAAAATTCGAGATATACATTTCATTTGTCATGAAAATATCTTAAACATATGATATTTTAATCAAAATCGTTAGAGCCGTTTTTGAGAAAATTAAAATTTTCGAAAAATCTTCCATGTAAAGGGTAGTCTGGGGTGGGGAGATTTTCTTGAAAACCTTCGTGTCGCATCTCTGGAAGATACTGAACCTAAATACCAAGTTTGGTGTTTATCCGACTGTTCGTTTTTGAGTTATGCTGTTCACAGTCACACACACAGACACACACACACACACACACACACACACACACACACACACACACAGACACACACACGGACATGTTTCCAAAAATGCTTGTTTTGGATTCAGGAAGTCTCAAAGGATGTATTTCCGGTGAAATCTCCGTATCGAATTTTTGGGTGGAATGCAATACTTCCCCTACTTACTATACGTAGTAGAGAAAGTAAAAATGTGAGATGTCAGATGTTTTGTTGATTCGCTAGAAGTCATTATTTTCAGCGTATTTTGTCTTACGCCCCTTGCACACGATCAAACTTTTTTTTCAATTCAAGGGTTTACAAGAAAAATTGTGAAATGTTTTTCAATATATGACAAGATTGGAAAAGACTTGGCAAGACCTAGCAAGACTTGGCAATGTTAAAAATGTGTATTTACAAGTTTTCTCTTCACCAAACTGAAACCCTTCAGAACACATTCATAATTTATCACGCACAAAGCAATTTAGGACTTGCGTCACAGTGTAACAATTCGCATTGAAATATTGCTCTTTACTAATATTATGTAGCACTTTCACGTATTATATCCAATAAAATCACATTACGAGTATACAATGAAAATAACACTATATAACATTACATTAATGTATACTTAGTTCGGAAAACTGCCTGGCAATTATTTCTTCATAACCACCTTCTTCGTGTGGTAATCCACGGAGCTCTCGATGGCCAGCTTATGTATAACCTAACCAGATCGCATACGACATACCTTGACTGGGTAGCCATTTCTGTTTACTTTTCGCTTTCAGCCATGTTGCAGATTTCGTGACGCACTGTGAATACTCGCATTTCATTGGCCAAAGCCATCAAATCATTGTGAAATGTTTACCGCGTAGAGCGTGTCCTTATTTGCTTTCAAGACTTTAAAAGTATTGGAAGTAATTTGACAAGAAAATTTGTGACAACTCTTGAAAAGTCTTTTAAAGTATTGAATTTGACAAAAATTTGGTGCACAAGGAGCTTAACACCTGGCAATGGAGCCATTAAATGCTAGACATATCATATTGCTTTCTGGATTTTTTGGTAAGCATTTCTAGTGTTATTCTTTCTGCTGCTTCTGTAGTTTTACTTTCATTTCAGTTTCTTCCAAATTAATAATATTTGTCATTTAAACTTTATGTAGGTGGATAAAAGAGTAACGTTTAGATCAAAGAAAGCTGCCAGTATAACGTATAGGTTAAGTCTAAAACGAATTGCGATAAATTGTGAACAGATCGCCATGAGAAATTAATCATGTAAAAAGACACAATGAAAAGTAGAACCTCATCAAACCAAGTCGAGTTATTAAACATATGCAAAACAAACCTTTTATCTCGTGTGCTCTGTGCTATAACTTATACTTTTAGGGCGTGCTGTCTAAGAAACAGCAAATATATAGTAGGTAGAGAGGGTATTGCATTCCACCCGAAAATTCGATACCTAGATTTCGCCGGAAATACGTGCTTGACACACTCTGAATCCAAAAGGAAGCACTTTTAGAAAAACAAAATCGGGGGTGGGTGTGTCTGTGAACAATATAATTAAATAACGAAAACTTGCATAAATAACAAAGATGTATGTTCCAAAGATGGGATATACAGATTTACAAGCAAATATTGTAGCGTGTATGTTTGTGCATTGTCGCGTCGAACGCATTATTGCTGTGTAGCATGACATTGTTGAAATAATTATTTCGTTTGTGAGTTTGAATTCTTTTCCGGCGCGGCATTTCCCTCCCCACCTCCTAGTCAGGGGGGTGAACTAGCCTCGTTGTTCTGGTGGCGACAGTGAGTCTTGTGTGTCTCCTCGGCGCGAGTGGTTGTTGTGTGTAGAATGCGTGTTTCCGTGTGAGCATCTCCCTACAATGTTTGTCCTGTCATCTGTATGAACAATGTAGTGGCACCATGTCAATTATTTAATAAACCACAGGTAATGTGTTAAAGGTGAATTTAAGTGTATTATGTTATGATTATCCCACGGCTGCTTTAAATTTTTGCAGCAAGGTTCTTGGTCCTCTCGTTTGCCATTGCAGCTACGCTCTCCAATGTTTATGCCGGGGTAACTAAATTTAATATTTTAGCTGCAAAACAATATCTGTATAACAATATCTCACTCCAAAGGAACATTTGGAAAATTTTGATTTTCTTAATATTCACTCTTATGGATTTTATTAAAATAGCATACATTTTAACATAATTACCAGACAAACAAAATGTAAACCTTATAATTATCTAGGAATAGTGTGTGATGTCCTGTTCATTCTGAACGAATGTTTTGTAAACGGTAAGAGATAGACTAAACCAAACGTATACAATACTCAAGAAATTATTTTTCTGCTCTTTAAAAACTACTAGCAGCCAAATTAATGGGGAGAAAAGTATAATTTTTTTTACATAAGTGTAAAATGGTAATAGAGTTCACGTGTTTTGTCAGTTTTTGAGATCGATCATTTTATCAGTTACATAAAGTTTTGAAAAATATTCCAAAATTGCATCTTTTTTGTACGTGGTGCTTTCAAAATTATCTTTCATGCATTGGGTAGAGTATTTTTTGTACATACATGTACACTCTTTCATTGACACGTGACTTAAACTGGTGAAGTCGTATAAGTGAGCCAAATTGAAGTAAGGCAAAAACGTTGAAAATTTCCAACTTCGACATTTTATTCTTACGTCAAATAAAATCATATTTTCATCGCAAAATCAAGTAATACACAAAAAAATTGCTCTACTCCGTGCATGTAAGATCATTTTGAAAACGCCACCTACAAGAGAGTTGTAATTTTGGTATATTTTTCAAAAATTTACAAAAATGATAAAATGACGATCTAAAAAACCGCCAGAACACGTAAACTGTGTTACCATTTGATCTTTATGTCCAAAATTTAGATTTTTCCCTCCTGGCTGCTAAAGTGCAGACGAAGACATTTAGTAACTGTAGATCTTGTTAAAACACACAATTTATGTCGAAGAGATCTTTTAGTGGCATTACCCATTTCCGAGATATTCTTTTCCTGTTAATTTGAATTTTCAAAACATCCACTTTTTTCAGGGGGTAAGTGGCTATGTAGTTTCAAAGTCTTCACATAGCGATACTATTTTTAAAAATCTATCGTCATAGCCTGCTGTATTCTTCTTATATCTACAAGAAATGTATAAACGTGTAATGAAATTTTGTCTTTTAAGAAGAAGTGGACACAAGAATAAGCTTTTCTAACTATAGTTTGTAGAAGAGGGAGTTGAAAAAGGTATGTGATTGCAACTCATCAGGTTTTTAGTAGAAAAAAATAACTCTAAAACGAAAACCCTGTTGAACACCAAACTTGATCTTCTAAAGATGCGATACGAAGGTTAAAAGAACACCCGAAACTACCTTTTTCGTTAGTTTGGATGTTCCCAAAAATGCCTCGAGTTATTTTGATTAAAATAGCACAGGTTTAAATATTTGAATGGCTAATAAAGTCCATTATATTGAACTTTCTGTGATACTGTGTACAGTATAATTCTTTTTAACTAGAGATAAACAATAACTTAATAAAGGAAAAGGTATAAAACCCAATAGACTACACAATGTGTCATTATTTTTCGTAGCGTTAGTCGTTTTCGAAATGTTCTTTGTTGCACGTCCTACGGATATGTTTGGAGGTTAGCGATTATTCTTTTTTATTTCCATCGCAAGAGTCCGTCCAGTCTGCACAGCAAAATATTTGAATACTGTTTCCCTACAATGAGCGGAGAGAACCGCAGGAAGAAGTCGGCAGAGATGCGCAGAGTTCCCTAACAGTTATAAGCTGCGGAGAGTCGTCTTCAGACGTTCCTCCGTGAGAGCGGGGAAACAAGATCCAGCAGCTCAACAGGCTTCCCTCTATTGGAGCGAGAAGAAGTCTCAACTCGCAAACCTTTGCGCCATCTGCCCGACATGGATCGAACCACAGTCCCGGAGTCGACCTGAAATAGGAAATGGAAATGAAATTAGAGGAAGGGTAGAAAGAAAATCCATGGTACAATACACTACTCCGGCATTCGCCTTTGTCAACCAGGGAAAACCAGGAAAAACCCATAGTCAGATCTCGCGGCCACCGAGAATCGAGCCGGGACCTCCTGAATGCGACTCTCGCACGTTACCGCGGAGCCATCTCGTTCGGTTTCCGTACAGTATGTTCACCGAAACAAACCTGTGTCCTGCTATATCTGCCTGCCTACAGATAAATGAGCACACCACCGATATGATCTCTTCTTCGCTGCGGAGTCGAACACAAGACCTCCATAATCTCTCGCGGTAGCAACACTCGCTGCACGTCAGAACCTCACTCGGAGAATGCACTGAATTATCAGCACTCTGTGTCGCATCAAGAACAAAGAACTCACTATGTCACTGGCTGACTCGCTACCTTACATAGCCGTTGGAGCTCTAGAATGTTCTGGAGGCGGGGAGAGAAAGGTTTCAGAAAATTCCGTTATCTCTCGATAGCGCTTGTGGTGTTTGCGTTGGGTGAAAGGGCTTATGTTTTCAACCGAGCAGTCGGCACCTATCATGTGATTACCGAGCCTATACCTGCGTCACAGCATCTTAATAGCATGTAAATTATACACATTTAAGGTTGCAAATTTTAGACCGCACGTGACAATAAGTATTCGTTAAAAAAATCTGATGTGTTACACTCACATGACTTTCTCTACTCTTGTACAAACTATTTTTACAAACTCTTATTCTCCATCTATTTCATATTAATCGAGATAAACATTTGCAGAAACGATCTTTTGACATGCAAAGAGAATTACATTTTACACATAGTGACCAGTTCTAAAAATAATTGACTATCGCTTAAGGTGTAGTATGTTCCCCTTGTTTTGTATTTGCAACGGCAATATAAAAATACAGTAGCCTTTAAGCATAGGCATATCTCTTAATAGCTGGTTGCTAGGTGCAGAACTATTCTCTTTGCTTTAATATACTTTGCATATCCAGGACAAAAAAATGAATAACTAATTCCCATTTCAGAATATAAGTATTGAAAAATCTAAGTGAATAACAAGCAATATCTCGAAAATGGTTCACTCAACAACAAAGTGTATATGACATAAATTGTGTATTTTAACGCAATCTACATTTTTTGTGAGGTAAAATTTTGTCTGTCTCTTATGGTTTACCAGTTATGCAAAAGTCGTTCACAATGAAGAATACTTTTGGAGACATTCCCAGAAAATTCGAAATATACATTTTATTTGTCATAAAAATATCTTAAACATATGATATTTATATCAAAATCGTTAGAGCCATTTTTGAGAAAATTAAAATTTTCGAAAAATGTTACATGTAAAGGGTAATCTGGGGTGGGGAGATTTTCTTGAAAACTTTCGTGTCGCATCTCTGGAAGATACTGAACCTAAATACCAAGTTTGGTGTTTATCCGACTGTTCTTTTCTGAGTTATGCTGTACACAGACAGACACACAGACACACACACGGACATGTTTCCAAAAATACTTTTTTGGATTCAGGAGATCTCAAAACATGTATTTCCGGTGAAATCTCGGTATCGAATTTTTGGGTGGAATACAACACTTCCCCTACTTACTATACGTAGTAGAGAAAGTAAAAATGTATATGGCATAAATTGTGTATTTTAACGCGATCTACATTTTTGTGCAGTAAAATTTTGTCTATCTCTTATGGTTTACCAGTTATGCAAAAGTCGTTCACAATGAAGAATACTTTTGGAGACATTCCCAGAAAATTCGAGATATACATTTCATTTGTCATGAAAATATCTTAAACATGATATTTTAATCAAAATCCTTACAGCCATTTGAGAAAATTAAAGTTTTCGAAACATATTCAATGTAAAGGGTAATCTAGGGTGGCGGGATTTTCTTGAAAACCTTCTTGTCGCATCTCTGGAAGATACTGAACTTAAAAACCAAGTTTGGTGTTTATCCAACTGTTCTTTTCTGAGCTATGCTGTTCACAGACACACACGGACATGTTTCCAAAAATGTTTTTTTTGTATTCAGGGGGTCTCAAAACATGTATTTCCGGTGAAATCTCGGTATCGAATTTTTGGGTGGAATACAATACTTTCCCTACTTACTATACGTATTAGAGAAAGTAACATAGGTATCGAATATGATTTAGCCTTAGTCTTTTTGTTTTTTTTATCGTGTGTATATGAAGATTTCGGAATTTAGTTTATAGTAAATTAATGTTTTAGCTTTATAAAATACGTTATAATAAATATAAAACTGCATGGTTATATTATACTGTATAATCAGTCAAAGTCCAGTATTTAAATAAGCAGTCATTGGTAATTTGTATTTTAGATATTTGTCAAGGTTGTGTGAATTGTCGTGTTCCGTGGTCTAGGGGTACCATGCTAACCTCTAGTTCCCAGGATCGCGGGTTCAAACACGGCTGAGGACGATGTATTTTTTCTAGCGCAAAAATCCTTAGTATGGCTTCCTTCGTAAGGGAAGTAAAGCCGGTGGCCGTAGATTTACGGCACATAAAAGAACCTGAAGCCTGGTAAAGAGGCCTCTGGGCAACATTTCCGGTCTTGCACGCCGAATATAGAATGGGATGATAAGAGCCATAGTAGTTAAAGAGCGTCCATAAATAAAACTCAATTTATTTGTGTGAATTATATTGTATTCTATGTCAGACAGATAAGTCTAGTATATTAAAACATAGCTGTATGACAATTATTGTGTGTTTAGATACTTGTCAAGCTTGTATTACCAGGCGGTAAAGTCGGTGGCCCGCATTCGGGACGTTCAAATCCCGTGGGCCGACCAATCTTTCTGAGGTTTTTTCGTGGTTTTCCTCAGTCGCCAAGCTAAATACCGGATTGGATATTTAATACCACGACCCAAAGTTCCATCTTAAGTCTAAAACAATAGTAAAATGAAAAATAAGTGGTAATAGCGAATGCTATGCCATCTATCTACAGACAATGTAAGCAGTTAGACTGGACGGCACCCATCTGCACGGTACGAAGCAGAAGATCCGACTGCCATGCGTTGGGGTCTCTGTGGGCACGTGACGAAGCAAGATGGCATTTTCAGGGATGAGACCTAGAAGGCTAATTGTTCATCACATATCGTTCTAAGCGTTATCCACCAAAAGATTCGTCGCGATATGAGCAGGGAGTTAAAGCGACGTAAAATAAAATAAAATAGAGAGAGAGAAAGGTTGTACGAACTATTCACATAGGTTATCTGGTCTTGTATCAAACATGTAGGTATAAAAACACTGTCTGTAATGCGAAGAGACGCAGTTTTTATACAACTAATGTGAATTTATTTTTAGCACTTTTGAAGGTGCATCTTTCTGAGGTATTCTCACCTGGGGCTCGTTCACATTAAATTTTTACCTATTCAGAATATTCATATTGGAGGTAAATTGTCATTAAGACATAAAATATTAAGCAGAAGGATGCTTTAAGTTTCAACGGTGGGTTTTAATGGCCATTTCTACTCCGCTGTGAAGTGCGTTTTGGCGTATATCATCAATAAAAGCAGAGTTGAGTATCATTGACCAATACTCTCTTATGGTCCTTACTCCAAACGTGTTTGTACAGAAAATACAAGTTTTTATGTAAATATGCACATAAGTAACAAAATGAATTAATCTTTTCGTCTTTATAATGCGTTTTCCTTTCGGAGTTGGCACTTTTATTCTAATAATATAACGAAAAATATAATGTGTTACATTCGCAGGACTTTCTCTGCACACTATCCTTTATTTTTATATTCCAATAAAATATTCCTTTTACTTTTCTTACGGCGTACCCAGTAGGTAGAGAAGGCATTCCATTCCACATAAAAATTACAAACCAAAATATGTTTTGAGACCCCTGAATAAAAAAAATAGAAAAATGTCCATTTGTGTGTGTCTATAACCATCATAGTCAAAAAGAGCATGGCATTTAGGTTGAGTACATTCCAAAAGGTGTGAAACGAAGATTTTCAACAAAATCTACCCACCCCAAACTACCCTTTACAGCAAAAGGTTTTCGAAGTATTTTATTTTCTAAAAATGACTCTAAGATTCTGATTAAAATACCACATATTCGAGATATTTACATGACAAATAAAATATATATCTTGAATTTTCTGGCAATACCCTCGGAAATCCTCTTCATTCGGAAGGAATTTTGTACGTAAACGTACTACACAAGAAATGCAAATCTCTTTAAAACGCACAATTTATTTCAAATAACTGATTTTGTTGCATAAGCCATTTCCGCGATATCCGTTATTAAGTTCGAAATGTTCAATACTTAGCCATACTTTTAAAGTCCTGTTGATGTTCAGTTATTTCTCGCGATGTCATGGAAACAGTAAGGAATTTTAAGGCCAGCATATAGCGTCCAGTTGTTAAACATTTGACTATCGCTGTTCTCTATAACGAAATGTGTAACGTAGATATTTCTGCAAAGTTTATATGATTGAAATGAATTAGATAGGTAAATAAACTTTCGTGAGAATAGTTTGTATGCCCACTAATAAACGATAGTGGTAGAGAAGGTCATATGAATATAACTTCAGATTTTTCTATCTGTATCATATTAATCGATATAAACGTTTACAGAAATAGATTTATTACACCCTTCGTTTTGATACAAGAGGGATACAAAAATTGAATCGTTAGTCGGATGTTTAAAAGTTGGTCAGTATGCGCTGGTCTTGAAATGCCATAGTCTTTCCATGTTATCACGAGAAACAACTGAAATGCGACAGCACTTTAAAAATGAAAGAGTAACGAAAAATTCAACCCAATAACAGCCCATATCTCGGAAGTAGTTGTCACAAAACGTTATTTCAAATAAATTGCGTGTTTTAGAGAAATATAAATTTTGTCGTATATCCCTTATGATTTACCCGCTATACAAAATACCTCCTGGACGAAGAGGACTTGGAATTCTATTCCCAGGAAAGTCAATATATATGTACATTTTGTCGTGTAAATATTTTAAATACGTGATGGTGTGACGTAGGATGATGACGCGCCATCGGCGCCTTCACCACATGTCATGAATGATGGAGTGTAACGATAGGACGTCAACTCTATTTGACACGGTGCCGCCACCAGATGTCACGGACGCCATTGGCGCGTATGCCAGAGGTGAAGATGACGGGGACATGCACAGCGATTACATCGAGAGGGTTGTAGGTGACGGAACATGGAAGAAGGGCGGTGAAAGGGTGACAATGTAATTCTGCTTCCAAGAGACTCTTTAATATTTCTACTAACTGAACTACATTCCATTAGGGAGAGAATCACACAGTTTGGGTGTTTACCTGGTAGGCGGAAGAAGTCTTGTGTTCCATCTTCGTCGTGCTTACAGCCTACGGCGAAATCGTAACTTAGCACAAAATAAATTTTGAGAGCTGACCAGCACAGATTCCTGCTACGTAAATGATCGACCGCGGCCGAACAGTCAAAATACGTTAAGTTTAAATACCTACCTACCCACCCGACTAGGGCCTAGCTGGTACCTACGTATATGAGGAGGTCAGCATTCCACCCTCGTGTGAGATATAAGGTGATCCTTCCCCTAAAGGTCATACCACCTTACATAAGCATCCGAGAAATGACTCGCAAGAGTTCTAAAGCCAATTTCATGATTGTCCTGAATATCCCGAAATTTATAAAATCATTTTATCATTTTCTTTTAAAAACAATACTATAAGCATCACAATATTTTACTCAAAATCGTTAGATCCATTTTTGAGAAAACAAGAAGAAATGGAGCGAGGTGGCGCCGTGGTAACGCATACGACTCGCAGTTGGGAGATTCCGGGTTCATTCCTGCCGACCGCTCACTCTGATTCATGTTTTTTTCGGGAGTTTTCCTGAGTCGTCAGGCGAATGCTGCAGTGGTTTCCTTCAGCCTTGGAATTTACTGTCCCTCCATTTCGTTCCATTCATTCTTTCCTTCATCATTCACCCATTAGCTCTGTTTCAGGGTTGGAAGAGTGGACGATGGTGTTTCGGTGCTACGTGACAGGGAAAAAGGATGCTCTCTCTGGAATCTTCTCCATCCCTCGGCTTTCGGCTGGTTGCCGGGGTGTATGGACCGCCCCCTTTGGAGCAGGGTGCTAGACCCTCTGTGGGGGGGCGGGAATGCCCGGTCTGTCTGTTCGACTATCGGGGCCCTGTCATTGTTGCAGGGTCACTCCTGTTTCCGGAAGCCCGGTGTCTCCTCTCACCTTGTCCTCCCTCACAGGGGCGCTCTCTTGTGGTGGCATAGGTACAATGTCCTCATTGCATCATCAGGAAACTGAATATGTAAAGAATAAAAAAAGAAGTATGGGCCTGTTGGGTTGTAGGATTTTCTAGAAAATCTTTGTGTCGCATCCTTGGAAGATGCTGAACTCAAACAGCAAGTTTGATGTTCAACCGACTTTTCGTTTTTGGGTTCTAGTGTTCACAGTCAAGACAGATACGCGCCTACGCCTATCCTTTTCTGGATTCAAGAAGTCTCAGAACGGGTATTTTCGGCGAAAACGTATCTAATTCTTGGATGGATAATACAATACTTCGTCTACTTCTATAGGTACACCGAGCGAGATGGCGCCGGGGTTACGTATGCAACTCACATTCTAGAGGTCCCGGGTTCGATTCCTTGTCGCCGCCCACCTCTGACCATGGGTTTTTCGTAGTTTTCCGTCGTTGATACAGGCGAACGCTACAGTTCACCATTCTCCTGATCCTCATTTCCTGTATCCATCATCTTCCTTGTCATCTGTTTCAGGGTTGTAGGACCGGCGACGGTGATCGGCGGGTTGCGGCTGTGCGCTCTGTGGTTTAATCCTGACGTTGTCTAGGGATGCTTTGGGCGGGAGTGGGGGACCCCGTAGACTCGGGCGCGGCATTGGAGGCATTCAATCTGGAAACATTAGGAACCCCGTCTCCGTTGTCATCCGGATCTGCTCGCCCTTGGGGTCTCTCCCCTCATCACTCCTTTCGTGGGTCAGGGTAGAAATACAAGGGGCCAGATGGTCTCTGACCCGATTTCAAGGGCCTCCTCCGTTTGCCCGTGCATTTACCTTCACTATAGGTGTATAGTAGAGAAAGTAATTAAATAAAATAAGCATGAAAAAAGCAACCTGGAACTGTTTTTAGAAGAAATGTATTGCATGCCTAAAAAATAAGTAATTCAAAACAATGAGGGTGTTAATATAATTGAGAAGTTAATAAATTGCGTCTGAAAATAAATCAGACGGTGAATTTAACCACTAAACAGAAGTACAATATGTTTCCCACAAAACTACTGACATGAACAGACAAGCAGTAGCTTAACGGTAATTCTCATATTAAAACAGGGCAAGAAACCCACGTCTAGCGCTTGTGATATAAATCTTACGCAGATCCACGCCAGCAGCGGAAAAGAAATTACTCGCTTATATTACGATCTTTGTTCCTTGCTAATTCGCACGGCTTTACGACGTGCCTTTCTTATATTAGCTGTTGCTGTTGGAATTTTATTAATGGAAAGGATGCAGCATTTAGACTCGAGCCTTCTGTCAGTCCTATCTCAGTTTAGGGGAGAGACACTTTCTAATTTTGGAGGAAAAGAAATAACCGTGTTCAAATATCTAGCGAGATGATTCCACTGAAGACTCGGATTTGGGAGGTTGCGGGTTCGAGTCCTGTCGGGTGGCCACTCTGACCATGTTTTTTTTTCCTGGTTTCCCCAATCAGTAGGCGAATGTTGGATTGGTTCCTCTTATACCGCGAACTTCCTGTCTATCATTTCCAGTAGTGCCTCCTGATTTTACATTTCGGGTATTCACAAAATTTTAGAACAAGACAGCCCCAAAATAGCATCTGCTGCATTAGTTATGATTATGATCAAATTGATACCTACGCTTCACGACGAGGCCCCCCCGGGAGGGAGGGATGAGGTGAGAGGACACGGAACAGCCGGAACCAAGAGTGACGGCAAAGCAATGACAGGGTCCCTAAGTTTCCAGATTGAGGCACCCCGGCCGTAGGACAGGCAGAGCGGTGAACCCCATCCCACACAGAGGGGTCCAACGCTCCTTAAGGGGGTTCGGATATCACCGAAACACCATCGCCGACACTCCAACCCTGAAATAGACCTAGTGGGATGCACGAAATGGAGGGACAGTAAATACGAGGGCTGAAAGAAACTACTCCAGCATTTGCCTGACGAACCGGGAAAACCTCCGAAAAAGCAGATGGGTCAGAGTGGACGGTCGCCGGGAATCGAACCCTGGACCTTCCGAATGCGGGTCACAGACGTTTCCGCCTGAGGCAACCCGTTTGGTATTACAACATGATTTGTCTGACGGTTGGAAGGTTTGTTTGTTGTTGTATACATAAATAGGGCAAGAACGAAGTAATTAAAGCGGTTTGGGATGGGGTGGACCCAGGTTAAATAATTGGTGGTACGCATGCCTGAATGATGACGGGCCAGGTAGAAGCAATTGTAAATGTTCTAAATATACTACCATAAATTTTTAAATCTATATAGTATTAAAGCATTATAAACTTATGGCTCTGTAGAATTTTATCAGGTGGGAGATGTAAATTATCAGTGTAGAGGTAGCTAAACCTTTCGTCGCTATTTCCCGAAATTTAATTTTTTTCTACAAAGTTGTCCCTACTTTTTATAGTAAAATAATCAATAATTTTAACAGTTTTATTAGCGGGAAACGTATGACAGGACAGTTTTAAAGTCAGTGGATTTTCATTTACTTTTTTCTCAGTTCATTATTTCCCATCATTCTTCTGTATAAAATGCAGATAAAACCAGGATGTAGGGAGAGAGCTGATTGCCACGCTCAAATGATGTCCTGAGGACCTGCTTCTTTCACTCTTATATTAATGAGATATTAAATAACAACGAAGTATTTGCACTCTATACGTGCTTTGGGGATGCAAACACAGGTTAAATATGTAGAGTTAGGGCTAAAGTTTCAAGTGGTGGAAGTCTTGGTAATTCTAAGTGAGGTCAGAACTAGAGTGTTCTAAGTAACTTATAGCAAGCCGAGCGGCAAGGTATGTGGCCCGGGGTCGATTCCCGGCGACCCTCACTCTGATCCATGGGTTTTTCGTGGTTTCCCCGTGGTCAAAAGTCAAATCTGAAGTGGTTTCTTCTCTCGTGGCGATGACACACGGAAATGTTAGGGACTTCTGCGCGTCTCTGCGGTTGCTTTACTTCATCCCTTCCTCCTGAGGGGTGGTAGCTACAATAGATCCCTGTAGGTCGCGGTGCTGAGGGGACCCCTTCCTTTGAACAACGTAAAACTTCTAAAACATGTTATTTTCTTTACGACGTCCTAGTAGGCAAAGTATTGCATTCCACACAAACATATAGACCTAGATTCACCGGAAATACATATCTTGAGTCCCCCTAAATCCACACACAGACACAAGAATTTTTGGAAAAGAATCCGTGTCTGTGTATGAACAGTAGTAAAACATAAAGTCGGATAGATATAAAATTCAGCATTTAATTATCCAGGGAATTGGCTTCGGGGTAACGCGTGAGACTCGCATTCAGGAGTTCTCGGGTTTGATTCCCTCGACCGCCCATTCTGACCTTGGGTTTTTCGCGGTTTTCCCTGCTCACTAGCCGAATGCACGTTTTCCCTTCCTTAATTTCCCTTTCATTCCGTTTTAGGTGTACTAGTGGGCTTCTTGGCGTATGCCGATGACGGAAAGAGTATTCCCCGGAGATACTATACGGTTGCTTGGTTGACCGGTCGCTCATCGCCCTCTCCAGGCAGATCTAGCAGTCGAATGGGTCTTCAAGGCTAGAACTGTTAAGAACCTCCGCGCATCTCTGTGCCTGTGGTCTGTAGCCTCCTGTGATTCACTCACTTCATCCCTTCATCCCGAGGAGTGGTAGCTACAATAGGTCGCAGTGCACGAGGTGTGCCCCTCCGTTGTATAACCTATAGCATTTAACTTCAGTGTATTATAAAGATGCGACACGAAGATATTCTAGGAAATCCCTCCAGCCCAAACTACCCTTTACAAATTTAATTGCATTCGATTTTCTCAAAAATTACTCTAACGATTTTTATTAAAATACCACACATTTAAGGTATTGTGGTATATAAAATGTATATATTGAATTTTTTGAGAATAACCTGGGAAGTCCTCTACCTTCAGAGGGAATTTTGTATAACTGGTAAGCCGTAAGGGATGGACATAATGTTGCTACACAAAAAAATTCTGATGTGTTACACTCACATGACTTTCTCTACTCTTGTACAAACTATTTTTACAAACGCTTATTCTCCATATGCTTCATGTTAATCGAGATATCGAGATGTCAATCTTATTTGTAATTTTCTTGTAGATGCAAGGGGAATATGGTAGGTTATATGCGAGAGTCAAATCTTTTGAGAACTGGTTGCTATGTGGAGTAATCCATTCTCTTTGCATTACCAGGACAAAAAAAATGAATAACGAATTCCCATTTGAGAAAAAGTATAAGTATTGGAAAATTTAAGGGAATAACAAACAATATCTCGAAAATGGTTCACTCAACAACAAAAATGTATATGCCATAAATTGTGTATTTTAACGCGATCTACATTTTTTATGTAGCAAAATTGTGTCTATCTCTTATGGTTTACCAGTTATACAAAAGTCGTTCACAATGAAGAATACTTTTGGAAACATTCCCAGAAAATTGAAGATATACATTTTATTTGTCATAAAAACATTATAAACATATGATATTTTAATCAAAATCGATAGAGCCATTTTTGAGAAAATTAAAATTTTCGAAAAATGTTCCATGTAAAGGGTAATCTGGGGTGGGGGGATTTTCTTGAAAACCTACGTGTCGCATCTCTGGAAGATACTGAACCTAAATACCAAGTTTGGTGTTTATCCGACTGTTCGTTTCTGAGTTGTGCTGTTCACAGTCAGACAGACAGACACACACACGGAAATGTTTCCAAAAATACTTTATATGCATTCAGTACACCTCAAAACATGTATTTCCGGTGAAATCTCGGTATCGATTTTTTGGGTGGAATACAATACTTCCCCTACTTACTATACGTAGTAGAGAAAGTAAAAATGTAGATCTCGCTAAAGCACACAGTTTATTTAAAATAAAATCGTTTGTGCCGTTAAATGTATCTAAAATATTTTTAATATTTTGTATTTTCAAATATTTTTACTTTTTCAAATGTTACAAAGAACACTGACTTTTAAAACCACAGTTTGATGTTACATGCACATAACTTTCTCTAACATTTATTAGTGAGTATATAAATTATTCTTACTTAAGCGTATTTTTTTATCTACTTCATTTTATTCGAGATAAACCTTCACAGAAACAGCTACATTACACATTTCGTTATAGGGAACAGCGATAGTCAAATGTTTAACAACTGGACGCTATATGCTGCCTTAAAATTCCATACTGTTTCCATGACATCGCGAGAAACAACTGAATGTTGAAAGGACTTTAAAAGAATGATTAAGTATTTAACAGTTCGAACCATTAAAAACGGATATCTCGGAAATGGCTGATGCGACAGAAAACGTTACTGTGCGTTTTAAAAAGGTCTACTTTTTTGTGTAGTACATTTTCTTGTATCACATTATGCTTATCAGTTATATAAGTTTATATAAATTTCCTTCCGAATGAAGAGGACCTCAAAGACTGTTCCCAGAAAACTCAAGATACACATTTTATTTCTCATGTAAATATCTTAAATATATGGTATTTTAATAAAAATATTGATCTTTGTAAGGCACTGAACTTAAATATTATGTTTGGTACTTATTCTACATCACGTGTTTGAATTATGCTGTTTACAGGCACATTCACGAACATTTGTGTAAACACTTGTTTGATTCAGGAGACCTAAAAACATGTATTTACGGTGAAATGTCGATATAGAATTTTTGGGTGCAATATAATCTTTTCTGTATCTACTATATACATGGTAGAGAAAGTAAAAATGTGACTATCGCTTTGGCTACTGTATTCTTGTTATACGTACAAGGAAATTGGCCGTTGCTAGGCAGTGACGTGCCACGTGCACGCTGTCCTACACCTCATCATCACTTTGGAAACAGATTACTGGGATAATGGCGATGAGAGTCAATTTCAAGTGTCATCCAAATACTCTGAGTGAAGCATGCTCTCATGGTTTACTCGTGTCCTCTTTTGTTCCTGGTTCAGACACCTTTCGATGTTTGCTCTGCCTCTTCCCGCTCCCCTCCCAATCTGATGCGTGCCAGCGTTGCCAACCGTAGCTAAAAGCAGACTTTTATCATTTCGGAAATACGTCTTTGCCCCGCATTCGGGAGGTTCCGGGTTCGATTCCCAGACACCGCCCACTTTTCTTGGTTTCCCCGGATCGACTGGCGAATGCTCTGCTGTACCCATCATCTTGTCATCTATTTCAGGGTTTAGGACCAGGCGGCGTGTTCGGCGAGTTGCATCTGGACGGTAGCTGAGCAGTCCTCTGACTTCGCTGCGGGGACTGCGTAGTTAGGTCTCTTTGCCGATGAGGCTGCGCCCCGGAGACGCTAGAGGTTGGTGCTTCTAGGCAGGACGGGGCGGCGTAGAATATGTTATCTGGAAACGTTAAGGACCCGACCATGCTTGCGACCGTGGTCAGCTGGTCGTCCTTCGAGTCTCTCCCTCATCCCTCCCTCCCAGAGGTTACGTTGGAAGCAAAAGGGCCGTTACGGTCTACTTGCGGTACTCTGCCCCCGTTCCGGGGATGTACCTTTTGTTTGAAATAAGGTGACCAAATCTCTACTACCTACCGCACCTCGTGGAACTGTTGTGCTTACACCTCCAGGACGCTATAGGCCGGTCGACTGAGACGTGCAGAGCTCCCTAACATTCCAAGCTTGGTGACCCAGTCACCCTGTCCGGCTCCTCGGAGAAGCCTTCCCTTTGGCGGAATCGGGGAAAGGCGACTCACATGAGGTGGCTCAGAGAAGGCTGCCATCTGGAAGGTCCGAGAAGCATTTTGCAGCGAACAAGCTTCTACGACATCCGTCCGACGCGAATAGGAAATTCCTGCCAGAAGAGAAACTAACCCAGCATTCGTTTTCTCAACCAGGGAAAACCACGGAAAAACCGGTGGTCAAAGTGGTGTGTCAAGGAATCACACCCAGGTCCTCCCAAAAGCGAGCCAGGCACCTTACTCTTCTATATTAAATAGAAGTACTATTGTATTCCAACCAAGTATCCAATTTAAAGATTTCGCCGGAGATACACGTTTAAGTAGACTAAAGTAATAGTCAGATTTTTAAAATGCAATCGTTATGTGATGGTTTTGAAATTCCATGCTGTGTCCATAACAAATAGCGACTTACCGCTTGACAAATGTACAGTATTTAGAAATTCAAACACAATAACAAAGAATAGGAGGGCACTCCCGGAAGTACCCGACCTGACGTATATATAAAGGTGTTGTTGGTAGAAAGTAACATTCTTATGTAGTTTTACATTACTACGTTGTTTAGTAATTGTTTGGCAGCCATTATGAGTGAACTCTCTCAGCGAATTTGTAAACATGGATAAAACTGGCGATGGTGATGTGATACAATACTTTCATTTGAAAGGTCTTAGTCCAACTAATATTAAAGCTGAGCTAGATTCTACTCTGGGGGAGTCTGCTCCTTGTTTACAACAGTAAAATATTGGGTGGCAGAGTTTAAGCGAGACCGTACGAGCTGCCAAGACGAACATCGCAGTGGTCGACCAAATGAGGTGACCACGCCGGAAATTGTGAAGAAAATCAACAAAATGGTATTGGATGACCGTCGACTGAAAGTGCGTGAGGTAGCAGACATCGCAGGCAATTCAAAAAGCGCTGTGCATCGCATACTGACTGAAAATTTAGACATGAGAAAGCTGTGCGCAAGATGGGTGCCGCGTTTACTCACAATGGGACAAAAGAAGCGTCTTGAGGATGTTTCAGTCGAGTCTTTGACGATGTTTCGGTGCAATTAAACCGAGTTTTTGCTTCGATTTATAACCATGTATGAAACATGGGTCCATCACTTCACAACTGAGACGAAGGAACAGTCAAAGCACTGGATTGAAGGGGAGAATCGGCTCCAAAGAAGGCGAAGGCAGTTCCATCTCTAGGCAAGGTCATGGTATCAGTATTTTTGGGATGCGCGAGGGATAAGTTTCTTTGATTATCTTCAAAAAGGAAAAGCAATCAATGGGGAGTATTATGCAAACTTATTGCAGCGTTTGAATGACTAAATCAAGCAAAAGCGGCCGCATTTAGCCAAAAAGGAAAGTTCTGTTTCATCAAGACAATGCACCAGTTCACACATCCATTATCCCCATGGCCAAAATGAATGAGTTAAAGTTCGAATTGCTTCCTCATGCACCCTATTCGCCAGACTTAGTCTCCCTTGATTATTTTCTGTTTTCAAAGTTGAAGAAATGGCTTGATGGTAAAAGATTTGCCAACAATGAAGAGGTGGAGTCTTCAGTTGATGGCTATTTTGCAGAACTCGACGGTTCTCACTATAAACAGGGTATCGAAGCTATTGAACATCGCTGGGAAAAGTGTATCGAGGAGACTATCTGGAGAAATAAAAATGTTTTTGTGTTTTCTTTGTTAGGTCGGGTACTTCTGGGACAGCCGTGGTATATCGGAAAAGGTTAACGCCACAAAAAATTGTTGACATAAGATTTTGTCTATCTGTTACGGTTTACCAACTATTCCCACAAAATTCAAGATTATACATATAATTTGTCACGCAAATGATTTCAACATTCCGTAAGTTAATCGGAACCATTAAAGCCGTTTTTGAGAGAATTAAAAGGAATAAACAGAAAAAGGGCAATAATTTTCCATTCAAAGGGTGATTTGCGGTGGGGGATTTTATTTGAAAGTTCTTGTCGCATTTTGGAAGATACTGGACTTAATACCAAATTTAATATTTAACTGACTTTTCGTTTTTGAGTTATATTGTTCACAGACACACACTCATACAGAGACCTTTTTCTAATATTACTTTCTTTTGGATTCAAGGAGAAGTAAAGGTGTAGTTGAATGACACCCCAATAGCAGAATTTGTGGTAGCGGAATCTCAGACAGAGGTTGGCAACACTAGTGCGTGCGTAAAGAAGAATCTTCATCCCCAAGCGTGAAGTGTTGGTCAGAGCACGCAGTGCTGCCATCTGGTGTCGCTGTGATTTACTGCTCCCTGATTACGATTTGATGATTCTCACTTTCTTATGAAACAGAGAGAGAGAGAGGAGCCAACTCGCGCTGGGGAATTCATGCAATTCTAATGACCCTCACTCGCGTCTTAACCACCAACTGGAAAATATGAAATAATGTTCATATACGACTTCTCGCTACGAATCTCATTCTAAGGGCTTTAAAAAGCGATTCAAATACAGCCCAGAGAAAGAAAAGTCAGAGCCCCACCCTTTTGTTTGCTTTTAGACCCCAGCAGTATCTTAATTGCACCTTACATGATGTAGAATTAATGTGTTGATGAGCATTTAGTGATACAGAACTCTCAAAATAATTTTTGGAATATAAAGATCCTCAACGTTGCAGGGGTGAGTTGCTAATTCACCTCCCTTCGCTCTTTATCTAATTATTGTACAAGATTTATATGGTAAACTTTTCATCCTGTAACGGAGGACTGATATTCACGCAAAACGTTATGAAACATCGGCGTTCGTTCGCTCCCTAGTCTGGTGGTGCTGCTGTATGCCTGCCTTAACCACAGAGATGGTAGGATAGTTGTAGGTTGGTAATTTTGGTTTTTAGGTGGAGGTTGGATAGGAGGTGGCGCTATGTTTTACAGCTCCTCAAGGGTTGACGTCCTGGTGTCGGTTATTCCAAATGGATTGTATGTTTTAAACTCTGAATGACCTCTCCCATTGTGCTGTTGGCTGGTTTAGGGCCTTCGTCACCGCGGGTGCCCACGTGCCATGCGCGGAACCCGGTAGCGTCTGTAACGATGTTCTATGGGTAAGTAGTTCCCCAGGGATCTGGCAAGGGTGTTTTCATGATGATTCAATTTTGAGTCCGACGCCTAATCGCATCCTCCTCACTGCAAAACGACGGCAAACAGAACAGATAGACGGAGTCCCCTTTCTGGATCCGCTGCAACCAGACAAGCTAGGAGTCTGCTACCATACCTCGCAGTCGTAGAACATCAGAGGTAATATAAGCGCTTTATAAAGGCGTAGCTTTAGGTGGAAGCCAGAACCGAGTATAAGGCGGCTACTGCCCCCTTAGCCCTGTTCATTGTTCCCCGCACGTGTTCACGAAAACCTAGACCCTTATCTTGAGTGACACTTAAGTAGCGGATTGAAATTCTCTACTCTCTTCTCTGGCCCTGGTAAGAGAATGTTGGTACAGGGATTCGTCGCGTGGTAAGCAGGACAGTATGTCGTTTTCCCGGATTTACGGACACCCGTCACTGCCTGCACCAGTGTTGGACGAGGCGGAGGTGTCTTTGGATAGGGTTGAAGGCTCTGAGTATGTGTCTGTTTGTCCTCGATAGCAGGGCGACCTGCACCACTGGAATGTGTGCCATGAACATACTGAACATGTGGGAGATAAACCAGAGCCTTCCGCCTCGTATGGGTTTTAGTGTTGATGGTTTCCCCGCAACTACTACAGTGAAGGAGCGTTCGTGTAGGAAACTGTGTATAATGTTGATTAACTGTCCGTGTAGGCCAATCTAGGTGAGTTTATACAGGAGCCCCGTCATGCCAGGTTGTTGAAGGCCTTCTCCACGTCCAGAGATACCGCTGGAGTGAAAGCTCTGTCCTGAAACCCCAGGGCGGCAGCCTCCACCACCCTCAGCAGCTGCTGGATGATCGAATGCCCAGGGCGAAAACCAATCTGATTGGTTGGGATTGTTTGAATGTCGGCCGGTAATGGTCACAAGCGGTACATTGAGGCTAATGGAGCGGTAGCTGGAAGGAAGAGCCGGATCTTTACCAGGTTTCAAGATGCACACCACCTTCCACTCTCGCGGGAAGTGTCCAGGTGACGCACATATAAAATACCTTGGTAAGGTAGAGCACAGCTCTGAGGGGGAGTTTGCCTGGCATGGCTGGAAACATCGGTGGAACGCCTCGTCTTCCTCAACCTCCCCAACAGTCTTCCAAGTGGTCCGAATTTGGGAGGTCCCGGATTCAAAACCCGTGGGTCGACCGTCTGACTGGTGTTTATTCAAGCTTTCCCTCAGTCGTCAAGGTAAATGCCAGATTGGATATTTAATACCAGGCCCAAAGTTCCACCTTAAGTGTAATGGTAATAGCAAATGCTCCGTCATGTATGCACAGATAATGGAAGCAGGTAGATTGGACGGCAACCTCGTTACTGTAGGTACACATGTCTCTGCGGACACGTGACGTGGCAAGATGTGTGGTGCAGGAATGAGACCTAGACAGCTAAGAGTCATCCACACACCGAGCTACGAGGTCTCTCCTAACAGATGCGTTGCCTATACGTATCTACTCTTTGGAGGTGGAAGAATTATCAGTCGGACTGGTCAATTAATTTTTACTTTCTGTACCACGTACCCAGTAGGCAGGGGAAACATTGCATTCAACCTAAAGTCGTCCTCCGTGGTGTAGCGGTTACCTTGCTAGCCTCTAGTTCCCGATGCCACGGGTTCAAACCCGGCGGAGAGCGGTGGATGTTTTCAGCGTAAAAATCCTTAGCATGGTTTCCTTCGGAAGAGAAGTAAAGCCGGTAGTCCCGTGTCGTAGATACGGCACGTAAAACAATCTCAAGCCTGATAAAGAGGTCTCTGAGCAAAATTAACAGTCTTTCACGCCCAATATAGAATGGGACGCTAAGAAGTTAAAGAGCGTCTATAAATAAAACTCAATTTCATTTTAATTACACTTAAAAATTCGATAGAGAGTTTACACCGGAAATACACATTTTGATGCCCCTAAACAGAAAAATCCCCATGCATGTGTGTGTTTGTAAACAACATAACTCAAAAGCGAAAAACCGGATAAGTACAAAACCTGGTATTTAAGTTTAGTATCTTCTAAAGACATAACTAGAACATTTTGAAGAAATATTCCCCACCCCAAACTATCCTTTACATGCCACAATTTTGGTATTTTTAATTTATAAAAGGTGACTAAGCATTTTATTAAAATACCATATGTTTTAAGATATTTGCATGAAAACTAAAGTGTATACCTTGCATTTTATGGGTAGGCCTGTGAAGAAAAATGTATAAATCGTTAAAATACACAGTTTGTTTAAAATAAATATTTTTGTAATGTTGGCGGTTTTCGAAATATTACATGCTAAGCGCAATCTTAATGCATGTGCTTGAAAGTATACGATTGTTGATTTTTTACCCCCTTTCCTTTCTTTCCATAACAAGAAGTCGTTACCAGAAATAAACATTTGAATGTTGTTTCCATATGTTGTAATTAAGCACGTCTTGCTTCTTTTGAAAGTATTCCTAAGTAAAAATATATCGAAATAATGTGGACCGAATTAGATGGCTCCGCGGTAACGCGCGAGGCTCGCATTCGGGAGGTCCTGGCCTCGACTCCCCTCGACCGCCCCTTCTCACCTTGGCTTTTTCGTGAGTTTCTTTGGTCGATAGGATCCTTATCATCTACGGGCGGATGCATGCTCATGGGGAAGAGTACTCCCGGGGACATTAGAGGGCTGCCTGGTCGGCGGGTCGTTCATCTTCCTCTCTAAGTAGTTCCAGCAGTGGGACGGGTCTTCAGCCTGGAACTGTTACGGACTTTCGCGCATCTCTGTGGCCTGTAGCCTCCTTTGGTTCCTTCACTTCATCCCTTCCTCCTGGGAGGTGGTAGCCATAGTAGGTTGCAGTTCGTGAGGTGTCCCTTACCGCCCCTTTACCTTTCAGAAGATGCCAAGCCAAGAGCTTGTCCATCAATGACAATGCATTCTAAAGTTTACATATTTAAATGGTCGTAGCTGTCTACAAGGTACACAAGTTCCTGTTCAAGAAAATTGTAGCAAACTGTTTTATTATACTCTTTAAAGAAAATTGGAAGCTCCTCTCCAAGTTCAAATACTCTGCCTTGAAAGCCCGTGTGTAGGAGGAGAGGCTCATGATTTGAAGTGAACATTGGCTACCTTGTCGAGAACATTTTTCAGTTCAGCTTCAAGCGTTTCAGAAATAACTACTTCACGATGCAAAAGCAGCGATAATATTTGGACGCCTTCCTTTCACAATGAAAGCAAAGAAAAGTATGGTTGATTTATGTCGTTCATTAAAGATTTTATAATATCCGCGGAACCCTTAGCATGAGGTGGTGGAACCCTAGGGTTCTTCGGAAACTCTGGTTGAAAACACTCTCTTAGTGCTAATTTTTACTTTCTCTGCCACGTACATAATGGGAGAGAAAGTATTGCACTCCACCCAAAAATTCGGCACGGAGATTTCACCGGAAATACTGCTTTGAGGTACCTTAATCCAAAAAAGCATTTTTAGAAAATGGTTCGCGTGTGTGTGAGAGTAGTATTCGAAGGTTTTCAAGAAAATCCCGCACTCCCATCGCACATAAAAGTACAAGATTATGCAGATATTTATATAAAAATAAGATATATATGTTGAATTTCTGAGAATAGCTTGTGAAGTCATCCTCATTCGGAAGTAAATACTTTGTAATTATTTTAAACTTCTGTAGATTTTCAGTTGTTTCTCGCGATGTCAAGGCAAAATGATGGAATTTTCAGGCCAACGTATCCCTATACGTTGTATTTGTAGAGAATACAGTGCAGCAAATACGACGACTTTGAAGAAAGAAGATTTCTACAAGGGGCGATGCATCAAGATCTGATTACCTTAAGAAAGCGCCCTACAGAAATTAATTACCCAGAACTTGACATACTTATTTTGAAGAAAATTTTGACGCTGTTCGATAATGTTACTATTTTAAATAAAAATACATTTCCTTTATGAAGATTGCTCATCCCAAGTCTGTGCTAAGCGGGAGGGTAGACTTTGTCTTTGCAGAAATTCAGAGAACCCGTCAGCAACATGAGGCTGTTTCCTCTGACTATATTTCACGTAAAGATGCGATTAGAATAAAGTAATCGTAACTTCTGAGATCTAAGACTCTTGCTACAAATCCGGGTAAAGAACCGTGCGTATTCCGACTGAAGTCACGGAATTCTTTGAAAGATTGCTGATGCCTCCGTTCACAAAACCAGAAATATACGCTTTGAGTGTTTGGTGTGTGTTCATAATCGAGGAAAAAATAGTAATTCTGTATGCTGAGTGTAATTTAGTCAACCCATCTGATGACATAATGAATGTTTAAAATCCAATTAATCGTTTGAACGGTTTCCATTTCCACTGGTTTTCATTTCATTCACGCAACATCGAGGATGAACACCATTAAATTCGATAGCAGAGGCTTTTGTATGCAACAGAAGCTGCTGTTTTCTGTACCGATTTCTTTCTTTTTATTTAATCATGCTTCTGTCCTTGATGTACAGAATAGTTTGTTTGGAGCATAAACCAAGCTCAGACGAATTTGCCGGAATCAGTAATGGAGCTGGGGATTGGACCCAGTATGAGAGAATAGTGGTTTAGATCTCGGGCCTTTATCTCCCTCATTTTAAGACCGAGTGGTTGCCTAGCAACAGAGTATAGGTTATACAACGGTCGCGCAGTGCGACCGAGTCCGGCTGCCACCCCCAGGAGTAAGTATAGGAACAACAACAGGAGGCTACAGGCCACCGAGACGCGCGGAATTTCCACTACTGGGGCTGACCAGAGAGGGCGATAAAGGACCCAGCCTCCGGTGCTCTTTCTTTGGAGCAAGCATCAACACCCTCTGTCCAGCCCTGCCAAACACAACGAAACCTAAAACATTACGAGGAAACGGAATGAAAGGGAAGCAACGGAAAGGCCATTGTGATAGATAAGAAACCATCCGAGCATTCGCCTAACGAGCAGGGAAAACCACGAAAAATCCAAGGTCAGAGTGGGTGGTCGACAGGAATCGAACCCAAAACCTCCTATGCGAGTCTCATACGTTGTCTCAGAGCCAACTAGCTCGGTTGCCTAGCAACATAGTGAATGTTGATGAATAACACTGAAAGTTACCGAGAGATGGCTCTGAGGTAACGGTGAGGCTTACATTCGGCAGGTCCCAGATTCCGTAACTGTTGGGCCGTAAATATGACCATGGGCTTTTTTGTGGTTTCCCCGGGTGGGTAGGTGAATCCTGGGGTGCTTCCCTTTCTACCACGAACTTCTTGTCCCACAATTCCTTTCATGTGTTTCACCTCATTGTTTCAGAGTTGTAGGACCAGAAGGCGGCGGTTGGTATGCTGCAGCAGGACGGTAGTGACCAAGACAGGGCTAGCAGGTGTCATGCTGGAATCGTTAGGGACCCGACCTTACTAGTGCACATAGTCATCCGGAATGCTCGAGTCTACTCTTCATCCCAGTGGTCCCGTTGGAAGGGTCCACTCTTGCCTGCTTGCGGAACTGCCTTCCAATTACTGGAGACCCCACCACCTGACTACTCTTAGATCCATGCCACTACTCGCACAACTAGTAAAATATCATCCGCATATCAGTGGAGGGTTCGGGGTTGATATCTGTATTTACTCTTAGTTTTTGCGAGTATTTTAAGGTTACAATAGAAAAGCACAAGAACAACATTTATTTGAATTGTTATTAATTGTCTGTAAAAAATGAGTTTTATATATGGACGCTTTTTAACGGCTATGGTTCTTAGCGTCCCATTCTACCAGGTGGGTAACCGCCCCGTATTTGAAGTGTGTAGATATCCCTTCTTGCGTTAAAACAGCTGAAGAACACAACTGGTGAATTCCAAGTACTCACAGCTCAATGGGAAACTGGCACATTAGCGTGAGCGACCTTCGTTATCAGCGAAGACAATGAGAGCCACTTCCCAAGCTTGCAATAGAGTGTACAGTGTCGTCCTCCTGGTGTAGTGGTTACCATGCTAGCCTCTAGTTCCCGATATCGCGGATGCAAACCCTGCGGAGGGCAATGGGATTTTTCGGGCGTACAAATGCTTAGCATGGCTTCCTTCGGAAGAGAAGTAAAGCTGGTGGTCCCGCGTCGTAGGATTTTCGGCACGTAAAAGAACCTCAAGCCTGATAAAGAGGTCTCCGGTGTTTCACGGCCAATATAGAATGTGACGCTAAGAACCACAGCAGTTAAAGAGCGTCCATAAATAAAACTCAATTTAATTTTAATTTGTTTCCGTGATGATAGACAAAAACAGAACGAATAGGTCTTGGAATGTTTTCCTCTTTAGTTAACCAGACTTTATATTCGAGGGAATAAATTCACCTTTTAGACTGACAGATAATTAAAACGTCTTTATTTGAATCAACCGTGTCTATTTCTTTAAATGCTTTACACTGTTTTTTGTCTAACATTACGGAATATATGCAACATACACGAGAACATACAGAGTTTCAATGCCATTTTTTCGCTTGCTGTTATTATTATATTACTACTACTAACATCATATAACAATACTGTTACGCTAACTTCGCTCATAGAATAGGTGTTCAACATTTTGCTCTTGATGAACGTTTCTGGGAATCACTGGTGTAGTAGGAGTGGGGGTAGTGGGTCTGTAGGGCGCTAATATGATCTGTGTTTAGTTGAAACTGTCCCGTTGAGTTCTGCAACTCTTTCAACGCACGAATGCATAAAAATAAAGAGCGGTTGGGCCACCTGATATATTGGGCGTGAAAGACCGGATATTTTGCTCAGAGGCCTCTTTATCAGGTTTGAAGTTTTTTTCGTGCCGTAAATCTACGACACGGGAGCGCCGGCTTTAGTTCCCTTTCGAAAGAAGCCAGGCTAACGAGTTTTACACCCGAAAATATCCATCCGTCAGATTTGAACCCGCGACCTCGGGTACTACATGCTAGCATGGTACCTCTAGACCACAACTCGTCTGTCTCTGAATAGCATAACACAAAAAAAAAATCGGATGACTACCTTGTGCAGTTTTGATGAGAATATCTGTGTACCTACACAATAATTAGCTCTAATATTGTTTTTTGTACTACACCTTGTATATTTATCCCGATATTTGTTCCTTTGAGAGCTAACTAAATAAATTAAAATAATTTGTTTTGGGTATAAGAAGAATACAGCGATAATGGTAAAGCGATACTCAAATCTTTCAAAGCAATCGCTATGTCATGGCTTTGAAATTATGTTCTCCTTGCATGAACAGAAAAAAGAAAAAGAAAAAAAAGAGAATAGTGATTTGTAGCTGAGAGAGGTATGGAAATGCAAACTAATAACAAAGAATGTATTGAAAATATTTAACATTATAAAATTTGTTTGACGTAAATTGTTGCTTTAACGAGATCTGCATTTTTTGTGTATCTCTTACAGTTATACAAAATGAATACGACTTCAAAGTCTCTTCCAGAAAATTCAAGATATACATTTTATTTGCATGCAAATATCTTACACATATGGTATTTTAATAAAAATCGTTAGAGGTATGTTTGGAAAATCCAAATTTTGAATTTTTTTAAATGTAAAAGTTTGCATAGAGTGGGGGATTATCTTGAAAATGTTCGTGTGGCATCCTTGCAAGATGTTGAACTTAAATGCCAAGAAAGGTAGAATCAAACGACTGAACAACTCAATGCTATAGCCGGGATTTGAACCACGGATCTCCCGGTCTCCGGTTGCTCTAACCACTGAGTTACCATGGCAACATGCCAGCACGACACTAAATTCTCCAACTGACTCATATTTTTCCGGTAAACCACAAGGAGATCTCAAATTGTATTGAGATGACATACCCTAATGTCGACTTATAATGTTGTAAGTACTTTAAGTCCCGGGCTTCAAAGTTTCAACCACTATTAGGTCAATTAATGGAATTAATTGTTCTTCCACACAAGGGCCGGGAGATCCGTGGTTCAAATCCCGGCTATGGCATTGAATTTTTCAGTCGTCTGATTCTACCTTCCAATACACGGCTTGTGTGGAAGAGCAGTTAATTCCATTAAATGTCAAGTTTCGTATTTAACCGACTTTTCGTTTTTAGTAAGTTGTGCTGTTCACACACACACACACCTGTACTAAAAATCCTTCTTTTTCGTTCAGGGGGCCTCAAAACGCAGATTTCCTGTGAAATTTTGCCATCGAATTTTTGGGTGGAATACAGTACTTCGCTACTTGTTGTAGACACGTACTAGAGAAAGTAAAAACTGCCAATAATAATAATAATAAATTATGCGTGAAGGCAGGTGGGAATACAGAAGGTGAAATGAAAAGTTGAGAGGTTGGGCAACTGCTAGGTAGAGAAGTCCAATAAGAGTGCTACAGCGACACCACAAGAGCTTTGTCAATACAAAGGGAAAAGATTCGGCACATACAAGACGATCCTCTTTTGTCTCGTGTGCAGCGATTATTTACAGCTTTTGTTGCTCGCTTTTTATATGTGCCCAGTAGTACTTCTGTTCTTCCTCTGTAGCTTCATTGTTTGACTTGGTTAAAGTTCATAGTTCAAGACAACAGAATGACGTAACATGTAGTCAGTCAACTTTTATTATAAAACGACTGGTAGATGTTAGTGTCTGACACGTGACAGCACTGGAAGATGCTGTTTTACATTTACATTACCGCCATTGTTTTTACTTTACGTACCACCTACATAGTAGGTAGACAACGTATTGCCTTCCACCATAAAGTTTGAGATTTCACCGAAAATACATGTTTTCAGGCCCCTGAATCTGAAAAAGGAATTTTTAGGAAAACATCCGTGTGTGTCTGAAAAGTCAGATAAATACCAAACTTGGTGTTTAGGTTCAGTGCCATCCAAAAATGCGACCAAAGATTTTCAAAGAAGTCCCCCCACCGCAAACTACCTTTTATACGGAACATTTTTCGAAATTTTTAAATGTATAAAAATGCTCTTAACGTAGCATATATTAAAATATTTACACGGCAAATAAAATGCATATCTTGAAATTTATGGGAATAGACTTTGAAGCCCTCTTCATGCAGAAGGAATTTTGTATGATGATGTAGAACTGGTAAACGTTAAGCGATAGACGAAAATCTTACTGACTTTTAAGGGCTTCTCCACTCTTCAGGAGTTGCCCTATTCGCCATTCTTCCCGACTGAGCAAGTCCTCCTCCTTCAGGCACCGATCATTCCTCATTCTATGAATCTCTCCTCTCCAGGTTGCTCTTGGCCTACCTCGCTTTCTTCTTCCACGAGATGACCATTCTAAAAAGGTTTTAGGCCACCTGTCATCATCATCATCCTCCATTCTTTTCATATCTGCATGCCATTGAAGACCCCGCCTTTCAATTTTCTCCACCACTGTTTCCATCATCTGTCTCACCTCTTCATTTCTCCTTCTTTCCATCCTTGATACTCTAGCACTACATCTTATTCCATCCATTTCCACTGCCAAGATCTTAGATTTCTGTTCCTCTACCAAAGTCCACGCCTCGGCACCATAGGTCATTATACTTTCCATCACAGTCCTCAAAATCCTCTTCTTTGTACAAATCGACATGGCTCTACTCCAAAAAAGCCCATTCAACATTCTTATGGCTCTTCATGCTTGTTCTAGCCTATTATCTACATCCGCTTTACAGCTCCCTACTTCATCAATAAGCGATCCCAAATATTTAAACTTTTTAACAGCTTTAATAATTCCTTGGGATAGTGAGATCTCCCGTCCACTTCCTCCTACTACTGGTATTCCGTTTTATCCATGTTTACTCTTAACCCTCCTACTTCAAAAGGTACTGTAGAAAAAAGATAGGCCTCTTTAAAACACATAGTCTATTTGCAATAACGTTTTGGTTGCATCAGCCATTTCCGAGATATCCGCTATTAATGGTTCGAATTCTTCAATACTTAATCATCCTTTCAATGCTGTCGATTTTCAGTTGTTTTTCGCGATGTCATGGAAACAGTGTGGAATTTTAAGGCAGCATATAGCGTCCAGTTGTTAAACATTTGACTATCGCTGTTCTCTATAACGAAATGTGTAATGTAGCTGTTTCTGTAAAGGTTTATTTGCATTAAAATGCAGTAGACAGAAAAATAAACTTTCGTAAGTGTTTTGTAGTTTCAAAGTCATCACATAGCGATACGCTTTTTAAACATCTGACTGTCGCTTTAGTTTACTGTATTCTTCTTATACGCAGAGCGAAATGTGTTAAGCCGCTTGTACACGATCAGATTTTTGTCAAATTCAATATTTTACAAGACCTTTCAGGAGTTGTCACAACTTTTCTTGTCAAATTGCTTCCAATACTTTTAAACTCTTTGAAAGTCTTGAAAGCAAATAAGCACATGTTCTAAACGGTCAAAGATTTGACAATGATTTGATGGCTTTAGCCAATGAAATGCGAGTATTTACAGTGCGTCACGAAATCTGTAACATGGCGGAAGGCGAAAAGTAAACAAAAAAGGCCAAGGTATGTCGTATGCGAACTGGTTAGGTTATACATAAGCTGGCCATCGAGAGCTCCGTGGATTACCACAGGATGGAGCAGATGAAGGCGGTTATGAAGAAATAATTTCCGAACTAAGTCTACATTAATGTAATGTTATATAGTGTTATTTTCATTGTATTCCACACTCGTAATGTGATTTTATCGGATATAATACGTGAAAGTGCTACATAATATTAGTATAGAACAATATTTCATTGCGAATTGTTATACCGTGACGCAAACAGTAAATTGCTTTGTGCGTGACAAATTAATTAATGTGTTCTGAAGAGTTTCATTTTGAAAAAAGACAACTCGTAAATACCAATTTATGACTTTGTCAAGTCTTGTCCAATCTTGTCGCATATTGAAAAATGTTTGACAATTTTTCTTGTAAACTCTTGAATTGGAAAAAGAAGTTTGATCGTGTAGAAGGGGCTTAATGAAAGTTTGGGCGCTGATGACCTGAGCTGTTTAGCGACCTTATCCCCACATATCATTATATCAATGAAAGTTTGTCTGTTTTAACAAGAATTAGATAGAAGAATATCCTTTTGCAAGAAGAGTTTATAGACAAAGTAATGGGAATGCAACACATCAGGGACTTGGTGCGTGTGGACCTTCTTTACAGTTCACAAATGGTGCAGAACGCCTAATTTCAGAGCAGTTATATAAATTTGAAGCTCTAGGAGTAGTTTTCACTGCAATGCGAGCCACAAAATATCCATTTGAGCTAAGCAGTGGATTGCCTGCCACGGGGAACAATACAGCGCTGGAAGGGTTGCGAGGTTCAGCCGCCCGATAATGACCAAAGTCTTTATTTTCTCTTCATAACCTCGCTCGTCTCTTGCTGCTGGCGTAAATTTCCTGAGCCCCTTTTTATCCAACTCTTTATTTTCCTCCCCCTTCTTTCCGCTCCTTTCAAAGGAAGAAAAGGGCCCTTAGACGCAGAAACATTCTTTGAGACTCTTTTGAATGTTATACACAAAACAATAGAAACCAAGCCATACTACGCAACAGGCTGCAGAGGTTCATTTCCTTGGACCTGGTCTCAAACTCAGCAGTAATTAAATCGATGCTATTGGTTCAGAAATTAGAAATATTCAATATCCGTGCTTAAACTTTGCCCTGGGTGATGATTCTTATGAGGAAAGTTATTAAAACTTCAAAACAAACAACGTTACGATGCGAAATACGTACACTGGGTCGATTTAAAGCAGGCTGGGCTCGAATCGGGTACTTCCGTGAGCACTCGGTTAGCCAGAGTTTCTTCACAAGACTGCGTACATTCCTGTGGTAGTTATAATGGGGAACACAACTATAATCAGATGTTCCAAGACACACTTTATTGATTGTGGAGTATGCCTAAAGCTTGTTACAATGCCACAGCACTCTTGGCTCAGCGGTAAAGAGAGTGCTCACGAGGTTGCAACTTCAAATTTCTGTCAATTTTTTCCCTTTCATTCTAAATACAGAGTACAAATGTAACAGGTTTTCATGTATGTGGTGTTTATTTAGTAGTCCGTCATAGCGGTAGATGGCAACCATGGCACTAATATATCGGCTGGGAGTAGGTTTCATACTCAGTCAATTTACTTTTATAATCACGAATTTCATCATTATTGTAATTATATTTGTAAGTAAAATGAAGTAACACAAGCAGTATTATTTCACTATATTACAGTAAACGAATTGTAAAAAATAAACGCTTGACAATCCACTATGGAGAATCGAACCCGAGCAGCTTACGTGTAGGTTAAGTACCTTAATCACTACTCCACGCCAAGCGGCGTGGAAGTAGTCCAAGTCAGTGCCTGGTATTATAGTGTTAGGCAAGGCGGCGCACAGAAGTTGACGGTTGTGCACCACGCGCTCACTCCAAGGGACTTTTAACTAGTTGAGCTGCTCAACAGACCGGCCACTTTTAGTTTGACTGATATGTAGCATAAAACTAAAAAGTTTATCGAATTAAAATAATAAAAAATTATTAACTTTCGCCTTTACTTCTACGTTTTTAATATATTTCAATTTTTTGCTTAAACTTAACGGTGCTCCGCTAGTCAGAATATTGATGCAGTATTTTTATCGCTTAAATGATATCAGTCTAATTATATAATATAAAATATAAAAGCCCACCTTAAAGCAATATGTGTATAATATAATATATAAAGTGTATATTACAGTCATTATATTGTTTATTATGTTATGTGAATGTATTACGTAGTTTAACAATGTAGGAGCTGTGATAATAGAAGCAAGCTGCTTTCCGTAGCAAACAGAATTACAAAGTAAAAGCCGAAAGTTGCTAACAATAAGATAATCTTGAGACAACAATAAATTAGAAAGTTAAAAAAGGCTACTAATAGTTCTTGGAACAATACTAATGTAATATTTAAAACAGCGTATAAATAGTCACATGGATGTGGAAAGAAAAACCAAGGTAAAAATAAAGTATTCTATTGGAGTAGGCTTAGCCAATCAGAAACTAGAAATAGAGACATGTACAAATTCAAACGATAGACGCTAGAAGATAGCGTACCCGCGCAGTTCGGTTCGGTACGGGTTCAGTGATTGTATGTGAGACATGATAATTCATTGCGTTGAGAATATTATATATGGTTACCTGTTAAAAGTGCAATTGACAATAATCTCACACTCTATAGTAGGATACATCAGTGCAGTGTTATTTAATCGTGTGAAGGATTAATAAAAAAAGTACAATGCAATTATAATTTGTGTAAGCCTTCATTCTTTAGCCGTACCAGCCCTGCTAAGAGATACTTTCCGAGGCATAAATAATAAATAAATAAACATTAAAATAATTATTACACATAAAATAAAGCATACAACACAGCCGCAAAAGTTGATTCCTATACGTGGGGCGAAGATCACCGGAAAGTTTGTAACGTACGTGGGGCCGCTTATCTCGTTCAAGATTGGGTACCCAAAGCGTGGGGCAAACACTCCTAGAAACATATCTCCCGCAAGTTTGGCATCCATACGTGGGTCCAGATCTGCTTCAAGATTGGCATCCCGTTCGTGGGGCTGTAACACATTCAATATCTTCGGTAATTTGATAATATTTTGGGGGAGGTGAAGTACCTTGTCAATTCAGAGGCTAAGAGGAGGTCACGCTGGCAGAGGGTGGGCTGAATCTGTTAGTACCAGCATAAACTACTGTGTCCCATTATGGACCACTCATTATGCACGTCAGTAAAGTTTTGGGTATAAATGATTGAAATATTGTATACCTCCTTATAAATAACATAAGAGTCATGAGATAATTTTCTAACATGCTTATTTATGATGTTATTAGCTGGTGTATCCGACGTTGAATGGTTAGTTTTTAAGCTCTAGTGACGAATAAATTAATTTGATTTACCTCCCTCCTGTGAAAACACTAACTGTAGGTGTTTCTGAGTGGAGCGCTGCACGTGCGCGTAAAGAACTAAACGAAACGGGAGCATTGGAAACAGAGGTCAGAATTAGAAAAGCAGATACGTTTATCAAATCTGCTCTTCGTAGGAAAGTGTACCAGTTTTCTTTAATAACCGTCAACGTTAGATAAAGTCTTAAATTCTGTCAACACTGATCCTATAAGTCCTTTTAAGAATCCGTGTTTCATAAATTGTTGTTAGGTATTGTATTTAGGTTTGTGAAGAGAAATGTAGTGAACATAATTATTGACGGAGATGGTATGGTGTGTTGCAGACCCAGATACTACAGTCTTCCTGGTGGTGATGCGACTACAGATTAACGTGAGTACTATTATTATTATTATTATTATTATTATTATTATTATTGCCGCATTCATCCGCATAAGTCCCGAGTTCAATTCCCGTCGACCACCCACCTGTGTTTTTGTTGGTTTTCCTGGTAGGTAGGCGAATCCTGGCGTGGTTTCTCATTTCCTTTTCATTCTATCTCCTACTCATGTTTCTGCTGTACTTCTAGGCCTCGTCATCGGCGCCTCCGCCGATGAGGCGAGGTATTAACCGTAGCAAGGGGCCATAAACCAGACATTTCCTGTGAAATCTCGACATCGACTTTTTGGGTGGAGTACAATACTTTCTCTTGATTGTCAGGAAGGGAAGCGGGATGTTGACGCTTAAGTTCACAGCTGTCTATTGTGCTTCTAGAATCCTCCAGGAGGAAGGGGTGAGGAGGAAAACTAGGCCGACAAGACACCAGGCTCGAACATAGCCGGGGTCCTAATGTCCCAGATATTACATTCTGACCCTCCCCCACAGTCATATTGAGCTTCTGGAATCCTCCTGGAGGAAGGGGTGAAGTGAAGGATGCAGAGAGTACCAGACACCGCCCTGCCACATACGCAGAGTCCTAAGGTCTACAGGTATTACATCTTGATGCCGGCGGGACACCCCATAAGCCTACCTCTCCCCCCGGAGAGGTCTCTATGAGGTTTCGTCACACAATGAGCGCCAGAGCAGGCAGTTCCACAAATCAGATTCCTCGCCCGTCGTCCACTTGCCTGAGGCTTCGACCCTGAAACATGATAAGAAAATAAAATGACAATAATTAGAATAGGCAGACAGAGGAGCCTGTGGTAACTGGAATACGTTGGCCATATTGGACCCTTAGTGCTTCCAACGTAACTCCTGGGAGGAGAGGGAGACGCGAAGGGTACCAGATCCGCTAGTAAGAACGGGGCCCTTAACGATTCTAGTATGAAACCAATCCTAACGCCTGGGAGTGCTGGGTAGGGACGAGACATTTCTCAGGGAGAAGGGCGCTCCAGAAGTCCCGCTATGTGCCAAGGAGAAATCTCTCCATAATGCAAATTGCACCGTCCTGTCGCAACACCCCAACCGCCGTCGCCTGGTTGTATAACTCTAAAACAGATGAAAGAGAATTATGGGGACATTTAATTCGTATTATAAGGGGAACCACCTCAGCATTCGCCTACCGATCAGGGGAAACAACGAAATACACATGGTCAGAGTGGGCAAACTGAAGGGAATCGAACCAGGGACCTCCTGAATCTACTTACTATAGGTAGGTAGTTGTAACAAAGTTATTAAACTAGAAATAAGGCAGCTGTAAAAGTTTAGGTATATAAAATGTGACCCAAGATCTGAAATTCTCTAAAAGATTAGCGTTGTTACAAAGGAACATTGTACTGTATTGAAACGTACAGCGCCACTCGTGGTGTTATTTCATTTCCTTAATTTGCACGCACGTTAGTAAGTCAGCATTATAGCGGCCCATTTCCTCGCAATTTTCTTACGCTCGAACACCACAATTGAAAAATATAATGCTCATTAGAACGCCGCGAAAATTCTCTTTGGATGCCGAGATTAAAGTCGGCGGGTGGTGCCTGCAGTTAAATGTGTGCTTTTAATGACCTACATGAGTATGAAAAGGTGTCGCTAAGTCACGAACGTGCGAGAAGGACCTGATTCATTATGGCACACCCACACGCGTGCCCATTACCAGCAAAGAGGGTTTTGTGTCATTTCTTTGGACAAATCTTAATTAGAAGGCGCGTGATCATATCGGGGGAGCAGTATTTCAGGGAACGACTCCTCGGGGCATAGGATCCAATCGTTAGTCTTGGAGACGGCGGAAATTGCAAAAGCAGACCATGGCCGTCGTCTTTGTAGTCCCATGAAGAAGGCCATTAATACCCCAGTTGGGGATGTGGCGAACTTAACTCGAACGATTTACATCGATTAGCTCGCTGCGGAGAGTTAAGGTAACTCACGCTTACCTGGGTCTTTACTCTGCAGCTTCTCAACTAACGATAATTCACTTAATCTCATTCCCTTGGTCCTCAGGTCCAAATACTTAATGCCAACTACGTGAATTTTGCTGCCTGTTTCCACATTCCAAGTCGCTTTCTCTAACTAAATGGCGAAAATTGCAAAAACAAAATGAAAATTTTATTTTTTGTGTGGTCTTATAATTTGGAATTTCCTTTTTAATTTTATATACAGGGGGGACCATTTAAGTTGAGACTGTACAATATCTTCAAAGCTAAGCGTTGTAGAAAGAAATGTCTTTAATAAAAGTTGCTTGATATTATGGGGGAGAGTAGATAGATAGTGTATCTTTATTGGTTTCAAATCATTGAAGTTATTTCACAAGTATTTAGTGCAAGGGTCGTTGACCGTACATGCATATTTAAGATACAAGTGGGGTGACAAAATAAACAACAGAGAAAGAAAACAAAACAAAAAAAGAACAAGGAAAAGGAAAATAGAGATAAATTACTTTGACTAATTGAACAAATTTGACCTAGCTTCGCGCACTTCAGCCAAAAAGTTGCCTATGTTTTGCCAGTTCCTCTGGTCAGCCAGTAGCTCCCAACATGCCATCTCTTTCTTGAGGGCTTAAGAATTTTTCTTTGAGTTTATTCTTACGCTGATTCTACAAATGTGCACATTCCACCAAAATACGTACCCAGTCGTGATCCAAATCGCAGAATGGGCAGATGCTCCTGCCAGAATCGTCAGTCATTTTCTGTGCCCTCCAGCCCCCAGTCTAAACCATGCTATTCCTGATCTTTCCTTTCTTCCTAAGTTAAGTATATATGCCTCTTTACCCCAGTTCAATTTTATTTCATTTGCTAGACTTAGAGAAGGTTTAATTTTACAATCCGATTCTATTTCCTGTTGGTTGACGTCTCCATATGTTTTGTGATTTGTTTCAGCTCTTTGCCATACTTACCCCAAATGTCATTAGTCGTGTTTTATTTGGAGGACGTTATGATGGTCATTTTAGGGCCAATTTAAATTTTTGAAATTGGAAGATACAATAGGGTCAAATTAAATCGATCCTAAAATGACTATCACAACTTCCTCCAAATAAAACACGACTAATGGCATTTACTTTCCCCCATAACATCAAGCAACTTTTATTAAAGACATTTCTTTCTACAACAGTTTTGGAGATATTATACAGTCTCTACTTAAATGGTCCACCCTGTATATAGCAAAATACCTATACTTTAAATATATGAAATATAATTATTTTTAAAAATATGCGCATGACTTTCTCTATCTATTCTTCAACATTATTACAAAAGCTTATTCCTTTCTCTATTTCAAATTAAACATTTCCAGAAATAGTTTAAATACATATTTTGTTGTTGAAATTTTAACACCCTTTAACCTGATAAGTCACATCCCTATACTGGAGTTACCTTGGGTCATTTCCGGGGCTATTTGTATGGTCAAAAGAAAAAAGCGAATAACAACTTACCAGTTGAGAAAAATATAACTATTTGAACATGTCAACCTATAACAGAATAACTTGATAATGGTTAACTCCGCAATCGTGAATTGCGTGTTTTAAAGAGATCAACATTTTTGGTGCAGTAACATTTTGTCTATCTCTTACGGTTTACCAGTTATACATGTCATTCAGAATAAAGAGGTATTCATTGGCTATTCCCACAAAATTCAAAATATAAACCTATTTTATTTGTCATTTAAATATCTTAAACATACGATACTTTAATAAAAATGTTTAAAGCGACTTTTGAGAAAGTAGAAAATAAGAAACATATTATATGTAAAGGATAATAGGGGTGCGGGGATTTTCTTGAAAATCTTCGTTTCCCATCTTTGGAAGGTACTGAATATAAATACCAAGTTTAGTTTTTATCCGACGTTTCGTTTTTGAGTTATGCTGTTCACAATCACACACACACACATATAGACCTATTTCTAAAAATTTTTGGGGGGGGGAATTCACAGAGCCTCAAAACTCGTATTTTCGGTGAAATCTCGGTATTGAATTTTTGGGTGGAATGAAATATCTTCTCTACCTACTATGTACGTGATGGAGAAAGTAATACGCTTTTGTAAGGATATTTTGTAGAAGAGTGAGTAGGGAAAGTCATGTGAATGCAACGCATCATAATTTTCATTTCAATTATAGTTTTATTTTATGTGGGGATCTCTAAGAATAGGAGTTTAGTGTATGGTTTAAAGATTTTTCCGTATTGAAAGGGTTGTTAGACTGTATCAACCCCTATCTTCACTGACGCATATTGCGTCACAAGAAAGCGGATTATTATTCACGTAAGTTACGTCCATATTAGCATGGGACACGTTTGCTAGTTGTAAATATTGCATGGCGACGCGATTGCTATTCTCCATGCACTCCCTTCTTACAGGACCAAGAAAACGTGCATGGTAGCTAGTGGGATAGGAGTTCATATTGCACAGGACTCCCGAAACCGGGGTAGAGCACAGCAAGTAGGCCCTTTGTGCCTCTAACGTGACCGCTGGAAGGAAGGGATAAGGAGGGGTTCCGAAGGGTGACCAATGCGGGCGAGGAAATGCGCAAACATGGAAGGGGCCCATAACAATTCCAGATTTAACGCATCCAACGCCGGCTCACAAGATCCGAGCCCTCTAGAGCCCAGAGATGCAGCTCTAGAAACTGGGTCCTTCAGCAGTCCAACCGACACAAGGGAACTTTTCAAAACTTTCTAGTACTTTCCCTACTAGGGTACCTAGCTCACATTCAGGAGTTCTCGGTTCGATGTCCCTTGAACCGACTGCTCTGACCATGGGTTTTTTTCATGGTTTCCCCGGGTCGGTAGACGAATGCTAGTTCCTCTTCTACCACGAATTTCGTTTCCATAATTTCTTATTATCTGTTTCAGACCTTTGGGAGTAGGCGACGGTGTTCAGCGGGTTGCGGGGGCCAGGGGGATGTCGGATGTGTTCGATCTGGAATCGTTAGGAACCCCACCCATTCTTGCTGCCGTCGTCACCCTTCCGTTCCTTCCCAAGAGTCACGGTAGAAGCAAAAAGGGCCGTTGCGTCCTATTTGCGGTGCTCGGCCCCGGTTGTGCCTTTTACTGAACTTAAATACCGAGTTTGGTGTTCATATATCATTTCGTTTTTTACTAATTGTTGACACACACACACACACACACACGGATGATTTTCTAAAAATGCCAGTTAGATCAACGGCAGGGAAAGCGAAGATCCGTGGTTCAAATCCCATGGCGTTGCATTTTCCAGTCTGGTTCTACCATTCCAACTTTAACCTACACACAGTTTGCCTTAAAGAACAATGAATTATCATTAATTGACGTAATGTTGGACGAAACTATGAAGCCTAGGACTTAAAAAGTAGTTACAACATTGTAAGTCGCTATTGGGATATACAATACGCGATCAAAAGTATCCGGAAACCTGGCTGAAAATGACGTACAAGTTCGTGGCGCCCTCCATCGGTAATGCTGGAACTCAATATGGTGTTGGCCCACACTTAGCCTTGATGACAGCGTTCACTCTCGCAGGCATACTTTCAGTCAGGTGCTGGAAGGTTTCTTGAGGAATGGCAGCCCGTTATTCACGGAGTGCAGAACTGAGGAGAGGTATCGATGTAGGTCTGTGAGGCCTGGGACGAAGTCGGTGTTCCAAAACATCCCAAAGGTGTTCTATAGGATTCAAGTCAGGACTCTGTGCAGGCCAGTCCATTACAGGGATGTTATTGTCCTGTAACTACTCCGCCACAGCCCGTGCAGTATGAAAAGGTGCTCAATCGTGTTGAAAGATTCAATCGTCATCCCCGAATTCCTCTTCAACAGCGGGAAGCAAGAAGGTGCTTAAAATATCAATGTAGGCCTGCGCTGTGATCGTGCCACGCAAAACAACAAGGGGTGCAAGCCCCCTCCAGGAAAAACACGACCACACCATAACACCACCACCTCCGAATTTCACTGTTGGCACTACACACGCTGGCAGATGACGTTCACCGGGCATTCGCCATACCCACACCCTGCCTTCGGATCGCCACATTGTGTACCGTGATTGGTCACACCACACAATGTTTTGCCACTGTTCAATCGTGTAATGTTGACGCTCCTTACACCAAACGAGGCGTCGTTTGGCATTTTCCAGCAGGATGTGTGGCTAATGAGCAGCCGCTAGAACATGGCATCCAAGGTTTCTCACCTCACGCCTGTCATAGTACTTGGAGTGGACCCTGATGCAGTTTGGAATTCCTGTGTGATGGTCTGGATAGATGTCTGCCTATTACTCTTTACGACCCTCTTCAAATGTCGGCGGTCTCTGTCAGTCAACAGACGAGGTCGGCCTGTACGCTTTTGTGCTGTACATGTCCCTTCACGTTTCCACTTCACTATCACATCAGAAACAGTGGACCTAGGGATGTTTAGGAAATCTCGCGCTCAGACTTCTGACACAAGTGACACCCAATCACCTGACCACGTTCGAAGTCCGTGAGTTCCACGGAGCGTCCTATTCTGCTGTTTCACGATGTCTAATTACTAATGAGGTCGCGGAATTTGAGCATCAGGCAGTAGATGGCAGCACAATGCACCTAAGATGAAAAACGTATGTTTGTGGGGGTGTCCGGATAGTTTTGATCACTATGTCAAAATTAATTTGAGGATGCTTTGTGCATTGCCGAGAAAAAACGTGATCAATTGGGGAATTTAATGTACCGGCATTATGCAATGGTAGCTCAGTTGGTTGGAGCAGCGGCACGGAAAGCAGAAGATGGGGGTTCAAATCCCGGTTACGGCATTCGTATTTTCTGTCCGATTGTACCTTTTGAAGAAGTTGATAGAAGACTGAGTTGAGGCAGTATTTTTAACACTTAAATGATATCAGTCTGATTATATAATATAAAATATAATAACACCTCGCCTTAAAGCAATATGTGTATAATATATAAAGTGTATATTACAGTCCTTGTATTAATGTTTATATTATTGTGTACATGTATAATAATGTTATGTGAATATATTACGTACTTTAACAATGTAGGAGCTGTGAGAATAGAAACAAGATGCTTTCCGTAGCAAACAGAATTATAAAGTAGAAGCCGAAAGTTGTTAACAATGAGGTAACCTTGAGACAACAATAAATTAGAAAATTTAATAAAGGCTACTTATAGTTCTTGGAATAATAATGTAATATTTAAAACAGTTTAAAAATAGTCAATCAAAAAGTAGAAAAAGCTTAAGTTAAATAAAAGTATTCTATTGGAGTAGGCTTAGCCAATCAGAAACTTGAAATAGAGAAAAAGTACAAATTCAGGCGGGAGCCGCTACAAGACAGTGTTTCCAGCCAGTCCAATTTAGATTTCGTACCCGATCGGTACGATACGTCTTCATTGTGAGACAAAAATTCATTGGAGAGAGAATAATATAAAGTTTATGTGTTTAAAAGTACAATTAACAATAATTTCACACTCTACAGTAGGATACATCAGTGAAGTGTTATTTAACCGTGTGAAGGATTGATAAACGAAGTACATGCAATTATAATTTGTGTAAACCTTGTGCTTTAGCCACACCAGCCCTGCTAAGAGATACGTGTTCTAAAAATTACTACTGTTGCAGCCGAGGCATACATATATAATATTTAAATAAACATTAAAATACAAAGTTGATTTTGTAAATGTGGTGGCGAAGGCTACCGGTAAAGTAAACGTGCGGCGAAGGTCACCGGCAAGTTTGTATCGTACGTGGGGCGAACACTCCAAGTCACATATCTCCCGCAATACCTGGTGCAACTACAACAATGTAAACGACTTCGAGTTTGGCTCTCCAACAGTGGAGCTATAAAACAACATCCCCAGAGTAGAGAAAGTCATATGAATGGAACACATTCGTTTTTTTTATAATATATATCTACAAAAGAAAAACAAATTCATTAGTGATTCAATACCGTAGTTTTACAACTTTATTCGGATGATGAATATAATGGTCTGGAAAGCGCTGACAGGGATTCCCAAAATCGAGAGTCCATTTGCTTGTGACGCTCTCCCTGACCGCCATTTTCCTCCACCCTCAGGCACAGACGACTGACTCTACATTTTACATCACTTTCAGCGTAACGACATTATCAGTCCCAAATGGAGTTTCTAAGGACGCTATAAAGGGAAAGACAATCAGGATGCGAGGCCTAAGAAATGAATTAATTTGCCGTCTAACCATGGATAAAGGAAGGATGGTGAGAACGGAAGAGGCGTTTCGAAAATTGGGTTAGAAAGTGCTCCGGCCGACTGCTTTATTTTTAGCTATGGTAAAATGTTGGAGGATTTAAAAGCGATGGGTATGGAAAATTTCAGCTGTATAAGTTGGAATAAAATACTTCTTTCTCAGACTGTGGTGGCCTCGTTCTTAATGCTGACATTAAGATAACATGCAATAGTTCTTTGTTTAAAAAAAGTACCGTTCTAATATTTTTCCGCTGCAGTTGTAATTTTGACATGCGCGATTATGTACTTCATTAGGAAGCCAGAGGCAGTTGTTAGTGATCGACATTTGTGTTTTCCTGTTGTTAGAACGTTACGAAATGTTAACGTCCCCGACTGTGAAGTCAGATCAGGATTTGGTTTTTGAATGCAAGAAATGGTACGCCAGCAAACATTCATCTCCAATCGTGTGAGGTTTATGGGGAAACATAATGAGCGACAATGCCCGGCCACGCACAGTCAAACAAACTCAAGATCTGATCGCATTATTTGGTTGGAAACAAATCGACCCCCTCCCTACAGTCCGGATTTGGCACCAAGCGATTTTCATCTACTTGTCTTTCATCACAGGTGGCATCATTCTTTGAGGAAGGCATTCAAAAACTGGTTTCCGTTACGATAAATAACGATGGCGACTATGTGGAGAAGTAGTGTAAGGTAATGAATGATGATAAAGTATAAACGCGCCTCGTACTATTGAAATCCGTGTCAGTAAAAACGTTAATCCGAGTTCGCTCTGCGGTACCATGAGAGTTTCGCGTTTGGAATCGATTCCCATCTGACCTTGGATTTTCGTGGTTTTCCCTGTTCGGTAGTCGAATGCTGGGGTGGTTTCTCAACTACCACAATTTCATTTCAATAATATCCCTTTAGTTCTCATGTTTAGGCATGTTTCTAGGTTTCGTGGTGTATGGTAGTGCAGTAGATGGCGCGGGTGCTGTCCCTAGAAGCCTGCTTGGTTGAACGTGTTGTTCATCGCCCTGGTACTAGGACGGGTCTTAGACACTTCCGTGCGTCGAACCTTCTGTGGTTTCCTCACCTCATCCCTTCCCCTTGGGGGATGGTATCTGCAATAGATGTGACCCGGGTCGCAGTGTGCGAGGTGTAAACTTACCTTGCTATTTATCTACAGCGTAGCAGTGTTAAGTAAAGGAAGTATTGCATTCCACCCAAAAATTCTATATTGGGTTTTCATCGGAAATGTACATTTTGAGACCCTGAATCCCCCAAGGAAAACCAAAACAACGCCCAAAACAATTTAAAAAACAATTGTGGACAGCATTACTCAAAATCGAAATTTGTATGTAAATTCAATAAGGCAGCGCTCTTTCCTTTGAGCAGGCATTCGCACCATCTATTCGACACAAAAAGTAGCACACTTGAAATACGAGAGGGAAAGGAAATAGCGGTGAATGAGAAACCATCCCACATTTGCCTACCGACTAGGACAAACCAAGAAAAACGCAAGGCAGAGTGGGCCAATGAAGAACCTGGGACCTCCCGAATGTAAGCCACCTCCTTACCATGTTTAGTATGAAGCTCATAATGGCGTATGCTTAGCAAGAGAATCTTTTCTCCTTCTTTATTTTACGTCACTAAAACTACGTGGTCATATCGCGACAGATCTCTTAGGAGAGACCTTGTGGCTCGGTATGTGCCGGGCGTATAGCCTTCTAGGTCTCATCCCTGCACCATACCATATTGTTTTCCTTGTCCAGAGGCCTTACTGCTAGGCAACGATTCTCTGCTTCTATACGTGACGAGCAGAAAACAGCATCACGTGTCCACAGAGACCTTAGTGCCAGGCAACTGTACATCTGGTTCTCTACCTGACGGAGATGGTAGAGGGTGCCGTCCAGTCTACCTGCCTACATTATCTCTGAATGGATGGCAGAGCATTCACTATTAGCATCTATTTTCATTACTAGTGTTGTTTTAGAGGTAAGGTGGAAATTTAGGTCGTGTATTAAATATCCAATCCGGTATATTAGCGATTGGTCGACCCATGGGTTTGATATCAGGAGCTGCCGAATGCAGGCCCAGACGTTGTTACTGGCTTAGCCAATCCGCTTGGTGAAGGGAATCTTGTTTTTATAATTTGTAAGCAAAAATTTATGGTGAAATAAATCTGGTGACATTAGCAATATAATCAACCTGGATTTAAAACAGAAAGCAAAAATATTCACTGTGTGTTACGAAGTGACAAGGAAATTTAATTAAAAAAGGATTAAGTGGATGACGTGTGTGTGTGTGTGTATCAATCAGAGATGCAGCGGGGTCGGTATGACCTAATACCTTCTGCTTTGACATTTGCAGTGTTTCTATGAATACACTGATGTTCATCTTGTTTTGATATGTGTGAACGAACACACGCTTTCTGTTTCACAGACGAATATCTGTATCAGAGGGTTTAAAGAGAATGATACACGTGGCAATACCAAACTCGATATCCAGGTGAGAGACATGATTTGTTCTTTCGTTTTCCTCTCTTTAAAAGACAACAGAAAGTCTATATTAATATCATTAAGAGAGAAAATTTGCGCGTGTGTACGACTGTGTGTAGCATAATCTCAAAAACCACTCAACCAATTTTGATAATTCTTTCACATAGTAAAGCCCAAGTTTTCTGAGGACATAGGCAATAAAACACCTTATAGTTTCTGAGGCTGATGATCCAAATGTTATAAATAGCAACGAGAAAGTTTTGGGCAGCTGATTTGGAAAGCGGTTTCAGGAGAATAGGAATGGGGTCAGTATGGCAAAGAGCTGAAACAAATGACAAAAACATATGGAAAGGTGTCAAAAGAAGACTAAAAGACATCAACCAATAGGAAATAGAATCGGATTGTAAAATTAAACCTTCTCTAAATCTAGCAAATGAAATAAAATTGAATTAGAGTAAAGAGGCATATATACTTAACTTAGGAAGAAATGGCATGGTTTAGACTGGGGGGCTGGAGGGCACAGAAAATGACTGACGATTCTGGCAAGAGAATCTGCCCATTATCTGATTTGGATGAGGACTGGGTACATATTTTGGCGGAATGTGCACAGTGGGAGAACCAGCGAAATGATTAAACTGAAAGAAACAAATTTAAGTCCGTCAAGAAAGAGATTGGCATGTTGGGAGCTACTGGCTGACCAGAGGAATTGGCAAAACATGGACAATTTCTTGGCTAAAGTGCGCGAAGCTAGGTCATATTTGTTCAATTAGTCAAAGGTAATTTATCTCTAGTTTCCTTTTTCTTGTTTTTATTGGTTTTCTTTTATTTTTCTGTTGTTTATTTTGTCACCATACCTTGTACCTTAAATATGCATGAACGGTCAATGACCCATGCACTAAATACTTGTGTAATAACTTCATTTAATAAATTTCTAAAATATTAAAAAGGATTTACAAAACCCTTGTACTTGAATACGAACACATTGGAGTTATAAAAGAGCATACGAAGATGGCCTTGAAGTTGAGAATGCCATGGAGTAGCAAATAGTTGTTACTCTATAGAATATGCACGTAAAATAAGACAAATGCCGCGGATATTTCATTCCATGCAATATAAAGAGTGTATCATAATTAATAGCGCAACTGAAGCGGTTGAAAATATACCATAGTAGAAGAAAAACGTTCCAATAAACATGGAAAAATCAAGCAAATCACGTCATTGGCGGCTCATAATCACACATCTCCCACACGGTTTGTTTGTGGACCCATGTTTACTGGAACCTTTTTGCTTCTATTATCCTATATGTTGAAACGTTTCAGTTCGCGCTATTAATTGTGATACATCCTGTATACTGTGGCGCAGCGCTGTGGTCCAAGGTTAACGGGAGGTCGGCACCGGACAGTCGGAATAAGCAACGATAAGTAGCGGGCGCGTTATCGGCAGATAACCAGAACGCTCTGGAAGTTTCTCCCGCCCCCTCCAGAACGCGTGTCGAAGTAGTACTAGAGTGTTGTGTGGAAGATTCCATTGGCTATAAAAGCGAGCGTTCTCGCGAGTTTCCCTGCGGCATCAAGTGCGATTCTCCGAGCGAGTTTGTGGCGTACAGCGGCAGTGTGGAGGTCTTGTGTTCAACTACCTGGAGAGTGAACCGTCCGGAAAAGGAGGCTACGCCGCAAGTGAAGTGGCGGAGAACTGAAGTAGTTCACCTTAGTGAAGTCATAGCGTGAACAAAGTGAACTCCCAGTGACGAACTGTATAGGAAGTTAGAACAGTAACAGTGGGAACTGAGAGAAGTGACAGTTGAAAAACTGGACAAAGTTACAATATATAGATTTAGCACCTAAGCCGCAACAAAGTGGCCTACGAGTGGCCTAGGATACTTAAGTATTGTATTCCACCCAAAAATTCGATACCGAGATTTCACCGGAAATATATGTTTTGAGACTCCCTGAATCCAAAAAAGCATTTATGGAAACATGTACGTGTGTGTGTCTGTGTGTGTGTGTGTGTGTCTGTGAACAGCATAACTCAGAAGCGAACAGTCGGATAAACACCAAACTTGGTATTTAGATTCAGTATCTTCTAGAGATGCGACACGAAGGTTTTCAAGAAAATCCCCCCACCCCAGATTACCCTTTACATGGAAGATTTTTTGAAAATTCTAATTTTCTCAAAAATGGCTCTAACGATTTTGATTAAAATATCATATGTTTAAGATATTTTTATGACAAATTAATTTTCTGGGAATTTCTCCAAAAGTATTTTTCATTGTGAACGACTTTTGCATAACTGCTAAACCATAAGAGATAGACAAAATTTTACTACACAAAAAATGTAGATCGCATTAAAATACACAATTTATGTCATATACATTTTTGTTGTTGAGTGAACCATTTTCGAGATATTGCTAGTTATTCCCTTAAATTTTTCAATGCTTATTTTCTCAAATGGGAATTCGTTATTCATTTTTTTGTTTTGGATATGCAAAGAGTATTAATCTGTGGAAAAGGGAATGGTGCTGCACCTAGCAACCAGCTATTAAGCGATATGTATGTGCTTAAAGGCTACTGTATTTCTATATTGCCCTTGTAAATATATATTCCCCTTACATCTACAAGAAAATTAGCAATAAGATAGAGTCTGCAAATGTTTATCTCGATTAACATGAAGTAGGTGGGGAATAAGCGTTTGTAAAAATAGTTTGTACAAGAGTAGAGAAAGTCATGTGAGTGTAACACATCAGATTTTTTTATATCCTGGACATGCAAAGAAATTGGAATGCGCCACATACCAACCAGCGCTTAAAAATTTGACTATCGCTTAAAACCTACCATATTCCCCTTGCATCTACAAGAAAATTAGAAATAAGATTGATATCTCGATTTACATGAAGCATATGGAAAATAAGCGTTTGTAAAAATAGTTTGTACAAGAGTAGAGACAGTCATGTGAGTGTAACACATCAGATTTTTGGAAACATGTCCGTGTGTGTGTGTCTGTCTGTGAACAGCCTAACTCAGAAACGAACAGTCGGATAAACACCAAACTTGGTATTTAGGTTCAGTATCTTCCAGAGATGCGACACGAAGGTTTTCAAGAAAATCTCCCCACCCCAGATTACCCTTTACATGGAACATTTTTCGAAAATTCTAATTTTCTCAAAAATGGCTCTAACGATTTTGATTAAAATATTATATGTGTAAGATATTTTCATGACAAATAAAATGTATATCTTGAATTTTCTGGGAATGTCTCCAAAGGTATTCTTCATTGTGAACGACTTTTGCATAACTTGTAAACCTTAAGAGATAGACAAAATTTTACTACACAAAAAATGTAGATCGCGTTAAAATACACAGTTTATGTCATATACATTTTTTTGTTGAGTGAAACATTTTCGAGTTATTGCTTGTTATTCCCTTAAATTTTTCAATACTTATTTTCTCAAATGGGAATTCGTTATTCATTTTTTTTGTCTTGGATATACAAAGAGTATTAATCTGTAGCAAAGGGAGTGGTGCTGCACCTAGCAACCAGCTATTAAGAGATATGTATGTGCTTAAAGGCTACTGTATTTCTATATTGCCCTTGTAAATATATATTCCCCTTACATCTACAAGAAAATTAGCAATAAGATAGAGTCTGCAAATGTTTATCTCGATTAACATGAAGTAGATGGAGAATAAGCATTTGAAAAAATAGTTTGTACAAGAGTAGAGAAAGTCATGTGAGTGTAACACATCAGATTTTTTATAAAGTATCGAGAAATAGTGGCATCATTCCATTATTAGGAATTGCCGGTACTGTAGTAAAGTACAATGATAAAGGGTATAATGAGCTTATACAATAATTTCATAAAAAACTGGAGGGGCAAATGAAATTAATTTGTCATTCGAGTTTAAAACCCTACATGTGCAACGTCGGGCAGTGACCTAGTATTGCATATGAATGTGTTTCTTTGTTATCAGATCCAAAGTTATGAAAGCTCATTTACACCCTTTTATTTTCTCCACTCTTACGTATAGCAGGGAGAGCAAGTATTTTATTAGACTTAAAAATTTGATTCCGAAATTTCATAGGTAATACATTTTTTGTAATCGTATGTTTGTGTTCTATGTAAGGTTCCTGCGCCGCGCCACTGTGGAGGTCTGGTTTCCGGCTACAGAATGCGACCGGGTTCGATTCCACCCACGGCGTTGCGGATTTTAAGTCCTGGGCAGTGAGGAGCGCGATATGTAGCCACGGAGGCCAATGGGGGATGCGTGATGCTAACCGCATCAACCTCCATATCGCTGGATGATCGCCAACCTCTGCCTTCGTACGTAGGCATGAGGTCGGTAGTCGGGTTGGCAGGTCTACGCTCTTCATGGGTTGTAGCGCCAGGGAATTGTTATTATTTATGTCTTATAAGAGCACAACTAAAAACTTGGTATAAGTTTACAGCTTCCAAGAATGTGACAGGACGGTTTGGAAAAAATCCTCACACACCAAACTCCCCCTTACATGAAAAAATATGTATTTTTATTTATTTTCTCAAAAATGGCTCTAACGATTTTGGTTAAAATACCATACATTTAAAATAGTTACGTGACAAAATGTGTATCTATTTTCTGTGAAGTCCTTTTCATGATATAACTGTAAATCGTAAGAGATAGACAACATCTTACTACGGAAAAAATATAAATCTCGTTAAAGCTCACAAATTATGTTAAGTATTATTTTTAGTAGCGTTAACTATTTCATTTGTTATTGCTTTGAATTTTCAGATACTTAAATTTTTCTCAAGTGGTAGGAGTAACAATAGGCAAATATCCCGGTGTAGAGCAACGCAAGTAGTGACCCTTTGTGCTTCTGGAAGAGAGGGCTGAGGTGGAGAGTCGAAGGGCTACCCACTTCTGGCCGACGATATGCGCAAGCATGGATGGGGTCTCTAACATTTCCGGATATAACGCATCCGGCCAGCCTGCTCACAAACACAATCTCAGGGATGCTTTCAGAAAGCGGGCCCCTCAGCAGTCCAACCGACAACAGAGAGAAACTTTTACAAAGCGCATCTCCACCGTCGAGCCCAACACGCCGTCGCCTGGTGCTACAACCCTGGAACAGATGATAGGAAATGCTGGACAGGAAATTCGTATGGAAGAGGGACCATCCAGCATTAGCCTACCAAGCCGGGTGACTACGAAAAAATCTATACCTAGAGTGGCCGACACGATGAGAATCGAACCCGGGACCTCTCGAGTGGAGTGTCACGCGTTACCGCGGTGCTATATTTTTTTATACTCTTCCTCGTGGTCATGCAGAGAGCATGAAATTTCAAAACCCTCACATAGCGACCGGCTTTATAAAAATCGTTTTATCTACAAGGAAATGTCTAATAAAAGTTTGTTTTGGTTAAAAAGGACTAGAATATCGTTTGCAGGACCTAAAGAAGCGGTATTTCTGCCGTCCTTGCCTCCTCAGAAGGAATCTATAGCTAGTGAAACTAAATAATTCTGTTATGGACAGATCTCGTTCTTACCTTTAAAGTGATATTAAGGCAAGGGACCGTATATCGAAACACGTCCCTTGCTTTCCACTCTCTCTCCCCCTCCCTCCTCCAGAGAACTTAATAAAGTGGAACTGGGAGAGGATGCAGACCGTGTTGGCGTTCAACTAATTCAAGAGCCTGGATGCACGCCGTCCTCGAAGCAGATAACACTGGGTCACGTATTCGCTTATACCGGGACACGGGCCGCATAAATAATACTGCACCTAAGATCTTCTCTCATACTGCTTGACTTTGAAAAACGATCTTCTGCACCTACAGCATTCCACCTTAAACGGAAAAGTGAAAAGGGGACTTGCCGTTCTAAAAGACCTTCCACGAGACCATGTTTTGAATCCCCGTCATATTTTACAGCGTTCCTCCTGGACATAAGTCCACTTGCTGGGCTGTTTTATTTGCCTCTTCAGTTCTTAAGACACGTTAAAGTCGGTTCGTGTTCAACTGTGCCTCACTGGAACCTGGTATCAAATGTATGACGTCAGCTTTAGAGAACATAATTGTGTTCGCCATCAGTTTCATTCTACCAACGTTGGTAACCAAATGGGAATGGCTGTTTTGAACTCTTAGATTCCTGTCACTCCACTGGCGTATAGGACAGACATCCATAATCATGATCTTCAACAGTCACTAATTCCGCCACTAGATGCGCATGGTGGCAGCTCACTAGAGGTGTACACTGACGTGCATAAAAAGTGACCAATTACCCTGTATCACAATAGTGTTTGTTCCTCTGTAAGGTAGGTAACCAGGCTTTGACTCCACCAAGTCGCTATTACCAGGGCCGTCCCAGAAGTACCCGACCTGTCGTATAGATAGCGGCTGTTGTTTCAAACAGATGACTATGGTAGAAAGTACCACCCTTATAAAGCTTAAGTCTGAAGTTTGACGATGCTACGTTGTTTAGTAATTGTTTGGCAGCCATTAATAGTGAACTCTCAGTGAATTTGTAAACATGGATAAAACTGGTCATCGTTATGTGATACAATACTCTCATTTGAAAGGTCTTAGTCCAACTAATATTAAAGCTGAGCTAGATTCTACTCTGGGGGAGTCTGCTCCTTTGTTTACAATAGTAAAATATTGGGTGGCAGAGTTTAAGCGAGGCTGTACGAGCTGCCAAGACGAACATCGCAGTGGTTGACCAAATGAGGTGACCACGCCAGAAATTGTGAGGAAAATCCACAAAATGGTATTGGATGACCGTCGACTGAAAGTTTGCGAACTAACAATCATCGTAGGCATTTCAAAAAGTGCTGTACATCGCATACTAACTGCAAATTTAGACATGAGAAAGCTGTGCGAAAGATGGGTGCCGCGTTTACTCACAATGGAACAAAAGTAGCGTCGTGAGGATGTTTCAGTCAAGTGTTTGGCGATGTTCCGCTGCAATAAAGCCGAGTTGTTGCGTCGATTCATAACCATGGATGAAATATGGGTCCATCACTTCACACCTGAGACGAAGGAACATTCAAAATAGTGGATTGAAAGGGGAGAATCGGCTCCAAAGAAGGCGAAGACAGGGCAAGGTCATGGCGTCAGGTTTTTTGGGATGCACGTGGGATAATTTTCATTGATAATCTTCAAAAAGGAAAAGTAATCTATGGCGAGTATTATGCAAACTTATTGCAGTGTTTGAATTATGAAATCAAGCAAAAACGGCGGCATTTAGCGAAAAAGAAAGTTCTGTTTCATCAAGACAATGCACCAGTTCACACATCCATTATCGCCATGGCCAAAATCAATGAGTTAAAGTTCGAATTGCTTCCTCATGGACCCTATTCGCCAGACTTAGCCTCCTCTGATTATTTTCTGTTTCCAAAGTTGAAGAAAGTCTTGGTGGTAAAAGATTTGCCAACAATGAATACGTGGAGTCTGCAGTTGATGGCATCGACGGTTCTCACTATAAACAGTGTATCGAGGAGACTATGTAGAGAAATAAAGATGTTTTTGTGTCGGGTACTTCTGGGACAGCCCTCGTAATTTTGAAACACCACGTAAAAAAAGTTGCAATTTGGGCATATTTCTCAAATTTATAACGGATAAATGAACGATCTCAGAAACCGCCAAGCACGTAAACTGTATTACCATTTGATCTTTGTGTCCAAAAAGAGGTTTTCTTGAGGGGTGTGATGTGTGTATACATAATATTACTATAGATAACCAAGCACTTCTTGTGACAAAGCCATTGTTTGTATAGCTTAAGGCTGAAATAAATAAATATGTAATGTGATACATTCACATGATTTCCTCTACCCTCTATCGTTTGTTAGTGTGTTTGTTACACTCTTACTAAAGCTTATTTTAATCGAGATAAACCTTTACAGAAACAGCTACATTACATATTTCGTTATAGAGAACAGCGATAGTCAAATGTTTAACAACTGGACGCTATATGCTGGCCTTAAAATTCAATACTGTTTCCATGACATCGCGACAAACAACTGAATGCTGACACGACTTTAAGAGAATGACCAAGAAAGGTACAATTCAATCTTTTAATAACGGATATCTCAGAAACGGCCTAACAACTTATTTTAAGTAAACTGTGTATTTTAAAGAGATTTACAATTTTTTTGTGAAGTACGTTTTCGTCTATCACTTAACGTTTACCAGTTATACAAGATTGTGTAAAATTCCTTCCGAATAAAGAGGACTTCGTTGGCTATTTCTAAAAAATTCATGACATACATTTTATTTTCTAGGTAAATATCTTTAATATATGGTATTTCAATCAAAATCCAATTTTTAAGCAAATAAAATACTTTAAAAAGTGTTCAATATAAAGGGTAGGTGTCTTCGTGTCGCATTTTTGTAGGATATTGAACTTAAATACCTAGTTTGGATTTATTCGACTTTTGGTTTTTGAGTTATGCTGCTCACAGACACAGACATGCACACGGACATGTTTCCAAAAATGCTTTATTTGGCTTCAAAACGTGCATTTCCGGTGAAATCTCGGTATCAATTTTTGGGTGGAATGCAATATTTCCCCTACTTACTATACGTAGTAGAGAAAGTAATATGACAAAAACTTACTGCACCAAAATGTAGATCTCATTAAAACACTCAATTTATGTCAAATGAAAGTTTTTTGTGACGCTAACCGTTCCCGAGATACTCTTTGTTATTGGTTTGAGTTTTTAAATACGTATACGCTTTTGAAGTGGTACGTGCTATCGTTTTTACTTTCTCTACTACGTATTGTAAGTAGGCGAGTTACCTGTTACATTCCACCCAAAAATTCGATGTCGTATTTCACAGGAAATACGTGTTTTGAGGCGCCCTGAATCCAAAAAAAAATCATTTTTGGAAAGTTGTCCGTAAGCGTAACTCAAAACGAAACGTCGGATAAATACCAAACTTGGCAGTTGAGTTTGGTATGTTTCAAGGATGCGATACGAAGATTTTCAAGAAAATCCCCACCGTAACTACCCTTAAGTTCAACATTTTTCGAAAATTCTGATGTTTTAAAAATGGCTAACGATTTTGATTAAAATACTATATATGAAGTATATTTACATGACAGCTAAAATGTATATCCTGAATTTTCTGGAAATAGCCTGCGAAGTCCAGTTCATTCGGAAGAAGTTTTGTATAACCTTGTATCACTGGTAAACGTTAAGCGATAGACGAAAACGTACTACACAAAAAATGTGGAGCTCTTTAAAACACGCAATTTACTTAAAATAAGTTTTTTTGCGGCATAAGCCAGTTCTGAGATATCCGTTATTAAATTTCGAATTGCACAATACTTGGTCATTCTTTTAAATTTTAAGGCCAGCATATCGCGTCCAGTTCTTAAGCATTTGACTCTCGTTGTCCTCTTTGTAATTAGCTATTTCTGTAAAGGTTTACCTCGATTAAAATGACGTAGATAGAAAAATAAGCTTGAATTAGAATAATTTACGTACCCACTAATAAACGATAGAGGGTAGAGAAAGTCATGTGAATTTATCAAATCAGATTTTTTTCGATGGTTTTAACCTGAAATTTACATCAAAGGGCGTGTACTTATAAATCAGTTACTCAAATTGAAGGATGGTTTCTACGTGGCCAGGTGAACAAACGAACGGTCGGTTGGTAAACCGAAGTAACCTAACCTAACAAGTGCCTGCGCTGGAATAAGGACGTTCCTCAGGAAATTAATTGGTATGTAGAAAAGAGTCCAGTGTTTGCACAGGTCCGCTAGAGATGCGGGTTGTACATGTCTGTGGGACTCTTCTGGAATCCCTACTTGTTGCTCGTTTCCTCTCTTTATCTCCCTTCACAACACACGTTCTCGCTTGTAGCGCCAAGATCGGTTCTTATGGCTTTTCAGCAGTTGAAAATGTTTCAAGATGGGCACGTGGGTGAACTTTGTCCATAAAGGCAGATGAAATTACAGTTACAAGAGTCAGTTTACGATATTAACTGTTTCCTCTGTATTCTGACGTACAAATATCTTCAACTTTGCCTCTCTCTTGGGCTTCTGTGTTGCTGAGTACTTTCCCAGAAGAGAAGAAAGACACACGATGCCACATTACAGAGTCATGCATTGGGGAGGACAAAGTGCGCGCTACCGATAAGAAAACGAAACACTGCGATAAATTAAATAACGTTGAGGCGTTTTAACATTGTTAAAAAGGAAAGTCATTATGAACCGTAATTGCTTGCAGTTCTGACCCGATTATTCAGTGCCTTCGTTTTATGCCAAGGCCACAACCACCTTATAAGCGTATCGGCCGAGACAGCAGTGACTTCGGTATTATACCATTGCGCAGCAGCGGCGCAGGACGTGTCAAGGATATGTTTATCAGATGTGAGCTGTCTCAGTTGTTTCTTTGTCTTTGTGTTGTGAAGTGTTTCGAGAATACGTGTGTTGTGTGTGATTTCCTTAGGAATGTTATTCTCTTATTAGTACACGGAAATGCCTGCCAACAAATTCAAGCTTATGTACGATACATACGTGAAAACTGAATCATGTAGACAGGCGTGTAGACAATTTCCTGGTTATCCAGTTCCTTGTAGAGACACTCTGAGATGTTTGGTCAATAAATTTAGAACAACGGGATCACTAAACGCTAATAAATAAAGTTTATAGGAACAAACGTAGGCGAACTTAAGGACAAGGTAAAAACAGAAATTATGAACATTACCCAAGAAGAACTTATGCGTGTGAATGGTAACTTCATCCGACGATGTCAAGAATGTCTTCGTGCAGATGGACACCCTTTCAACAATACTTTTAACAAGGTTAGTACTCATTACATAAATGTTACTAACACTCGTAAGTAACGCGGGAGTTACGGAACGGAAAATCCCGCAGTGTAGTAGACTGTATGCAGAGCACGCATTCGCGCGATCCGCGGCCTTGGCATAAAACGAAGGCACTGTTTAGAGTTTCCCCTCAGTACAAATAAAGGCCTTTTCACTTCCTCTACTAGAGGAAGTATTATAGTCCGCCCAAAAGTTGAATACGGAGATTTCACGAGAAATACCTGTTTTGAGTCCCCTAAGTCCATAACAACATTTTTAGATATAAGTACGTTGTAAGTCGATTAAATACCATACTTGTTTTTAAGCTCAGTATCTTACAAAGATGCTACACAAAGGTCAGAAATGTTGCTCTATCATCTTACAAGTAACAAAGTATTAGATTCATCCATTCTCGTGAAATAAACCGTCTATCTGATTCGGAAAAACAACTATTTTTACTTTCTCTACTATATGTAGAGTAGGGGAAGTATTGGATTACACCCAAAAATTCTATATCGAGATTTTACCGGAAATACATGTTTTGAGGCCCACTGAATCCAAGTGGGAAACATGTTTGTGTGTATCTGTCTGTCTGTGAACTAAAAGCCCGATACATATCAAACTTGGTATTTAGGTTCAATATCTTCCAAAGAAGTGACCCAAAGATTTTCAACAAAATCCTCCCACCCCAAAGTACCCTTTACATGGGACATTTTTAGAAAATTTTGATTTTGCCAAACATGGCTCTATCGATTGTTTTTAAAATAACATATATGAAAGATATTTACATGACAGATAAAATGTATATTTTGAATTTTCAGACCTCTTCGTGCTGAATGACGTGTGTAAACTTGTATAACTGATAACGATTAAGCGATAGACGAAAATATACTATACAAAAAATGTAGAGCTCTTTAAAACACATAGTATATTTCAAATGGTTTTTTTCTGACATAAGCCGTTTCTGAGATATCCGTCATTAAAGGTTCGAATTGTTCATTTCTTGGTTATTAAGTCGTGTCAACATTCAGTTGTTTCTCGCGATGTCATGGAAACAGTATGGAATTTTAAGGCAGCATATAGCGTTCAGTTGTTAAACATTTGACTATCGCTGTTCTCTATAACGAAATGTGTAATGTAGCTGTTTCTGTAAAGGTTTATTTCGATTAAACTGTAGGACAAGGAAAAGCAAGGTTGAGTAAGGATAATTTGTATACGCACTAATTAACGGCAGAGGTTATAGAAAGTCATGTGAATGTATCACATTAGAGATTTGTTTTTCGAAAACAGAACAAAATGCTATTATACCTTTTTGTTTGTAATACCTCTACGAAGTACATATTAGAAAGGATGTAATAACTTCGCTTTCACCCTGCAAGTAAGTCAATGCTCATCTGTACTGTGTCATAATATTAAGTTATAGTATAATTATAATAGTTGTTTTACGTGTTTTAATGCTACAACTTTTAGACGTGCACAATGTTTAATTGTGCCCAAGTGCCATGATTATGCACTTGTGATATGAACAGCTATTGAAGCTATGCATTACTGTCTGGCTCACCCGACCTTGCAGAGTTAGCTTTTTAGGCTCGAATAACAATTTAATTAATTTCATTTACTCTACCTCTTCTTAAAGGAACAATTGTGCAATGATCTACAGGATTTTTATGGTGAATTCTCCCCTTTAGACCTTAGAATTCTAATTTTGTACAGCCCCGAAAATCCCCTGATATTCACACAAAAGGATGTGAAACATCGGCGAAACATCTCATTTCCTTAACCCCCCCCCCGACAGTCTTCCAAGTTCTTGAAATACTGCATAGTCTGTAAGTACCCTTTGGTGGTGGAACAATCATCGGTCGGAACGTCTGACTTCCTTAACCTCCCCTCGACAATCTTCCAAGTTCTTGAAATACCGCATAGTCTAAAAGTACCCTTTGGTGGTGGAACAATCATCGGTCGGAACGTCTGACTTCCTTAACCTTCCCTCGACAATCTTCCAAGTTCTTGAAATACTGCATAGTCTAAAAGTACCCTTTGGTGGTGGAACAATCATTGTTTGGAATGGTCGAATAATTTGGATAATTAAAGTGGGTAAACGTTTACAACTTTTTGGCTTCTCTTTGGTCCAGCAGTTATTTAAGGGGCCCCGTCTGTGAAATTGGTCAAAAACTGAAAAAGTAAAATATTTGGCTTTTTGTCTTGAAAAATAACATCAACTTTGTACTTCAATAATATCAAATTTGCTTTGTCCAGCGCCATTACAAAAAGCGTCGCGTGGAGGTTTATAACCCTACACATGTGTCCTGGCTGCCACGCCCACTGTCATGATAAATTAATATTAAATGTGATGTTACTAATACTGTATTAAAATTTGGCGTTGCTTTGTGGTGTAGGGTAGTTTGTGTATGGTGGCTATCCTGTGACAGACAACTAACTATCACATTACGATATATCCCGTGTTTTATCCCAATCCTTGGCACTGTTTTTGTTTATGACTGAGTTTGGAGGTTTTAGTGTTAGTGTGATAGGCGGTATTCTTAATCCGGACCAGCTTGTTACTGTCGGTGGATTTACAGCGGACCATAGACATTCTTATTCATATACCGAGATTTATGTTGGTCCGGACCAAATTTTGGTCTGTCTCAGAGGAGTAGATTAAAGGCAGACCATATTTGTAAAATGGATGACTATGGAGTGATGGGCGTGGCTACTGTGCGTAGAATTTGCAAAATGACGGTGGAGGAAGAGTATCTACCAAGATTAGACAAATATGACAAATACAGGTTTAGTAAAGCAAAACTTAGAAGGCTGATAGAACTGGTTCATCCTAACGTATATGCCAGAGACGATAACTGAGGCTTGATACGCAAATGCTAGTAGCACTTACGTATTTTACAAGAGAAGGGTATCAAGGTACTGACCTTAGTGAGGCGTCAGTAAGCCGCATTATAACTAATGTCTCATTGCTAAGAGTTCCCTTTGTTAAACAGGGATTATAATGAACTTTACGTAACATGACGGATGTAACGCAAAATTAACAAATACTGCTAAAGTAAAGGTCCAATTAGGATGCACTTAACGTAACGGGAATGAATCTTGATTGATTGCTCTTTTATTACTTCATGCTACTGCTTCGCGCTGATTGGTTCTAATTACTATGCGACATTAAACTTGACGTAACGGGAAGAAAAAGTTTGACTGTCACATTTTTAAGTTACGTCGCGTTAAAGACAGTTCCATTTAATACAGTGTGTAAGACCTTTACTTTACTTCGCGTTGAGTTAAGTCACTAGGTTAAGTTCAAAATAATTCAGGCTTTACTGGAGAGGAGAATTAATTTCCTCGAAGATTTATAATATATCAGGATTTCCTCAAGTAAGTATTTAATTATTTGGTTAAGATCCAAGATGAGACACATTTTATTGACAGCAAATGTTGTTTGGCATTTAAATTCCGTTTCCTTATGTAATTTTACGATTTAAAGTTAATATTACAGCAAGTTAAATTCTTAATGAAATGAAACTTTGTATCAGGTGGATAGGTTAGAATCGTGCACATATCAACTCCCTCCATACCTCCGCTGTTTTTGTTTGCATCTGTCGAAGCTGATTTGTCTTCAATAATACCCATCATATTTTGTATTAAGCAAAATAGGCGTTTTCCTCCTCCGAGCGTTTTAATGCACGCTTCTTGGTTATCTCCATTTTTTCTGAGCGTGAGGGCTGAGCACTGGACTGATGAAAAAAAGCTGTGAAACGACCATAGAAAGTTAAAAACTAGGAAGTAACAGTAGTTAGTTTACTGCTCTATGGAAGTCACGCATGCGCGGAACTACCTCTCTTCGTCGTATAACATTTTCTCTTTCTAGTTCCGAAGCTTTTTATCGTGTATGAATGTCAAGAACTTGGTCGACCTTTGGTCCGGACCAAATGAGTGTCGAGATAGTCCAGGCCAACGTGAAATCTATGAATACGGGCCATAGTGTTTCTCTCTTGTGAGGAAAGTTTATTGTACACACAAAACTAAATCTGTAGCTTATATATTTATAGTGTTAAGATAACAAAGGCGTATTTGTAAAATACAACCACAATGCGTATAGTCAACTGGGTTAGGTTACTTTGAGGCTACGCTTTCATTTAGTTATATAACATGTATAGGATAAAAGATAACAGAAATAAGGGTAAAAGATCAACCAAGAGAACTCTATTGGGTAAGGAAAATGCAGCTAAGAGTCGCTTGTTGAGCTGATAACAGATCAGAAAGTTGACAAAATATTTTTATATATGTTTAACCTCATTTTTCCCTACACTTTCCTAACTTCAAACGACACAATTTTCTATCATTCTGCACGAAATTTTAAACACAGTTTTAAGATTAACTGCAAATTAAGTGTACCCACTTACATACCTTGTATTTTTGTTATTTGGACTGAAAAATATTATTTTTAATTCTTATTTAAAAAATAAAGAAAAATAGCAATTGTTAAAGATTATTATTTTTTCCTTTATTAATATAGTGAAGTCACATGGATACAAGTAATTGATATATTAAAATGACTGCAAAAACGTATGTTCCATACACTAATTTTTAAAATTACTACGTTATGGGGCGTTTTAAAATTCCCTGTAATTGAGATATGGAAACGTTAATTCTGCATAAAGTATTAGAGGTAAAAAGCTGAAACTTGGTATGGTTCTATTCCTGATTGTAACAAATCCAAAAAAAGTTTATATTTTTCATTTTTCACACATGTGCTTCCATAGTTTACACATAAAACAGAAGATGAACGATGAACATTCCGCACTCCCAGGCCACCAAGTTAACCTCTTTAGAAAAGACATGTAGTTTGCGACCATCGAGAAAAATATTTTCTCAGTTTTTAATTATGAAATATCGGCTGATTGATTTGTAATGTTAGAAATCAGCCTGTCATTACACAACCATTAAGTATAACCTGCTAGTGAACTTGATGAAACATAAGTACAAAACAAATAAAGCAAAATACTTTTTTGAGGGCTATTAAAAATGTTAGCATTGACAGGTTTGATTCTCTTTTGTTTTGGTGTATGCTTGCAATGAAACATCCGCGGCATTTGCCTTATTTTACATGCATATTCTTAACTAAAGTCCAATGTATTCTTTGTAGCTTCTTTTATAGGCTCAAATGTGTTTGTATTCAAGTAGAAGGGCTTTGCAAATGCTTTAGTAAGTTATGAATTGAAACTAAAAGTATTTTGAAGCCCCATGTTGGTGAGAATTGGTGATAGAATTATAAAAATTGCTTCAGTGATTTTTGAGATTACCCTACGTACCCAAACACACATTTTCTCTCTTTATAGTGTTAATATAGATTCTAATTATATGTGTAACACGGTTTATCTTTTGTTTTTGAGAGCAGAGAAAGTTTCTGAGAATAAAGAGGTTTACAAAACAGTTGCGCCTTATAAAATTGTGTCGCCACATGCAGCACAAGAAGGAATTGGTTGTAAAAGAGTAAACTAAGTAATGAAAACGTGAATGTCTGTTTGCGCCGAAGGAAGGCATTAACAAGGAAGGAACAGTTCCATCTCTCTGTCTTGTTTTAGGCAGGCATTGTAACAGCAGGATCTGAACACGGTGTAATCGGCTTGTGGTTTGAAATGGAGACAATCCACAGGGAATAGGGAAGTGGTTCCGCTTCACCTCACACTGCCTGGTCACACTCGCTGCGCTCAGACACTTTTTGTGTTCCAAGCTTGATTGACAAACACTTGCAAACCGTAGTTTAGCTAACAATATACGTATTTACTCATTTTTACTTTCTCTGCCGCGTACATAGAAGCATCCCACCCAAAAATTCGATATCGAGATTTCACCGGAAATACATGTTTTGAGGCACCACGAAGACAAAAAAGAGCGTTTTTAGAAAAAAAGTGTGCGCGCGCGTGGATCTGAACGGTATAACTCAAAAACGAAAAGTCGGATCAACACCAAACTTGGGTGTTAAGTTCAGTACCTCATAGAAATGCCACACAAAGATTTTCAAGAAAATCCCCATCCCAGACTATGCTTTACAGAGAATATTTTTCGAAATGTATGGCTTTCTAACAAAAAATGTGTAACCATTTTGATTAAAATAACATAACTAAAGAAATTTACATGACAAATAAAAAGTATATCTTGAATTTTCTGCGAATAGCTGTGAAGTCCTCTTCATTCCGAAGGGATTTTGTATATCTGGTAAACGTTAAGTGAAAAACGAAAAAATCCTATACAAGAAATGTACATCTCTCTAAAACACACAGTTTATGTCAAATAATTATTTTTGGCATCAACCATTTCCGAAATACCCGTTATTAATGGTTCTAATTGTTCAATACTTAGCTATTCCTTTAAAGTCGTGTCAACATTCAGTTGTTTCTCGCGATGTCATGGAAACAGTATGGAATTTTAAGGCAGCATATAGCGTCCAGTTGTTAAACATTTGACTATCGCTGTTCTCTATAACGAAATGTGTAATGTAGCTGTTTCTGTAAAGGTTTATTTGGATGAAACTGTATTAGATGTGAAAATAAGCTTTAGTAAGTCTAGTTTATGTACCCACTAATAAACGATAGAGGGTAGAGAAAGTCATGTGAATGTATAATATGAGGTTTTTAGTACTTACGAATACTGTTGCCATGGATCGTAAGTGGACACTCCTACACGTAATCTGGTTGCTGTGAAAAGAAATCTAAATGCTGAAAAAATGTGTAACGGTTCCTCCGTGGTAGCACCCCACTACGCTGTTGATAATGGATGCTGTATTACGTACCTGTAGGTCGTGTTGATGGCCGTACTCTTGTGTTGTATTAGCACGTTCTCGTAGACTGGAATGTGATGATCGTATGTCTGTGTGTTAGTATGTTTTAATTGTGCCTGGGCTGCTATATTGTGTCTTATCAGGGTTAGGTATGTAGAATGTTAAAATATCTTGCACACACGTATACTATTAACTGGTTCACTTGTATTTTACATAAACCACATGTACATATTCACAATCATCTTTGTCATGTTAAGATAGGTATAACTGGTAGTTTTAGCGTTTATTTAGAGACACGGCAGTCTGACAAGCTTCTGTTGGCGTTCCCTTCAACTGTTTTCTTAACGTACGTATTTGAATTATAGGCATGTATTATTGATTATATAGCTAACAATGACCTTTCCCTCTCATATTATATTCTGTATGTTATAACGTTATATACTTATTCTCTACCATGTGTACATTATGAATATATGTGTTTTTAACATCCGCTTAATTATTATACGCACAATAATAGCAAAAAATACATAACACGTAAAAACTTAGAAAAAAGATATTAAAGAAAGAAATTATTAATATGTTGACGCTGAGAAGCTGTGAATTAGATATTTTAATACATTAATGAGTTATTTACTTTGCCCATGGCTAGTACTGTATGTTGCTTCAAATGACAAGTAACTTCGGTGCAGTAAGTAAAAATTGAACTAGATCACATTAGTGAATTGACAGTACGAACTAAGTGAATTGACAGTGAAAATTGAACTAGATCACTTTAATGTAGTAGAAGTAAGTTAAGTGACAGTTACGTAGCTTTAATGTTGATCGGCACTTGGGCGACTGACCGTCACCTCTGGCATAAGCCTTTTGGGGCATAACTTGATCCATCGCGGTTCGGCCTCCACGTTACGCTGTAGGTCCTCAGTCTGCATTTGGATGCATTTCCTAATTAATAAAAATATATTTTCCGTCAAGCATCCTCATAGAAAGTATTTCGGAGCTGTTAAATCCGGAGAACGGTCGCCAGGGCAAATCTCCAAAGTGGGAAATGAGTCGATTGGGGAGCACTCGTTGGAGACAAGCCCCACACCGTCCTGTTGAAGCCAAATGTTGTTCAGCTGTGGTGCTTGGACTTCTGGCATGACAACATAAATTTACAGTTTGCAACCAGCATAGTCCTGCAAAAGATAATGGAGCAGTAAACCCACGCGTTCCAACTGTACACCACAACTTTCCGGCTGCTCTGTGCTTTTTCATACACAATGCGAGGACTTTGGTCTGCCCAGTATCAGTACTTTTGTTTGCTCTCAAACCCACTGCGGAAGACGTTAAGGAGCGTAGGTTCCTGCTAGAACGTTGACACAGGCGCTGCGTCTGTTACTCCTCTCAACTCTTGAGCCATACGGACTCTGTTCCAACGCTGCACGGACACACCCTGCATGTTTAGGCGTTCGTACACTTTTATTACAACCTGGTGGTTTACGATTCTCAATGGTATCAACTCTTCTGTATTGCCTATTCCATCTCAAAATGCCGTTTTACTCTGATTGATGCCGGTCTTGATTGTTTGTCGGAGTGCTCGCCGAGTTTCAGTCACAACAAAGGCTTCCACTGGCCAACAATATATAGCCTTGCGGTGGCCTTCTTACGCAAGTTGGATTTCCACAGTTGCACTCCGGAAAGCTTTCTTCGTCCGGACTTCCGGTTTCCGCGTATGCAGCACAATAGCCTCATTTGGATAATTGGACACAGTGTCTACTATCTACTTTGGAATTCCCCCGAAGCTACTCATGCCCAGCAGTATTTAGATTTCTTGCGCAGAGCACGATGGAAGATTTGCTCTGGTCGTACCTTTCAACGAACCTTTGGTGGCTATCTACAAGTTCTCGATTCTTAGTCTGACCGAGAATTACTCTGGGTTTACCCCTTCCCATGGGGAATAATGCAATAAAATACTATACCACCCTGCCCATAATAACAAAAGATAACAATAAAAATAAAATTATTAAAAAGAGAGTATATAATTTAATAACTTCATAAATTAGTTACACTAAACGTTTAGATTAAAAAAAAGGTCTCTCGCATGGAAGGGAACCGAACGACTGACCGGTTGAAGAGATGAGGTGACGGAGGAGCGCCCTCACCCAACGTAAACACAGAAGCACTATCAAGAGATAATCAGACTCTTCTGGAAATTTCTCCCTTTGCCTCCCGAAAACGTTCGAGAAACTCCCGCATTTGCATATAAGCGAGCCTGCTCAGAAGTGAGTCAGCGAGTTGGTGAGTTGTTGATGCGACATAAACCGCTGGTTTTACGAGTCCGGTTATGATGCACAGTATATGCTAATATTAAAAAAATAAGTAAGTAAAAATTTAAAACAGAATACAATTAACAAAAAAACGTAAAAAGAAAAAAAAATCCATGGCGAACCGAATGCTGGCATTGTAGCCGTATAATCATATCTGATTAATTCGCATGCGCACCTCGAGTTCAACAGGAATACCAACCGAGGTTGGTCACGCGCCATTCTGTATATGAAACTCAGAATTTCATACTTATACCCTTGAAGGTATACCAAAAAAGTTAATAGGTATAACTATCGACTGAACTATTTAATTTTGCTTTACTGAAACGTAACTTTCCTAACTGAAATTATACGTCTAACGAAATTCTTAAGCGCACACAGAATACCTCTGTTTTAGTATTTACAAGTCAGTAACATTAGCGGCCTAGTCTGTAAAAACATCAAACTGAACTTTACGAATTGTTAAACAAATGAGCTTCTCTACACACTATCGCTTCTTTGTATACAAACTATTCTTGAAAAACCTTATATTACCATCTACTTCGTGTTAATTAAGATAAACGTTTTGCAGAAATACTTTGATTACTCATTTTGGTTAGATACAAGAAGTCCAAAGCGATATCCAAATGTTTAAAAGCAGATCGTTATGAAATTCCACTCTCTTTCCATGTCATCGCGAGAAACAACTGAATGTTCACTTCAAAACAAGTGACAAAAGTATTGAACAATTAGAAAATTGCTAGTGTCATAAACAATTATTTGAAATAATTGTTTTGTTTTAAACATCTACATTTTCTGTACAGTAGTCTTTTTTTATACTGTATCTTATGATTTGTCAGTTATACAAATTCCTTCGGTTGAAGAGGACTTCACAGCCTATTCCCATAAAATTCAATACATAAACTTGTCATGTACATACTAAGTATGTGGTGTTTTAATAGAAGTCGTCACAACAATTTTTAAGAAAATAAATAAAATTTCAAAAAGAAATTCCATGTAAAGAAAGTTCAGTGCTTTATCTCATTATTCGTTTCTTAGTTATGCTGTTCACCTGCAGACCTTTTACTAAAAATGCTGTTTTTGGATTCAAGGTGCCTCAAAACATGTACTTCCGGTGAAATCTAGGTATCGAATTTTTGGGTGGAATGCAATACCTTCTCTACCTACTTGGTATAATGTAGAGAAAGCAAAAACCGAACAATATTTACAATTCTTTGTTTGAAATTCTTGATAGAAAGGTATCAATTCACGGGATGATCTGAGTCGAGTGGCGTCCTGATCTCTCTACCCGCTGCTACATTCCTCTTCGGTTCAGTTTACGTGACTGATCTCGGCATCGGAATGAGCAAAATTATGATTATTATTTATCAGCCCATGTGATCTAATAAGAATTGTTCTCCACGAGTGTACGGTTTTTGTTTTTCGGCTCAGGCGTTAAATATCCATACGGTTACCTCCCCCAGGCACCGAGAGTGCTTCGGGACGCAAGCTGGGAATTTGGCCGCTGCTACTGTATCTCGAGTTGACTTCCCAAAGTTTCATTCCAATTGTGGGGGTGAGTTGGTGATCGGCCAGTGTCAAAGTCACTTTGATTACGTCTTTCCTTTGACGTAGTTACAGTAATATTTAGGATTTTGGTTGATTCTGTTCGTGATGCTTTGATTTTAATCTGTTTCAAATTTCTTTATAGGCCCATATGGGAGTGATTCATTTGTCTCAAATGGCGTTGAATATTCATGATTTTTTGCAACGTTGGTATGTAAACACCACATGTTGCGTTAATTTACTGACTAATAAATGGGGTAGGTTCCGAGGCTACCAGTGCTATGTACTTATAATGAATAATCGATTGTAATGATTAACTGTCACCTTTTAGGTAATATTTTTTATCTTATAATAAATAATAATAAATTATAATACATGTTTTCCTAATTGAAAATGTTTTTTTTTCTATGATTGAATTTAACTACTGTTAACTCTCTGTTTAACTACGTAGTCATATCGCGACAGGAGGTACCTCGTGGCTCGGTGTGTGTCGGACAGTCAGTCTTCTAGGTCTCATCCCTGTACCATACCATCTTGCTTCGTCAGGTATCCATAGAGGCATGTGCATAGCAATTGTTCCTCTGGTTCTGTGACGTGCAGATGTCAGCTTCGACACTATCCACACAGACCTTCTTGCATAGCAGCTGTATCTCTACTCCTACATGTGCCAGGCAGATGACATTGGGGTGCCCGTCCAGGTTATCTGTGGATATTTAGATGACAGAGCATTCGCTATTACTGTTTTTCGTTATCAATGTTGATTTAAATTTAAGGTGGAACTTTGGATCATAGTATTAAATATCGAATCCGGTATTTACGTTGGTGACAGGGAAACAAGGAAAAAAACCTGTCAGATTGGTCGACCTACGGGATTTGAACCCGGGACACCCCCGAATGCGGGACACAACCGTTCGGTTAATTATATTATTCAAATAATTCAATTAGTATCCTCAACAAATCTTGTCACTTTCCAAACGACGTTATTTGAATAATTCGGAATGATATGCAATACGCTTCCTTGTTTGAAGTAAGAGTTCGAACTGAATGGAAAATGTATATACTAGCGTAGCAACCTGCAAACTGCATCCGTTCTTTGCATAGAACAATTGTGTGCGAGAACATCGATTGTCACGTTAAAACAATCAACATTTAAAATGTACAACAAAATGGATACACGCAAATAATAATTAAATGTGCACCACAAAGAACAACAAACATAATTAAACAAATGTTGTTAAATACATTTACAATCGTATTAGAGGCAATTCATTAAATTTATCAATTACAATATCATATATTGTAAATTTAAATATTGATTACTTGTCAGGCCATGTGCAATTTTGTTCACAACTTCCGGTTAGGTTCAGTTTGCCAGGTATATTTTTTGGGGTGTGTTTGACTCCTATACGTATATAATCCAGTCGTGCTTTATTTTACCCAATTATTAGTTTTGCATTTTATTGCTTTACAGTTAGGAAACAGTTATTTTTACTTTCTCTACTACGTATAGTAAGTAGGGGAAGTATTGTATTCCACCCAAAAATTCGATACCAAGATTTAACCGGAAATACATGTTTTGAGACACCCTGAATAAAAAAAAGCATTTTTGGAAACATGTCCGTGTGTGTGTCTGTGTGTGTGTGTGTGTGTGTGTGTGTCTGTGAACAGCATAACTCAGAAACGAACAGTTGGATAAACGCCAAACTTGGTATTTAGGTTCAGTATCTTCCAGAGATGCGACACGAAGGTTTTCAAGAAAATCCCCCCACCCCAGATTACCCTTTACATGGAACATTTTTCGAAAATTTTAATTTTCTCAAAAAATGCTCTATCGATTTTGATTAAAATATCATATATTTAAGATATTGTTATGAGAAATGAAATGTATATCTCGAATTTTCTGGGAGTGTCTCCAAAAGTATTCTTCATTGTGAACGACTTTTGTATAACTGGTAAACCATAAGAGATAGACAAAATTTTACTACACAAAAAATGTAGATCGCGTTAAAATACACAATTTATGTCATATACATTTTTGTTATTGAGTGAACCGCTTTCGAGATATTGCTTGTTATTCCCTTAAATTTTTCGATACTTATACTTTTTCTCAAATTCGTTATTCATTTTTACTTTCTCTACTACGTATAGTGAGTAGGGGAAGTATTGTATTCCACCCAAAAATTCGATACCGAGATTTCACCGGAAATACATGTTTTGAGACCCCTTGAATCCAAAAAAAAAACATTTTGGAAACATGTCCGTGTGTGTGTCTGTGAACAGCATAACTCAGAAACGAACATTCGGATAAACACCACACTTGGTATTTAGGTTCAGTATCTTCCAGAGATGCGACACGAAGGTTTTCAAGAAAATTTCCCCACCCCCGACTACCCTTTACATGGAACATTTTTCGAAAATTTTAATTTTCTCAAAAATGGCTCTAACGATTTTGATGAAAATATCATATGTTTAAGATATGGTCATGGCAAATGAAATGTATATCTCAAATTTTCTGGGAATGTCTCCAAAAGTGTTCTTCATTCTGAATGACTTTTGCATAACTGGTAAACCATAAGAGATAGACAAAGTTTTACTACACAAAAAATGTAGATCGCGTTAAAATACCCAATTTATGTCATATACATTTCTTTTGTTGAGTGAACCGTTTTCGAGATATTGCTTGTTATTACCTTAAATGTTCCAATACTTATACTCTTTCTCAAGTTCGTTATTCATTTTTTTTATGTCCCGGACATGCAAAGAGAATGGAATACTCCACATAGCAACCAGCGTTAAAATATTTGACTATCGCTTAAAAGCTACCATATTCCCCTTGCATCTACATGAAAATTACCAATAAGATTGACATCTCGATATCTCGATTAATATGAAGCAAATGGAGAATAAGTGTTTGTAAAAATAGTTTGTACAAGAGTAGAGAAAGTCATGTGAGTGTAACGCATTAAATTTTTTAAATAGGGATACTTATAAGTTAATTCGCCAAACTGTTGTTACCGTGTTAGGGCCTCTGTTCCTTGTCTACACTTTACTTTGACTTCCTGTTTCCTCTTTCAGGCATGCATTCGCGAGGTCCTAGATTCAATTCCCAACGACCGCCCTCTCTGACCTTAGCTTTTCCTAGTTTTCCCTGGTCGGTAGGCGAATGCAGCACTGATTTCTTATCCTCGACGATTTTCATTCCATTACCTTCTCAAATTTTAGGTGTGCTGCTAGGTTTCGTGGTGTATGGCGGTGACGGACAAATGGCGCCGAATAAGTCTTAGGGACTTCCGCGCTTCAGTGGCCTGTGCTTGGGAATGTAGCCTTCTGTGGTTCCTTCACTTCATCCCTTTCTCCTGGGGATGGTAGTCACAATAGATCCATGTACGTCGCGAGGTGTCTCCTCCGTTCTATAATCTATATCTATAGGGATTCATTGTATACTGATTAGAACCATTGTCTGCAAGTCATTAGCATCAGGTTAAATTGTATCCGATCGACTCGAGATGTCACTGTGCTGTTGATACTGTGAGGGGCCTATATTATCGTATAGACTGACTGACCAGGTGAAGAGATAAGCGGACTGGGTAGCGTGCTCTATCCAGAACTCTTACTATGAGCGCTATCGAGAGATAACGAGATTGTTTTAGGACCTTCAGAACTGACACCGGCTGGGCGGGGTCAAACGTTAGTTAGCTGAAGGTGGGAACCTTAGGGAAGGAAAAACACAATGTGATCGAGGAAATTGGGCACTTTTTATGCACGTCAGTGTACATCTCTTTTTAACGGGCACATATTCCCTCATTTCACATTTTGAAAGTAAAACATCGCATTTCACAAAATTATACTCTAAAACTGATTATGAGTGAATGCGTCTAAGCCCTTGGTTGGATAATAGAACACATATTTTAATAGGGCGCGTTTTATTGATGCACGAAACGAATTAATTGCCTTGTTGCTCCGATCTTTAATTGCATTCCTTCCACAAGGGCAGTTAAAAGCGTTTATTTTTAAGCGGGTGAGCTGCAGTGCCAGGCCACACGAGCGAGTTTTCTGTTACAGCCCGCGTGTTGACCTCTGTGGTGATGATAATTACGATGATAATGGAGATGTGCCCAATTATCCAATTTGCTTTCATCTCTAGCTGCTATGCGGCAGCACAGAGGAGACAGGTAGGTGTCTGTCAGGCGAACCGACCGCAATCTGCAGGCTTTCCCACAACGTCAGGCTAATGGACCGACCGCATTAAGTCACAATACTACACCTTCCCTCTCTTCGTTTACAAAACCACACTGCCTCTTTCATTTTTTACTTTCTCTGCTGCTCTAAGTATTGCATTCCACCAAAAATTCGATACTGAGATAATGTGTGTCTCTCTGTGAACAAGGATGCGACACGAAGATTTTCAAGAAAGTCTCCCCACTCCAAACTACCCCTTACATCGAATTTTTGTTGTTATTTTTGTTTTCACGAAAATGGCATTAACACATTGGATTAAAATACCATATACTTAAGATATTTTTATGACAAATAAAATGTATATCTTGAGTTTCCTGTAAATAGCCAGTGAAGCCTTCATTCTGAATAACTTTTGTAGATTTTACCGCGCAAAAAATATAGATCTCGTTAAAGGACACCATTTATATCAAACAATTTTGTAGAGTTTACCATTTCCGATATATTCTTTGTTGTTGGTTTGAATTTTAAAACACACATTTTACTTTCTCTACAAAGTAAAGAAAATGTTAAACTAAATTGAGTTTTGAAATTGATTGTTCTTTCACACAAGCCGTGTGTTGGACAGGGTTGGAAAGGTAGAATCAGATGACCGAAAAATGCAATGCCATAGCATTTTTTCAGTCATGTGATTGTACATCTACAACCCTGTCCAACACACGGCTTGTGTGAAAGAACAATTAATTCCATTAATTGACCTAATAGTGGTTGAAACTAAAAGCCCGGGACTTAAGTACTTACAACAATGTAAGTCGCCATTGGGGTATAACATCTCAATACAATTTGAGATCTCCTTGTGGTTTACCGTGAAAAATGAGAGTCAGCTGGAGAATTTAATGTCGTGCCGGTATGTGGCCATGGTAGCTCAGTGGTTAGAGCAACCGGACGGAGACCGGGAGATCCGTGGTTCCAATCCCGGCTATGGCATTGAATTTTTCAGTCCTGTGATTCTACCTTTCCAAATTGAGTTTTATTTATGGACGCTCTTTAACTACTATGGTCCTAGCCTCCCATTCTATATTGGAGGTAAGAGACCGGTAATTTTGTTCAGAGGCCTCTTTATAAGGCTTGAGGTTCTTTTACGTGCCGTAAATCTACGACACGGGACCACCGGCTTTAATTCCCTTCCGAAGAAAGACATGCTAAGGATTTTTACGCCCGAAAAGAATCCATCGTCCGCGACCTCGGGAATTAGAAGCTAGCTTGGTACCTCTAGACCACAGAGGACGACAAGGAAATGTTATGTTCCACCCAACATTTCGATACCGAGTTTTCACCGGAAATATATGTTTCGAGACTCCCTGAATCCAGCAAAAAATCTGATGTTTTACATCCGCATGACTTTCTCCATTCTCTATAATTTATTAATGGGTATACAAACTATTCTTTCCAAAGCTCATTTTTCTGTCTACTACATTTTAATCCAAATAAATCTTTACAGAAACACCTACATTACATATTTCGTTATAGAGAACAGCGATAGTCAAATGTTTAACAACTGAGCGCTATATGCTGGCCTTAAAATTCCATACTGTTTCCATGACATCGCGAGAAACAAGTAGTAGTAAATTGTGTCTTTTAAAGAGTAGTACGTTTTCGTCTATCGCTTAACGTTTACCAGTTATACAACATTATACAGAATTCCTTCTGAGTGAACAGGACTTCACAGGCTATTCCCACAAAATTCAAATATACATTATATTCGTCATGTAAATATCTTTAATATGTGGTATTTTAATTAAAATCGTTAGCCATTTTTAGAAATTAAAAAGTTTCAAAAAATGTAAAAGGTAGTTGGATTAGCGGGATTTTCTTGAACATCTTTGTGCCTCATCTTTAGAAGGTTCTGATGTTAAATACTAACTTTGGTATTTACCCGAGTTTTCGTTTTTGAGTTTTGCGGTCTAACATACACATACACACGGACCTTTTTCCAAAAATGCTTTATTTGGATTCAACGTGTATCAAAACATGTATATCCGGCGAAATGTTTGTCGAATTTTTGGGTGGAATGCAATACTTTCTGGGCCTATAGGTATGTGGTTGAGAAAATAAAAAGGATTAATTTATTGAAAGGTGTTCGTGCGTCTGTGAGCACCACAGCTCAAAAACGAAAAGTGAAGTAAATATAGAACTTAGTATTTAGGTTGAGGGTCTTCCAAATATGCGACGTGAAAGTTAAAAAAAACAAAAAACAAAAAACATACCCCCACTTCAAACTACCGCTTACATGGATGATGTTTCGAAATTTTGGATTTTCTAAAAAATTGCTGTAATCATCTTTATTAAATCAGCATATGTTTAACATACTTACATGGCAAATATTATGTATATCCTCAATTTTCTGGGAATAACCCGTGGAGTCCTCTTCATTCGGAAGGAATTTTGTACTCGTATAAGCGTTAAATACAGTGGCTTCGTTTTATGTCAAGGCCGAGGATCACACGAATACATCTACTACACTGCGGGGTTTTCCGTTCCGTAACTCCTGCGTTACATACTCACGAGTGTTAGAAACATGATACACTATGTGATCAAAAGTATCCGGGCACCCCACAAATATACGTTTTTCATCTTAGGTGCATTGTGCTGCCACCTACTGCCTGGTACTCATTATCGGCGACCTCAGTAGTCATTAGACATCGTGAAACAGAAGAATGGGACTCCGTGGAACTCACGCACTTCGAACGTGATCAGGTGATTGGGTGTCACTTGTGTCAGAAATCTGTACGCTAGATTTCTGCACTCCTAAACATCCCTAGGTCCACTGTTTCTGATGTGACAGTGAAGTGGAAACGTGAAGGGACATGTACAGCACAAAAGCGTACAGACCGACCGCGTCTGTTGACTGACAGAGACCGCCGACATTTGAAGAGGGTCGTAAAGAGTAATAGGCAGACATCTATCCAGAATTCCAAACTGCATCGGTATCCACTCCAAGTACTATGACAGTTAGGCGTGAGGTGAGAAACCTTGGATTCCATGGTCGAGCGGCTGCTCATAAGCCAAGCATCACGCAGGAAGATGCCAAACGACGCCTCGCTTAGTGTAAGGAGCGTCAACATTACACGATTGAACAGTGGCAAAACGTTGTGTGGAGTGACGAATCACGGTACACAATGTGGCGATCCAATGGCAGGGTGTGGATATGGTGAATGCCCGGTGAACGTCATCTGCCAGGGTGTGTAGTGCCAACAATGAAATTCGGAGGTGGTGGTCTTATGGTGTGGTCGTGTTTTTCCTGGAGGCGGCTTGCACCCCTTGTTGTTTTGCGTGGCACGATCACAGCGCATACCTATATTGATATTTTAAAGCACCTTCTTGCTTCCCACTGTTGAAGATCAATTCGGGATGGCGATTGCGTCTTTCAACACGATCGAGCATGTGTTTATACTGCACGGGCTGTGGTGGAGTGGTTACACGACAATAACATCCCTGTAATGGACTGGCCTGCACAGTCCTGACTTGAATCCTATAGAACACCTTTTGGAACGCCGACTTCGTGCCAGACCTCACCGACCTACATCGATACCTCTCCTCAGTTCCGCACTCCGTGAAGAATGGGCTGCCATTCCCCAAGAAACCTTCCAGCACCTGATTGAAAGTATGCCTGCGAGAGTGTACGCTGTCATCAAGACTAAGGGTGGGCCAACACCATGTTAACTTTCAACATTACCGATAAGGGCGTCACGAAGTAGTACGTCATTTTCAGTCAGGTGTCCGGATACTTTTGATCACGTAATGTATGTAATGAGCACTAACCTTGTCATAAGTGCTGTCCGCGAAGACGTTCTTTACATCATCGCATAAGTTATTCTTGGTTAAGGTTCATAATTTCTTCTTTTATATTGTCCTTGAGTTAGTCTATGTGTGGTAATTGTTCCTATAAACTTTATTTTTAGCGTTAAGATCCCTTGTTCTAAATTTATTGACCAAACACCTCACAGTGTCTACCCGGAACTGGATAACCAGGAAATTGCCTACACACCTGTCTACATGATTCAGTTTTCACGTTCGTATCGTACATAAGCGTGAATTTGTTGGCAGGCATTTCTGTGGACTAATAAGAGAATAACATTCCTAAGGAAATCACACGCAGCACACGTAGACAAAGCAACGACTGAGACAGCTCACAGCTGATAAAGGTACCCTTGACACGTCCTGCGCAGTGACATAATACCGAGGTCGTTGCCCTCTAGACCTATACACATATAAGGAGGTTGCTGACTTGGCATAAAACGAAGGCACTGTATAAGAAATAGCCAAAAACTGACTTCACAAAAATATATCTCTCTTTAACACCCATTGTTACTTCAAATAACGTTTTTTTGTAGCATGAGCGTTTCCGAAATATCCTTTATTTATGTTTTAAACTTTTCAATACTTTTGTCAGCTTTTTAAAGTGTCTCTGACTATTCAGTTGTTTCTCACGATGTCATGTAAAGAGTATGGGAAGTTTATCTCGATTAACACGAAATGTATATATAAAAATAAGCTTTTGCAAGAATAATTTTTAGATACCACGATAGGGTTGGAGAAACTCATGTGAATGTAACATCAGATTTGCAAAGACACATAGCGACGCGCTTTCTAAACAATGATTATCGCTTACTTGCCGTGTTCGTATACGTATTTATTTATTTTATTTTATTTCAAATAAATTTTTTGTGGCATCAGCTGTTTCCAAAATATTCGTTATTAATGGTTTGAATTGTTCATTTCTTGGCCATTCTTTTAAAGTCCTTTCAACATTCAGTTGTTATTTGCGATGTCATGGAAAGATTATGGAATTTTAAGGGGAATCGAAATGGCAATTTTCATGATTTTTTTTCCATATTCAGGTTTTAGTTGCATATGGATATTTCAAATCTTCTGTTGATTTTGTATAAATTCCACAGAGGTACGGTAATTGTAAATAGTTTAAAAATATAATTGAAAATAACGCTGTTTGGGGTTTTTAGGCGCTCTCATCTTGTTTAAGTGCAATTTGTGATGAACTAACATTTTCTACAGTAATGCCCTATTATCTCCAAAAATAATTGCTACAAAGTGCTGAAAGTTTTACCACACGTTTGTACTTAAATAAACTTTATTTTAATAACAACGTTTTTATATATGTGTCATAGTTATTATTTTAAATTTAAAAACCAGTATTTTTCAGTAATATTTTTGAGACTGTATTAAAAAATTATAACTTTATCTTTGATAAAGATAATTTGCTTTTGTTTCATAAATCAACTTTAAAAGCATTGCTGAAAATCTATTGAAAAATTCACCTAATTATCCTAAGTAGTTCTCTAGATCAATTAACCTGGCAAGATAGGGCATTTCGACTCCCCTAATGCCAGCATATAGCGTCCAGTTCTAAACATTTGACTATCGCTGTTCTCTATAACGAAATGTGTAATATAGCCGTTTCTGTAAAGGTTTATTTGGATTAAATTTAGTAGATAGGAAAATAGGCTTTATTAAGAATGGTTTGTGTACCCACTTTCTTTATAGTGTCCTGCGAGTTATAATTAACTCTTTAAGTATTTTGTGTAATAATTTTTAAAAGGCTCCAAAGAAACGCAAGTCGGTATAAACGATGAAACCACGGGCACCTAGTAGGCATGGTGCAGATGAAACCATTCTGTTCGACTTGCTTCACTTCCTTTAGCAGAAAGAGTTTGGATATCCAGTAACACGTGTTCTTTATCGCTCAAGCAGACATTATAATTCGCTCTGCTGTGATTTATATTTATCTGACCATGCGGAGTATAGCATTCAAATGACGCTTCGAGTTCTGAAATATACCTTGCCTTTATGCTGCAAGTCGATCGATGTGTAGACCTTGCAACAGCTGCCCTCTACTGGCGTCTCTCTTTCTCGCCTTTCCCCGTTTTAGTCTAACTTAATCTAATATTATGCACTTTCTCTATTTCACTGGAAATGCATCTTTTGAGTCTCCCTAAATCCAAAACATGCATTTCTTTTTACAAAAATACCAGTCTTGGTATTTAAAGCTCACAGCCTTCCAAACATGCGACAGGAAGGTTTTCGAGAAAATCCGCCACCGCAAATTATCCTAGCTATGAAAAAGTTGTTATATTTAATTTTTTGAAAAATACTCCAAGTTGATAAAACTACTGCATGTTTAAGAAATATACATGACAAATGATTTATATATCTGGAATTTTCTGGGAACAGTCTGCGAAGTCTCTTCATTCGGAGTAACATTTGTATAAGTGGTAAACCGTAAGAGGGAAGAAAAATCTTACAATACAAAAAATTAGATGTTGTTAAAGTAGACAACTTATACACTGCTTTTCTTTCACACTGCGGCCGGCAAGTTATAATTAGGGCTCGGATTTATAGGTGCTAATAAGCTTGAAAAATATTTACTTTTTATGTGCTGAAAATACACAAAAGAAATAAATTCTGATGTGTTGCACTCGCATGACTTCCTCTACTCTTGTACAAACGCTTGTTCTCCATATGCTTCATGTTAATCCAGATGTTAATCTTATTGCTAATTTTCTTGTAGATGCAAGGGGAATTGCTAGGCTTTAAGCGATAGTCAAATGTTTTAAGAGCTGGTTGCTATGTGGAGTATTCCATTCTCTTTGCATTACCAGGACAAAAAAAATGAATAACGAATTTGAGAAAAAGTATAAGTATTGGAAAATTTAAGGGAATAACAAGCAATATCTCGAAAATGGTTCACTCAAAAAAAAACAAGAAAAAAAACGTATATGACATAAATTGTGTATTTTAACACGATCTACATTTTTATGTAGTAAAATTTTGTCTATCTCTTATGGTGTACCAGTTATCCAAAAGTCGTTCACAATGAAGAATACTTTTGGAGACATTCCCAGAAAATTCGAGATATACATTTCATTTGTCATAAAATATCTTAAACATATGATATTTTAATCAAAATCATTAGAGCCATTTTTGAGAAAATTATAATTTTCGAAAAATGTTCCATGTAAAGGGTAATATGGGGTGGGGAGATTTTCTTGAAAACCTTCGTGTCGCATCTCTGGAAGATACTGAACCTAAATACCAAGTTTGGTGTTTATCTGACTGTTCGTTTCTGAGTTATGCTGTTCACACACACACAGACACACACACGGACATGCTTCCAAAATGCTTTTTTTTTTGCATTCTAGGGGTCTCAAAACATTTATTTCCGGTGAAATCTCGGTATCGAATTTTTGGGTGGAATACAATACTTCCCCTACTTACTATACCTAGTAGAGAAAGTAAAAAATGTATGCGACATCAATTGCGTATTTTAACGTGATCTACATTTTTTATGCAGTAAAATTTTGTCTATATCTTATGGTTTACCAGTTATGCGAAAGTCATTCAGAATGAAGAGGACTTTTGGGGACGTTCACAGAAAATTCTATATATACATTTCATTTAGCATGAAAATATCTTAAACATATGATATTTTAATCAAAATCGTTAGAGCCATTTTTGAGAAAAACAGAAATTTTGGAAAAATGTTTTATGTACAGAGCAGTTTGGGGTGGAGGGATTTTCTTGAAAATCTTCGTGTCGCATTCTTGAAAGATACTAAACTCAAATACCAACAGACAGGCACACACACGGACGTGCTTCTAAAAATACTTTATTTGTATTCGAGGCACCTCAAAATATGTATTTCCGGTGGGTATCGATTTTTTTTGTGGAATGCAATGCTTCCCGTACTTACTATACGTAGTAGCGAAAGTAATAAATTGAAATAAATATATATTTGCATAAAATTTATAAAAGAAGAAAATCTGTGTTTTTGTGTTAAATACAATCTAAATAAGTATGCTCCAGTGTGAATATCCAGAACATTAAATTCAGCTTCAGGATTGTGTTACGACGCAAACCAAATAAATGTGTATCTTCCTAACAATCCGAGTGCTAGGTATAATTAAAGACGAGGTGTTTGTGCACATCAAGCAAAGGTGGGCATTCAGGTAAACAACTAAGGGTAGTGTAACAAGAAGAAGTTGCAAATATCCAAGGGCATAACAAGAGGTGTGTGAAAACCTCCATGACCTTGCACACAGAGGATAAAGTATAAATGGCAAAACATTCTTCAGAAATATAAGGGTTGTGATCAGGAATATAATAGCATAGTATACTTGTCATATGTACCCTGTAACAAGCTTCTCGCAGTTCAGAAACTGTTTAAGTGGTTGACGTTTGACATTCGATAATTTAGCAATGAGTATAGTAGTGATGGCTCTGAAGCTATGGATGACTCATAATGTTTCTGTACTAGATCTTAACGGCGTGTTGTTGCATTTCTCATTTTCAGACTGGTTTGTGTCAACACAGATACTGGGCATACAGCTGTATAACGTCTATGCACACGCAACCTTACGACAAGCCGCACAAACCCTCCATCTTTGGCGACATGTTTTCGCAACCGCCTCACGTTATAATAGTTACAATTAAAGTGATAATAAGCACATACATTATTATAAGAGATGTAGTCCTTCTCTATCAGCATCTTTTTGTTCACACTGAAGAGTTCAGTATCCTATACTGAAAGAATTTCCTGATGTTTTCTTTTGGTTCTGTAAATGTATGGGGTTTGTTACACACACTTTATTTTTCACGTAATTGACCCACGCTTGAATTCTTCTCTGAGGAGCATGGTTCCATTTATATGTCTATGTTTCGTCGCAATATAACAGATGTTGGAGCACAGAGAAACCCGATTTTGCACAAGAGATTCCCTTGCATGACGCGAAAATCGAGTGAAGTAAATGCATACAGAATAATAGGACCTATATTTTTTTGAACAAGCAATAAATGTAGAGAGGGGCAGAAATGACTTACACTGTTTTCCCAACAGCTGAAATGTCAGTTTGGATTTTTTCAACAAGACTGCTACTGTGCATTCAGTTGATGAGTCATTGAATTTAATTCAGGAAATTGTTGAAGCTAGGGCGATTAGTACAGCTAGGGCAAATATCCACTGAGCAAGGCATCAACGAAAGTACCGCCCTAGCTAGTATACGTGACGTCGTACTGAATATACGGACCCAGGTTTATTCTCAGTAACCAACACACACAAAAATACTAAAGAAACACACGAAAGACAAAATAAAACGAAGGCCAAAATTAACTTCAAACGAAAAGAAGAATAATAAGTGTTACTTCGACTGGTTTGATGCTGTTGTTGTTATCCATGACCACTCACGAGTGGTCATGGATAACTCTATGTTATGTCACTCACTTTTTGGTTTTCTGCTGCATACAAGCTTCCGATACAGAAACAAAACTGCTGTTCAAAAAAATGTGAAATTACAAATTATAGTGAGTGGGTATCCGAACATCGGAGTGTGATCGCAGAATGTCTTGATATGAACTTCGACTTATTTATTACTCTTATGTTAGCAATGTTTGAGTACCATAGAGTCTTTTGTAGTCAATGTGATTATGTTGAATACTTTTGTATTATTTTATATCAATACACCATAATCAGTCGTATAAGATGAAGAATAAGAAGTGGTACTTGGTCTGGTTTGATACTGTTGCTGTTATCATAGCACTTGAAATTGAGTTTTATTCATGGACGCTCTTTAGCTGCTGTGGTCCTTAGCGTACCATTTTATATTGGGCGTGAAAGACCGGTAATTTTGCTCAGAGGCCTCTTTATCAGGCTTGAGGTTCTTTTACGTGCGTAAATCTACGACACGGGAGCACCGGTTTTATTTCACTTCAAAGGAAGCCATGCTAAGGATTTTTACGCCCGAAAAAATCCAGCGCCCTCCGCCGGATTTCAACCCGCGACCTCGGGAACTAGGGGCTAGCATGGTAACCACTACACCACGGAGGATGACTCAGAGGACTTGAGGCGTATTCCGCAACTAAGGTACGTTTGGTCATAATAACAACAACATCACTCATGGGACAAGGTTTTTATATGTGCCTACATATATACTTTACTTTTCCACGTAATCACCGTTCACATCTATACAGTTGCTGTAACGCTCCACCACCTTCTTCAACCCCTCGACATAGAAGTCTGCCGCCTGATTTGAACCAGGTGGTAACGCTCGTCTTGAGTTTATCGTCGGTTTGAAATTGTTGCCCACTCAGCCACGTTTCAAATGCAAGAAGAGGGAATATCGCTTGCTGCCAGGTCGGGACTATACGGAAGGTGGTTAAAGAGTTCCCAACACACGGTGTGTGCGGGCGTGTGTTGTCGTGCACGAGGGTGATGCCAGACGACAGTTTCCCGCGGCGTCGATATTGGATCGCACGTCTCAGTTTGGTAAGCGTTGCACAGTATACGTCAGCTGTAATTGTTGAGCCATGAAATCAATCAAAAGAATCAATTCCAAAACATGGTAGCCATCATTTTGTAATTCGTGTACGGCGATTGCTTACACTGTTTTGGTTCGGGTGAACGGAACAGCGCCACTGCATTGACTGTTGTTTCGTTGGTGTACGCTATCCACGTCTCGTCGCCCGTAACAATGTGGGAAAACAAACCACTTCCATCTTGTCTATAGCGCTCCAAAAACTGTCGTGCTGGCTGGTGAGCAGTTTTGGCACCTACCTCGCACAAAGTTTCCGATATCCAAGCTGTTCAGTGACAATCCTGTAAAGCGAGGTTCGAGCAACATTTGGGAATTCGTCAGTCAGACCACTAATCGTTAAATGCCGATCACTTCGAAGTGTTTGGTTCACTTGCTCAACGATGTCGTCGGTTCGAATATTAGGCCTACCTCCCCGCTGTTCATCGTGCTCATTTGTGCGGCCATTTCGAAATTCTCGACACCGGTGTCGAACCTGTGTCTCACTCATTATGTCCGGTCCATACACGAGGCAAACCTCAGGATGGTTGTCCGAGCTGACGATCCTTTTGCCAGCAAAAATGTAATCACACCGCGCACTTCACAACTGGCGGGATATACGATTGTCGCGGTCATTGTCATCTGCTCTCACCGGCTGGTAAACGCCTACTGCGGTAGGTTCCTCAGGAGTCGGTAAACAGCGCTGCAGTTGTGAAACATTATTCACCTCTACCATCCGTTAAATATTCTTCACTGGACCTTAGTTTTGGAATACGCCTCGTATAATAAATTCGAAATCTTGTTAATTTTTTTACCAAGGTAGCGTCTTTACATTTGCGCTGTTGTAATAATTTACTTGACTCTGTTATTTTTATGTGGACTCGCTGTTCCTTTGTTATTTTGTGAGACTGTGAAAGCCTAAGTAATTATTTTTCTTATGTTGACAATGTTCTACGTGGAATTAATTGTTCTTTCACACAAGCCGTGTGTTGGGAAGGGTTGGAAAGGTAGAATCAGACGACTGAAAAATTCAATGGTTCAAATCCCGGCTATGGCTTTGAATTTTTCATTCGTCTGATTTTGCCTTTCCAATGTTCCACGTATTTATGATTATCGTTGAGAAAAATATAGATGGTCTAGTCAGCTTTTGTAGACATAACATAAAATTAAATAATTAATCGTGTGAAATGGGGCGGAATTTAGAATTCTAAGCTAGATAATACTGTTTGCCTGTGTCACAGGCTATCTGTGCCAAGTTTGGTCGAATTCGTAGAAGTGTATAACGAACATACATACATACATACATACATACATGCATGCATACATACATACATACACACATACATACATAATACATACATACATCACTGACGTTTATATATTAAGATAATAAATCTGGTTGCAAGTTAAAATATGAGTATATAGGCTACCGGGAGTGTGGGGGTAAATAGTTGTAAACTACCCAATACGTATTGTTAGTGTTTGTTTAAATTAATAAATGGTTATTTGGACCGGGAAGTTTTGAAATGTGAGCCCTATATGCGGAGAGGTCTGAAGATGCTGTTATAACTGCAGAAGATTGGATAGAGAGAAAAATGACAAACTTTTTCTAGTGAAAAATCTCTTCATGATTCTGTCTCCTTTACCCTACTCCTTGAAGTGGACCCTCGCGATTTCCTTGGACGTTTTCGATAAAGTACCCTAAAGAGAGTCTGTTATTGTTTCCAAAAAGTCAATGGAAATGCTCCCGTGTCGAGACAAGCTGGTCCAGGAGACCTGCAGCATCTGTTTTGTGATTTTATTGGGCCGATCGGGAGCGGTCTCCCATACGGCGGGGGTTCAAGGGGGTGGGGCAGCTATACTCTCTAGACAACAGGGATTACAAACGTCCGTCTAGATTTATACGTGTCGATGATTTGAGAAACATTCATTGTTATCTTGCAAGATGCCTTGTTTGTGTATGGATTTTTATACGCTCTTAAAATATATCCTGCAGAATAGAGAAGTTGTGTTTTACCAGATTCAAAACTTGTAATAAAATAACTACAAACTACTCTTATTGTTCTATCTACTTGTTGTGAACACAGATAAACTCTCATTATACATTTCATTGTAGCTATAAGAAGAATACTATAGGATAAAATGATGGTCAAATCTTTTCAAAGCCGGTCGCTATGTGATGGCTTTGAAACTCCTTTTTCTCTGCATTGCCACGAGAAAAAACGAATAGCGACTTACCGCTTGAAAAAAAGTATAAGCATTTGAAAATTCAAAGTAACAATGTTTCGAAAATGTTTAAAACCACAAAGAATTTTTTCAATATAAAGAGTGTGTTTTAGCGAGATATACGTTTTTAGTTTTTTAACCACGAATATAGTAGGTAGAGAAGATATTGTATTCCACCCAAAAATTAGATATCGAGATTTTATCACAAATACATGTTTTGAGGTCCCCCGAATCCAAAAAAAATTTAGTTTCCCTACCAGGTAGAGCGTATATACTAGGTAGGGGAGGTATAGCATTCCACCCAAAAATTCGATACTGAGATTTCACCGGAAATATGTTATAGGTGCCTGAATCACAAAAAAACATTTTTAGAAAAGCATCCGTGTTTGTGAACAGCACAAGTCAAAAAACGAAAAGTCGGATGAGCACCAAACTTGTTATTTAGGATTCAATATCTTGCAAAGATACAGCACAACATTTCTAAAAAAAATTTCCCTACTCCAAACTCATTTAGATGGAACATTTTTGGAAATGTTTTTATTTTCTCACAAACGGGTGAAACGATTTTGATTAAAATAACATATCGTAGCGTATTGTCGCGTCGGACACATTACTGCTGTGTATAATATTGTTGAGCTAATTGTTGTGTTTGCGTGTTAAGTTTTTGTCCGGCGCGGCAATTCCATCTTCCTAGTTGGGGGGGTTGAGGCAATTGAGGAAAGAGCCTTTGTCTGATTGCATGGGTATAGCACTAGCTCCTGTGGTGGCGTCAGTCTAATGTAGGTTTTCAAAAGGAATGGTTGTGAGAGGGAGTGTATGTGTGGGGCATCTCCCCCAGTGTTCTGCTGCAGTCTTTTGTGTATAATGTAGGGCACCTTGTATATTATAATAAATAAGAGGTAAATGTAAATTTATGTATTTTTTAATGTTCTAAAGATCCTACGACCGCTTAGTTTGTGCAGCAAGTTCTTGGTATCTCTCGTGTGCCACTGATGCTACGTCCCCCAATGTTTATGCCGCGTTAATTAAATTTAATATTTTAGTTGCAAACCTTTTGGCCTCACCCCGTGTATAACAATATACTAAGGATATTTACATGGCAAATAAAATCTATATATTGAATTTTCTAGGTGTAACCTATGAAGTCCTCGTTTGGAAGGAATTTTGTATAATCTTGGATAACTGGTAAATGTTAAGCGATAGACGAAAAATGTAGACCTACACTAGAAATGTAGATCTCTTTAAAACACAATTTATTTCAAATAAGCGTTTTTGTGGCATAAGCAATTTATGCAATACCTATCCGTTATTAACGTCTAGACTTGCTCAATACTAAGTCGTGTCAATATTCAGTTGTTTCTCGTGATGTCATGGAAACAGTATGGAATTTTAAGGCCAGCATATAGCGTCCAGTTGTTAAACATTTGACTATCGCTGTTCTCTATAACGTAATGTGTAATGCAGCTGTTTCTGTAAAGGTTTATCTCGATTAAAATGTAGTAGATAGAAAAATAACGTTCATAAAACGAAGGTAGAGGAAGTAGCGTGAATGTAACACATATTTCGAATATATTGGCTATTTAATACTGTGTGCCACATTACGGTGGTAATTTCGATTTCAACAAATAAAACATAATTAGGTCCCACGTTAAATCAGAGCGCTCACATGCCACTCAGTTTTTGTAGTGAAATAAGCATAATTATGATACGTGGCAGCAGTTAATGCAGCACGTGGTGTACACCCATGATTATTAATTTAAAAATGAGCGACGATTCCCATTTGTGGAATATCCGCCTGCTTAAACAAGAGTGCTAATTGCAGCAGTATCAAGTTCATTTAATCTGTGCTCTTCTGGCTACAAATAAGCCGGTCGGTGCGACCGCATGGCTACAAGCCAACACGCAAACTATTGGCTGGCGTGTCATAACTGCTCTCCTTATAAATGTTTTGTGTTAACTGACCGCCAATTACCGTGTCACAAGATATTGAAACCCACAACGGTGCATATACAGTCTGCATAAATGGCTATCTCCTAAATCACCTAATGCACTTCTAGCTTGAGTTATAAAATACAAGGATGGCTTTCGTTATAGCAAGCATGCGCAGTTAAAAGTTTGATGTTTATAACCTCATTAAACCAGACTTTTTATCTCCTCCACAACCAATTACGTTTTGCAGTTATGATGAATTAGAAAAAACCGGAAAAACCCTGTCGGGACGTTTCTCTATGGTAGGCGTAAATGTACGAACTAACGGAGGGGGGCTCCTGAAACTGGGACAGAGCGGGCAGTCTGCCCCTTGTGTTTCTACGTGACACCTAGGAGAGAGGGACACACGGATGACGGTCGCAAGCACAGACGGGGTCCCTAACGTTTCCAGATTGAACGCATCCGACGCTGTCCGGTCCTGTCCACAAGGCATGAACCTCCATTAGTCCCCCCACATTTACACAGATTGACCGTTTTCTAAAAATGCTTTGTTATGAATTCAAGGAACTTCAAAACATGTATTTCCGATGAAATCTCTGTATCGAATTTTTTTATGGAATGTACTACCTTCTGTGTACGTGGTAGAGAAAGTAAAAATAAAATGGAGTCTTCGATTCTCCGTCCTGCCACCCTCAGGATGCAACGAAACTGCTCCTCTCTCCGTTTGCCCCGTCGACTTTCTTCTGGTGTGCTGGTGAATTGCTGTAAAAGAGCGTCCTACAACACTTCTGTGTTGGCCTACGCTTTTAGCTGTTATCTCAGGAGTGGTTAGGTGAATTCTATCCCACAATTATTTGACTGGGTTATTGAGACCTATTTCCCACCCCAAGTTTCTTCTAAATTGCTAACAGCTTCCTCACCCGCTCGGTCATCTGAGTGGTATGAAGTTTACCTCCCGAGGAAAATGTATACAGTCGTGCGAGCTGCCTTATTTATACTCCCAGCTAAAGCCACTGTATTTCCCACCGTAACTTATATAATATTGTGATTGGCTGATCACATTGGCGTCGAATGAGAACATTTGTGCTCTCGTATCTTCCACGCTCCTGATCCATGACGGACTCGGATTTGCCGTTTCTATCTCTTTTCAACGTCTGCCCCCTCTCTCTCACTGAGGTGTCTAAGCTGCTCATATTTAGCCGATTCCCTGTGCTTGGAAAGCCTGGAGACATCTCCGCCTGGTACCGTGTGGCTTCAGGCACCTACATTACGACGTTGCACTGCTTTACATTTATATAACATTATTTACATTGATGTTGATACAAGGAGGAAGGGATGAAGTGAAGAAACTACAGGAGGCTGCAGAGACGCGCAGAAGTCTAACAATTCTAGTTCGAACACCCGACCTACTACTTGGTCCGCCTAGAGAGGGCGATAAACGACATACAGAACCTGACAGCTCTCTGTGTCCATGTTGAATAGCAAGCATCCGCACCATCTGCCTCATACTAAGAAACGTGAAATACAGCTGAAACAAGAGAATGAAAGGGAAACGTGAGAATGGAGATCGTGGTAGAAGAGAAAACACCCAGCATTCGTCTATAGACCAGGGTAGACCACGAAAAACAATTAGGTTAGTGTGGGCGCTCGATAAGAATTGAACCCAGCACCTCCCGAATGCAAGCCTCACACGTAACCGCGAGTCATCTCGCTGGTTCATAAACGGACACACTTTTGATAGAAAAACGCAAACAAATTTTCTTCCATTAATCATTTCACATGGTTAAATGTCGCCCATATGTTAACAAAATCTGATGTTTCATTCACGTGACTTTCTCTACCTTCTATCATTTACTACTGGGTGTACAAACTATTCCTACGAAAGTTCATCTTTCTATCCACTATATTTTAATCGAGATAAACCTCTGCAGAAACAGCTAATTTACACATTTCGTTATAGAGAACAGCGATAGTCAAATGTTTAACAACTGGACGCTATATGCTGGCACATAGGTTTTTTTTTTATTAATTTATATTGTAACCTAACAGTTCCTAGAGTTAATTTAAAGGTGTGCAGAAAGGAACTCTGTAAATTACAGAGGACCTTCTGCATTTCAATTATGGGAGCTTTCAAAACTACTCCAACTGCGGCTATGGAGATGCTGATTGGGCTCACACCTCTCCACCTATGGATGAAGGCAGAAGCCATGATCGCGTATCACCGTATTTGTCGCCAAACCAAAGTGTCTAATACTGGACATATTAATCATCTCAAGCTTCCTTGGGATAAGAATGTACAACAGATACTCAACATGGGGACTGACATTCTTGAAACAAGATTTAAGTTTGATTTGAAATTTACGGTATCCTATCCACAGCGGAGTGAATGGGAAAGACTGGTAAAACCTCATAATAACAAAGGCCCAATCTGGTATACTGATGGTTCTAGAACCAAATCGGGAACGGGGGCTGGGCTTTACGGTAACAATACCAAGATATCTTATAGTCTTGGTACCTTAGCTACAGTTTTCCAGGCTGAGGTTTATGCAATCCTAGCCAGTGTCATGGAAAGCATTAAAAGGAGATATAAGAATAGAAGTGTTCTTATCCTCTCAGACAGTCAAGCTGCTCTTAAAGCACTTGAATCACCATCAACAAAATCAAAGCTTGTCTCAGAATGCCGGGAATCCTTAATGGCACTGGCTGAACACAATAAGGTTCAACTTATGTGGGTGCCAGGACATATAGGTATACCAGGCAATGAGAAAGCAGATGAAGCAGCCAAGATTGGCAGTGAAATCCCATTTTTTGGTCCGGAGCCTGTACTGGGAGTGTCCTACAGACCAGTGAAACAGGCTATTAAGTGCTGGGCTCAAGCAGAACACAAGAACTACTGGAACTCCATTGAGGGTTGCAGACATTCCAAGTTGTTCATTACAGACCTGGATAACAGCCGGGCAAAATACTTGCGCGGTCTTAGCAGAAGAAGACTTGCATGGGCAACAGGATTCATTACAGGACACTGTGCCCTAAAGTTTAATCTATACAGAATGGGATTGGTCAACAACCCTATCTGTAATAGATGTCTAGAAGGAGATGAGACTGTTACTCATCTACTATGTGATTGCCCTGCTCTTGCGAGTCAAAGAGCAAGTATTTTTGGCAGTCACTTTCCAAAGATAGACGAACTATCGAAAGCCTCAGTTAGCAGTCTGGTTAAGTTCATATCGAGCAACAGACTACTTAACTGATGATAGGGGGGATGCGCAATAGATCTTAAGGTCGCAGTGCTTGGGCATAAAACCCACCCCTTTTCAAAATAGAAATAGAAATAGAACCTAACAGTTAGGGGAGTAAAAACTAGGTATTGTCGACAGATCTGTTGGTTTAGTAACGAACTCCGCGGTAGGCGGTTGGAAGATTCGCCACAAGAAGCCACTCTATGCATGCGCGAATGCGTTTCATGAACATAGATGGGCCGGACCGTGCTGCTTCAACCGCCGAACGTCAGCGGAGAAAGCCGAAGTCTGATACCCACGATTCATAGCTGTTGCTCATGTAACAAACATGGACACGTAAATGATCGTACGCCTGCCAGTCTATTTAGTTAAAACAGTCTCTCTCAGGCTCTGTAAAGCAATTGTTCACTAATTAGACTATTTACAGTTATATTCATTCAGCCTTTGTAAGTTTCAGAACAATGTTAATTGAAATTATTATTATTTACAGAAATAAGAATACAAACACACATATTCCGCTCTAAGCTCATAATTACTTTCTCTACTACGTATAGTAAGTAGGGGAAGTATTGTATTCCACCCAAAATTTCGATACCGAGATTTCACCGGAAATACATGTTTTGAGACTCACTGAATCCAAAAAAAGCATTTTTGGAAACATGTCCGTGTGTGTTTCTGTCTGTGTGTCTGTGTGTCTGTCTGTGTGTCTGTGTGTCTGTGAACAGCATAACTCAAAAACGAAGAGTCGGATAAACACCAAACTTGGTATTTAGGTTCAGTATCTTTCAGAGATGCGACACGAAGGTTTTTAAGAAAATCCCCCCACCCCAGACTACCCTTTACATGGAACATTTTTCGAAAATTTTAATTTTCTCAAAAACGGCTTAACGATTTTGATTAAAATATCATATGTTTAAGATATTGTCATGACAAATAAAATGTATATCTCGAATTTTCTGGGAATGTCTCCAAAAGTATTCTTCGTTATGAACGACTTTTTCATAACTGGTAAACCATAAGAGATAGACAAGATTTTACTACACGAAAAATGTAGATCGCATTAAAATACACAATTTATGTCATATACATTTCTTTTGTTGAGTGAACCGTTTGCGAGATATTGCTTGTTATTCCCTTAAATTTTCCAATACTTATACTTTTTCTCAAATTCGTTATTCATTTTTTTTATGTCCTAGACATGCAAAGAGAATGGAATGCGTCACATAGCAACCAGCGCTTAAAACATTTGACTATCGCTTAAAACCTACCATATTCCCCTTGCATCTACAAGAAAATTATCAATAAGATTGATATCTCGATATCTCCATTGACATGAAGCATATGGAGAATAAGCGTTTGTAAAAATAGTTTGTACAAGAGTAGAGAAACTCATGTGAGTGTAACACATCATATTTTTTTTCTCTTCATTTGATAATTATTCACAACTAGTTGCTCTCTCCCTCTCTTTTGCAATAGACAAAGTGCAGTGCTTCCGCTACATCTGGTTGCGATGGGCGCTAGGTCAGGTTGGTGACGGACACGAGTCGAAACAAATTTGACTTTGCATACTCCTTGTTGGTTTTGAATGACTCTTTATTTTACAGGACACAACTATATCTATTTTATTGCTCCCTTGTGATTTTAAATGTCTAACACCTTTGCTTTTAGAGAAAAAACACGCATAATAATGGCTTACATTATTGTCAGCGGAAGTATGAGAACCATAATTTTTCACAAAACACGACCGTGCTGCCGCTTTTGAAGTCGTCAAATAACGAGAATGCTAGTTCTTCCGATTTGTCACATATTTCATGTTGCAGTTCCAAAATATTCTCTGCTGTTGTTTCATAATCACAGAAGCTGCACTTCAGTGATATTTTACAAGTAATCCCTCACCGAGATAATCTCGCTGATGACGTTTGAAATTCTTGTTGCAAATTTCACACTTTAAGCCGTAAGAATGCTTACTTTTTAGGAGAGGTGCAATACCATTGCAAATTCTTATTGTAGTTATGTTTTACCTTACTGAGAGCACCCAACTGTTTTGTTTCACTCATAAGGAGGAAAATGCTCCACTTAAAATTAATTCAGGCACGTTAAGAAAACTTTCACGCAATTAACGCATTAAAAAATCCACCATGCTAACAATAACAGAAAAAATATCCACAACGCTACGGTCCCGATGAAGGAACTGTGCACCGTAACCCATCGTAACCATTCGGATTTCTTCGGAGACCCGAAACCATAAGAGGCTCTTGTCTGTAACGTCAAGTGTTTTATGGCCTCTCATAGTAGATCAAAAATCACATCACCCATTCACCCTCCCCCCCCCCCCCGCCGCTGCAGCACGTGGAGGCCTGCACCATTCGGCTTGCCACTGGCGGGCTCGACACGCTGCTGATAGCGGCATATGACCGCTCCCCCCGACCATCGCTTCTATGAGGCGGATTACGAAACCATGTTTAACCTACACCCAGTTGTAACATTGCAGGAGACCTCAACGCGAAGCTGCACTAGCAACGTAAAAGGCCGCGGGCTGTACCGCCTAGCTGGTAAACCGTAAAAGATGGACAAAATGTTACACAAAAATGTAGAGCTCGTTAAAACACACAATTTATGTCATATACATTTTTTGTGGAGTGAACCATTTCCGAGATATTCCTTGTTATTTGTTTGAATTTTCCAATACTTATACTTTTTCTCAAATAGGAATTCGTTATTCGTTTTTTTATGTCCTGGACACGCAAAGAGAATGGAATACTCCACATAGCAACCAGCTCTTAAAACATTTGACTATCACTTAAAGCCTACCATATTCCCCTTGCACCTATAAAAAAATTAGCAATAAGAAAGAGTCTGCAAATGTTTATTTCGATTAACATGAAGTAGATGGAGAATAAGTGTTTGTAAAAATAGTTTGTACAAGAGAAAAGGTAGTGTGAGTGCAACACATCAGATTTTTGTGTAGTACGCTTTCGTCTATCGCTTAATGTTTACCAGTTATACAAGATTCCTTCCGAATGAAGAGGACTTCACAGGCTATTCAAAATATACGTTTTATTGCTCATATAAATATCGTTTATATACGGTGTTTTATTCAGAATCGTTAACCTTTTTAAGAAAATAAAAGCTTTCGAAAAATCTTTCATGTTTGGGGGGGATTTTCTTGAAAATGTTCGCGTCGCACCTTGAGAAGGCACGGTACCTAAATACCAAGTTTGGTGTTCATCCAAATTTTCATTTTTTAGTTATGCTGTTCACACACACATGTACGTAGTATCTTTTTCTAAAAATGGTTTCTTGATTTCAGATGCCTCAAAACAGGTGTTTCCGGTGAAATCTGGATATGAAATTGTTGGATGGAATGCAATACTTTTTGTACCTACTATGTGCGTGGTAGAGAAGATCTTCTGATCGCTCACTGGAGCGTCGAACACAAGACCTTTCTTCTCACTTCCAGGCGCTCAGAGGAGTGTCGAACTCAGGAGTCCGCTTCTTTCTTCCGATTGCTCATGTGGAGTGTGGAACACAGGACTCCTCTCTTCCGATTCCTCACTGGAGTGTGGAACACAGGACTCCTCTCTTCCAATTGCTCACTGGAGTGTGGAACACAGGACTCCTCTCTTTCGATTGCTCACTGGAGTGTGGAACACAGGACTCCTCTCTTCTCATTCCTCACTGGAGTGTTAAACACAGGACTCCTCTCTTTCGATTGCTCACTGGACTGTGGAACACAGGACACCTCTCTTCTCATTCCTCACTGGAGTGTGGAACACAGGACTCCTCTCTTCCGATTCCTCACTGGAGTGTGGAACACAGGACTCCTCTCTTCCGATTCCTCACTGGAGTGTGGAACACAGGACTCCTCTCTTCCAATTGCTCACTGGAGTGTGGAACACAGGACTCCTCTCTTTCGATTGCTCACTGGAGTGTGGAACACAGGACTCCTCTCTTCTCATTCCTCACTGGAGTGTTAAACACAGGACTCCTCTCTTCCGATTCCTCACTGGAGTGTGGAACACAGGACTCCTCTCTTTCGATTGCTCACTGGAGTGTGGAACACAGGACTCCTCTCTTCCAATTGCTCACTGGAGTGTGGAACCCAGGACTCCTCTCTTTCGATTGCTCACTGGAGTGTGGAACACAGGACTCCTCTCTTTCGATTGCTCACTGGAGTGTGGAACACAGGACTCCTCTCTTTCGATTGCTCACTGGAGTGTGGAACACAGGACTCCTCTCTTCTCATTCCTCACTGGAGTGTTAAACACAGGACTCCTCTCTTTCGATTGCTCACTGGAGTGTGGAACACAGGACTCCTCTCTTTCGATTGCTCACTGGAGTGTGGAACACAGGACTCCTCTCTTCTCATTCCTCACTGGAGTGTTAAACACAGGACTCCTCTCTTTCGATTGCTCCTGGAGTGTGGAACACAGGACTCCTCTCTTCCAATTGCTCACTGGAGTGTGGAACACAGGACTCCTCTCTTTCGATTGCTCACTGGAGTGTGGAACACAGGACTCCTCTCTTGCGATTCCTCACTGGAGTGTTAACCACAGGACTCCTCTCTTTCGATTCCTCACTGGAGTGTTAAAAACAGGACTCCTCTCTTGCGATTCCTCACTGGAGTGTTAAACACAGGACTCCTCTCTTTCGATTGCTCACTGGAGTGTGGAACACAGGACTCCTCTCTTCTCATTCCTCACTGGAGTGTGGAACACAGGACTCCTCTCTTCCAATTGCTCACTGGAGTGTGGAACACAGGACTCCTCTCTTTCGATTGCTCACTGGAGTGTGGAACACAGGACTCCTCTCTTCTCATTCCTCACTGGAGTGTTAAACACAGGACTCCTCTCTTCCGATTCCTCACTGGAGTGTGGAACACAGGACTCCTCTCTTTCGATTGCTCACTGGAGTGTGGAACACAGGACTCCTCTCTTCCGATTCCTCACTGGAGTGTTAAACACAGGACTCCTCTCTTCCGATTCCTCACTGGAGTGTGGAACACAGGACTCCTCTCTTCCGATTCCTCACTGGAGTGTGGAACACAGGACTCCTCTCTTCCAATTGCTCACTGGAGTGTGGAACACAGGACTCCTCTCTTTCGATTGCTCACTGGAGTGTGGAACACAGGACACCTCTCTTCTCATTCCTCACTGGAGTGTTAAACACAGGACTCCTCTGTTGCGATTCCTCACTGGAGTGTGGAACACAGGACTCCTCTCTTGCGATTCCTCACTGGAGTGTTAAACACAGGACTCCTCTCTTGCGATTCCTCACTGGAATGTTAAACACAGGACTCCTCTCTTGCGATTCCTCACTGGAGTGTTAAACACAGGACTCCTCTCTTGCGATTCCTCACTGGAGTGTTAAACACAGGACTCCTCTCTTGCGATTCCTCACTGGAGTCTGGAACACAGGACTCCTCTCTTTCGATTGCTCACTGGAGTGTGGAACACAGGACTCCTCTCTTGCGATTCCTCCCTGGAGTGTGGAACACAGGACCCCTCTCTTTCGACTGCTCACTGGAGTGTGGAACACAGGACTCCTCTCTTGCGATTCCTCACTGGAGTGTTAAACACAGGACTCCTCTCTTGCGATTCCTCACTGGAGTGTTAAACACAGGACTCCTCTCTTTCGATTCCTCACTGGAGTGTTAAACACAGGACTCCTCTCTTGCGATTCCTCACTGGAGTGTTAAACACAGGACTCCTCTTTTGCGATTCCTCACTGGAGTGTTAAACACAGGACTCCTCTCTTGCGATTCCTCACTGGAGTGTTAAACACAGGACCCCTCTCTTTCGATTCCTCACTGGAGTGTTAAACACAGGACACCTCTCTTGCGATTCCTCACTGGAGTGTTAAACACAGGACTCCTCTTTTGCGATTCCTCACTGGAGTGTTAAACACAGGACTCCTCTCTTGCGATTCCTCACTGGAGTGTTAAACACAGGACTCCTCTCTTGCGATTCCTCACTGGAGTGTGGAACACAGGACTCCTCTCTTGCGATTCCTCACTGGAGTGTTAAACACAGGACTCCTCTCTTGCAATTCCTCACTGGAGTGTTAAACACAGGACTCCTCTCTTTCGATTCCTCACTGGAGTGTTAAAAACAGGACTCCTCTCTTGCGATTCCTCACTGGAGTGTTAAACACAGGACTCCTCTCTTGCGATTCCTCACTGGAGTGTGGAACACAGGACTCCTCTCTTGCGATTCCTCACTGGAGTGTTAAAAACAGGACTCCTCTCTTGCGATTCCTCACTGGAGTGTTAAACACAGGACTCCTCTCTTGCGATTCCTCACTGGAGTGTGGAACACAGGACTCCTCTCTTGCGATTCCTCACTGGAGTGTGGAACACAGGACTCCTCTCTTGCGATTCCTCACTGGAGTGTTAACCACAGGACTCCTCTCTTTCGATTCCTCACTGGAGTGTTAAAAACAGGACTCCTCTCTTGCGATTCCTCACTGGAGTGTGGAACACAGGACTCCTCTCTTGCGATTCCTCACTGCAGTGTTAAACACAGGACTCCTCTCTTCCGATTCCTCACTGGAGTGTGGAACACAGGACTTCTCTCTTTCGATTGCTCACTGGAGTGTTAAACACATGACTCCTCTCTTCCAATTGCTCACTGGAGTGTGGAACACAGGACTCCTCTCTTTCGATTGCTCACTGGAGTGTTAAACACATGACTCCTCTCTTCCAATTGCTCACTGGAGTGTGGAACACAGGACTCCTCTCTTCCAATTGCTCACTGGAGTGTGGAACACAGGACTCCTCTCTTCCGATTCCTCACTGGAGTGTGGAACACAGGACTCCTCTCTTCCAATTGCTCACTGGAGTGTGGAACACAGGACTCCTCTCTTCCAATTGCTCACTGGAGTGTGGAACACAGGACTCCTCTCTTCCGATTCCTCACTGGAGTGTGGAACACAGGACTCCTCTCTTCCAATTGCTCACTGGAGTGTGGAACACAGGACTCCTCTCTTTCGATTGCTCACTGGAGTGTTAAACACATGACTCCTCTCTTCCAATTGCTCACTGGAGTGTGGAACACAGGACTCCTCTCTTCCAATTGCTCACTGGAGTGTGGAACACAGGACTCCTCTCTTCCAATTCCTCACTGGAATGTTGAACGCAGGACTCCTCTCTTCCGATTGCTCACTGGAGTGTCAAACACAGGACTCCTGTTCTCTCGCTCTTACAGATGTAAGCCGCTGGGTAACGGCACACATCACACTTTCACATGAACAACTACTACTATGTCCCGAGCACACTCGCTTATATATATATAGCTGCAAGGGCTGTTCTGGAAGTTTCGTTTGCCGCCGATGAGCTGGGGAGATCAATCGAGTTTCGTCATATTTCCCGATTACCTTCTAGGTGTTAGTTTAGCCGGAGAATCGCCCTCCGTTCTCTAGAGGTACCATGCTAGCCTCTGGTTCCTGAGGCTCAAACCGGCGGAGGGCGATGGACTTTTCTTCGGGCGTAAACATCCTTAGCTTGGCTTCCTTCGGAAGTAAAGCCGGTGGTCCCGTTCGTAGATTTACGGCACGTAAAAGAACCTCAAGCCTGACAAAGGTTCTCTCAGACCGGTCTTTCACGCCCAATATAGAATGTGACGCTAAGGCACACAGCAGTTAAAGAGCGTCCATAAATAAAACTCAATTTATTTTAGCCGGGGGCCCTACCCCTCCTCTATCTCCAACTGATCATGCGCAGGCTACTGCTGAACGACCCGCCCGCTATCCAGAAATGAAGGCCCAGCTTCATCACAATGTAGCATTTCAAGGGGAATATCTAAGGTTCAACACAAATCAAATATTAAACACTGGAACATACCTTGTCGAGTGATATTATAAAACTGAAAGGAGCATTAGTTAGTATTTGACAAAATCTACTGTATTTACCGGTTGAAAAGAAAAACTTCACTGAATTTATAAGCCGTAATCTTGCAAAAGAATTAGTATTACATAATTCACAGCGCATGCCATCAACCTAAGCTTGAAAGTCGATTGGCCTCAATGTGGCCGTATAACGAATTTTGGTACGTCTACTAGCAAACTTGCATTAATATAATATTCCTAAATTAGGGCACTGAGAGTGTAAAGGTACAAAATAGCATAATCTGTTTTAATGGAACAAAATCCCGCGGGACTTTCGCTTCAGAAAACACGTAACCCTTTAAAAAAAATTAAATGGAAGGTGTGTTGATCTAAACTTTGGAGTCCACGCTCCTTTTACTAAAACCTTTAATATGCCAATGCGGGTTATGTGCTGAAAGGGAATCACAGGTGATGTATGCCGCTTTGATCGTTTTGTTTCTGCAGGTGGTCAGTTAAACAATCTCCGAATCACACTGTTTTGACTAATTTTGTCGGGGTGCTTTACACAGCTGCGTCGATGATCATTTGGCGAGGGCCCAAGATCGTCTTCCATCTAGAAAACAGATCACCTGACTCATTTTCTAACTCGCGTCGATTATGTTATTCCAGAATCACCCTCTTTGGCTAACGTTCACCAAATGGGGAAAAAACCTTTATGGCCAGCTACTGGCTCTTTTGGTCAGGGCTGACCAGCCGCTCACCTTGAATGATCCTCTGTAGATCTCTGGCAGTAGCGGCTCGTAAGTATAGATTTTGAATGGCCCAGAATGTACTGATAAACATCTACATGATTTTTGGGCTTCAAATAAAAAAATTGTAATGTGTTACGTTCACATGACTTTCTCTACCCTGTAACGCTTATTAATGGGTATACAAATTATTCTTACGAAAATTTATTTTCCTATCTGCTTCATTTTATCGATACAAACATTTACAATAATAGCTACTTTACACATTTGGATATACAAATGTATCATAATTAATATCGCAAACTGAAACGGTTGAAATGATACGATAATACAAGCAAAAACATCCAGTAACATGGGTCCGCAGACAAGCCGCGTGCGAGATTTATTATTGCGAATGCGTGGTTATGAGCCGCCACTGACGTGATTTTCTTGAGGATGTTCCCCTTGAGCAACGTCGGTGTATATGGTACATGCGTGATGGAGCACCGGCAAATTTTGCTGCTATTCTAAGAAGACATCTAACGTGGAGATATGGTGCAAGATGGATAGGCCGAGGAGGGCCTTTTCCTTGGTCTCCACGATCACCTAATCTTAATCATTTGGATTTTTCTGTATGGGGTCACCTCAAAAGTGTAGTATACAGTACTCCCTTGATACCATTGAAGTACTGTAGCAGAGAATTGTACGTGCTTGTCAAGAATTCCGAGTGGTTGTTTGAAAAAATTTGAAACTCACGGAAGAGACGAGTGCAGTATTGCTTCCGGATGTAAGAACGACATTTTTGAACACCTTACAGTATTAAGAACATGTAGCATACTAAAGTAAAATTGTATTCCTTCTTAAATTAAGCTGTTAGTGAATTTTGAGATCACTTAGAATGGCGATTATTAAACGAAAAGTCTGCATTTCAAATTCATTTGTACTAATTAGGACGGTGTTGCTTAGTGAACATATATATATACCAACTGTACGGAAATAAGGTTCCAATTTTTATAGAGGAGGTAGTATGCAACAAATCAAGAAAAACAATTCATATAAACATTTGAGTCGTGGCCTTAGTTTTTACGAGGGGCATATCTGACACTCCGAGGCTTTGGCACGAAATAAATAACAACACATTGTTTGTAGAGTTTTGTTGCTATGCAGCACATCGTGTTTGTATATCGGCCAATAACAGAACGCAAGAGTAAGCAACCTACAATATTCTACCGGTGCTATTCCTGTATCAGTCAGGTGTACGGTAGAGCTCAAATGGCACATGTTTGTTGTGACACTGCAGTACTGTAATTTGTTTTATCGTCTTTCTCTGAACTTTGACCATTTCCATCATAGGGTTAAGGCGACGGCTAACACGAGTCTTTTATAAGCGATGGATTGGTCGGAGAGGGCCAATACCTTGGCCTTCTTGTTCTCCTGACCTTAATCCTTGAACTTGTGGCTGTGGGGACATTTAAACAACATGGTGTACCTTGCAGTCTGCATTAAATTATGTGCAGACACTAAGAGGATGCTTGTTCAATGCCTGTGGCGCAATTCGGCAACAACCAGAAGTGTTTCAAAGAATTCCATGAGACGGAAGGTGGAGGTTGCTACATCGAGCACCTATAGTGAGGAACAGATCAAAGACATTGGTGCTTGTGTAGTAGACCAGCAGATGTTAAGCTTACAACCAATTGTATAGAAACTGGTTTTCTTCTTTTCCTGCGTACTTCCTCTTCTGTAAATATTTAAAAAAAATTCCTGAACATCCTATATATAACACATTGTCTGCTTTAAAACATCTACATTTTTACTTTCTCTACTACGTAGAATAAGTAGGGGAAGTATTGTATTCCACCCAAAAATTCGATACCGATATTTCACCGGAAATATATGTTTTGAGACCCCCTGAATCCAAAAAAAAAAACATTTTTGGAAACATGTCGGTCTATGTGTCTGTATCTGTGAACAGCATAACTCAGAAACAAACAGTCGGATAAACACCAAACTTGGTATTTAAGTTCAGTATCTTCCAGAGATGCGACAGCAAGGTTTTCATGAAAATCCCCCCACTCCAGATTACTCTTTACATGGAACATTTTTCGAAAATTTTAATTTTCTCAAAAATGGTTCTAACGATTTTTATTAAAATATCATATGTTTAAGATATTTTCATGACAAATGAAATGTATATCTCCAATTTTCTGGGAATGTCTCCAAAAGTATTCTTCATTGTGAACTTTTGCATAACTGGTAAACTATAAGAGATAGACCAAATTTTACTACACAAAAAATGTACATCGAGTTAAAATACACAATTTATGTCGTATACATTTTTTGTTGTTGAATGAACCATTTTTGAGATATTGCTTGTTACTCCCTTAAAATTTTCAATACTTTTTCTCAAATGGGAATTCGTTATTCATTTTTTTATGTCCTGGACATACAAAGAGAATAGAATACTCCATATAGCAGCCAGCTCTTAAAACATTTGACTATCGCTTAAAGCCTACCATATTCCCCTTGCACCTACAAGAAAATTTGCAATAAGATTTACATCTCGATTAACATGAAGCATATGGAAAATAAGCGTTTGTAAAAATAGTTTGTACAAGAGTAGAGAAAGTCATGTGAGTGTAACACATCAGAATTTTTGTAGTAAGATTTTGTCTATGTCTTATGGTTTACCAGTTATGCAAAAGTCGTTCAGAGTGAAGAGAACTTCCCAGAAAACTCAACATATACATTTCATTCTTCCTGAAAATACCTTATAGATGTGATATTTTAATGGAAATCTTTAGAGCCATATTTGAGAAAATTAAAAATGTTTCGTACCTTATTCCAGCTAAAGGGTTTGGCTGGAGGATTTTCTTGAAAATCTTTGAGTCGCATCCTTAAAAGATGCTGAACTCAAATACTAATTTTGGTACCGACTTTTTGTTTTTGAGTTATGTTGTCCACACACAACACTTTTTCTAAAAATTCTTTTTTCGGGGTTCAGAGGACCTCAAAACATATTTTTCCAGTGAAATATTGTATCGAATTTTTGGGTAGAATACAATACATCCCTAATTTAGTATATGTAGTAGAGAAAGTAATGATTCACCTTATATGTTTGATTAATTGCCTCGGCTTCACTGAACAAGTGCCTTGAGACTTTATTTAACTTCTTATAGGTTTAATGACAACATTTCTGATGAAGCCTTAGGCAGTACTAAACTGGTCCAGACGGTCTGCTTTTGCTGATCCAAACGAGTTGCTGTTCCTGGTCCAAATAGGCCAGTTAAGGGAAGCTGGTTCCAGTGGGATGCCAGAAAAGACATGTTTCTTTAAAGTGCGATATTGTGGGCACCGCAACAACCGCAGCCCAGGCAAATATAGACGAAGAAACGGTCGACTTGATTGAACGCGGCGATGCAGAGCACGTTAAGTACGTATAAAAGCTGTTTGGGAAATTGCATTACCTCTATGTAGTGGAAGACTTCCTCGAAACAAGTAGTTCAACCTCCCCGAGGGTCAACGAGGAAATGCTATTCTTGACGTAATACGTCTGCATTATACTCTGATTAAGCTGCAGCTGTGAAGAAAACACAGGGATATCCCACAATGCAATCTCTATCAAAACCGCACCAAAACTATTATCCAATGTTACCTCAGTGCGTAGAGGAAATTCTGAAAACAGGATAATTTTATTAGAAATAGTTATGAGTATACTTTAAGGTCCACAGATTAAAAAAAACTGGCGTGTTACATCTTCATTATCTTGTCTAGGTCTATTACTTTCTCTACTACGTATAGTAAACAGGAGAAGTATTGTATTCCACCAAAAAGTCGATACCAGGATTTCACAGAAAATACATGTTTTGAGGCCCCCTGAAAGAAAAAAGCAAATAGAAAACGTCCGTGTGTCTGTCTGTTTGTCTCTCTCTCTGTGTACAGCATAACTCAAAAACACCACACGTCCTGTTTAAGTCCAATGCCTTTGAAAGATACGACACGAAGATTTTAAAAACATCTGATTTGATACATGAATATGAGTTTCTCTACCCCCTGTCGTTTATTTAGTGGGTATATAAACTAGTCTTACTAAAGGTTATTTTTCTATCTACTACATTTTAATCCAAATCAACCTTTACAGAAACAGCTACATTACATATTTCGTTATAGATACAAAGAGAACAGCGATAGTCAAATGTTTAACAACTGAACGCTATATGCTGGTCTTAAAATTCCATACTGTTTCCATGACATCGCGAGAAACAACTGAAAATCAATGGGACTTAAAAATAATGATAACATATTAAACATATCTAACATTAATCACGGAAATGGCTGCTGCTAAAAAACATGTATTTGAAATAAATTTTGTTTTTAAAGAGATCTGCAGTTTTGTGTAGTACGTTTTCGTCTATCGCTTTACATTTACGAGTTATATAAGATTATACATGAAGAGAACTTCACAGGCTATTCCCAGAAAACTCAATACGTATATTTTATTTGTAGTGTAAGTATATTTAATATATAGCATTTTAATCGAAACGTTAGCCATTTTTTAGGAAATGGAACAATTTCGAAAATCTTGCATGTAAAGGGTAGTATGGGGTGGGGAGATTTTCTTGAAAATCTTCGTTTTGCATCTTTTGAAGGTATTGAGCCTAAATACCGTTTGTTTATTCGACTTTAAAGTTTTTGAGTTATGGTGCTCACAGATATATAGACGGCAGACACACGCGCGCGCGCGCGCACACACACACACACACACACACACACACACACATACACAGATACACATATAAAATCGCACGGACATTTCTAGAAATGCCGTTTTTTTGGAGTTGGGGGCCACTAAACATTTATTTTCAGTGAAATCTCGTTATAGAATTTTTGGGTGGAATGCAATACCTTCTCTACGTAGTATGTCTGGTAGAGAAACTAAACAATTGTGCAGTTCTGTTAGGTTTTGGTACTGTCTCTGCAGGGAGGAAACTGCGCTATCAGAAGGTAACCTTTATTTCTTGGAATACCACTCCCCTACCACTTGACAGCCGCTAAATGTGTTGCCATTTGCCAGTGAAGTTAAGTAAATTGAAATGTAAATAATATTTATACAAAGGGCTGCAGTAAAGATACAGAAAGTAAGTAAAATGCCTACATCTTTACCTCATTTTAAAAATAGGCCAGACCTGTCAACCTTTAGAACAATATAAAAGACAAATCTAAATATTGCTTTACCGCTTTTGTTGTGTGGCTCGCATCGGGAGGTCTCGGAGTCGAATCTCTTCAGATATTGTTTTTTTAGTGGTTTTTCTCAGGTACGTAGGCGAATGCTGGAGCGGTTCCATTTGTATCACGAATTTCTTGTTTATCGTTTCCTGTCCCATAAGTTCCATTCTTCTATTTCGTCTTCGATGCTTCAGGGTTGTAGGACCAGGCGGTGGTAATTGTTGCGTTGCGGTGGGACGGTGGAGTTTGAAATAATTTCTCCCTGGCGCTTGGTTGGCGACCTTTACTGGGGGCTCCTTCGTCCTGGGGTTAAAGATGTAACAGGCAGGCTCACACCGCTCTCAGGTCGTTAAGGACCCCTTTATCTCTCCCTCCAGGCGTTACTGAAAGTATAAAGAGTGCACATGGCCTATGTGTGGAGCTGGGCTCCAGTGGCTGGGAGAGTTCCCTCCGTCTCAGCAGTTCTGATATTATATTTGGGTTGTGACTAATAACTTTATGGTTATTCTAAGTAGAGTATAAACAAAGTGTTTCTTGTGTGTGTAGTTTTATGAAAAATATTACTGTGACGATTTTTGTTCCGGGAAGTTATAGATTATCCATACTGAGTGAGGTGGCTCCGAGGACTGTATTCGGGAGGTCCTGGGCTCCATTCCAGTCGATCGCCCATTCTGACTTGGTAGTTTCCCCTGGTCAAGAGGCGAGTACTGGGGTTATTTCTCATCTATCACGACTTCGTTTCCCTCACTTATCTTTCATTCGTTTCCTTCTCATGTTTCATATATGCTTCTAAGTTTCTTGACGGTGCCGGATATTGCTGGACACTAGAGGGCTGATTGGTTGAATCCATCATTCACTGCCCTCTGTAAGTAGCTCCAGTAGTGGGTGGGTTTTAGCCAGGAACTGTTGGGGACTTCCGCGTGTCTCTGTGGCCAGTAGCCTCCTGAGGCTGCTTCACTTCATCCGTGAGGGATTGTAGCCTCATTAGATTTGCCATAGATCGCAGTACGAGAAATGTCTCCCCCCCCCGTTGTATACATCATACCCTCTAGATGTCTTCAGCCAACTCGGTCGCTAACCAAGCCCAAAATGTTGCTGCATCGCATCATCTCTAGCTTATATCTTGTTATTATTACCCTCCTCTTTGTAGGACTCACAGCCCCCCCCAAGGACTTAGAAGCCAATGCCTTGTGTCAGTAGCCTGTCAAGGAGCAAGAAAACTCTGGACCATAGCATATCCAGGATGGGTGATCAGCCCAATGCCTTGTGTCAGTAGCCTGTCAAGGAGCAAGCAAACTCTGGACCATAGCATATCCAGGATGAGTGATTAGCCCAATGCCTTGTGTCAGTAGCCTGTCAAGGAGCAAGCAAACTCTGGACCATAGCATATCCAGGATGGGTGATCAGCCCAGTTGCGGTGGAGAAGAAGGATATTGTTATATACTGGGGTGAGGCCAAAAGGTTTGCAGCTAGATATTAAATTATAGTTACCCCAGCATATATAATGGGAGCTACAGCATCAGAAGTAGCGAGAGGACCAGAAACTTTCAAACACGTTCCAGAGCAGGCGTGGGAAAGTTATCACAAAATACACAGAATTTCACATTAATCACATTACCTGTGGACTATTAGTATAACACGGTGCCCCTACATCACACACACAAGATAAAAAGGAAGAAATTGAAGGGAGATGGTCACACACGTGGTTACATTCACACGATTAAATTGACCTTCCATAGTGATGAAAGCGATGATAGGAAAACTCGCGGATCGAATTGTCCAACCCAGCATTCGCCTAACGACGGAGGAAAACAGTGAGAAAACCTTCTGCAGGTTGCTGGGATTGGAACCTGGGACCTCCCAAATGCTTCCACAAACCATCCTTCTGCTACCACCTGAGTCATCCCGCTCGGTCATCAGTTTATACCATAGGTGGACCTAAGCCCGCAGTAAATGGCACATCCCCAGTTTCCAGCAACTATAGCTGCTGTGATGCCACGCAATTCGGAGATGAAAAATGCATGAGATCCTCCTCTTTCTCTCGCAGCTGTTTCCCGTTCTTGTATATATCCTACGATATGTACACTGCAACAGTTCCCAATTTCTCCGATCGCTGTTTAGCGCCGGTACATTTTATTTTCTGCCTGTACTTAATTAACGTTCGGGCAGTTTCCAATGATTGTGTGGCCGGCAGTCGCTTCATTGGGGGCCAGATTGTTGGACGCTGAATAATGTCTTCATGGGGGGCATCAACTTATTTCCTAAACACACTGTGGTATTCTCTTTCCTTTCTTAAGTTTATCCTCTTCCCTCGTTATTCATGTTCCCCATTTAAAAGTACTGGAGTGTTACAATCACATGACTTTCTCTAGTCACTACATGTCATTCATTTTTATTTATATATTCTACAAACTGTTCTTGTTGGTCTTCAAATTCCATTCTTGTGCAAAGCGAAGGACAAAACAGACGGACGGGTTAAACCTTTTGTCACCTCCAGGACGGCGGATTTTCTTGAAAATAAAAATTGTTGTATCGCATCTTTCCAAATTTGGTAATAACGGATATTTCGAAAATTAAAGAATAATGTTATTTCAGATAAATATTGCGTTTTAAACAGATCTACATTTTTATTTTCTCTACTACCTGTAGTAGGTAGAGTGAGGCAGTATTTTTAACACTTGAGTTATTTAAATTAAATTATATAATATGTAAATTCAATAACAGCCCGCCTTGAAGCAATATGTATGTAATGATTTTTAAAATGTATGTAACAGTCATTTCATATGCTTATATTATTGTAAACATGTTTAAAAATGTTATGTAAATGCATTGTGTAATTTAATAATGCAAGAGCTGTGAGAATAATAAGTTTAAAGTTGCTAACAATGAGGTAACAATGAGGTAACCTTGAGGCAATAATGAGTTTGAGAGTTTAAATGCTACTAGTCATTATTAGGGCAACGATAATGTAAATTTTGTGACAGTTTTTAAAATAGCCAATCAACAGCCAGAAAAAGCTTTAGTAAAATGCAGGTATTCTATTGGACTAGGATTAGCCAATCAGAGACTTGAAATACAAACTTTTACGGGTTTGGACGGTTGAAATGTTCAGTTGCCTGCAGACCTTGGTAGTGACCGGATGGAAGATGTCTTCTCTAAAGAAATATTACGTATTCGTGTATAACGAAAATTAAATATACGGGTTAACAAAGTGCAAGTTTCAAGTAAAAGAATCTCACAGCTCTTAATATCAGTGTAGTGCTGTTTAATTTGTGTCAAGGATTAATAAAAAGAAATGAATTTAAACTTAAAATCTGTGTAAGCCTACATTCTTGTCGCACCACGCCCTGATTAAGAGAAACGTATCTCTAAAGCAATACTGAAGCAGCCGAGGCAAACATAAACATAAATAATATCTATAGAAGCAGTTTAATAACAAAGTTAATTAATGTTTTTTAAACTTGAAGCGTAGCAACAACAAAATACATCTTCAAATAAAATTAAATAAATAAACTCCAAGCCAATAACTACTTCCAGTTGGCTTCCCAAGCGTGTGGCTAACAACAACAGTAAAATTTCAACAACAATAAACTACAACAGTTGAAGAACATAAGTTCTTCAAGGGGGATATTGCGTTCCACCCAAAAATTCGATACCGAGATTTCACCGGAAATTCATGTTTTGTGGCACCCTAAATCCAAACAAGGAAATTTTGGAAACTTCTCCGTCTGTGTGTCTGTGAACAGCATTTCGAAAAACGAAAAGTCGTAGTGTCTATATTTAGGTTCAAATCTTCCAAAGATCCGACACGAAGATTTTCAACGAAATCACTTCACCCCAAACTAACCTTTATGTGGAGCATTTTTCGAAATTCTTGATTTTCTAAAAATGGCTATAACGATTTTGATTAAAATACCACATATTACAGATATTTACGTGACAAATAAAATGTATATCTTGAATTTTCTGGCAATAGCCTTGTAAGTCATCTTCATTCGGAAGGAATTTTATATAATGTTGTAAAACTGGTAAACGTTAAGCGATAGACGAAAACGTACAAAACAAAAAATGTATATCTCTTTAAAACACCAATTTATTTCAAATAAGTTTTCTGTGACCATCTAAGGCATTTCTTAGATATCTGTTATTAATGGTTCGAACTGTTCATTTGTTGGTCATCCTCTTAAACTCCTGTCAGCATTCAGTTGTTTCTCGCAATGTTATGGAAACAGTATGGAATTTTAAGGCAGCATATACCGTCCAGTTGTTAAACATTTGACTATCGCTGTTCTCTATAACGAAATTTGTAATATAGCTGTTTCTGTAAAGGTTTATTTGTAGATATGAAAATAAGCTTTAGTAAAAATAGTTTGCATACTCACTAGTAAAGGATAGAGGGGAGAGAAAGTCGTGTGATTGTATCACATCAGATATTTTGTTTTGTAACCTTTTGCCGATATCTTGTTTTATCCGTTACACAAATTAATCCAGAATGAAGAGGACTTCAGAGGCTATTCTCAGAAAATTAAGGACATACAGTTTATTTGCCATTTAAGTATCTAAATAGCATGGTAGTTTAATAAAATCCTTAGAGCTGTTTTTGAGAAAATTATAAAAATATTTCCATGTAAACGGCAGTTTGGGACTGGGGATTTTCTTGAGATACTAGACTTCTACACCAAAGTGTTTTTAAGTTACACTGCACACATACACGCTCAAGAATATTTATCTAAAAATGCTAATCTTTGGGGTCAGGGGATCTCCAAACATATATCTTCTGTGAAATTTGGGTATCGAATTTGTGTATGGTATGCAATACTTCCTCTACCACTTACTAGGTACGTGGTACAGATAGTAGAGGTTGAACAAAGTATAGTAAACCGTGTGGAGTATGGGGATTTATTAAATTAAGTTACTGTATAGGTGCTGCTCACTGAAATTATCAACAGTTTCCTTATATTGCAGCTTCCCAGAGCCGGGAAACGAACCCCAGGTATTGGAGTGCGACAACACTCAGCAAAGTGCTTAAATAAGGATGTGTGTTGAATCTATATTAAAAGAACGCTGACGCCTCACAGAGTAGGATATTTATCACCGAATTGAGGTCCACGAAATGACAAACAGAACGTTTACACGGCGGTCGTGGTCACACCTATTATTTTTATAACTTGTGAATAGAAACAAATGCTCAGCTACTTGCAGACGGGGCTGTAGGTCCATAAATACAGAGTGTATCTTTATTAGTGTCATATACTTGGGAGACGTGTTCTTGACATCGAAACATTAAAACAAAGTTCATATGAACATGGCTCAGAAAACATTTATTTCAGAGTTACAGCACAAAATCGAAAGTTACAAAAATTGCTCGAAGTGGCTTCCACTTGCGCGATGCATGCAGTAAGCTTGCGTTTCATGCTCTGGCGTACTCTGTTGAAAATTTCTGGTGTGTTTCTTATTTGGTCAAATCCAGTTTGGATACGTCCTCTCAAAATGTCAACATCAGGTACAGGAGTCGCATAAACCAAGGACTTCAAATGTCCCCAGACGAAGAAATTCACTGCTTTCAAATCAGACGATCGAACAGGCCATGCAATGGGTCCCCCTCGACCAATCCATCTTTGCGGAAATCGATCATTCAAAAGCTTACGAACTATCACACTGAAATGAGCTGGAGCACCATCGTGTAAAAACCACATTCGTGGATGATGTCCAGAGGCACATTATCAGTTAAGTGATGCATCTCATTTCTGAGAAACAGGAGAAAGGTTTGACTATTCAGCTCCAGAGGGAAGCAGTAGGGACCAATGAGGTGATCATGAATGTTTCCACCCCAAACGTTGAGAGAGAACCTCTGTTGATGGTTGTCCTGTCGTACTTCATTAGGATTTTCAAATGCCCAGTTATGAGTGTTATGAAAATTGAAGATGCCGTCGTGAGTAAAACCAGCCTCATCCGTGAATAAGATACAGGCTAGGAAATTGATGAACACAGCGCACTGCTGTAACATGCGTTGACAGAAACGTCTTCTTGGCTCAAAGTCCGCCTCATTTAATCTTTGCACACGTTGAAAGTGATACGGGTACAGATGGTTTTCATACAGAATTCTCAAGATAGTCGTATGACTAACTCGTTCCCTTACAGCCATACGTCTTGTGCTTTGTGATGGGTCTTCAAGCCCAATGCCTCGTACCGCTCTTGGTCTCCTAACATCCCTAGTACTCCTCTCAAATGCGCCATTCTCTCTCAAGCGTTGGTGAATTCGTGGGAATGTTCTTGCACACGGTAACGGCCTGTCAGGGTACCTTTCTGCATAAAGTTCACGTGCTCGTGCTGCATTGCCGTCTGCACGGCCATACGTGTACTGCATATCCATCTGTTCACTCATGGAATACATCTTCTTTGGCCTATAACAACGAAACGGTTGATTTTCAGACCCATGTACATATGGACGTTTTTTTACTGTTTTGATGTCAGGAACACGTCCCCCAAATGTATGACAGCATTAAAGATACATTCTGTAGAACAACGGACTCAAAGGGAGGACAGTAAATTCAGCTAGAGTTCTCATTGACACCGGAACCGCTCTTCCGGAACGCTCCACATTTCCCCTAGATGACTGCCCTATCTCTAAGTGACATCTTCCTGGTAGCACTCGGAGCGTTAACATGTTGCAGTCTCAAGCTGAGGTAAAGCGTTAAAGTTCATCAGATAAAACACTGAATTTTAAGACTTTTGCAGTGGTAACCTCAATCATGAGTACCGTATGCAAATAATTAAAAAAACACACGTATAAGGATGATAATAGACATTTACGCCACAACTAGGTAATCATCATTATGTCACAGTGTTGTATTCAGATTGTCCACGAGATTGATGCCTTTTTATGCAAACTTAGCGTTATAAATTGTAGGAAATAATTTGGTATCCATTCCTGACATAGTGAGAGCATGTCGTTTGTTATTACCTGGAGTGTTGAACTGATAAACAAAGCATATACTTCCTGGGAAAGAAGTGAGCAGATGCTACGGACTATGATGTAGCCTGTTATCAGCACAGCATGGTAAGTTAATTATGAAATCAGATCTTAATTGTTCTATACTAGCTACTATGGTAGCTTTTTAAATTCAAATAACGATTTAATTATTTTCATTTACTTCCCCCGCTCTTTATGAAATTATTGTAGAAAGATCTACAGATTTTATATAGAATCCTCCCCTTTACCCCTTATAATTGCAATTTGGTACAGCCCCGGATATTCCTAATAACGGATGAAAAATCCCCTGATATCACACAAAAGACGGAACATTAACCTCCCCAGACAGGCTTCCAAGTTCTGGTAATTTTGCATAGTCTATAAGTATTCTTTGGTGGTGGAACAATTACTGGTCGGAACAGCCGAATAACGTTTTACTTTCTCTACTACATATAGCAAGTAGGGGAAGTATTGCCTTCCACCCAAAAATTCAATACTGATATTGCAGTGGAAATACATGTTTTGAGGTGCGCTGAACTAAATAACATCTGTTTGAACAGCATAACTCAAAAACGAAAAGTGAATAAATGCCAAACTTAGTATTTGAGTTAAGTATCTTCCAAGGATGCGACACGAAGGTTTTCAAGAAAATACTCCCACCTCAAACTACCCTTTACATGCAAAAGTTTTCGAAAATTTTGATTTTCTCAAAAATGGCTCAATGATTTTGATTAAAATATCACATGTTTAAGATATTTTTATGGCAAATGAAATGTATGTCTTGGATTTCTGAGAATTTCCCCAAAAGTCTTTTTCATTCTAAATGACTTTCGCATAACTGGAAAACCTGAGAGAGATAAAAAGTTTTTGGTGGACTGAACCGTTTCCGATATTCCTTGTTATTTGTTTGAATTTTCTAATACTTATACTTTTTCTCAAATGGGAATTCGTTATTCATTTTTTTTTGTTCTGGTAATGTAAAGAGAATGGAATACTCCACATAGCAACCAGGTCTTAAAATATTTGACTGTAGCTTAAAGCCTACCATATTCCCCTTGCATCTACAAGAAAATTAGCAATAAGATTAACATCTCGATTAACATGAAGCATATGGAGAATAAGCGTTTGTAAAAATAGTTTGTACAAGAGTAGAGAAAATCATGTGAGTGTAACACATCAGATTTTTAAAATAATTGCAGTAGGGTATTTTAAATCTTTGCACCTTTTCTTTGGTCTCGGGGTTATTTAATAACATGAAAGCCACACAGTTTTCTTAGAATGCAGACACCTTTAACATATACAACGAAATAAAGGTTAAACTGGTGAACATGAAGTTTCCATACTTCCAGGCCACCAAGTTAACCTCTATGCGACTATGGAAAAAAGAATCTTATCAGTTGTCAATTATTATAAAATATAACTCGTTTGATTTCTAATGTTAGGTGGACACAAGCTTTTCTCTTTAAGTTTATTTCACATTTCTTGGTTACAGCATACAAAGAAAATAAAGCAAAACATTCTTACTTGAGGATTATTAAAGTATTGCTATCGTACCATTATAAGTAGATTGGATTCTCTTTCTATATATTTTAATTGCTAAGTCGTGACCATCTATATAAGTGTTGCTAGCAATGAAATATCGGCGGCATTTGTCGCATTTTCTGTGAAGTAACAACTATTTTCTGCTCCACGGCATTCTCAACTAAAACTCGAGGTCTTCTTCGTAAGCATGTTCGTATTCAAGTACAAGGCTTTATGTATCGCTTTTAATTAGTTGCTTTTGGTTGACCACACTATAATGCCGTGATTACATGTGACGTAACTCAACTGTTATGCCATCCGTAATACTTCAGCGACTGCGTGCGCAGCTCTCTCAAGCCTTTTAACACCTTTAAAGCAGCAGTCCACTGGAATCCATATCCCAGATAAACAAAGAAATATGTGTATTTAAAATAAAATAAATTATGTTCATTGTAATTTTAATATTCTAGTAAATGAAGTTCATTTTCTTTGCTTTAATATGGGTTGCTTTCATGTTACCTGCAAAAAATCCATAAATACGGTGTGGACTCAACATTACTGCCATGTGTTGCAGTGCTGCCAATCGATCAGCATTTAATTACACACAATAAGGTAAGATCTTTTTCCAAAAACTCAAAGTTCCGAAATTATAGTGTGGTCGACCGAAAAAAGCCGAATGCAACTTGACTGTTATAGGCCCATGACCGTGAAAAAGAATTACATTTTATTTTTAATGTAGAAAGAGAGTTGCCAAAATCAGATGAGTGTTCTTTGAAATTACCTTACACATGCATGCTCATAATTTTTCTGCAGTGAATATACTGTACCTATGCCCCACAAGGGGGCGCCCCCGGTAGGGATGAGGTGAAAGGAGAAACCGGGAGACCGGAACCAGGAGTGACGGCACAGCAAGGGCAGGGTCGCTACAGTTTCCATGTTAGGAGCCTCCGAAGAGGCTGTCCCCAGCAACAGCCGAAAGCCGAGGGACGGAGAAAGTTCTATAGAGAGCATCCTTTTCCCCTGACATGCCGCACCGAAACACCACCGCCGACACTTTCAACCCTGAAATAGAACGTAACGTGGTGAGGGATGGGTGAAATGATGAATGGAACGAAATTCGGGGCTGAAAGAAACCACTCCAGCATTCGTCTGATGACCCAAAAAAAGCCCATGATTCAGAGTGGGAGATCCACGGGAATCGATCTTGGTTTAATATTATGAGTTTGTCCAGTTTTTGAACTGTCACTCTTTTATTTTTCGGTGTTATGTTTTGTTTTTATGCAGTTCACCTTCACGTCGGATGGTTCGCTTCACTTGGGAATTGAACACAATACCTACACAACTGCCACTCCTCGGTAGCACGTTACCAACTCGCTCCCTCGCTCATTAACTTACTGAGCTCCACTCTGTCGTACTCGAATCGCAACTCGACACACACTGGCTCAGGCCCACGAGAGCGCTCGCTTATATAGGCAGTGGAATCATCCACAGAAGGTTCTAGAACTACTTCAACACACTTTTCGGAGGAGGGGGAGTAAAACTTCCAGCAAGTTCTAGTTATCTCCCGATAGCGTGCCCGGTGTTTACGCTGGCAAGCGGAGGTTATCTTGTTTACTTGGACCGCTCGTCGCCGACCTCCCGATAACCTTGGGCCATAGTCTCTGAGTCACAATATAGATTAAATAATGACAGAAGGGTTCGCATCTTAGTTACTTAGAGGTAAGAATATCACTAAATGGTTTCATCTTTGCTCCATAAGCCAAGGCAACTTGGAATGCCAGTATTACGTCACACATGCCCAGTTAAATACTGTAAGAACAGTTTTGTGTCGATGCAGCGAATGCTTGTTATTAGGGAACGCTGCTGCTGCCACGTTTGTCAACATAATAAGAGTATTGACACTTTACCTAATTGCATAGCCACCGATGAAATGTTTGTTTGAATAGTCCCACAACGGAAACTTTTTGCTCATGGAAGAAAAAAAAATAATAACAAGGCTGGGTCATGAATTTCGTACGTTTCAATTAGCTGGCATCTATAAATTATTGAGTTGGAGAGACGGAGCTTTGGAAATGACGGCTTCTACCCCCTCGCGACACATGTTGCCAACTGCGTTCTCTAGTCTTGCATTCTACCCAAAACTTTGATACCGAGATTTAAGACTCCCTGAATGCAAAATAAAAAACACAAACAAAGTTGGTATTTAAGTTTGTATCTTCCAAGCATGCGACACAAATATTTTCAAGAAAATTAATTACACACTAGGGTTTTTCATATACTGTGCACTGACGTGCGTAAAAAGTACCCATTGCTCAACATCGCTGTAGTGTTGTCCCACCTTTGACTCCACTCAGCCGCTATCAGTTCTCTAGGTGAGTGGTCTGAAAAACAGTTCAGGAACACAAAAAACGAACCACTACTATTTTATGACGAAACAGCTATGGCTCAAGTTTTTCGGGAGGTCGACGCCAGGCAATCGGATTTAAACAAAGATAAGTAGCGTTGGCCAGCATAAATGCCGGTTTATCGTGGGATAACCAGAATCTTCTGGAAGTTTCCTTCCTTTCGCCTCCAGAACGTGTGTCCAGATACTTCTAGAATGTTCAGTGGAAGATATAATTGGCTATATAATCAAGCGTTCTCGCGAGAAACAGTAATCGAATAAGTCGGTAAGTGGGTTAGCAAATGCGTTTCTGGTGCGAAGAAAAGTGCTGTTCTCCGAGTGAGTTTGTGACAACTGCTTCCACGAGACACTCCAGAAGTGGATGGACCGTCCGGAAGAAGAGACCACGTCGTGCGTATTTCATTTCGCGCTACGTCACGAAGAAAGTGAGGTGAAAGTGTACACTGTCACAATACAGTCGATGTAAAATGAAATTGGTACACAAGGAAAAATCAAACCAATGAAACATAATTCTGTCTTCTATAGGAAGGTTTATTTGCATGTGTCGTTACACTGAACACATTTATATGAGAGATTTCAACAGCGACATGTTTATTATGTTTTATTTTTGCACCAAAACTCGATGAAGCATTGCCTTAAGCGTACTCCACTAGTGAGAACATGTAGTGTGCAATGTTACTCTTGGGCACTTCGAAGGTCCAGTCTCGAGGAAAGAGCAGCTCACGCTGCCAGGGGGTGAGGCTACATTTGTCATTGCGAACATAATGAACTGTCTTCCATCATGAACCACCTTCTATGTACGAGTTTACGGTCTCATTGATGCCTCATTCATCATCTAAATCCGGCTTAAGGCGACACCGAGGTGTTAAATGTTGTTTTCTAACGCATTATAGCTACACAGGAGTTACTAACAATTGAAGAAGTATGCGTACAAAATTTAATATAAATGTTTAATTGCATTCTTGAGATATTAATTAACTCATATGATTTATTACTTATAATCAAAGATATTAAGCTACAATTGTGATTTTTTTACAATTGCACTCCGTAATACTTTTGAAGCAAATTGTCTGATGCAAACATTCATATAGTAGGTAGTCTATTTTTAAAACAAATATGTTGTAGCGCAACATGTGAAAAAGTCATAAAATACATGATTATGCTGCTTATTTTTCAAATAATAATTTACTTTTGATTACTAACATTTTTAAGTGTATTTTGGAACGTTTTTAGACCCCTAACCAGAGCAAAAAGTATTTAAATACCGTAAAAAAACTCAATTCGAGGACAGAGGGTAATTTAAACGGTGCAGCGTTTAAAAATAGCGTCCAAACATAGCGTGCATTTTTTGCATGGAACATTTAAGAAATCGATCTATTTTACTAAAATGGCTAAAATGGTACCGAATGGATAGTTTAAAAATGATCTGATGTTTTACACTCACATGACTTTCTCTACTCTTGTACAAACTATTTTTACAAACGCTTATTCTCCATATGCTTCATGTTAATCGAGATATCCAGATGTAAATGTTATTGCTAATTTTCTTGTAGATGCAAGGGGAATTGCTAAGCTTTAAGCGATAGTCAAATATTTTGAGGTGGTTGCTATGTGGAGCATTCCATTCTCTTTGCATTACCAGGACAAAAAAAATGAATAACGAATTTGAAAAAAGTATAAGCATTAGAAAATTTAAGGGAATAACAAGCAATATCTTGAAAATGGTTCACTCAAAAAAAAAATTATATGACATAAATTGTGTATTTTAACGCGATCTACATTTTTGTGTAGTAAAATTTTGTCTATCTCTTTTGGTTTACCAGTTCTGCAAAAGTCGTTCACAATGAAGAATACTTTTGGAGACATTCCCAGAAAATTTGAGATATAGGTACAATTGATTTGCCATAAAAATGTCTTTAACTTATGGTATTTTATTCAAAATCGTTAGCCATTTTTTAGAAAATTAAAATTTTCGAAAAATGTTACATGTAAAGGGTAATCTGGGGCAGGGGAATTGTCTGGAATACCTTCGTGTCGCATCTCTGGAAGATACTGGACCTAAATACCAAGTTTGGTGTTTATTCGACTGTTCGTTTCTGAGTTATGATGTTCACAGACACACCCACGGACATGTTTCCAAAAATGTTCTTTTTGGATTCAGGGAGTCTCAAAACATGTATTTCCGGTGAAATCTCGGTATCGAATTTTTGGGTGGAATACAATACTTCCCCTACTTACTATACGTAGTAGAGAAAGTAAAATGTTGCTCAAAAACTAATAAATCATTGTTTGTTTGCTAAATTCATTTTTTTAAATTCCTATAGGTATCTGCTGCGATTCTTCTGGGGATCTAGGAGACCTATTCTCAGCGGGTATTGGTGGTTATTGCATACTGTAGAACTGACGAGATTTTGTTTGCGAACTGAAAATATTAAAGAAACTATACATGGTCTAATCGCTCTCGCATTATATTATCCTATCGAAATTAAATTATCGAAAAACTTTCAGCACTCATGGTATTACTGAACAAAATCTCGAACTCCAAACTACGTTTTACATGCAAAACTTCCATTATTTTTTATATTCTCAAAATGGCTATAGCGATTTTGATTAAACTAACATATATTAAATATATTTACACGACAAATAAAATGTTTATCTGAGTTTTCTGATCATAGCCGTGAAGTCCTAGACTAAACCTTTGATTATAAAAAAATGTAGATGTGGTTAAGGGGATACTAAATAGCGAAAATGTAATAAAGAAAATAGTGGTATTATTAATTTTAATTTGTCTTTTATTTAGTATATATATACTATTATTGTAGGCACAGTATTTACATTTTAAATATTTCGTAAAATGGCACTTCATCCGTCAGATTGTACTCTGAATTCAGAGCAAGACTTTACAGAAGTAAATAGTAACTCCTACAACATTTTTAGTAGAGAGGTAAACTATATCCCAGGATTTTGGGGAGGTTTTGCTCTATAAATTGGTGCTGTTGTTATGTACGGCTCCTTCAAGCCATGTTGTTCCTCTCTTTGTAAATATATGCAGGTGTGTTTTTTTCCATTATTTGCTTTGGATATCTTTTTCTGGTAAAATTACCTGTTTTCTCAGAAACTATTGAAAATGGATTAATAAAATTTTAGCACCATAAAGCAGAGGTTTAGGTGGTGTTGTGGTTTTAATTTTATGTTAATAATATGGTTTTTTTTTAAACTTACTGATAAATTTTAATGAAAAGCTGGTGTAATTAAGAAAAAAAATCCTATCTTCCATAATAAACATACTTAATATATGAAAGTATATATCAGTGAACTTAGAAAACGTCAGTGTGATATGTTAAATAGTTTCTCAGGTAATGAATCATGAATTTGGTAGACTAAACGTTGCTGGGAGAGGACATAATATCTCCTTTCTTATTGCTTTGAATATTCAAATCCTTATATTCTTTTTACTTTCTCTACTGCGTATAGTAAGTAGGGGAAGTATTGTATTCCACCCAAAAATTTGATACCGAGATTTCACCGGAAATATGTGTTTTGAGACCTCCTGAATCCAAAAAGAAGCATTTTTGGAAACATGTCCGTGTGTGTGTGTCTGTGAACAGCATAACTCAGAAACAAACAGTCGGATAAACACCAAACTTAATATTTAGGTTCAGTATCTTCCAGAGATGCGACGCGAAGGTTTTCAAGAAAATCCCCCCACCCCAGATTACCCTTTACATGGAACATTTTCGAAAATTTTAATTTTCTCAAAAATGGCTCTAATGATTTTGTTTAAAATATCATATATTTAAGATATTTTCATGACAAATGAAATGTATATCTCGAATTTTCTGGGAATGTCTCCAAAAGTATTCTTCATTGTCAACGACTTTTGCATAACTGGTAAACCATAAGAGATAGACAAAATTTTACTACACAAAAAATGTAGATCACGTTAAAATACACAATTTATGTCATATACATTTTTTTATGTCATATACATTATTTTATTTTCGAGATATTGCTCGTTATTCCCTTAAATTTTTCAATACTTATACTTTTTCTCAAATGGGAATTCGTTATTCATTTTTTTATGTCCTGGACACACAAAGAGAATGGAATACTCCACATAGCAACCATCTCTTAAAACATTTGACTGTCGCTTAAAGCCTACCATATTCCCCTTGCACCTACAAGAAAATTAGCAATAAGATAGTTTCTGCAAATGTTTATCTCGATTAATATGAAGTAGATGGAGAATAAGCGTTTGTAAAAATGGTTTGTACAAGAGTAGAGAAAGTCATGTGAGTGTAACACATCAGATTTTTTCAAGTGGCAAGTCATTCTGTTTTTCTCCTGGTCATGCAAACAGCATGGAATTTCAAAGCCATCACATAGCGACAGGCGTTTTAAAAATCTCACTATCGTTTTATCCTACTGTATTCTACTTATATCTACAGCGTAATGTGTATGAAAGTTTATCTGTATTAACAACAAGTAGATAGAAGAATGTGATATTTTAAGAATAGAGGAGGAGTAGAGAAAGTCGTGTGAATACGACACATCACGTTTTTCTTTCTAGAGAAAGGAACAAGAAAAAGAGAAGCTGTTGAGGAAAGTTTGACGGCTGGAAACACTTTTGTGTGTATATTCTGTGAGGGAATGGAAAGAAAACAAACTATGAGCAGCGGGCGTGATAATAATTGTAAGCACTTAATGTCGCTAACTTCCAGACGAGATCGATAGTCTTGTAGTTTAAGGATTAGACAAGGAAGGAAATAAATGAAGTTTATTGCGTAAACAACACGCGTTCTTTTCAGGCAGTGGCGCACATAAAACTCTCAAATGGCAACATGCATGAGTATATAATTATGCTCAAATATAGACTATTCTGATTGGAATTTTACGTAGAATTCCTAAATAACTCAGTATGTAAGAATAATCTAATGTATTACATTCACATGACTATCTCTACCCATTCTTCAACAAACTATTCTTACGAAAGCTTATTCTTCTGACTAGTTCATGTTAATCGAGATAAGCATCTGTAGAAAAAAGTTTTATTACATGTTTCCTTGAGGTACAATGGGAATAGGGCTATACAATAGGCTTTAAGAGAAAAGTGGATTTAGCATAAGCTGTGTGCTTAAACGAGGTATACATTCTATCATTAAAATATCTTTAAAACATCATATTTTAATTTTTGGGAAAATCAAAATTTTCAAAAAGGGAATTGGGTGTGGTGTATTTTTCTTGAAAATCTTCGTGTCCCATTCTTGGAGGACGCTGAACTTAAAATACCCAACTTTAATACCTAAACGAATTTTGCATTTTGAATTATGCTGTTCACAAACACACACACATACGGACGTTTTTCTAAACAGCTTTTTTATTCAGGGACTGCAAAACATGTATTTGCGGTGAAATGTTGCTATCACATTTTTGGGCGGGATAAAATGTTACATGTTGGGGTGAAGACCATAAAGGTTACCATAAAATTATTAATTTAGGCCGCCCCATCACGCACATGGGGCGCAACCAGCTGGCAGCAAAAGGCCGGGACCTTGATGTGTAAACTTTAAGGGGAAGGCGTGGGTTTTATGTTGCATTGTAAGCTTACATAACACACATTACCTGGGATTTATTCACAAAAACGTTTTGGCTTCTCTACATAATTAACAAAGGAAACAGGATGTAGGGAGATGCTACAGACCATAGACCAGTCACACACGTCTGGTCCCAGCGACCACTTCCAATCGAGTCTCCACCAACCGTGTCTAGGCAGAGCCAGACAGGGCTGACGTTATACCAGACAATTTCAAACAGGTCTTTCCCTTTGGCGTCATCCGCGCCTAAAGGAAAGACCGTCAAGCCGAAATATAACTAAGGAGACCCAATAATGCTACCTCTGGTAGCAACAATGCAGCAGAACAGTGCGTCTGCTAATGACAAAATTAATGTGCCATAATAATACTTCCTTTATTTACTCTAAGCAGTATTGAAAATAATAATAGTAATAATACCATTAAAGCACAATTTCTCTACAGTCACGTGAGGGAATAACGCATCCTTATTGGTCGATGTCACCGTCTATGTTGGCGCTACTAGCAAAAAGAATAACAAACACTATGCTAAGTAAAACGGAGTTGACTATGTCGATTTATCTTTTATTTTAGTGCATGGTATAGTTAAGTGCAGTTTTTGTGAGTAAAACGGGATCAACGGACCACCAAATCGTGTATAGTTCCTCTGTGTACCAATAGATCGCCACCTTAGTAACTTTTATTCACGTGCAAAAACAGCCTCAAATCAGGGAGAAAGTTATTTTGTAAGGACGATACCTCTGAGAAATCTGTTGTTGAGAGGATCATTTTGATTTAAGTTAGATGTATTGTAACATTTTTCAATGCTTTTATGCGTAAATACTTGCTTTCTTCACCACGCACATAGTAGGTAGAGAAGGTATTGCATTCCACCCAAAAAATTCAATACCGAGATTTCATCGGAAATACATGTTTTGATAAAAGAAATTTGAACAAATATCATACTCGGTATTTAGGTTCAATTCCTTTTCAAAAATTGTGGCAGTAATTTGTATCACAATAATGTAAATGCCAGAGTGATTGTAGTGTAAATAAGCATTATTGTATGACATTGATTTGAGATGTTTGTTAATTATATGCATTGTTAGGAAATAAGTTTACACGACCTCACTGAAACTGACAATAGGAGCGGATAACAATGAGCGAGGGGGTGAGTTGAATATTAATTAGAAGAGACAAGCAAATGACGTCAGATTGGCGCGCTTTTCTTAGAAATAGCGGGAATATTTTCCCTAGAGCATTTGCGTTCGTAATGTTGATTGGATATAAAAATAGACGCTAATGTTGGCGCGTTTTATTAACCAATAGCAGCTCGGTTATAATCTTTAGGCATATCGGGTGAGGGAGTATAAAAAGCTAAAGCGAGAGATGGGTAACGCTCAGTCCAGAAGAAGCATTCGCGTGTAATACGTCGATCAGTTCAACATAAGTATTCGTGGGTTATACGTCACAAAGTTTAAGAGAATCGTCGCGCAATTCTACAGAATCTCTCGCGTCTTAAAGTTAGTTATAAATGTGAAATACGCGAATTAATAATGTGCAGCAAATAAGTGATTATAGTGATATTAGAAAATATAACAGTTTCAGTCTGGCGTGTATCAAGAGTCAATATGTGAACTTAATTAATTGTGACGGTAATAAAAATGTAAAAACAAATTCTTTTATCAGTGTTATCTTTGAGTAACAAATCCTTTCCGTTTACACACCTTGTTCAAGAGATGTGCTCGACTGAATAATAATAATAGCTAGCCGGAGGACAATGAACCCAACATTCAAAGTAGTAATACAATAACAGGTGCTCAGCAATAGATAACACGAAGTGACTGCGACAAATTGGGTACCATACGTTGTGCAGATAAACATGAAGCATCTTCCAACTACAACAAAATATGCTACTTCAAAATGCGACACAAAGATTTTCAAGAAAATCCCCCACCCTAAACTACCTTTTTCATGGAACATTTTTACAATTATTTTATTTTATGAAAAATGGCTGTAAAGATTTTGATTAAAGCACCATATACTAAATATATTGACTGAATATAAAACGTATATCTTGAATTTTCTTGGAATAGCTTGTGAAGTCCTCTTCATTCGGAAGCAAGTTCTTGTTTAACTAGTGAACGCTAAGGGATAAATGAAAACGCACTACACAGAAGGTATAGATATCTTTCAAACACACAATTTATTTCAAATTATCATTTCCGAGATATACGTTATTAACGGTTCGAATGTTGAATTCTTTGTCATTGTTTTAAACTCCTGTTTCTCGCGATGTCATGGAAACAGTACGGAATTTTAAGGCGTCCAGTTGTTAAACATTTGACTATCGCTGTTCTCTATAACGAAATGTGTAATGTAGCTGTTTCTGTAAAGGTTTATTTGGATTAAAATGTGGCAAATAGGAAAATAAACTTTCGCAAAAATAATTTGACATGCTAATACCGATAGAAGGTAGAGAAAGTCATGTGAGTGTAACACATCAGAATTTTAACACTAATTTCCTCTAGATATTCGAGCCAAGGCCGTCAATAATCAATGTGCATGCCAAATTTTTTGTTTATAGGTATTTTTGAATTTACTTATTTTTGTACCATATAAAGTTTTAAATCTCTTATCTGTTTGTCCCATTCAAATGTGAGATAACAGTTTTTTCCTTTCCTTATTCGCTGTGTTTAGTATCATTTATAATTTTAACACCCAAATAATTTAATAAAGCGGAGAAATCACCATAAAATATTCTAGAACATTCTATAATAATTTTGTAACGAACCGGAGAGGTACATGACATTAATTCCTCATTCGAGTTTAAGACGGGCGCTAGGCTATCTATTAAACAAAATATATTAATTTTGACGCTGACGTAGAGAGGCCGGTTAATAAACTATTTCGGTTATTGAGGACATCTTCCTTAGGGTAAGTTATGCCTTATGGATGTGCACTGCAAACGACACCGGATCGTATCTCTGTGGAGGTAAGAAGGTGGATAAATATTTTGTTTTGTTCGGTGCTTTCCCTTCTGCTAAGATAAGATATGGCCCTTTAACCCTATTACTGATTGTCACTTCATCTATCTCTATAGAATACATAACTCTTGAAATAAATTCTTTCTTAAAATTCATGTAGCACTTTGACATCATTTTGACCAAAATGTGCGAAAGAAGTGTGTTATGCAATAAACAGAATTGTCTTGAGCCATTGTTGTAGTGAGGATGTGGGGACGGAGAACCGGTGCCACTATTAATACCTGTCATAGCTGCGCTCGGCCAACACGCGGCCAGAAGATGGTGCGCCGTACGGAAGCTTTCAATCGATATGAATGTATGTCGATCCAGAATACCACTTCTGTGTTCAGAATTGTGAAGAGACTGGCCAATCGATTTGTCTCTGAGCTTCGGATTTACAACTCTATGGACTGGCCGCAGACACTGTCATTTGGAAAAACAAGATCGCGAACAGCAGAGGCGATCGGCTCTTAATGCGTGGTGACGTCCAAAACAGCATTTGCTGAATGTGAGATATATACTTGAAGCGCTAAACAAAAGCTTAGCGCTGCAATATCATATACACAATGTAAAAGAGAGTCAGGAACCGAGACACTTGGCTTGCAAACCGGGACTAGTGGTTAACATATGATAGATATACAGACAGAGAGTCCCCAGCCACTGCAGCTCAGCATCTCCGCCGTAACGTGTGAGGTCCGCAGGGCAACTCTGACAACAGGCGGTTGGTATGTTGCGGCAGGACGATGGAATTTACGCTATAGGAAAATTGCTCCTTGGCGCTTAGCGGGATTACTGATATCGCCACCCTTCCTGGGAGTGTCTCAACTATCGGTGGTCAGGATTGATTTTTTTCGTGGTTTTCCTCAGTCGCCAACGTAAATACAGGATTAGATCTTTAATATCACGATCCAAAGTTCCAGCTAAGGCTAAAACAACAGTACAAATAAAACATAGATGGTACTAGCGAATGTTCTGTCTTTTATCCGCACGTAATGAAAGCAGGTAGGCCGGACGGCACTCTAATGCCATCTACCGGCACTTGTAGAAGCAGAGGTACAGTTACCTAGCACTAAGGTCTCTGTGTACATGTGGCGGAGCTGCTATCTGCTCGGCACGTGTAGAAACAGATATACAGTTGCCTAGCACCACGACCTCTTTGGACACGATTCAAAGCTGCCATCTTCTTGTCATAGAGGCAGACGTACAGTTTCCTAAAAGTAAGGCCACTGGACACGTGACGAAGCTACCATCTGTTGGGCACAGAAGGAGAGCTACAGTTGCCTAGCACTAAGGCCTCTTTGGAAGAAGCAAGACGGTATGGTGCAGGTTTGAGAACTAGAAGGCTAACTGTCCACTACACACCGGGTGTCGCGATATGACCACGGAGTTAAAGCGACGTAAAAAAATTAGAGAAAAAGGTAATATTCCTATCTGATATGATGCATTCATATGACTTTCTCTACCAATGACAACTTACAATACATGTTTTATTATTATAGATTCATATAAAACTGATTATTTTATCTTATCTACGTTGATTTACTCGTATTTACTTTCTCTATTACACACACATAGTATGTAGAATAAGTATTGGATTCCAACAAAAAATTCGATGTCAACATTTCACCGGAAACATGAGTATTACTGCCCTCTGAATACAAGAAAGTTGTTTTGAAACTTCTCCGTGTGTGTGTGTGTGTGTGTGTGTGTGTGTGCATAACTCCAAAACGAAAAGTCCATTAAATGGCCAACTTTGTATTTAAGTTCGTCTTCCAACCATGAGACACAAATATTTTAAAGAAGTTGAGCCTAACCGAAACTACCCTTTATGTGGACGGCTCAGAAACAGGATCCGGAGAATATGGTATAAGACTAAGGTGTAGAAAGTTTTTTTTCCCTTGGGTGAATATGCTAATGTTTTTGAAACAGAAAATTATGCTATTTTTCATTGCATACGAGGGCGGATCGATAAGTCCACGACTTGGAAGAGAGAACCCTTCTAATCCAGGTTTCTTGTTTGCACCCAAGTCTTACATCTATTCTGGGTATAATCGCAGAAATTCGTCGCCATTTGTTTCTTAGAACATTGTTGAGAGCGTCTAAAATAAGCAGATGTGTGTTGCTTCGTAGAAAATGGAGAAAAGTGTATTTCGTGTTCTGATAAAGCACTACCTTTTGCGTGATAAGGCGGTGAAAGAAGCGGAAGAAAAACTGAACAAGTATTATGGGGACTCTGCTCCATCACATGCCATGGTTCACAGAATTTCAATGTGGCCGTTCGAGCACACGAGGTGCCGTGCGCAGGGGATGACCGGTTGAGGTCACAACAGAAGAAATGGTTTGTTGGAAGTCCTCCAAGTGAAATTCCGTGAGATAGCCAAGACCGTAAACATTTCGAGTGAACGAGTGTATAACATTCTGCACGAATTTGGGTATGAGAAAGGTTCTCTTTCACCAGGACAATGCACCCACACATAAGTCAGGCATTGCCATAGCAAAATTTGTGGAATTGGGCTACAAACTACTACCTCACCCACCATATTCTCCAGATTTGGCTCCGAGCGATTTCTTACTCTTCGCAAACCTGAAAAATTGGCTCGCTGGGAAGAAATTCACGTCCAGGAACACATCATGCCAGAAACAGCCTCATATTTGACAGACTTCGAAAATCATATTTTTACAAGGGTTAAAAAATGGAGAAACTTGGACAAGGTGTATTAAATTGAAAGGAGACTGTGTTGCGAAATAACATTGATTTTTTTGAGAAAAGAATTGTTATTTTCTTTAAAAAGTCACTGGCTTATCAATCCGCCCTCGTACATGAAAACATAAGGAGAGCTTACACTGGTAAACACATTCTTATCTTCTCAGATAGCCAGGCTGCACTTAAGGCTCTAACATAAGGTAACGTCAGGACTGGTTTTAAACTGCCTAAACATGCTCACAAGCTTGGCAGAACAGAATGAAGTTCAACTCATTTGGGTGCCGGGTCATAGTGGCATAGAGGGAAATTAAAAAGCTTATGAACTTGCAAGACAAGGAGCAGCTTCACAATTTATTGGTCCAGAGCCGACTCTAGAAACATCTCGATGTTTAGTAAGAGAGGCTGTTAAGAACTGGTCCAAAGTACCTGGCTTAAAACTTCAGGAAACAAACAGTAAACTATTTATTAGGAAACCATGTAAGAAAACAGCTGAAAGCGTACTTAAATGTGACAGATTTCATCTAATAACACTTACTGCTTTTCTCATTGGACATGCTCCTGTGAAAGGTATCTTAACAGGATGAGAGTGTTTCAGAATAACTTAGATTGCAGATTGTGCCAGAAGGAAACTCAAATGGCCCAGCACATTGTGAGCCCTTGGCTCACAGGAGATATGTTGCTTTTGGGAACATGTTTTTAGAACCGAAAGAATTTGAAACCAGATCTGTTATAAGACTGTATTCCTTGGTAACGGGTGCAGGCATAATGAATTGACTTTAAAACGATACAGCTAGCACAATAAGCCCAATTCGGAAGTACGTCCCGAGCAATGACGGCAATCTGTATCGAACAAGACATGACCTTTACGTGGAGCATTTTTCGATTTTTCTTTTCTTAAAATCTTCTAAGGATTTTGATTAAAACGTTGTATCTTTAAGATATTTATACGACAATTAAAAAGTACCAGGGCAGTCCCAGAAGTACCCGACCTGATGTGTATATAGTGGGTTTTGTTTCAAACAAATGACTATGATAGAAAGTACCACTCTTATAAACCTTAAGTTTGAAGTTTGATTATGCTACGTTGTTTAGTAATTGTTTGGTAGCCATTAATAGTGAACTCTCCCAGTGAATTTGTAAACACGGATAAAACTGGCCATCGTTATGTGATACAATACTTTCTTTTGAAAGGTCTTAGTCCAACTAATATTAAAGCTGAGCTAGATTCTACTCTGGGGGAGTCTGCTCCTTCGTTTACAACAGTAAAATATTGGGTGGCTGAGTTTAAGCAAGGCCGTACGAGCTGCCAAGACGAACATCGCAGTGGTCGACCAAATGAGGTGACCACGCCAGAAATTGTGAAGAAAATAAACAAAATGATATTGGATGACCGCCGACTGAAAGTGCGCGAGCTAGCAGACATCGTAAGCATTTCAAAAAGTGCTGTACATCGCATACTGACTGAAAATTTAGACATAAGAAAGCTGGGTGCCGCGTTTACTCACAATGGAACAAAAACAGCGTCGTGAGGATGTTTCAGTGGAGTGTTTTGCGATGTTTCGCTGCAATAAAGCCGAGTTTTTGCGTTGATTCATACCCATAGATGAAACATGGATCCATCACTGGCGAAGGAACAGTCAAAATAGCGGATTGAAAGGGGGGAATCGGCTCCAAAGAAGCCGAAGGCAGTTCCATCTGCAGGCAAGGTCATGGCGTCAGTTTTTTGTGAAGCACGTGGGATAATTTTCATTGATTGTCTTGAAAAAGGAACAGGAATCAATGGCGAGTATTTTGCAAACTTATTGCAGTGTCTGAATGATGAAATCAAAGAAAAAACGGCCGTATTTAGCGAAAAAGAGAGTTCTGTTTCACCAAGACAATGCACCAGTTTACACAACCCATTATCGCCATGGCCAAAATCAATTAGTTAAAGTTCGAATTGCTTCCTCATGCACCCTATTCGCCAGACTTAGCCCCCTCTGATTATTTTCTGTTTCCAAAGTTCAAGAAATTGCTTGGTGGTAAAAGATTTGCCAACAAAGAAGAGGCGGAGTCTGCAGTTGATGGCTATTTTGCAGAACTCGACGGTTCTCACTATAAACAGGGTATCGAAGCTATTGAACATCGCTGGGAAAAGTGTATCAAGGAGACTATGTAGAGAAATAAACATGTTTGTTCCCAACATTTTTGTGTTTTCTTTGTTAGGTTGGGTACTTCTGGGACAGCCCTCGTATATCTTGAATTTTCTGGGAATAGGCTTTGAAGTCCTCTTTATCAAGGACCTCGCTGTATTCTTCTTTTATCTGTAACGAAATTTGTAAATGTGTAATGGTTATAGGAGTAAAAGAAGGAAAGTTCAACGTACCAGTGATAACTTCACTGCGTTACTTCATTAATTAATAGAGGTGAACTTATATAGAAATGTGTAAACAAGCAGAGCTCTAATTATAACATAAAGGGAAATAATCCATTTCTATATTAAGGTCAGCTCTATCGTGTGTAAACTAATTAATTATCTATCGGTTATACATTTCCAGGGACGATAACAAGGAAGCCTGCAATGAAGGTTTGCGTTAAATGACCTATTTTCTCACTGTATTTATTTTCCTATATTTCCTACATGCTCTATCTAATGTGTTATTCATATGAATTTCTCTCCACAGTATATTCTATATAGCTTCTTACAAAAGCTTAGTTTTCTGTCTACTTGACTTAATCGAGACAGTCCTATAATTACACATCCCGTTAAAGCTATAAGGGGGATAGGGAAAACAGAAGCGAGGCATCAAGAGAAACAACTGAATGGCGACATCGCTTTAAAAAAACTAAAAAATATTGAAAATTCCAACCAGTAATAAAGAATATCTCGGAAATGACTGATGCCACAAAAAGTTATTAGAAATATATTTTTAAAGAACTCTAAATTATTTGTGTAGTACGTTTTCGTCTATCACTTAACGTTTATAGTTATACAACATTATACAAAATTCCTTCTGAATGAAGAGAACTTCACAGGCTATTCCCGAAAAATTCAAGATGTACATTTTATTTGTTATGCTAAAATTCTTAATATATTTTAATTCAATAAAAAATGTCCACGTAAAGAGTAGTTTGGTTTTTGGGGGATTTTCTTGAAAATTCTTTTATAGCATCTTCGGAAGGCGCTGAACTTAAATACCAAGTTTGGTATTTGTGACTTTTCGTTTTTGAGTTATGCTGTTCTCTCTTCCACACACACATATAGGGGCCTCAAAATGTGAATTTCCGGTGAAATCTCGATAGCCATAGTGTAGATAAAGTAATACTGTTACACAGGGTTGCATCGAACGCACATGGCAGGCTATGTTCAACAAATGCAATATTTTATTAAAAATATTTTTTAGTTCCATTTATACCCCGCCTTTCCTTTGGTACTTATTGGCAATGGTGTTGTTGAGTTTCTTGCACTTATGAGATTTTTAATTATCAGATCATACTCTCGTTCATACTTCCAGATTCTGGGAAGGATAGGGAATAATCTGGGCTAGAGAAAAATTCCCACCCAGCCGGGAATCGAACCCGGGACCCCTCGCAGGCAGGTGCTCTACCGACATAACTACAGGGTCAGCGTTAAAAAACATTAAAACAAGAATGAATCATAACTTGAACCTATCTGTGATATTGTTCGTCACATCCGAAAACAACTCCGAATATTGCGGTACCATTTTCTCAAAATAATTCAGGATCTGTCTTATCTCCTTCCCCGTTTCCTTCATAAGTAATGATCATAACGTTAGCATTGCTTCATCAACAACGTTGCTGCCATCTTCTACTACAATGTACAAATCGCAACATTTCTATTTGACCCATATTCTACAATGCTTACACTGCAGGGATTCAAAAGATAAGTGGTCCGGAAAACAACGAAGTTCCCGCTTCCGCTTACTGGGTGCATCCAAGAAGTCCTGCAGCGCTTGGCCCGCTGATACCGGCTGGGTGGAGTCAGTAGCTCATTCCTGAAGGCGAAAACCTTACGGAGGGAAAAATACTTTTTATATCCGACATAGTACGTAGTAGAGACAGTAAAATGTGTAATGAGTGAAGGATTAAGACGAAGCGGATAGAAGAATAAGCATTTGTAGAAGAGTGAGTAGAGAAAGCTACTTGAGAGTTTGTGTGCCATTAACGCTGAGCCTACCAAACGTTTGCACGAGACAGTTTCATCGATTAAAACAAAGAAGGTTATAGCTCGCTCATTCATTCAAAAGGTATGACCATAACTCAGTTCGCTTATGAACCGCATATCCGCTACGCTAATTCCTCATTTCAATTGGCTAAAGAAGGCGAACATCCCGACATTATCTGATAATTCCAATGTTATACTGTCCACTTACAAAACATCATCCCTTATTGCATCGTGATTCAGAAATACTTTTAGTTAGTTTTTAGTAGAGCAGGAAATGCAACGGGAGATCTATTGCGGTCACCATCCCCCAGGAGGTACTACAGGTGGCTACAGGCCGCACACATACAGGCCACAGAGACGCCCGGGAAATCCTAGCTCGATGAAGGGGGCGAAGCACTGCCTGTTCACCAGAGCAGCCTTCCAGTGTCAAAGCAAATACTGTCTCCTTGGAGGAAAGATTCGAGTCACCAGTCCGGCACCTAGAAGAACATCTGAAATTGTGGTAGATAAGAAACTAACTCAGGTTTCGCCGTGATCACAGAAAACCACAAAAAAAAATCCAAAGCCAGAGGTGTCGGCACCTTCGGATTAACCCCATTGTAGAAAGGACCCGAGATGAACACTTGAACAGATGGTCACAGTGTCTACAAAACCAAAATAGATGTTAAACTTAAGCCATAAAATGAAACCGGTCACACCGTTAAACACGTGATTCTCTAAGAATCTGTTGTGTTACATTTACATGAATTCCTCTACCCATATCATTTATTAGTGGGTTTACAAACTATTCCAACGAAAGTTTATTTTTCTATCTACTACATTTTAATCCAAATAAACGTTTGCAGAATTAGCTACATTACACATTTCGATATAGATACGTGAGTCATCCAGAAAGTAAAGAACGTTTACGCATACAGTTCGCGCACCTGTTTCGTGGCAGCCGATCGTTGGTTTCTGGTGTTCATTGTGAAGTGGACATTCTGCCGACTTAGGTGCGTTTACTGTAGGCAGAAAATGTTCACCGCAGAGCATTTATGGCTAAGGTGTAATGAATGCAGCAGTGTCCGAAAGTGGTGCATAATGTTTAAGAATGGGAGAACAGATTCTTCATTATGAAGAGGATCAGGGCGACAGATGTGCTGAAACAAAAGGTGGATCGCATCATTCGAGACAATCGAAGATTCACGATTAGCGAGGTGCATGAATCATGTCAGGAAGTGACTCGTTCAATTGTGCACGAAATTGCTACTCAGCACTTAGGGTACCACAAAATCTGAGTGCCACGGATGCTCACGGATGACCATAAAGCTGCGAGAATAGGTGGTGCATTGGCGCTCTTTGAGCGTTAGGAAAGGGATGGCAACACGTTTATTGACCAGATTGTTACAGGAGATGAAACATGCATTTCTCATGACAGCCCCCCACACTAGGAGGCGACAGTCATGGAGTCGCCACGAAGCCCACGTGAGTCCAAACAAACTGCATAAACTCAAAAACTGATGGCTTCTGTATTCTGGGGCAGTGAAGGGTTCCTACGCGTCGATTTTATGCCCCGCAACACAACAATCAATGGTGATGCATGATGCGCTACCCTTGAACGTCTTCGTTGGACTATCCAGAACCGCCGAAGAGGCAAGCTGTCGCGTGGAATTGTTCTGTTGCATACCGCCTGGCAGACACAAGGCTTGTTGCGTGAGAAATTCCAGTGGGACATCCTCCCTATAGTCCGGACTTGACACCTGTTTCAAAAAATGAAGGAGCAACTTGCTGGTACACGCTTCACAAAAGACCTGAATGATGGTGTCGTGACCTGGTTGAATAGCCATGGTATAAAGAGGGTATATCTACACAAACTGATGCCAAGGTACAATTGCTTTAATGTCAAAGGCGGATATTTGGAAAAGTAGACAAAGTATGTGCCAAAACTTGTGTATTCGGTTTCTGTATTATTATTAGAAATATCTGGATTTGTCGAAACGTTCTTTACTTTCTGGATGGCTCTCGTTCAAAGGGAATAGCGATAGTGAAATTTTTATAGAACTGGACGCTATATGCCGCCCTTAAAATTCCATACCGTTTCCATGCAATCGTGAGAAACAACTGAATGACTTCGAACAATTCGAATTATTAATAATTAATATCTCGGAAATGTTTAATGCTACAACTTATATGAAATAACTTTTGTGTTTTAAAAAATCTAAATTTTTGTGAGTACATTTTCGTCTATCACTTAACGTTTATCAGTTATACAAGATTATACAAAATTCCTTCCCAAAATTCAAGATAGGTATTTTATTTGCGATGAAAATATCTTTAGTATATGGTATTTGCTAGTAAAACGTGGAAAAAACAGAGAGGACGGATTTGAACCGCGGACCTCCCTGTCACGAGTCCGTGCCTTAGCTACCTCGGCAACAGTCTGGCTGTTACTGTGCAATGAAACAGAGAGGACGGATTTGAACCGCGGACCTCCCTGTCACGAGTCCGTGCCTTAGCTACCTCGGCAACAGTCTGGCTGTTACTGTGCAATGAAACAGAGAGGACGGATTTGAAGCGCGGACCTCCCTGTCACGAGTCCGTGTCTTAGCTACCTCGGCAACAGTCTGGCTGTTACTGTGCAATGAAACAGAGAGGACGGATTTGAACCGCGGACCTCCCTGTCACGAGTCCGTGCCTTAGCTACCTCGGCAACAGTCTGGCTGTTACTGTGCAATGAAACAGAATCGATTGTTATTAATAAAGTGGAGAAGGTTGGATGTTTTCTGAAGGCCAGTAGAGGACGCAGCACTCTTTTCAATGAACCCAGTCGGGGGCGGGTCGGAGGTTAATCCTTTTCATGCCTGTGATACGATGTTATCGGTCGGTCGGCACGCCAAGACATTAGTCTGTTCTCCTGCTGGCTATTATACACAGCAACATGATCTATTGTCCGAGGCAGCGCGCGCACGCACCTTCGGCTGCATCTATTACTCCACCTTTTGTATACAGAGCGAGATGGCACCGCTCCTGGGGCCGGCCACTCTCGCCATGGGTTTTTCGTGATTTTCTCTGGTCGGTGTCAGAGAGATGACGTAGATGCCTTGCCCGCAGGTGAGTCCGGATCATGAAGCTTAGAATAGGCCGACCTGCCAGGGGCCTATAGCCTGTTCCTTCACCTCATCCCCTCCTCCAGTGGCGGTCCTCGTGCGAGGTGTCACCTCGGTTCCCCCCTCATTCATTCATTTATATATAAATTATTTTAAAAACAGAGATATCCATTTAATATTAATCAAATTAAAAAAATAATTAAAAATATTGGTGTTGGTTATCACTTTCATTTTGCAGGTTGTTTATTTTTACTTTCTCTACTCTTACCATAGCAAGTATAATTCCGCACAAAATTTCATTGCATATACCTGTTTTGAGGTTCCCTGAATCCCCTTCGGGCTTAAAAGATGGCTCTAAGGTTTTGATTAAAGTATTTTCTCGCAAATAAAATCTGTGTCTTGAATTTTATGGAAATACTTTGTAAAGTTATCTTCGTTTTGAGTATAATTGCTAAATCATTAGAGATGCACAAAAACTTACCTCACAAGAGAACTACGACTCGTTAAAACATGCAATTTTAGACCATGAACATTTTTGTGGCAGTAACCATTTCCGAGATACTTATTGTTATTTGTTTGAATTTTCAAGTACTTCTCCTTTCACTTTCTCTACTTACCTATTGTAAGTAGATGAAGTATTGTGCTTCAGCCAAGGGACTTTCGCTGGAAATACACGTTTTGAGACTGTCTGAATAAGAAAGTACTAAAAAGAATCTGATGCAATTCACATTCACATGACTCTTTCTGCCCTCTTAGCTTTATTAGTGGCTATACAAGCTGTTCTTACTAAAGCTTATTTTTCTATCTACTTCATTTTAATCGAGATAAACCTTTACAGAAACAGCTACATTACACATTTCGTTATAGAGAACAGCGATAGTCAAATGTTTAACAACTGAACGCTATATACTGGCCTTAAAATTCCATACTGTCTCCATGACATCGCGAGAAACAACTGAAAATCGATGGGACTTGAAAAGAATCACAAATATTCAACAATTTAACAACGGATATCTGAGAAACGGCCTCTGTCACAAAAAACTTATTTTGAGAAAACTGTGTGTTTTAAAAAGATTTACATTTTTTGTATAGCACGTTTTCGTCTACCGCTTAACGTTTACAAGATATAAATTTTATTTGTCATGTAAATATATTTCATATACGGCATTTTAATCAAATTTGTTAGACCTTTTTATAGAAAATGAAAAGTGTTCCATGCAAAGGGTAATCTGGAGTGGGAGGATTTTATTGAAAATCTTTGTGTCTTTGTGTTTTCGAATTATGCTGTTGACAGACGCACACGGACAAGTTTCCAAAAATGCTTTATTTTGATTCAGGGCACCTCAAAACATGTATTTCAGGTGTAATCTTGGTATAAAATGCAATACTTCCCGTGTTAACTATACGTAGTAGAGAAAGTAAAAAAGCTCTGTGAACAGCATAACTCAAAATGAAAAGCGAGAAGTAGGATAATTTCCAAACTCCTGTGCACGTTTACTGTCTACCAAGGATGCGACACTAAGATCCCTCATGCTCTGTAAATGGAAAAATTTCCTAAGTTTCAATTTTTTCAAAAGGGGCTCTAAAGATTTTGAATAAATAAATTAAGTTTAAGATATTTGTATGAAAAATAAAATGTATATGCTGAATTTTCTGGAAATAGCTTTTGAAGTCCGCTTCATTCTGAATGACCTTTGTATGACCGTAAACCTAAGAGAGAGGCAAAATCTTACTACACAAAAAACTGTTGGTCTGGTTAAACCACACAACTTATGTCATATAAAATATTTTGTGGGGTAAACCATTTCTGAGATATTCTTTGTCTTTTATTGAGGTTATTGATGTTTACTCGTTTGTGTTTTTATTACGTTTTCTCTTTATTTATATTTTTTCTTCTTTTTAAATTTACTTTAATAAAAATTAAATTCACACACTGATACTCCCAGACCCTAAGAGGATGGAGAATAATCCTGGCTAAAGAAAAATTCCCACCTCCAGGCGGAAATCGAACCCGGTACCGTTGGATTTGACTAGCATACTAACCACTAGACCACGCCGGTATGTTTTCGTTGTTTGTTTAAATTATTAAGTGTTTACATTTTTTACTTTCTCTACTACGTATAGTAAGTAGGGGAAGCATTGTATTCCACCCAAAAATTCGATACCGAGATTTCACCGGAAATATATGTTTTGAGATCCCCTGAATCCAAAATAAGCATTTTTGGAAACATGTCCGTGTGTCTGTTAACAGCATAACTCAGAAACGAACAGTCGGATAAACACCCAACTTGGTATTTAGGTTCAGTATCTTCCAGAGATGCGACACGAAGGTTTTCAAGAAAATCCCCTTACCCCGGATTACCCTTTACATGGAACATTTTTCGAAAGTTTTAATTTTCTCAAAAATGGTTCTAACGATTTTGATTAAAATATCATATGTTTAAGATATTTTCATGACAAATGAATTGTATATCTCGAATTTTCTGGGAATGTCTCCAAAAGTATTCTTCATTGTGAACGACTTTTGCATAACTGGTAACCCATGAGATAGACAAAATTTTACTACACAAAAATGTAGATCGCGTTAAAACACACAATTTATGTCATATACATTTTTTGTTGTTGAGTGAACCATTTTCGTGATATTGCTTGTTATTGCCTTAAATTTTCCAATACTTATACTTTTTCTCAAATGGGAATTCGTTATTCATTTTTTTATGTCCTGGACATAAAAAGAGAATGGAATGCGCCACATAGCAACCAGCTCTTAAAACATTTGACTATCGCTTAAAGTTTAGCATATTCCCCTTGCACCTACAAGAAAATTAGCAATAAGATTAACATGAAACATATGGAGAATACGCTTTTGTAAAAATTGTTTGTACAAGAGTAGAGAAAGTCATGTGAGTGTAACACATAAGAGTTTTTACTTATACGTACAATGAGATTTGTTACATTTACGTTACTTTCTGCACCCTCTATCGTTTATTACTGGCTATACAAATTAATCTTACAAAAGTTTATTTTCCTATCTACTTCATTTTAATCTAAATAAATCTTTACAGAAACAGCTACATTACACATTTCGTTATAGAGAACAGCGATAGTCAAATGTTTAACAACTGGACGCTATATGCTGCCTTAAAATTCCATACTGTTGCCATGACATCGCGAGAAACAACTGAAAATCGATGGGACTTCAAAAGAATAAACATTGAACAATTCCAATCTTTAATAACGGATATCTCAGAAACGGCTATTGCCACAAAAAACGTATTTTAAGAAAACTGTGTGTTTTAAAGAGATCTACATTTTTTGTGTAGTACGTTTTCGTTTACCGCTGAACGTTTACCAATTATACAAGATTATACAAAATGCCTTCAAATGAAGAGGACTTCACAGGCTGTTCCCAGAAATTTCAAGATAACTATTTTATTTGTAATGTAAATACTTTTAGTATATGGTATTTTAATCAAAATCATTAGGACCATTTTTGAGAAAATAAAATAATTCGAAAAATATTCCATGTAAGGTGTGGTTGGCATGGAGCGATTTTCTTGAAAATCTTCATGTAGTATCTTTGAAAGATACTAAACTTAAATACCAGGCTCACAGACACGTATTTCCGTTGAAAATGGATATCTACCTGCTAGGTAGAGAAAGTAGAAATGGCGGTTATAGCCAGAGTCATCATTATTAAGAGTAGTGAGTCTGGGAAAGGTCAGACAAGTCATTAGTTGTGCCACACCATTGAGCAGTGATAGGAATTTGGGCCGCTCCGCGCATAGTAATGGGGCTTGCAAAAGAAACGCTAGGGAAGTGAAAATTACAGGAAGCTGTTCGCGCTGGGTGATCTTACAGCCCCCCCCTACCAATTGCTTTGCTTTTGATTACCGCAGTCACGTTCCAAAGGGAGGGATTTTATTCCAAACGGAGAGAGAGCGTCGCGTTTTAGTGGTTTGACTCGCACAGGCTATGTTTGTGAAAATAATACTCCTTCACTGTTGTTAACTTCAGTTATTGCTGCTCCTGACTTTTACCTGCGCTTTTGTCTGATTCTCCGTAAGCAATAAATACTTGGAGTCTGAAACGTTTTTGATGAAACAATTTCTTTTTAAATTAAAAAACGTCTGATATGTTACATTCACATAGTTTATCATTTATTTTTACATTACTTCTACCAATCACTCTTAGAAAGTTTATTTTTCTAAAGCTTCAGGTTAAAGGAGATAAAGTTTTGCAAAAAACAGTTTCGTTGCATATTTCGTTGTGGCTACAGGAGACAGAACCAATAGTCAGATGTTTAAAAGCTCTTTCCAAGGCAATACGAGAAACAACTAAATAGCGACAGTTCTAATGAAAAATTCAAACCAATAATATTAGATATCTCGTAAATGGGTAATGCTACAAAAATATTTGAAATAAATTGACATAACCTCCTCCATTTTAATCGATTTAACTATATGGTTATCTGTTGGGAGAGACCTGGTGGCTCGGTGTGTGGCGGGCAGTTAGTCTTCTAGGTCTCATCCCTGTGCCACACCATCTTGCTTCGTCACGTGTCCACAGAGATTGCGACGGATGTGTTATTATACCTCCTGGCTCGATGTGTGGCGGACAGTTAGTTTTCTAGGTCTCATCCCTGTACCATACCATCTTCTTCGTCACGTGTCCACAGAGATCGCGACGGATCTGTTAGGAGATACCTCGTGGATCGGTGTATGGCGGACATTAGTCTTCTAGGTCTCATCCGTGTACCATACCATGTTGCTTCGTCACGTGTCCACAGAGATCGGGACAGGAGAGACCTCGTGGCTTGGTATGTGGGGACAGTTAGTCTTCTAGGTCTCATCCCTGTACCATACCATCTTCTTCGTCACGTGTCCACAGAGATCGTGACGGATCTGTTAGGAGATACCTCGTGGATAGGTGTATGGCGGACAGTTAGTCTTCTAGGTCTCATCCCTGTACCATACCATCTTCTTCGTCACGTGTCCACAGAGATCGCGACGGATCTGTTAGGAGATACCTCGTGGATAGGTGTATGGCGGACAGTTAGTCTTCTAGGTCTCATTCCTGTACCATACCATGTTGCTTCGTCACGTGTCTACAGAGATCGCGACAGGAGAGACCTCGTGGCTCGGTGTGTGGGGACAGTTAGTCTTCTAGGTCTCATCCCTGTACCATACCATGTTGCTTCGTCACGTGTCCACAGAGATCGCTACAGGAGAGACCTCGTGGCTCGGTGTATGGCGGACAGTTAGTCTTCTAGGTCTCATCCCTGTACCATACCATCTTCTTCGTCACGTGTCCACAGAGATCGCGACGGATCTGTTAGGAGATACCTCGTGGCTCGGTGTATGGCGGACAGTTAGTCTTCTAGGTCTCATCCCTGTACCATACCATGTTGCTTCGTCACGTGTTCACATAGATCACGACGGATCTGTTAGGAAATACCTCGTGGCTCAGCGTGTGGCGGACAGTTAGTCTTCTAGGTCTCATCCCTGTACCATACCATGTTGCTTCGTCACGTGTTCACATAGATCACGACGGATCTGTTAGGAGATACCTCGTGGCTCGGCGTGTGGCGGACAGTTAGTCTTCTAGGTCTCATCCCTGTACCATACCATATTGCTTCGTTACGTGTTCACATAGATCGCGACAGGAGAGACCTCATGGCTCGGTGTATGGCGGACAGTTAGTCTTTTAAGTCTCATCCCTGTACTATACCATCTTGCTTCGTCATGTGTCCACATATCTCTTAGTGCTAGGCAACTGCCCCTCTGCTTTTACACTGCTAGGTAGATGGCGTTAGGGTGCTGTCCAGTCTACTTCCTTTCATTATCTGTGGATAGATTCAGAACATTCGCTATTACTATCTTTTTAATTTTTTCTAATGTTTTATACTTAAGGTGGAACTTTGTGTTGTATTAAATATTCAATCCTGTATTTACCTTGGTTCCTGTGGGAAGCAACGAAAAACCGCAGTGAAATTGGTGGGCACCCGGGACCTCCCCAATGCGGGCCGCAGACGTTACCGCCTGAGCCATTCCGCTCAGTATTACGCTTTTGTCTTTATCGGAACACCCGTTATAAAAACTTCCTTCCGAATGAAAAAGACTTCACAAGCTGTTCTCAGAAAATTCAAGATACACGTTTTAATTCTTGTGTAAGTATATTTATTATATGGTGTTTTAATCAACATCAACATACACACACACACACACACACACACACACACAAAATACACGCACTGACATTTTTGCAAGAATTTCTTCTTGTATTCAGGAGGCCTCAAAACGTGTATTTCCGGTTAAATCTCGACATCGGGTTTTTGGATGGAGCACCATAGGTAAGGGCAGAAAAAGTAAATAAATATAGATAAAATGTTTTAATAACCATAAGTTCTCCAAATTTAAATATCACAAAAAAATGCATAGTGATAGAGAGAGCATTCATTAATAAATCGTTCTCCATTGAGGTTGATGGACGCATAGAAATACTGGTTACCACTGTTTTTGAAAAATAATTATAACCTACTTGTTTCCATTAAATTTTTGTTTTTACTGTGTGGTTTGAAAATGGTTATCTTAGATGTATATCCTTCTAGTACCTTCGCTGTAACGTGTGAGACTCGGATTCGAGAGGTCCCGGGTTCGAATGCCTCCGACAGCCCACTCTGACCTTGAGTTTTTCTGGTTACCCTGGTCGGTTGGCGAATGCTGCGGTGGTTTTTCATCCACCACGATTTACTTTCCATCATTTCACTTTCATTCCGTTCCTTCTCAACTTTCAGGTGTGCTTGCAGGTTTCGTGGCGTATGACGGTGTCGGACAGATGGCGCGGATGCTTGCTGAAAGAAAAGAGTACTCCCCGTGGACACTGGAGAGCTGCTTCTTCGCCGGATTGTTCATCATCCTCTCAAGGCAGCTCCATCACCTGTACCTGAAGAGATTCGAGCCTGGAACCGTTAGGGACTTCCGCGCGTGTCTATGGCCTTTAGCCTCCTGTGTGTTTTTCGCTTCATCGCTTCTTATTGGGTGCCACAATAGATCTATGTAGTGCGCGAGGTGTACCCCGCTGTTGTATAACCCATCTTGGATATGTCGTCCTCCGTGGACTAGTGGTGCCGTGCTAGCCTCTAGTTCCGAAGGTCGCGGGTTCAAACCCGGCGGAGGGCGATGGATTTTTTCGGGCGTAAAAATCGTTAGCACGGCCTCCTTCGGAAGGGAAGTAAAGCCGGTGGTCCCGTGTCGTAGATTTACGGCACGTAAAAGAACCTCAAGCCTGATAAAGAGGCCTCTGAGCAAAATTACCGGTGTTTCACGCCCAATATAGAATGGGACGCTAAGAACCATAGTAGTTAAAGAGCGTCCATAAATAAAACTCAATTTTTTTTTTATCTTGGATATATTTTATATTTTTCTTCAGGTATAAATCGAAATGTAGTATTTGTATCAATTCTCTTATATCTCTATGAGAATATTCTTTAATACGGGTGATTTTAATTTATAAACAAGTTTTACTGAAATATTTCTGGTATATTTAAGAAGGGTACCTCTTACTCTAAACAAGACCTCTTTGGTCCATTTGTCTCTTGAGATATTGAACTTCTCAGACAGGAATGGGGTGACGCAGCGACTATGACCCCGGCTTATCGATAAATAGAGATAAGTAGAGGCGGTAGCGCTCTCCTGTGTAAACACCAAAAGCAGTATCGAAGGATAGCTTCCCTTCCCCTTCGCCTCCAGAGAATTCTAGAATGAGCTAGCGAATGCATTTCTGGTGCGGCATATAGTGCGGTCTCCGAGTGAGATTGTGACGTACAGTGAGTGCTGCTACTGTGAAAGATTAGAGAGGTCTTTGTTCGACTTCGATCGTATTTCTTTACGTCGTGAAGAGAAGTATGTGGCATTGAAAACTGAACAAGATCACATTAGTGAACTGACAGTGAGAACTGGTCAAAGTGATAATGGAATGCATAGCTCGTAAATTGCTAGTATTTCTAAATTTGCCTGCCTTGAAAGCGAGCATAGCTTCTAATGTCCTTGCAACGTTCTTCTTCTATTGGAGTCGGCTATGGAAACAGAATACATTTCTTCAGAGTAAATATGCCTATCGAGAGTATAGCCCAGCTGGAGGAACCCCTGAAACCGGAGCATAGCAGCGCTCGCAGGTGCTTATACCATGAGGGGAGAGACCCGCCCAGGTCCGGATGACGATGCGCACAAGCACAGGTGGGGTCCCTAATGTTTCCAGATTGAACGGCTGCAACGCCACCTGAGCCTCCGGGGATCCCCGAAGGAACTCCCGCCCTAAAGCATCGAAAGGCGGGTTACAGCCTAGCAGTCCCTGGAGGACGTCAGGATGAAATTTATACAGAGGCAGAGCTGCAACCCGCCGAAAACCGTCGCCTGGTCCTACGACCCTGAAACAGATGACAAGAAACATGATGGAATCGTGGAGAAGATGAACCACACCAACATTAGGCTGCGACTCCGGGAAACCATAAAAAACACATTCGTCATAGTATGCGATCGTCGGGGATAGAACCCGGGAGCTCCCGAATGCTACCGCGGCGCCACCTCGCTCAGTAAAAGCAGATGATAGTTTATCAGTTATAAAAAGCTAACGGTATGAACGTTACCAGTTTCTCCTCTCGATGTGCAGGCATTTTCCTAACCTTCATCACAAATTTCAATTTCGATACTAAGCCTGGGTTTAACACGTGACGCGTCTGTCACGCAGAACCCGTGTCATGATTTGTTTGGATGTTGATCCAAAGGGAATCTGTCAGATTGGATTCCTTTTTGTTTTATTTTCAAGCATTTCCCAGTTTACCGCGACAAAAGTGGTATTGCATTCGAACATGACCTGGATTACAATGGTGCACAGATCAATACAAAAATCAACGTTTTGTTGCCAGATACATTTTATAGTGGGGGGGGGGCAAGGAGAAGATGCAGCCCTCATTTTTACTTTCCCTTCTACGTTCACATAATAAGTATGGGAGGTAATCCACGTAAAAGCATAATTAAAAAGTCTGATGTGTTGCACTCACATGACTTTCTCTATTCTTGTACAAACTATTTTTACAAACTTAATGTTAATCGAGATGTTAATCTTATTGCTAATTTTCTTGTAGATGCAAGGGGAATTGCTAGGCTTTAAGTGATAGTCAAATGTTTTAAGAGCTGGTTGCTATGTGGAGTATTCCATTCTCTTTGTGTGTCCAGGACATAAAAAAAGACAAACTGTGTGTTTTAACGAGAACTACATTTTTTTGTGTAGTAAAATTTTGTCCCCTCTTACGGTTTACCAGTTATGCGAAGCTAATTCAGAATTAAGAGGACTTTTGGGGACATTCCCAGAAAATTCAAGATATCAATTTCATTTCCCGTGAAAATATCGTGAACCACGATATTTTAATCAAACCTTTGGAGCCATTTTTGAGAAAACCAAAATTTTCGGAAACTGTTCTACGTAAAGGGTAGTCTGATGTGGGGTATTTTCTTGAAAATCTTCGTGTCGCATGTTTGAAAGACGCTGAACCTAAATACCAACTTTGGTATTTATCCGACTTTTCCTTTTTGAGTTATGCGTTAAACACACACGCACGTGCACTCACGGATCTTTTTCTAAAAGTTTTACTTTTATTCAGGAGACCTCAAACATGAATTCCTGGTGAAATTTCGGTATTGAAGTTTTGGGGGATGCAATACTTTCCCTACTTGCTATAAGTAGTAGAAAAAGTGAAACGAAACACCAAACTTGGCATGTATTTAATTTCAGTACCTTCCAAGGAATAAAAACGTTTTATAGAAGATGCAGCCACACGGAGATACCCTTTACATGGACAATTTCTCATTATTTTGTATTTTCTCAAACATGGATTTAACGATGTGTTTTAAAATTCCATATGTTTAAAATATTTGCATGACAAAACATATGTTGAATTTACTACAAATGGCCTCTGAATTTCTCTTCCTTCAAAATTACTCTTATATAATTACTAAACCGTAAGAGATAAACTACTAAACGAAAATGTTTATGTGTTACATTCAGAGGACCTTCTCTACCCTCTATCGCTTAATAGTGACAATACAAATTATTCTTATTAAAGCTTATTTCTCTATCTACTTCATTTTAATCGAGATAAACCTTTACAGAAATAGCTACATTACACATATCGTTATAGAGAACAGCGATAGTCAAATGTTTAACAACTGGACGCTATATGCTGGCCTTAAAATTCCATACTGTTTCCATGACATCACAAGAAACAACTGAATGTTGACAGGGCGTAAAAGAATGGTTAAGTACCTCCAAAATGAAAGCCATCACATAGGGACACGCTCCTTAAAAATCTGACTCGCTTTACCTAATACGAGGTGTTCAAAGTTTATCTGAAATACATACATGAATGCATAGTTTGTAGAGAAAGCCATAGATGCTTTGCTGAGTAAGGATAGACACGTGAATGCCGTTATGGTGAGGTCATGTGCTACTAGAACTAAGTCACATAATTAAGCAAGGTTATCTCGTGGCTACTTCAAACAAAACACTAGAACAACGGTAATGTCGGGCAACTGTGTAGAACGTAGCCGCGAGACCTTTTGTCTACGATACCTTGCGTGGATTCAAAACTACATCATTTTAATTCAAGTCTGGCCCAATTAGTAAAGTACTAAATGTAGACAAATGCTAATGTCAAAAATTCTCTTCTGACCCGGCTTTGATCAAGCTTAGATATGAACCCGCAGTCTGAGAGACAGAGGGCCAACAGAACATTCTCACATGAAACAAGCAGCTCTTTTTCTCCGTACACTAATTCGTTACATTGAGGCAGTGTTTTTAACACTTATATAATTTCATTCAAATTATATAATATATAAATTCAATAACAGTCCGCCTTAAAGCAATATGTGGATGTAACAATATATAAAGAGTATATATTATGGTCATTGTATATGTTTATATTATTGTATACATGTAATAATGCTATGTGAATGTATTACGTAATTTAATAATGTAGGAGCTGTGAGAATAATGGATTAAAAGTTGCTAACAATGAGGTAACCTTGAGGCAATAATGAATTAGAAAGTAATAATGCTACTAATCATTCTTGGAGCAACAATGATGTAATTTTTGAGACAGTTCATAAAACAGCCAATCAACAACCAGAAAAACCTTAAATTAAAAGTATTCTATTGGATTAGGAATAGCAAATCAGAATCTGAAATATAACAAAATTTACAAATTTAAAAGTTAGTTGCTTGTAGACAGTGCTCATAACTGGGCGCGTTGCTTGTAGACAGCGTTTCTAACCGGACGCTAGATACGTCTTCGAGAAATTTAATACGTATTCAGTGTGAGACGAAAATAATTTTATGTGTTAAAAAGTGCAAGTAATTAATTTAAAAAAATCTCATAGCTCTCTCTATATCAGTGAAGTGGTATTTAAATCGTGTCAAGCATTAATAAAAGCAGTGAAGTAAAATTATAATCTGTGTAAGCCTACATTTTTCAGTCGCACCACCTCCCTGCAAAGAGAAACATGTCTCTAACAATAATACTGACGCAGCCGAGGCAAACATAAATGTATAATATTTAAAGAAACAGTCAAATTACAAAGTTAATATTTTTAAACATTTTGGGGGGGGCAAAGGCCACCGGAAAGTACATTTGGGGCGAAGGCTACCGGAAAGCGGGTACCACTACTTCAAGTTCGGCTCCCCAACAGTTGAACTACAATGTAACTCCTACTTCAAATTGACTTACCATACGTGAAGCAATAAACAATCTACTTCAACATTCACACAACTTTCTCGTTTAATTTTATGTAGCTTCTACAAATTGTTCTTGCGAGAAAATAGAACGCGTCGATAAATACCGTTCTGAAAATTCCTTCCACGTCATCCCGAGAAACAAATGAATAGCGACAACACTTAAGAAATGAAACAAAATGGTTGAAAAACACAAACTAATATAACAACGTATATCTCGGACATTGATAATGCAATAAATTCATTTGAAGTAAATTGTGTATTATAAGAGTTGTGCAGTTTTTGTGTTCCACGATTTTTCTATTTCTTAAGATTTACACTTTATACAGAATTCCTTTAGAAAGAAGAGGATTATACAGACTATTTCCCTATTTTATTTTTCACATAAATATATTTAAACATATGGTATTTTAATCAAAATCGTTAAGGAGGTTTCGTAGAAAATTAAGGTTTCGTAGAATGTAAATGATGACTTGGGTAGGGGGACTTTCTTTAAAATCTTTCTGCGGCATTTTTGGAAGATGCTAACATTTAATTTTTGCGTTATGCTGTTCACAAATACACAGGAGGTCCTTTTTCTAAAAATGTTTTTGTTTCAAGTGACCTCAAAACATGTGAAATCTAGACATTGAATTTTTGGATGGAATGCAATACTTACCCTGCTTAATATAGCAAATACTACGGTATAAGAATAAAAGAAACTAAAGTAAGGCGTTCACATCACTTTCTCTTCTCATTCTTCTACAAACTTTTCTTACAAAAGCTTATTCTTCTATCTTCTTCTATTAGTCGAGATAAACGTTTATAACACTTTTCGTTGTATCTATAAGAATAATACAGTAAGGTAAAGCGATAGTCAGATTTTTAAAAGGCGTGTCGCTCTGGCATGGCTTTGAAATTCGATGCTCTTTTCATGAGAAAGAGAAAACAAGATACAGACTTGCCACTTGGGTGAAGTATTTGAAAATTCAAACTTATAACAAAGAATATCTCGACAAAATTGACATAAATTGTGTGCTTTAGCGAGGTGCACATTTTTACTTTCTCTAATACCGTACATAGAGGTAGAGAAGTATTGCATTTCACCCAACAATTGTGTGTGTGTGTGTGTGAACAGCATAACTCCAAAACCAATTGTCGGTTAGATATCAAACTTGGTATTTAAGTGCAGCATCTTCCAGAGTTGTTATAGGAAGATTTTCAAGAAAATCCCCCTACCCCAAACAATCCTTTACTTGAAACATTTTTCGAATTTCTTTTTTATTTTCTCAAATGTGACTCTAACGATTTGATTAAAATATCATAAATTATTTACATGACTAATAAAACGTATATCTCGAATTTTCTGGGAGTAGCGTATGAATTCCTCTTCATTCGGAAGGAGTTTTGTAAGTCCCATCGATTTTCAGTTGTTTCTCGCGATGTCATGGAAACAGTATGGAATTTTAAGGCCAGTATATAGCGTTCAGTTGTTAAACATTTGACTATCGCTGTTCTCTTTGTATCTATAACGAAATGTGTAATGTAGCTGTTTCTTTAAAGGTTTATCTCGATTAAAATGAGGTAGATAGAAAAATAAACTAAATAGGAATAATTTGTATGCTTACTAATAAACTACAGAGAGTAGCGAAAGCCATGTGAATGTAAGACATCCGAATTTTTAATGTGTGGCATTGTCTGTTTTATCCAGAACTACCTTGTTCGTTGCTACGTCAGTTTGGAGTGTGTTTCGTTTTAAGTGGCGAATAAAATTTGATTTAAAGTTTGCACAAATGAATATTGAATTTAGTGAGCACCGTAAGCAAATTTCCTTAGCGGTTATGTTCACCGTTAATCTTGTTTTATTATAAAACTTGATGGGGGACATACTAAAGTTGAAAGGTAGCCTTGTGCCCACAGTAACGTGTTTAAGTTTAAAACCCTCAGCTGCTCAAGAACCTCCATTCTTCTTTACGACATGGCATAAACACGAACACCCCGGCGACCGTTAAAATTTGCCGCCTTCCTGTTACCTTCTCGCCGCATCGATATCTGGGTGGCTGCATACTGCTTCAGGTGTGCAGCGCGCGTGCTTTTTCCTGACTGTTTAGAACGAATTTAAAAATGCTAACATTCCTCTGAAATGTTAATAAATCAATGAGGGCTTAGTATATAAGCTGTAGACGAACTTTCATGCGTAGTTCCAAGTTAGTTCCAGAGATATTACTTTTTACTTTCTCTACTACATACAGTAAGTAGGGGAAGTATTGCATTCCACCAAAAAATTCGATACCGAGATGTCACCTGAAATATATGTTTTAAGGTGCACTGAATGCATATAAAGCATTTTTGGAAACCTGTCCGTGTGTGTGTGTGTGTATGTGTGTGTGTCTGTGAACAACATAACTCAGAAACGAACAGTCAGATAAACACCAAACTTGGTATTTAGGTTCAGTATCTTCCAGAGATGCGACACGAAGGTTTTCAAGAAAATCCCCCCACCCCAGATCACCCTTTACATGGAACATTTTTCGAAAATTTTAATTTTCTCAAAAACGGCTCTAACGATTTTGAATAAAATATCATAAGTTTAAAACATTTTTATGTCGAATTTTCTGGGAATGTCTCCAAAAGTATTCTTCATTGTGAACGACTTTTGCATAACTGGTAAACCATAAGAGATAGACAAAATTTTACTACACAAAAAATGTAGATCGTGTTAAAATACACAATTTATGTCATATACATTTTTTTTGTTGAGTGAACCATTTTCAAGATATTGCTTGTTATTCCTTTAAATTTTCCAATACTTATACTTTGTCTCAAATTCGTTATTCATGTTTTTATGTCCTGGACATACAAAGAGAATGGATTACTCCACATAGCAACCAGCTCTTAAAACATTTGACTATCGCTTAAAGCCTACCATATTCCCCTTGCATCTACAAGAAAATTAGCAATAAGATAAAAATAGTTTGTACAAGAGTAGAGAAAGTCATGTGAGTGTAACCCATCAGACTTTTTCTATAACAGTGATATATTTTTGTTCCCGCAGACAGTTGCCGTGACAGAAGATACTAACAGGATACTCCGAAGTTCATACCGGGGGGAAGGGTACATTAGGTGTTGGGTTTGGCGTTCGATTGAGCGACATGTACTCAAATCGGAAGCTGGCAGAAATTCACTTCCTGTATGGTAAGGCGGACGGCAATGCTGCGCTGGCTCGTAGTTTGTACCAAGAGAGGTACCTACATCGAAGATCGGAAGACAGTTGAACGTTTTCATCGCCGTCTGTGCGCTCATGGGAGGTTTGCATCTCCTGTTTTGGGGAGGGTAGATCAAGATCTACAAGATGTACAGGAGGAGATTCTGTGAACATGACTACTCCTATCAGGTTAGCTTTGCAAGTAAATGTTTCTCATACGACTGTCTGGAGACTGCGGCGAGAGCAACAGTTGTATCGTTATCATTTGAAACGTGTACCGGCCAGTAGTTCGTGCAGCAGTGAGCTACAAATCCCAACTTTTCTGAAACACAGTTCACACGAGGTGGCATTGCAAATTTCCACAATCAGCATGTATGGGCATATATCTCATCACCAAGTGGGGTTCACTCTCATCAACATGTGAGTGAGTTTCATTAGTGATCGGTTAGTTGGACACCATGTAAACAGACTTACGGCGCACACAAACTTCCTGGAAAACGTCAAATCTCAAGTGTATGAAGACATTCCACTGAGAATTCATCAACAAACTTACTTCTTGCATGACTGCGCTGCTGCACACTTCAGTCGTACCGCTCTCCGATACTTGGATCGAATGTTTCCTGATCGATGGATAGGTAGAGGTGGTCCAATTGCTTGGCCATCACGCTCACCTGATTTGAACCGTGTCGATTTCTACTTGTGGGGCCATTTAAAATCGCTGGTGTATTCGTCTCCGGTGCCTGACATTGAATCCCTTCAGAATCGATACAAGCAGGAGGTGGACACTTTTAACATTTTTGTAAAGAAAACTACCTGTGGTAAGAAATACGTTCCGGTGAATATCACTGTTTTGAAGGCAGAAACGAAGCATTTCTTGGCACGTGTTGTAATGGACTTCTTTTATGTGCATATGGGGACTGCATACCTGAAATGATGCCCTCTATGTTTAAAACATCCCTAAATAAGGACAACTTGTCACTTTTTACTACAATTAGGAATTAAGGGTTACAGACAGGCATTTAAATCAATCTAGGACATACGTTCATAAGGCCATACAGCTATAAAACCTACATGGAACTAAAGTAGAAGGTGTTTGGTAACACTACAGTCCATATTTATGAATTGTGGCACTTTGTCTTACAGATGGGTATCTTTATAAAATGAAAATGCATTTATGAGAAACGAAAGTTTGGAATAGACATTCGATTTATATGAAAATGTACGAGATATTTAATTTCCTTCTTCTTGTGATATGGAATTAAATGTTGCAATATTTTCATACTTTTGTGCGCTTGTTAGTACCGTTTTATAGTGCACATAATTGCATATTGTAACGACCCTTGTGGAATTCGATCCACGACAGGGAAGTTGCATAGAGTGGTGGACAACACCATGTTGAAGTACTATACAGAAGTATAGTAATTATTGGCCAGGTTTGTAGGTCATCTCTGTCAATCTTGTCTCCGTCTCTGTGCGCAGTTGTTTTATTTAGTGCCCTCAAGTCCTGCCAGAACTATCTCCAAGGTAAGTGTTGGTGATGGTGGGCCCCGAAATCTAAAACACATAATAAAACGACCTAACCCTAGTTAGCTTTTATTGAACCTGACGCAGTCTTTATTTAATGGTATCTCGCTTCCCGATGGCATACCTACCGAGTGGAATGGTTCAGACGGTAAGGTCTGTAGCTCGCAACCGGGAGGTCGTATACCAACCTTCCTCACTGATGGTTTTTTCGGGGGTTTCCCGGGTCGCCAGGGGAATGCCCCTCCATTTCACCTCCATTCTCATTTCACTTCACCTTTATCTGGTTGGTTTCTTGGGTTGCAAGCGTCGGCGTGAGCATGACAGAATGCTCTGAGTAAACTTTCGTCCCCGGACTGCGAGCGGTCCCCGGGTCCCGGGCCACCAAGGGGATGCGTAAGCCCTCAAGGGGAGGCGAGGTGGCTGCACCACTACCACCCGGGGAGTTCAAATGTCTAATTGGTAGGGACCCTGCCCTCTGCATGTGCCTCCTGGTCCAGTCGCCCCGTCTCCTTTCACCTTATCCCTCCTTTCCGGGGGCGCCCCGTCAGCGGTTTAGGTACAAAATATTTGCGTAGGTCGAGATACCAAGACTCCCCCCCCCCCGTTTCTAGTCCTATCCTATCCATAACTCAGAATGACAACACGGTCCGCGTCCTCCGTGAATGCGACATGAAGATTTTCAAGAAACTTCTCCCACTTCAAACTACCCTTTACATGGAAACATTTTCTTACTTTTGATTTTCTCAGAAATGGCTCTAACGAATTTGATTACAATATTTGCATGACAAACAAAACGTATATCTTGAATTACATAGGAAATCCTCTTCATTCTAAATGACTATTGTATAAGTAGTAAACCGCAAAAAGTGGTACAAATCTTACGACACAGATCTCGTTAAAGCACACGATTGATCTCAAATAAAAACTGTTGTGGCGTTAACCATTTTGGAGATGTTCTTTGTTATTGGTTTGAATTTTAAAATACTTGAACTCTATTCATGTTTCTCGTGGTCATTAAATTTCAAAGCCATCCACTTTTTAAAAATCTGACTATCGGTATATCCTCAGTATTCTTGTTATAGCTACAAGCAAATGTGTAATGAAAATTAACAAGAAGTGATAGAACAATAAGCTTCTGTGAGAATATGCTTTACGCAGACACGGTTGGGAAACACATCTACACATGCAAGATATCGCAGTAATCCAATCATAATCTCAGCACATCATTTAAACGAGGAAGTCTCTTCTACACTGACAACACTAAAAGTAAAAACTCTGATGTGTTACACTCACATGACTTTCTCTACTCTTGTACAAACTATTTTTACAAACGCCTATTCTCCATCTACTTCATGTTAATCGAGATGTTAATCTTATTGCTAATTTTCTTGTAGATGCAAGGGGAATTGTTAGGCTTTAAGCGATAGTCAAATGCTTTAAGAGCTGGTTGCTATGTGGCGCATTCCATTCTCTTTGCATTACCAGGACATAAAAAAATGTATATCCAATTTGAGAAAAAGTAAAAGTATTGGAAAATTTAAGGGAATAACAAGTAATATCTCGAAAATGGTTCACTCAAAAAAATGTATTGCATAAATTCTTTATTTTAACGCGATCTACATTTTTTGTGTAGTAAAATTTTGTCTATCTCTTATGGTTTACCAGTTATGCAAAAGTCGTTCACATTGAAGAATACTTTTGGAGGCATTCCCAGAAAATTCAAGATATACATTTTATTTGTCATGAAAATATCTTAAACATATGATATTTTAATGAAAATCGTTAGAGCCATTTTTGAGAAAATTAATATTTTCGAAAAATGTTCCATGTAAAAGGTAATCTGAAGTTGGGGGATTTTGTTGAAAACCTTCGTGTCGCATCTCTGGAAGATACTGAACCTAAATACCAAGTTTGGTGTTTATCCGGCTGTTCGTTTCTGAGTTATGCTGTTCACAGACACACAGACACACGGAAATGTTTCCAAAAGTGCTTTTTTGGATTCAGGGGGTCTCAAAACATGTATTTTCGGTGAAATCTCGGTATCGAATTTTTGGGTGGAATACAATACTTCCCCTACTTAGTATACATAGTACAGAAAGTAAAAAACGACAATATTGTTGACAAACATGGATATGTGGACACAAGAAAATTGCGTGCTTAGTTAAAAACAAAATCATTCTGACAGCTGGAGCATAAAGGCAAAGGTGTTGTATTATACAAACAACATACTCCAGGCAAGAGATCACAGGGGTCCGACTTGTGGAGAATGGAGAGAAGGTATTAAGATGATGGCAAATGTTAGCTGTACGTTGTACACAAGGTAGGTCCCAGGACAACAGCCTCTGTCGGCGTTGCCACTGAGAGTTTCAAATCCTTGGACAACGTCCTAGGAGCCTGCCCCTGCTCAACTCAGTCAACACAATATAACATCTATTTTGGCGAATGCTTTAAGAGGAAAACTGTCTTTGAGGAAGTACACTGTGTCAGCATAGCCTTAAGCCCACTTCTTCTCGTGGTTATATCATGAACCCCATATCAGGTTTGAGGAACACTAGCCTATAAAAGTGCACGAAGCGAAGAACATCTACAGTAGATTTCTTCAAAGGTAAATACCACCTGAAGTTAGTTGAGGTCAAAGGATTGATGACTGGTGCCCGAGGTAACCTCCTACGCCTGTTGATTGACTTTCTCAAAAAGCTTTGACATTCAGAGAAATACATTATATGCTACTGCTATGGCAGCACTCACAGATTCAATATCTGTATTTAGAAAATACCCGTTTTACTTATATAATTTCATTCTAAGTTTTCTAGTTTTAGACATTCATTTTTTGCTCAGATATTGATAATCTTCTTTATTTTGAATGGTTGATATTTCTTTTTGATTGTAATATATTGTAACTTTTATCAATTTCTGTCATTGTTTTATATAATTATGTTGAATTGGCATTCTTTGTCCTCGGCAGCCTACATCTGTGTAGGCACATCTCATAATAAAATGAAATAATTAAGAGTAGAAAAATTTATGTGAATGTAACATCCATGAACTAGTAGTAGAGGATATAGGTCCATCCTGGGCCACTTTTCGCGTTTATATGGGAAAGGATAGGGAAAACGAGGGTATATGCGGCGGTTCACGGAGGAAAATGCGTTTATATGGGGAAGATAGGGACTACGAGGATCGATGCTAGGCTAGATAGAGGTTGAAGGAATGAGGATGTGCTTTATATGAGAGATACGTGGAATACGAGGAGAAGTGTTGGACTAGATAGGGGTTGAGATGTGGAATATGCATTTATATGGGAAAGATAGGGAAAACGTGAACAGAGGCTAGGATAGACAGTTGCTGAAGCAGGGGGAATATGAACATATTTACAGGAGAGATAGGGGATACATGGAGAGGTACTAGACTATTCAGGGTTTGAAGGGTAGAGTATGACTTTTTATATGAAGAGACGAGGAAAACGAGGGTATATGCTAGGTTGAGAGAACCTTCAAGGAGGAAAAAATGCGTTTATATGGGAGAGATAGGGAAAACGAGGAGAGTTCTGAGGTAGAGCAGGGACTGAAGGAGGGAGAGATATGCTTTATACGGCAGAGATAGGGCATACGAGGGGAGGTGCTAGTGCAGACAGAGGTTAAGCAGTACGGTATACCTTTATATGAGGAATATATGGAAAACGGGGGCAGGCGGTATGATAGACAGAAGCTGGGCCACTTTTACGTTTATATGGGAAAAGATAGGGAAAACGAGGGTAGATGCGACAGTTCAAGGAGGAAAATGCGTTTATAGGGGAGAGATAGGGAATACCAGGACTGATGCTAGGCTAGTCAGATGCTAAAGGAGGGTGGGATACGCTTTATACGAGAGAGATAGGGAAGACAAGGAAAGATGTTATACTAAACAGGACTTGAAGGGTAGAATATGGCGTTTTATATGAGCGAGATAGCGAACCGAGGAGAGGTATTAGGCTAGGAGTTTTGAATGATAGAGTAGGCGTTTATATGCGAGAGATAGGGTATACGAGGGTCGATGCTAGGCTAGACAGGGCTGAAGTAGGGGAATGCGTCTTATATGAGAGATGTAGGGGAATATGAGGAGAAGTGTTAGGCTAGACAGGGTTTGAGGTGTGGAATATGTGTTTATATGGGAAAGATAGGGGAAACGTGTACAGATAATAGGCTAGACAGATAATGATGGAGGGGGATGTAAGTTTATACGGGAGAGATAGGGAATACGAGGAGAGGTGCTAGACTAGACAGATGCTGAAGGCGGAGGGGATACGCTTTATACGGAAGAGATAGGGAATACGAGGGAGGTACTACACCATACAGGACTTGAAGGGTAGAATATGTCGTTTTTATATGGGAGAGCTAGCAAACCGAGGAGAGGTATTAGACAGGAAGGTTTGAAGAACAAAAGTATACGTTTATACGGAGAGACGAGGAAAACGAAGGTAGGTGCTAGGTTGAGAGAGTCTTCAAGGAGGAAAATACATTTATATGAGAGCGGTAGGGAATACGAGGAGAGGCGCTAGTCTAGATATGGGTTGAGAAGCAGAGTATACGTTTATATGAGGTGAAATATGGAAAACGGGAGAGATACAAGGATAGACAGGGGTTGAAGGAGGAGGAATGTAGGTTTATACGGTAATATAGAGAGTAATTAGATTATAAAACATTTCTCATCCAACGTTACAACACTTTTATATACTTTTTTCTAAACCTTACAAACTTTTTGTATGTTAAAGAGTAGTGTGCGAGACGGAGAGGGACAAACTGTATATCGTTTCACAGTGAAGTATACGTCCTAACCTATTGCCAACTTGTTTGCTCTGGATCTTCTCATTGTCTATTCATTCCTATCATCATCTAACGTAACCACGTAACAAGACGTAACACAACGTAACATAACAGCATGAGAAGACGATACACTACGTAACATAAGCACGTAACCACGTGTCAAGACGTAACACCACGTAACAAGACGTCATACTAAGTAACATAAGCACGTATCCACGTAACATCACGTGACATCTCGTAACCAGAAACATCACACGACGTAACAACACGTACCAACCATGTAACCACGTAACAAAACGTAAGAACAACACGTAACCAACCCATTGCTAAATCAATCTAAACTAATTCATCCTTCATAACTTAGACAATAAGTACGAGAGCCTAGCCTAGATTAACCCGACCAATCCTAAACGTTCCTCTCATCATCTATTCTACTCGGTCATCGACTAACCTAATCTGGCTAACCAAAGATAACCTCAACTTTCTTTTAGTGAAATTGCAATGTTTTATTCAGGTTTTATTATTCGAGAGTTTTAATTGAAAAGTTTACGTCAACATACCTTTATTTTAGTTCGTTGTAGGCGTCTCTCCCCTTTTTATCTAGGCTTGAGACTAGCACTAGGATTGCTCCTAATGGCAGGGTTACCACCTTCCCTTCCATCTTCTTCTTTCTTCATCAGTCGTCAGCTAGCTGCATATACAGCACTCGGATAACCTTCATTTTTTTAAGATTGTAGACTCACGAGAAAATCTTCATATTCGACTTACATTCTCTTATGCACTACTTGTAATGCTGTAATGTCCATAGGCGTATGTCGTTATACCGTCCTCAGCAATAATTCTTTTATCGTCGTATGGTGTCAATGTAATTTTATTCACTTGTACTGTGGCAAGAGCATGCTGTCGCGACAGGATCAGATTCATGGGCGTTCTGATAATTTCTCTGGTTTTAAGGCAGTCAGTATAGCTCTCGAACGTGACGTACTGCTTAATAGCACTACGTTTTATACCTTTAATCTTTTTTATCATTGAACCGTCGATATCTAGGGCATGCATTTTAGGTCGTAGCCCTACAAAGCGTTGAATGATTTTACCATTAGCCTCATCTTTAAATTTCCCAAGTACCTTCTTGTTTAGAGGTGAATAGCATATATGGCTTGTAGGATAATCAGCAGTATCTAGGTGCTCAAGAAAACGTAGCTTATCCTGGTACACATCTTCAGTTGTAACACGATGAATGAACGAATCAGTGTCCATATACATAAGCTTCAGGTTTCCAGCTCCATAATACGGTAACAACACATCATAGTGATACCGGTACATTAATGTCTTGGAGATATCCAACACACTCATACCGATGTATATAGGCTTGTTGAACACGATCTGTCGGGAGGCCATATGCACAGCAGCTAGATTAGAAGCATATATAGTCCTGTCGATAAACGTTGGCTTTGCAATTAACTTTTCCAGAGTCTTCTCATTTGTCACCAGCCGTATATCCATACGATTACGCAGGTTCTCCATAGTTTTTCCGAACATAGCATTGTTGAACAATTTGTAGAGATCCTTCTCAAAATCATTTGCAGCTTGTTGTCGTAGTCTGTTGTTAAGTTCCACATACGGTTTTAACCATCGAGACTGTTGGAATTGTAGCACACGATGGATTTTTGTTAACCGTAGTCCATGAGCAAGAGCTTGCTTCAAAGTCATGTAATGCACTACATACTTATTTCGAGGTCCTACATGAGGTATCAGTTTCTTTGTAGGAGAGTCCTTAGGCGTCATACACTCAGGCAGGAAAGGTAGATCGTTGTGTAGATCGTGAAGTTCTGCAGGATACTCGATGTCGACTTCTAATATGTAACCGTAAGGATCATCTTCTTGTAGTCTTTCTAAGTCAATTTTTTCAGGCGATACCCACTCAAATCCACCATAAGGGAGAGCGTGACTCATTGCCCACCCATATTGGTTGTTGGCGTCCTCATATGTAATAAATTGGGTTGGTCTCGACGGATCATACTTCTCCATGTAGGTGTTATTAGCCTCTGCATAGCGGTGGGAAACTTGACATAAACCTCCTCTTATGCCAGATTCCACCATGAGTAATTGATTATAATCCTGTAACAATTCCAGTTGAATTCCAGTGTACAGTAACATGGCATCCCATGTAAGTCCTGGAGAGGTGAAATAATGTGCAGGGTCGACTTTGTGTGTTTTGAGTGTTTGCTCCCTAAATGTCTCAAAGACATCAGCTAGGAGAAGCACATCAGAGATTAAGTAGAGCTCGCTGTACTCGCCCAGGTTTCTGACATTAAACAGCTCCCATACATTTTTAGCATGATCGTAGTCAGCATCACTAATTTCCTCTTCATTTAATTTATTGTAGAAGGAGTCCTTAGGAGGTAAGCAGGTTTCGTTCAAGACGTCCCATGAAGTGATGTAATCATAGGGAAATACACCCTTACGGGTCATCAACTTCAACTTGTCTTCTCCGAAGTACTTCAATGTTTCAGGGTACGATGTTAGATTTTTTACCAGCTTATCCAAGCTTGCACTTGCACTCAGGAACCGAAAACTATCCACAAACCGGAGCTTTATATCTCCAACATACTTGGAGAATGATATATAGCTTTCTTCAGAGCTAGGAATTACTTCCACCCGCTCACTTGTACATCCCAGCTCCTTAACAATGAAATGGGAGTCATATCCGCTGAGGTTGTGCATGAAGACAGGGATATATTTAGGTGTTTTGCAGGCTAAATTACATTCATTATGCAGACTCCCCCGATATTCACCACTGATGTGATCATGGTCGCGTACTTTATAGTTCTCTTCAGTAAAGGTTTTTCCACACAAGTAGCATACTGTAGAGGCGTTAAAATCCATCTGCTGTTGATCTGTAAGTTTCAGGGGCATGACGGATTTGTATATATTATTAATCTCCTTTGCAAGGAATGACAGATATTCCATAAACTTCTGAGCAGCATCAACACCACGATATACATAGGGATGCTTATGAAGACCAGTTTCCAGATGTTCAACGTTGGTTGATGGTTTAACGTAAACACAGAAGCTCATTGCTGTATGCTCTTGATAAGGGGTTGTATAGGAAGTTTCAGGACTGGGAATACACATATGACATGGAGTGAGAATACTCTCAAAATCCGCATAGATGACATAAGGTACTTTCAGCATCCTCTCCACATTTCTAAACTGTACAATTGATTTCTCCTTTGTAGGCATAACTACCCTTGCAACACCATGCTGATTACAGATGGATGCATGTTCTTCCAGTTTTTCCAGCCCACTTCGTCCATATCGATTGTCAAAATGTGTAAAGCACCGCTTACAGGTATATATCACTCTACCATGCTTAGTTTTTTGACGTCGAACGAGCTTCTTAAAATTCTTGATATATACATAGTGATGTTTTCCACTACTGTCACTCAATAGCAGGAGGTCGCAGTGGTCAGGTAGTTCAGTGTCAGCAACCTTTATCGGATACACTTCATGCTTCTCATCCAGGCCGATAACGTTGATGGATATCCTATTAAGCCTCTCAAATTTAGGTATTTGAGAATGTGGAGTAGGATAGGAAACACAACTGAAGTCGTACTTATCTTGGAATTGTTCGTATTTGCTCACCCGTTGAGGCTTGACGCTGACAAATTTGGCCAATACAGAGTACATAAAGCATAGCTCAACAGTTAAATTCTGGATGTTAATGCAGGCTTTTCTTGCTTCAACAGATGGCGGTAGTGGTATGTAGCTACTTCCTCGTAACGGGTTGAACTTGTTAATACGAAGGCGCACACCTTTCACAGCAAGCAGAGCCCAGTTGCTTCCCTTTAGTTGTGATTCCTCCATTTCAGTAACCAATTTCTTCATTTTGGTTTCCAGCATAGAGTCCAGATCCGTTTCTAGGAAAACAGCTTGATTTCTGGTTTTAAATGTCTTGTCACAGGTTTCTCCGATACTGTTAACAAATCTACACTCAGCTAACAGATTAATTTTCAAACTCTTGTGAATACCAAGCTCTTTATGCACAGCCTGGATTATCCGCTGTTTTGCTTCATGCAGGTATATATTCAGGTCCTTAGTCGATTCACATCGTATAAAATACGATTTCAAACGTCCATGGAATGAAGTTTCATATTCTTTCATGTCACACTCCTCCATCGTAGATAACAACTCTTGCTTTGACGGTTCTAATCTACGTTTCTTCTCAGGTCTGTTTATTTCACACGCATCTTCGTGTCGACGACCCTTATAACTGTCTTTGAAGGCTACATTACAATATTTACACTTGAAGAGCTTTTTACAACGTAGCTCATGTCGTCTTTTATCATATCCACGGAGGAACTTCTTACAGCATTTACCACAAGAATATCCCGAGACACTAGGAATGATATCCTTATACGAGGACTTATTCATTTTTCTTCTTGATATAATAAGGTATTTACCTTTCTTCAAGGAAATGTCCGTCTCTTCACCTTGATATCACTTAGAAAGCTGATTATTTTCTGTGAGAACAGCGATGTTAACACCTCAGAGATGATCAACAGAATGAATTTCAATGCTAGAGGTTGCTCTATTTATAGAGGAAGCACGAACCTTTATGCATCAATTATATATCGTATTAACCCTTCTTCAAGGAAATGTACTCTTCTTCACATTGATAACACTTTAGATTATTTTCTGAGAGAACAGCGATGTTAACACCTCAGAGATGATCAACAGAATGAATTTCAATACTCAAGTTCGCTCTATTTATAGAGAAAGCACGAACCTTTTTTTAATCAATTATATCCTGATTATTAATACTAAAAACGGTGATGAAGCGTGTAAGCTCTTATATATTTCAATTCGTGTTACACTGATGTTCGAGCGTCTCCGTATAGCTTCGTATGCTTAGAGAGAAAGTGTAAAGTATTGTGAAGATGTTATGTATTGTTCGGCTATAATCGTACAGATTCGGAGAGCTTGACTGGTGAAGGTGATGAACGATCCGTCGACCGAGCAGGAGGCAAGCATTCCCTTCGCGCAACGAAACCTAGATGCAAAAGAAAGAAAATCGTGATAGATGAGAAACCACCCAGACATTCGCCTACAGACCAGGCAAAACCATGAAAAATATGTCAGAGTAAACAACCAACGACAATCGAACGAGGGAAACCATCAGATTACTCTAGAAGCATAAAGTTGCAAATGAAAGAAAATCGTGATAGATGAGAACCCACTCAGGCATTCGCCTGCAGATCAGGGGAAACCATGAAAAAAAATCAAAGGGCTGAGCGACTGACGGATAGAGTGTGCGACCGACAGGGAAATCAAACAAAAGGTCTCTAGAGACAAAAAAGATGCAATTGAAAGGGAATCGTGATAGCAAGTACCACTACAGCATTCAACAGCAGACCAGTGAAAACCATGAAAAGATTCGCGATCAGAGTAAACAATTGATTGAAATCTAACCCCTGAACCCTAGAAATTCACGTGTAAAAATACAAAATAAATTGGATTGAAATGGAATCATGATAGCAAATACCACTACAGCAGTCGACAGCAGACCAGGGAAAACCATGAAAAAATCGAGATCGGAGTAAACAATTGATTGAAATATAACCCTGAACCCTAGAAATTTACGTGAAAAATGGATTGAAAGGAATCGTGATAGCAAATACCACTACAGCATTCGACAGCAGACCATCGAAAACCATGAAAAGATCCGTGATCAGAGTAAACAATCGATGGAAATCTAACCCCTGAACCCTAGAAATTCACGTGAAAACATACAAATAAAATGGTTTGAAAGGGAATCGTGATAGCAAATACCACTACTGCATTAGGCAGCAGACCAGCGAAAATCGTGAGAAACGTAAGGTCAGAGTGCTCGTCCCTACGGGAATCGAATCCGAGACATCTCGAATGCAAAGTGCTGCCGTTATTGTCTGAACAAAACAGTAAAAACAGACCTCATTAGCAGTCGACATTGCTTAAACACGTTAACTTTCACCATATGACGTCACAGTCGGGGACAGTTTGCCTATCACCGCCATGTCGAGACATGCATATTTTAGACATCTCATATTTTAGAGTCATATACAGAAGTTTCATACCAACGTACTCACTACGCTCGCAAAGATAATCTAAAATTTCATCGTTGAAATACTTTGGGAAATAGCGTAGAAGTTTTTTCACCCTTATTTAATTCAATTCATGTATATACCCTATTATTTAGTGATTTTTTCAATAATTTCTTCCTCTCATGTCAATCATTCTCCAAAAAATCAGTGTACAATATGCATTTTTATACGTTTTAATGTTCGTTTATTTTTAAAACCGCTGCATTTGCCCGTAATTACGAGCAATAATTTTTTTTCAGATTTACTCAGATTTTTAGCTTGTAGAATCGAATTAGGAAATGTTTTAATAAATGTATTGTATTTTTTTAGCTTAAAGTATCTACATTTTTAAAGCTGCCATGGCCGTTATTTGTATTTAGTATAAAGATTGTTATATTTTCATTTTTAAGACTTCCTTTGTTAAAGATAATGTCTTGCAATCTAATTTTTGAATTTCTTTTAAAACCAAAGCGAACGTTAACAACTATAATAACAACAATCAATAACGAGCTACAATCCAAGGATATAATCGGTAATAATAAAATTTTTTTTTTATTAACACCGTCAAATAAAAAGCTCTGTAAACGTATGTATTTCCCCTCACTTCCCCTCTTCCCCCACCCCACTTCCACTTTCTCAAATACCTAAATTTGAGAAGCTTAATAGGATGTCCATCAACGTTTTCGGCCTGGATGAGAAGCATGAAGTGTATCCGATAAAGGTTGCTGACACTGAACTACCTGACCACTGTGACCTCCTGCTATTGAGTGACAGTAGTGGAAAACATCACTATGTATATATCAAGAATTTTGAGAAGCTCGTTCGACGTCAAAAAACTAAGCATGGTAGAGTGATATATACTTGTAAGCGGTGCTTTACACATTTTGACAATCGATATGGACGAAGTGGGCTGGAAAAACTGGAAGAACATGCATCCATCTGTAATCAGCATGGTGTTGTAAGGGTAGTTATGCCTACAAAGGAGAAATCAATTGTACAGTTTAGAAATGTGGAGAGGATGCTGAAAGTACCTTATGTCATCTATGCGGATTTTGAGAGTATTCTCACTCCATGTCATATGTGTATTCCCAGTCCTGAAACTTCCTATACACCCCTTATCAACAGCACACAGCAATGAGCTTCTGTGTTTACGTTAAACCATCAACCAACGTTGAACATCTGGAAACTGGTCTTCATAAGCATCCCTATGTATATCGTGGTGTTGATGCTGCTCAGAAGTTTATGGAATATCTGTCATTCCTTGCAAAGGAGATTAATAATATATACAAATCCGTCATGCCCCTGAAACTTACAGATCAACAGCAGATGGATTTTAACGCCTCTACAGTATGCTACTTGTGTGGAAAAACCTTTACTGAAGAGAACTATAAAGTACGCGACCATGATCACATCAGTGGTGAATATCGGGGGAGTCTGCATAATGAATGTAATTTAGCCTGCAAAACACCTAAATATATCCCTGTCTTCATGCACAACCTCAGCGGATATGACTCACATTTCATTGTTAAGGAGCTGGGATGTACAAGTGAGCGGGTGGAAGTAATTCCTAGCTCTGAAGAAAGCTATATATCATTCTCCAAGTATGTTGGAGATATAAAGCTCCGGTTTGTGGATAGTTTTCGGTTCCTGAGTGCAAGTGCAAGCTTGGATAAGCTGGTAAAAAATCTAACATCGTACCCTGAAACATTGAAGTACTTCGGAGAAGACAAGTTGAAGTTGATGACCCGTAAGGGTGTATTTCCCTATGATTACATCACTTCATGGGACGTCTTGAACGAAACCTGCTTACCTCCTAAGGACTCCTTCTACAATAAATTAAATGAAGAGGAAATTAGTGATGCTGACTACGATCATGCTAAAAATGTATGGGAGCTGTTTAATGTCAGAAACCTGGGCGAGTACAGCGAGCTCTACTTAATCTCTGATGTGCTTCTCCTAGCTGATGTCTTTGAGACATTTAGGGAGCAAACACTCAAAACACACAAAGTCGACCCTGCACATTATTTCACCTCTCCAGGACATACATGGGATGCCATGTTACTGTACACTGGAATTCAACTGGAATTGTTACAGGATTATAATCAATTACTCATGGTGGAATCTGGCATAAGAGGAGGTTTATGTCAAGTTTCCCACCGCTATGCAGAGGCTAATAACACCTACATGGAGAAGTATGATCCGTCGAGACCAACCCAATTTATTACATATGAGGACGCCAACAACCAATATGGGCGGGTAATGAGTCACGCTCTCCCTTATGGTGGATTTGAGTGGGTATCACCTGAAAAATTTGAGTTAGAAAGACTACAAGAAGATGATCCTTAGATAGGTTACATATTAGAAGTCGACATCGAGTATCCTGCAGAACTTCACGATCTACACAACGATCTACCTTTCCTGCCTGAGTGTATGACGCCTAAGGACTCTCCTACAAAGAAACTGATACCTCATGTAGGACCTCGAAATAAGTATGTAGTGCATTACATGGCTTTGAAGCAAGCTCTTGATCATGGACTACGGTTAACAAAAATCCATCGTGTGCTACAATTCCAACAGTCTCGGTGGTTAAAACCGTATGTGGAACTTAACAACAGACTACGACAACAAGCTGCAAATGATTTTGAGAAGGATCTCTACAAATTGTTCAACAATGCTATGTTCGGAAAAACTATGCAGAACCTGCGTAATCGTATGGATATACGGCTGGTGACAAATGAGAAGACTGGAAAAGTTAATTGCAAAGCCAACGTTTATCGACAGGACTATATATGCTTCTAATCTAGCTGCTGTACATATGGCCTCCCGACAGATCGTGTTCAACAAGCCTATATACATCGGTATGAGTGTGTTGGATATCTCCAAGACATTAATGTACCGGTATCACTATGATGTGTTGTTACCGTATTATGGAGCTGGAAACCTGAAGCTTATGTATATGGACACTGATTCGTTCATTCATCGTGTTACAACTGAAGATGTGTACCAGGATAAGCTACGTTTTCTTGAGCACCTAGATACTGCTGATTATCCTACAAGCCATATATGCTATTCACCTCTAAACAAGAAGGTACTTGGGAAATTTAAAGATGAGGCTAATGGTAAAATCATTCAACGCTTTGTAGGGCTACGACCTAAAATGCATGCCCTAGATATCGACGGTTCAATGATAAAAAAGATTAAAGGTATAAAACATAGTGCTATTAAGCAGTACGTCACGTTCGAGAGCTATACTGACTGCCTTAAAACCAGAGAAATTATCAGAACGCCCATGAATCTGATCCTGTCGCGACAGCATGCTCTTGCCACAGTACAAGTGAATAAAATTACATTGACACCATACGACGATAAAAGAATTATTGCTGAGGACGGTATAACGACATACGCCTATGGACATTACAGCATTACAAGTAGTGCATAAGAGAATGTAAGTCGAATATGAAGATTTTCTCGTGAGTCTACAATCTTAAAAAAAATGAAGGTTATCCGAGTGCTGTATATGCAGCTAGCTGACGAGTGATGAAGAAAGAAGAAGATGGAAGGGAAGGTGGTAACCCTGCCATTAGGAGCAATCCTAGTGCTAGTCTCAAGCCTAGATAAAAAGGGGAGAGACGCCTACAACGAACTAAAATAAAGGTATGTTGACGTAAACTTTTCAATTAAAACTCTCGAATAATAAAACCTGAATAAAACATTGCAATTTCACTAAAAGAAAGTTGAGGTTATCTTTGGTTAGCCAGATTAGGTTAGTCGATGACCGAGTAGAATAGATGATGAGAGGAACGTTTAGGATTGGTCGGGTTAATCTAGGCTAGGCTCTCGTACTTATTGTCTAAGTTATGAAGGATGAATTAGTTTAGATTGATTTAGCAATGGGTTGGTTACGTGTTGTTCTTACGTTTTGTTACGTGGTTACATGGTTGGTACGTGTTGTTACGTCGTGTGATGTTTCTGGTTACGAGATGTCACGTGATGTTACGTGGATACGTGCTTATGTTACTTAGTATGACGTCTTGTTACGTGGTGTTACGTCTTGACACGTGGTTACGTGCTTATGTTACGTAGTGTATCGTCTTCTCATGCTGTTATGTTACGTTGTGTTACGTCTTGTTACGTGGTTACGTTAGATGATGATAGGAATGAATAGACAATGAGAAGATCCAGAGCAAACAAGGTGGCAATAGGTTAGGACGTATACTTCACTGTGAAACGATATACAGTTTGTCCCTCTCCGTCTCGCACACTACTCTTTAACATATAAAAAGTTTGTAAGGTTTAGAAAAAAGTATATAAAAGTGTTGTAACGTTGGATGAGAAATGTTTTATAATCTAATTACTCTCTATATTACCGTATAAACCTACATTCCTCCTCCTTCAACCCCTGTCTATCCTTGTATCTCTCCCGTTTTCCATATTTCACCTCATATAAACGTATACTCTGCTTCTCAACCCATATCTAGACTAGCGCCTCTCCTCGTATTCCCTACCGCTCTCATATAAATGTATTTTCCTCCTTGAAGACTCTCTCAACCTAGCACCTACCTTCGTTTTCCTCGTCTCTCCGTATAAACGTATACTTTTGTTCTTCAAAACTTCCTGTCTAATACCTCTCCTCGGTTTGCTAGCTCTCCCATATAAAAACGACATATTCTACCCTTCAAGTCCTGTATGGTGTAGTACCTCCCTCGTATTCCCTATCTCTTCCGTATAAAGCGTATCCCCTCCTCCTTCAGCATCTGTCTAGTCTAGCACCTCTCCTCGTATTCCCTATCTCTCCCGTATAAACTTACATCCCCCTCCATCATTATCTGTCTAGCCTATTATCTGTTCACGTTTTCCCTATCTTTCCCATAAAAGTCATACTCCACACCTCAAAGCCCTTCTATCATAGCACTTCTCCTCATATTCCCCTACCTCTCTCATATAAGACGCATTCCCCTACTTCAGCCCTGTCTAGCCTAGCATCGACCCTCGTATACCCTATCTCTCGCATATAAACGCCTACTCTATCATTCAAACCTCCTAGCCTAATACATCTCCTCGGTTCGCTATCTCGCTCATATAAAACGCCATATTCTACCCTTCAAGTCCTGTTTAGTGTAGCATCTTTCCTTTTATTCCCTATCTCTCTCGTATAAAGCGTATCCCTCCCTCCTTCAGCATCTGTCTAGCCTATTATCTGTACACGTTTCCCCTATCTTTCCCATATAAACACATATTCCACACCTCAAACCCTGTCTAGCCTAACACTTCTCCTCATATTCCCCTACATCTCTCATATAAGACGCATTCCCCTACTTCAGCCCTGTCTAGCCTAGCATCGACCCTCGTATACCCTATCACTCGCATATAAACGCCTACTCTATCATTCAAAACTCCTAGCCTAATACCTCTCCTCGGTTCGCTATCTCGCTCATATAAAACGCCATATTCTACCCTTCAAGTCCTGTTTAGTATAACATCTTTCCTTGTCTTCCCTATCTCTCTCGTATAAAGCGTATCCCACCCTCCTTTAGCATCTGACTAGCCTAGCATCAGTCCTGGTATTCCCTATCTCTCCCCTATAAACGCATTTTCCTCCTTGAACTGTCGCATCTACCCTCGTTTTCCCTATCTTTTCCCATATAAACGTAAAAGTGGCCCAGCTTCTGTCTATCATACCGCCTGCCCCCGTTTTCCATATATTCCTCATATAAAGGTATACCGTACTGCTTAACCTCTGTCTGCACTAGCACCTCCCCTCGTATGCCCTATCTCTGCCGTATAAAGCATATCTCTCCCTCCTTCAGTCCCTGCTCTACCTCAGAACTCTCCTCGTTTTCCCTATCTCTCCCATATAAACGCATTTTTTCCTCCTTGAAGGTTCTCTCAACCTAGCATATACCCTCGTTTTCCTCGTCTCTTCATATAAAAAGTCATACTCTACCCTTCAAACCCTGAATAGTCTAGTACCTCTCCATGTATCCCCTATCTCTCCTGTAAATATGTTCATATTCCCCCTGCTTCAGCATCTGTCTATCCTAGCCTCTGTTCACGTTTTCCCTATCTTTCCCATATAAATGCATATTCCACATCTCAACCCCTATCTAGTCCAACACTTCTCCTCGTATTCCACGTATCTCTCATATAAAGCACATCCTCATTCCTTCAACCTCTATCTAGCCTAGCATCGATCCTCGTAGTCCCTATCTTCCCCATATAAACGCATTTTCCTCCGTGAACCGCCGCATATACCCTCGTTTTCCCTATCCTTTCCCATATAAACGCAAAAAGTGGCCCAGGATGGACCTATATCCTCTACTACTAGTCCTTGTGAAGAATGCCTTCCAGTCACTCAGGTGAAATGTTTCCGTACTCGCCGCTCACCTGGGTCTGGCCTTTGTTCATAAGCTAATGTGTGTGTATCAGACTGAAATACAAACCAATGAAACTTTGGCTCACCCACGGCTTTGTGGAGCAAGTTGAGAACGAGGTTTTGCGAACATTAAATAAAGAATGTCGCGGTAACTTTCGTGTTATCTTATTTGCTGAGCGCCTGTTATTGTTTTACTATTTTTAATTTTGAGTTCTTTGTCTTCCGGCTAGCTATTATTAATCAGTCGAGCAAATCTCTTGAACAGGGTGTGTAAACGGAAAGGAGTTGTTACTAAAAATAGCACTGATAAAAGAATTTGTTTTTACACTTTTATTGCCGACACACTTCATTAATTTCACATATTTACTCTTGATTCACGCCTGACTGAAACTGTTATATTTTCGAATGTAACTATAATCACTTATTTGCCGCACATTATTAATTCGAGTATTTCACATTTTGTAATTAACTTTAAGACGCGAGAGATTCTGTAGAATTGCGTAACGTGTACTTCGTGAATGATTCTCTTAAACTGTGCGATACTTGTCTCTGGTTTTATATATTTATACTCCCTCACCCCGATATGCCTAAACATTATAACAGAGCTGCTATTGTTTAATAAAGCGCGCCAACATTAGCGTCTATTTTTATATCCAATCAAAATTACGAACACATATGCTCTAGGGAAAATATTCCCTCCATTTCTAAAGAAAGGCACGCTACACTGACGTCATTTGCTTGTCTCTTCTAATTAATGAACAACTCACCCCCTCGTTTCATTGTTATCCGCTCCTATTGTCAGTTTCAGCGAGGCCATGTAAACTTATTTCCTAACAATGCTTATAATTAACAAACATCTCAAATCATTGTCATACAATAATGTTAATTTACACTACAATCACTCTGGTATTCACAGTGTTGTGATATAAAATACTGCCTCAAGAAAAACACTACAGCAAACCAGAAGCAAACGTTTTCGTGCTCTCGACTGTACAAGGAGAATAATGGGGGCAGAAGGTATAGTCAAATATTTAAAAACGGGTCGCTATATGCTTGCCATGAAATTTCATACTCTTTTGAACACATGGTGCAAAATAAGTGAATAGGTACAGAGCAGTAAAAATCTGATGTTACATTCAGATGATTTTTTCTACCCTCTCTCCCTTATTAGTAGGTATACAAATTATTCTTATGAAAGTTTATTTTCCTATCTACTTCATTTTAATGAGATAAACCTTTACAGAAACAGCTACATTACACATTTCGTTATAGAGAACAGCGATAGTCAAATGTTTAACAACTGGACGCTATATGCTGCCTTAAAATTCCATACTGTTTCCATGACATCGCGAGAAACAACTGCAAAGTATTGGCAATTGGAGCCATTAATAGCGGTTATCTCGGAAGTGGCTGACGCCACAAGATATACGTTTTATTTGTCATGTGAATATCTTTAATATATAGTATTTTAATCATATTCGTTTTTGCCAATTTTCAGAACATCAAAAAAATTGAAGAATGTTCCATGAAATGGTAGTTTTCATTGAGGGGATTTTCTTGAAAATCTCACTGTCGTATCTTAGAAACGTATTGAAGTTAAATACCAAGTTGCTATTTATCTGACATTTGGTTTTTGGGTTATGCTGTTCACAGAAACACACACAAGCAGACATTTTTGTAAAAAAAATGTTGTTTTATTAAGGGGCCTCAAAACATATTTTCGGTGAAATCTCGATTTAGATTTTTTGTGAGATGCTGTCTATCTGTGGTGGAGAAAGTCAAACTAACAGAAAATATTGACAAATTCAAACGGATATCTCGGAAATGGCTGTTGCTACGAAAAGTTATACGAAATAAACTGTATTGCAAAGGGAACTCAGTTTGTGTGTAGTACGTTTGTGTCTAAGTTGTAGGTGTTTTGGATAGTTGAACAGCTGTTTACCAGTTTGCACGTAAAGAACCATGACTAAGAGGAATATGATGGAAGAGCGAAGGTGCTGACAAAGGAAAGTCACAAGGGAGAGAGCCCGGGCTGTTTGGGGGATGTGGCGAATCCCCAACAAGCATCCGAGATTCCTGCCCTGATTCAAATGCTGACAACCTAAGTCCTTTGGGTTTCGGCATTACACTACCAAATTTTGTGATACTGAGGCACATAATTAGCCTTACTTGCTGTTAGAAAAGCCTTTATATCCCTTCTGTGTAATTTTTATTTGGATAAACAAATGAATGTAGTTTATATGGAACAAATAATCTCAGTTTAAGTTGAAGATGTTTATAAATACTTCCTTGCTTCAAGCAGGGAGACAATGAAGTTGTGCAAAAATGACCTGTAATAAATAGAGGAAGTATTTCATACCACCCAAAACTTAACAGGAAATACACGTTTTGAGGTTCCCGGAAAACGATCCGTGTGAGTGATTTTCTCAAAAATAACTTAATGATTTTGATTAACATGTCACATATTTAAGATAATTACACGATAAATAAAAGATATATCTTGCATTTTTGGGAATAGCTTGAAGTGCTCTTCACTGAATCACATTTGTATAACTGGTAAACCGTAAGAGATAGACAAAATCTTACTACACAATAAATGCACAAAATGTGTGTCAAATAAATGTTTTTGTAACGTTAACCATTTTTAAAGTATTCTTGGTTATTGGTTTGGATTTTCTAATACTTAAACTTTTCTCAAGTCAAAAATAGCTATGGTTTATTAGCTTTACTACCACGTACACAGTGGGTAGAAAAGGGTTGCATTCTCAAAAATTCGATACCGAGATTTCAACGGAAATACATGTTTTGATGCCCCATGAATCTACAAAATGCATTTTTAGAAAAAAAGGTTCGTGTTTATGTGTGTGTGTGTGTCTCTGAACAGCAAACTCAAAAACAAGTAGCACAAATACTATACTTGGTATTTAGGTTCAGTACCTTCGAAAACTGCGACACGAAGACCTACCACAACTACCCTTTACATGGAACATTTTTCGAATTTTTTTTATTTTCTAAACAAATGGCTCTAACAATTTTGATTAAAATACCACACATTAAAGATATTTACACAACAAATAAAACGAGATCTTGAATTTTCTGACAATAACCTGTAAAGTCATCTTTATTCAAAGGAATTTTGTATAATCTTGTATAAGTGTTAAGCGATAGACGAAAACATACTACACAAAAAATGTGGGTCTCTTTAACAAGCACAATTTATTTAGAATCATTTTTTTGTGTGGATTAAGCCATTTCTAATTGTTCATTACTTCATTCTTATAAAGTCCTGTCAACATTCAGTTGTTTCTCGCGATGTCATGGAAACAGTATGGAATTTTAAGACCAGCATATAGCGCTCAGTTGTTAAACATTTGACTATCGCTGTTCTCTATAACGAAATATGTAATGTAGCTGTTTCTGTAAAGGTTTATTTGGATTAAAATGTAGTAGATAGAAAAATAAGCTTTAGTAAGAATAGTTTATGTACTCACCAATAAAGATAGAGGGCAGAGAAATTCATGTGACTATATCATATCAGATTTTTCTTTAAATATTAATAAAACAGATTATGAATTTTAACTGGGGTGATAGTCTGACGTTTGATGATCCTGTTAGATCTCTAGGCATATACATATTGAATCTGGAGTAGAATGGTTAATTCATGTTGACTATATTGCAAAGAAAATCAGCACTGGTATCTTCATGTTAAGAGTGTCTATTTGGTCTGCATACCGCGTGAGTCTTCTCATCCTGCGGATTCGTAACTAGACAACCATTTTACAGAGGATGCGAAATGCGGATGCTGACACCGCATTCACTAGCCCGCTGATTAGGGCTACGTGGTAGTCTAGCAGTGCAATGGTTAACATTCTGGAAAGTCATGGTGAAGGTCGGAAGTTCAAATCAAACACTAGCCTATAAACAACAAAACTGCACTAAATGTTTTTGTTCTATTTCCTAGAAAGAGTGATTCTGTTCCAGGATGATCATCATAGGTCAACTTACATGTAAAGAACACAAAAGTTGTCACGTTACTTCTATTAACTTGTGTTCTCGGATTAAAATTTTGCCATGTATTGTATTTAAAAGCAGAGTCAGAGCTGCAACAATTGTTGATATTAATCTGTGATTCGTGTTTGTAATGACGTTGCTTAAACTTCTATTTTGTAATTGGCATATTGCATCTAATCCAATTGATGCTGCGATGATGTAGTTGCCACCTATTCTCGTGTCTTCAGTATCTGCTGTTCATTCTTCTGCCGGCTGCTCCAGTGGTACAACTATGAGTATTTTTACCCGGGGTATGCGTAGATTTATTGTGAAGTATAAATTGACTGAGACATTTATTGTGAACTAATATTTGAGTTATTAAACTGAGTTGTTGAGCGTTTGAGAGGAAGAAATAGACTGACTATAAATTGCAGCACACGAAGCTATAGCAATTGAGTTATTACGCCTGCTAACTTCTGCAGTATCAAAGTTACGGTTCGAAATACTGTTTTCCGCAATAAAAGAAACTAGAAGTGTAACCTGCCGTGAATCACAAATGTTGTTCGGCAAGATCCCTCGCGATAGCTCGTCACTGGACGCTTAAAATATCACACGGGCAAGTACCGCTGGCGGTACCAGACAGAGAGAGTAACTCTCTGATTTATATGTCCGCCTCTATATTACTGAAGCCACGCCTACATTAGAATTACTCTTATTCTATTCGCCTCTCTTCATGTGCGTCTCTGACTGTTACCATGGGGCTTAGCTAAAATTCTCAGATTGTAAGTGCCTTTCTCTTTTCCAGAATTGGCCTACGTGCCTCTGTACAAGCGTACTGAACTTATAAGCTGCGTTCCCTGAAATTCTTAAGCTAATGTATTCTCTACTCGGCTGATATTAATAATTTGCATTATAGGGCTCGCTAATTGTTTATTTATCTTACTGTTATTTCTTTATTTAATTATTTATATCTGCCCGTGAATAATTACGGTATAATCTAATAATAGTTTGTAGAAGAGTGTGTCAGGAAAGTAATATGAATGTAACGCATAATATTTTTGGTGCAATAACTCGTCAATGGACGTTATGAAGTCAAAACAATATTTAAAATTGTATTCCGAGTGAAATGTATGAGAAATTAACCAAACGGTGTAAGGAAGGAATGAAGCTGGTATCGACAAGCTTGTCAGAGTCACACGTTTCACGCACACAAACGCTTTTAATCGTTTGCAATCGTTACACCTCGATAATAACAGTCGTGCAAGCTCTTTGTATCGATAACGGATTCAGGGAAATGCCTGTCATTTGTAGCCTTTGACAAACAAGTGAAGTTCTCGCTAGTATCGATTCCTGTGGCTCGAAAATTACCCGTAATAACAGGAAGATATGAACAACCACTTTCTCATTTGTCTGAATTATTGCACAATAATTTCTTTGACTGGGGACATAAATCCCTTAATAACTTAGTGGATACCCTCCCAAAATGGAAACGCTATCGGCATATTAGCATTAAACTTGCCTGACCTTACAGGGTTAGCTTTTAAAACTATAATGACAATATTTAATTCCCCAGGCTCTATGTTAAACAATTCATAAATGATCTAGACATCTTACGGTGAACTCTCCCCTTTACGCTATATAAACGTAATTCCGCACACTTCCTAATGACGGATGAAAAATCCCTTGATATGCACACAAAATGTGAAACATGGGCGGGGAGCGTCTGACTTCCTTAACCTCCCATCGGTGTTCGTGGTTTCATCGTGGTCGGAGACGAATGCTGGGGTCGTTTCTTCTCTACCATGATTTCATTTCGTTTCCTCTCATCTTGATAGGTTTCGTGGCATGTGACGGTGTCGGACAAATGGCGTGGATGCTTGCTCAGTGGAAAGAGTGCCCCCTGCGGACACCAGAGAGCTGCTTGACTGGTGGGCAGCTCATTACCCTCTCTCAGCAGTGGGACGGGTATGTGAGCTGGAAATGTTAGGGGCCTTCGCGCGTCTGTGTGACCTGTCTGCCTACGGCCTGTAGCCTCCTGTGGTTCCTTCATCTCGTCCCTTCCTCCTGGGGGTGGTAGCCACAATAGACCTGTGCAGGTCGCAGCGCGGGAGATAGTGGTACAATCATCGGGCGGAATGATCAAGTAAGCTTAGTAGGTGCACTTTTCCAATTGAATATAAAAACACAGGATGTAGATGGCAGTGTTTATTTTGAGCGCTCGTTTCTAAACAACAAGCTTGTGACCTGCTGCCAGGGTAATCCCGGCAGGAGTATATTGTATTTAAAGATTGCGTATGATTAACATAAAAAGAAGAACAATATTGGCTTATATTTGTTGTTTTGCGACCAACTACTTTGTTTAAACCCCTGTTAAAGTTGCTGTAGTTGGTCATTGGATTTTGTTTATTACACCGCTAAAATATTATTTTTCAGCGTCATAATAGTCCGACAAGCACTTGTTTTAGAGAGACAAAAAACTACGAACGGGCTGTGCGGTGTTTTTTACTGTCCGCGTCCTCGGCGCTCGTTGTCGTCTGCCGCTATCATAGAAAGGCCCGGATGAAACCATGCAACATTTTTAAAACTACTTTTAAAGGATTTACTTACCAACTTTATGAAAGGAGATGCTGAAACTGGCCACCGTCGTTGTCCATACATTTTTGGCATCTCTTTAGGAAACTATCCATCACTCGCCGTAGTTCACGTTGAGAAATTTCCTGGCGGATGTTTTGTTTTGATTCTTCCAGGGTGTGTGAGTTTGTCTTGTACACTTTGTTTTAAGTTACCCCAGAGATAGAAATCGCTGGGGGTAGGTCGTGGGACCGAGGGGGCCACAAATCTCTACTAATAATTCTGTCCTCAAACACACTTTATAAAGTTGGTAAATAAAGTAGTTAAGTAGTTTTAAAAATGTTGTATGGTTTCATCTGTGTCTTTCTATGATAGCGGCAGACGGCAACGAGAGCCGAAGATGCGGACAGGAAAAACACCGTGCAGCCGGTTCGTAGTCTTTTGGCTCACCTGTATAATGTGTGTTTTTTCACGAATATTTTGTACCGTTATTCGTATAATGACTTCTGCTGCTGAAGAATCCTTTAGCACTAAACCACGCCGCCGTGGACGCCCTCTTTAACGACGACTCGTTATAAAATAAACCAATATAACACATCAAACAGAAAAGAAAATAATATTACGACACTTTTAAGCTTGTGACGCCGTCTCCTTTTAGCTGATGGTCACCATATTCTTCTATTTAAATACAACAAATATAGGTGGCTATGGACTTAAGGCAGCCATTTGTTGTGAAATCGAGCGCTTATTGGCAAATATTTTGTCAATTAACGAACTAACTTTAGAATTTAATATTTGTTGGATATTGCAGAGTCTGCGCAGTTTCGATTGGTATGCTATTGTTAGACAGCTCATGTACAGCTTCAAATTGTAATAGCTGAATAAACTTGCACCAATCAGAAGTAAGTGCGAGCTGTAGCACTTAGAGCGCTGTTGCTCTATAAGCTGGACCTCTGCTATCTATGGGACGTGGGGATGAACCACGATCTGTCAAGTGCTGCTGATGAGACCGCGGCATGCGAGATGTGAATTAGTTAAGATTTGCAGCGACCACGGGGCGTTTTGCTCTTCTTTCAGTCCCTCACGTCACTCTTGACAACAACACTTGCGAAACCTACATGTATCTTCAAGCTCTTCATCTCACTGAGGCATTGTCAGGGATACAACCAAAACAATCTAATGTGTTACACTCACATAACTTTCTATACACACTCTTCTTACAAAGCTTAGGGGTTATAGTTTGTTCAACGGAGGGGGACACCTTGTCACCGCGACCTATAGAGATCTATTGTGCCTATCCTCCCAGGAGGAAGGGGTGAAGTGAAGGAACCACAGTAGGCTACAGGCCACAGAGACGCGCGGAAGACCCTAGCATTTCCAAGCTCGCAGACCCCGTGTCACGCCGGAGCCGCCTGGTGTCCACGGGGGAAAACCTCGAAAAACCCCTGTGTCAGAGTGGACGGTCACCGGGAATCGAACCCCGGACCTCGCGAATGCGGGTCACAAACGTGCCGTCTATGCTATCCCGCTGGTAAGCTTAGGGGGTGATACGAGAGGCCTGGGCCACAGAAGTGCACACAGGTCATAGTGAGCCCTTTGTGCTTCCAATGTGAAGGGCGACCGGATCCTGATGACCATGTGCGCTAGAAAAGATGGGTTCATAACATTTCCAGGATGAAAACAATCTTGAAGCTCTGCCTTAGTCACCCGGGAGTCCCGGTTATACACAAGACAGCCCCCCAGTAAGGTAGGGCACCCCTGAAATCACACTAAACGCCAGAGAGAAGTATTTCCATAGCACATATTCCACCGTCCTGCCGTAACACACAAACCGCCGTTGCCTGCTCCCACAACCTTGAAACATATGAAAGGGAGTAATGGGAATAGGAAATTATGGACGGGATATTCATAGTACAAGGGTAACGACCCTTTCGCTTACCAACCTCGGGGAAACCACGAGAAAATCCATGGTCAGGCCGACACGATGGTAATCTCACGGCTCCGTCTTAGAAGCTCACTCTTGTCTCTGCTTCTTGTTGATCCATCTCAGCTTTCATTACACTAAGCGATAGTCAGATTTTAAACAGCGTGCCGCTACGAGATGATTTCAAATTCCATTTTCTGTGCACGACCACGAGAAAAAACTAATATTGACATCCCAGTTGAGAAAAGTATGAGTATTTGAAAATTAAAACTAATAATAAAAAAATATCTCGGTAATGGATAACGCCATAAATTGCGTACCAATTATACAGAAGTCACTCGGAATGAAGATGGCTATTGGCAGATAATTCAAGATAGATATTTTTTTTGTATGTAAATACCTTAAACATATAGTATATTTTAATAAAATCTCCTACGTAAAGCTAGTTTGAGATGGGGGATAGTTTGGAAAATCCTCATGTCGCACCTCTGAAAGACGCCAAAATGCAATACAAAGTTGATATTCTACCGACATTTCGTTTTTGAGTTGTGCTGTTCACACACACACACAAGCAAGTGCGCGCGCGGATGCTTTCCCAGAATGCTTCAAGACACGTATTTCTGGAGAAATTTTCACATTTGTTTTTGGTTTGACGTGGTGGTGCAGACGTGGGCATTAAGGAGATGAGATGAAATTTAAAACGTCCACATGAAAATTCTACATCTCATTTTTTACTTTCTCTACTACGTATAGTAAGTAGGGGAAGTATTGTATTCCACCCAAAAATTCAATACCGAGATTTCACCGGAAATATATGTTTTAAGACCTCCTGAATCCAAAAAAAGCATTTTTGGAAACATGCTCGTCTGTGTGTCTGTGAACAGCATAACTCAGAAACGAACAGTCGGATAAACACCAAACTTGGTATTTAGGTTCAGTATCTTCCAGAGATGCGATAGGAAGGTTTTCAAGAAAATCCCCCCACCCCAGACTACCCTTTACATGGAACATTTTCCGAAAATTTTAATTTTCTCAAAAATGGCTCTATGATGTTGATTAAAATATCATTTGTTTAAGATAATGTCATGACAAATGAAATGTATATCTCGAATTTTCTGGGAATGTCTCCAAAACTATTCTTCATTGTGAACGACTTTTGCATAACTGGTAAACCATAAGAGATAGACAAAATTTTACTACACAAAAATGTAGATCGCGTTAAAATACACAATTTATGTCGTATACAGGTTTTTTGTTGAGTGAACCATTTTCGAGATATTGCTTGTTATTCCCTTAAATGTTCCAATACTTATCTTTTTCTCAAATGGGAATTCGTTATTCATTTTTTTTTATTTCCTGGACATGCAAAGAGAATGGAATACTCCACATAGCAACCAGCTCTTAAAACATTTGACTATCGCTTGAAGCCTACCATATTCCCCTTGCATCTACAAGAAAATTAGCAATAAGATTAACATCTCGATTAACATGAAGCATATGGAGAATAAGCGTTTGTAAAAATAGTTTGTACAAGAGTGGAGAAAGTCATGTGAATGTAACACATCAGAAATGTTTTTAGCCACAACTAACTAATTTTTGATATGATAATTCAAATTGTACCTAGACACTACAGTTCATCGTATCGCTCCCAAATTTTTCATTTGAGCTTAGCATACAAACACAAAAAAATTGCAGTGCAGGCATTTCTTAATTTTAATTATTTTAAGAGAAAGAAAAACAAATGTTATAATGCTGTTATTGCATTTTTCAGGCTTTTCCATGTGATTTATGGAAAATAATTTCAACTGAACTATTTTTTATTTTTAATTTCTCTATTCCTTATTCTAAATAGAGATTTCACTGAAAATACACGTTTTGTGGACCTCTGAACCCAAACAATCATTTTTAGAAACTTTTCCGTGTGTGTGAACACCGTAACTCCCGTTAAATACGAAACTTGGTGTTTACATTCAGAACCTGCCAAGGTTGGGACATGAAAATTTTGAAGAAAATCGCACCCTTCTGAAACTATTCAAAAAGAAGATATTTACATGACGAATAAAATGTGTATCTTGAATTTTGTGGGAACAGCTTGTGAGGACCTCTTCATTCTGGAAAGGTTGAAGATGTTGATTGGAATATTGGTGTTTGGGAGCAGGGGCTCTAATTGTACTTGAATAAAGTTAAATTAATTGTTTTTCTTTTATTGTTGCGATGAGAGGTATATATATTTGCAATTTTTGTTTTCCAAATTTTATATGAAAATATTTCATATCGAATTTATTACACTACGTTGAATTTTCACAAATTAATTATAAATGCTTTCTTATTAGTCAAGAAAATCTCAAAAATTGCTGTATTTTTTGAGTTCTCGATTTTTACGTTTTATTAAATTTTTGGAATTGCGTATTATTACAGATAATTAATTCATTTTTCTTAATACACTGAATTATGATTAGTTGGGGTCTAAAACTTCCTATACCTGCCTCGTGATAGATCTAATCCCGGTACTTATCTATGTGGAGCTATATTTATACTTTAGGATATTTCCTACTGAATTAATACACACTCTATATTCTTATAATTTCTTCTGCAGTTTTCTCTTCTTCGGTACTACGCGTCTGGTATATACAATATCCTTTTATCTTGTTGATTTTCTCATCATTAACAACAGTTTTCGCTTTGTTCCGTACTGGCGTTCTTCATTTCTTTCTGCCTCTATTTACCACATATTTTAATCTACATAGTTATTTAAATGGTTTCTGTTGCTATCTTTTCATTCTTTGCATGGGCTTTTGCTTTACAGTACATTTATCGTTATATATCTTAATGAATTTTAAATGTTATTAATAAATTTTACATAGTTTCATGTTTTTTTTCTTCTCTTAATTTCTTTTATACTTTTGTTGGCTTCTGTATTATAAATAATTTCTTTATATGTTTGATTTCTATCGTGCTTCTAAATTTAATGTAATTGAATGATTTCCATTACAATTCTAAATCACTTTTGTATAACGATAATAAAGGGTTATCTGTATTAATAAGAAGCATATAGAAGAATAAGTTTTTATAAGAAGATGTTTGTAGAAGAGTGAGTAGAGAAAATGATGTGAGGCTACGCACCAGAATTTTTAGCTACTGCACAGGATTTTTTAAATATTTAATTCTTGAAGCTTGCAAGTTAATTGAAGAAGGTTGTTTTTCCTCCACGCTTGGGAAGTCAACTTGAAGAAGTATTGTTCTTCAACTGTTGTAGTTTATTAGCCTCACGCTTGGGAAGCCAACTTGAAGTAGATGTGCCCCACGTATGGGTGCCAACTTGAAGAAGATATTGTTCTTGGAGTTTACGTTGTTTATTTATGTATGGACGTTAATTTGAAGAAGTTATTGTCTTTAGGAGTTTGTTTATTTATTTCCACACTTGGAAAACCAATTTGAGAAAGTGTTCTGTTGTTGAAGTTTGCACCACGCTTTGGGACGTTAATTTGAAGTATATTGTTTGTTACGTAATATGCTACTATGTATGTAAAGCTGATTTCGAGATGTATTTTTGTTATGCTTCAAGTCTAAAAATATTATATTAACTTTGTTATTAAAATAGTTCTATAGATATTATTTATGTTTGTTTTTGCGTCGGCTGCGTCAGTATTGTTTTAGAGACACGTTTCTCTTAGGAGGGTGTGATGCGACAAGAATGTAGGCTTACACAGATTTTAAGTTTAAATTCACTTCTTTTTATTAGTCCGTGACACTTATTAAATGGCACTACACTGATATCAAGAGCTGTGAGATTCTTTTAATTTAATACTTGCACTTAGTTAACGCGTATACATAATTTTCGTTTCACACGATTACGTAATATTTCTTTAGAGAACACATCTTCCATCCGGTCACTACCAAGGTCTGCAGGTAACTGAACATATTTCAACCGTCCAAACCCGTAAGCTTCTGTATTTCAAGTCTTTGATTGGCTAATCCTAGTCCAATAAAATACCTGCATTTAATTAAAGCTTTTTCTGGCTGTTGATTGGCTAATTTTAAACTGTCACAAAATTTACGTTATCGTTGCTCTAGTCATGACTAGTAGTATTCAAACTCTCACCCATTATTGCCTCAAGGTTACCTCATTGTTACCTCACTGTTAGCAACCTTAAACTTATTATTCTCACAGCTCCTACATTATTAAATTACCTAATGCATTCACATACAATTATTGAACATGTTTACAATAATATAAGCATTTGCAATGACTGTTACATACATTTTTACAAATTATTACATACATATTGCTTCAAGGCGGGCTGTTATTGAATTTACAGATTATATCATTTAATTTAAATAATTCAAGTGTTAAAAATACTGCCTCATAATAAGTTAGAAACTCTGGTCCAAGGAGTATTTTGAGTACCGAAAGGTGCTGAAAAATAGAAAAAGAAAAAGGATTTGAAAAAACATTACAGTTAAAAATAGTTACCTTTATGGTATGGACCAATTAAATAGTCGTTTGCGGTTTTAAAGTTGTTGATATTAAAAAAGTAATCGTATAGCATGAAATTATAAGTATAGATAATCAAAATGCAACAATAAAAAGTATTGAACATTTTCACATTTTTAACCAAATTTACTTATGGTTAGGTTTAGTGTTTTAAATTACTAATTTCGAAACTTGAAAGTGACAGAATGCTAAAAGACGTGGGGTTTAGGTAATTATTTTTCGAAGTATCTTTGTTGTGTTACATGCATGTTTTTGTTTAAAACTTTACGAAGGAACTATTCCAGTAGAGAAGCTATCACCTTTCTATTAAAACTTCTGCTGGAACTTCAATCGAAACAAACATGTGAAAAACATCCCCCAAGTCAATAAAGAGGGTTAAAACGATTCTATTCAATCCTCTTTCACACACGTAAGCTCTCCCGCAACAAGCAAGAATCGGAAGAGAAGAAGAAGAAAAGAAAAATAAAAGAATAAGTTGGAGATCGATGAGGCTGTGTATCCCATTATCGAGAAGTTCCCCTGCCTCCCCAACTTATGGGAAATAAAGTGAGTCATATTAGGCGATCGGAAGCAACATTCTTTAAGCTGCCAAGCGGGAAATGGGCCGAGGAATACCCTGAGATGAAAAAGGAAGATGTTCCATTTGTGCTGTATGTTACGGTATCTTGCAAGTGCCCTGTAGCAGCGCAAGATAATAACGTAAAATTAGCTCCTCCTCTCCTGACCAGTAGTACATATACCAAATGTCCCACGAAAGCCATTCCAGTACTAATTTGCAACAAACAATACCCTAGTGTCTGTTATGTTGCATTTAGCCGGCTTCACAAGCACTATTATGATCTTCATAGCTGTTGATAGAATAAGCGTCTCTAACTCACATCCTACCTGACCTATTTAATATTCTAGCGCGTGGAAGCCAGACCGACTCTTATCCAAGCTAATGTTATAAAACAGAACATTTGTGTGTGTAGCATACTCTCAAAAACAATTCAACCGATTTTGATAATTCTAAGTTAAAAATTACTAAAATATTACGAGCCCTTGTACTTGAATACGAGCACACTGGAGCTATAAAGAAACATGCTTGTGAAGGAGGCCTTGACTTTTAGCTGAGAATGCCATAGAGTAGCAAATAGTTGTTCTTACTCCACAGAGTATAAAAATAAAAGTCGATTACATTTTATGGCAAGGAAGAAAGAGTTTAAAAAGCGACAATTGATTCTGTGTTGTATATCTTTCTTTAATTGCCATTTATCAAACGCTACTAATGTGTGTGTAATGAAACAGTTTTTAATTTATTTGTTTATGGTCGCTTAAACAGTAAAGTCATAGCTCGACCAGCATTTTACAATTAATATAGGACATACATTATAGTTTACAGCAGATACAATGGTTAGAAATGAAAGCTGAGTTTTATTTATGGGCGCTCTTTAACTACTATGCTTCTTAGCGTCCCATTCTATATTGGGCGTGAAAGACTGGTAATTTTGCTCAGAGGCCTCTTTATCAGGATTAAGGTTCTTTTACGTGCCGTAAATCTACGACAAGGGACCACTGGCTTTACTTCCCTTCCGAAGGAAGGCATGCTAAGCATGTTTAGGCCCGAAAAAATTCTCGCCTTCCTCCGGATTCGAACCCGCGACCTCGGCTGGCATGGTAACCACTACACCACGGGGGACGACTACAATGGTTAGTGTTCACATTCATATCTTAATCCCAACGATTAATTTTTTGGACAAAAACATAACTCAGTTTATAAACGTTAGCAATTTACAGTGTTAATTATTTGCATTAACATTTTAGATAAACCATTGACAATTTAGAACTAGAGCCTGTGCCACAGTTGTATATCCTTAAAGAATAGAAGTATCTTCGGGTTCCTGAGCGCTGTAACCAGATCTGTGGAGAAATCTGGAGCACTCGGTGATGACATGTGAGAGGAGTATTGCAGATGGGTGGCTCTTCTCTGCGTAGCAGGTAGGAGAGTGTGTCACTGAGCTGTGGCCAATACGTAGTCTTGATAGTGACACTTGTTTTATTTTTACGGCAGGATCACGGTTGAGACTTGAAATAGAAGGTTTGTTGTACTGTTATTTACCCCACGCTTTGGGAACCAATTTGAAGATAGGTTTATGCTTCACGTATGGAAAGCCAATTTTAAGTAGGTGTTGTATTGTATTTCAACTGTTGGGGAGCCGATCTTGAAGTAGTTGTAACCACGTATGGTACCCGGTGGCCTTCGCCCCAACGTTTAAAAATATTAACTTTGTAATTTGACTGTTTCTTTAAATATTATATATTTATGTTTGCCTCGGCTGCGTCAATATTATTGTTAGAGACATGTTTCTCTTTGCAGGGAGGTGGTGCGACTGAAGAATGTAGGCTTACACAGATTATACTTTTTAATTCACTCCTTTTTTATTAATTCTTGACACTATTTAAATAACACTTCACTGATATAGAGAGAATTGTGAGATTTTTTAAATTAATTACTTGCACTTTTTAACACGTAAACTATTTTCATCTCACACTGAATACGTATTAAATTTCTCGAGGACGCATCTCGCGTCCGGTTAGAAACACTGTCTACAACTAACGCGTCCAGTTATGAGCGCTGTCTACAAGCAACGGACTTGATTTCTACTGCCACATTTGTAAATTTCTGTATTTCAAGTCTCTGATTGGCTATTCCTAATCCAATAGAATACTTTTATTGAACTAAAGCTTTTTCTGGTTGTTGATTGGCTATTTTATAATCTGTCTAAAAATTTACATTATTGTTGCTCCAATAATGAGTAGTAGTAGCATTATTAAACATTATTACTCATTATTGTCTCAAAGTTACCTCATTGTTAGCAACTTTTAACCTATTATTCTCACAGCTCCTACATTATTAAATTACGTAATACATCCACATAACATTATTGAACATGTATACAATAATATAAACATATATAATGACTGTAATATACACTTTTTATACATTGTTACATACACATATTGCTTTAAGGCGGGCTGTTATTGAATTTATATATTATATAATTTGACTAAAATCATTTAAGTGTTAAAAATACTGCCTCAGACTGTTGCAGGGTAAATTCTGATTTCCTGAAGTTTGGTGGGTGGTAAATGTAGTTTCCAGCGTAGCCTCAAACAGTGCTTAATGTGATAAAACAGATCGGTGTGTGTCACTGACTGGGTGTTTGGTGGCCGGTTATACCCACATGGGATGGTAGGCAGTAGAATATCACTTCTTTGCCATAATGGTGCATCCTGTACTAATGTATGGGGTGTATAATCTGCTCTGAAGAGCTTGTATTGCACCGAGGGAATCTGATAAGATTAGGAAAAGTTCATCATTCGCGGAGATTATGTATTGCAAAACCTTCAGCAGAGAAGATGGAGAAGAACTGAGTGAGTCTGTGATCTGAATAGACAACTGCAGAGAGCCATGGGGTAAGCTGATATGAGTTCTTTGAAGAGTTTTGGACAGGATTTACCACCTATACATGGTCTGGGGTATTTATTTAGTTCTGTACTGATTTGCAGTTTGATGGTCTCCCAAGGAACACAGTGTGTGAGACGAGATGGAGTTGACATACATCAAGTAAGGTGATGTCAAAACCTCGTGTAAGAAAGTTTTGCTTTATTTCCTTTGTGTTTATTTTGTAATTACGTTCGTTAGCAGGACAGGCTAAATAATTGTATAAAGAGAGAAAACTGATAACATTAGAAATCGATATTTTATAATTAACAACTGAGAAGATTATTTTTCTCGATGGTCCTAGACTGTCCCCCTTCCAAAGTGGTTAACTCAGTGGCCTGCAAGTGCGGAATCTTATTTCGTTGTAGATGCTGAGCATTTCTACATTGTGTGAAAATTGTGTAGTTTAGTTATTAAATATCTATGGTACCAAAAAGATGGTATAGAAGTTGAAAATTTAATTTACTATAATTATTAAAAAGTTACTGATCCATTCCACCGATGATTGTTCCACCACCAAAGATACTTATAGGCTATGTAGCTTCCCAGAACTTGGAAGACTGTCGGGGGATGTTAAGGAAGTCAGACATTCCGACAGATGATTGTTCCACCACCAGGGATATTTATAGACTATGCAGCATTTCCAGAACTTGGAAGAATGTCGGGGAGGTTAAGGAAGTCAGACGTTGCGACAGATGATTGTTCCACCACCAAAGTGTGCTTATAGACTATGCAGTATTTCCAGAACTTGGAAGACTCTCGGGGAGGTTAAGGAAGTCAGACGTTCCGACAGATGATTGTTCCACCACCAAAGTGTGCTTATAGACTATGCAGTATTTCCAGAACTTGGAAGACTGTCGGGGAGGTTAAGGAAGTCAGACGTTCCGACCGATGTTTCACATCCTTTTGTGTGAATATCAGGGGATTTTTCATGCGTCATAACGAATATTCGGGGCTGCACGAAATTTAATAAGGGACGTGAGAGATATATGAAATTAATTAGTCATTCGAATTTAACCCTTAACTTATGACGTGCGAAGTTGCCACACTGCTGGTGCCCGACAAACACCCACTCTTTTAAGTTTATAATGGCTAGTTATTGTGCCAGGAAGTCCCGTAATAATAAACTTTCATTACAATTAAAACATTCAGTATGTGCAAAGTTAAAGAGGAAAAAAGCACTTTTGTGAAAAGTTCTCTATCTTCGGTTATATGCTGAACTGAAACACATTTCTAGTGAATTCCCTAGATATTAATCTTTAATACAAGGAAATAATTTCTAAGACAAGAAATTGAAACTTAGTAAACATCGCCAAAATTGCACCATCGTTACATTTTCTAATTATCATGCAAGACTGCATATATTCTTGTAGTAGTTATAAAGGGGAACACAACTATAACCAACAAAAACGTTCCGAGAAAATAGTTCATATACGAGATTTCGAACAGACAGTTGTTTTAACACTGAATATTTGCAACCAAAACACACTGTATTGATTCGTCGTTCGTTACAATGTCACAGCTCAGTGGTAGAGAGTTGAAGGATCCTGAGGTTGCAAATTCAAATCTTCATGGAGCTACTAAACATTTTCCCCCTTTTATTTTAAATACACGAGTCTTTCTTCATTGTTTGTGTATGCAGCGTTCATTTAGCAGTTCGTCATAACGGTAGATGACAACCATGACATTAATTTGTCAGTCGGGGAAGGTTTCATACTCGGTGAATTTAATTTTATACCTTAAATTTCACCATTATTATGTAATTATATTTGTAAGTAAAATGAAATAACACAATTAAAGTTATTTAAGTATATTACAGTAACACGTGTTGTAAAATATAATAGATAACAATCCGCTACGGAGAATCGAACTCGGAGTTGGACAAAGCGGCGCACAGAAGTTGACGGTTGTGAACCGCGCGCTCACTCCAAGAGACGGCCATTTTTACTTTGAGCGAGTGCACATTTATCTTTGAATGAAAATAAACAGCACGAAACTCTTTCTAAACATTGAAGAAATTTGTAAGTTAATTTACCCCCTCGTAAGAGCGAGGTGACGCCGCGGGAGGTCCCGGGTTCGATTCCTGGCGATCGCCCACTCTGACCAATGAGTTTTTCGGAGTTTCCCCCAGTCGGCAGGCAAATGCTGGGGTGGTCATCTTCTACCACGATTTTCCTGTGCCCATCCATGCTTAAGCCCGTCGTCATCTGCACTGGTCGCCTTTCGGTCTCTTCCCTCGTTCCTCCCTCACATGAGGAGGAGGAGGAGGAGGCCTACTTGCGGGCTCTGCCCCGGCTTCGGGGGCCGCTACCTCATAAACTTGCTAATCCTGAACGGCACTTGGCAGGTAACTCTTCAGTTACTAATCTTTATTATTAGAAAGGAATGAAGATCGAAGTCAGGGTCACTGGTATGACGGACCAGCACCGCTAACCATTGCTCAAGTTGAAAGAAAATAAAGTTATTACTTTTTTCCTCACTGTATATTTTCTAGGACGATCATAAAAGAAAGTGTCCGTGAAGGCACTACTCTCAGAAGATGACTGTAAGAGCGAGACAGACAATTTGAGCGCAGGGTGTTGTTCACATAAAAAGGTGGTGGTGTTGTCATAAAGATGAAGGTACAGATCACGGAGGGGCCCCTGAAATCGGGGCCAGAGCCCCGCAAGTAGGCCATAGCAGCCCTTTTTGTATCCAACATGACCTCTGGAAGCACATACATGGAAGGGTCCCTAACATTTCCAGATAAAACGCCTCCCGGTCCTGCCCACAAGCTTCAAATCTCCAAGGTACCCGGGGCGGTGTCCACTTGGAGGAGAGATCTGAGCAGACCCTGCCAGATAGAAAGCTGTGCAGTGCGCAGGCCAACGTCCAGCCGCAATCCGTCAACACGGTCGCCTGGTCCTACAACCCTGAAACAGATAACAAGGAAGGAGACGACCAGTCGACCTGGGAAAACAACGAAAAGCTCATGGGCCAGAGTGGGCGATCGTCGCCGTATGACAACAGTCCCGCGCGGTTAGTTGTCATACGGTCTCAAGAAAAAATTCTGCTCAGGGGTGTACAAGCGTCTGTCTTACACCACGTCACCAGTCGGGTTGAAAGGCTATGCGTGCAACCTCAGATAGTAACAAATATGGAAGTTGTATAGATAATCTAAGAACTATAGGTACATTTGGATGCTGCGATCCGATTGCAGTGTTTATTTTGCTGGCTGAGGTCACCCCGAGGAGATGCTTTTGTTGACTGTCTGCAGCGAAGCGCATCCTGCCTTACGTAAACACAACGCAGTTTCTTGCCCGTCTTCTGTCGGAGATCCTTGCAGTCACACAACAAACGTGATATGTTATGTGTCCAGCGGGTATTTCATATACATATCCCGAGTTACACTCTCGTGACCTTTTCTACTCATCATCTACAAATATTCTTACAAAATCGTATTATTCTATCTACTTCTAGTTAATACAGATAAACCTTCAATGTACATTCACACGATACGATAAGTAAAGAGACAATTGGATTTTTAAGGAGCGATCGCTATGTGACGGCTTTGAAATTCCATGCTCTCTGCACGAATACGAGAAAAAACAAATCTGATGTGACACATTCACATGACTTTCTCTACCCTCTATCTTTATTACTGGGTATACAAACTATTCTTACTAAACCTCATTCTTATATCTACTACTTTTAATCCAAATAAACGTTTACAGAAACAGCTACATTACACATTTCGTTATAGAGAACAGCGATAGTCAAATGTTTAACAACTGGACGCTATATGCTGGCCTTAAAATTCCTTACTGTTTCCATGACATCGCGAGAAACAACTGAATGTTGACAGGACTTAACAAGAATAAGTATTGAACAATTCTAACCTTTAATAAGATATCTCAGAAACGACTTATGCCACAAAAAACCTTGTTTGAACTAAATTGTGTGTTTTAAAGAGATCTTTACTTTTTGTGCGATAAATTTCCGTCTATCACTTAACGTTTACCACTTATACAAGATTATACAAATTTCCTTCCTAATGAAGAGGACTTCACAGCCTATTCCCTGAAAATTCAAGATATACATTTTGTCATGTAGATATCTTTCATATATCCTTTTAATCAAAATCGTTAGAGCCTTTTTTGAGAAAATAAAACATTTCGAAAAAAATTCCATGTAAAGGATAGGTGGGGGATTTTGTTGAAAATCTTCGTGTCGCATACTTGGAAGATACTAAACTCAAAATACCCAGTTTGGTATTTATCCGACTTTTCCTTTTTGAGTTACGCTGTTCACGCACAGACACACACATTACATGTTTTCAAAAATGTTTTATTTAGATTCAGGTGCCTCAAAACATGTATTTCCGGTGAAATTTCGGTATCGATATTTGGAGGTGCAATATTTCCCCTTACTATACTTAGTAGAGAAAGTAAAAATATCGACTTCCCAGTTGAGAAAAGAATTAGTATTTGAAAATTCAAGCGAATAACAAAGAATATTTCGGGAATGGTCAACTACACACAAAACTGTATTTTACATAAATTGTGTGCTTTTAACGAGATCTACATTTTCTGTGGATTTTTGAGAAACTAAAAAAAATCCTTGTAAAGGGTAGTTTGGGTTCTGGGGATTTTCTTAAGAATCGTCGAGTCGCATCTTTGGAATATACTGAACTTAAATACCAGGTTTGCTATTTGTCCGACATTTCTTTTTTGAGTTATGCTATTCATACACATACACACACACATATGGACCTTTTTCTAAAAATGCTTCTTTTTGGGTTCAGCGGGTCTCAAAATATGTATTTCTCTGAACTCTAGATATCGATTTTTTGGGTGGAATGCAATACTACACATTCGTAGCAGGAAATTAAAAAAGCAATAGGGACTCACCATTTAAAAAAAAGAAGTAAGTATTTGAACATTCAAACCAATTAAAATATCTGATGTGTTACACTTACATGACTTTCTCTACTCTTGTACAAACTACTTTTTACAAACGCTTATTCTCCATATGCTTCATGTTAATCGAGATGTTAATCTTATTGCTAATTTTCTTGTAGATCCAAGGGGAATATGGTAGGCTTTAAGCGATAGTCAAATATTTTAAGAGGTGGTTGCTATGTCGAGTGTTCCATTCTCTTTGCATGTCCAGGACATAAAATAAATGAATAACACATTCCCATTTGAGAAAATAAGTAATGAAAAATTTAAGGGAATAACAAGCAGTATCTCGAAAATGGTTCACTCAACAAAAAAATGTATATGTCATAAGTAGTGTATTTTAGCGCGATCTACATTTTTTGTGCAGTAAAATTTTGTCTATCTCTTATGGTTTACCAGTTATGCAAAAGTCGTTCACAATGAAGAATACTTTTGGAGACATTCCAAGAAAATTCAAGATATACATTTTATTTGTCATGAAAATATGTTAAACATATATTTTAATCAAAATCGTTAGAGCCGTTTTTGAGAAACTTAAAATTTTCGAAAAATGTTCCATGTAAAGGGTAATCTGGGGTGGCTGGATTTTGTTGAAAACCTTCGTGTCGCATCTCTGGAAGATACTGAACCTAAATACCAAGTTTGGTGTTTATCCGACTGTTCGTTTCTGAGTTATGCTGTTCACAGTCAGACACACACAGGGACATGTTTCCAAAAATGCTTTTTTTGGATTCAGGGGGTCTGAAAACATATATTTACGCTGAAATCTCGATATCGAATTTTTGGGTGGAATATAATACTTCCCCTACTTACTATACGTAGTAGGGAAAGTAAAAATGAATAACGAATTCCCATTTGAGAAAAAGTATAAGTATTGGAAAATTTAAGGGAATAACAAGCAATATCTCGAAAATGGTTCACTCAACAAAGCAAATGTATATGGCATAAATTATCTATTTTAACGCGATCTACATTTTTGTGTAGTAAAATTTTGTCTATCTCTTATGGTTTACCAGTTATGCAAAAGTCGTTCACAATGAAGAATACTTTTGGAGACATTCCCAGAAAATTCGAGATATACAATTGATTTGCTATAAAAATGTCTTAAACTTATGATATTTTATTCACAATCGTTAGAGCCATTTTTCAGAAAATTAAATTTTTCGAAAAATGTTCCATGTAAAGGGTAAACTGGGGTGGGGGGATTTTCTTGAAAACCTTCGTGTCGCATCTCTGGAAGATGCTGAACCTAAATACCAAGTTTGGTGTTTATTCGACTGTTGGTTTCTGAGTTATGCTGTTCACAGACATACACACAGACACGGACATGTTTCCAAAAATGCTTTATATGCATTCAGTGCACCTCAAAACATGTATTTCCGGTGACATCTCGGTATTGAATTTTTGGGTGGAATGCAATACTTCCCCTACTTGCTATACGTAGTAGAGAAAGTAAAAATTAACCTTTATGTCCATGTCGCTGATGAAAGTTCGCATATAAATGTCCAGTTTAACGACACATACTGCTAAATTTTCACACTTCCTCTAGAAGACCGAATTATGTTGTATTGGTTTAGTCTTGTGTACCAATTATAGTGAAACTCTTTCATGGAGAAGTATCACTTCCTCTAGAAGACCGAATTATATGCTATTGTTTTCTAAGTTGTACGTGTTTAAGACTGAGTGTTTCCACGATGTTTGAAAAATAAAAATATCATATGTTTTTCTTCATGCTTTTATATAGGGTCTTTCAACAAGAGTGTCCTCTCTTTGAACTTAAACAAAACACGTTCTATAAATGATAGAGGTTTTATTTTGGAACATAATTAATGTCATTACGTGTGGAAGAGAACATAAGTTAAGCGACCGCCGCGACTTCGTTGGGTTGCGCGTATACGGTTGACCCAATTTTCAATGACAGAAGAACGTAAATGAGGTCCAACTTCACGAATAACACGGGTGATGTTATTAATAAGATCATTTACTGGCTCTGGCTTGTTGACATGAACTCGAGATTTAAGGGATGAAATAGTCGTTCTTGAATCTGCATTGGATTGTGATTGCTCCAATAGCGGCAATGTTGTTTGTTAATACAACCATCCATTCAAAAGTGGGCTTCGTCGTTGAAGATAATTTTTCGACAAACATCTGGGTCAGCTTCTAATTGCTCCATAGCTCTGTCAGCGAATACACGGCGCAACCTATGTTCGTTGGGCTTTAGTTCTTGTGCTAACACCATTTTAAAAGCGTGAAACTTCAAGACCAGATGCAGAATTCGCCAAGTTGTGGGCGGCGAAAGCCCCAATTCTTGCGCTCGACGAGCAATTGATTTGTTTCCGTTCTCGCGTACACTCTCACGAACGGCGCCTATGTTTTTGTTGGAGCGCTTACGTCGATTACGTACAGGCGTTGTTTGATCGCTGACAGAACCACTTCTTTCAAATTTATCGATCAAACGCCGAATCGTTCTCTCGCAGGGACGATTATGCGCACCGTAAACTTCACGCAATACAAGGAAGGTTTGGCGAACAGATTATCCATTTTGATAATAAATTTTCACAAATCTTACGCTGTTGAACAGCAGGCAATGTAAAGAGAAAGAAATGCAGAATTCTTCCTCTATGCACGCAACGCAAGCATAAAGTTTGGAGTTTGCAAAATCTTTTGTTGCGTGACTCTATGTGAATGCTTCCATTAAATAACATGAATGCAAAGTCTTGCGCTTGTGCTACGTCTGCGCTTACATTTCATTGTTAATGGGCCCTTAAAGTACTTACAACGTTGTAAGTCGGCATTTGGGCGTGTCATCTCAAAATGAATTGAGGTCTCCTTGTGGTTTAGTGGAAGAAAATTCGAGTGAGTTGGGGAATTTAATGTCCTCCCGGCATATTGCCGTGGTAGCTCATTGGTTAGAGCAACCGTACGGAAATCGAAGATCCATGGTTCAAATGCCGGCTGTGACATTGAATTTTTCAGTCTGATTTTACGTATAACATCAAACCGAGCGGGATGGCTCAGGGGCCCGTATTCGGAGGTCCCGGGTTCGATCTCCGGCGACCGCCCATCTGAATTATGGATTTTCCGTGGTTTCCCCGGGTCGACAGGTCTATGGTTCATCTTCTATTACTCATTTCCTGTAGCATTGTCATCTACTTCAGGGTTGTAGGACCAGGCGGTGGCTGTAGAGGTTTCTTCGCTCACGTCGCTGCGGGATCTTTCCTCAAGGTGGGCCCAACCTGGGGGGACTGTCGAAAGTTCGGCGGCTTTTGGTTCGGACCGGGCGGCGCCGGTTGTGTTCAATCTGGAAACATTAGCGACTCCGTCTGTACTTACGCACGCGGTTATCCGCGGGGGCCCAAGAGCCTTTCCGTGCTCTTGGGCCCCCTTCATTCATTCGTACCTTTGCCTATAACATGGTTGATTGTTTCATTTTTGTTTTCCTGGATTGTTTTTCAGGCCAGTCATATAGAGAACTGCTACCGACGGTTACCTGAAGATGTATACCTTACTGAAGGAAAGACTGTATTACGATCCAGGGAAATGGGCCACTTTCTATGCACGTCAGCATACCTGTGTCCATTTTCTAGTTATAGGATGCAAAATATATTATTATCATCACATCTCAAGGGGAAAGAAGAGGGGCGTGCTCTGAGTTTGCAAATAAGTGATCCTGGTGTCCGGAGTGGGGATTTAATTGCGGTTGGCAAACGTGACAGTGAATAATGAGCTTGGTTATAGCCGCACTCTGGTGTTTTCTTATGCCACAGGCGACCTTGTGTGCTCTGGACTAACAGAACGAATACAGCTCAGTTTTAAGTAATAATACAAGGAGAAAACCTTAAATATAAGATTCACAAGTGTTTCCCTACCCATTATCAAGTCACACATAACCATAAATACTATATACTTTACCTAATTGCGAAAAACATCCATCAAACATTGCTTTTAATGTTTGCAACACAAGTATGTTACATCCAAGGTTGCTGAAAAGACACATCACGCGTTCATAAGCAAACAGTATGTATTACAAAATCCCAAGTAGTTCTATGTCACACATTTCCATAACAGAAAATTAAAACACGCTGCGTGGAGTATTTCGAATCCGCTAAAGAAACGAACAATTTTACTTCACACAAACTATATATTGTTGTACTTTCTCTAGCGCCTTTACTAAGGAGGGGAAGTATTGTAATCAACCCAAAACTTCTATACCCACACTTCACCGGAAATACATGTTTGAGGCCCTTGAATCCCAAAAGAATTTTTTTAGAAAAAGGCCCGTGTGCTGTGTCTGTGAACAGCATAACTCAAAAACGAAAAGTCGGAAAAATACCAAATTTGGTGTTTATGTTCAGTATCTTGCAACGATGCGACACGAACATTTTCAAGAAAATCCCTCCCACCCAAACTACCCTTTACTTGGAACATTTTTCGAAATGTTTGATTTTCTGAAAAATAGCTCTAGCAATTTTGATTAAAATACCATATATTAAAGGTATGACAAAAAAATGACAGACAAAAATGACAAAAAATGACAAAAATATGACAACATGACAAATAAAACACATACATTGCATGTTCTGGGAATAGCCTATGAAGTCCTCTTCATTCGTAAGGAATTTTGTATAACTGGTAAACGTTAAGCGGTAGACGAGGGCGTACTCCACATAACATGCCACTTCTTTAAAACACAGAACTTATTGCCATTACTTACTTTCTCTACTACGTATAGTAAGTAGGGGAAGTATTGAATTCCACCCAAAAATTCGATACCGAGATTTCACCGGAAATACATGTTTTGAGACCCCCTGAATCCAAAAAAAGTATTTTTGGAAACATGTCCGTGTGTGTGTGTGTCTGTGTGTGTGTGTGAGTGTGTGTCTGTGTGTGTGTCTGTGAACAGCATAACTCAGAAACGAACAGTCGGATAAACACCAAATTTGGTATTTAGGTTCAGTATCTTCCAGAGATGCGACATGAAGATTTTCAAGAAAATCCCCCCACCCCAGATTACCCTTTACATGGAACATTTTTCGAAAAATTTAATTTTCTCAAAAATGGCTCTAATGATTTTGATTAAAATATCATATGTTTAAGATATTATCATGACAAATAAAATGTATATCTTAAATTTTCTGGGAATGTCTCCAAAAGTATTCTTCATTGTCAACGAGTTTTGCATAACTGGTAAACCATAAGAGATAGACAAAATTTTACTGCACAAAAAATGTAGATCGCGTTAAAATACACCATTTATGTCATATACATTTTTTTTGTTGAGTGAACCATTTTCGAGATATTGCTTGTTATTCCCTTAAATTTTTCAATACTTATTTTCTTAAATGGGAATTCGTTATTCATTTTTACTTTCTCTACTACGTATAGTAAGTAGGGGAAGTATTGCATTCCACCCAAAAATTCGATACCGAGATTTCACCGGAAATACATGTTTTGAGAATCACTGAATCCAAAAAAAGCATTTTTGGAAACATGTCCGTGTGTGTGTCTGTCTGTGTGTCTGTGTGTCTGTGTGTCTGTCTGTGTGTCTGTGTGTCTGTGAACAGCATAACTCAAAAACGAACAGTCGGATAAACACCAAACTTGGTATTTAGGTTCAGTATCTTCCAGAGATGCGACACGAAGGTTTTCAAGAAAATCCCTCCACCCCAGACTACCCTTTACATGGAACATTTTTCGAAAATTTTAATTTTCTCAAAAACGGCTGTAACGATTTTGATTAAAATATCATTTGTTTAAGATATTGTCATGACAAATAAAATGTATATCTCGAATTTTCTGGGAATGTCTCCAAAAATATTCTTCATTGTGAACGACTTTTGCATAACTGGTAAACCATAAGAGATAGACAAAATTTTACTACACAAAAAATGTAGATCGCGTTAAAATACACAACTTATGTCATATACGTTTCTTTTGTTGAGTGAACCGTTTTCGAGATATTGCTTGTTATTTCCTTAAATTTTCCAATACTTATACTTTTTCTCAAATTCGTTATTCATTTTTTTATGTCCTGAACATGCAAAGAGAATGGAATTCGCCACATAGCAACCAGCGTTAAAATATTTGACTATCGCTTAAAAGCTACCATATTCCCCTTGCATCTACAAGAAAATTACCAATAAGATTGACATCTCGATATCTCGATTAACATGAAGCATATGGAGAATAGGCGTTTGTAAAATTAGATTGTATAAGAGTAGAGAAAGTTATGTGAGTGTAACACATCAGATTTTTTTATCTTGGATATGCAAAGAGTATTAATCTGTGGCAAAGGGAATGCTGCTGCACCTAGCAACCAGCTGTTAAGACATATGTATGTGCTTAAAGGCTACTGTATTTCTATATTGCCCTTGTAAATATATATTCCCCTTACATCTACAAGAAAATTAGCAATAAGATAGACTCTGCAAATGTTTATCTCGATTAACATGAAGTAGATGGAGAATAAGCGTTTGTAAAAATAGTTTGTACAAGAGTAGCGACATTCTCTTTGTGTGTCCATGACATAAAAAAAAATGAATAACGAATTCTCATTTGAGAAAAAGTATAAGTATTGGAAAATTTAAGGGAATAACAAGCAATATCTCGAAAATGGTTCACTCAACAAAGAAAATATGTATTTTACCACGATCTACATTTTTTGTGTAGCAAAATTTTGTCTATCTCTATCTGTTTACCAGTTATGCAAAAGTCGTTCAGAATGAAGAATACTTTTGGAGAAATTCCCAGAAAATTCGAGATATACAATTCATTTGGCATAAAAGTCTCTTAAACTTATGGTATTGTATTCAAAATCGTTAGAGCCGTTTTTGATAAAACTAAAATTTTCGAAAAATGTTCCATGTAAAGGGTAATCTGGGGTGGGGGGATTTTCTTGAAAACCTTCGTGTCGCATCTCTGGAAGATACTGAACCTAAATACCAAGTTTGGTTTTTATCCGACTGTTCGTTTCTGAGTTATGCTGGTCACAGAAACACAGACACACACACACACACGGACATGTTTCCAAAAATGCTTTATATACATTCAGTGCACCTCAAAACATGTATTTCCTGTGAAATCTCGGTATCGAATTTATGAGTGGAATGCAATACTTCTACTTACTATACGTGTAGAAAAAGTAAAAAATGTTGTGTGTTACATTCACATGACTTTCTCTACCGCCTACCACTTGTTAGTGCATATACAAATTATTTCTATATGCTGACCTGAAAAGGTCCTTCCTGTTGCCACAAACAACTGAAAATTGACAGGGCTTTTAAAGAATGTCTAAACATTGTACAATTCTAATCATTAATAACGTATACCTCGGAAATGCTGATGCCACAAAGAAGTTATCGGGAATAAATTCTATGTTTTAAAGAGATGTACATTTTTGTGTAGTACGTTTTCGTCTATGGCTTAACATTTACTACTTATACAACATTATACAAAATTCCTTCCGAATGTAGGACTTTAATGCCATTCCCAGGAAATTCAAGAAATTCAGTTTATTTGTCATGTAGATATTTGTAATAATAACAATCATAAGAGCCGTTTTTCTGAAATAAATACAAAATCGAAAAATGTTCAATGTTAAGGATACTTTGGGGTGAGGAGAATTTTCTTAAAAATTTTGTGTCGCATCTTGGAAAGTGCTGACATTATTGTCTGAAATTTGATTCTGGAGCTCTAATCTTCACAGACAGATACACACGCGGATCTTTTTCTAAAACTGTTTTCTATTCCGGAGGTTTCAAAACATAATTCTGGTGAAATCTCGAAATAGATTTTTTTAGTGGAATGCAATACCTTCTTTACCTACTAGGTACGTGGTAGAGAAGGTCATGTGAATGTAACACATCGTTATGTATGCAGTAACGGATTATGTTTCAAGGGACTGTACTACGAGCAAAACTTCGTCAGGAGGGAAGCACCTATAAGCCCGAAGTGAAGGGATATGGAAAAGTTACGACCTCGAAAACTGAAGCTATATTTGATTAACACTACGCAATCAAGCTGGCCGGAAATAACGCTCTCTGCCTCGTGATTAGCCTTCGAACCCCAGTGGGGGAGGAGGGTGCTGACCTAGTGCACCCCCTCCCCCTTGCTATATACGGGCATCCTGCCGTTTCCCGCTACGTTCACTAATCTTCATATTCCAATTTACATCCACGGTCTGGTTCCATTCCTCCCTGCAGTTCCAGCATCCAAACCTAACCTCACTTTCCGTGTTGTTCCATGCATACATACGGTAATTAAAAATGTGGGGTTGAGTGCTGCCCCATGGGAGAGTGTTCCATGTTGAAGATATCTTAAACTGTCCTTAACTATATCTATAATAATTAATGCTTATTGCTGCAATTTATGTGCACAGGGTGTTAATGAGCGCTCGAATTTCGATGATCTAAAAGTATTTGGAAAATGACATAATAATTACAAAACAAATCTGATGTGAATTATTGATATGACTTCCTCTACCCTCTATTTTTATTGCTGGATAAGCAAACTGTTGTTACTAAAACTCATTTTTCTATCTATTACATTTTAAACCAAATAAACCTTTACAGAAATAGCTGTATTACACATTTCGTTATAGATACAAAGAGAACAGCGATAGTCAAATGTTTAACAACTGGACGCTATATGCTGCCTTAAAATTCCATACTGTTTCCATGACAACGCGAGAAACAACTGAATGTTGACAAGACTTTAAGAGAATGACCAAGCAATGAACAATTCAAACCATTAATAACGTATAGATGTATCAGAAATCGCTGATGCCACAAAAATATTCCTTCCAAATGAAAAGGACTTCAAAGGCTATTCTCAGAAAATTCCACATATACATTTTATTTTTCATGTAAGTATATTTAATGTATGATATTTTAATAAAAATTGTTAGAGCCATTTTCTATAAAATCAAAATTTTCGAAAATGTACCCTGTAAAGGGTAAGTTGTAGGGGAATTTTCTTGAAAATCTTCGTTTCACATCTTTGAAAGATAGTGAACATAAATACTAAGTTTGGTATTTATTTGACTTTTTGTTTTTGAGTTATGATGTTCACACACACAGACGCACTTTTTTCTAAGATTGTTCTATTTGGATTCAGGGGACCTCAAAACATGTAGTTTCGGTGAAATCTAGGTATCTAATTTTTGGGTGGAATGCAAAATCTTCTCTAGCTACTATGTAGATGGTAGGGAAAGTAAAAATCAGGTATAGAATAAAGATATAATTTCGAAAATTGTTTTCAAGGTAAGTTTTACACAAGGGTAACATTAACTCTTTTGAGTTCATAGATTATACAAAATTGATAGGAACGAAGAGGACCTCACAGTCTGTGACAATAGCAACCTGACTGTACGTGGTTATTAATCGGAAAAGGGAAAACTGACCTATCTGAACCCTAGTTGGGACACGTATTCATAACTGTAATGATACCTGTTCCCCTGACAAAGGCACCCTTCCACCCAGAAGCAAGCCTTCCAGGCTAACCATTAAATAGTGAAATGATGTTGTTTTACTCAATAATGTACAAAGTTAATCTTATTTCTCAGTTTAATAGAGACGTTATATTTCTTACATTTCAATAGTTATTCATATAAAATATTTATACACTCGATGTAAACACAATAGAATGACAAAATTATGACGTAAAATGGAAAAATAATCTTTTGGAAAAGAAAATGTCATAAAATCACAAATTGTGAATAATAATAATAATAATAATAATAATAATAAAGGACAGAAATATCTAGTCTCTAGATAATCGACAGTGGCCAGAAAAAAGGATTTTTACTTTCTCTACTACATATAGCAAGTAGGGGAAGTAATCTATTCAACCCCAAAATTCAATACCGTGATGTCATCGAAAAATATGTTTCGACACCCCCCTGAATCTAAAAAAATAATTTTTAAAAAAAAGTCCGCACGCGCGTGTGTGTGTCTGTGAACAGTGTAACCGAAAAACGAAAAGTTGCACAACTTGGTATTTAATTTCAGTTTCTTGCGACATGAAGATTTTCAAGGAAGCCACCTCCCTCAACTCCCTTTACATGGAACATTTTCTAAATTTTGATTTTCCAAAAAATGACTTTAATTGATTAAAATACCATATATTAAAGATATTTACATGAGAAATAATATATATTGAATTTTCTGGGAAAAGCCTTTGAAGTCCTATTCATTCGGAAGACATTTTATATAATGTTGTATAAGTGGTAAACGTTAAGTAATAGACGAAAACGCGCTACACAAACAAATGCAGATCTCTTTTAAAACACACACTTTATTTCGAATAGACCTTTTTTGTGTCATAAGTCATTTCTGAGATATCCGTTATTAATGGCTCGAATTGTTCATTTCTTGGTCATTCTTTTAAAGCCCTGTCAACATTCAGTTGTTTCTCGCGATGTCATGGAAACAGTATGGAATTTTAAGGCCAGCATATAGCGTCCAGTTGTTAAACATTTGACTATCGCTGTTCTCTATAACGAAATGTGTAATGTAGCTGTTTCTGTAAAGGTTTATTTGGATTAGATGTAGTAGACAGAACCGTAAGGGTTCATAAGAGTAGTTTGTGTGCTCACTAATAAATGATAATCATGTGAATGTATCACAAATAGGTCCGTGTGTGTGTCTATGAACAGCATAACCCAGAAACGAAATGTCGGATAGATACAAAGCTTGTTATTTAGGTTAAGTAGCTTCCAATTATGCGACGCAAAGATTTTGAAGAAAATCTTTCATCTCCATCTATCTGGAAAATGTTTGGTTATTTTTTATTTTCTCGGAAATTCTTCTTGTTTGAAATAGCTTATATAAAATATTTATATGCTAAATAAAATTCATATCTTGCATTTTTTGGTATTTACCTGTAGAGTGCTCTTTATTTTGAGTAGATTTTGAAAATACAGGATGAAGCAGAACTGAACCGACAAGCTTTCCGTGTATTTTGGAATAAGGGACCCAGTCTCCGGCGGCTCGTTACAGAGTAATAATATAATTATGATTTATACGGTTTGTTACCCCAGTCACCCTTGTTTCTGTGAAAATACCTTCACAACAATGAAGAAGCGCGTGTAATCTGCAATAACACAGAGCAATGGAACATCCCGCTGACGAAACAGGTACACTTTTATCACCATGTGTTCAACTGTTCCATTACAAGTACGGCAAAGTGTACAACCACATACCATTGACTGTCTTAGACACTCGAGCATTCTAGGAGTTTGACATACTACTTCCGCGGCTGCGATAATCCTGGCAACTGGATCCATGCAAGTATCGACCGGAGTCTCGCAAACTAGGCTCTTTGGGGTCATGTCTGGTGGCCGAGCTGGCCATGGAACAGGACAACATTGTCGTCCAAACTGTACATCAACCTGATTCCTAACATCGAGTGCCCTGTCATGTTGAAACCACATAAGCTGACGAATTCTCAGCGGCGCATCTTCTAAGAACTGTGGAGGACATGTTGAAGGAACGTTTTGTATCGGATCCGTTGAGTGTATAAGCAAGTACACAAGATCCAATCATAAAATGGTTGACAATACCAGCCCATACATTCACAGCAAACTGCTGTAATTCATACCTGGCTACTGCTACTGTTGAACGTGCCCTCTCTTGTAAACATTTCCTCATCTGTAAACAACACCAAAACAGGAAAATTATGGTTTTCTGCACATTGCTGTATCTTCCATTCTAACCCGAAAGGATCCAGTTTCCTGTAGGCGCCTGTGTACAGATGGAAAAGTACTGCAGCCTTCGATCGGAAACAGTTCAGCATAGCGTCGTTGTGGCGTTCTTCCATTGCATTCAGTGAACGCATAGACGAGGTGCATATCGGCCTCCTGTTAAAACACTGCCGGGAAAACAAACTTCTAGACAGAACCGGGCAGTACTGAATGAAGACGAGTTAAAGAGGGCAATACTGTTATCATCAGCAGATACGGTGGGTGAATGGAAACAATTTGTTTACAAACATTACACACAGTGCATACCATCGACATTTGCAGTATTTTCAGTGCAATACAGACACAAAGCTAATTGACCCTGTCGGTGGAGTTCTGGTTCATCCTGTATTTGTATAACGGATAATTAAATGATACCAAAAAAGTTGCTACATAAAAACAAAAACACGCCTTATTTGAATTTACGTTTTTGTGACATTAAACATTTCTGAAATACTCATTTCCATTGGTTTGAATTTTTCAATACTTGTTTATTGTTTACAGTGGTAATTATTCAGTTGTTTCTAACGGTGTCATGGGAGGAGTATGGAATTACAAGGCGAGCATATAGCGACCCGCTTTTAAACATTGGGGATCGATTCGTTTTCTTGTATCCCATAATGCGCTTCATTATGTAGAAGTCACATAAAATAAACGATAGTGAGCAGAGAAAGTCGTGTGAATATAACAGGTTTGAGTAATTCTAAGACGGCCAGAAGTAAGAAATAATTTTCCATGTAAAGGGCGGGCTTAGGATGCGTTGCCAGTGCATTTATCAAAAGTGTAATGAAAATGAAGTGTTAATATCCTTAATGAAGGTCATGAAGGTCCCTGTTTTATCGAACATCAAAGCATTCAAACTCTCTCTTTGATGTGATAGGTGCACACCCAGATCAGCTCCGTCCGTCCTCGTGAAACAAAAGACAAATGCAATGTAGGTTCTTGTGAAATACCTATTCGATGCAAAGGAAAGGGGAAAACGGATGAGAAGAGACAATCAATATAATTATATTAATCGATAAGTGTGACTGTTTATATCCAAAATAGACAACTTTATATTCCTTGTGCGTTAGGTTGTATCTTGAATAAATGAACAGGGAACGCCTCGCACCTCGATCCAACATGGATATTTTGTGTCACCGCCCCCAGCAGGAACGGTTGAGGTGAAGGAACCACAGGAGACCATAAACCGCCGACAGACCGGCGGACAAAGATACGCAGCGGTCCGTAACGTTTTCAGCCACACCGACGGCTGTTCAGAAAAGGCTTCCCTCTGGTGGAACCAGACAGAGCTCGTCCTTCCGTGGAAACTCAGAGAAGGCTTCCCTCTGGTGGAACCAGACAGAGCTCGTCCCCCCAGGGAACTCAAAGAAGGCTTCCCTCTGGTGGAAAGGGCAACAGCCTATTCATTCTGAATCACTGTTGTATAACTGGCAAAAACCGTAAAAGATACACAAAATCTTGTACACAAAAATGTACATGTCGTTATTTATATCAGAAAATCTTTTGTGACATTAACCATCTCAGAGATATTCGTTGTTATTTTCAAATACTTATCATTTTCACTTTATTTACAGTTAGTAGAGGAAGTATTGTTTCCACTCTAAACCTCGATGTCTAGATTTCACCAGAAATGTGTGTCTGTGAACAGCATAACTCCAAAATGAAATTTCCGATAAATACCAAACTTAAATTAAACTTCATTATTTTCAAAAACCTGCGGTAAGAAGGTTTTCAAGAACACCCACCCAAACCAAACTACCCTTTACATAGAAACCTTATAGTTATGTTTTATTTTCTGGAAAGTAATTCCCACGATTTTGATTAAAGAACTATATGTTTAAGATATTCACATGGCAAATAAAATCTTGAATTTCGGCTTATAAACTTTGAGGTCCTCTTCATTCTAAATGTCTCTTGTATATTTGGGATTTGGCGCACGATATTAGCTAACAATATAGTGTTAGTCCCATTTTCTACGACAGTGCTGTAGACACTGCGGTCTATTGGACATCCTCATTAGTCATTACATTCGTGTAGCAACTGGACACGTCGAATTGACAGGAGACCATTTCCAGAAAAATGGTGCAGAAAGCACATGTGCGATTAAAAAACAGAAGACCTATGACTCGACCTTACATTTCAGGATTTCTTCTTGTAGGGCTACTCTAAGGACAAACCACAGTCACTTACTGAGCTTCCTCAACGAAACCAGAAACATTTATTGTGATACACTTCGGAAACCGGTGGCACAAGTGTTATCAATGGACACAACTGGAAGACATTTTCAGCATTTACTCTGAGAAATCTCCCAAAGGTTTAAGACATTTTCAACATTTACTCTGAGAAATCTCCCAAAGGTTTAAGACATTTTCAACATTTACTCTGAGAAATCTCCCAAAGGTTTAAGACATTTTCAACATTTACTCTGAGAAATCTCCCAAAGGTTTAAGACATTTTCAACATTTACTCTGAGGAATCTCCCAAAGGTTAAAGACTTTTGAACATTTAATCTGAGGAATCTCCCAAAGGTTTAAGACATTTTCAACATTTACTCTGAGAAATCTCCCAAAGGTTTAAGACATTTTCAACATTTACTCTGAGGAATCTCACAAAGGTTAAAGATTTTTGAACATTTAATCTGAGGAATCTCCCAAAGGTTTAAGACATTTTCAGCATTTACTCTGAGGAATCTCCCAAAGGTTTAAGACATTTTCAACATTTACTCTGAGGAATCTCCCAAAGGTTTAAGACATTTTCAGCATTTACTCTGAGGAATCTCCCAAAGGTTTAAGACATTTTCAGCATTTACTCTGAGGAATCTCCCAAAGGTTAAAGACTTTTGAACATTTAATCTGAGGAATCTCCCAAAGGTTTAAGACATTTTCAGCATTTACTCTGAGGAATCTCCCAAAGGTTAAAGATTTTTGAACATTTAATCTGAGGAATCTCCCAAAGGTTTAAGACATTTTCAGCATTTACTCTGAGGAATCTCCCAAAGGTTAAAGACTTTTGAACATTTAATCTGAGGAATCTCCCAAAGGTTTAAGACATTTTCAGCATTTACTCTGAGGAATCTCCCAAAGGTTTAAGACATTTTCAACATTTACTCTGAGGAATCTCCCAAAAGTTTAAGACATTTTCAGCATTTACTCTGAGGAATCTCCCAAAGATTTAAGACATTTTCAACATTTACTCTGAGGAATCTCCCAAAGATTAAAGACTTTTGAACATTTACTCTGAGGAATCTCCCAAAGGTTTAAGACATTTTCAGCATTTACTCTGAGGAATCTCCCAAAGGTTTAAGACATTTTCAACATTTACTCTGAGGAATCTCCCAAAGGTTTAAGACATTTTCAGCATTTACTCTGAGGAATCTCCCAAAGATTAAAGACTTTTGAACATTTACTCTGAGGAATCTCCCAAAGGTTTAAGACATTTTCAGCATTTACTCTGAGGAATCTCCCAAAGGTTAAAGACTTTTGAACATTTACTCTGAGGAATCTCCCAAAGGTTAAAGACATTTTGAACATTTACTCTCAGAAATCTTCCAAAGGTTTAAGACATTTTCAACATTTACTCTCAGAAATCTCCCAAAGGTTTAAGACATTTTCAACATTTACTCTCAGAAATATCCCAAAGGTTTAAGACATTTTCAACATTCACTCTCAGAAATCTCCCAAAGGTATAAGACATTTTCAACATTTACTCTCAGAAATCTCCCAAAGGTTTAAGACATTTTCAACATTCACTCTCAGAAATCTCCCAAAGGTACAATACATTTTCAACATTTACTCTCAGAAATCTCCCAAAGGTATAAGACATATTCAAGTTCTAGTCTAAGGAATCTCCCAAAGGTTCTCCGTAACGGAGAATATACTGCACATATTTTTACTATTACGTTAGAAGGTGTTAAGGGTTATATGAATCTTCCCCACTGTTTATTCTTTACAGTGCTAATCTTTTTCATTTAGTATTTTATTTTAATTTATGAGGGCTGCTTGCATTTCTTCCAGCAGCTTACCAAATCTTCATTAGTTCATAGAATACTCTTTGGATGTTAATTTCTATAAATCAGTATACCTCAGATATAAATAAGGAACTGTGCAACCCCCCTTTTAGTTCCTCGGTTATTCCTAAGAAGATTCCTTGCAAAGTCACCCTCCACCAGCGAATAAAAATTCTTGGAGACGCAGGTTATACTTTTTGGGAGGGAAGGATGTCCATTAGAACCCTATCCAATCAGCGTTCCGGTGTTTGCTTGTTAGCAGGGGAAAGGGGTGAAGGCATCAATCCAGACTAACTACCCCGTTGCACGTCATCCGCTCCCCGGAATCTTTCTCATGAAGGAAGGGTGGGTGGTGCGCTGATACAGGCTCGACCTTTAGTGCTGACGGAAATTAAATGCTGTGAGTTTATCAGCAAGCAGAAACAAATAGAACCCTTCTTTATGAGGATATGGATCATGAAGAGGAGGAGTGGTGAAAAAGGATACCACTGGGGAGGACAAAAACCCATATTTCAAAGATAAAATTTGTACCATGCGTGATGATGTGGCATTCGCTACAAATTTACAGCAAAGACTATCCTAGAAGCTTTTGTAAAATTGTGGGATTTGTGGCTACAAACTGTTCAAAAGTTGTGATTGCCTGAGCGAGAAGTGTAGCGCCCTTATGTCCCTTATTTATCATCAAGTCTTCAACCTACGAGCGGAGTGATGCAACACGTTCTCTTTATCTAAAGTCCTCTCTAACCAAGCTATTTCAATTAATAGAGTCCTATTCCACTAGTGTTAAATTTGCTAAATCCATGAACCATCATCTTAGAAACTGTTTAGGGGTACACATACGTGAAATTTATAAATCTTCCAGTTTTGGTCCATTTTTTCTTCGAAATTTTGTCACTTACTGCTGTGCCACAATTATTAGCCTGTTTGGAATTAATCGGGTATTACACACGAAGCAGAAATCGTAATTTTAAAAATCTTATGTGTTGCATTCATATGACTTTACATACTCTCTCTCCTTTATTAGTGGGTATACAAATTAATCTTAGGAAAGTTTATTTTCCGAACTGCTTCATGTTAATCGAGATAAAAATGTTTGCTGAAACAGCCACATTACACATTTTGTTATAGATACAAAGAGAACAGCGATAGTCAAATGTTTAACAACTGGACGCTATATACTGGCCTTAAAATTCCATACTGTTTCCATGACATCGCGAGAAACAACCGAATGTCGACAAGACTTTAAAGAATGGCTAAGCATTGAACAGTTCGAACTTTTAATATCTGGGAAATGGATTATGCCACAAAAACTTTCTTGAAATCTGTGTTTTAAAGAGATATACATTTTTTGTGTACTGAATTTTCGTCTATCCCTTGACGTTTACCGGTTATACATAATTCCTTCCGAATGAAGAGGACTTCACAGGGTATTTCCAGAAAATTCAGGTAACAATTTTATTTGATATGTAAGTATCTTTAATGCATGGTATTTTAATCAAAGTTGTTAGAGACATTTATTAGAAAATAAAAAAAATTCGGCAAACGTTCCATGTAAATGATATTTTAGCGTGGAGAGATTTTCCTGAAAATCTTTATGTCGCATCTTTGAATTGTATTTAACTTAAATACTAATTTTGGCATCTATTCAACCTTTCGTTTTTGAGTTATGCTGTCCCCCCTACAAACATACACAGACACACACACGGACCATACATTTTTGGGTTCAGGTGCCTAAAGCAATTACTACATTAAAATCTCCATATATAGTTTTTGGGGGAAATGCAATAACTTTTGTACTCACTAGATACGTCTATCTGTGTGTGTAAACAGCATAACTCAAAAATAAAAAGTTGGTATTTAACTTCAATATAGATGCGACACAAGGAGTTTCAAGAAAGTCCTACCACACCAAACTACCTTTTACGTGGGAGATTTTTCAAAATATTTGATTTTTTGATAAAACGGCAGTAATATTTTGATTAAAATACCAAGTAATAGAAATAATTACACGACAAATAAAATTTATATCTAGAATTTTCTGGTAACAGCTTGCGACGTCCTCTTCATTCGGAAGGAATTTTGTATAACCTTGTATAACTGATAAACGTTAAGCGATAGACGAAAACGTACTACACAAAAAATGTAGATCTGTTTAAAACACAGAATTTGTTTAAAACAACTTTTCTGTTATATAAGTCATTTCCGAGATATTCCTTATTAATGGTTTGCACTGTTGAACACTTTTGTATCATTCTCTTTAACTCCCTATAACATTCAGTTGTTTCTCGCGATGTCATGGAAACAGTATGGAATTTTAAGACAGCACATAGCGTCCAGTTGTTAAACATTTGACTATCGCTGTTCTCTTTGTATCTATAACCAAGTGTGTAATGTAGCTGTTTCTGTAAAGGCTTATTTGGATTAAAATGAAGCACTCAGAAAAGTAAGCTTTCGTGAGAATAATTTGTGGAGGTTGTATAAAGGTAAACGAATGAGTAGAGAAACTCATATGAACGTATTTGTTGCATTTCTATGACTGTATAGTTCATTAAAAAGCTCGTGAAATACCCAAACGCTATTAAAAGTTTGACCCTCGCTCGACAGGTAATGGAAATCCTTCAGGTCGCCCGCCGTATTGCTCTCGGAATGACGCTTTTAGTAGACCGGGTTTGTTGAAATTGCATTTTCAGGGCTAGTGGACAGAGTTTTCATAATCGAGTTGCACTCCAGTCGCGGCTTCAGTGGTTGGTGGAACAGGTGTATAGGATGTCCACCCCGGCCTGTATATTGGCTCGTGTTTATTCTGTGCAGCGCGACTCTCACATCGCTTTCTCTATCCTTTATCGTTTATTATTGAGCATACAAAGTTTCGTTACGAAACGCAATTGAATACAAGCATTTTCTTCTTACTTATATTAATTTGTAAAAAGTCCAAAAAAGATACAAAAAATCTCTGAAATAATAAATAGAATTATTCCAATTTCCAAAAGTTTCTTTTTTCCACTTTCATGGGAAATAACATGTGAAATTATACCAAACCCTGGTAGAATTAAAATATAAACTTCGGATTAGAAATTAATTTACTCTCTTTTATTCCTTTGCTTTCTTTCAGCAAAAATATATTTTTCTATCTACTACATTTTAATCTAAATAAACCTTTACAGAAACAGCTACATTACGCATTTCGTTATAGAGAACAGCGATAGTCAAATGTTTAACAACTGGACGCTATATGCTGACCTTAAAATTCCATACTGTTTCCATGACATCGCGAGAAACAGCTGAATGTTGACAGACTTAAAAAGAATAATTAATGAAAAATCGAACCGTTAATAACTGATATCTCGGAAATGGCTTATGCCACAAACAACTCATTTGAAATACATGGTGTGTTTTATACAGATCTACAGTTTTTGTGTAGTACGCTTTCGTCTATCGTTTAACGTTTACAATATTATACAAAAGGTATTTTAATTAAAAGTGTTAGAAGTACTTTTTAGAAAATAAAAATATCCAAAAATGTTGCACGTGAAAAATAGTTTAGTTTGGGAAGTTTTCTGAAAATCTTTGTATCGCATCTTTGAAAGATACTGAACTTAAATACCAAGTTTGGTATTTATCGGGCTGTTATTTTTTGAGTTATACTGTTCATAGATACACACACATACATAAACCTGTTCCTAAATTTTGGGGGGGGATACGAGGAGGCTCAAAACTTGTATTTCCGGTGAAATCTTTATATAGAATTTTTGGGTGGAATGTAATACTTTTTCTACCTATTATGTACACTGTTAGTGACCCATTTCCCTGGATAGTCAGGTGTTTTTTTTGTTTGTAGGGCTTGTACCTTCAGGTAACCAACTTTTGATTCCGCCCAGCCAGTATGAGTTCTCTATGTGACTGGCCTGAAAAACAATACAGCTATACACTAACTAATGAACGATGTTTTTAATCGATGTAGAATTAAGGGCGTACTTCGAATACCTGATCTATAAAATATTTCACTACGATTGGCACACAAGGAAACGCTAAACCAATTACAATACAAAGTTGTCTCTATCTGTCAGTTGCGGCATAGGCCATTGTTCTAGCACGTCCAGATAAGTGATGCCAGTCACTGTGGATCGGCGAAGAAAAAGGGCCCGTAAGCCTTGTCCTTTGGCGGGACACAGAACACAATCTTTGGGGAGTTGCGCGCATGCTCGAATGTCACATGTGGGTGTTGGGTTCCTCAAATACGTACACTTTGATGGTTCACTTCCCCCGACAAGTGAAAAATAGCTTCGTCGCTGAAGACAAATCTGTCGCCAAAACCATTATCTGGCATTGCAGCCTGCATGTGGATGGCAAATTGTGTGAACCTCCTTGTCACCATCAGGAGTTCCAGTTTGTACGGTTTCACCTTCAGTTGCTTGCGAGGAATCCCCACACAGTCGACTGAGACATTCCCAGACTTGCACGATTTCTTAGGGCTGCATGCAAACAACTCAGGAACACCTGCAACAGAGGCGTCCCAGCCTTCCGGGTCGTTTGGGTGGACACAGGCAACCAGTGTGCTGGAACGTTCCATACCACCTCTTGATGGTCCTTCAATCAGAAGCATCCTTGTAAAAACAAGCGCTGAACAGTCACAGTAACCTCTGTTTTCGCAAATTGTATCCCGCAAAACGCTCTCTCGTTACCTGTGAACACCATTTTGAACACTCCTGCCGCCTAGCGGCCAACCGCGTCACCACAACATGCTCGCTGCACGTGACACAAACTTGGAGAGTTTCTGTTTCCATACGTACATGATTCGGATTCTCACGTCTCATACATAACGCACAAGATGTTTTCCAAATGACTTATGAATGACCTGTATAATTAGTCCTTCTAGAGGAGAAATGAAGAATTGTTTGCGTTAAACTAAACGGTAGCTACGACATGGAGACGAAGGTTAAAGTTATTGCTGCTACTAGTTTAGGTTGTAATGTTATCCGTTGGCCATACTTTGGTAAAGTGGGTGTTCAGGCTGGTAGGACTCTGGCTGGATTTTGGCACTACCAACATACACAGCTCCATGCCATTATGGACTACATTTTATACACGCCGGTGTACGTTGTAGGGAAATGAAAACAAATCACACACTGTGTACATTTTCTTCAAGAGATGAACATTGTCACTCGGATGGTCGAGGGTGTGACGAATCTGTTAGTAACTTAGGGAGAGAAGGGGTACAGATAGATAAGTTGACCCCTTAACTCTCAACTTTCTGAAATATTAAGGATATTGACCCGGGTACCAGATATACCAGTTAAAACATTACAGACCATGTATACAGCAAGGTTAGGTCCTCATTACTATACGGCAGGGAAGTGTGGGGATGGGAGAGGGTGGACAATGTGAATAAAGTACAATGTAATTTCTGGAAGCGTATTCTAGGGTTGGGATGGGGTACTTCAAACCAGGAGTTCTTCGTGAGGTAGGATGCTGGGAAGATGCTGTATTTGCTAAACTAAACGTAGTTAGGTACTGACTGCGAATAATTAAAGGTGATCAAACAACTCTGAGAGCAATATGTTATCGTCATCAAATGAACAACATAGAGTATCCAAAATGGTGGGCGGCGGGTTTACAACGGGAATTATAAAAAATTGGCAAAGTGTCATGAAAAAAGTCAAAAGACGACTATGTGATATAAACAGGCAGAAAATAGAATCTGAATGTAGACAAAGCTCAACTTTTGAGCTACAGAATCAAATGAAGACTGGGTCAGGTAAGGAAACATATATTTTGGAATTGGGTGTAAAACGGAGGACGGGAATAGCATGGCTTAGGTTGGGAGGGTGGAAAGCTCGCAGGCTTGTAGATGATGATGGCAGAAGGATTTGCCCATTATGGGGGAACAAGAAGACTGGGCGCATATTTTGGCTGCATGCGTGCAGACGGAGGGTATTAGGAAAAAAGTTTACCGGAAGTATTTTTGGCTTCCAACAGACGGAGGACAGCATGCTGGGACTTGATTCTAAACAGTCAAGCTTGGGCACATACTTAATGGAAGTACGTGTACTAAGAGATAAGCCGTTTATGTAAATGCATGTGGTGCTTGAACACTTGTGTGTGTGATTCAGAGTGTTTTTCATTTTATATGTTGGTGATGTCTCACGATATTCTCGAATAGCGCATCCAGCGTGGTGGTGTCCGAGGATGCGTCGGTGGTTTCCTGGGCACCTTGTTGGGATGTTCCTGGAGTAGGTGATGAAGACTGGTAAAATGCCGGATTCGGCGGCGTCCAGTTGAGGAGGTACCGGAGTGAGTCGAAGTTCTAGTTCTGTTTCTGCGGTGGCTGGAGGTACTTCTGGGTTTGCGTCCCGGTGTGCGGTGTGCCATCCTCTGGACATCGGAGGGAGTTGGTGACGGTCTGGCGAAGTCTTTGGAACTGGAAGGCCACCGTTGAGAGGTGCGATGCTGCAAGGCGCGCATTGGATGCCCGTTGCAACGCCTCGAGGCGAAGGCCTAGGTTCCGCAGGGTGTACTGGGTACTCTCAACGGCGTCCTGGATGTGCAGGAAGGCCCTTGGTGCTGAAACCTCTACAGAGTGCACATCTACCGCCCTCCTGGTCCTACAACCCTGAAAAAGTCCTCATGACACATCGTGGTAGAAGATGAACCACACCAGCATTCGCCTGTCGACCTGGGGAAACCACGAAAAGCCCATGAGTCAGAGTGGGCAGCCACCGGGGCTCGAACCCGGGATCTCCCGAATGTGTTACCGCGGCGCCACCCGTCTCAAAAGCTAGTAAGCTGAGATTCTATTTAAAACACTAATTTGTTAATGTTTCGTGTATTAAAAGCAGATGAGCAAGTAAACAAGCTCATTGGCTAATGCGGTGGTGCGCTCAGTGATTTCATGGCACTAAGCCCACTTTTTATTTTGTTTTAGTTATTGTTTATAATGCAGATACGATGTGCATGCAGAGAGGGAAAAGGCAGAAGGAAATGAAACTCATGGAAAATTCAACTCGCATAATGCTCTCCTGGACAAAATGGCCTTTGAAATTGTCCTTTGTGCAGATAAAAATGCTTCATTCTGTTTTTTTCTCCTCCTTCCTCCTCCGTTGTTGTCGAAAGAGACCCCCAGATAGTGTGTAGTGGGTAACGATAGGTAAAGGAGAAGAGGAGGTGAGAAAATAATATGAAGTCGTAAACATAACGAACCGGCTGGGAGCAATTGTTCGGCCTGGAGTGAGCAGATTAGCAACTGTAGTGAAATGTGTTTCCGGATTACAATGAGGCTTGGTACCCGCAATATGGCGGCCAGGAGTGTCCAATAATATCCCCCTTTATCTCGCCAACTTCTGCTTGCTTTTGTTTCACGCTCTTCTTTTTACTTTTTCTGCTACTTGCCTATAGTAAGTAGAGGAAGCATTGTATTCCATCCAAAAGTACAATACCATCAACAGTGCACGTTGTGAAGGTCCCCGAAGTAAAACCTCGCATGTGTTACATTTACACAACTTTCCCTACCCTCTACCGCTCATTAGTAAGTATACAAATTATTCTTAGGAACGTTTATTTTCCTATCTACTTCATTTTAATCCAAATAAATCTTTACAGAAACAGCTACATTACACATTTCGTTATAGAGAACAGCGATAGTCAAATGTTTAACAACTGAACGCTATATGCTGCCTTAAAATTCCATACTGTTTCCATGACATCGCGAGAAACAACTGAATGTTGAGAGGAGTTTAAAAGAATTACTAAGTCCTGAAGGGCCGACCAATCTGTTTGAGGTTTTTTCGTGGTTTTCCTCAGTTGCCAAGGTAAATACCGGATTGGATATTTAATACCACGACCCAAAGTTCCACCTTAAGTCTAAAACAATAGTAAAATGAAAAATAAGTGGTAATAGCGAATGCTATGCCATCTATCTACAGACAATGTAAGCAGTTAGACTGGACGGCACCCTAATGCCACGGCACGAAGCAGAAGATCCGGCTGCCATGCGCTGGGGGTCTCTGTGGGCACGTATAAAGCAAGATAACATTTCCGGCGATGAGACCTAGAAGGCTAACTGTCCGCCTTTATATGGGAGCGGTGGTTGGACTGGACGACACCCTAATGCCATCTGCACGGTATGAAGCAGGTGGTTACGGGGATGAGACCTAGAAGGCTAACTGTCCGCCTTTATATGGGAGCGGTGGTTGGACTGGACGACACCCTAATGCCATCTGCACGGTATGAAGCAGGTGGTTACAGGGATGAGACCTAGAAGGCTAACTGTCCGCCTTTCTGTGTGAGGGTGGCGGTTGGAATGGACGACACCCTAATACCATCTGAACGGCATAAAGCAGGTGGTTACAGGTATGAGACCTAGAAGGCTAACTGTCCGCCTTTATATGGGAGCGGTGGTTGGACTGGACGACACCGTAATGTCATCTGTACGGCACGAAACAGAAGATTCGATAGCTATGCGCTAGGGTCTCTGTGACACGTGACGGAGCAGGTGGTTACAGGGATGAGACCTAGAAGGCTAACTGTCCGCCTTTATATGGGAGCGGTGGTTGGACTGGACGACACCGTAATGTCATCTATACGGCACGAAACAGAAGATTCGATAGCTATGCGCTAGGGTCTCTGTGACACGTGACGGAGCAGGTGGTTACAGGGATGAGACCTAGAAGGCTAACTGTCCGCCTTTATATGGGAGCGGTGGTTGGACTGGACGACACCGTAATGTCATCTGTACGGCACGAAACAGAAGATTCGATAGCTATGCGCTAGGGTCTCTGTGACACGTGACGGAGCAGGTGGTTACAGGGATGAGACCTAGAAGGCTAACTGTCCGCCTTTATATGGGAGCGGTGGTTGGACTGGACGACACCGTAATGTCATCTGTACGGCACGAAACAGAAGATTCGATAGCTATGCGCTAGGGTCTCTGTGACACGTGACGGAGCAGGTGGTTACAGGGATGAGACCTAGAAGGCTAACTGTCCATCACATATCGTTCTAAGAGATAGCCACCAACAGATCCGTCGCGATATGACCAAGGAGTTAAAGCGATGTAAAATAATATAGAGAAAAAAAAGTACTGAACAATTCGAATCATAAATAAAGATATCTCGGAAATGGCTAACGCCACAAAAAATTATTTGAAATAAATTGTGTTTTTTAAAGTGCTCTACATTTCCTGTGTAGTACGTTTTTGTCTATCGCTTAACATTTACCAGATGTATAAGATTATACAAACGTACTTCCGAGTGTGGAGGACTTCACAGGCTATTCCCAGAAAACTCAATATATACATTTTGTTTGTCATGTTAATATGTTTTTGTATGTGGTATTTGAATACATTAGTCATTTCTTAGTACATCAAAAATATCGAACAATCTTCTATGTAAAGGGTAGTTTAAGATGGGATTTTGTTTTAAATCTTCGGTCGCATTTCTGGAAGATATTCAACTTGAATACCAAGTTTGGTGATGATCCATCTTTTCGTTTTTGAGTTATCTTTTTTTAAAAAAGCTGTTTTTGTTAGTTGAAAGAAGTAAAAGTTTTCGATAATTCAAAACAATAACAAGGAGTACCTCAGAAATAGTAACCTTAAAAAATGAAAGTAATGTATTGGACATAAAGTGTATGCTTTATGGGAATACCCTGTGAGGCACTTTTCACTCTGAATGAAAATGATTCTCTTACCTCACAGTAAGGGATACACAAAATCTTGCTGTACAAAAAATATACAACTCGTTGAAGGAACACAGAAGTATTCTTTTTCACCGGAAATACATGTTTGGAGGCCCCACTGAATAAAAAATGTGCTTTTAGAAAAAGGCCTGTGATCTGTGAACAAGATGTCAAAAACGAAATGTCCGATAAATACCAAACTTGGTGTTCAAGCAACATTCCAATTCGAAACAAAGGTTTTCAATAAAATCTGTCCATCTCCCAAAATACCCTTTATTTGAGAAATTTTTTGAATCTTGTTTATTTTCTTAAAAATAGCTTTAGCTAGTTTGATTAAACTACTGTATGTTCAAGACATTTCCATGACAAATAAAATGTGTATCCTGAATTTTTGGGGAATGGACTGTGAAGTCCTCTTCGTGGTGAATGAGTTTTGTGCAACCGGTAAACCGTAAAAATAGACAAAATCTTAGTACGCACAATTTACGTCAGATCAATTTCTTTCTGGCGTTAACCATTTCCGAGATATTCCATGTTATTGCCCGAATTTTTTCAAATGGTTATAGTTTTTCAATTGGTAGCAATAGACAGACGGAGAGGCCTTCAGAATGTGGAACACAGCACCGCAAGTAGGTACAGTGGTGCTTTTGCTTCTAACGTGACCCCTGGAGGGCGACCAGATCCGGACTATATGCACTTGCAAGGATGGGGTCTCTAAGGATTCCAGAAGGGGCACATCATGGCGCCGGCTAGCCACACCTTAGCCCTGTGCCCTGAGGCAAAGTCCCAGGAAGAGGGGGCCCCCAGAAGACCAATCAAACGTCAGCGGGAGACCTTTTAAACCGCAGAATCCAACCTCCAGCCGCAACAAGCAGAACGCGTCGGCTGGTGAGAGGTCATTTTGGGGACAGGAAACTCGTGGCAGAAGAGGATCCACCACAGCATTCCCCTACCCACCAGAGGAAACAACGAAAAAACCTATGATCATAGAGACCGGCCCGAGAGTTCAGCGTTACCACGGAGAATCTCGCTTGGTTTTTCAAGTGGCACTTCCCTATTGGTGTTTTCATGTGGTTACCAGTGGACATAACGGCTCGCTTTTTAAACACCTGACTATCGCTTTAGCCTGCTATATGCTGCTTATACATAAACGAAGAGAGAGCAGAGAAATTCATGTGGATGTAGCACATGAGATGCTTACTTTTGATGCTACTAATTCTATGACTGTGCGTTTAACATCTATGAAGAGAGTTAAGTTAGATGTGGATTTCCTCAAGAGCCAGGAATAGTTTTTGCATATCCTAACCCAATAAACACACTTCACGTGAATGCTTCTGGTTCGTCTCTTACTTCAGAGCAGGTTTATTTGGTTTACCAAACTAAAATAAGCTTGGATAAGCAATAAACAAACTTGAGCAAGTATTTCTTCTCCAAACACAGCACGTAAGTAAACAAGAAGCGCTCATAGTTTTAAGAGCACTGCTGCAATTCTTCAGCTTCTGAGAATCACCCATCCTTCTGTTCTTGTCTTACAACGTGCGGTGGAGCTGCTAATTGCTTTTCCAGCGTGTAATCTGCAATGCTGATGTAATTTTCATGACTTATTCCAAGAAGGAGGTTTCGAACTCGTGGAGGTTTTGTAAACAAAAAAAGGTCGCATCCTTTGTGGCACTTGACACGATCACGAAACAGGTCAATGTAGAAAATACGTCACGACCTCAAAGCAGGATGGCTTACTATGACTGTGTTTTATGAACACTAGACTCATTCAAAGAGTCTCACCAGGGCAGCTTTCAGCAATTTATGGCTGACGTTTAATTATTAAACTAAAGAAGGTGTTTTTTATTATCTAGGAAAGATGAGTATAAATAAAGAAATGTTTTCTTCAAAGTCAGGAAAACAATTTCCTTCTACTAGTATTTCTTTGATGCATTGTTTCGACAGAGATGACTGGTGCCGTATATCAAGGCGATAACCAGAGAAATCTCCAGACAACCTATTTACAAAAGACGGTCTTCTGCTAGTAATATGAGTCATTATCATATTATATACAGGGTGCGCCATTTAATTTGAGACTGTACAATATCTCCAAAACTAAGCGTTGTAGAAAGAAATGTTGTAATGAAAGTTGCTTGATATTATGGGGGAAGTAAATGACATTAGTCATGTTTTGTTTGGAAGACAATGTGATGGTCATTTCAGGGGCAATTTAATTTTTTTAAATTGAAACCTATCTTTTTATGTTGTTTTCTCACTCCTCATAAAAAACTAAACAACATTTGTATAAAGCACTCTGCAATTGTTCTTAGACCAACGTAAATAACAACGAAATTTCTGAAAGGCTGTGTACGAAGAGTGCAATGAATGGTTGGACCATCCATGGATGGTCATTTTTGAGGGTCATTCAGAGTTTTCGTTGTTATTTAAGTTAGTAAGAGCAACTGAATGGTGCTTTATACAAAAGTTGTTTAGTTTTTTTGTGAGGAATATGAAAACAAACATATACGAGGGCGGGTCGCAAAGTAACGCACAATAATTTTTTTTCTGCTTTGGTATTGCAGCTGGAATGTTGCAATTTCACACAGCTATAGTTTGAAGTCTTTACTACAGAGGGTATGTTTTGTTTTGTGTGCTTCCCTAACGAGGGAAGCGTGAACTACGCAAGACAAATGGCGCGCATGTTATGTCGTCCACGTGTGAAGAGCAGAGAGGCGTGGTTTGATATTTGTGAGCCAATCTTGAACGACCGGCGTGTGCAACTGCGAACCTTATCGCAACAGTTCAACATTTCCTATGGTGCAGTGTACGATATTGTGCATGACATGTTTAGATTTCGTAAAGTTAGTGCTCGATAGCTGCCTAAAAACATGACAGACAACCACAAGGGTCAGCGAATGATGACGAGCTTGGATCACCTAACGCGGTACACCGGAGAAGGGCCATTACTTTCTGAAAGGAATCGTCACTGGTGATGAGTCGTGGGCATACCACTACACGCCCGAAACCAAGCAGGCAGGTATGGAGTGGAAACATGCTGGTTCCCCAGTGTGACTCAATCTGCTAGGAAAGTGCTTGTGACCGTGTTCTGGGATATGCATGGTGTTGTATTGGTGAACTTTGCTGAACACGGGACCACTTTGAATGCTGCAGCCTACATGAAAACTTTGGTAAATTTGCGTCGTGCCCTTCGTGACAAACGTCACAACATAAATGCTGACGATTAAAAATCTTCATAACAATGCTCGCCCCATGTTGCTGCTGCTGTTAGTCAGAACATCATCAAATTTGGTTGAGAGGTGCTCCAGCATCCACCATACAGTCCGGACCTTGCACCGTCGGACTTTCATCTGTTTGGTTCCATGAAGAAATTCCTGGCCGGCCAACGCTTTTGGACAGATGTGGAAGTGAAATCGGCAGTCCGCAGATGGCTACACTCCAAGGAAACGGACTTCTACGAACAGCGCATATTGAAACTGGTATCACGGTGGGAGAAATGTGTTGAGAAACTTGGTGACTATGTCGAAAAGTAGGTAAAAGGTGTAAGTTCATTTGTGATTTTTGTTGTTGTTTTAACTATTAAACTTTTTTGTAAAAAAATTATTGTGCGTTACTTTTCGATCCGCTCTCGAACAAAATGTAGGTTCCGATTTAAAAAAAATAAATTGGCCCTAAAATGACCATCCTAACGTCCTCCAAACATAACACGACTAATGGCATTTACCATTCCCATAATATCAAGCAACTTTTATTGAAGACATTTCTTTGTAAAACGCTTAGTTTTGGAGACATTGTACAGTTTCAACTTAAATGGTCCACCCTGTGTGCTGCCGAGTAATATTTTTCTCGTCGGTGATAAGATTTGATCATCACCTTCCTTCTCCACCATAATCACTGATCACCTATAACCTGGATGTTAAATTAAGTACTGAACGGTGCTATGACTTAATTTATTTATTAAACGTTACAAATTACTGTACTGTAATGGTATGAAGAACAGCTTATAGTTACGCTTTAATAGCATTTAGCGTATTTTATAAACCAAACAATTAAGTTCTTTGTTTTCTTCTACGCAGATCTTCTTCCTCTAAAAGTAAAACTCCACACAAACAGACAACCCTTACACAAAAAAATCTCAAAAACGATACAAATTTCTTGTTAACTGCAAAGGTAAGACATAATAATGTAATAGCCTAACCTTATAATAATTAAATGCTCGTATAATTGGCCTAATTGATATAATTAATATTATTATCAGTGCGACAGTTGGTGACTAAATGGTCGACATACAAAGTCTGATCAAGGCGCCAACATAACAGATACACTATAAATAACCTTCCCAACAACCAGAGTATCACCACATTCTACTGACTTATCCCATAATAGTGAGAACGTTAGTAACCTTTATAAATAGACGCAGTGGCGCTCTCGGCCAGCGACAACACCAGCAGCGGTATTCAGAGAAAACCAGGTTCTTCTGGACACTTGTCTCTCTTCCTGCCCTGCGAAAACTCTAGAACGCTCTCGAAAACTCTAGCGGATCTATAGGCCAACGTGCTCGCGAGTTCGCTAGTCAGTGAGATAGTGAGTTAATGGGACTTAACTCCTTAATGCCGAAATTATTCAAAGCCGAACGTCGCGAGTTCGATTCCATTCCCAGCGACTGCAGTCAAATGTACCTGTGGTGGACGGGGAGGTCCCAAGCAAAATAATCGGTGTGATGGCACGGGGTTACATTTAACTGCTGTTGCATGGATTTTGTTCATTATTAAAATAAGTACATTTTTATTGAACAAATTTGCTATTTTTACAGTATAAAACAGTTATAAATACTTGTAGGTAGAGAAAATATTACGTTGCACCCATAATTTCGACATTAAGATTTCATACGATGTACGTATTTTGAAGCCCCTGAAGCTAAAAGGGAATTTTTAGAAAAAGATCCATTTTCTATCCGTGTATGTCTGGACACAGCATAACTAAAAAATGAGAACTCGAATATTAAACTTGGTATTTGAGTACAGTATCTTCAAAGGAGGCGATACGCACATTATCAAGAAATCTCACTTTTAGATCATTTCTTCGTAATTTTTGGTTTTCTCAAAAATGGTTATAACGATTTTTATTAAAATATACTTTAAGATACTTACATGACAAAATGTGCATTTTGAATTTTCTGGGAGTAACTTATGAGCTACTCTTCACTCGGAAGAAATTTTGTATAATTTTGTATAACTGGTAAACCGTTGAGACAGACAAAAAACGCATTGCACAAAAAATGCAAACCTGTTTAAAACGTACAATTTATTTCAAATAACTTTTTCCGTAGCATCACCCATTTCCGAGGTATCCATTGCTATCGTTATGTAGTTGTTTCTCGGGATCACCTGGAAAGACCATGGCATTTCAAGGCCTACATAAAATGACCCTTTTTGAACATCTGACTATCAATTCCATTTCCTCTCTGCCCTTGTATCTACAATGAAATGTATAGTGCAACTACAGTGCCTTCATTTTTTGCTAAGGCCATAAGCGCCTTATACGCATATCGGCCGATACGGCAGTGATCTCGGTATTAAGTCAATCCGCAGCAGCGGCGCAGGGCATCTCAAGCATACGTTTATCAGCGGTGAGCTGTCTCAGTCGTTGCTTTGTCTTCGTGTTGTGAAGTGTTTCGACAATACGTGTGTTGTGTGTGATTTCCTTAGGAATGTTATTCTCTTACTAGTCCACGGAAATGTCTGCCAACACATTCACGCTTATGTAAGATACATAATGAAAACTGAACCATGTAGACAATTTCAGCAGCAATTTCCTGGTTATCCAGTTTGGGCAAAGACACGTGGGATGTTTGGTCACTAAATTTAGAACAACGAGATCACTAAACGCTAAAATATAAACTTTATAGGAACAATCCCCACACCACAGACAAACTCAAGGACAATATAAAAGCAGAAATTATGAACATTACGCAAGAAGAACTTATGCGTGTGAATGGTGATTTCCTCTGAGGATGTCAAAAATGTCTTCACGCAGATGAACAACACTTATAACAAGGTTAGTGCTCATTACATATTATATGTTACTATCACTCGTGAGTAAGTAACGCGGGAGTCACGGAACGGAAAACCCCGCAGTGTAGCAGACTGTGTGCGGAACACGCATTCGCGCGATCCGCGGCCTTGGCATAAAACTAAGGCACTGTATTTATACTTACAAAGATTTATTTCGATTAACATGAACGAAGTAGAAAAATAAGTTTTATAGGAATAGTCTATAGAAGCTATATAAAAATAAACGGTAGTTTGAGGAGAAAGTAATGTGACTGCAACACATTAGATTTGAACTTTAAACAGACCCACTCCGTTGTATGCAGGGGATGGAAAGATTTTATATAAAAATCCCCCCGTCTCAGCTGAGAATTGAAGCCGTAACCTCTGGCCGACCACAGCGGCAGTCATATGTATCTTGTTCCTTTACCAATTGTACCCTTCAGGCATGAATATATAAACAAAGCATGTTTATTCAGCGATGTATGAAATCATGACCTTTTGTACTGCAGTTTCCTCTCAAAACTTTGCAGCTTGATTATATATTTCATTTTCTCATAGCTTGTAAAATGGAAGAAACATTGCAAAAACTATCCTTACTGTACGAGGAATAAGAGAGATTATTATTGGTAGGGTTATTCCAACCTTGGCCAGTTGTGTAACAGTTCTTCACGAAACTTTTCTCTTGGGCAGGCATTCCTAAAAATACCGCCCGAAGTCTTTTTATCGGAAAACGCATCCAAGATGTTGATGCTGATCCCCAGCGAGTGAACCCTCTGGAAGAAGAGGCTACGACACGAAGAAAGTGAAGTGACGGAGAAACTGAACTAGTTCATATTAGTGAATATACAGTGTGAACTAAGTGAAGTCTCAGTGAAAGTTGAACCAGATCAAAACAGTGACAATGAGAACTGAGAGAAGTGACAGTTGAAAAACTGTACAAAGTCACAATATATACAGTGTGAACTAGTGAAGTCTCAGTGAACCAGATCAAAACAGTGACAGTGAGAACTGAGAGAAATAACAGTTGAAAAACTGTACAAAGTCACAATATATACAGTGTGAACTAAGTGAAGTCTCAGTGAAAGTTGAACCAGATCAAAACAGTGACAATGAGAACTGAGAGAAGTAACAGTTGAAAAACTGGACAAAGTCACAGTATGTACAGTGTGAACTAAGTGAAGTCTCAGTGAAAGTTGAACCTGATCAAAACAGTGACAATAAGATCTGAGAGAAGTAACAGTTAAAAAACTGGACAAAGTCACAGTATATACAGCGTGAACTAGTGAAGTCCCAGTGAAAGTTGAACCAGATCAAAACAGTGACATTGAGATCTGAGAGAAGTAACAGTTAAAAAACTGGACAAAGTCACAGTATATACAGCGTGAACTAGTGAAGCCCCAGTGAAAGTTGAACCAGATCAAAACAGTGACAATAAGATCTGAGGGAAGTAACAGTTGAAAAAATGGACAGTCACAATGTATACAGTGTGAACTAAGTGAAGTCCCAGTGAAAGTTGAACCAGATCAAAACAGTGACAATAAGATCTGAGAGAAGTGGCAGTTGAAAAACTGGACAAAGTCACAGTATATACAGTGTGAACTAGTGAAGTCTCAGTGAAAGTTGAACCAGATCAAAACAGTGACATTGAGATCTGAGAGAAGTAACAGTTAAAAAACTGGACAAAGTCACAGTATATACAGCGTGAACTAGTGAAGTCCCAGTGAAAGTTGAACCAGATCAAAACAGTGAGAATAAGATCTGAGGGAAGTAACAGTTGAAAAACTGGACAGTCACAATGTATACAGTGTGAACTAAGTGAAGTCCCAGTGAAAGTTTAACCAGATCAAAACAGTGACAATAAGATCTGAGAGAAGTGGCAGTTGAAAAACTGGACAAAGTCACATGTTATTCCCCTTGATTTCATTTTCTATCCGCTTGACTGTTTTTGGGTGACTCGGTTTTTCCCTGTATTGTCTAAGCTTTCGTACGTAGAAGCTTTCATCTGTCTGTATCCTTTTTGTTTTACGCTACCTGAGCGCTGCTACAATCTGCACACGTTCTCGGTTCGAATTCTGCTTCTAGCAGAAGGAGAATTTTTGCTTTCCTTAATACGTATAATATTTCATACGTTTCGAATTTAATAATTTATCTCATTTAAATATTCCCCATGTAATAATTTTATTTAAGGCGCTTGAACTTGGGCCATATCGCGACCACATACATTAGCTTTTTATATGTCGATAGTTTTTACAAAAATCAATACATGTTTACACGAAGTTACATTTTAATTAATTCCATACTGCTTGAAATGGAGCACTCTTGTCTTTGTTGTTGAAATTGTGGACACTATGGTGATGCGTTGAACAGTGAACGCGGTTTGACAGTGTTGACACACAAGTAGTGGCTCACGAGACAGAAGATGGGAGTAAGTCAGTGTTGAATGTTCTGATGGTAACAACTTGATGCTTGAAATATGAAATAGAGAGTTTGAAATTGTGGTTGTACACACTACATGAGCCTTACTACTTGAAATAGAAAGCCACTTGCTTTACCACTGTTGTGTTATGACTCGTTTTATATGGATAAGGAAATCTTGATGTGGAGTTTTGATGCCATGCACCAGAGGGTGTCGTGTCGCTTCTCCGGCTGCTGCTTCGATGTTCTCGTTGCAAGGAAGTCCTACATGTGATGGAATCCATCTGAGTGTGATTACTTTTCAGTGGTTGCATACTGCGCGTTTCTTGAACTAGGGAGTTAGAGGTTTGAACTGTTGAACGCATGGAATGTATAATGTACTACCTATGTTGTATACTTAATAGTGAAGAGTTTACAAGAGAAGGTTGGAAGCTGATCGGGTAGTCTTTAGAGCGTCGTGTGGCTGGGAACATCCATTGTTACCATACCACCTGGACCCATCAGTGTACGAGGGCTGTTCCACAAGTACCCGATCTAACAAAGAAAACACAAAAACATCTTTATTTCTCTACATAGTCTCATTTCAGCTTGATACACTTTTCCCAGCGATGTTCAATAGCTTCGTTACCCTGTTTATAGTGAGAACCGTCGGGTTCTGCAAAATAGCCATCAGCTCCAGACTCCAGCTCTTCACTGTTGGAAAATATTTTACGACCTAGCCATTTCTTCAACTTTGGAAACAGAAAATGATTAGAGGGGGATACATCTGTGAATAGGGTGCATGGGGAAGAAATTCGAGCTTTAACTCATTGATTTTGGCCATGGCGATAATGGATGTCGGAATTGGTGCATTGTCTTGATGGAACAAAAGTTTCTTTCCCACTAAATGCGGACGTTTTTGCTTGATTTAATCATTCAAATGCTGCAATAAGTTTGGATAATACTCGTCATTGATTGCTTTTTCTTTTTGAAGATAATGAAAATTATTCCACACATATTTAAAAAAAACTGACGCTATGATTCCTGCATGCAAATCGAACTGTCAAACCTTCTTTGGAGCCGGTTCTCCCCTTTCAATCCACTGTTTTGACTGTTCCTTCGTCTCACATGTGAAGTGATGGACCCAGATTCCATCCATGATTATGAATCGACACAAAAACTCGACTTTACTGCAGCGAAACATCACAAAACAATCGACTGAAACATCCTCACAACGCTGCTTTTGTTCCATTGTGAGTAAACGCATCTCCCATCTTGTGCACAGCTTTCTCATGCCTAAATTTTCAGTCAGTATGCGATGTACAGCACTTTTTGAAATGCCTAAGATGTCTGCTAACTCGCGCACTAGTCGACGGTCATCCAATACCATTTTGTGGATTTTCCTCACAATTTCTGGCGTGGTCACCTCATTAGGTCGAACACTGTGATGTTCGTCTTGGCAGCTCGTACGGCCTCGTTTGAACCCTGCCACCCAATATTTTACTGTTGTAAACGAAGGAGCAGACTCCCCCAGAGTAGAATCTAGCTCAGCTTTAATATTAGTTGGACTAAGACCTTTCAAATGAAAGTATTGTATCACATAACGATGGCCAGTTATATCCATGTTTACAAATTCGTTGAGAGAGTTCACTATTGATGGATGCCAAACAATTACTAAACAACGTAGCATCGTCAAACTTAAGCTTTATAGTGGTGGTACTTTCTACCAGTCATTTGTTTGAAACAGCAACCACTATCTATACACCAGGTCGTGTACTTATGGGACTGTCCACGTATATATGTCGAGTGCCATGATGTGTCTCACATACTTCTGAGAACATTTTATTGAAAGCAGCCCTCTCAATTTCGTTTTTCTTGTGATTGGCGACAGTCATATGAAAAGAAGAATTTTTAGTGCCTATGGCAGAATATCATCTGGTTATTGAAAATTTTTTCAGGTAGAAGTAGATATAACTGGTTGGCGTTTGTGATTGTTTAGGGTACTTTTATCTTCTCATTCTTTACGTAACACTTTATTTCCCTTTAATTTTGTTTAGTTTTGTTTTCTAGTGATTTATATCCAATCGGGTAAATATTTCTACCTTATATAACTATTTATTTTGGAGTTATGTACCATACAGTAGTTTTCCTACAACTCATGCATAATTTTATGTCTATATAAATCATTATCCTCTGCAGCTTAATGTGTTAGTCCTCTAGACGCCATGCTTCTTCCAACCCGATCTATCCATTATTCTCCCGGTCTGCCAAGCCCTCTATTTCCTTCAGATTACCATTCTAGCATCATTATTACTGTTACATCGTTTTCCATTCTTTTCACACGGTCGAACCATTTTAATCTTCTTTACTGTATTATTTCCAATATATTCTTTTTTACATCCGTTATTTCCCGAATTATTGTATTTCTAATTTTCTCTCTCCTTGAGATTCGATATGCCCTCAGACAAAAATCCATTGAATTATAAATAATCTATTTCTAATCTACTAGTTAAAATGCTTCTATGATTGATTCCAAGGACTTAATTTTTTTGAGCGTTCTAATTTCTTCATTGATAACTTCTAATACAGGGTTATTCAAAATAAAGAGCAGATTTCACAAATTTATTTCTCCCTAACCACACAAGATAGAAACACAATTGCAACACCACTGGACTCGGGATGTTTAAAAGTTTGGAATAGCTTGCCTTGAAGTTCCATAGATCGCCGTAGGACGAGCGTTTTGTGTCTTGCAATTGGCGAAATGTGAGTCCATTGCGCAGGTGCAACGTACATTATGTCGTCACTTCCGAAAATAGCCACCACGTCATAAGAAAATTTATGAGTAGCATCGCAAATTCGTAGAGGATGGATGCATATGCACACGGCAACGCAGCAGCGAAGCATGTGAAGCGTACTCGAGCAACGTTCGAACGAAGCCCTAGGAAGTCCACAAGCTGGGCATTCCTCAACCGAACGGTATGGCTGTTCTGAGACACCTACACCTTATTGGAACCCGAGGACTACGACAAAGGGTTCAACTTTTGCACTGCATTGTTACAGGCCATGGAAGAGGACGGTTTTGCTAACCGACTGATTTTTTCGGATGAAGCAACGTTCCATTTTTACGGGAAGGTGAATTGCCATAATGTGCGCATATGGGGCGCTGAAGCTTTTAAGGTCGCCGTTGAACAGGAACGCGACTCGCTGAAGCTTAATGTCTTCTGTGACATTTCTGTCCGCAAAGTTTATGGACCATTCTTTTTCATCGAGCGCACAGTTACAGGAACGATTTAGCTTGACTGCTCGAAAACTGGCTGCTTCCCCAACAGCATGATGATTCGCATAACTTCATCTTCATGCAGGACGGGCCCCACCGCATTTCCACACGGTTCCTGAACAATACCCTTCCAGGACGCTGGATTATCAGAGGTGGACAACACGTCCACGCTCTTCCTCCGTTCCCGCCTAGGTTACTGGACCTCACCCCCTGAAATTTGTATCTGTGGGGGGTATGTGAAAGTCCGTGTGTATGTCCCGTGCTTCTCTTCATGAACTACGACAGCGAATCGTTGAGGGCGGTGAAGTCCATAACGATGGACCAGCTGATTCGTGTGTGGCAGAAACTGACCTACCGCTGTGATATTGGTCGTGCCACTCATGGTGCTCATATTCAAACTTTGAAACGTCCTGAGTCCAGTGGTGTTGGAATCGTGTTCTACCTGGTGTGGTTCGCCAGAAATAAGTTTGCGAAATCTGTTGTTTATTTTGAATAAACCCGTATTTCACTCGTGTTCGTTGTTGGCTATAATAAATGTTCTGTTTTGTTAGAGTTAACATTAACTCCTCACGTTTTATATGCTTCAGTTAATTTTCTCATCATGTATGAAGCGCTACTAGTACCTTGAGTTGTTACTTGGTCGTTTACAAAAAGTAATTGATGTAGGGTGTAGTTTTGATTCATCGGAATCCCCGCCGTATTGCATTTTTGGACCATTGCATCTATTTGAAGTTTAGAGAGTACTCGTGATAAACAACCTCCTTGCAACAGCCTCTTAGTGGTATAGAATTCCCTAATTACATCTTTGCCTTATGCAGCTACAATAATAAAATATACATCAAATTAAAGAGGAAATTTCAATTAACAAGACACTAAGATTAAAAATTTAATTCTTTGACAGTTTTGGTCATTTATTCTACTCCTAAAAATAACTTCTGCTGTGTATGTATTGTAAACAGGTAGCGTTGCAAATTGGGTATACACTCTGCAAGGAAGGCAACATAATCTGCAATTAGTAAGGTAGAGGCCACATAGAAAGTGACGCAGAACGAATAATTTAATTTTCAGATAGAGCATGGGGCAATAAAGAGTTCAGAACTGTGAGATAATGTGTGGAAGCGGAATAGGAAATGGCAGTCGGGGTTGTAATTTTAAAACGCCGCACTACTGCCGCTAGATAAGGCAGACTGACCAGAGTACTGGACCCTGGGGAACCACTCAATATTTCTGATTCTCGCTACTTTACTCGTTCACTGTAAAGAACATTTCTATAACTGGCATACGTTTGTCCCTGCCGCAATCTAATACACATCTTTATGGGAGAGAATATCATTGCACACCAGATGATTCTGTCAAATATCTCACACAACTTTAACAATATAAACTCTCATTCACCCATCTGCTTAAATATTGGACTCGACATTGTACATGGTGATTTGTGAAGAATTGACACATTTCTTTATTTAATTATTCTGTTCGAAAAATCACTCAATTTTAGCACCAAATTAAGCGGAATGTTCAGAAGTTTCAATTGCCTGTCACTAGATGCTTAGATGTTCACGTTTTATTCGTAATTCTTAGTTTCATGTTGGCAGCTGTTTTTGAGATTTTGTTCTATTCAACGTGAAAATTGACTACACATTAAATGAACGACTCTTCCTTGTAAATCAATACTGGATTACAAATTCAATTACAGCTACTCAAAGGGCATACCGGAGAGAATTTGGTGTTCGGAATCCTCCCCAAAGAAACACAATATTGGGACTGGTAAACAAATTGGAAACTACTGGATCTCTGGTGAGTGATAAAGGCAAAACTCGTTCATATAGGCTTCCAACGGTTGTTGACATAAGAGCACGAGTGGATCAGTTACCCAAAATATCATTAAGAGATTTGTCGCAGGAGACAGGGTACAGCTACTCAATGTGTCAGAGAGCTGTGAAAAGTGCAGGATTACGTATAGGATTACGGTTATCCATCAGTTACAGGACCAGATAAGGATAGACGACTGAATTATTGTCGTTGGTTTCAGGCGTTCATTGTGCAAAATCCTGCCATATTGTCCATCACAGAGAATAGTGGGACCAATTTCTTTTTAAAACAATGTGAACACTGCGGAGTAGCGACGGATTTTCATGGAGTTTGCTGAGCAACTAGACGATTTAGAGTTGAGTCAAGAATATTTTCAGCAGAACGGCGCTACATACCATACATCAAATGAATCCATGCAACTAATTGCAAGTTTCTTTGACGAACGGATAATTTCCAAGAACTGTAGCCACCGAGATCTCCTGATTTGACATCGCCGGACTTCTTTCTATGGGGTTACTTAAAAGACAGTGTTTATGCCACACGTCCCCAGACATCTGAAGTACAACATTACACAGGAGATTCAAGCTATTGACAACAGAGTCCTCCAACGAGTGGCCAGTAACATGGAACGATGTGTTGGGTTGTGCCTTATGCAGGATGGAGGACATTTTCAACATTTGCTATAGAGGTAAATAATCTCCCAAAACTCCTCTGTATAATAAGTTGTCGTTTGTATAACTCGTTTTGAGACAATTAAAGAAATATATGTGTTAGTTATTCATAAATCACCCTGTGGTATAATCCTATATACAGTTGCGATATTTATTTTAATTTAATGTATTTGTATTAAATTGAACAATAAATTGCTAAACCTTTATATACACACGATACGTTGCATTCATATGGTTTTCTCTACAAAATCTTCTTATAAAAGCTTATTCTTGTATCTACTTGTTTGTGATAAACTTCCATTACACCTGGAAGTTGCACGCATAAGAAGAATATAGTAGGTTAAAGTAACGTGCGAGGGGTAATCAGAAACTAAGGTTACAAAGCCTGCTGCAGTGAAAGTGTATATTTTATTTCACACAGCCAACTGATAGTACATACATTAGGTTATTTTTCAACATAGTCTTCATATCAGTTTAGGTACCTGTCGCTTCGTGGGATGAGTTTGAATATTCCCTCCTGCTAAAACTCCTGTTCACCCACGTTGTCGCGAAGTGTTTCACCTCCTCATGTGAAGCGAATCGTCCTAGGTGCTCCTTCAAGCAAGGAAAACGGTGAAAGTCGCTTGGAGCGAGGTCCAGATTGTAGGGAGGGTGGTGTGTGATGTCACAGGGAAACTGCTGCATCAGCGTGGTGGTCGCGCGTTGTCGTGAAGGAAGATGACGCCCTCGATGAGAAGTGCCGGCCGTTTCCTCCTGATTGCTTCGCGCAATCGCGTCAAGGTCTGTCACTATCGGTCAGCGGTCACTGTGGCCATCATCTTCCCGACAGAACGTCAACTTAAACTTCTTTGTCTTTAGAGAGGAGCGGTGTTTCCACTCTTTTGACGACCGCTTACTGCTGAGGGTGTAGTGGTGGATCCATGTTTCGTCACCCGTGACAATGTGATGAAGAAAACTGTTCCCTTCCGGGGAGAACCGTTACAAAAGTCGCATACTTATCCCCATGTGCTTCTCCTTGTGTTGGACAGATGTCGTGGAACACATCGGGAATAAACTTTCCGCTACATCGTGAACAATGTGACGAACGCTTCCGAACGATATTCTCTATTCTACCGTCATATGCCGTCACAAGATCCTCCTGTTGTCTTGAATCATCTTCTCCACGCGAGCTGTGTTCCAATCTGCTGATACCGTACTGGATCGGCCACTACGATCCTCGTCAGTGACGTTTTCTCTACCGGTCGCAAACTTTGGACAACATTCTGCGACATGCTGACGAGACATTCGTCCACAGAAATCGAATAACGGAGCGGATCTCTTCGCGAGACCAGTTTTCCAAAAGAGTCGCCATTTGTGGTTAGCTACAACTAGCGCTGTAGGTGGCAGGTGGCTGAAACTCTGCACAGTTGTCAACTCTATGTATTAGAATTACAGCAACTACCAGTTTCTCTATAATGGACGAAATTCCGGGAAATCGGCTTTGTAACCTTAGTTTCTGAATTTACCTCGTATTTTTAAAAAACGAATCATTGTGTGATGGTTTTGAAATTCTATGCCTTATGCGTGAATACGAGAAGAAACGAATACCGAGCTACCACTAAAAAAAAGTTTGAATATTCTGAAGAATATCTCGCACACTTTTGACGCCACAAAGGCTTTTTTGACGATAATTGTGTACTTCAAGATCTATATTTGTGTGTGTGTGTGTTAAGATTTTATCTATTTTATACAGTTTTGAATTCTAGAAAAGTTTGTCAGAATGAAGAGAACTTCACAGAAAATTCAAGATATGCATTTTATTTGTATTATAATATGTTAAATATAACTGTGGTATTTTAATTAAATCATTAAGAGACATTTTTGAGAAAATAAAATATAACGAAATATTTTCCACGTAAAGAGCAGTATTGGGTGGGTAGATTTTCTTGAAACAGTTCATGTTACATCGTTCAACACGCTGAACATAAATAACAAATTTGATGTTTAATCAACTTTTCGTTTTTGAGCTGTCATCCTGTTCATAGACAGACAGACAGACAGAACGGGCGGAAACTCCGCTTTTTGAGCCAGTGCCAATCCAGCTTCCTTCTTGGAGCTTTTCGTTTCGGCAATACCTGGAGCCTAAAAGGTCCTCCACCGTCTCACAGGGACCAAAGTGAATATACACCATTTACACGCCTCATTTTTAAAGTGGAAGACTACCGTAGGGGGGTACAGTGCGGGGTCTCATAAGCCCGCATTGTCATCACTGCCCGGACGTAGCCAACCTCCCACGGGTATTGAGAACTACTGTTTTGCCGAGTCTAACCCATTCCGAACAACTCCCTGACGGAATGGACTCAAATATTTGACCCGATGTAATTCTAGTAACCTCAGAAGTACCACGAGTGCTAGAGATATACAGCGCCCACACCACAGCAGCGGAAGTTGTCGAAACCCCTCCTCTACGGGTGAAGTCTTAAAGCACGAATTATGAATGAAATCCCAGTATCAAATTTTTGGGTGAATGCAATACTTCATTTACTTACTGTGTTAGATGTACGCTTAGTTTATACAACGGTTAACACCCTCAGGAGGCTACAGGCCACAGAGAACTGCGAAAGTCCCTAGCAGTTTCAGACTCGAAGAGCCGTTCCAGTGCTGGAGGGATGAACGACCTTTCGAACAAGCAGCACTCTATTGTCCACGGAGATTAATCTCTACTTTGAACATGCATCTGCGCCATGCTTCCGTCACCCAAATACGCCACCAAACCTAGATGCACACGTGAAACATGAGAAAGAAACGGATCGAAAGGGAAATGATGAAGGAATTGTTGGAGATGAGAAAGCATCCCAAAATTCACCTACCGACGACGAAAAAAGCCACGGTCAGAAACGGCGGTCGAACCCGTGACATCCTGGGGGGGGGAGCTATCTCACTCGGTACCTACTATAGAAGTAGTATAGGAGCTAAAAGGTGAGCAAAGAAGGGAATTAAAGTGCGTGTTTCTTGATCTCTTGTTTCACGCCTACCTGTTTTCCCCCTGCGCATTAGCTACCCTTTCAACCCTTCGTAACCGTGAAAATAACTAGGGGAGGGGGAGGTTATGCGTGTAACAAATCGGTTACTTTGTCAAGTTTATTACTGCGGATTACATGCAGGAGGTCGTGGGACAATTAAATTTCTATTGCAATTTCCTTTTTGCTTCGGGCCTCTACTTTCTCCCCTGTTCGACTCATTAGAGGCTCGAGGAAGCTGCACTGCCCAGGGAAGACACTGCCATCCTTGTGCTACGTAATTATCTTCTCATCTCCGTCAAACAATAAACGTTCATAGGATCAGCAACGTTCAGCTCTTATCGTTTGCAAAATTTCATCTATTACTTTCTCTAAGTACAGCAAGTGTAGCAAAATTCCATGTTGAGATCTACGGAAATGTAAATACCTGTTTTTAACTCTGTAATACATATTTTGAAGTCCCCTGAAATCAAAATTATTTTTACTTTCTCTACTAATATTTACAAGTGGAGCAAGTAAGGGTCTTTCAGCAAGAGTGTGCTATCTTTAACATGTGATAGCTGCCGTTGTTATTGAGTTACAGCAGTCATTTTTGTATGTGGTTACAGTTTATTGACAAATAGTCATGGAACTTTACAGCATTCAGCAACGCGTAGAAATTGTGAAACTTTATTATCAAAATGGTTCGTCTGTTTGCCAAACCTTCCGTGTATTGCATGAAGTTTACGGTGTGCATAATCATCCCTGCGAGAGAACGATTCGGCGTTTGATCGATAAATTTGAAAGAAGTGGTTCTGTCAGCGATCAAAGAACACCTGTACGTAATCGACGTAAGCGCCCCAACGAAAGCATAGGCGCCGTTCGTGAGAGTGTACGCGAGAACGGAAACAAATCAATTGCTCGTCGAGCGCAAGAATTGGTATTTCGCCGACCACAACAAAATGGCGTGAACTCAAGAACTAAATCCCAACGACCATAGGTTGCGCCGTGTATTCGCTGACTGGGCTATGGAGCAATTGGAAGCTGACCCGGATTTTTGTCGAAAAATCATCTTCCGTGATGAAGTCCTCTTTTGGATGGATGGTTGTGTTAACAAACAAAATTGCCGCTATTGGAGCAATCATAATCCAATGCAGATTCAAGAACGACCACTTCATCCCCAAAAGGTTACTGTGTGGTGTGCATTTTGGTATGATGGAATCATGGGTGCATATTTTTTCCAAGATGAAGAAGGAGAAGCTCTAACTCTCAATGGAGAAAGATACCGGACTCTTATAAGGGACTATTTTATGGCCTCAATTGGATGGTATGGATCTCAGAAACATCTGGTTCCAGCAAGATAGTGCCACATGTCATACTGCTCTCGAAACAATCGAACTTTTGAAGGAGAAGTTCAGAGGTTTCATCATTTCCCGTGGTGGTGATGTTAACTGGGCCCCGAGGTTATGTAATTTAACGCCGTTGGATTACTTCTTGTGGCGTTATGTTAAATCTCGAGTTTATGTCAACAAGCCAGAAACAGTAAATGAGCTTATGAATAACATCACATCTTTTGGAATATACTGAACTTAAATACCAAGCATGGTCTTAACCAAATATTTGTTTTGAGTGATGCTGTACACACACACACACACACACACACACACACACACACCGACCTCCTTTTTTTAAAAAACTTCTTTAGATGCGGGAGGCTCCAAAACATGCATTTCCGCTTAAATCTTGGCATAGAGTTTTTGGGTGGAATTCAATACCTTCTCAACCTACTAAGTACATGGTAGAGAGATCTCACAGGAATAGTTTGTAAACATTACATAAAAATCTGATGTGTTGCACTCACATGACTTTCTCTACTCTTGTACAAACTATTTTTACAAACGCTTATTCTCCATATGCTTCATGTTAATCAAGATGTTAATCTTATTGCTAATTTTCTTGTAGATGCAAGGGGAATTTCTAGGCTTTAAGCGTTTAAGTGCCGGTTGCTATGTGGAGTATTCCATTCTATTTGTATTACAAGGACAAAAAATGAATAACGAATTTGAGAAAAAGTATAAGTATTGGAAAATTTAAGGCAATAACAAGCAATATCTCGAAAATGGTTCACTCAACAAAAAATATGTATACGACATAAATTGTGTATTTTAACGCGATGTACATTTTTTGTGCAGTAAAATTTTGTCTATCTCTTATGGTTTATCAGTTATACAAAAGTCGTTCACAATGAAGAACACTTTTGGAGACATTCCCAGAAAATTCGAGATATACATTTCATTTGTCAGGAAAATATCTTAAACATATGATATTTTAATCAAAATCGTTGAGCCATTTTTGAGAAAATTAAAATTTTCGAAAAATGTTCCATGTTAAGGGTAGTCTGGGGTGGGGTGATTTTCTTGAAAATCTTCGTGTCGCATCTCTGGAAGATACTGAACCTAAATACCAAGTTTGGTGTTTATCCGACTGTTCGTTTCTGAGTTATGCTTTCACAGACACACACACATAGACACACAGACACACACACGGACATGTTTCCAAAAATGCTTTTTTTTGGATTCATGGGGTCTCAAAACATGTATTTCTGGTGAAATCTCGGTATCGAATTTTTGGGTGGAATACAATACTTTCCCTACTTACTATACGTAGTAGAGAAAGTAAAAAGTAATGATGGTAGGTAAAGAAGGTCATGTGAATATGGAGCATCAGGTTTATTTCAACTACTAAATCTCTATGAGTTTTTTCTTCGTGGTCATGCAAAGGCATCACATAGAGACCCGCTTTTTAAAAAATGTCACTACCCTTTAGCCGTGTGTGTTCTATCTTGTACCCTAACTAAATGGGCATCAAAACCATTTCTGCAAATGTTTATCTCGACAAACAAGAAGCAGACAGAAGAATAAGGCTTTATAGTACACTTGTGTGCAAAACCTAAGGACGAAAGTAATCTTCCCATGCTGCGACACATAGCTCGATGAATCATACATAGAGGGAACTGCTACAGTAGGCAACTAACATATGCAATGAGACGAACAGAAATGCCACTTTTAATCATAGATCATAAGCTACACTAAAGTCAATACGACATATGATGGCTCTCTAGGTTTACAGAAACAGATACATGGTGCTTAAAAGGGTGTATGATCACCACGGACAGCAATGCATGCTCTGCATCGTGCTCCTATGCTGGCCACAAGATTGGTAAGCAGTTCCATTCCTCCACCAGCGCTGTTGACAACTGTTGGATGGTCGTTGGAGCATGTGGATGTGCTGCATTGCGTCTCCCCAAAGCATCCCACAAGTGTTCGATGGGATTTAAATCGGGGGAACGGGCAGGCCAGTCCAATCGTCGAATATCCTCTCGTTCCAAAAGATCCTCCACCTGCGGTCGCGCATTGTCATCCATAAAAATGAAGTCAGAGCCGACTGCACCCCTGAAAAGACGCACATGGGGAAGGAGTACAGTATCACAAAAACGTTGACCAGTGAGCTACCGTGTTCAAAGATTTGGAGGTCGGTGCGTCCATGCTACATTATGCCTTCCCAAACCATAACACCCGGACCACCAAAACGATCATGTTCAAGGATGTTCCTGGGTTCATTACGTGTTCCCACCTCTCGCCAGATGAGGGTACATCGAGAATCACTGCTTAGACTGAATCTGCTCTCATTCGAGAAGAGCACGCGACCCCATTCCTCGTTGGTCCAATGTTGATGCTCTTGGGACCATCGCAAACGTTGCGGCCGATGTGCAGATGTCAATGGAACACAACGTAATGGCCGTCGGGCAATGAGACCACCTCTGTGTAGTCGTCGCGGCACTGTGTATCGTGAGATTGCGTGCCTAGCTGTCTGTCCTATTAAATGTGGTTGCAATTGCACTCGCTGTTTGGCGTGGATCCCTTATTACCTGTTGCACAATCTAGCGGTCACCTACTGTTGTAGTTGAGCGTGGTCGACCACCACCCCTCCTTGGGACAGCAGTTCCTGTGGTTTGGAAGGTTCCCCATGCACGTAAACAATGCTGTGAGCAACACTCGTCACACTTCGCCCTTCTTTCAGTTTCCTGATGATTCTTCCCCGTGTGAAGTCATCCAAATGGTGTCTACGGGCCATGCTGCAATGAAGAACACCACTACAGTGAACCGTAACAGCTCGCTAATTGCCACACGACGTCTTGTCCTGTTTCGTCAACTGTCCCGTGTTGCGGGACCAGTCACATTTGGCACTATAGGCTCGCTACACTCACGCCATGTGACGTCCAGCTTTCTGTGTACACACCTTCATCTACTTCCACCAAGTAGTTCATTTGTTATGTTACTTTACCCATCTCGTCCTTAGGTTTTGCACACTAGTGTAGTTTGTAAAAGAGTATGTTGACAAAATCATGTGAGATATTTTCCACACTGAGCTAGCCCACCATCGTTTATATCCAATCATAGCAAAACTGTTAATTCCTTATTATTCCGGTTGTATTTCCTCATTAATTAATTGCGTTTTCGAAAAGTTACACAAATTATTGTTTGTGTGAAGTAAATGAACACAGAAAGGTATTATTTATTGAATAGTAAATAATTAGCTTGGAGTTCCCTTTAATACGTTTTGGCTATGTACATGTTATAGATAATTTTAGTTTTCATAAAGGGAAAAATGTTCATTTAAAATGTTTGTGAAGCGATAATCTCTAGTGAATTTAAAACACGACGAGCGGAATCATTAGAGTATTGATATACCGACTTTACAAATGAGTGAAGTAAGTTGAGCTGATACAAGCGAGGTGGCCCTGTTATACTGTTTTTAATTATATCCATACAGCAAGCTCACGTATGCAGTGATGCAGTCGCAAAGCCCTAAATGGCTATGGAGCACGTCACAACGGTTCTTTTGTAAGTGCCGTTGTAACACCCGGGCAAGTGTCGGCTGCATAATCACAGATCAATAATTAACGCTCATTACTCATTAAACCAGTAATCGTAACGCAAGGGACTTTAATAAATCACTCTGTGCACTCAATTAAGCCATTCATCATATAGGAGCTGGGCTTATACATGTGGCTATTAGCTAGTAGCGGCTTGCCAACTTTTGCGACGTGCGCCACTTTTGAGATTGCATATATTAATATAACATCGCTTCACTGCCTCTGTTTCTTGATGCTTATAGTACAAGGGCAACTTCCTAAGTCATGGACACTCCGTTCGTATGTAAAACTTATTTTACTATGATCTAGTAGAGTTTTTTTATGATTATCCCTTAAAATGTAATGCGCTACAACCCCGACTATTTCCAACAATCAGGGCATGGTTTTTGATGAACTAAATGTGTGAAAGTTAATATAAAACTGAAGTTTATTTAATTAATTAACGTTGTGTACAGAAAGTTATAAATTAATTTATACCTGGGTATAGCTGCTGCACAAGTAGAAAAAGCAGGCATAAGAATGACGAGAATTTTTAGAAAGTTAATTTAAAAAAAAATTCTATGTTTTTATTTGAAGATTATGAAAACGAAATAAAGCAAATTGTTTTTAAAGCAGATCTTACAAAACTGTAGCAGTAGAGCTGTATTGAGCTCTCAAATTATACAAAACCCATAGCGACTGAAGAGGACTTCACAACTTATGACAACAGTAGGGATAAGATAGACCTAGAAGCGTAGGGGAACTGAGCATTCCGACCTATGCAGATCTTTTGTGCCTAGGGCCCTAACGGGAAGGATGAGGTTGAGAGAAGACAGAGGGTGGCCGGACCAGGAGGCCAGGGCTTCCTTTTACTCAGAGCTTCCTTTTCCCCTACCATACACATGCCGAGACCTCCTGCCCACACTTCCAATCCCGAAAAAGGACAAGCAGATGAAAGGTAGAAGTGAAATGAAAATGGAGATGAAATGGAGGGACAGGAAATTCGGGGGATGTAATGATCCTTCCCAGCATTCGCCTAGCGACCCGGGGAAACCCCGAAAGAAACCATGGGTCAGGAAGGTCCACTACAGAAATCGAACCCACAACCTCCCGAATGCGGTGTACAATAGTAACCCCACTGTGCGTACTTATTAACGCGAGAAAGGGAAAATTGACCTGCCTCATCCCTAGTTTGGGTTATGAATTCATAATTTATCCCCTGACGACAGCCCCCCCTCCATCCAAAGCAACCCTGTCCAAACTAAGCATTAAGTAGTAACGCGATTTTTTTTCCAAGAATGCGAGTAAAGGATTTACAAAGTTAGTTTTTATTTCTCTATTAAATAGTGACATTTCTGATGTTTTAAAAGTTATCCTCATGCAGCATGTCAATAACGTAAAACTGTTTATATACATCCAAGAAAATTACTAAAAAAAATATGATGTGTTACACTCACGTGACTTTCTCTACTCTTGTTCAAACTATTTTTTACAAACTCTTATTCTCCATATGCTTCATGTTAATCGATATGTTAATCTTATTGCTAATTTTCTTGTAGATGCAATGGGAATTGCTAGGCTTTAAGTGATAGTCAAATATTTTAAGAGGTGGTTGCTATGTGGAGCATTCCATTCTCTTTGTGTGTACAGGACATAAAAAAACGAATAACGAATTCCCATTTGAGAAAACGTTTAAGTATTGGAGAATTTAAGGGAATAACAAGCAATATCTTGAAAATGGTTCACTCAACAAACAAAATGTATATGACATGAGTTGTGTATTTTAACGCGATCTACATTTTTTGTGTAGTAAAATTTTGTCTATCTCTTATGGTTTACCAGTTATGCAAAAAACTGTTCACAATGAAGAATACTTTTGGAGACATTCTCAGAAAATTCGAGATATACATTTCATTTTTCATTAAAATATCTTAAACATATGATATTTTAAACAAAATCGTTAGAGCCATTTTTGAGAAAATTAAAATTTTCGAAAAATGTTCCATATAAAGGGTAATCTGGGGTGGGGAGATTTTGTTGAAAACCTTCGTGTCGCATCTCTGGAGGATACTGAACCTAAATACCAAGTTTGGTGTTTATCCGACTGTTCGTTTCTGAGTTATGCTGTTTACAGACAGACACACGGACATGTTTCCAAAAATGACCTAAAATAGAAAATATCGTACAATGACATAACAAGTATACATTTTCATAATAAAGATTTATGTACACGTTTGAAATCCATATGCTGCAGCAATTAAAATGTTATCAGCATCCGGGCCCTGATAAGAGCAGATGAAAATATTCCCTGTTTCTTAACCTCCCCACAGAGTCTTCCAGGCTCTGGAAATACTGCATAGCCTATAAGTACCCTTTGGTGTGGTGGAACAATCATGGGTTATAGCAGGTGAAATGTTAAACTTTTGTATTTTCTCTTTGATCCCACAGTTATTTAGTAACATAAAAGCAGCACAGTGTTCGCGCCTGCAGACACGCTGAACCAAGTGAAGATAAAACTGGTGATTTGGAGATTCCCCACTCCCAGGCCACCAAGTTAACCGCTTTAGAAGAGACACATAGTGTACAAGCATCGAGAAAATAATATTCTCAGTTGTTAATTATAGAATAGCGGTTGGGTTAGCTTCACACGTTATTTAACATTTCCTGCTAACGAATTTGATGACAACTTTTAAAGGAAGTTTAGCAAAACTTTCTTACATGAGTGTTGCTAAAATATGTTGGCATGGACAGATTCGATTTTCTTTTGTTTTGCTGTGTCCTAGTTGCTAATCGTCACCATCTACATAATATTCCTTGGAATGAAATATCCGAGGCATTTGTTTTATTTTACATGCATATTCTGTGAAGTAACAATTATTTTCTACTCCATGTCATTCTCCACTAAAGGTCAAGGCCTTATTCACAAGCATCTTCTTTTATAACTCCAATGTGATGGTATTCAAGTACAAGGGCTTTATAGAGATTTTTAGTCTTTTAGTAATTTATGAATTCAAATTAGATGTTTTATAGCCCATGATCTTTAGGCTGTTCAACTACGAAAGAGTTATCAAATTGGTTGAATGCCTTTTGTGATTACTCCCCCCACACAAGGACTTTGTCCTTTGAATTGTGTTTTAGGCACTTTCGTGGACCGGGCGCGGGCCACAACAGTACTCTGGACACAAGGGTTAAGGATATAGCCAGGAGGCGTGCTCCGCGCCACTACTGTGGTACTAATTGCTGTTGCGCCTATTGAACGTGTATGCTCCGTCAACATTCCAGATGCAATCAACTGTGGGCAGATGTCCAAGGTCATGCCACGGCGTATAGCTCTTGGAGCCTTCAAAAATGCTGATGAATACATTATACTGGTCTGAAACGTTAATAATGTGATTTTGTCCAGGTTTACTGTCACTGTTTCTTTTTTATGTAGTTCACTTTCATTAAGATGAACTAGTTCAATTATATTCACTTCACTTCCTTCGTTAGGTAGTCGCTTCACGCTGGACGGTTTACTTCACTCAGCATCGAACACAGGACCTCGCTGCACGTCACAGAAGCCATCGCCAACTCGCTCGGACAATCGCTCTTGATGTCGCACCAGAAACGCAGTCGCTAACTCGACCGCCCTCATCATCTCACACTGGCTAGACTGCTGCGAGAGCGCTCGCTTATATAGTCAATGGAGTGTTTCCGCAGGTTCTCGAACGTTCCAGAACTATTTCGACACATTTTCTGGAGGAGGGAAGAGAAATAGCTTCCAGAAGGTTCTAGTCACTTCATAGCTCGCACGGTGTTTACGCTGGCGAGCGGCAGCTATCTTGTTTACTTGGACCGCTCGGCGCCGAAATCCTGATGACCTTGGGTCGCTGCGTCAAACAGTTCCTTACCCCCGAACAGCTCCACGATCTGTAGCAGGGCGATCACAATGAATGGTGGCGCAGGACCTGTGGCACGGATGTCGCGTGGGGCACCACCTCTCCACGTCGCTTCGAAGATGGAACCAATAGAATCGGCGACGCAGCTTCCTGGGGTCTTGTTCGCATACAGGCGCCCGAGGGTAGCGCTGGCATGAGTTTCCTCGAGGACTTTCTTCACCGTTTTTAATATGTAATAGTATATGGCTATATGAGTGTAGAAAGTACATTATCATAGAATTGAGGAATACTTTCAAAAGGCGAAACGAAGTCGAGATTCGCGATTTTGAGCATGAGTGATCACTTCTTCCATTTATTAGCAAGACAGACGCAGCTGTGGTTGATCGTCAATTTGTGTTTTCCTGTTTTCAGAACGTTTCGAAATGTTCTAAACAATCGAACGACCCGATCACTGACTCCTTTCTTTAAATGCGAGGAATGTTACGCCAGCAAACAGTCATCACCAATCGTGTGAAGTTTATATGGAAAGAATAATGATTGACAATGCCCGGCCACACACAGCCAAGCAACGCAAATGTGATCGTATTACTTGGCTGGGAACAATTCGACCACCCTCCAAACAGTCCGGAGTTGGCACCAAGCGATTTTCATCTGTTTCTTCTTCTGGTTTCTCATCACGCCAAGTGCCTGAATAGCGGCGATGACTACGTGGAAAATAGTGTTCTGCTATTTTTTTTAAAAAATTATCGGTACTTACTTAAAAAACATCCGTCGTACCATAAAGTCAGTTGTTTGATGCCGTGACTCAAAGTGGGTTGCTTGGACGATAATAAAGATTCAGCATTTCAAGAAGAATATGAGACGCAGGTGTTGTCGAGTCATGGGGTGTTTTACTGGTCCTAGTGTATATTGTGTTATTACAACAACCAAATTTATGTTGGTAGACGTGGATTCCCTTGGAAACGGATTCATTTGTAGGAATTCTAAATTTTTTTCTGTGTAAATATCATCGGGAAGACGTAGAAAAGGAGGATTCAGACATCTTGATTCCTTCATGGTGACAGGAGAGTAGTAATCTCCAGAAACGATCTATTGTTCGTTACCAATAGCAAATGGGAATCGTCAGCTTCACACGTTCAAAACCTTGCAGACGCAACACCTTCTTCCAGATAGGATCCGTACTCAAGCAACAGTATCAGAAGGAGAATGGTGCCTATATAATTAAGTAAGTATTGTATTGAACCCAAAAATTCAATACCGAGATTTCACCGGGAATACGTGTTTTGTGGCCCCCCGAATCCAAAAGATGGCCTGTGTGCCTCTGAGTAGAATGAATAAAAAAGACAAGTTGGGTTAGTTATAAAACATAGTATTTAGGTTCAGAATTTACCAAGGATGCCACACGAACATTTTTAACGAATTAAAACTTCCTCAAACTACCCTTTATATGCAAAAGTTTTTCTCATTTTTAATTTGCTAAAAATGGCGCTGACGATTTTAATTAAAGTGCTATGTATTTAAATTATTTTTGGGGGGATAGCTTGTGAAGTCCTGTTTATTCTGCACAACTTTTGTATAATTGGTAAACAGTAACATATAGACAAAATGTTAATACACATGAAAGTGTAGATCTCGTTAATGTGGACAATTTCTGCGAAATAAAACTTTTTGTGCCGTTAACAGTTTCCTGGATATTCTTTGTTATTGGTGTGAATTTTGAAACACTTGTGCTCTTTCCAAGTGGTAAGTTGGTAATCTTTTTTATCGTGATCATGAAAGAAACATGGAATTTCACATAGTGACACGTTTTTTAAAAGTCTGACTATCACTTTAGCCGCTGTATTCTTGTTATAGCTACAAGGAAACGTTTAATGAAAGTTTATCTGTGTTAACAAGAAGAACACGCTTTTGTGAGAGTAGCTTTTATACCCATTAATAAATCTTAAGTGAATGTAACCCTCCGGTGTTCATAGACACATACACGCGGGCCGTTTATTTTTGGATCAGGGGCCTCAAAACAAGTATTTCAATTGAAATCTCGGTATCGAATTTTTGGGTAGAGTAAAATACTTCCTCTACTTACTAGGTGTGTGGTAGATAAATTAAAAATCAGTATTTGTTCTGGATTCGAAGTACGCAACTGTGACATATCGTATCATGGTTATCGATAACTGCAGTATATCACTACAAACTACAGAGTAAAACAACAGGTAGTTAATTAGTTTTTATACCCTATCGGTGTTTTCGTAATTAGGTGAATATTACAGTTTGTGGTTCCTCCACTAGGCGCGTGTGATGCCTATAGATAGCGCAACGAGAGAGAAGCAGGACGTGAAAAGTTTGCTCAGGGATGTTATCCATCAAGGCATGTGGTTCATTACGTTCTAATAAGGATCACACGGGAGCAACGTTTGTATTTCCCTTCCGCCGGGTTTGAACTCGTGACCTAAGTGTATGAAAACATCTATCTATAACCATTAACGTATAGATAGGTAAATAATCAAGATGTAAATGACATATATTATAAGCTATCAGACTTTCATGTACATAATACTGTTAGCAATTTGGGGGGGGGATGACAAGTAAACTTTGTAACACATGGTGTTGGAAAATAGCAGCTACAACGAGAGAGATGGAGACAGTTAAATTCTTAGAAGGTCAGTCGCAGAACAGGCACTTGGGTAAAGTGAGAGAGAAAGTCGTTGTGTGAAAGAGATGCAGATAGGGTAAAGTACCACTAGAGTCAAGTGAAGTCTGACTCCTAAAACTTGGACGGTTTAACTCTCATACCACGCTAAGCAGTTACAAATTTTGGCGCCAATGTTAGCGTCAAGACATTTCTGTATAAAAGGTGGGAATTCGCCCAGAACTTACACTTTTACTTTCTTATGTGTAGTGAAGGGTGGGGAAGATGGTGTGTGACGATGAGAGATAACTTTCTCTACAATTGTTGAGATAGAGGGTGTAGGCAAGGATTTATATATGTAAATATGGGAATAATGTTGCTAGCCGCCTGACAGTTCTGATTTGTTATTTCTAGAATAAAATCCAGTCTTGAAGCTAAACGCGTGCGCATGTTTTGCCTTGATACCGTAATTATTGACCGGAAGATATAATAATTAATAAAGAAATGATAGTAAGGTAAAAATTTGTCCGGAGAGAAAGGTCATGAAGGTGTCGTGTTATACAAAGTCATTAGTAACAGCCGACTACAAAAGTATAAAAATCTCATACGTATATCTCCGGAATACACAACATCAAACGAGAAATATTTACTTTACTTGTGTGAAAAAAACAGCGTTTAAGTAAGCGATAATATGATATTCAACATTGAAAATAAATATGAATATTTAAACTCTGAAAGGCTAATCCTGATGGTAAAACTATATGGCTTCAATCTAGTTTTAGGGCATACTTCTCAGCAAATATTCCACAAAAACAAGTTATGTAATACGAGAAGGGTTTGCGAGAGTTATGAATACATGACATTACATAGGAACGTGGGCTTCATTGAACGTAAAATAATTCAAAGGTCACCGGTAGTGACGTCAGTAATTAATTACCAGAGCATGTCAATACGTACCGAGTTATAATTCATTTAATTAGCATGTTAATGATTCCGAATTTTATTAACAACACATTTTATAAATCCATTAACAATGTGCGCTAAGTACATCATTACACCAACGTGTTTTATACTTCAAAATGATGTACGTACCCATGACAAACTTAAATAATATATCCCTAGGCGTGTTTTTGATAATTTTTTAAAAATTCGCGTTTCGTTTTTAAATTTTCGTAATTTCGTGTTAAAAATGCAACAGACGTTTGCCATAATTTTGCCAGGAAAAAAATCGCCTGGTTGGTATAATAACTGAGTTTGAAATTCATTTGGATAAAAAAAATTAAATTATCTTAGACGATACAAATACCAGGCGGCACTGAAAACTTTTAGAAAATCAAACAATAATTAGTGTTAAAAAATTTAAATGATTTTATTATTTTTTCAAAATATTCTCCTTTAACATTTTTGCATTCGATGAAACTAGTTCTTAAAGCAATGATACCACTCTTTCTGAGGCACTTCAGAAACAGATTTTATAATGTTTCACTGCTTCATCTGATGACGATAAAGTGATTCCAGGCCTTTTATCTTCAATGTTTGTAAACAAAAAGAAAACACAAGTGTTTGGGTCAGGGCTGTATGTTGGAGGGTCCATGGTGCTGAATTTTAGAGCACCCAGATACTCAGTTGTTAGTCTTGCTGTAAGCGACGATCCGTTGTCACGATGTAACATTATTTTTCCTTTTGGGCTTTTTCACCAACTTTTTAAAAAAGTATTGCGGTAAATAGACATGATACGTCTATGTTCTAATGTTATACTAACAATATGGCCCGTTAAAAAAAAGAACTAGGAACCATCTTGTTACCAGAACTGCGCATTCGTCAGACTTTTGTAGGCTTAGATTCTGTTCGAAAGAGCCATTGAGCCGAGTTACCTTTATTTTCAGGATCATAACAACACATCCCGATTTACTATCAGTAACGATATTCCAAACCAAATTTGGAAATTTTCCAGAATTTTTCTCCACCAATCAGTACGTTGTTGTTTTTGATCGGGAGTCAGTTTATGTGGACTCCATCGACAACAAAGTTTACTCACGTCTAAATGTCGATGTAAAATGTTTTGGATTTGATTCATACCAATGTCGCCCGAATAAATTCATAAGATATCCCTCGATCTTCTTCAAGTATTGCTCGAACAGCGGCAATATGTTCATCAGTAACAACAGTTCTTGGGCGCCCTTACGGAATTCATCACTAAGAAAAAGCCGATCTCTCTTGAATTTGCTGTACCAATTATAAATAGTTACCTTAGATGGGGCTTCTTTGCCAAATGCATTTTAAGCCCATCTTCACATTGTTTAGGCATTAATGACGGTTTAAAATCGTAAAAAACTATAACCCGGAAATGTTCTCTCGTCAAATTTATTTCTGGGTGAACACAAAATCTTTAAATTATGATAACTGACGAACTATTACAACAATATGGAAGTAACTATACAGAAATCAACTCGCAAAACATCCCGAACTAGCTGTCAAATATAAAGAAATTTCATTTCTATCTAGAAAGATATGCTAAAAATTTTCAGTATCTTCCTCGTATTGTCCGTAAAATTAAATTAACATCCCCAGTGGTCTATGGAGGTTTAACAAAGACACAATTTATTTTTACTTTCTCTACTACGTAGAGTAAGTAGGGGAAGTATTGTATTCCACCCAAAAATTCGATACCGAGATTTCACCGAAAATACGTGTTTTGAGTCCCCCGAATCCAAAAAAAAGCATTTTTGGAAACATGTCTGTGTGTGTCTGTGTTTCTGTGAACAGCACAACTCAGAAACGAACAGTCGGATAAACACCAAACTTGGTATTTAGGTTCAGTATCTTCCAGAGATGCGACACGAAGGTTTTCAAGAAAATACCCCCACCAAAGAGTACCCTTTACATGAAACATTTTTCGAAAATTTTAATTTTCTCAAAAATGGCTCTAACGATTTTGATTAAAATATCATATGTTTAAGATATTTTCATGACAAATACAATGTATATCTTGAATTTTCTGGGAATGTCTCCAAAAGTATTCTTCATTGTGAACGACTTTTGCATAACTGGTAAACCATAAGAGATAGACAAAATTTTACTACACAAAAAATGTAGATCGCGTTAAAATACACAATTTATGTCATATACATTTTTGTTGTTGAGTGAACCATTTTCGAGATATTGCTTGTTATTGCCTTAAATTTTCCAATACTTATACTTTTTCTCAAATGGGAATTCGTTATTCATTTTTTTGTCTTGGATATGCAAAGAGTATTAATCTGTGGCATAGAGAATGGTGCTGCACCTAGCAACCAGCTATTAAGAGATATGTCTATGCTTAAAGGCTACTGTATTTCTATATTGCCCTTCCAAATACAAAACAAGGGGAACATAGTACGCCTTAAGCGATAGTCAAATATTTTTAGAACTGGTCGCTATGTGTAAAATGTAATTCTCTTTGCATGTCAAAAGATCTTTTCTGCAAATGTTTATCTCGATTAATATGAAATAGATGGAGAATAAGAGTTTGTACAAGAGTAGAGGAAGTCATATGAGTGTAACACATCAGATTTTTGTAAATATATCAGTGTTCTGTAGGAAATGTCAAGTTAATACTGTTTAGTCGAACTGTGCATTGCATGGCACCAGATTGTAACATACATCAATTTGCAACGTTTTAGGACATTGAAGATCTCGTCAGCAACTACTAAATTATAGGACGAAAAGAATGTTTTACATTTGATGTGAAGTCATAAGACTTGAACAGATATCTCACAAAATCTATGAAACTGGTTGTCTGAAGCCTTAAATGTGAACACATCAGCTTTGTTAATAACCCGATACAAATTTGGAACATGTTTTCACTCTGAAATACTGGTATTTGCATAAATATAGTTTTTAACCAAATTGAGATATCAGATATTTTTAAATTAAATTTGGTGGCACAAAAAGAAATTTGAGTACCTTTGATTACTTTTATATCGTCGACATTAAAGTTCGGTAATTATGATCCAAATAAACCTATACAGAAACAGCTACATTACACATTTCGTTATAGAGAACAGCGATAGTCAAATGTTTAACAACTGGACGCTATATGCTGGCCTTCCATACTGTTTCCATGACATCGCGAGAAACAACTGAATGTTGACACGACTTTAACACAATGGCTGAGAAACTAACAATTCGAACCTTTAATAATGTATATTTCAGAAATGGCTTAAGGCACAAACCTTTTTTTGGAAATAAATTGTGTTTTAAAGAGATCTACATTTTCGTCTATCGCTTAGCGTTTACCAGTTATACAAAATTACACAAAATTCTTTCCAAATGAAGAGGACATCGCAGGCTGTTACCAGAAAATTCAAGATATGCCTACATTTCATTTGAAATGTAAATATCTTTAATATATGCTATTTTAATAAAAAAAATCTGATGTGTTACACTCACATGGCTTTCTCTACTCTTGTACAATTTATTTTTACAAACGCCTATTCTCCATATGCTTTATGTTAATCGAGATATCGAGATGTCAATCTTATTGCTAATTTTCTTGTAGATGCAAGGGGAATATGGTAGCTTTTAAGCGATGGTCAAATATTTTAACGCTGGTTGCTATGCGGCGCATTCCATTCTCTTTGCAAGTCCAGGACATAAAAAAATGAATAACGAATTTGAGAAAAAGTATAAGTATTGGAAAATTTAAGGGAATAACAATCAATATCTCGAAAACGGTTCACTCAACAAAAGAAATGTATATGACATAAGTTGTGTATTTTAACGAGATCTACATTTTTTGTGTAGTACAATTTTGTCTATCTCTTATGGTTTACCAGTTATGCAAAAGTCGTTCATAATGAAGAATACTTTTGGAGACATTCCCAGAAAATTCGAGATATACATTTCATTTCTCATGACATTATCTTAAATATATGTTATTTTAATCAAAATCGTTAGAGCCATTTTTGAGAAAATTAAAATTTTCGAAAAATGTTCCATGTAAAGGGTAGTCTGGGGTGGGGGGATTTTCTTGAAAACCTTCGTGTCCCATCTCTGGAAGATACTGAACCTAAATACCAAGTTTGGTGTTTATCCGACTGTTCGTTTTTGAGTTATGCTGTTCACAGACACACACACACACACACACACACACACACACAGATACACACACAGACACACACACGGACATGTTTCCAAAAATACTTTTTTTGGATTCAGGAGGTCTCAAAACATGTATTTCCGGTGAAATCTCGGTATCGAATTTTTGGGTGGAATGCAATACTTCCCCTACTTACTATACGTAGTAGAGAAAGTAAAAACCGTTATGACGATGTTTTAGAAAATAAAGAATTTCGAAAAATGTTCTACGTAAAGGGTAGCTTGAGCTGGAGATTTTCTTGAAAATCTTCTTTGGGAGATACTGAACATAAATACCAAGTTTGGTATTTGTCTACTTTTATGCTGTTCATAAGCACACAGACACATGTGCACACTAATGGATATTTTTCTAAAAATGCTTTATTCGAATTCAGGGGGCCTCAAAACATGTATTTCCAGTGAAATCTCCATATCAAGTTTTTGAGAGGAATGCAATACCATCTTTGTCTACTAGACATGACAGAAGGTAAAAAGGAAATCTTGCATACTGTCGTTCTTCCAAATTTCACAGAGCATTTAATATTTTAAATACCAATAATTACTTTCTCTACTACGTATAATAAGTAGGGGAAGTATTGTATTCCACCCAAAAATTCGATACCGAGATTTCACCGGAAATACATGTTTTGAGACCCCCTGAATCCAAAAAAAAGCATTTTTGGAAATCCGTGTATGTGTCTGTGTGTCTGTGTGTCTGTCTGTGAACAGCATAACTCAGAAACGAACAGTCGAATAAACACCAAGCTTGGTATTTAGGTTCAGTATCTTCCAAGGATGCGATACGAAGGTTTTCAAGAAAATCCCCCCACTCCAGACTACCCTTTACATGGAACATTTTTCGAAAATTTTAATTTTCTCAAAAATGGCTCTAACGATTTTGATTAAAATATCATATGTTTAAGATATTTTTATGACAAATAAAATGTATATCTCGAATTTTCTGGGAATGTCTCCAAAAGTGCTTTTCATTGTGAACGACTTTTGCATAACTGGTAAACCATAAGAGATAGACAAAGTTTTACTACACAAAAAATGTAGATCGCGTTAAAATACACAATCTATGTCATATACATTTTTGTTGTTGAGTGAACCATTTTCGAGATCTTGCTTGTTATTGCCTTAAATTTTGCAATACTTATACTTTTTCTCAAATTCGTTGTTCATTTTTTTTCGTCCTGGTAATACAAAGAGAATGGAATACTCCACATAGCAACCAGCTCTTAAACGCAATAAGATTAACATCTCGATATCTCGATTAACATGAAGCATATGGAGAATAAGCGTTTGTAAAAATAGGTTGTACAAGAGTAGAGAAAGTCATGTGAGTGTAACTCATCAGATTTTTTACTTTCTCTACTACGTATAGTAAGTAGGGGAAGTATTGCATTCCACCCAAAAATTCGATACCGAGATTTCACCGGAAATACATGTTTTGAGACCTCCTGAATCCAAAAAAAGCATTTTTGGAAACATGTCCGTGTGTGTGTCTGTCTGTGTGTCTGTGTGTCTGTGTGTCTGTCTGTGTGTCTGTGTGTCTGTGAACAGCACAACTCAAAAACGAACAGTCGGATAAACACCAAACTTGGTATTTAGGTTCAGTATCTTTCAGAGATGCGACACGAAGGTTTTCAAAAAAATCCCCCCACCCCAGACTACCCTTTACATGGAACATTTTTCGAAAATTTTAATTTTCTCAAAAACGGCTCTAACGATTTTGATTAAAATATCATATGTTTAAGATATTGTCATTACAAATAAAATGTATATATCGAATTTTCTGGGAATGTCTCCAAAAGTATTCTTCGTTATGAACGACTTTTTCATAACTGGTAAACCATAAGAGATAGACAAACTTTTACTACACAAAAAATGTAGATCGCGTTAAAATACACAATTTATGTCATATACATTTCTTTTGTTGAGTGAACCGTTTGCGAGATATTGCTTGTTATTGCCTTAAATTTTCCAATACTTATACTTTTTCTCAAATTCGTTATTCATTTTTTTATGTCCTGGACTTGCAAAGAGAATGGAATGCGCCGCATAGCAACCAGCGTTAAAATATTTGACCATCGCTTAAAAGCTACCATATTCCCCTTGCATCTACAAGAAAATTAGCAATAAGATTGACATCTCGATATCTCGATTAACATAAAGCATATGGAGAATAGGTGTTTGTAAAAATAGATTGTACAAGAGTAGAGAAAGTCATGTGAGTGTAACACATCAGATTTTTACTTTCTCTACTACGTATAGTAAGTAGGGGAAGTATTGCATTCCACCCAAAAATTCGATACCGAGATTTCACCGGAAATACATGTTTTGAGAATCACTGAATCCAAAAAAGCATTTTTGGAAACATGTCCGTGTGTGTGTCTGTCTGTGTGTCTGTGTGTCTGTGTGTCTGTGTGTCTGTGTGTCTGTGTGTCTGTGAACAGCATAACTCAAAAACGAACAGTCGGATAAACACCAAACTTGGTATTTAGGTTCAGTGTCTTCCAGAGATGCGACACGAAGGTTTTCAAGAAAATCCCCCCACCCCAGACTACCCTTTACATGGAACATTTTTCGAAAATTTTAATTTTCTCAAAAACGGCTCTAACGATTTTGATTAAAATATCATATGTTTAAGATATTGTCATGACAAATAAAATGTATATCTCGAATTTTCTGGGAATGTCTCCAAAAATATTCTTCATTGTGAACGACTTTTGCATAACTGGTAAACCATAAGAGATAGACAAAATTTTACTACACAAAAAATGTAGATCGCGTTAAAATACACAACTTATGTCATATACGTTTCTTTTGTTGAGTGAACCGTTTTCGAGATATTGCTTGTTATTTCCTTAAATTTTCCAATACTTACACTTTTTCTCAAATTCGTTATTCATTTTTTTATGTCCTGAACATGCAAAGAGAATGGAATTCGCCACATAGCAACCAGCGTTAAAATATTTGACTATCGCTTAAAAGCTACCATATTCCCCTTGCATCTACAAGAAAATTACCAATAAGAATGACATCTCGATATCTCGATTAACATGAAGCATATGGAGAATAGGCGTTTGTAAAATTAGATTGTACAAGAGTAGAGAAAGTCATGTGAGTGTAACACATCAGATCTTTTTGTATATTTTGTACAATGTAAAACACAAAAGCTTTCAAAATAATCCAAAAAGTTTGTTTCACTACAACACCATAATTAAATTATATCCATGTAAAGTACATAGGATTTGCTGTGTTTCATTGGATACGGTTTGGTTGCTGTGTTCTGGTCTCGGTAGCGGTACCTAATCCTGTGCCGCAGGAAGCGTCAATCTGGGGACGTATTAAAAGCTTCGCTGCTGTAGCAAATTAGCGGATGCCTCACTTAACAGGAACGTAAGGAGGCAGACGAGCGAGGAAGGATATGCTTGCTGCATTGTCTCACACTTTTGTTGCGTTGCTCACGACGAAAAATCTTACACCACCGGGACTTAAGCGCTAAACCCGCCGTTTACAACACAGGGATTAAAACGCATTCACATAAAATGTCTGTCGTGAACATGAAAAGAAAGAAGACGCTTATTTAAAAACATATACAAATTTGATGTGTTGCATTCACACGACTCTCTCTGCTCACTCTTCTACGACCAAGTTTTAGTTTCCCTACGGCTTACCACCAGTGAGAGGGCTCCGGGTTCCATTCCCGGCGACTGCCCACTCTGAGCATGGGCTTGTCGTAGTTTCCCATCATCTGTTTCAGTGTTGGATGTTCCTCCTAGGCTAGGCGGGGGGATCCCTGGTGTCGGCCGGATTACTCAGCTAGTTCCCGCCTCTGGTGCTGTTGGAGCAAGTTCCCCTTCAGGTTCAGGTGCTTGAGCGGCGGTGGATGCGGTCAATATGGAAACGTTAGGGACCCCGTCCACGTTTACCCACGTCGTCTTCCGCATCTGGTTCCTTTCGGGTCTCTTCCTCATCTCTCACTCTCAAGGGTCGCGTTCGAAGCAAAAGGGGCCGACGTGCGGTGCTCTTTTCCGGTTCTGGGTCTCCTGTGTTATATGCACTTACTTTTATCTTTAGCTACTGCTTACCTATACCGAGCAGGATGGCTCTTCTTCGAGTGCGTTCCACCCTGGAGGTGGTGGCTTGTGGGCAGGGGCCGGGCGGCGTCGGATGCGTTCTATCTGGGAACGTTAGGGACCCCGTATATGCTTGCGCCCGTTGGCATCCGGATCTGGTTCCCCTTCGGGTCTCTCCGTCATCTCTCCCTCCCAGGGGTCGCATTCGAAGCAAAAGGGGGCAACAATTGCCTACGTGCGGTGCTCTGCCTCGTTTTCGGGGGCCCCTCTGTTATATGTACCTACTACTTGCCTATAGCAAGTGTTGTATTCAACCCAAAAATTCATTATCGAGACTTCAGCGGAGATGCACGTTTTAAGAGTCCCTGAAAAAAGTTAAAGAAGATTTATTGAGTGCGAGTGTGTGAACCTATATCCCAGAAACAGAAAATTGGTTCAACACCAAGCTTAGTATTTACGTTCAGCATCTTTCAAGAAATTTCCCCAACCCCTTTGCATGAAAAAGTTCGATATTTTTCATTTTCTCTAAAGTGGCTGAAACGATATTCATAAAAATACCTTCATGACAAAATGTATATCTTGAATTTTCTGGGAATACCCTGCAAAGCCTTTTTCATTCTAAATAAGTTTTGTAAATTGTAACAGACATGTTACTGCATGAAAATATAGATCTCGTTAAAACACTCAATTTTTGTCAAACTTTTATGGGAGTTAACTATTTCCGAGGTATCCTTTGTTAATAGTTTGAATTTTCAAATGCGTGTACTTTTCTCAAATGGTAAGTCCATATTCATTTTTTCTCGTGATTAACGCCACGAATGACAAACTGTTTGCTTTCAGATCTACATTTTTGTGTAGTAATATTTTGTATATCCCTTACGGTTTACCGGTTATACAAAATTCCTTGCAATTGAAGAGGACTTCACAAGCTATTCCCCGAAAATTCGACATATACATTTTATTTCTCATATAAATAACTCTATATGTGATATTTTAATAATCACTGGAACAATTTTTGAGAAAATAAAAATAACGATTCTTTCCCACGTAAGGGCTAGTTTATCTTGATATCTAAATGTTGTATTGCTGGAAGATTGTGAAGTGAAAGTTCCTTTCCGGTGAAACCTCGACATGGAGATTTTGGGTGGAATGCAATACCTAAAGTAAAGAATGGCCAAGTATTGAACAAATAGAACTATTAACGACGGATATCTCGGAAACATGTGACGCCAAAAAGAAGTTATTTGAAATAAATTGTATTTTAAAGAGATCTACATTTTTTGAGCGGTGCGTTTTCGTCTTTCTCCTAACCGTTACCATTTATACAATATTATACAAAGTGCCTTCCGAATGAATAGGACTTAGCAGACTATTCTCAAAACTTCTTATGTGTTACACTCACATGACTTTCTCTACTCTTGTACAAACACTTATTCTCCATCTATTTCATATTAATCGAGATAAACATTTGCAGAAACGATCTTTTGACATGCAAAGAGAATTACATTTTACACATAGCGACCAGTTCTAAAAATATTTGACTATCGCTTAAGGCGTACTATGTTCCCTTGTTTTGTAATTGCAAGGGCAATATAGAAATACAGTAGCTTTTAAGCATAGACATATCTCTTAATAGCTGGTTGCTATGCGCAGCACAATTCCCTTTGCCACAGATTAATACTCTTTGCATATCCAAGACAAAAAAATCTGATGTGTTACACTCACATGACTTTCTCTACTCTTGTACAACCTATTTTTACAAACGCTTACTCTCCATCTACTTCATGTTAATCGAGATAAACATTTGCAGACTCTATCTTATTGCTAATTTTGTTGTAGATGTAAGGGGAATATATATTTACAAGGGCAATATAGAAATACAGTAGCCTTTAAGCACATACATATCTCTTAATAGCTGGTTGCTAGGTGCAGCACCATTCCCTTTCCCACAAATTAATACTCTTTGCATATCCAAGACAAAAAAATGAATACCGAATTCCCATTTGAGAAAATAAGTATTGAAAAATTTAAGGGAATAACAAGTAATATCTCGAAAATGGTTCACTCAAAAAAAATGTATATGACATAAATTGTGTATTTTAACGCGATCTACATTTTTTGTGCAGTAAAAGTTTGTCTATCTCTTATGGTTTACGAGTTATGCAAAAGTCGTTCACAATAAAGAATACTTTTGGAGACATTTGCAGGAAATTCATGATATACATTTTATTTGTCATAAAAATATCTTAAACATATGATATTTTAATCAAAATCGTTAGAGCCATTTTTGAGAAAATTAAAATTTTCGAAAAATCTTCCATGTAAAGGGTACTCTGTGGTGGAGGGGTTCTTGAAAACCTTCGTGTCGCATCCTTGGAAGATACTGAATCTAAATACCAAGTTTGGTGTTTATCCGACTGTTCCTTTCTGAGTTATGCTGTTCACAGACAGACACCCACACAGACACACACACGGACATGTTTCCAAAAATGCTTTTTTTGGATTCAGGGGGTCTCAAAACATGTATTTCCGGTGAAATCTCCGTATCGAATTTTTGGGTGGAATACAATACTTCCCCTACTTACTATACGTAGTAGAGAAAGTAAAAATGAATAACGAATTCCCATTTAAGAAAATAATTATTGAAAAATTTAAGGGAATAACAAGCAATATCTCGAAAATGGTTCACTCAACAAAAAAATGTATATGACATAAATTGTGTATTTTAACGTGATCTACATTTCTTGTGCAGTAAAATTTTGTCTATCTCTTATGGTTTACCAGTTATGTAAAATTCGTTCACAATGAAGAATACTTTTGGAGACATTCCCAGAAAATTCAAGATATACATTTCATTTGTCATGAAAATATCTTAAACATATGATATTTTAATCAAAATCCTTAGCCATTTTTGAGAAAATTAAAATTTTCGAAAAATGTTCCATGTAAAGTAATCTGGGGTGGGGGGATTTTCTTGAGAACCTTCGTGTCGCATCTCTGGAAGATACTAAACCCAAATACCAAGTTTGGTGTTTATCCGACTGTTCGTTTCTGAGTTATGCTGTTCACAGGCACACACACGGACATGTTTCCAGAAATGCTTTTTTTGGATTCAGGGGTCTCAAAACATATATTTCCGGTGAAATCTCGGTATCGAATTTTTGGGTGGAATACAATACTTCCCCTACTTACTATAAGTAATAGAGAAAGTAAAAATTCAAGACATACATTTGTCACGTAAATAGCTTTAATGTACAGACTGGGCCAAAAGTGACTACCCATTACTATTTCTACTCTATGATGATTGTAATACTTATACTTATGAGAGTTATTTATAGTACACTTTTTCAAATGGTTGTCCCACTGCATTGACGTAAGCATATTTGTTCACACATTCGTGGATTCGAATCACTATTCTGAAAATCATTAACGGCGTTTTTAAGTCCTCGATTGTGGTTGGTTTTAAAGCATAGACCATATCTTTAGTCAATCCTCAAAATGAAAAATCCATTGGAGCGAGTTCTGATGATCTGGGAGGCATTTCTTTGTCGCTCGTCTTCCACCAAAAACCTCATGAAGGTGGTTTGGCACAGCTACAGCGTAATGTGCTGGATCACCATCATGCTGAAAGTAAATGGAGTTGAAATTGTTGTAGTTTTTTGTAACCCTGGAACGACATAGGTAGTCAACATATCTAGGTTCTTTTCACCTGTTATTGTACTATCCAAATACTAAGTGACACCAGGTTGGTTAACTTGTTTTTCAAAAGTGATATAACTGCAATTATGCCATGACGTGACCAGATAATTTCAATGTTGCGTTGTCGCTCCAAATGATTTTACGACAGAAGCTCATGAGAATTGACTCACAAAACTGAAGCCTACGATTAGGATCGTCTTCTAGTGGATGGGGTATGTAGTGCTTGATGTGAAACGTTCGGGAAACTTTCTGTTCCACAGCAAATCGGCGAGTGGAGCTTTTAGGGCTCTGTACAACAGAGTTGTCTCCTCACTTAATGATGATTTACCTGACCTACGGCCTTACGTCTTGGTGGTCTATTCCGTTCATCAGTTAATAACGCATAACCACCTTTGCACCATCTTTGAATACATAAAATGTTTCCTCTTTTGACAACATATCAACAACACGGACACAGAACGTATCTAAACAAAACAGATCTCTAAATCAACATCTGACAGCGGACTGATGATTTAGCAATGCCCTCTAGTGTGTAGCTGAGTACCTGGTTATCACATGGACGTCACAGGGGGTAATTTGAAACTATGGAAGATTAAAACCATAATAGAGTAGAAGTAATGAGGGGTAGTGCATTTTGATGGTAAATGCACCATCTCTTGCATGGTAATTTAATGAAAACCGTTAAAGCCATTTTTAAAAAAATCAATAATTTTGAAGAATCTTCCAAGTAAAGGGTAGTTTGGTGTGGGGGGATTTGCTTGAAAATCTTCCTCTCGCATTTTGTAAGGTACTAAACTTAAATACTAAACTTAGTGTTTACCCCACTTGTGAAACCTCGGTATAGATTGCAGACGTGGGGTATCTTACAAGGGTGAACAACTGAACACTGGCAGGAGATAGAACAACAGTAGCGCTGCTCCATTTCCCCGACTGAACCAGAAACGGAATCACATGCGGTAGTTGGTAACCGCAAGCGTTCTGCAACAGTATTGGTGGTTACGCTGGTATCGAACAATTTGTTTCTCGGTTCTCTGGTGACATGCAGAGCAATCTCAAATTATCGCCAGCTACGCACACCCCTCCCTTTGCTACTGCTTCTGTATAAACAAAACTTTTCTTTGGAACTTGACTAAATGCTACAAAAATGAAAACGTGTCCATTGTCCGTTGCATTTACTCGCAACGAGACCGAACGACTTGGCAAAAAAAAAAGCTAATGGAGACAAACAGTGACCGGTTAGCCATTAATGCTTACAAAAGAAACGGATACAAAATTACACTACGTTTGCCTATTAGCATCTATGATGGAGTCTACAGTGCTTTCCGTCATGAAAACACAATGGCGTTTATTGAAAATCTGTTATTATTGTTGTTATTATTATTATTGTTTATTACGAGGGATGATCAGAAACTAAGATTACAAGGCCGATTTTCCTGGAGTTTCGTCCGTTATATAGAAATTAGTATTGGCGGTAATTCTAATACATAGGTTAGCAACTGCAGAGTTTTCAGCCACCCGCCACCTACAGCGCTAGTTGCAGGTAAACACAAATGGCGACTCGTTTGGAAAACTGGAATCGCGAAGAAATCAGCTCCGTGGGCGGCTCAAATTCACCGGCATTTGGTAGAGGTTTACGGAGAGACTGTAATGTCTTACTAGTATGTCGCAGAATGGTGTTGAAAGTTTGCGGACGGTAGAGAAAACGTCACCGACGAGGATCACAGTGGACGACCCAGTATGGCATCAACAGATCTGAACACAGCTCGCGTGGAAGGGCTGATTCAAGACAACAAAAGGATCACGTTACGGCATAAGACGGTACAATTGGGAATGTTCACGATATTCTGCACTATCGGAAAGTTTGTTTCTGACGGGTTCCACGAAATCTGTCCAAGCAACACAAGGGGAAGCGCATGGGAGCAAGTCTACAACTTTTGCAACAGTTCTTCAAGAAACAGGTTTTTTCACATTGTCACGGGTGACGAAACATGGTTCCACCACTACACCCCCAACAGTAATCGGTGGTCAGTGGAAGTGGAAACACCCCTCCTCTCCAAAGACCAAGACGTTTAAGGTGACACCACCTGCCGGGAGGGCGATGATCATAGTGTTTTGGGATAGCGCAGGTGTCATATTCGTGGAGGTTTTGGAAAGAGGGCACACAGTGACCGCTGACCAATACTGCCAGACCTTGACACGATTGTGCGAAGCAATCAGGAGGAAACGGTCAGGACTTCTTACCGGGGCCATCATCTTCCTTCAAGACAACACACGATCACAATCAAGGCAGAAGACCACCGCGTTGATGAGTTTCGCTGCACATCATCGACCACTCTCCCTACAGCTCGGACTTCGCTCCAAGCGGCTTTCACCTTTTTCCTTACTTGAAGGAGCACCTAGGAGGCCGAGATTTTCTTCAGACGAGGAGATGAAACACTTCGCTGAACACTCAAGGACAGGATTTTACCAGGAGAGAATATTCAAACTCATGCCACGAAGCGATAAGTGCCTAAACCGATATGAAGACTATGTCGAAAAATAACCTAATGTATGCACTATCAGCTGGCTGTATGAATTAGGCTTTGTGACCTTAGTTTCAGATCACCCCTTGTGTAATTAAGTCATTATTGAGATATAATTTTGGGGAAATCTGCAGTACACAAATTTAACGCGACGCAAACCTTGGCAGTAACTCGTTGCACCTCACATGACATACCCGGCATTACGTAAACAGCCAAAATGTAAAAATGCATAACAAAAGCTTTACATTGAAATACATTCTAACCGCGGCTCTTTAATGAACTCTGGTTGAGTCAACAATTTTTGATAAACCCTGAATATTGAACAACAAAAATAAAACAGCGCACACTAAATGGAAGCCAAAATATAAAATTTAAACTGCTCCAATAGAAAGTATATACCAGGTGGCCCACACATGCGTCCTTCGTTGAAGCAAGCTTATACCAGATAGCGCGGACGCCTAAAAGTTTGCCTAAGCAGAACTGCAAAGGGGACTCCATACCGACGGAGAGGAGACTGCTAACTGAAAGACCGCTGGTGCCGGAGCCCATTCTATAGAATAACTGCCAGCTGTATGAGGTGTTGAAGGTTCGATTCCCAGCTGGGCTCCAGAAAGTTGTCTTTAAAGAAAAACATTCTGCGATATGCCCAGGGTCTGGTTTTTAAATGTGAGAGTACTTATATGCGTGTGTGTGTGTGTGTGTGTGTGTTATCAATTTGTGCCACAAAGTTAACAAGATTGAACACATTTCTATTATTATTATTATATTTATGTACCTTTAAAGGTTCCTTAAGGTTAGGTTATCTTCTATTAGTGCATTATTCATAGTAAACATGTCCAAAAGCAATGCACACCTTGGTAGACGTATTGACATTAGGGCCACTAAATATAACATTCCGGAAACATTAGATCACCGCAGATAGGTCTTTACACAACACTTATGCAGAAGACAGATGCTGTGTCTAAAAATATTCAGAACACAGCCTTAGAGCCTCGACTACATTTTGGCGTATCTCCGCACACATTGTAACCATATCTGTTACGTTAACTTTTTGCCTGAATGACCTGCCTCGAACTGTATAAGACAACCACACGACGCATATCACTACAAAACTACCAAGTAAACACCTGCAGTGACCTTTCGCTTTGTACATGCACTGTCCCTTTGAACAGCAGTGTGAGGCAACTTCTTTTGCACCTATGTATGTGGGAAACAAAACTGTAAAGGACGGCTGATTTGGGCCACCTGGTATGTACACGCTGTGATCAAAAGTATCCGGACACCCCACAAACATACGTTTTTCATCTTAGGTGCATTGTGCTGCCACCTACTGCCTGGTACTCATTATCCGCACCCTCAGTAGTCATTAGACATCGTGAAACAGCAGAATGGGACGCTCCGTGGAACTCACGGACTTCGAACGTGGTCAGATGACTGGGTGTCACTTGTGTCAGAAGTCTGTGCGCGAGATTTCCACACTCCTAAACATCCCTAGGTCCACTGTTTCTGATGTGATAGTGAAGTGGAAACGTGAAGGGACATGTACAGCACAAAAGCGTACAGGCCGACCTCTTCTGTTGACTGACAGAGACCGCCGACAGTTGAAGTCTCAAAGAGTATTAAGCAGACATCTATCCAGACCATCACACAGGAATTCCAAACTGCATCAGGATCCACTCCAAGTACTATGACAGTTAGGCGTGAGGTGAGAAACCCTGGATTCCATGGTCAAGCGGCTGCTCATAAGCCACATATCCCGCAGGAAAATGCCAAACGACGCCTCGCTCGGTGTAAGGAGCGTCAACATACACGATTGAACAGTGGCAAAACGTTGTGTGGAGTGACGAATCACGGTACACAATGTGGCGATCCGATGGCAGGGTGTGGGTGTGGCGAATGCCCGTTGAACGTCTTCTGCCAGCGTCTGTAGTGCCAACAGTGAAATTCGGAGGTGGTGGTGTTATGATGTGGTCGTGTTTTTCCTGGAGGGGGCTTGCACCCCTTGTTGTTTTGTGTGGCACGATCGCAGCGCAGACCTACATTGATATTTAAGCACCTTCTTGCTTCCCACTGTTGAAGAGCAATTTGGGGATGGCAATTGCATCTTTCAACACGATCGAGCACCTGTTCATACATCACGGGCTGTGGCGGAGTGGTTACACGACAATAACATCCTTGTAATGGACTGGCCTGCACAGAGTCCTAATTGAATCCTATAGAACACCTTTGGGATGTTTTAGAACGCCGACTTCGTGCCAGGCCTCACCGACTTACATCGATACCTCTCCTCAGTTCCGCACTCCGTGAAGAATGGGCTGCCATTCCCCAAGAAACCTTCCAGAACCTGATTGAAAGTATGCCTGCGAGAGTGTACGCTGTCATCAAGACTAAGAGTGGGTCAACACCATGTTAACTTTCAACATTACCGATGGAGGGCGTCGTGAACTAGTACGTCATTTTCGGCCAGGTGTCCGGATAGTTTTGATCACGTAGTGTATATATATATATATATATATATATATATATATATATATATATATATATATATGACCCATTTACCGTGTGGGGCACCGGGTATCCATTCTCTTATATTGAATAATCACAAAATGTAACGCAAACCAAAGTAAAGGTCACAGTCAGACGACCCTTGGGTTAGAAATGCAATACGGCGACTATGCCATCACCCGAGATCCGTAAACTTCAAGGGTTGAGGAAGATGACGACTCCTCGTGGTGAACTCAGCTCAGATGAACCTGATGCGACAGTGGTGCAACGAGCGGTAAAGATAAGAGCACCTTAAAAGTAAAATACAGCCAATCCGGTCACGGAGAAAACGCCATTTATTAAGTATGTCCCCGATCGGCAGAAGTAACTAGTTACCAAAGTAACAAGACCAATAACTAAAGTAACGGAGATGGTTTCCGAGTCCGGGTGACATCATTCGCTGCATGTATATTGGTATCACTTATCAGAAAGTAGTTACGTCATCTCGTTTCACAGTATCAGTCTCCTCCATATTATAAATATGATACAACACCTGGCGTGAAAAATGTCTAATTATCCGCTTTGCTACCTATAACGGAACGAGATTATTATCGGCATCTTTTGTGACGTTAGACAATAATGTGTGTTTGCGTGTTAAATTTTCTGTTCTCTGGCAACATCGCCTTTCAAAACATCATTACCATGTTTGTTTTATGTAACACCCTACGAGAATATTTAAGTTATTATACGCTTAAAGTTATGTTGGCTATAGGTATGTATATTCCTTTGCCGTGTCTGCATCACGTGTTATAAAGCACAGTAGTAGTGCTGTGGACACAGCTAGATCTCTTTAGAGATTGTATCAAATAACAGAGTAAGTCTGTATCGACGTCATTCATATTGAAACATAGTTACAGCAAATTGTTACTGATAACTGTTACATATAACTTAACGCACTGAGACTGCGCAGTTATAACCGTAACTGTGTAACTGTTTGTCACATTCCTACTCTACCGTAACGTGCGAGGTTCAGGAGGTGTTGGGTTCGATTTTCGTCGACCGCCCACTCTGTCCTAGGGTTTTCGCGATTTTCCCTGGTCGGTAGGCGAATCCTGGGGCGGTTTCTCGTCTACCACGATTTCCTTTGCATCATTTACCTTTCACTCCGTTTCCTTCTGATCTTTCAGGTGCCATCTAGGTTTCTTGGCGTGTGCGTGTGCTCGACACATGGCGCGGATAGTTGCACCAAGAAAAGAGTATTCCCCGTGGACGCTAGAGGGCTGCCTAATTGCAAAGGTTATAAATCTCCCTCTCTGGACATCTCCATTAGTGGGACGGAGAAACTTTTAAGGACTTCCGCGCGTCTCTGTGGCCCTCAAACCAATGAACGACATAATTGATGTGAAATGAAGGAGCGGTTCGGATACCACCTCTATGAAATGCTTCACTACGATTGGTGCGCAAAGAAAGCCTTAACGAATACAATTTATTGAGACTTCTAGAGGAAGGGTTCAACAATTATTTGCATGTGTCGTTAAACTGGGCGATATTTATATGAGAGCTCTTACGAATTGCTTTTCGTCTTCAATTCTAATATATTTTATTTTTGCCCGTAAATTCAATACAGACATTGCCCAAACGGTACTTCACTAATGAGAACGTATAGATTGTAATGTTTCCCTTCGTTAGTTCGGTCGTATTTTGGGGGAGGTAAAGTACCCTGCTAATCCAGTGTATAGTATTATACTCGAGGAACATAGGTGGTTACACTGGCAGAGGGTGGGGCTAGATTACCAACATAAACAGCTGCGTTCATTATGGGCCACATGTGCCTAATTTGAATCAAAAACACTGAGTATTATTTAAAGAATAATTTAGTTATAGTTTGACAGTGACAAGTGTGAAATAAAACCAAAGTAACCATCTCCAAAACACTGGAACCTTACTTTTTGAGCATGTGGTACTCAGAAGATAACTATTAACGGGTCAGGAAGGCACAATTTATTTTTGTCAAGCGATATCAGGAAAATTGAAAAGGATGAGGAAAGAATAGGTCCCTGGGGGATGAGAGGGTGAAGCATGCGGTGTGGAGGGGTGGGAGCCTACCGCAGTCAAACGTTGCAAGCATTCTCAGCGTAAAATAAATATTTCACTGTGGTGACAGGCGAGGCCAACAGACTGGCCACCAAAACCAGATCCCACATAGCTATGCAGTGCTGCCAACATTGCTCTGTCTCTCTCCATGCTTTGCGTTACCCCAACAAACTTTCTCATTTTTATACTTTCTCTAATACTTACCTAAACACGTAGTACGTACAGAAAGTATTGCATTCCACCCAAAAATTTGATATCGAGGTTTTACCGGAAATACACAATTTTTAATCTTGGCATTTAGGTTCAGTATCTTCAAAATATGCGACACGAAAACCCCCCCCCACTCCAAACTACCCTTAAATGGAACGTTTTTCAAAAAATTTGATTTTCTAAAAAAATGGCTCTAACGACTTGGAGCATATTAAAACTATTTTCATTACAAATAAAATCTATATATGGAATTTTCTGCGAATAACCTGTGAAGTTCTCTTTATTCGAAAGGAATTTTTTTAATTTTGTGTCACTGGTAAACGTTAAGCGGTACACGAAAACGTACTTCTCTTTAAAAGGCACAATTTAATTCAAATAACTTTTATTATAGCATAAGCCATTTCCGAGATATCCGTTATTGTTCAACACTTAGCCATTCCTTTAAAGTCGTGTCAACATTCAGTTGTTTCTCGCGATGTCATGGAAACAGTATGGAATTTTAAGGCCAGCATATAACGTCCAGTTGTTAAACATTTGACTATCGCTGTTCTCTATAACGAAATGTGTAATGTAGCTGTTTCTGTAAAGATTTATCTCCATTAAAGTATAGTAGATAGAAAAATATGCTTTCGTAAAAATACTTTGTATAGCGCTAATAAGGGATAGAGAATAAAGAAGGTCATGTGAATGTAACACAGGAGATTTTTCACTTTCTCTGCCACTTACTTAGTATTTAGGGGAGGTATTGCTTTTCATCCAAAAAATCTATATCAGCATTTCAACGGGAATACTAGTTTTGAGGCCCTCCGAATGAAAGTGTACGGTGCATATGGGTATAAATAGTACATTTGATTTCCAATCAAAAGGTTTATATTCAATTAGAATAAGTAATTCATGTCTGTGTCTAGGTACACATTTTATTTGTGATGTACATATCTTAAATATGTGTTATTTTAGTAAACATGGAGCCGGTTTCATAAAACAAAGAATTTCGACAAAGTTTCCATATAAAGATAGTGGAAGATGCGAAGTTTGGTATTTACCCAAATTTTCGTTTTTCAGTTATGCTGTTCATAGGCAGATTACAGACGCACGCGTGTGGAGCTTTTTCTAAAACAATTTTTTGTATTCAGGAGGCCATAAAATGCATAATTTCTATTGAAATCTCAATATATAATTTTTATGTGAAATGCAATACTAGCTCTAGATAACAGGCAAATAATTTGAAAACTAAAAGAGTAACAAAGAGAATGCTTGCATAGTTTTTGTAATATATTATTGAAATAATTCATTACTTTATATCAAAGAAAATACTTCAATGAACATTTGTATGCATTTGTACAATTTTCAGATAAGAAGATTTTGTGTGTACTACGTCTCGGCATGACACCTTAAAAGAGAATCGGCAGGAAGAGCCGAAGATCGGTGGTTCGAATCGCAGCCGTAGAATTCAAGGCTCCAAGTAACAGTAAGTATTAAATTTACCATAAATCATAGTGTCGTTTAGCTAACAATTTTAAATTTTGTAGAGTGGTTTAGATTAATTTCCTGCAAGTTTTGTCTTTTGGAATTTTTGATTTAACATGGTGACGGGTTATAAATCGTTAGATCTAACCTGAGTGCTGAAGATAAGGAACATTTTCAGAAAAACTGCTATAAATATGGAACTAATATTTTGCACATAGGTTTTCTTATTATAGATTGGAAACTCCTGCATATATAATTTCAAATATTTAGTATTTATTTTTAAGATAATAAAAATTAGTAATATGAATTTTTAAAAGTCATCATTTCTTCATCTGGACAAATACTATAAATTTTGCATATGGAAACAAAATCTCTGCAAGGTATCTTTGATTCTTAAATGACAGTATGAAATTTAATTATTTTCCCTCCAATAATTTTTGAGAAAGTGTTCCCTAAAGGTAGAAAAATGTGAGTTTCAGAAAACGAGTCGCAAAGTTTACATCGCATACCACAAGCAAAATCTTGTTTAAGGCATTTAATTCTAGGTATAAAACAGCCAAACAAGTGATGCTTGTTGCTTGAAACAATGTTCGTTTGCCTGCTTATAGCCTTCTAGTACAAATAGACACCATTTCTGCAGTTTAAACGCTTACATTTTGTAAAGTAAAAAGTGCTAGAAAACATTGCAGGCAAAAGGGGGTGTGGTTGCTGCTTTTTAATCTTCGGAACCAATTGACCACATTATCTGGAGATATTCCCAAGACTGCACACTTCGCTATGGATCCTTTTTTTGAAACTTTGAAATGTATTCATTTTCAACCTACATCTGCATTCGATTCCTCAAGTCTGACTGGACTTTACAACAATTATCATGAAAATACAGGAATCTTGAAACTTGTAGAGTTCAGAAATTTTATTTATGTGCACTTCCTGTTGTACATTTAAGTTGAGATTGAACAATATCTCCTAAACTAAGCGTTGTAGGAAGAAATGTCTTTAATAAAAGTTGCTTGATATTATGGGGGGGAAAGTAAATGCCATTAGTCGTGTGTTATTTAGAGGACGATGTGATGCTCATCTTAGGGTCAATTTTTAAATGGGTACCTATCTTTTTACTTTCTCTACTACGTATAGTAACTAGGGGAAGTATTGTATTCCACTCAAAAATTCGATACCGAGATTTCACACTAAATACTTGTTTTGAGACCCCCTGAATCCAAAAAAAGTATTTTTGGAAACATGTCCGTGTGTGTGTGTGTGTGTCTGTCTGTATGTCTGTGAACAGCATAACTCAGAAACGAACAGTCGGATAAACACCAAACTTGGGATTTAGGTTCAGTATCTTCCAGAGATGTGACACGAAGGTTTTCAAGAAAATCTCGCACCCCAAATTACCCTTTACATGGAACATTTTTCGGAAATTTTAATTTTCTCAAAAATGGCTCTTAACGATTTTGATTAAAATATCATATGTTTAAGATATTTTCATGACAAATAAAATGTATATCTCGAATTTTCTGGGAATGTCTCCAAAAGTATTGTTCATTGTGAACGACTTTTGCATAACTGGTAAACCATAAGAGATAGACAAAATTTTACTACACAAAAAATGTAGATCGCGTTAAAATACACAATTCATATCATATACATTTTTTTTGTTGAGTGAACCATTTTCAAGATATTGCTTGTTATTCCCTTAAATTTTCCAATATTTATACTTTTTCTCAAATTCGTTATTCATTTTTTTTGTCCTGGTAATGCAAAGAGAATGGAATACTCCACATAGCAACCAGCTCTTAAAACATTTGACTATCGCTTAAAGCCTACCATATTCCCCTTAGGAAAAAGATTAACATCTCGATATCTCGATTAACATGAAGTAGATGGAGAATAAGCATTTGTAAAAATAGCTTGTACAAGAGTAGAGAAAGTCATGTGAGTGTAACACATCAGATTTTAATGCTGTTTTCTCGCTCCTCATAAAAAACTAAACAACATTTGTATAAAGGACTTTGCAATTGTTCTTTCACCAACGTAAATAACAACGAAAATCCTCAGTGGCTGTGAACGAAGAGCGCAATGAATGGTTGGACCATCCATGGATAGTCGTTTGAGGATTATTCACAATTTCCATTGTTATTTCGTTACTTGAAAGCAAAGATGGCTGATGCCGCTTGTCGGGGCGGTCAACGTTCTAACTTAAATCACTACATGTATAACGAGAGAAATTACCAGACAACTTATTTACAAAAGACGGTCTTCTGCTAGTGTTATGAGTCATTGTCATATCATATATACTGCTCTTCGGTACCAAGGTTTGATCATCAGCTTCCTTCTCCGCTATAATCACTGTTCACCAGTACTGAACCAACCTTGTTAGGGACTTAATTTATATAACACGTGTATGAACGTTGTAGTGCATATTAATGATTTCGGTGTACTTACATAAACCAAATAAACTTCTTGCTTTTTATTCTACGTAGATATTGCTCTAAAAATAAAACCCCACACAACCAGACAACGCTTACACCAAAATTTACAAAAACAATTAAACTTTCTTGTTAATTACAAAGGTAAGACGTAATAATTAATAACAACCGAATAACCTAACCTTATAATTAATAATTAGTGCACTTATATTTGGCCTAATTAATATAAATATAAATGATCTAATATAAATAGTAATATAATTGATATTATAATCAGTGCGTCAGTTGGTGACTAAATGGTCAGCGTGCAAAGTTTGAGCACTGCGAATATAAAAAGGCACCAACGTAACAGATATAATATAACTAACATTCCCAATACGTGTAACATAGGAAAGGCTAGACCAAGTAAGAACAGGTTTAGAGAATATGATACGAATATACAACGAAACAATTGCATGTACGGTATGGACGATCAAATATTGAATTAGAATTGTGAGAGGGGATCAATCACTTATGAGAACAGTATGCTATAAGGAACACCTTAGAAAGGGAGAGCACAAGACGTAGATAGTAAAAATCAAGACAGGGGTGGAGAGAATAGGGATAAGTAATATTTGGTTTGAAGGACGTGGAAATGAGCGAATGTGTGGAAAAAGTACGGAAGCGACTTAAAGATATAGATCGACGCTGTCACAACGAGAAAGTATCAGCAAGCTTACAGTCGAAACTAAAAACAGAATGGGGTATAGAACAATATATTTTGTCGAGAAATACAGTCAGCAAAGAAGGGCTCAGACTGGGATCACGGCGAGCGATCAAATTCATTAACGAAGAAGGCATAACTATCTGTCTCTGTTGTAGAGAGGAAGAAACTAGGTTTCTATTCTGGCGCATTGTAAGTGTGTGTATTCTAACGCCAGACACATTATTGCTTTGTTAGTGACAGTATTGTTGGTGTAATTCTTTCGGCTTTGGTTTTGAATTTCGTCTGGCGTGGCGACTCTCGCCACCTCCTGACCAGAGGTGGAGAGAGGGGGGGGGGAGTAAGCGTTAATTTCTTTGTGTACTGTTCTGTGGCGTGATTTTAAGTCGAGTGTCTGGCATGGAAGGACGTGTGTGAATTGTGTGAATGTAGTCTCGTGTGTGTAGCATCTTCCTTTTTTATCTTTTGCGTGTGATGTAGGGGCACCGTGTTTTATACTGAATAAACCATAGGTAATGTGATTAATGTGAAATTTGGTGTATTTTGTGATAACTATCCCACGCCTGCTCTGGAATGTGTTGTTAAGATTCGTGGTCCTCTCGCTGCCTCTACAGCTAGGTCTCGCAATGTTTATGCTGCAGTAACTAAAATTTAATATCTAGCTGCAAATCTTTTGGCCTCACCGCAGTATATAACAGTATTAAGACAGAACAGTTGAGGAGAAAGTATCTGCCACGTTCCTTTTTTTAACTTAAGGAGAGGGTTACAACCTTGTTGGAGGGGGAGGGGAAGCAATTAGTGCATTTTTACAAATGGCTATGTAGCTCGTAAGGAAGATGATCAAGGGGGAAGGGGAGGATTAGTGGCTTACAGACGGGTGTTTGTTTGTTTTGTAAACAATAGCTTGTGCTTGTGAACACGTTTTTTCTCTTTTTCTTCCTCTTCTTCTTCTTGTTCTGTTTTATTTCTTTGATTTATGTGGCTTTTTTCATTTCTTGTGAATATCGTTAACTTTAAAGTTCAGTGTGATGAATATATTGTGAAACATATGAATTACAGTGCATGATATAAGCACGTACAGTCTATCTGACCAGTGCCATATATGAGTTTGAACATGTAAACTGTGACTAGTAACTACACCATTCTACTCTACTGTACATATAACAGGTGCGTAATTGCTAAGGAGTTGCTGGTTATGAGTGGAACCTAACAACCCGAATGTCACCAGTTTCTAGTGACTTGTTGCACAATGGTGGACACAAGTCAAAGTTGTACTTTAGTAACCTCTCGTATGTTGTAGCTTCTATATAATGTGTCTGTGTTTGTTTACCTTAGGTTTTCGTTATAAACATTAAATTCACACACACAACACTCAGTCATACTTCCAGATTCTAGGAACGATGGAATATCCTGGCAAAAGCACAATTTCCACCCTTCAGCCGGGAATCGAACACGGGACCTCTGGATTTTAAAGCTAGCATGATAGCCACCATCCACAGAGGCAGCCACTACTGCTCTATTTGTTTACCTGTACGAATTTTCTCCCCCAACGCTTGTAGTTGCGATACCATTCGTGTTACAGCAGAGGTGAAGTAGTTGCCGCTATACCAGGCGCTTCTTTAGCATCAGTGGTGTACTCAAACAGGTGTTGCTTTGAGAAGACTTTCTCTACCATGTGTCTACTAGGTAAGAGGAGGTTTTGTACGCCACCAAAAATGCAAAGTCGAGATTTCACCCGAAATACAAGTTTTGAGGCCCTTATTTGAAGAAATTTTCGTGGTTTTATATTATCTCAAATGGCTCTAACGATTTTAATTAAATGCCACATATTTTAAATGTTTTTGACAAAATGTATATTTTGAATTTTCTGTGAAGTACTCTTTAATCTCAACGCCTTTTGTATAACTAGTGAACCGTAAGAGACAGACAAAGTCTTACCACACAAAAAATGTAGATGTCGTTAAAGTTCACAATTCATGCCAAATAAAATTTGTTGTGGCGTTAACCGTTTCTGAGATATTCTTTGTTATTGGTTTGAATTTTGAAATACTTCCACTTTTTTGATGTATCAAGTCGATATTCGTTTTTACCTGTCGTGTAAAAAGTATGGAAGCCATCACATAGCGACCTGACTCCCTTTAGCCTACTGTGTTCCTGTTATAGCAACAACGAAACGTGTAATGGCAGTGTATCTGTGTTAACAAGAAGTAGGTAAAAGAATAGGGTTTCGTAAGAATAGTTTACAAGAGTGTGAGTAGAGAAAGTAACACATCAGAATTTTGTAAGCCTATGCATAAATCTTTATTATTAACCAGCACTTTTGACTCACTTTGTGTATAGCATCAGAGAAAACTTTCAATAGAAGCTGTGCGTTGTTGTTATATTTACACCATTGATGTTATGTTCTAAGAATCTGATGTGTTACACTCACATGACTTTCTATACTCTTTGCAAACTATTTTTACAAACGCTTATTCTCCATATGCTTCATGTTAATCGAGATGTTAATCTTATTGCTAATTTTCTTGTAGATGCAAGGGGAATATGGTAGGCTTTAAGCGATAGTAAAATGTTTTAAGAGCTGATTGCTATGTGGAGTATTCCATTCTCTTTGTATGTCAGGGCATAAAAAATGAATAACGAATTTGAGAAAAAGTATAGGTATTGGAAAATTTAAGAGAATAACAACCAATATCTCGAAAATGGTTCACTCAACAACAAAAATGTATATGATATAAATTGTGTATTTTAACGCGATCTACATTTTTTGTGTAGTAAAATTTTGTCTATCTCTTATGGTTTACCAGTTATGCAAAAGTCGTTCACAATGAAGAATACTTTTGGAGACATTCTCAGAAAATTCGAGATACACATTTCATTTGTCATGAAAATATCTTAAACATATGATATTTTAATCAAAATCGTTAGAGCCATTTTTGAGAAAATTAAAATTATACCAAGTTTGGTGTTTATCCGACTGTTCGTTTCTGAGTTATGCTGTTCACAGACAGACACACACACGGACATGTTTCCAAAAGCTTTTTCTGGATTCAGGGGCCCTCAAAATGTATATTTCCGGTAAAATCTCGGGTTCTAATTTTTGGATGGAATGCAACTTCCCCTACTTACTATACGTAGTAGAGAAAGTAAAAATATCTTACCTACCTGGAATTCTGAAAGTCATAACAATAGTATCACCTTTCTATTTACGCCTACCAAAACTTGCCTCCCCTTTCAGAAAATGTTGATAATAGCTGACTGTTTCAAGTTGTACGGATACGATTAAACTCGAATGACGAATTAATACATTTATTTCCTTCCCCGTTCTTTACGAAGTTGTTGACAATAATGTAGATGATTTTTATAGTGAATCCTTACCTTTACTGCTTATAATTGTAATTTCTTACAGCCTTCGTTATTACTAATAACAGATCAAATATCTCTTGATTTTCACACAAGGTTGTGAAACACCGGCGGAAACTCTCGCTTCGTTAACCTCCCCGGAACAGTCTTCCAAGTTCTGGAAAGATGCATAACCTATAAGTAGGTGCTCTTTGGTGGTGGAACAATCATCGATCGGAATCGTCGAGTAACTTGTTAAGAGATTTACAGTAGGTGAACTTTTAAACTGTTTGGTCCCATATACTCGTACTTATTTAAGGGGACAGGGTAGTCTGAACACTGCAAATTACACTTTAAGTCTGTTAAATTACCACTACTCTTAAAGTTCTCAATGGTTTTTCCTGAAATTTTTATGAATTATTCTATAAATCAAATTATTTTAAGTGGTTGTTTACATTGACAGTTTATGCTGTTGAGTCCGTAAAAATTATTTCATTCATCAGAAAAATGATAAAATTTACTGTTAAAACTTGTGATTTCGTGTACCTTTTTCTCTGATACTATTTGCAATAGAGAGTCACAATTTTGCATGCTTGTTCTTAGTATAATCAACGTATCTTCTGAACCTCAATTTTTAATGTATATTAGTTCACTAGAAATTGAAAAAAATTATTTGCAAAGTCAAAAAAGTAAATATGTGGAAAATTTGCAATGTTGTTGCTTTCTTATATGCATTATATATTCACTAATATACATTACAAAATTATGATTGTGGTTCAGAAGGTTTAACTATGTGTTTATACATGTACTGAAAATTTTAGCTCTCTACCTTTCATACTTTCTGAGAAAAAGGTACATAAGTATCCAAAAATGTTGTTTTGAGAAAACTGAATTTAAAGTTTGAACATTAAAATTCTGACACACTTCAGTACATTCCAGGGTCATAATCATCTGCACCTTCATTCGTGGATTTCTTCAGTTTTTCTGATTTCCTTCTCTTGGTCCTGGCCTCTTTTGTTAATTGCTGAACTGCTCGCTGGGCAGGATATAGTCGTTCCTTGTTGAAAGATACAAAAATGTTCTAAAAAGGGGCGTTCCATGATAGAAGGAATGCAGACTAGCATTTAAATAGTGTTTAAATGTCTTAAAAACCTCTTAACCCCCCAAAAAGTATATATTTTCTGAAACTGCAAATAAGAGAGATTTTGTTAGTGCCTGAAACAAAAAATGGGATTTTTGACCATTTCAAAGTACCCTGTCCGCTTAATAACATAAAAGGTATATAGTGTTTACATAATACAGAAATCCGTAACATATGCAACGAAATAGAGATGTTAACCTCTCTGGAAAAGACACATAGTCTACGAACACCGAGAAAAATAATATTCTCAGTTGTTAGTTATAAAATATCGTTCACGAATTTCTAATATTATCTGGACACAACTTCGTCCCTTTATACACCTGCTGACCGTCTTGATTATAACACACAAACAAGAAAAACAAAAACGTTCTTACTTGGGAGTTATTAAAATATGTTGGCATTGTACAGTACTGTGATAAACAGATTCGATTCTCTTTTGTTTTGCTGTGTCTTAGCTACTAAATCGTGACCATCTACATATACATTTGCTTGGAATGACGTATCCGTGGCATTTGTTTCATTTCACATGCATTTTCTGTAGAGTAACAACTACACTGACATTTGTGAAAATTGCAACACCAAGAAAGAATTTCCCGAATAACTCCAAACTTGGTGGAAGTGTAGAAGAGTGTGCAAACAATAAGTGAATAGGTTTGGGGTGCACGTAGGCCGAGCAGAGCCCTCTCGTGTCGGTCCGACAAGGTCGGTGTTGCGCCCAGCTGTCAAACAAGGTGGAAACAATAAATGAGTGCCAGTATGCCTCGTCGACGTAAAAGGGAGCCATATAGGCATGTGAGTGTGTTCGAACGGGGCAGAATGATCGGGTTTGTCATGCCGTGACATTTCGGCTCGTACAGGGCATGCTGCTACGACAGTGATGCGTATGTGGAAGCAGTGGACATATGAAGGTCGTACGCAGCGAAGAGCGGGTACTGGAGCACAGCACGGGGTGACCATCATCTTGTCCGCATGGATATAACGGACCGTACAGCTTCATCCACAGTGTTGGCTCGACGCTGGAGCACTGCAACAGGTGTGATCTTGTCTGCATCAACGGTTCGTTGCCGTCTGCTACAGGTTGGAACTGTTGCATGCATGCCATTACGTCGGCTTCCATTGTCCAGAAACCACAAGCTCCTCCTACTGCAATGGGCACGTGGACACCGTCACTGGGGTGTTGAGTGGCAAAATGTAGTATTTTCGGACGAGTCCCGCTTCAACGTGTCCTACAGTGATGGCCGCATACGTGTCCGGCGGTACCGTGGTGAGCGCAACCTGGAGGGCTGTATTGTTGAGCGGCATAGCGGTCAAACACCAAGTGTGATGGTTTGCGGCGCCAAGGGTTACAACAACCTATCTCGTCTCCTACGAATTGAGGGCACTTTGAACAGGAACCGGTACCTAACGGTGGTTGTAGAGCCTGAGATACTCCCCCTGCTTCAGGCATCTCCACAGGACAATGCTCGACCAGATATTGCGAGGAATGTACAAGCCTTCTTTGAAGAGCGACGGGTAGCATTGCTTCCCTGGCCTGCACGTGTCGCCCATCGAACATGTCTGGAATATGGTTGGTGCGTCACGGTCCTCCAGTAACCAGTGTCACGGATTTGTGGGCTCGAATACAAACTGCGTGGAGGGAAATCCCTCAGGAACTTATTCAGAACGTTTTTGATTCAATGCCACGGCATATAGTAGCTCTAATTGCAGCGCATGAAGGCCACATCAAATACTGAACATTAGAGCTCAAAGGTCATGTATAGATTTGTTACTTGTCGTGTACGTAACTGTGGTATGCGTTTCCTTCTTGGTGATGCAATTTTCACAAACGGCGGTGTACATTCCTCTCAATGTCATCCTCTGCTAAAAGACAAGGTCTTTTTCCCAAGCGTGTTGTTTTATAACTCCAATGTGTTCGTATTCAAGTACAAGTGCTTTATAAATATTTTAGTAATTTATTAAATGAAATTGGATGTTATTTTATAGACCATGTTCGTCAAAAAGACTTGGGATTTTTCAGTGGTGAAGGAATTATTAAAGTTCGTTGAGTGGTGGTTGAGATTACCCTACCTACACACGTAAACCCCCTCCCACACAAACAAACATTTTCTCTGTTTATAGTATTAATATAGATTACTGCACCTGAAGGACTCTGGGGAAATCAAACTGTTTCATAGATATAGTTTTGCAAACAGCAGCAATAGTATAGCATACGCAATCACATGTATTTATGTGTTTGCTTCGAAGGCGACTTTGAAAAGTTTTAGAAAATCAAACAAGGATTAGTTATAAAAATTTAAATGATTTTATTGTTTTTCAAAATATTTTCCTTTTAACATCAATACGTTTTTGCATTTATTGAAACCACTACTTAAAGCAATGATGTCACTTCAGAAACAGGTTTTTGTAATGTTCCACTGTTTCATCTGATGACGAAAAAGTGATTCCATACGTTTTATCTTTGATTTTTGGAAACAACAAGAAATCACAAGATGCTAGGTCAGGGCTGTATGGTGGAGGGTCCATGGTGCTAATCTTTAGGGCATCCAGATATCAGTTGTTAATTTTGATGTATGCGACGATGCGCTATCATAATGTAAACATTATTTTGGGCGTTTTTCACAAACTTTCTATAAAGTTTACTATAAACAGACATTTGTGTGTTAGTCGGCAGTAATGGTACGGCTATTTTCTAATCTACAGTAGCCCGTGTTACAAAAAGCTAGCAAACATCTTCTTCCCAGCACTGGGAACTCGTCAGACGTTTGTAGTTTATGTTCTGTTCGAAAGACCCATTTAGTCGATTGCCTTTTCTTTTCAGGATCATAACAATAAATCCAAGAATCATCACCAGTAACGATCTTGCAAACCAAATTTGAAGTGCCGCGTTGGAATTTTTCCAGAGCTTTTCTGCACAAATCATTGCGTTGTTGTTTTTGATCGGGAGTCAGTTTATGTGAAATCCATAGACAACAAGGTTGTCTTCCATCTAACTGTTGCTGTTTGGATTTGATTCACATCAATGCCCAATGTCACCCGAATAAATTCATAAGATATCCCTCGATCTTCTTCAAGCATTATTCGAACAGCGGCAATATTTCCATCAGTAACAGCAGTTCACGAAATTCATCACTATGAAAAACACCATCTGTTTTGAGTTCGCTGTGCAGTTATAAATTGTTGCGTTAGATGTGGTTTCATTGTTAAATGAATTCGGAAGCCGATCTTCACATTCTTTAAGCGTTAATAGCGATTTAAAGTCGTAAAAAAATAATAACCGGAAATGTTCTATAGTCTCGCAAAACATTAGAAAATAGCTGTGAAATATAAACCAATTTTATTTGATTTTGAAAACATGCCCTCGTATAACTGGCATCGGGTTAACAACTCTCGAATACCCGGTAAACCATGTAGACATCCGAGTATTTCATTTGCTGGCAGATTTAAAAGGTTATTTTATAGGTTTCGAGACTGGGAGATGAACACAAGTTTAATAAAGTTATAAATTAGATTTAAATTTTCAAAATTAAATTATTTATGCAATAAATTAAAGTTCATAGATGTTCACAAGAAATAGATTTTGTTTCTCATATCAACATATTAAACCCTAGACATTTTACTCAAAATTGTTAAAGCCGTTTTTGAGAAAATAAAAACATAATGATAAATCTTTCATTTAAAGATTAGTATAGCGAAGGCAGAGTTCTTCAAAAACCTTCGTGCCACAACCTTACAAGATACTGAATTTAGAAACCAAGATCATTTTTGAGTTATGTTGTTCACAGACTGACAGATAGACGGATACGCAATCCCTCCCCACCCACATACACACGTGCACCTTATTACTTTCTCTACCACGTATAGTAAGTAGGGGAAGTATTGTATTCCACCCAAAAATTCGATACCAAGATTTCACCGGAAATACATGTTTTGAGACCCCCTGATCCAAAAAAGCATTTTTGGAAACATGTCCGTGTGTGTGTGTGTGTGTGTGTGTGTGTGTGTGTGTCTGTGAACAGCATAACTCAGAAACGAACAGTCAGATGAACAGCAAACTTGGTATTTAGGTTCAGTATCTTCCAGAGATGCGACACGAAGGTTTTCAAGAAAATCCCCCCACCCCGGACTACCCTTCACATGGAACATTTTTCGAAAATTTTAATTTTCTCAAAAATGGCTGTAAAGATTTTGATTACAATATCATATGTTTAAGATATTTTCATGGCAAATGAAATGTATATCTTGAATTCTCTGGGAATGTCTGCAAAAGTATTCTTCATTGTGAACGACTTTTGCATAACTGGTAAACCATAAGAGATAGACAAAACTTTACTACACAAAAAACGTAGATCGCGTTAAAGTACACAATTTATGTCATATACATTTTTTTGTTGAGTGAACCATTTTCGAGATATTGCTTGTTATTCCCTTAAATTTTCCAATACTTATATTTTTCTCAAATGGGAATTCGTTATTCATTTTTTTGTCTTGGATATGCAAAGAGTATTAATCTGTGGCAAAGAGAATGGTGCTGCCCCTAGCAACCAGCTGTTAAGAGATATGTTTGTGCTTAAAGGCTACTGTATTTCTATATTGCTCTTGCAAATACAAAACAAGGGGAACATAGTAGCGATAGTCAAATATTTTTAGAACTGGTCGCTTTGTGTAAAATGTAATTCTCTTTGCATGCCAAAAGATCGTTTCTGCAAATGTTTATCTCGATTAATATGAAATAGATGGAGAATAAGAGTTCGTACAAGAGTAGAGAAAGTTGTGTGAGTGTAACACATCATATTTTTCCAAAATGGTTTTGTTTTCAGCTTAGAGATCCTAAGGTGTGTATTTCCGGTGAAATGTCAATATCAAATTTTTGGATGGAGTGTTGTATGTAGGTCATAGACAAAGTAAAAACTTGATGTGTAATATTCGCACGACTTTCTCTACCCACTATCGTGGCTTATTTTTCTACCTACTTCATGTTAAACATTTGCCTAATAGGGTTGCTCTTTCACACAAGACCTTGTGTATAGGACAAGGTTGGAAAGGTAGAATCAGACGACTGAAGAATTCAAGGCCATACGGGCATGTTGCCGTGGTAGCTTAGAGTAACCGGTAGATCCGTGGTTCAAATCCCGGCAGTGGCATTGAATTTTTCAGTGATTCTACAATTAATTCATTATTAACCTAACAAAGGCTAGACTATGGAGCCTGGGACTTGCAACATTGTAAGTCGCCATTGGGGTATGTCATCTCAATACAATATGACACCTCCTTGTGGTTTGTTGGGAAAAATGCGAATCAGTTGGGGAATTTAATGTATTACCGGCATGTTGCCATGGTAGTTCAGTGGCTAGAACCACTAGACGGAAACCCGTAGATCCTGGTTCAAATCCCGATTCTACTTTACCATTTGCAGAAATAGTTTCACTACATATTTCCTTGTAGGTAGAAGTGGGATAGAGGAAACCGCTAGTCCAATGTTTAAAAGCGGGATGATATATGCTGGTCTTAAAGCTTCATAGTGTTTTAATGACACCGCGGGAAACGGCTGAAAAGCGAAAACCTTTTTAAAAAGTGACAACGTTACTGACAATTTCAAATCAATAATAAATAATATCTCGGAAACAGATGAAGCCACAAGAAAGTTATTTGAATTAAATTGAGTGTTTTAAAACATTTGTTTGTGCTCTGCATTTTTGCTTATGCTTTAAGGTTTACCAGTTATACAACATTATGCAAAAGCATTTCCAATGAAAACGACTTAAAGGCTATTCCCAGAAATTGTAATTATTAAATGGAAAAGTATTGCATTCCATTCAAAAGTTCAATACGGAGATTTCACCGGAAATACATCTTTTGAGGCCCCAAGAATCCAAATAAAGCATTTTTGGAAACATATCCGCGTGTCTGTGAACACGATAACTAAAACAATAAATACTAAACTTGATATTTAGGTTCCATATCTTTCAAAGATGCGACGCAAAGATTTTCAACAAAATCCCCCACCCTAAACTATCCTTTACATGAAACATTTTTTCGAAATTTGTAATTTTCTAAAAATTGGCTCTAACGATTCTGATTAAAATACCGTTTATATGACAAATAAAATGTATATCCTGAATTTTCAGGGAATGGGCTATGAATTCCTCTTCGTTCGGAAGGAAGTATGTATAATCTTGTGTCTGGTAAACGTTAAGCGATAAACGAAAATGTACTGCACAAAAAAGTAGATCTCTTTAAAACATACAATTGATTTAAAATAAGTTATTTTCTGGGATATCCGTTATTAAAGGTTCGAGTTATTCATTTCTTGGTCATTCTCTTAAAGTACTGTCAACATTCAGTTGTTTCTCGCGATGTCATGGAAACAGTATGGAATTTTAAGGCAGCATATAGCGTTCAGTTGTTAAACATTTGACTATCGCTGTTCTTTATAACGAAATGTGTAATGGCAATTTCTGCAAATGCTTATTTGTATTAAAATGTACTAGATAGAAAAATAAGCTTTAGTAAGAATATTTTGTGTACTGAGGCAATATTTTATATCATAACATGCTGTGAATGCCAGAGTGATTGTAGTGTAAATTAATATTATTGTATGTACAGGATTTTAAATGTTTGTTAGCCATAAGTTTACACTGCCTCACTGAAACTGACAATAGAAGCGGGTAAGGATAAACCGAGGGGGTGAGTTGTTTATCACTAAGAAGAGATAAACAAACGACGTCAGGGTAGCGTACTTTTTTTTTTGAAATGGAGGGAATATCTTCCCTAGAGTATATATGTTAGTAGTAGTGATTGGCTGACCAAAACAGACGCTAAAGTGGGCGCAATTTGGTAACCAATAGGAGCTATATTATAATGTTTAGGCAATTCGAGGTGAAGGAGTATATATTCTCGAGCCATAAGCAAGTGTCGCACAGTTCTGAAGAATCTCTCACGAGGTGCACGTCGAGAGTTAGTTACAAAAATGTAAAGTACGTGAAGTAATTGGTGCGCGGCAACTAAACAATTGTAGTTACATTCGGAAATATCACAGTTTCAGTCAGGCATGTATAAAGATTAAATATGTGAAGTATTAATTAAGTGTGACGGCAATAAATGTTTAGATTCAATTTTTTTATCAGTGTTATCTTTTAGTAACAACTCCTTTCCGTTTACACGCCCTGCTTAGAGACACGTGCTCGACTGAGTTATAATAGCTAGCCGGAGGACAAAGATCCCAAATTAAAAAATAATTAAACAGTAAGCGCCCAACAAATAAGATAACACAAACCATTGAGAACTGCGACAGTACCCACTTTTAGAGATAGAGAAGGTTATGTGAATGTATCACTCAGATTTTTTGTTGTAAATATATTAAACATATGGTATTTTAGTTAAAACATTTTGGATTTAGGGAACCTCAAAAATTGGATTTAAAGTAAAATGTCAGCATCAAATTTTTGAGTGGAATACAATTACTGTCATATGTAAGTAACGGAGAAGGTAAAAATTAATTCCTATGTAACTCTGTAAACGATGGAAGATGTATGTGCTGTTAATAGTACTTGGAATAGTTAAATAGGTTTTCCTGTCTGAACCTGAGCCGAGAGATTCTCTATTTCACTGATGCAAACATGACGCGTCAGTATCGAGGTTTTAAAGCCCTCAGTCCGTCGCTTTAGTTGAGCACCAACTGAGGTTCAGATTTTTCTACATTTCTGAGAAGTGTTTCGCTTTCCACGCTACCTCTGTAAACAAACCCCAGGGTAAGCATATCTCTTTTGTTTTTCATTTGTGCTGTTTGACTGAAAGTGACTGCATTATTAATTTTCCACCTCGGGTTATTGTTCTCTGGTTTATTACAATGGCTTCTGCTTTACAAAAAGAAAGAGGCTATACAAAGACTCTCTGATCTTAATAAGTTCGCTAAAACAAGAGCACAAAAGTGTCACAAGTACTAGCAAAGTAATTTCTACATTAAAGTGTTATTTTAAAAAGCAGTGTTTTCAAGATAAATCTCACGATATGGTCTGCAAAGATCAACATTATGAGCCAGGTTTTTAAATTGTGAGTGAAACGTTTTCCTTTGACCTCTGTTTGTCGAGAATAATTCTAGCCACCGTATTGGGAGAATACTTTACCTCCCCCAAAGTATGGCCGAACTACGAGGGCAGTTCCAGAAGTACCCGACCTGACGTATATATAGCGGTTGTTGTTTCAAACAAATGACTATGGTAGAAAGTATCGCCCTTATAAAGCTTAAGTTTGAAGTTTGATGATGCTACGTTGTTTAGTAATTGCTTGGCAGCCATGAACAGTGAACTCTCTCAGTGAATTTGTAAACATGGATAAAACTGGCCATCGTTATGTGATACAATACTTTCATTTGAAAGGTCTTAGTCCAACTAATATTAAAGCTGAGCTAGATTCTACTCTGGGGGAGTCTGCTCCTTCGTTTACAACAGTAAAATATTGGGTGGCAGAGTTTAAGCGAGGCCGTACGAGCTGCCAAGACGAACATCGCAGTGGTCGACCAAATGAGGTGACCACGACAGAAATTGTGAAGAAAATCCACCAAATGGTATTGGATGACCGTCGACTGAAAGTGCGCGAGCTAGCAGACATCATAGGCATTTCAAAAAGTGCTGTACATTGCATACTGACTGAAAATTTAGACATGAGGAAGCTGTGCACAAGATGGGTGCCACGTTTACTCACAATGGAACAAAAACAGCGTCATGAGGATGCTTCGGCAATGTTTCGCTGCAATAAAGCCGAATTTTTGTATCGATTCATATCCATGGATGAAACATGGGTGCATCACTTCACACCTGAGACGAAGGAACACTCAAAATAGTGGATTGAAAGGGGAGAATCGGCTCCAAAGAAGATGTGACAGTTCCGTTTGCAGGCAAGGTCATGGGTCAGTTTTTTGGAATGTGTGTGGAATAATTTTCATTGATTATTTTCAAAAAGGAAAAGCAATCAATGGCGAGTTGTATGCAAACTTATTGCAGCGTTTAAATCATGAAATCAAGGGAAAAACGGCCGCATTTAGCGAAAAAGAAAGTTCTGTTTCATCAAGACAATGCACCAGTTCACACATCCATTATCGCCATGGCAAAAATCAATGAGTTAAAGTTCGAATTGCTTCCTCATGCACCCTATTCGCCAGACTTAGTCTCCTCTGATTATTTTCTGTTTCCAAAGTTTAAGATGGCTTGGTGGTAAAAGATTTGCCAACAATGAAGAGGTGGAGTCTGCAGTTGATGGCTATTTTGCAGAACTCGACGGTTCTCACTATAAACAAGGTATCGAAGCTATTGAACATCGCTGGGAAAAGGGTATCAGCTGAAAGAAGACTACGTAGAGAAATAAATTATGCTTTTGTGTTTTCTTTGTTAGGTCGGGGACAGCCCTCGTATCGAAGGATAACATTACACTTTAAACGTTACATTTTCATGCGGTTTAGTAGCGGCAACAGCTTTAACCTCCTTCTCCAGTCGCTGATCCCTTCCTCTAGAAGGCCTAGTTATTTGTAATTGGTTTAACCCTTCCTTGTGTATCAATGGTAGTGAAACTCTTTCATAGAGGTGGAATCTGAACAACCCGTTCACTCCACATACATTATAAACATCGTTCATTGGATAGTTTGTTTTTCAGACCAGTCACATATAGAACAGATACCGGTTGGGTGGAGTCAAACGTGAAATATTACGGAGAGAAAAACACTATGGCGATCTAGGGCAACAGTGTATATATAATAACTATGGCTAGGATTCATAACCTAAAACTACCATAATATGTAAAATAAAATATGCTGTTATTACATAAACCTTACAAAAATATGCGCAGTAACATAAGAGGTATGACCTAGAAATATTACAATGACGTAAAATTTCAGTTGTGTAATAAATTAGTGAGTTTATGACAATGAAGTATTTTTAAGAATAAAATGCACATGAGAAGCAAATTAAACTGTAGAATTTGACATTGCAGTATGCTTTTTATCTTATAAAACATTTCAGTACATAGTTAACTATCCTATGATTTTTTTTACACTCTTCGTCTTACTTCAGTATATGAACCCTATAATTCAATATAGGGATGTACAAATTATTCTTACTAAAGTTTATTTTCATATTCACTTCATTTTAATCGAGATAAACCTTTAAAAAAATTAGCTACATTACACATTTCGTTATAGACACAAAGAGAAACAGCGATAGTCAAATGTTTAACAACTAGACGCTATACGCTGCCCTTAAAATTCCAAACTGTTTCCATGACATCACGAGAAACAACTGAAAATCGACGGGACTTTAAAAGACTGACAAAAGTATTGAACAATTTCAACTATTAATAATGGATATTTAGGAAATAGCAAGATCTACGTTTCTTGTGTACGTCTTCGTGTACCGCTCAACGTTACCAGTTACACAAGATTATAAATAAAAATTGCTTCCGAAGAAAAAGGACTTGGCAGGCTATTCCTAGAAAATTCAAGACTTCCCCCAATCAGGAGCCACCAGTGAACCATGTTTGAGCCCCCAGCTTTCAGGGGAGATTTTCTCTCTGGGTCCCACTCATTCCTGGGAGCGAGAAACGTTGATTTAAATTATACCTAGGCCTTTCAGGGTAATGGGGCATATGTCATGTGTCAATAAGGTTGTGTCCCTTAAAAGGTAGCTTAAAATACCACCCCTTCTAAAATACGCAATTTACACAATTGGTTACCTCGGTTAACTTAATAGGAAACCAAGGTTTCATAACAACAGTTTATAGAAGATATATACGGTATAAGACCTGGCCGTTCGTACGGTGTTGTGCTTCAGAGCTAATGTCGGCTGGCTTTCCGCAGTCACGACTGGCTCCCTGTCCTTCAGTTACCAAGTACTCAGCGTCAGTAGTCCACTTTCATTTGTGAAGATGGCAAGGCAGTTTTCTTTAGAACAACGTATTGTTATTTTAAATAAAAATCGGCTCGTCTCGTTGTCGAAGAATTCATCCTGAAGTTTCCTGCACAATTGGCCCCTTCGAGAACTTCAATTCATGAATAAATTTGAGACTACTGGTTCAGCAAAACAAGAAACGCATGCGCAGATGTACAGTGTTAACAGAAGAACCATAAAACGAAATTGGCGATAATCTCGAATGTTCGCTACTAAAATTACTGGCGAAGTTGGGGGTTCATATCTTCTGCATATACAGCAGTAAAGTTTTTAAAACTCAAACCTTACAAATGCTCGCGTGTTGATACTTTATAACCAGGTGATCTCATAGCAAATGTGCGTTATTGCAAGTGGTCTCTGTCATCAGTGACTGAAGGATTAATTAACCGTTAAGGCAGTATTTCTAGCCTTAAGCAATTACCTTGATGATAATATCTATATTAATATAATAGTCCGCCTACCAGTGATAAATAATCTATGTAATTATGTAAGTAAATGACAGTGTAAAAGTATATTATTGGAAATAAACGTAAAATATTTTGTGCAATGTATTTACGTGTATAAAAGTTAAAGCTCTAAGATGCTAGGAAGGCAAGTTTGTGTAGAGTCGACAGACATAAAAAGCAAACCCTAGGGGAAGCAACAATAGCGTTAACCTTGGTGCGAGGGTACAATAGTGAGATGCACCGAGAAAGTTTTTAACAGTAAACAGAGAACGCTGCTAACGTAAGAATTTTGAATATAGTCACGTGTAAGTTAAAACCCAATAAGATACAGAAAAACAGTGTTCTGCTAGTAGCCAATGAGAGAGATGATAGGAGATTTAAAAATGTAAATATAGGGCGCCCCCAGCCAAGTTAGTTGTGGTGAAATCTTTTGGTGCAGACGTGTATTGCCTTGTTAGATAAAGTAGTGAAGGGAGAATAATTAAGTTCCGCCGAGAATGTAGCTTGATTAATAAAACACTACAGACCCAATATTAATAGATCTTTGATATGTGACCTAGCGAACGTAGATAATTAGACAGTTGACGGCACATGTTTGAAATAATGGCAGCTTAATAATTATAAATTACCTTACAGGTTCAACCAACTTCATTTATGTGTGAAACAGTGTTTTTGTAGTGCTGACTGCAGGTATATTATATTATCAAAAGTGAAAAGCGATTTTGTTAAAGTGAACCATGGATGTTATTATTTGTATGTTACTAGAACTTAACTTTCCTTACCCGTACCACGCCCTGATAAGAGTATCGCTCGACCGACTCGAAGTGATGCATCCGAGAGCTAATTACGAACAATGCTGAAGAATCAACGAACCAAAATGTAACTACATAAATAGCAGCATTTTATTTGCAACTCGCACCCTCATTTTGTGTTCTTTACAGACGAGTCGTGGTTCAACTAACGGGGCATTTAAACACCCAAAACACAGGCTATTTCTGCTCTGAAAATCCAGTGCAATTTCCCCTTTATGATAGGAAAATTGGCGTTTAATCTACGTCTAGCGCAAGACACATAATCGGTCTGAGGTTTTAGGAGAATACAGTAAATAGAGAGCTGTATCGAAATGATACTCTCGCCTCGACTTTTCAATCAGGTAACGGAAGAAGAAAAATCCTATTCGTGGTTTCAGTAAGATTCTACAACTGCTGATACAGCAGAGAAGTCCGTGGATATGATTATGGAAGTGGTTGACCATAGAGTGATTAATACTGGTGTGTGGTCTTCCCGCTTCCCAGAGCTAACATCTGTGATTTTTACCTGTGGGGTTGGAACAAAAGCATACCACACAAGTCCTCACTCATTGGAGGAACTTATGCGAACTGAAATACCAAACATTACAGTGGCCGTGTCAATCTAAATGTACTCGATTCAGTGCTTGTTCAGCTGCGGAAGCACATTTTCAGCATTTGCTATGAGGTAAGAGTTAATTTTCTTATAAACGGTGATTTAAAGGACTAACACATTTCTTTCTTTAATTATTCTGTTCAAAATTCACTCAATAGCCCAATTTTAGCACAAAATTAAGCAGAGTGTGCTGTAGTTTCGATTGCCTGCCATAGATGTACAGATGTTCATGTTTTATTCGTAATTGTTAATTTTATTGTCGGCAACTGTTTTTGAGATTTTGTCAACGTGAAAATGGAGTACACATTAAATGAACGACTCTTCCTTGTAAAGCAATACTGGATTACGAATTCAATTACAGCTACTCAAAGGGCATACCAGAGAGAAATTGGTGTTTGGAATCCTCCCCAAAGAAACACAGTACTGGGAGTGGTAAACCAATTGGAAACAACTGAATCTCTGGTGAGTGAAAAAGGCAAAACTCGTTCATCTAGGCTCCCCACGGTTGTTGTTGACGTAAGAGTACGACTGGATCAGTCACCCAAAAATCATTAAGACAGGGTACAGCTACACAATGTGTCAAAGAGCTGTGAAAAGTGCAGGCCTAAAGCCGTATAGGATTACGGTTGTCCATCAGTTACAGGAGCCAGATAAGAATAGACGACTGAATTATTATCGTCGGTTTCAGGCGTTCATTGTGCAAAATACTGCCATATTGTCCACCATATGGTTCACAGATGAAGCATGGTTCCATTTATTCAGCTATGCACCTATGCACCCGGTTAAAACAGGAGTTTGGTACGCAATATCCACACAGAGAATAGTGGGACCAATTTTGTTTTTTAAACAATGTGAACACTGCAGAGCACCGATGGATTTTCATGGAGTTTGCTGAGCAACTAGACGATGTAGAGCTGAGTCAAGGATATTTTCAGCAGGACGGCGCTACATGCCATACATCAAATGAATCCATGGCACTAATTGCAAGTTTCTTTTCCAAGAACTTGTGGCCACCGATATCTCCGGATTTGACATTGCCGGACTTCTTTCTATGGGGTTACTTAAAAGACAGGGTTTATGCCACACGTCCCCAGACATTGGACGATCTGAAGCACAACATTACACAGGAGATTCAAGCTATCGACAACAGAGTCCTTCAACAAGTGGCCAGTAACATGGAACAACGTGTTGAGTCGTGCCTTATGCAGGATGGAGGACATTTTCAACATTTGCTGTACACTTAAATAATCTCTCAAAATTCATGTGCTTTCAGGCATAATACGTTGTTGCTAGCATAACTCCTCGTTTGCAAACAAAGAAATAAATGTTTCAGTTCTTCATAAATCAGCCTGTATTTGATGTACAGGTTTACAGAAATACAGGGAAGACAGAGTGCTGGCACGGCAGCCACAAAACCGCGTGCGAGCGGTCAGGATAAAACTAAACGATAGTGTATACAGAAAGGCTTATGAATATAACACATACATTTTTCCACATTATCAGTGACATCTAACTGCTAACAGTTGTGCAGTTGGCAGAGTTACATGAATATGTCTGTTTTGCGTGTATAAATTGACATTTTTCTACCCGCTTTAACTGGTGTCGTTTGCCATGTTTTACATGCGAGGTTCTTATGGTGGGACAAGCTGTTTGCTTTCATTTACTTCATCGTCGTTTATGTGGACGCTTTATTTGATATTTATAACGCGAGAGGGAACCAGATGTATACAAATCGTGCACGAGAAGAAAACAAATGGACCAGAAACCTTGCTCATTTCTCAACTCCCGACAAGCCACGAAACAATTCAGATAGCTCCACTTCTAATGCAGCAAATGGTCTGCGCATACAAGTCGCGGTAACCTCCCCTATTGTTATTCTCTGAAAAGCAAATGACAAACAAGAAGTTTTCATTCGACTAAGACGAAGAAGAAGAAGGAGGAGGAGGAGGCGCTGATAAACCAACATGTATATACACATCAACACGAGGGTTTTGTGCGCAGCAGTAACAAAAGAGATGCAGTAACGAGTTGTAATTAAAAGAGAATGGGGACGGAAGGAAGAAAAGAGGACGTCGTCGTCGTAATGGCTGCTGCTGCTGCTGCTCCAGTCTTGAGGCGTTCCTCTCTTCCAAGGTAAATTAGGATGCACTCTTGATTGTCGCAATCGCGGTAAAAGGCGGCCGGGAACATGCATGTAGCGTTCCTTTGTCTTCACTGCACGTCATTAATCACGTGCTCTTCCCCAAGGGCTGCCTGCGACTCTTGTTATACACGCGACAATAAGTGTTGCATTCACCTGACTTTCCCTACCCTGTAATTACTCTTACGAAACTTTAGTTTCCTATTTGCTTCATTTTAATATAGACAAACGTTTACAGAAACAGCTACATTACACATTTCGTTATAGAGAACAGCGATAGTCAAATGTTTAACAACTGGACGCAATATGCTGGCTCCATGACCTCGCGAGAAACAAGTGAATGTTGACAAGAGTTGAGAAGAATGACAAAGAACTGAAGAATCATCTTGTTCGCTTCTCTGTGTAACACTTACTCCCGAAGGACTTGCAAGCCAATACCTTGGATCAGTAGCAAGCACAGCATGGCGGTGATGAAGGAAATGAAGTGTAGTGATGAAACGGATGGTAGAAAAATTCGTGGATCAAATTATCCAATCCAGCATTCGCCTAGCCTTCGGTCATATTGGTGGACCACGGGGTTTTGAAACCGGGCCTGCCGAATGCGGGTCACAAGACGTTACCGCCTGAGCTATCCCGCTTGTAATGAACAATTTAAACCGCTAAGAAGGATATCTTGGAAATGGCTAATGCCACGAAATAAGTTGAATTAAATTATTTGTTTTAAAGAGATTTACACTTTTTGTGTGGTTACGGTTTCGTCTATCGCTTAACGTTTACCAGTTATACAAGGTTATACAAAATTCGTTCTGAATGGAGAGGACTTTACAAGCTATTTCCAGAAAACTCAAGATATACATTTTATTTGTCATGTAAATATCTTTAATATATGGTATTTTAATCAAAATGGTTAGAGCCATTTTAAGGAAATAAAACATTTCGAAAAATGTTTCATGTAAAGGGTAGTTTGGGGTGAGGGTTTTCCTGAAAATCTTCCTGTTGTATCTTTGGAAGATACTGAACCTAAATACCAAATTTGGTATTTATCCGACATTTAGTTTTCCAGCACATAGACACACACACACACACACACACACACACACACATGCGCGTGCGCGTGCGGACTTTTTTCTAAAAATGGTTTTATTGGATTCGGGAGGCCTCAAAACATATATTTTCGGTGAAATGTCGGTTTCGAATTTTTGGGTGCAATAGCTTCTCTACTTACTAGGTACGTGGTAGATAAAGTAGTTTTTGTTTGTTTTTTGTTTAGGGTCCTCTATTTCTAGTAAAATCTGGGTATGGAATTACTGGAATGCAATACTCCCTACTATACTAAGGTAGTAGAGAAAGTAAAAACGAATAGTGACTTTCCGCTTGAGAAATGTATAAATTTGTTTAGTAGCCTAATGCCCCGGAAACTACTGGTAAATTTACTGCCATGCCTGGAGCCCTTAATTCTTCTAAAGGCCTACAGGCCAGTTTGTAAGTGCCTGAGGTTCTTACACACCTGACTGGTCAAGTTTGTTCTTATTCAGAAATTATAAAAAATAGTCGTTGTGAACACGACCGGCGTGGAGACGTTCTGTATAGTGTTTCGTTGCGGCCTGCCCCTTGTAACCTCAATTCAGTTAGTTTAAATATGCTACGCTGTGAGGCGTCAGCGTTCTGCTGAACTAGATTCAACACTACCCTGCTTTCAACACCTTCCCGATTGTTGCCTCATCCCAATATCTAGGGTTCGTTTCCAGCTTGGGACGCTACAATATTTCGGAAACCATTAACGCCACAGGAACGTTATTTGACATAAATTGTATGCTTTAAACAGCTCCAGAATTCTGTGTAATAAGATTTTGTCTATCTCTTACGGTTTGCTTCACAGGCTGTTCCCAGAAAACTGAAAATACGCATTTTATTTGTCTAAAATTTTAATCAAAATTGCTAGAGCTATTTTTCAGAAGCTGAAAAACTCAGACAATTGTTTTTACATAAAGGGTAGTTGCGGCGGTGGTATTTTGTTGGTAATATTCGTATTGCATCTTTGCAACATGCTGGACTTGAATACCAAATTTGGTAAATTTTCGACCTTTCGTTTTTGAGTTATGTCGGGCAGAGGCGCGCGCGCGCGCGCGCACACACACACACAACAAATGGCCTTTTTTTAAAAAAAAATCTCGAGTTTCATTTACATGCCTTTTTCTACTCACTCTTTAACGAAAGTTTATTCTTCTGCCTACCTCTTGTTAATCGAGATAAACTTTCAATAGGCATTTCGTTGTAGGATACAGTAGGCAGTCACCAAGCTCTTTATGTGACCACGAGAAACAAGAAAAAGTACTTCCTCACTTGAGATAACCGAGAGGTAAAGTCTGTGGCCCGCATTTGTGAGGTCCGGGTTCAAATCCCGTGGGTCGACCAATCTGTCTGAGGGTTTTTCTTGGTTTTCTTCAGTCGCCATGGATTGGAGATTTAATACCACGACCCAAAGTTCCATCTTAAGCGTAAAATAATAGTAAAATGAAAAATAAGTGGTAATGTAAGCAGTTTGACTGGACGGCATCCTAATGCCATCTGCACGGCATGAAGCAGGGGTTACAGGGATGAGACTTAGAAGGCTAACTGTCCGCCTTTATGTGAGAGGGCGGCGGTCGGACTGGACGGCATCCTAATGCCATCTGCACAGCATGAAGCAGGGATTACAGGGATGAGACCTAGAAGGCTAACTGTCCGCCTTTATGTGAGAGGGCGGCGGTTAGACTGGACGGCACCCTAATGCCATCTCCACGGCATGAAGCAAGTGGTTACAGGGATGAGACCTAGAAGGCTAACTGTCCGCCTTTATGTGAGAGGGCGGCGGTTAGACTGGACGGCATCCTAATGCCATCTGCACGGCATGAAGCAGGTGGTTACAGGGATGAGACCTAGAAGGCAAACTGTCCGCCTTTATGTGAGAGGGCGGCGGTTGGACTGGACGGCATCCTAATGCCATCTGCACAGCATGAAGCAGGGGTTACAGGGATGAGACTTAGAAGGCTAACTGTCCGCCTTTATGTGAGAGGGCGGCGGTTGGACTGGACGGCATCCTAATGCTATCTGCACAGCATGAAGCAGGGGTTACAGGGATGAGACTTAGAAGGCAAACTGTCCGCCTTTATGTGAGAGGGCGGCGGTTGGACTGGACGGCATCCTAATGCCATCTGCACAGCATGAAGCAGGGGTTACAGGGATGAGACCTAGAAGGCTAACTGTCCGCCTTTATGTGAGAGGGCGGCGGTTAGACTGGACGGCACCCTAATGCCATCTGCACAGCATGAAGCAGGTGGTTACAGGGATGAGACCTAGAAGGCAAACTGTCCGCCTTTATGTGAGAGGGCGGCGGTTGGACTGGACGGCATCCTAATGCCATCTGCACAGCATGAAGTAGGGGTTACAGGGATGAGACCTAGAAGGCTAACTGTCCGCCTTTATGTGTGAGGACGGCGGTTGGACTGGACGGCACCCTAATGCCATCTACACAGCATGAAGCAGGGGTTACAGGGATGAGACCTAGAAGGCTAAATGTCCGCCTTTATGTGTAAGGGCGGCGGTTAGACTGGACGGCACCCTAATGCCATCTACACAGCATGAAGCAGGGGTTACAGGGATGAGACCTAGAAGGCTAAATGTCCGCCTTTATGTGAGAGGGCGGCGGTTGGACTGTACGGCATCCTAATGCCATCTACACAGCATGAAGCAGGGGTTACAGGGATGAGATCTAGAAGGCTAACTGTCCGCCTTTATGTGAGAGGGCGGCGGTTGGACTGGACGGCACCCTAATGCCATTTGCACAGCATGAAGCAGGTGGTTTCAGGGATGAGACCTAGAAGGTTAACTGTCCGTCTTTCTGTGTGAGGGCGGCGGTTAGACTGGACGGCAACCTAATGCCATCTGCACAGCATGAAGCAGGTGGTTACAGGGATGAGACCTAGAAGGCAAACTGTCCGCCTTTCTGTGAGAGGGCGGCGGTTGGACTGTACGGCACCCTAATGCCATCTCCACGGCATGAAGCAGGTGGTTACAGGGATGAGACCTAGAAGGCTAACTGTCCGCCTTTCTGTGTGAGGGCGGCGGTTGGACTGTACGGCACCCTAATGTCATCTCCACGGCATGAAGCAGGTGGTTACAGGGATGAGACCTAGAAGGCTAACTGTCCGCCTTTCTGTGTGAGGGCGGCGGTTGGACTGTACGGCACCCTAATGTCATCTCCACGGCATGAAGCAGGTGGTTACAGGGATGAGACCTAGAAGGCTAACTGTCCGCCTTTCTGTGTGAGGGCGGCGGTTGGACTGTACGGCACCCTAATGTCATCTCCACGGCATGAAGCAGGTGGTTACAGGGATGAGACCTAGAAGGCTAACTGTCCATCACATATCGTTCAAAGAGTTATCCACCAAAAGATCAACCGCGATACGACCAAGGAGTTAAAGCGACGTAAAATAAAAATAGAATAAAAAAACTATGAGTATTTCAAAATTCAAACCAATTACAAGAAATATCTCTGATATTATGAATTCCTCACTTCTCAATTTCTCTTCACTTTACTTTCTTCATGTCATGACCTCGAACACAAGACTTCTACAATCTCTCTCTCGGCTCGTCACACTAGTAGTCCCAAACTCGCTCGGAGAACCGCACTTGATCTTGCTTACTCACTCAACTGTCTGACTCCTCTCACGAGAACGCTTGCTTATATAGCCTCGTGTGAAGAGTAGTTTATAGTGGGGCAATTTTCTTGGTGATCTTTGTGTCGTGTCCTGAGTTTGGTATTTATTTTAGTTTTAACTTATGGAGTCAGGACCTGAATCTGAATATCGAGTTTTTGGGTGGAATACAATACTTGACAGAGAAGGTAATATACATGAGCAAACATTGCTGAAGTGAAACAAAGGGTAATTGAGGAGAAGAATTCCAGGAGGAAAGGAAGGAATTTCATCGCGCATCAATCTGGCTTATGCCTATTACAGTAATGGTGGGATTAGCAGGCAGATAAATCCCAGGTGCTGGCCACAGCACAGTTTACCAACAAACACGGTATCTGTTTAACACAAATATAAACTTCTTGCCAGGAAGCGAGGCCAATACCAACACCTTCAGTGTAAATCAGAGTGTTTCAGGTCATGAAGCCAGTATAATCAATATTTGCAACTCTTTACAAGAATCGCCGAGACAATGTTTACTTTCTCTACCATGTGCGTATCTAGCAGGTAGAGGAAATATTGCGTTCCATTCCAAACTTCCAAGAAAATCTCTCTACCGCAAGCTAGCCTTTACGTGGAAGATTTTTTTGAAATTCTCCATTTTCTCAAAAATGGCTATAACGATTTTGATAAAAACCCCGAATGTTTAAGATCTTTGCATAACAAAGTGATTATTTCGAATTTTCGGAGAATAACCTATGAGGTCCTCTTCATTCGGAAGGAATTTTATATAATTTTGTATAAATTGTTAACTATAAAGTATGTAAAATACAATTTATTTCAAAAACTGTTTTGTGGCATTACCCATTTCGGTTATATATTTGGACTTTTCAGTATTTACTCCGTTTTAAGGTCGGCATATATCGATCCGGCTACCGAGCGAGATGGAACGTGCAAGGCTCGCATTCCGGGTTTGATTATCGTCCACCGCCCACTCTGTCCTTGGGTTTTTCGTGGTTTTCCCTGGTCATTAGGCGAATGTTGGGGTAGTATCTCGTCGACCACGATTTCCCTTCTTTTTGTTTCCTTCTCACATGCCTCTAGGTTTCGTGTTGGACAGATGATAGGGATTGTTCAAAGGAAAGAACATTCCCCATGGACACTGGAGGGCTACTTGCTCAGGGGTCGTTCATCGCCCTCTTTAGGCAGCACCAGCTGTGGGACGGTCTTGAAGCCAGGAACTGTTAGGGACTTCCGCGCGTCTCAATGACTTGTCTGACTGCGGTCTGTAGCCTTCTGTGGTTCCATCACTTCATCCCTTCCTCTTGGGAGCGGTAGCCAGAATATATCTATGAGGTCGCGAGGTTTCCCCCTCCGTTGTATAATCATACCGGCTCCTCTACTACAGGTGAGTAATAGAGAAAGTAAAAATGCGATGTACTACATTCACATGGCTTTCTGTAACGTCTATCTTTAATAATGGGTATAGACGTGATTATTACGAAAATTAATTGTACTATCTACTTCATTTTAATCGAGATAAACCTTTAAAGAAACAGCTACATTACACATTTCGTTATAGAGAACAGTGATAGTCAAATGTTTAACAACTGAACGCTATATGCTGGCCTTAAAATTCCATACTGTTTCCATGACATCGCGAGAAACAACTGAATGTTGACAGGACTTAACAAGAATGACCAAAGTATAGAAGAACTCGAACCGCTAATATCTCGGAAGTGGCTTATAGTGGAAAAAAATTATTTGAATTAACCGTGTGTTTTAAAGAGATCTACATTTCTGGTGTTTCACTTAATGTTTACCAGTTATAGAAGATTACACAAAATTCCTTCTGAATGAAGACGAATAACAGGCTATTCCCAGAAAATTCAACATATACAATTTGTCATACAAATATTATAAAAATATCCATGATATTTTAAGCAAAATCAAAAATAACCAAAAATTTTCCATATAAAGGTTACTTTGGGTTCGGAGAATTTTGTGAAAATCTTTGTGTCGCTACCTTGGGCGCTGGTAAACTTAAACACCAATTTTGGTATTTAGCCAATTTTTCCTTTTTGTGTTATGCTGTTCAGGGTTTGTCATGATACTGAGAGATTATGAGTAGAAATATTTCATTAGATGCCAACAGGTTTGTTTATTAACTAGACTTTAATTTAACTAGGAAATCGATTAACATTTATCAGTAATTAACATGTGCTAATAGAACATGTTTATGTAAATATTTTTAAATTAACCAGTTAGTAGTAAAGTACACACATTTGGTTACGTCGATTTAGCCACAATCGGTGTGACTTGACCGTAACATTTTGTTATCGGGGGAACCCCAAGTATCTATTCCTAATAACTGATGAAAAATCCCCTGATATTTACACTAAAGGCTGTGAAACATCGGTGAAACGTCTGACTTTCTTAACCTCCTTGACAGTATTCCAAGTTATGGAAATGCAGCATCGTCTGTAAGTACACTTTGGTGGTGGAACAATCATCGGTCGGATTGGTCGAGTACCTTTTACTTTCTCTACTACGTATAGTAAGTAGGGGAAGTATTGCATTCCACCCAAAAATTCGATACCGAGATTTCACCGGAAATACATGTTTTGAGATCCCCTGAATCCAAAATAGCATTTTTGGAAACATGTCCGTGTGTGTGTCTGTCTGTGAACAGCATAACTCAGAAACGAACAGTAGGATAAACACCAAACTTGGTATTTAAGTTCAGTATCTTCCAGAGATGTGACACGAAGGTTTTCAAGAAAATCCCCTCACCCCAGATTACCCTTTACATGGAACATTTTTCGAAAATTTTAATTTTCTGAAAATGGCTCTAACGATTTTGATTAAAATATCATATGTTTAAGATATTTTCTTGACAAATGAAATGTATATCTCGAATTTTCTGGGAATGTCTCCAAAAGTATTCTTCATTGTGAACGACTTTTGCATAACTGGTAAACCATAAGAGATAGACAAAATTTTACTACACAAAAAATGTAGATCGCGCTAAAATACATAATTTATGTCATATACATTTTTTTGTTGAGTGAACCATTTTCGAAATACTGCTTGTTATTCCCTTAAATTTTCCAACACATACTTTTTCTCAAATTCGTTATTCATTTTTTTATGTCCCGGACATACACAGAGAATGGAATGTTCCACATAGTAACTAGCTCTTAAAATATTTGACTATCGCTTAAAGCCTAGCATATTCCCCTTGGATCTACAAGAAAATTAGCAATAAGATTAACATCTCGATTAACATGAAGCATATGGAGAATAAGCGTTTGTAAAATTAGTTTGTACAAGAGTAGAGAAAGTCATGTGAGTGTAACACATCAGATTTTTTACATAATTTCAGTAGGAGAAATTTTAAACTTTTGTATCTTTTCTTTCATCCCAAAGTTATTTATTAACATAAAAGCTACACAGTTTTCACATAATACATAGACACTTAACATATACAGCGCAATACAAATGAAGCTAGTGAATATGTATATTTCCCACTCCCAGAACACCTGCTACTTTGGGCAGGCCGACAGAGGGTCCAACACCCGGCTCGGAAGGGACGGTCGGTTTACCCCTGCAAACAGCCGAAATGCGAGGGACGTGGAAAGTTCCACAGAGAGCAACCTTGTTCCCATTCACGCCGCACCGAAACACCATCGCCGACACTTCCAACGCTGAAACAGACCTAACGGAGTGAAGGATGAATGGAACAAAATAAATTCGAGGACTCAAAGAAACCACTTGAGTAATCGCCTGACGAGCCGGGAAACTCCCCCCAAAAAAACACGAGTCAGAGTAGACGGTTGCTGGGAATCGATTCCGGACCTCCCGAATGCGAGTTGCGCGTATTACCACGGCGTCACCTCGCTCGGTGGCCACCAAGTTAAACACCCTCTTTGGGAAAGACAAATAGTCTGCGACGATCAGAAAAAACAACCTTCTCAGTTGTTGATTATAATATATGAGTTCACCGATTTCTAATGTTAGCTGGACCCCTGCTGATTTCTACACGAGGATTATTAGCATTATTGTCGCATGCGTATCCTAACGTTATAGCTTTTGTTTTGCCGTGTCTTAGTTGCTAAATCGCCACCATGCTCATATAGTCTGTGAAGTAACAACTATTGGGTAGTTAAATTATATTCGAACCCACTCGCGGTCTCTGTCTACTGTGCGAGATAGCCGGCAGTCGCCGGGGAAATTACGCCGGCAGACTAAACTCCTTACCTTATAATAGATGCTGGAAATGTTGACCTTGTGCTCTCAAATAGGCAGCATATCTCCTGTAAATATTCTCGCTCACTCTCCGAAGCTCAGTAGCAGGAATTCTTGTGATTTCTTGCATAATGTTTTCCTGTAGTGTGCGAAGATTGGAACGATACACTTTGTCTTTTAAAGAACCTCATAAATAAAAATCACAACTCGTTAGGTCAGGAGAAAGAGGGGGCCACAAATCAACACTAATTATTCTGTTATCAAATACGGCACATACGGCTGCCGAATCATTACATGCAATAAGAGAGTGTATCGTTCCAATCCTCGCACACTACAAGAACTTGGAGAAAACATTGTGCAAGAAATCACAAGAATTCCTGATGCTGAGCTTCGGAGAGCGAGCGAGAATATTTACACGAGTTATGCTGCCTGTTTGAGAGCAGAAGGTCAACATTTCCAGCTTCTATTATAAGGTAAGGATTTTAGTCCGCCTCTGCCGGCTGTCTCGTGAGTGAGGCCGCGAGTGGGTTCGAATATAATTTAACTACCGTATGTTTTCTACTCGGCTCGCCTCCCATCTAGGCGGCCCGGGTTCAATCCCAGGGACCTGCATGTGGGATTTGTGGTGGACGAAGCGGCGTCTGGGCGGGTTTTCTCCGGGTTCTCCGGTTTCCCCCCCCCATTCATTCCACCAACTGCTCCATCATCACCTTTCCTTTCATACCAGGCATCGGGCTGATCACCCATCCTGGATGCTCTGTCTGATCCATGAGTGTCTGCTCCTCGACGGGCCTCTGACCCTAGGCACCCGCTTGTAAGTCCTGGGGGGTGTAAGTCCTACATAAGAGGAGGGTAAACAGATAATGAATGAATGAATGTTTTGTACTCAATGACATTCTCAACTAAAAGTCAAGGTCTTCTTCAGAAGCATGTTCTTTTATAACTACAATGTGTTCGTACTGTTAATGTGGAAAAGAACAAGGATTTTCAAAATGGTTGAATGGTTATTAAGATTGCCATGCATTCACCACTTATAAATTTTCTCTCTTTCGACTGCTGTACAGGCTGGTAACAAAATAAGAATTTACGCACCGCCACTGGCTGCTATTGACCTTAAGGACTTCTCTCTCTCCCCCTCCCCCAAACCCTAACGTGCTGTCCCTGCATTACAGCTAATAGCGTGTTAACTTCTCTTGCCGTCTTGTAGATAGCGCTACAGGAGATCTGCGTCCCGTTCTACTGGGCTTATACTGGGCTTCCGTCCCTGTGGTCAACATTTCAACACCTTCTTCTTACTTTCTCAACCGGCAGAGGAAGTATACATTCTACAACCCATAACAATTCACCGCAAATGCACGTTTTGATACCCATGAATAAAAAAGACATTGTTAGAAAACGTTTTGCATAAGTGTCTATGAATAGCATAACTCAAGAACGAAAAGTTGCTAAAATATCAAACTTAGTATTTAAATTCAGCATCTTCCCAGGATGCAACACAAGACATTAAAGAAAATCTGCCCCTCCACAAACCTAAACAATTCTTTACATGGAAAAGGATTTCGTTGTTGTTGGTTATCTGAAAATAGCTCTAACAACTTTAACATACCCTAGATGTCGTTTCTAACGCTCCCATATACCTTACTTATCTTCTGTTACCGAGGGAATTTGTCACCGATCCAGAGTGAATATTGTACCTACGCCTCGCGTCTGAAGCGAGAGCAGATACCGGAGGGCCAGAATCAGGAGCGACGGTACAGCAATGACAGGGTCCCTAAGTTTCCACCGGCAGACGGTGGATCCCGCCCCACACAGAAGGTTCGGATACTCCGGCAGCCAGCCGAAAGCCTTACGGAGAGAGTTCACACATAGCATCTTTTTCCGCTGCCACGCTGCACCGAAACACCATCGTCTCTGTGTCAGAGTGGCGGGAACGAACCCGGGACCTCCCGAATACGGTCCACAGACGTTGCCGCCAGAATCCCGCTCGGTACTCCCCATATGTCGCCTCTATCTTCGGGAGTGTTCTCATTACACCAACCGATGACTGGAGCCATTTCTGAGGGAGCGGAATCCATCGCCTCCCATGATAGTGATAATGAGGATGGCGGTGGAATGAGAGGAGCTGTAGGTTCTACCATGCTTCGCAGAGCAAATGGTGGATAGGACCGACTTAAAATCGCACCACAGAGCCAGGAATCCAACCCCGAACTCTCACCACGAGAAACGAAAACGAAACCACTCTGCTATCCCGGTGCCTATGTTTAAGATATTTGGGTGACAAATAAAATGTATGTCTTGAGTTTTCTGGAATAGCCGATGAAGTGCTCTTCATTAGGAAGGAATTTTGTATAATAGTGTATAACTGGTAAACGTTAAAGTGATAGATGAAAACGTATTATACAAAAAGAAAATATCTCTTTAAAGCACTATTTCAAATTAATTTCATAAACATCTCAAAGAAATCTCTTATTAATGGTTGAATTGTTTATTTCTTGGTCATTCTTTAAAGTCCCTTCAACATTCAGTTGTTTCTCGCGATGTCAAGGAAACAGTATGGAATGTTAAGGCCAGCATATAGCGTCCAGTTGTTAAACATTTGACTATCGCTGTTCTCTATAACGAAATGTGTAATGTAGCTGTTTCTGTAAAGGTTTATTTGGATTAACATGAAACAAAAAATAAGCTCTGGGAAGAATATTTGTATACTTATTCCTATACGATACAGGGTAACGAACGTCATGTAAATGTGCACATCAGATTTTTTTTATCTTTTGTTACCATGCAAAGGTAACGGAATTTCAAAGTCCCGATGACCCAATGGAACAATTAGTTTGGAGCTGGAACTGTCCTTAACTTCTCAGATAGCCAGGCTGCACTTAAGGCTCTAAGTAGTCATAAGGTAACGCCAGGACTTGTTTTAAACTGCCTAAACATGCTCACAAGCTTGGTAGAAAAGAATGAAGTTCAACTCATTTGGGTACCAGGTCATAGTGGCATAGAGGGAAATGAAAAAGCTGATGAACTTGCAAGACAAGGAGCAGCTTCACAATTTATTGGGCCAGAGCTGGGTCTAGGAACATGTCGATGTTGAGTTAGAGAGGATATTAAGAACTGGTCTAAAGTAAAACATCATAAGACCTGCCTAGGAAAGAAACATTAAACTGTTTATTAGAAAACCTTGTAAGAAAATGTAACAGAGCTCAGTTGAGAACAATTACTACATTTCTTACAGGACATGCTCCTGTGATAAAGCATGTTAACACGATGGTAGTGTTTCAGAATAACTTAGATTGTGCAAGAAAGAAAGTGAAACAGCCCAGCACATTGTGGGGCCTTGGCTTACAGCAGATATATTGTTTTTGGGAAAATGTTTTTAGAACCAAGAACTTGAAACCATATCTGTTATGAGACTGTATTCCTTGGTAAAGGGTGCAGGCAGAATGAATTGACTGACACAGGTAGCACAATAGGCTCAAGGATGAAGTGTGTCCTAGCAGTGACGGAAATGTGTATCTAACAAGACAAGACAAAGAATAGTTGGGGTGGGCGCAATTTCGCCAAAATCTTCTTGTCATATCCTTGGAAGGTGCTAAAAGTAAATAGCAAATTTAACATTTAATTTATATTTTGTTTTTGAGTTATACTGTTTACAGTTGGGGAAAACAATGAGCTTTTACCAAAAATGCTCCTTTTTATACAGGGTGATTTATGAAGAACTGATACATTTCTTTAATTATTCTGTTCGAAATTCTCTCAAGGCCCCAGTTTTAGCACCAAATGAAGCAGAATGTTCTGGAGTTTCGATTACCTGTCACTAGATGTGCAGATGTTCATGTTTTATTCGTAATTATTAGTTTTACTGTCGGCAACTGTTTTTGAGATTTTGTTCTAGTCAACGTGAAAATGGAGTACACATTAAATGAACGACTCTTCCTTGTAAAGCAATACTGGATTACGAATTCAATTACAACTATTCAAAGGACATACCAGAGAGAACACAATACTGGGGCTGGTAAACAAATTGGAAACAGCTGGATCTCTGGTGAGTGAAAAAGGCAAAACTCGTGCATCTAGGCTTCCCACGGTTGTTAACGTAAGAGCATAACTGGATCAGTCACCCATAAAATCATTAAGACGTTTGTCGCAGGAGACAGAGTACAGCTACTCAATGTGTCAGAGAGCTGTGAAAAGTGCAGGCCTAAAGCCGTATAGGATTACGGTTGTCCATCAGTTACAGGAATCAGGTAAGGATAGACGACTGAATTACTGTCGTTGCTTTCAGGCGTTCATTGTGCAAACTCCTGCCATATTGTCCATCACATGGTTCACAGATGAAGCATGGATCCATTTATCCGGCTATGTGAACTCAAATAACTCACGATATTGGGCCAGTCGGTTAAAATCGGAGTTTGGTGCGCAATATCCGCACAGAGAATAGTGGGACCATTTTTTTAAACAATGTGAACACTGCGGAGTACTGACGGATTTTCGTGTAGTTTGCTGAGCAACTAGACGATGTAGAGCTGAGTCAAGGATATTTTCAGCAGGACGGCGCTACATGCCATACATCAAATGAATCCATGGCACTAATTGCAAGTTTCTTTGACGACCGGATAATTTCCAAGAACCTGTGGCCACCGAGATCTCCGGATTTGACATCGCCGGACTTCTTTCTATGGGGTTACTTAAAAGACAGGGTTTATGCCACACATCCCCAGATATTGGACGATCTGAAGCACAACATTACACGGGAGATTCAAGCTATTGACAACAAAGTCCTCCAATGAGTGGCCAGTAACATGGAACGACGTGTTGAGTTGTGCCTTATGCAGGATGGACGACATTTTCAACATTTGCTATAGAGGTAAATAATCTCCCCAAATTCCTCTGTTTTCAGGTCTAATAAGTTGTCGCTAGCTTAACTCCTCGTTTTGAAACAAAGAAATAAATGTGTCAGTTCTTCATAAATCCCTCTGTATTATTATTATTATTATTATTATTATTATTATTACTACTACTACTACTACTATTTAGGGAGATCTAAAACACGTACTTCCTATACAATTCGGTGTAGTTTTTTTGGGTGGAAAGCAATAAATCCCCTGCTTACTGCAGGTGAGTAATACAGACGTAAAATGGGAGAGTGGAAAAGAAAGGAGATAAGAAACGGAAATATAATGGAGGCAGAATAGTAACTAAAACACAGTGATCCAGAATCCATATGGCACGGTTCCCGGGAATGGAGTTTCAATTCACTTGCAGCGTAAAACCGGAAAGGGATACTTGAAAATTTGCGAGTCTCAGGGGACCATTGATCGCCGGAGTCAGGAATCGCACCTGGGACCTCTCAGTTTGCAATGAAGCTCCAATAATAATTATGATGCTAACGTGCCGTGCTGTTTCTAGAAGTTTCGCAACTTCTCCCTGTGCATATGGCGGTAACGACTCCGTGCGCCTTTACCGTAAAATTAGCAGCCGGGAATCGCCCCAGCAACGTCTTCCGCAGCGGTCGTTACCTTAAGTCAACCTTCTTCTTCTCCCTCGTAGCCATTGCCGAGTTATGCGCCACGCACCACAGATCGCCCGCTCTTGCTGGGGGACTAAATCCAAACACTTCACTACTCGCTCTTCATTTTATTGTACATATAAGAAGCAATGTGCTACTTTCACTAGACTTTCTCGGTTATTAGTGGGTAAACAAATTATTCTTCGAGCTTTTATTTTTATATCTACTACATTTTAATCCAAATGAACCTTTACAGAAATAGCTACATTACACATTTCGTTATAGAGAACAGCGATAGTCAAATGTTTAACAACCGGACGCTATATGCTGGCCTTAAAATTCCATACTGTTTCCATGACATCGCGAGAAACAAATGAATGTTGACAGGACTTTGAAAGAATGAACAATTTGAACCATTAATAACGGATATTTCTGATATTATTTTCAGTAATTTGTGAGTTTTAAACAGACCTACATTTTGAGTAGTACGTTTTCGTCTATCACTTAACGTTTACTTCCGAATGAAGAGGACTTCACAAGTTATTCCCAGATACTTCAAGATATACATTTTATTTGTCATGTAAATATGTCTAATATAAGGTATTTTAATCAAAATCCAGAGCTGTTTTTATTAGAAAGTCGAAAATTTCAGAAAATGTTCCAGTAAAGGGCACTTTGAGGTCGCGCGATTTCGTTGAAATTCTTCCTGTCGCATCTTACGAAAGTACTAAATACCAATTTATCCGAATTTTAGGTTTTTGAGTTATGCTGCTCTCACAAGGCATTTTTCTGAAAAAATGTAGTTTTTATTCAAGGGGCCTCAAAATATGTATTTCCGGTGAAATCTCTATTAAATTTACCTTCTCTACCTGCTATGTACACTGTCGTGCATAAAAAGTGGTTCGTTCTCCTAGATCGTCAGCTTCCGGTGACGAACTTTTGACTGCGCTCTGCCGGTATCAGTTCTCTGTGACTGGCCTGAAAAACAATCCAGGGACAAAGACAGAACTTCGCAGCGATTGGCACACAAGCAAAGGTTAAACCATTTACAATATAATTCGGTAAAAGGAAGAGGTGAAGAATTATTTGCATGTGTGGTTAAACCGATGGACATTTACATACATGAGGGCTTCCTGGAGACGAAGATTAAATTTGTTGTCACTATAAGAAGACCGACATGTAGCATGAAAATATAAGGTTTAAGTTGTAATGTTACCCTTCGGTAAGGGGAAACTTCCCTCATACTTTGGGGGAGTTTAGGTGCCGTTCCAATCCAGTGGCTAGAATTATTCTCGAAAAAGAGAGATGGTCACGCTGGTAGGGGGTGGGGCTAGATTTTGTCAGTACTAACATAAACAGCTCCGTTCCATTATGGGTCACATTTAATGCCGCTAGTAGATAAAGTAAAAAGTATAAGTAATTAAAACTTATACCAGAAACAAAGAATATCTGAAATATTTAACGCCACAACAAATTATAAATTGTGTGCTTTAACGAGATCTGCATTTTTGGGTAGTATGTTTTTCTTGACCAGTTATATAAAAGTCATTCAGAATGAAGAGGACTTCACAGAGAATTCCATTCGTCATATAGATGTCTTAAATATACGATATTTTAATCAAAATCGTTAGAGCAATTTTTGAGAAAATACTGTGTGTATAGGTTATACAACGGAGAGGGACACCTTACGCAGTGTAAGCTATGGGAGATCTATTGTGTCTACCACCTACAGGAGGAAGGGATGAAGTGAAGGAACCACAGGAGGCTACAGACCGAAGGGGGACAGATTACAGAGACGCGTTGAAGTCCCTAACAGTTGCTGGCTTGAAGATCAGTCCCCCATTGGATCTAGAGAGGGCACTGAACGTAGTAGTACTCTCAAACTAGTAGGATATTAGAAGTTTATCTCTAGAATTCTCAAAGACTTTATAAAATATTAATTTCTATAAAATAATAATTTCGTCGTGTGCATCAATTTTTGAAAACAATAAAAAATACAATAAAATTAATATTTCTAGAACTAATTTAAAAATATACGTGACACATCATGTATTAATCTCTAATTGCTGTGTTAAAATATAAATTAAATTGATCTGAATTTGTGGATTTTTGAAATTTCACAACTGCATAGTTAATTAGCCTGTCTTTTATTCTGTCATTATTTCCTACCTTGGTACCTCTACCACGTAATAGGTGGAGGAGGTATTCGATACCGAGATTTCACCGTAATCCATGTTTTGAGGCCCCTGAACCCAAAATGAAAGGAAAAAGAGTCCGTGTCTGTTCGTGTGTCCGTGGCAGGAAAAGTAGGATAAATACCAAGCTTGGTATTTAAATTTAGTATCTTCGAAATGCGACCAACATATTCAAGAAAATTCCCGACCCAACTAACTTTTACATTGAAAATTTTTGGATATTTTTTATCTTCTAAAAGTGGCTTTACCTATTTTGATTGAATATGAGAAGACAGTTGTATTATATTTCAACTGTTGGGGAGCCGAACTTGTAGTAGTTGCAACCGCACGTATAGTAAACAGTTTCTGGTGGCCTTTGCCCCAAGTTTAAAAAAATATGAACTTTGTAATTTGACTGTTTCTTTAAATATTAAATATTTATATTTGCCTCCGCTGCGTCAGTATTATTGTTAGAGACATGTTTCTCTTTGCAGGGTTGTGATGCGACAAGAATATAGGCTTACACAGATTATAATTTTACTTCCCTCCTTTTATTAATGCTTGACATGATTTAAATAACACTTCACTGATATAGAGAGCTGTGAGATTCTTTCTATTATTAAATACTTGCGCTTTTTAACACGTAAACTATTTTCGTCTCATACAAATACGTATTATATTTCTCGAGGACGCATCACGCATCCGGTTACAAACACTGTCCGCAGGCAACTGACTTCTGAATTTGTAAATGTTTCTCCTTTTCAGGTTGATTGGCTAATCCTACTTCAATAGAATACGTTCATTTAACTAAAGCTTTTTCTGGTTCTTGATTGTCTATTTTATAAACTGTCACAAAATTTACATTATTGTTGCTCCACTAATGACTAGTAGCATTCAAACTCTCAAACTCATTATTACCTCAAGGTTACCTCATTGTTAGCAACTTTTAACCTATTATTCTCACAGCTCCTACATTATTAAATTACATAATGCATTCAGATAACATTATTGAACATGTATACAATAATATAAACATTTACAATGACTGTAATATACACTTTTTATGTATAGTTACATACACATATTGCTTTAAGGCGGACTGTTATTGAATTTATATATTATATAATTTGACTGAAATCATTTAAGTGTTAAAAATACTGCCTCAAATAGCACACAATAAAGAAATTTACATCACAAATAAAATGTATTTCTTGAATTTTCTGGGAATAGCCTGTGACGTCCTGTTCGTTCGGAAGAAATTTTGTATAATCTTGTGTAACTGGTAAACGATATATGAAAGCGTACCACACCAGAAATTATCTCTTTAAAACACACAATTTATTTCAAATAACTTCTTTACTTTCTCTACTACGTATAGTAATGGAAGTATTGTATTCCACACAAAAATCTGATACCGAGATTTCACCGAAAATGTATGTTTTGAGGACCCCTAATCCAAAACTCCCAAACGAAAAGTCGGATAAATACCAAACGTGGTAATTATGTTCAGTATCTTTAAAAGTCGCGACACAAAAATGTTCAAGAAAATCCCCCCCCCACGACAACTACCGTTTACATTAAAAATGTTTCGACATTTTTATCTCAAAAATGGCTCTAACGATTTTGATTAAGATACGATATATTGAAGATATTTAATATATTGAATTTTTTGGAAATAGGCTGTGTAGTCCTTTTCATTCGGAAGAAATTTTGCATAAGTGGTAAACGTTAAGTGATAGACGAAAACATGTAGATCTCTTTAAAACACACAATTTGTTTGAAATAACTTTGTTTTATCACTTAAGCCATTTCTGAGATATTCATTATTGATGGTTCAAATTTTTCAATACTTGGCCATTTTTTAAAGTCCTGTTAACATTCAGTTGTTTCTCGCGATGTCATGGAAACAGTATGGAATTTTAAGGCAGCATATAGCGTCCAGTTGTTAAACATTTGACTATCGCTGTTCTCTATAACGAAAAGTGTAATGTAGCTGTTTCTGTAAAGGTTTATTTGGATTAAAATAAAGTAGATATAGATTTTTCTTTTGTACAGTTTCGTTTTATTAAACCTGAGGTAGGTGTCCCCCCTATATTTTATATGATGTATGCTGGATGAAAGGATCTTACCTTTACTAAATCGGTAGTAATGTAGGTTAGAGATGAACCCATAAACCCTGGCGACAAAGCCTTGCTGTGCGGCGCACCGGTATACAATAAGCATTTATTTGGGTTAAACAGTTAATCGAAACACACTAATGGACCAGAACAATAGCTCTGACATTTCTAGGACATCTGCGGATTCGGAGCTTACCTGAAACGATCAAATTAATTTAAGTACAAATCACATTAATTTCGCGTCGTGCTATTTATTTCTGAGCAAAACCCATTCTTTCGTCCATAATTATAGCTTTAACATCAAATAATTTCTGTTTGCGTTCAAAGCAATTCACTAAGTAGGTCAGGTACAAAACGTATGCGTCTGGTGTTGGAAATGCAAGGTCTGATTAAATCTAGCGTTAAACTTTCGTTAATAACTGAAGACTAGCGAGACCTGAGTTGTTGCTTTTCCTCCCCACTCTTCTACCAACTACTCCTACAAAATCTTATTCTTCTGGCTACTTGTTGTTGATCGAGATAAACTTTCATTGCAATTTCGTTGTAGCTTTCAATTCTATACCTTTAGAATGACCACGAGATAAAACTTCATATGAATTTTCCTACTCAGTATCGTTTGTTACTTTCTCTACCACGTACATAGGTAGAGATGGTATTGCATTCCACCCAAAAATTCAATACCGAGATGTCAGCCGAAGTACATGTTTTAAAGCTCTCTGAATGAAAAAAAAGCATTTTTAGAAGAAGGTTCATGTGTGTGCGTATCTGTCTATGAACAGCATAACTAAAAAACGAAAAGTCGGATAAACACCAAGCTTGGCATTTGAGTGTAGTATCTTTCAAATATACGATACGAAGTTTTTCAAGAAAATACCTCCTTTAAATGGAAAATTTTTTTAAAAATTTTGATTTTTTAAAAAATTATTCTTACCAGTTTGATTAAAATGCTGTATATAATACATATTTACATGACAAATAAAATATTTATATTGAATTTTCTAGAAATACCCTGCGAAGTTCTCCTCAGTTGGAAGACATTTTGTATAACTCCTAAACATTAAGCGATAGATGAAAAATGCTACAGAAAACATCTAGATCTCGTAAAAACGCACAAATTATTTCAAATAAGTTGTTTGTTCCGAGCGGGATGACTCAGGCGGCATTCGGGAGGTCCCGGGTTCAAATCCCGTGGGCCGATCAATCTGACTAAGGTTTTCTCGTGGTTGCCCTCAGCCGCAAAGGTAAATACGGGATTGGATATTTAAAACCACCTTAGGTCTAAAACAACAGTAAAAATGAAAAATAGATGGTAACAGCGAATGCTGTGCCATCTATGCACAGACGATGAAAGCACCCTAATGCCATCTGCACGGCACTAAGCAGAATATCCAGTTGCTGTGCACTAGGGTCTCTGTGGACACGACGAAGCGGGTGGTTACAGAGATGAGACCTAGAAAGCTAACTGTCCGCCACACCTCTATCTAAGAGTTACCCTCTAACAGATCCGTCGCCATATGACAGTTTTTTGGGGTTTAAGCCATTTCTGAGATATGCGTTATTAATGTTCAATTTGTTCATTTCTTGGACATGCTTTTAACGTCCTGTCAACATTCAGTTGTTTCTCGCGATGTCATGGAAACAGTATGGAATTTTAAGACCAGCATATAGCGTCCAGTTGTTAAACATTTGACTATCGCTGTTCTCTATAACGAAATGTGTAATGTAGCTGTTTCTGTAAAGGTTTATTTGGATTAAAATGTACAAAAATAAGCTTAAGTAAGAATAGTTTGTGAAAACCATGCAAACATGACAGCACGCAGCGTTTCAGTGCCATTTTGTTATCTTCATGTCATCATCATTTATGGTGACTTCGTTCATAAGTAGGTGATCCAAATGTTGCCCCTGTTGATCAATACGACGTTCCAAGCGTCTCCATATCGACGTTTTTGAGAACCGCTGCGCTGGTGTAATGGATCTTTAGGGTCTAATGCGCCAGTTCCCCACTGACCTGTGTTTACTGAAATTGCCGTTGAGTTCTGCAACTGTTTTAACGCACGAAGGGATATGTGCACACACAAAATACGGCGCGGTTGGGCAGCTGGGATAGTGAAAGTTATAAGGAAACTTTGAATCTTAAATAGTTTCATAAGTATTGCATCATTCCGAAAGTAATGAAACTACAACAGATACATAAACACAATAACACAGTTAAATAGAGCAAGATTTCAGCTAGATACTGTTATTTTTACACATAATCTCAGCATTCGTTATGCACTTTTGGCAACGATGAACAAGAGTCACGCTCGTAAAAATCTGACAAGCTGAGGCTAGCCACTGTCTTGAACTACTTTGTTGGAGAAGTTGGATGTGGCCACTCCATGAACTGTCGTTTAGGTTCTGGCTGGTAGTGCTGACACCACGTCTCATCTTTGGTGATGGAGTTCAGAAAATTGTCACCTTCAGCCTCGTATTGGTCCTGGCAAATTTCCATTCGATGAACTGTTTGGTCTTGTGAGAGCATCCCCGGGATCCACCTCGCACACACTTTGCGATAAGCGCCGATCATTACGGTTGCGTTGATCGAGACGCTGTTCATTATTTGTTGTGACAGCCGAGCAGGGCGTGGCTTGTCCTGCACATCCTTTTCACCACTTTTGAAACGCTGTACCCACATTACTGTATCGTCTCCATACACCTTTGGCAAGCGTCGATGGATTTCAATTGGCGCAATTTGTTCAGCGGTAAGACATTCAATCACACATCTCTGTTTTGTACGTACCTCGACGTCAGTAGCCATCTGCTGCTATCTGTCGCAGGACAACGAAACTAACCGGAAAGTTCAACAATTAATACTAAACCAACATAATCTGACTCGGACACTCAGAGGCAACACAAAAAACTGGGAGATATTACTTTCGTCTTGACCATCGTAATACTAATTTAAACATGAATATTACAACACAGTAAAAAAATCTGATGCGTTACACTCACATGATTTTCTCTTCTCTTGTACAAACTATTTTTACAAACGCTTATTCTCCACATGCTTCATGTTAATCGAGATGTTAATCTTATTGCTAATTTTCTTGTAGATGCAAGGGGAATATGGTAGGCTTTAAGCGATAGTCAAATGTTTTAAGAGCTGGTTGCTATGTGGAGCATTCCATTCTCTTTGTGTGTCCAGGACAAAAAAATGAATAACAAATTTGAAAAAAAGTATAAGTTTTGGAAAATTTAAGGAAATAAAAAGCAATATCTTGAAAATGGTTCACTCAACAACAAAAATGTATATGACATAAATTGCGTATTTTAACGCGATCTACATTTTTTGTGTAGTAAAATTTTGTCTATCTCTTATGGTTTACCAGTTATGCAAAAGTCGTTCACAATGAAGAATACTTTTGGAGACATTCCCAGAAAATTCAAGATATACATTTTATTTGTCATGAGAATATTTTAAACATATGGTATTTTAATCAAAATCGTTAGAGCCATTTTTGAGAAAAATAAAATTTTCGAAAAATGTTCCATGTAAAGGGTAATCTGCGTGGGCGGATTTTCTTGAAAACCTTCGTGTCGCATCTCTGGAAGATACTGAACCTAAATATCAAGTTTGGTGTTTATCCGACTGTTTGTTTCTGAGTTATGCTGTTCACAGACAGACACACACACACACACACACACACACACAAAAAACAGACACACACACACGGACATGTTTCCAAAAATGCTTCTTTTTGGATTCAGGGGGTCTCAAAACATGTATTTCCGGTGAAATCTCGGTATCGAATTTTTGGGTGGAATACAATACTTCCCCTACTTACTATACGTAGTAGAGTAACTAAAAAGAATAACCAATTTCCATTTGAGAAAAAGTATAAGTATTGCAAACTTTAAGGGAATAACAAGCAATATCTCGAAAGTGGTTCACTCAATAAATAAATGTAAATGACATAAATTGTGTATTTTAACGCGATCTACATTTTGTATGTCGTAAACGTTTGTCTATCTCTTATGGTTTACCAGTTATGCAAAAGTCGTTCACAATGAAGAATACTTTTGGAGACATTCCCTGAAAATTCGAGATATGCATTTTATTTGTCATGAAAACATCTTAAACATATGATATTTTAATCAAAATCGTTGGAGCCATTTTTGATAAAATTAAAATTTTCGAAAAATGTTCATTTTAAAGGGTAATCTGGGGTGGGGGGATTTTCTTGAAAACCCTCGTATCGCATCTCTGGAAGATACTGAACCTAAATACCAAGTTTGGTGTTTATCCGACTGTTAGTTTCTGAGTCATGCTGTTCACAGACAGACACACGGACATGTTTCCAAAATGCTTTTTTTTATTCAGGGGGTCTCAAAACATGTATTTCCGGTGAAATCTCGGTATCAAATTTTTGGATGGAATACAATACTTCCCCTACTTACTATACGTAGTAGAGAAAGTAATTAGTACACCCTGGTGATCTGAGCCACCTATACTGTAGTTGGGTTATCTACAAAGCACCCACTTGTTTCAACTGAGCTATGTAGAAACACGAGAATTGGATAGTGAATTTTACATAATATGTATGTTTTCAGCTGTCCAATTGCAAGCGTATTCAAAGGCGACACTATAACATGTGCTATTAGTAATTTTGTTGAGTGTGCAACTAAAGATATCCGTGTTACACACTTAGGGTAGATCCTACCATAGGAGACGATGTTTTCATGTTGGAATATACACTGTGGTTTGCACAAAACTGCAAAAGTCGGGGCGGCTGACTCACCTGGTATACGATCATTCTACCTAAAATTGCATTTTGTTTTAACGGGACGCAAATTAAATAATTTGGAGAATAAACTCGGCAATGACAAAAGTCTCTAAAGATACGAGGGCAGTCCCAGAAGTATCCGAGCTGACGTATATATAGCGGTAGTTGTTTCAAACAAATGACTATGACAGAAAGTACCACCCTTATAAAGCTTAAATTTGAAGTTTGACTATGCTACGTTGTTTAGTAATTGTTTGGCAGCCATTAATAGTGAACTCTCTCAGCGATAAAACTGTTCATCGTTATGTGATACAATACTTTCATTTGAAAGGTCTTAGTCCAACTAATATTAAAGCTGAGCTAGATTTTACTCTGGGGGAGTCTGCTCCTTCGTTTACAACAGTAAAATATTGGGTGGCAGAGTTTAAGCGAGGCCGTACGAGCTGCCAAGACGAACATCGCAGTGGTCGACCAAATGAGGTGACCACGACAGAAAGTGTGAAGATAATCCACAAAGTGGTATTGGATGACCGTCGACTACTGCGTGAGTTAGCAGATATCGTAGGCATTTCAAAAAGTGCTGTACATCGCATACTGACTGAAAATTTAAACATGAGAAAGCTGTGCGCAAGATGGGTGCCGCGTTTACTCACAATTGAACAAAAGCAGCATCGTGGGGATGTTTCAGTCGAGTGTTTAGCGTTGTTTCGCTGCAATAAAACCGACGTTTTGCATCGATTCATAACCATGGATGGAACATGGGTCCATCACTTCATACCTGAGACGAAGGAACTGTCAAAATACTGGATTGAAGAGAGAGAATCGGCTTCAAAGAAGGCGAAGACAGTTCTATCTGCAAGCAAGGTCATGGCGTCAGTTTTTTGGGATGCGCGTGGGATAATTTCATTCATTATCTTCAAAAGGAAAAGCAATCAATGGCGAGTATTACAGCATTTGAATGATAAAATCAAGCAGAAACGACCGCATTTAGTAGAAAAGAAACGTTTGTTTCATCAAGATAATGCACTAGTTCAGACATCAATTATCGCCATGGCCAAAGTTCAATGAGTTAAAGTTTGAATTGCTTCCTCATGCACCCTATTCGTGAAATTTTCTCCCCTCTGATTATTTTCTATTTCCAAATTGAATAAATAACTGGTGGTAAAAGATTTGCCAACAGTGAAGATGTGGAGTTTGCATTTGATGGCTATTTTACAGAACTCGATGGTTCTCACTATAAACAGGGTATCGAAGCTATTGAATATCGCTGGGAAAAGTGTATTGAGGGGACTATGTAGAGAAATAAGGATGTTTTTGTGTTTTCGTTGTTAGGTCGGGTACTTCTGGGACAGCCCTCACTTCAGAGCACCTTATATTATAAACTTGTATTATGAAATGTCAAACAGTATAAACATAAAACCAAATGTGATTTTTCTGAAAAGTAAGTTTAAGAACACTGGAACACTTACTATTAAGATATTATTATTATATTCTTTTCTCGACAATAATTCCAAGTCAATTTTATACATCGCTTCTTCCGGTTTCAGGTATGTTCTAACGATAAACTTCATTTAATTTTAAGAAAACGTTTTCACTTGGATTGTAGGACTCCATACTGGAATATCTATATCTAACTTAGGCTGCGGCAACCAGGTCAGTGAAGCAAACACCGAGCCTTCCCCTTGAGACTGGTCACACTGGGCGTTTGAATAGGAAATGAGATATATGCTCGTGTTGCATGTATCAAACATTATGTCCTGAGAGCGAGGCACCGTTCGAGTTCTACTATACCCAACTCGCCCGTATAAAAGAGCTCATTGTATTCGACGGATATGTCCATATGCGGCCCAAAAACTGATTTCTAGTCCAAGTGCGGCCGAAGAACTTTTAGGTGATCGTCCAGTTGTGGCCCCAGAATTATTATATGATAGTCCAAATGCGGCCTAGTTCAAACAATTATTTCCTTCCCATTTTGCAGACTTAGGGCTGCCTGTAACAACTTAAGCTGACCGTTACAGGTATGATTAAACCTGTTATTTGTGAAGCTATGGCTTCCGTCTGTTCAAAGCATGCCTCTTCATTTTTACACTGATACGTTACTACCTTAACGAATTGAAGTTTTCTGATTGAGTTTTCCTACAGTGCATAACTTGAATTCTTGAAATTTTAGGTTGCTTACTGACTTCTTAGCTTTACGTACGTTACTGCTTGGCCTCAATAAAAAGGAAAATATTTGGGTAACTGGTATAGAATAATCCATTCAGGCGCGAATGAAACGATTCACAGGCGCTTGCTGTTCTGCATGTCGAAGTGACAAATTCTGTCCAAATCTTGAGAGAAAACATTGCATTACTCACAATACAATTTTCCAATATGTAATCAGTAAACTAGGTAACTCTTGAGGTAACACTGACATCAGGTCGTCCACTTCGGTCGGCTGCAAAAATGGGAGACCGAAGAACGACTTCAAGAATTTACCTTTTTCTGAAGTATTGGATGTTTGTCAAGATGAAAGGCTTGAATTTTACGTCACCATGAAAGCGACAACCTTTTTGTCTGTGGTAGGACAGGTTTCTGCAGTTGCTGTGCGGTTGCCGTATTCAAAATTGACGTAAATGCTTAGCGGAGTGAATTCTAAGCGGAGTTTTTCCCATTCAGTAATAACATGCTTAAACCTTAATCGTAGGTTTAACAACTTTAACCAGGTAACAACAGAAACATGTTTCTATACATGCTATGAATACTAAAAGGTTGATCAAATAGTTTTGGACAGCTCTGAAATGTCCTATCTACGTACACTACATCCTGTTGGCAAAGGGCAGTTAGATTGCAACTAGCTGAAAATAAAAGTATCTTATGTGCCTGGTCATCTTAATATACACGGCCGTTTATGACAATTGCTACAACAAAAAGGAAACCCGTACCATAGGTTAGGTACATGACAAGTAACAAATGATAAACTTTTCAAATCTGTACATGACCTTTGAGTCCTAATATTCGTATTTGGCGCTGCAATTAGAGCTGCTATACGCCGTGGCATTGAATCATAAAGGTTCTGAATAAGTTCCTGAGGGACTTCCCTCCACGCAGTTTGTATTCGAGCTCACAAATCCGTGACAGTGGTTACTGGAGGATCGTGATGCACCAGGTGCCGACCAACCATATCCCAGACATGGTTCGATGGGCGACATGTCAGGCGAACGTGCAAGCCAGGGAAGCAATGTACCCGTCGCTCTTCGAAGAAGGCTTGTACATTCCTCCCAATATGTGGCCGGGCATTCTCCTGTTGAAATGTGGCCTGTGGAGATGCCTGAAGCAGGGGGAGTACTTCAGGCTCTACAATCACCGTTAGGTATAATGGTTGCTGTTCAAAGTGACGTGAATTCGTAGGAGGCGAAATCGGTGTTGAAACCAATGGCTCCCCAATCCATCACACGTGGTGTTTGTCAGCTATGCCGCTCAACAATGCAGCCCTCCAGATTGCGCTCACCACGGTACCGCCGTACACGCATGCGGCCATCACCGTAGGACACGTTGAAGCGGGACTCGTCCGAAAAGACTACATTTTACCACTCAGCACTCCAGTGACGCTGCTCACGTGCCCAGTACAGTCGTAGGAGCTTGTGGTTCCTGAACAATGGAAGCCAACGTAATGGCATGCATGCAACCAGTCCAACCTGCAGCAGACGGCGACGAACCGTTGATGCAGACAAGTTCACACCTGTTGCAGTGCTCCAGCGTCAAGCCAACATTGTGGGTGAAGCTGTACGGTTCGTTAGGGCCATGTGGACAAGGTGACGGTCAACCCGTGCTGTGGTCCAGTACCCGCTCTTCGCTGCATACGACCTTCATCTATCCACTATTTCCACACACACACGCATCACTGTCGTAGCAGCAAGTCCTGTACGAGCCGAAATGTCACGGTATGACAAACCCGCTTCCCGGAGACCGTTCGAACTCACTCACATGCCGATATGGCTCCCTTTGACGTTGACGAGGCATATTGGCACTCTCTTTATTGTTTCTGCCTTGCTTGACAGCTCTGCACTCACTACACTGGGCGCAACACTGACCTTGTCGGACCGACACGAGAGGGCTGTGCTCGGCCTACGTGTACCCTATCTCGCTGCAAACCTAATCAATTATTGCCTGCACACTCTTGTACATTTGCACCAAGTTTGGAGTTATTCGGGAAATTCTTTCTTGGTGTTGTAATTTTCACAAACGGCAGTACGTGTATGTATATAAATGTATGTTCCTCATAGGCTTCTACACCGTTGCACTGCTTTCCACCAAACTTGGCGCAGATAATCTTTGACACAAGGCGAAAATTAGTGTCTAGCTTAGAATTCGTAATTCCACCCCATTTCACACAATTACTTATTTAACTTTATGTAATGCCTACGAAAGCTGGCAACACCATCTATGTCTTTCTCAACGACAATCCTAATAGCTGGAACATTGCCAATATAAGAATAATTACTGAGGCTTTCACGGCCTCACAAAATAACAAAGGAACAGCGGTACACATATTATTCATTGATCTGCTGTCTGACATTGATCATGCAGTAATAATACAGTCAAATAAAATAATCACAATAGCTATGCCACCTGTGGCTATGTAAAGGGGCTACAATCTCTTGGTAAAAAATTAACATTTCCAACTTTATTGGACTGGATAACTGCAACAGCATCAAAGCGGAACACTTATTTTTATTCTTATTTATTTTAATATGATTATTTATTGTTTATTGATATAGAATAACACAAAAGCATTCAACATATCGCATTGACTACAAAAGTCTCAATGTTGCTAACATAAGTCGAAGTTCATATTCTCTGTGATCATACTGTGATGTTAGGATATTCACTTATAGTTTCTCATATTTTGTAAGCAGAGTTTCTTTCTCTATGGGAAGTTTGTGATGCTTCTATAAGCAGAAAACTGAGAGAGGTATAAAATGACAGTGGCATGGATAACAACAGCAGCATCAAACCAGTCGAAGCACTACTTTTAATTATTTTTACTTTCTCTACTACGTATAGTAAGTAGGGGAAGTATTGTATTCCACCCAAAAATTCGATACTGAGATTTCACCGGAAATACATGTTTTGAGATCCCCTGAATCCAAAAAAAAAAAACATTTTTGGAAGCATGTCCGTGTATGTGTCTGTGAACAGCATAACTCAGAAACAAACAGTCGGATAAACACCAAACTTGGTATTTAGGTTCAGTATCCTCCAGAGATGCGACACGAAGGTTTTCAAGAAAATACCCCCACCCCAGATTATCCTTTACATGTAACATTTTTCGAAAATTTTTATTTTCTCAAAAATGACTCTAACGATTTTGATTAAAATATCACATGTTTAAGATATTTTCATGACAAATAAAATGTATATCTTGAATTTTCTGGGAATGTCTCCAAAAGTATTCTTCATTGTGAACGACTTTTGCATAACTGGTAAACCATAAGAGATAGACAAAATTGTACTACACAAAAAATGTAGATCGCGTTAAAATACACAATTTATGTCATATACATTTTTTTTGAGTAAACCATTTTCGAGATATTGCTTGTTATTCCCTTAAATTGTTCAATACTTATTTTTTCAAATGAGAATTCATTATTCATTTTTTTGTCTTGGATATGCAGAGTATTAATCTGTGGCAAAGAGAACGGTGCTGCACCTAGCAACCAGCTATTAAGATATATGTCTATGCTTAAAGGCTACTGTATTTCTATATTGCCTTTGCAAATACAAAACAAGGGGAACGTAGTACGCCTTAAGCGATAGTCAAATATTTTTAGAACTGGTCGCTATGTGTAAAATGTAATTCTCTTTGCATGTCAAAAGATCGTTTCTGCAAATGTTTATCTCGATTAACATGAAATAGATGTAAAATAAGAGTTTATAAAAATAGTTTGTACAAGAGTAGAGAAAGTCATGTGTAACACTTCAGATTTTTTTTCTTTACTTTGTATGCGTCGTCCTCCGTGGTGTAGTGGTTTTCATGCTTAGCCTCTAGTTCCCGAGGTTGCTGGTTCAAACCCGGCGGAGGGCGATAGATTTTTTCGGGCGTAAAAATCCTTATCATGACTTACTTCGGAAGGGAAGTAAAGCCGGTGGTCCCGTGTCGTAGATTTAAGGCACGTAAAAGAACCTCAAGACTGATAAAGAGGCCTCTGAGCAAAATTTCCGGTCTTTCACGCCCAATATAGAATGGGACGCTATGAACTATAGTAGTTAAAGAGCGTCCATAAATAAAGCTGAATTTTTTTTGTCAAACGCCAGGTATTTCACCTAGTGTATAATTAAAACAGCACCTTTTTGTTTGTTAAGATATTCATTGATTCAAACGGGTTGTGTAGATCACGTAAATTCATGGGTAACCTTGTTGTAGTGCACGCCGAGTGCTTCTTTTAACTAACTGTAGGTACGTCGTGATGTGCAATAGTTGCTACGTCACATTTCGCCTTGGACCAATTTTTAAATTTCTCATGTAATGCTTCACATCTTTTCCTCTGAAGTTCTTTGCTAAGTTTCTGCCTCTTTAATACAGCTTCAGCTATGATCCAAATTACTGTAGGCGTCTGACAAGAAAACGTTTCCGGGGTGTTCTGCTCTCCGAAGCAGTGATATAAATAGATCTACTAACTACATTAATAACATCGCAGCGTGCTTCACTTGGAGCAGTGTGTTTCCTAGTTATTTACAACGCCCAGTAAGAAAGGAAGAACTCTACACAGCCAAGGCCCGAGAAATAGTTGCTACGTTGTTAAAATCCGTGACGAGGAAAGCAAACAAAAGCAGCTGGTCATTCAGCATTACTAGTAGAAGAGCGTATGCTTTCTAAGAGGTCTTAAGTCTTATTGATATGTTGATACAGAGCGTTAGAATTGTTGATGTCATCACATTCCTTAGAGACACATTCTCGTGAGAGGAACACAGTACTTTCCACTGCCTGATTTGAATTATTTGATTTAAAGTAAGTAACATTTACAAGATTTCCTGGTACAAACACAACTTGTAAGTCCATTCTTGAGGTCCTTGTGATGGCGAAAGTTTATCCATTTGACTGGTCATGGAATCATGACGCACACAACAAGCAGTAAACACGGAGAGAAGCGTGTAGACCAGGACTGCTGAGGAAGGCACTGAGTGTGTCAGGTTACCCTCTCCCTTGGTGCGATTGAGGAGGGGTAAGAGCATTGCCAGCCGCACATGGACTGTGGTGTAGGATGTCCCGGCCGTAATGGGACATGTTTCTCAGTTAACTTTTCTCTTTGGACCCCGCCCGTGTTCGCATACATAAATACTACAAATTAATGACCAAAACTCGCTCAATGGGCATTTCTAACCAAAAGCTGCTGCCACCCGCAGGAGCAGGGATGAAGTAAAGGAACCACTTGAAGCTACAGGCGGAATTCTCTAACAGTTCCTTGCCCAAAGACCAGTCTCACTACTGGAACTGCCCGTGTCCAAGGAGAAGACTCTTTCCTTGGGGCAAGCATCCCCTGATCTGTCCAACACCGTCTCACACCACAAAACCTAGAAGCACTTCTGAAATAAGAGAAGGGAACGGAAGTGAGGTAAAGAAAATCGTGGTAGATGAGAAACCACGCCAGCATTCGCCTACCGACCAGGTAAAAACACAAGAAACGCAACGTGGTCTACGGGAATCGAACTCGGGACCTCACGAATGGGAACCTCATACGTACCGCGAAACTATCTTTCTCGATCTACCTAGATACGTATTAGAGTAAGTAAAAATACCGTGTGTGTAAATTTGTAATGGGTAGGGAAGGTTATGTGATTGCACGACATTGTTTTTACTTTCTCGGGTAAGAAAGCATTCTATATTCTTCAATATTTGTTGCTTTGTGACGTATAAGCTCATAAATGAAGGTAGTTGATAGCAAATGCTTAGCTTTTAGTGTTATTTGAAGACGCAGTCCTATTGTTCTCTGTTTTAAATACGAGCAGAAAGGAAGCGCACGCTTGATTTTTCTTTCTTCAACTGTTTGCGGCAGTCAGTCAGTCAGCTGGCTGATGAGAAACAGTGGCTACGCGAAGGGTTTCGTTCGACTACCTCTGTGCTATACGCTCTGTCACTCAGGGAACAATAAGATGCTAGCTGGCGCCTTTGTACTTTGCATAATGAAACACTACGCGAACTTGCAGCCGGGCTTTGTGGTATAGTGGCTCGGGAATGTGCCTGCAATAACGGCTCAAACCTGTCGCCGCCGCCGCCGCGGTATAGGCAATATCGTGTGTAGCATTCACGTCACACCGGCTTACGAAACTTTATTTTCCTAGCTATTTCATGTTAATCGAGATAAACCTTTCCGGAAACAGCTACATTAACCATTGATACGTTACAATTACAAGAGAACAGGGATAGTCAAATGTTTAACAACTGGACGCTATATGCTGGCCTTCCATACTGTTTCCATGACATCACGAGAAACAACTGAATGTTGACAGGGCCTTAATAGAATGACCAGGTATTGAAGAATTCGAACCATTAATAAAGCACAAGTATGAGTGTAAGTATTGGAAAATTCAAACAAATAACAAGAACATCTCGGAAATGGTTCACTCCACAAAAAAGTATATGACGTAAATTATATGTTTTAACGCGATCTATATTTTTGGTGTATTAATACTTTGTGTATCTCTTACGGTTTACCAGTTATGCACAAGTCATTCGGAATGAAGAGGACTTCTGGGGATATTCCCAGGAAATTCAATATATGCATTTCATATGCCATGAAAGTGTCTTAAACATATGGTATTTTGATCAAAATCGTTACATCTATTTTTGAGAAATTCAAAATTTTCGAAACATGTTCCAGATAAAGGGTAGTCTGAGGTGGGGGATTTTTTGGGAAATCTTCATGTCGCACCCTTGGAAGATACTAAACTCAAATACCAAATTTCGTATTTTTATGAGTTATCCTGTTTACAGACACAAAGAGACACAGACACGCTTCCAAAAATGCTTTATTCGGATTCAGGGCACATCAAAACATGTATTTTCTGTGAAATATCGATATCCCTACTTACTATATGTAGTAGAGAAGGTATTGTATTCTACTTCGACAGACATTTCCCGGAAATACATGTTTGAAGCCCGCTAAATCTAACAATAGCATTATTTTAGAAAAAGGCGTTCTGCGTGTATGTGTCTGTCTGCAAACAGCATAACTCAAAAACGAAAAGTAGGATAAATATAAAACTTTGTATGTAGGCTATACCTATATTTTCCACGAAAATCCCTCCACAGCCAAATACACTTTATATGAACCATTTTTTCGATGATTTTGGTTTTCTAGAAAGTGGCTCGAACGAGCTTGATTTAAAATACCACGTATTAAAGCATTTACATGTCAAATAAAATGTATATCTTGAATTTTCTGGGAAAAGCCTGTAAAGTCCTCTTCATTCTGAAGGAATTTTGTATAATCTTGTATAACTGGTAAACGTTAAGCGATAGACAAAACACACTGCACAAAAATTATAGATCCCTTTAATACATACAACTTATTTCAAATAACAATTTTGTGGCATCAGCCATTTCCGAGATATTGCTTATTAATGGTTGTTCAATACCATTCTCTTAAAGTCCTGTCAACATTCAGTTGTTTCTCGCAATGTCATGGAAACAGTATGGAAGGCCAGCATATAGCGTCCAGTTGTTAAACATTTGACTATCGCTGTTCTCTATAACGAAATGTGTAATGTAGCTGTTTCTGTAAAGGTGTAGATAGGAAAATAAACTTCAGTAAATAGTTTTTGTGCCCACTAATAAATGTACTAATATAGAAGACACATTTTCGATTACTCTTCTCCCCATTTTATAATCAAACATAATGAACATATAATACCCCCTCCCCAAACATATCCCAGTTGCACCAATTTGCTCGACCATTTGTGTGCCACAGCAAATCAATGCAACTTCCAATTTGATCAGCGGCACAAAAAAACAAAGAAACACATGTTCCAATTACATTCTGCGATTGGGATAAATGTAGGAAAACAAACAGGAACAAAACAACATCTAATTTAGAACATAAATAAAAGCTGCCACAGAAAGAAAAGGCTCAATTTTATTGTCTCGAGCTCCATTTGTGGCAGACAGCTCTGGATCGACACACAATTCAACTTTAGGCGCGGTGTTTAAAACAATATGTTCCTGATTTACAAGTAACACAACTGATCAGTGATAAACTTCCTCACATCATCTGACTGTATTGATATTATAAAGAAATGTTTGTTTGTTTGTATGTATGGTAATGCTACACACTCTAACTTTGGGTTTTTTGCAGTTTACTCTGGTCGGTAAGTGAATGCTGGAAAAGGTTTCTCATCTATAACGATTTTCTTTCCATAATTCACCGTTTCATTGTCATCTTTCAGGCTTACGTCTTGTTTACGTGTCATGGGGCGGTGCCGGATAGATGGCGCGGATGTTTACCTGATTTAACGGGTCATTCATTGTTCTCTCAGGGCAACTGCAGCGGTGGAACGGGTGTCCACTCCAGAAACAGTTAGGGACTTCCGCGCGTCTCTGTAGCCTGTCTGCACTGTAACCTCCTGTGAATGGTAGCCATAATTGCTCTTAGTATCTGCAACATGTAACCTATAACTATGCTTAATTTCATGTTCTATTGTGTAACGACAGTTTTTCTTGGATAGGGTAAGACTAGTTAACGGAGGGTAAACCTTCTGCCTCGACCCCCCGGGAGGAACGGATGAGGTGAGGGAAGCACAAGACACGTATGGGCTGTAGAGCGAGGCCGCGCAAGTCGACAGAGACGCGTAGAGTCCCCTAATACTTCCAGGCTTGACCACCCGGCCATGGAGGGTCGCTCGGGAACTGGGGAAACGCGGCCCAGCAGTGGAGGCTTCCCCCTAGCAGGGCCGAGGAGAAGTTCGAAATCGTAAACCTCTGCCCATTTGCGCAACACCGACCGAACCACAAACGCGGGGTCAACCTGAAATATGAAAGGAAAATGGAATGAGTGAAAATGGGGGAGAGAGGAAATCCGTAGTAGAATACACCACTCCAGCATTCGTCTCTGCCTATCGGAGAAAACCACGAAAAGCACATGGTCAGAGTGGACGATCACCGAGAATCGAACCCGGGACCTCCCGAATGTGAGCCTCACTCTTACCGCGGCGCCATATCTCTCGGTACATTTTCTGTATCTGTGAAACACTTTTGATGCCGTCCCCAGGATCTCTGTCGTTGCTGCTGGCTGCTACAGTGAGGGTACGCTTAGGTGGTGTGAGAATAGACAACACCAGTTAAATTGACTGATACATTTAATGAAGGCTATTTGAAGCGAGTTGCCGATAGTTTGAGGATGAGCAATTAAACTGTTTCTGTAACTAATAAATTATTATATCTGCTAACCTCTAAAGTGTGTGAGAACCCTAGCGCGGTCTGCCGATAATCACTACACTGCCGTAAAATGTAAAGGACTGTAAGATCATAATTTTAAAAATAAACGTTCGTTTATCAACTTAAGTCTCGCCCACTTCATGAGTACACCACCAAAATTTCTACGTTACACGTTGCCAACTCTTAAGCTTCTTGTTCGCATCTGAAACACGTGTTTTACTGTTTGACTTGCTAAATTCTACTTTGTAATTTTCAGAACTGGTATAAATGCCTTTTCTGAGTTCTAATTACCTTAATCTTGAGGTTGGGTTTCTAGTTGACTGAGTTCGCCGGAACACCTAATTGCCGTAGCTACTCTGACTTCTTCTAATTGCTTTGCCTCAACACGTAACTTGCCTGGCAGAATTCTAACTAGTTTTTATATCATGCATTAATGGAAATTATTTATTGGAATTGTCTATCTATCTCCCTGTCATGCCTTTATAAAAGGTGTTGATCTACAAGTCAGTACGTTGCTATCACTCTCCTTAAAGGAAAAACAGAGACTGGTAGGGAGGGATACGGCAAGGTGAAACGCCCCATATTATTACATTCACCAGCACTTGAGTTACGAGAGTCGTCGAATAAGTAAGTTTCCTATTTTATAAAAAAAACATTACATACAATTGATCATGTTGAATTAATTTTTATTTATATTGTACAATTCTCCTGTTAATTTTCTACACAGTCAACATGTTTTTCCAAGCCAGTGTTGTACCAGGTCGGGTCCTGTGCTCGCGACCAGCTCTTCAGTTCTGATTGATCTTGTCACGGTGTTAAACTGCATATCTCCATTATGAGCTTTGAGTCACGGGAACATGTGAAAATCACTTGGGAAAAGATCTGGTGAATATGGAGGATGCGAGAAAACTTCCCAGTTGAATCTTCTGAGCTCCGCCTGGGTCAAGATTCAACTTGGAAGTTTTCTGTGTCCTCCATATTCACCGGAGTTGCCCCAGTGATCTTCACATGTTTCTCCAACTCAAAGGTAAACACTTTTAACACCGATGATGAAGTCAAATCAGTGAACAGCTGGTTACAAGCACAGGCCCCGACACTGGTTTGGAAAAACTTGTGTCACGTCCCCAAAAATGCTTAGAAAAACATGTTGACTATGTAGAACAGTAACAAAAGGATTGTACAATATAAATAAAAGTAATTCAACTTGATCAATTGTGTGCAGTGCCGAAGCGTGACTTTCAAAGTGAGGGAAGTTCCAAGTAATAATTTTCATTAAAATAGGGGAGAACCATGAATGTTGTATCTATATTTTTTCTAATTCTTGGTAAAAAAGGAACTAAAATAGATTTAAATTTTTACAAGTAAGTAATGAATAATATATTTTCATAAATACGAGTAAATTAAATATCGTAGCTTATTTTTTGTATATCAGACCGATCCTTCTAGTTTTCCTCCCAAAGATATCAATCACATGATCATAGAAGGACTTTTCAATGCTGAGAAGTGCTAGTGAAGAAAGTCTCTGAGTATTTCGAAGATAGGATTTAATTCTCTTCACTGCTGAGAATGACCTCTCAGCAGACGAACTAGATGCCGGGATGGTTATTGCTAAAAGGACAAGTTTATGTGGTTCTGGAAACAGGACACTAATCCCGCTTCTGTCAAGTACTAATGTAATTTCACGACAGTGTCTTTATGCATTTCAATATCTCTAAATAACACACAGAATTCACTTCTCAAAATTGGGAAATAAAAGAATTTGCCAAAGCTCTGCTTTAAGCCAAAGAACCCTTCTTCTGGAAACTGTTTTGCAAATCCCTTAAAGTTCGCCGAGTCTAAAATACTAAGGAATTTGAGTTTTTCCAAGTCAGCAAATCTGGAATCCATATTGATCCTCATTACGTCAATAATTTCCAAGAATAATCTCTTATAAGAAGTTGATACATTTTCCTCTGGTGTAGTATCTACTCCAAGTCTTTTATTAGGGCCAGGCTACCATACACATCAGATACTTTATGCCAGATAGATTCAAAATCTTCTCTGAGTTTCATAAGATGCATTGAAAATTTGTCAACTTGTTTACGGCAAAACTCAATATCAAAAGCCTTCTTTTGGAGTACTTGGAACAGTATGTCAGCCTAAGGAAATATACAATAGAATACATGAAGAAAAAAGTTGAAATCAAACCCATGTAATGTTGAAAGAAAACATTGAGCACCATATACTGTTTCCGGATCCTAACCATCTGCATTTTCGACCACTGAATTTAGCAAGTTTTCTATATCTTGTTTGTACTCGTACACAGTTTGTAATAGCCTGTTACCATAATTCCATCTTGTTGGAGCTAATGTTGGAAATCTCTTGTTTATTTCAGAGTCGAATGCTGCCATTCGCTTAGTAGATTTAGAAAAGAATATGCCAAAACCAAAAAGTGAAGTAAAAAATATTGTACACTGCTTAATAAAGCTCACAGCTTGCAGCAAAACCAAATTCAGTCTATGCATAGCAATGCACAAATACAGCTTGCGGGCATTTTTCTCTTACCCTCATCTGAAGACCACTGTGTTCCCCTGACATTACAGCCGCCCCATCATATGTATGTGACACCAATTTCTTTTCACAATTAAATTCTTTTAAGATCTCAAACACATGATGTGCTAAAGAACTTGCTGTTCTATCGACACTGACATCTCTAAACACAGAAATGTTTCTTCAGTACTTCCAGTTTTTGTCACATACCTAAGTATAATAGATAGCTGGATTTCGTTGTAATATCTGTTGCCTCATCCACAATAATTCCAACAAAAGAAGTCTCAGAAATTTCCTTCTTTATTTCGTTTGTCATCAATTCCGAAACAGAATAAATTAAATCATTCTGTATGTCATTAGACAACTCTGAAAAAACGGTCGAATTTGACAAGTGATAAGTCTATATCAAAATCTCCTAATCCCTTCGACATTTCAATATAATTTCCTTTGTTCAAAGAGCTTTCGAACTCATCATGACTTCGAAATGCAAGTGCCTGCTTTCCCAAAAAGCATACTACCTTTATCATTTGCGAAAGAATTTTCCTGTTTCTTTATACGTCTTCATTATGCTTCTGTATTGTGAGCCGGAATTGTTCGCTTAAACAAGATTCATTCGTTTATTTCCGAACTGCGTAAATTGTTTCAGACAAATAATGTGATTTTGCGATCCTTGATGCCTTTTCTGAGATTTGTGTAAATTATTCAAGTCGTCAAAACCTGCATAACTCCAAGTGCTTTTTTCTTGCGAAAATAGCAAGCACGGCCAGCAAAACAAACTGAAAGAACTAAATTTACTCTTCAGTACTTTTTCTATAGTACAGTCACACGTAGACCCTTCTTGCACTGCAAGACTGCTCACACTACAAGCAGACATATGCCCAACCCACTCCACTCAGACGTTCCAATAATTCGTAGAGCTGGCCAACACCGCGTGAAATGTTAACCTAAAACGGAGAAAGTATGAAATTCACACGCTTTTGCTAATAACTTAAAATTTCACAAGAAATACCTATTTATTACTAGCAAATATCAATCTACAGAAAATGCGCGAATTATTGCTATTAAAATATACTTACAGTTCTATTTAAAAGCGCCACATAAAATAAAACAATAAACTTTTCTTCGCACGCTACAGAGATTTCACGTGACGATGTCTTTCAACGCTTCCTAAGTCATGGACAAGTCCCGATTGCTTCCGGAAACCTACGAAGTGCTAGTGGAGGTTACGATTCGTGAACACGGAAATGCTCAGTTTGAATGAGCTCGCGGATCTGGTCACTCAAGTTTCGGCAGTTGTCCTGATGTTCACGAATACATTTTAAAAATGTATCCAGAGCAAATAAAATGTTTGTTCGCGTGAATTTTATTTGCCTTCTTCTTCTTTTTAAATTCTTGGGGAAGCGGCGCTTCCACCGCTTCTATGCACGCTTCGCCACTGATTGTGTGTAATGTTTTTTTATAAAATAAGGAAACTTACTTATTGGACGCCCCTCATATTTTTGTTGTTTATCTTCTTGATATGCATCTAAGGCAATTGGCTAACAAGTTTACCGGCACGGTTTAAGAGCGCGCTGGTGGTGCTTGGAGCCAATAATTTCTCTTTTTGTTCATTTCGTGTTTCGTGAAGAACACGAACACCGCGAGACGGTTATCAGCTTTAAGATGCTTTTCCGGTTACTTAGCCGGCACAAAATACATCATAGGGCAGGAAACGGCGTCAGCAAACTTGTGTACTGTTTCTTCAAACGCTACTTTGCTATGCTGAAAGTTTTCGTTACTTCAGAGAGAAACACTGTGCGGTACCTGCACTTCTTTTTATCTCTCTACCACATACACAGTAGGCAGAGAAGGTATTGCATTCCACCAAAAATTTAGTACGAGATTTCACCGGAAATACTCATTTTTGAGGCCCCGTGAATAAAACAAAAACATATTAGAAAAGATTCGTGTTTGTGTCCGTGAACAGCATAATTCAAAAGTGAAAAGTCGAATAAACACCAAACTTGGTATTTAAGTTTAGTATCTTTTAAAGATGTGACACCAAAAGTTTCCAGAAAATCCCTTACCCCATACTGCCCTAACGATTTTGGATAGAATACCATGTATTTAAGACATTTACATGACAAATAAACTGTAGATAGATAGATAGATAGATGGATAGATAGATAGATAGATAGATAGATAGATAGATAGATAGATAAGGTACCTTTATGGTTTCAAATTGTTGAAGTTATTACACAAGTATTTAGTGCAAGGGCCATTGACCGTACATGCAAATTTAAGATATAAGTATGGTGACAAAATAATAACAGAAAAAGAAAATAAAACGAAAAAAGAACAAGAGAAAGGAAAATAGAGATAAATTACCTTTGTCTAACTGAACAAATTTGACCTAGCTTCGCGCACTTTAGCCAAGAAATTGCCCATGTTTTTGACAGTTCCTCTGGTCAGCCAGTAGCTCCCATCATGCCAACCTCTTTCTAGACGGACTTAAGAATTTTTCTTTGAGTTTAATTGTTCGCTTTTATATCTTTCTCGAAAGAGCCTGTGAAGGAGTTTTGTATTTTCTTCTATAACTGGTAAACATTAAGCGATAGACGAAAACGCATTACAGGTAGATCTCTTTAAAACACGCAATTTATTTGAAATAACTTTTTTTGGCATAAGTCATATCCGTTCGAATTTTTCTATACTTTGTCATCTTTTAAAGTTTTGTGAATTTTGAATTGTTTCTCGCGATGTCATGGAAACAGTATGGAATTTTAAGGCAGTATATAGCGTCCAGTTGTTAAACATTTGACTATCGCTGTTCTCTATAACGAAATGTGTAATGTAGCTGTTTCTGTAAAAGTTTATTTTCGTTAAAATCGTGTGGATAGGAAAATAAAGTTTCGTAAGAATAACTTGTATACCCAGTAACAGGCGATAGAGGATAGAGAAAGATGTAAATGTAGTTTAAACTTGTTTTTAAAGCCTTCATTTATAGTAAAGTTAATTAGTTCTTTAAAAAATCTCTTAGGTTTTGAAATATTATTTTTTATACAGAAAACTTTTTAAATAAAACAGTCAGGATTAATCTTTTTAAAAGTAAGCTATTTAGAATTAAGACAATTTTATTATAATTCCACTTATTGGCATCATATTAATAAGTAGTAAAAATATCAGGCCTGTATTAGTGCACAGATATAGTCTCTATCTGAATGTCGAAGATTTTATTAATACATTTTCCCACTGACTTAATTAGAAGACTCGAGGACCATAATTATGGTTCTCTTGTGGTGCCACGTTAGCTGAATAGGCACAGTAATCTTATTTTTGTCTTTTGAGAAATATGGACATATACAAAGAGGCGTTCTTGCACAAACATGACTGGCATTAATATGAAAATCAAGTATATTATGCACAGTGCTTTTCTTTCACACTATGGCCACCGCACAGTTACTTGCTCGCCGGCCACCGCAGCTCGGACTCCCGCTGAAACACTTACGATATCCCCACAACCATCTCATGTTCTCATAGTTGCAGTTACAATGATAATAAGCACATACCTTATCATAACAGATACCTTATCATAAATTTCTCAGGAAATCTTCATTAACACTCGAGAGTTGAATATCCGAATTTTCATGTGATAATCAGAATTAGATAGATTTATGTTGATAGATTTTGCGAAATGATAAGAGTAATTGACCCAGCTTAATATTCCTCTCTGATGAAGCATGGTTCCATTTGTACGGTTATGTTTCGTCGCAAAATATCAGATATTGGAGCATAGAGAAACCCGATTTTACACACGAGATTCCCTTGGTGTGCAGTGAATGAAAAACACTAATAGGACCTATATTTTTTAACAAACGATAAATGCAGAGAGGTACAAGAATGACTTACACCATTTTTTGAACAGATGACCGACGTTTAATCAAGTGTGGGTTTTTCCAACAAGACTGTACTACCGCGCATACACCTGATGTCATTAAATTTAATTCAGGAAATTTTTGAAGGTAGGGTAATTAGTAAAGAATTATGAACCTTACGATTTCCTGATTTAAGTATATGTGATTTTTTATCTATGGGTGAACTTCATTGGAACAAATAAAAGAAAACATCAGGCGAAAAATTCAGCCAATTTCGAAAATTGAACTCTCGAGTATGAAGAAAAAATTCTGAGTAAATTTCTGTGACTGGATTTTGCAAAATGACATAGTAATCGACCCAAGCTTAATATTCTTCTCTGACGAAGCATGACTGCTTTTATACAGCTATCTTTCGTCGCAAAATAACGGATATTGGAGTAGGAGGAACCCGATTTTACACACGAAAATTGGCGTGCAATAAATGTATACAGAATAATAGGAACTATATTTCTTTAAACAAGCAGAGAGGTACAGGAATGACTTACACCAGTTTTTGATCAGCTGATTGACTAAATGTTAGTCTGTATTTTTCAAACAAGACTTCACTACCGCTGACGAGTCACTAAATTTAATTCAGAAATTTTTGAAGCTAGTGCAATTAGTAAAGAACTGTGCCCCTCACAATCCTCTGACTTTACTGTAAGGCGGAACTTGAAAAATAAATACATTAAAAGAACTAAAAGAAAACATCAGGCAGGAAATTCAGTCAATTTCGAATATTAAACTCTCGAATGTGAATGAAAATTTCCTGAAAAGATGTCAGAGATGTGTGGATAGAGAAGGACAACATCTCTTATGATAAGGTGTGTGTGTATTATCATTGTAACTGTGAGAACGTGAGACGGTTGTGGGGATATTGTAACTGTTTCGGTGGGTGTCCGAGCTGCGGCGGCCGGCGCGCGCATCGCCGTGCGGGGGCCACCATATGAAAGAAAAGCACTGTACTTAAAATGAGCATTTTAACCATATATTCTTGTTGTACACATCCTATATATTAAAAAAACTTACCTAACATTTGGCGCATACCGTGTCTCAGACGGTCGGTGTACTTGTCTCACCTGCTAGTTGCGGAACGGAAGGTCAGGAAAGCGCTTGTGGGTGACATTAAACATCCACTTTTAAAGCCAGAGCTCTTCAGTGAAGTAATTACAAGCGCCGCACTGGGTCCCGGATACACTCTTACTTCCGTTCCCAAGTTTACACTTGAAAATCAAGTTTAAAACGGCATTTCTTCAACAGCTCAGTGGATTATTGAGTGGAGCGCGGTAGCAAGTGATGTTCCTTTTTTTTCAGCTAGAGTCGAGCTCTTATCATGTTTACACTCTTTAAGAGCAGTTAAAATGACCTACCTTGCCAGTACAAGCCCGATTCTTCAGTAATGTATCAAATTATACAGGGTGATTTATGAAGAACTGAACCATTTCCTTCTTTAATCATTAACTCTATGCCCCAATTTTAGCACTAAATTAAGTAGAACGTTCTGGAGTTTCGATTGCCTGTCACTAGATGCGCAGTTGTTCACGTTTTATTGTTTCTGAGATTTTGTTGTAGTCAACGTGAAAATGGCGTACACATTGAATCATCGACTCTTCCTTGTAAAGCAATACTGGATTATGAATTCAATTACAGCTACTCAAAGGGCATGCTAGAGACAATTTGGTATTCGGAATCCTCCCCAAAGAAACACAATACTGGGACTGGTAAACAAATTGGAAACAACTGGGTGTCTGGTGAGTGAAAAAGGCAACACTCGTTCATTTAGGCTTCCCACGGTTGTTGACGTAAGAGCACGACTAGATCACTCACCCAAGACGTTTGTCGCAGGAGACAGGGTACAGCTACTCAATGTGTCAGAGAGCTGTGAAAAGTGTAGGCCTAAAGCTGTATAGGATTACGGTTGTCCATCAGTTACAGGACCAGATAAGGATAGACGACTGAATTATTGTCGTTGGTTTCAGGCGTTCATTGTGCAAAATCCTGCCATATTGTCCACCATATGGTTCACAGATGAAGCATGGCTCCATTTATCTGGCTATGTGAACTCAAATAACTCACGGTGTTGGGTCAGCGAAAATCCACATGTTATTCATGAAGCACCTATGTGCCCGGTTAAAATCGGAGTTTGGTGCGCAATATCCGCACAGAGAATAGTGGAACCATTCTTTTTTGAAAACAATGTGAACACTGCAGAGTAGCGACGGATTTTCGTGGAGTTTGCTGAGCAACTAGACGATGTAGAGCTGAGTCAAGGATATTTTCAGCAGGACGGTGCTACATGCCATACATCAAATGAATCCATGGCACTAATTGCAAGTTTCTTTGACGACCGGATAATTTCCAAGAACCTGTGGACACTGAGATTGACATCGCCGGACTTCTTTCTATGGGGTTACTTAAAAGACAGGGTTTATGCCACACGTCCCCAGACATTGGACGATCTGAAGCACAACATTACACAGGAGATTCAAGCTATTGACAACAGAGTCCTCCAACGAGTGGCCAGTAACATAGAACATGTTGAGTGCCTTATGCAGGATGGAGGACATTTTCAACATTTGCTATAGAGGTAAATAATCTCCCAAAATTCCTGTGCATTTCAGGTATAATAAGTTGTCGCTAGCATAACTCGTTTTGAAACAATTAAAGAAATAAATGTGTCAGTTTTTCATAAATCAGCCTGTATATCTTACTCGACGTTTCATGGCTACGTTTAAACTATCTAAAGGATTTAATTAATATCAGTCACTCCGTTCTTTATAAACTTATTGTCGGTGATCTAAAATATTTTTATTCATATTCGTAACAACAGATGAAAAATAATCATATTCAGACAAAAGAATATGAAACATACAACTGTCTTCCAAGTTGTGGAAATGCTACATAACCTTTTTGTGGTGGAACAATCATCGGTTGGAATGTCCGAAGAATTTTTTGGATTAGTTGTTTAATAACAAGAAACTACACGATTTTTAAAAAACGAAATAAGACTGTGCACTCCCAGACCACCAATGGAAAATACACATACACGTGACATAATCTTCGCTGTGGGCTGCATTATGGCGCTCGTGGGTTCGATCACCGCGGCCGACCTTCCTGGCCAATGGGTTTTTTCGGGGCTTCCCAGGTCGCTACGCGATTGCTGGGAAGGATCATTACGTCCCTCGAATTTCCTGTCTCTCCATTTCACCTCCATTCGCATTTCACTCCACCTTTCATCCGCTTGGTTCTTTCACGGTTGCAGGTCTCAGCATGTGCATGGCAGGAGAAAAGGATCTCTTTGTCTCCCGGAATGAGGGTGGTCCCTGGCTCCCTGACCCACCAGGGACTGTGTAAGCCCCACAAGGGAGAGATGACTTGACTGCACCAGTGCGTATACGAGTTTAAATCTATAAATGGTAGGGGCCCTGCACTCTGCATGTCGCGTCTCCTTTCACCTCATCCCTCCCTCCCGGGAGTGGCCGTCCGGGACTTAGACACAAAAGATTGCTTAGGTTGACAAAAAATTAAAATTAAATTGAGTTTTATTTATGGACGGTGTTTAACTACTATGGTCCTTAGCGTCCCATTCTATATTAGGCGTGAAAGACCAGAACTTTGCTCAGAGACCTCTTTATCAGGCTTGAGGTTCTTTTACGTGCCGTAAATATACGACATAGGACCACCGGCTTTACTTCCCTTCCGAAGGAAACCATTCTAAGGATTTTTACGGTCGAATAAATGCATCGCCCTCCGCAGGGTTTGAACCCCGACCTCGGGAACTAGAGGCTAGCATAGTAACCACTACTCCACGAAGGTCGTCGTGCTAAGCTCCCCTCCGCTTAGACTCGTAATAATCTTCTCAGTTGTTGATATAAGATATTGTTTCATTGATTTCTAATATTATCAGTTTTCTCTCTTTATACAATTATTTGTCATACGCTGCTAACCAACTTGATTACAACATAAATACAAATGAAATAAATATAACACAGCATCGATTGTCACTTTTTAAACTCTGTCTTCTGTTTGTTGAAGTGTTACATCATGGCCATCTATGTACATTCCTTGCAATAAAATGCAACCGGTTTTTGTTTTTATATTCCGTGGAGTAACAACACATATTTTCTACTCCATGGCATTCTCTACTAAAAGTCAAGGCCTTCTATTATAACTGCCATCTGCTCGTATTCAAGTACAAGGGCTTTGTAAATTCTTTTTAATCTTTCAGTAATTTATGAAATAAAATTAGAAGATTCTTTATGGCCCCTGTCCATCAGAAAGAAATGGACTTTTCAATGGTGAAAGAATTATGAAAATCTATTGAGTGGTTTTTGAGATTACCCCACACACCTCTATGTTTATAATATCCATATAGGTATATTGCACCAGCCTAAGTTTACAATAGCGTCTTGACTTTATGGTGCTATTTCATAGGAATTTCGAAGATCTTAAGGTGTCTTAGCCATAGAAAAGAAATCAGTATTACACTCAAATTCAATGTGTAATTTTGTTATTATTCTTTTTCTGCCCATACTGAAATTTCACCCGAAGTGCATGTTTTGAGGCACCGCAAATCCTCCGAAAAAAAAAGCCATTTTTAGAAAAAGGTCCGTGTGTGTGAGTATGAATAGCATAACTCAAAAACAAAAGTCGAATAACTATTAAACCTGGTATTTGGGTTCAGTATCTTACAAAGATGCGACACTAAGATTTCCAAGAAGACTCCCACTCCAAACTACCCTTAACATTGAACATTTTTCAAAATTTTTGGTTTTTCTGAAAATGACTTTAACGATTTTGATTAAAATACCATACATTAAAGACACCTACATTACAAATAAAATCTATATATTAAATTTTGTGGGAATAGCCTGTGAAGTCCTCTTCATTCCGAAGGAATTTTGTATAACTGGTATACGTTAAGTAAAACGTACTACACAAGAAAAGTAGATGTCTTTAAAACACACAAAGTCCTGTATATTTTTAGTTGTTTGTCGCGATGTCATGGAAACAGTATTGAATTTTAAGGCCAGCATACAACGTCTAGTTGTTAAACATTTGACTATCGCTGTTCTCTTTGTATCTATAACGAAATGTATAAAGTAGCTGTTTATGTAGAGGTTTATTTAGATTAAAATGAAGTAGATAGGAAAATAAACTTTCGCAAGAATAATTTGAATGCCCGCTAATAAGCGATAGAGGTTGGAGAAGGTCATGTGAATGTAACATATTAGACTTTTGTTATTGCTTTGAATGTTTATATACTTCATATTCTTTGAACTGCCAAGTCGGTATTCATTTTCAAATGGTCTACTACTTACCTACCTATAGTCAGTAGAGGTATTGTATTACACCCAAAAATTCAGCATCTGATTTCACTGGCAATACACGTTTTGAAGTCCCGAATAAAAGAAAAGTATTTTTATAAAAAGGTCCGCGCGTGTATGCCTATGATTAGCATATCTCAAAAATGAAAATCGCAGTTAAATACCAAACTTGTTAAGTCAATTTCAGCGTCCTCCAAATAAAATTTTCAAGAAAATCACCCCACCGGAAACTGCCCTTTACATGGATAAACGTTCGTTGTTATAGCCTGTAAACGGTAAACTGTAAGATATACCAAGTGTTAGTAAACATGGGTTTTAAATGCATACCTCAGGAGTTATCATCACTTGTTTATTTTCACTACTATGAAACATGTGTTGTACTGCAAGCTCTTTGCTATTACGTACGAGCTACAGCAGGCAGGCTGTTACTGTATTCACAGTTCCGGATAAGTGCAAAGCATATTCTTAGTACTTCTAATGGAATAAGTTAGTGAAATGCTATCACATTGTGTGCATTAATGATGTGCAAACACTACAGGAAGGCGTCATCAATGCTTGCCAGAGCATCCGTGAGCAACCTGGAGTCTTTGAGAGAGTGCGTGATTCCCTAAGACGTCGGACAGAAGCATGCCTTACTATGAATGGGCACCATATTGAGACCTCCTGTAGGCCATACGTAATCGAAAGTAGATTGCATTAGAATCTATGCTATTTGACAGTAGCGAAGATGAAGAAGTGCTCATAACTCCTAAGTACGAGGGCTGTCCCAGAAGTGCCCGACCTAACAAAGAAAACACAAAAACATTTTTATTTCTCTACATAGTCTCCTTTCAGCTCGATACACTTTTCCCAGCGATGCTCAATAGCTTTGATACCCTGTTTATAGTGAGAACCGTCGACTTCTGCAAAATATCCATCAACTGCAAACTCCACCTCTTCACTGTTGGCAAATCTTTTACCACCAAGCCATTTCTTAAACTTTGGAAACAGTAAATAATCAGAGGGGGCTAAGTCTGGCGAATAGGGTGCCTGAGGAAGCAAGTCGAACTTTAAATCATTGATTTTAGCCATGGCGATAATGGATGTGTGAAGTGGTGCATTGTCTTCATGAAACAGAACTTTCTTTTTCGCTAAATGCGGTCGTTTTTGCTTGATTTCATAATTCAAACGCTGCAACAAGTTTGCATAATACTCGCCATTGATTGCTTTTCCTTCTTGAAGATAATCAATGAAAATTATTCCACGCGCATCCCTAAAAAACTACCGCCATGACCTTGCCTGCAGATGGAACTGCCCTCGCCTTAGTCGATTCTCCCCTTTTAATCCACTGTTTTGACTGTTCGTTCATCTCAGGTGTGAACTGATGGGGCCATGTTTCATCCACGTTATGAATCGATACAAAAGCTCTGCTTTATTGCAGCGAAACATCCTCACGACGCTGCTTTTGTTTCATTCTGAATAAACGCGGCACCCATCTTGTGCACAGCTTCCTCATGTCTAAATTTTCAGTCAGTATGCGATGTACAGCACTTTTTGAAATGCCTACGATCTCGGGCTAGCTCGCGCACTTGCAGTCGACGGTCATCCAATACCATTTTGTGGATTTTCTTCACAATTTCTGGTGTGGTCACCTCATTTGGTCGACCACTGCGATGTTCTCTTGGCAGCTCGTACGGCCTCGCTTAAACTCTGCCACACAATATTTTACTGTTGTAAACGAAGGAGCAGACTCCCCCAGAGTAGAATCTAGCTCAGCTTTAATATTAGTTGGACTAAGACCTTTCAAATGAAAGTATTGTATCACATAACAATGGCCAGTTTTATCCATGTTTACAAATTCGCTGAGAGAGTTCACTATTGTTGGCTGCCAAACAATTACTACACAACGTAGCATCGTCAAACTTCAAACTTAAGGTTTATAAGGTTGGTAATTTCTACCATAGTCATTTGTTTGAAACAACAACCACTATATGTCGGATACCTCTGGGGCTGCTCTCGTATGTATTTTAGAGACCATGTTTACTGGACTTTTTTCTTGCTTTGTTCCATACTGCCACCTCTCAAAATATGGAATACTTTTTCTCTAACACTCTGTATATATGCTTCATTCATTTTTATAGTGATTATACAAAGAACATGGAACTACAAATCAATTACATAACGATACGCTTTTTAAAAACGTGACTATCGCTTTATCCTACTGTAATCTTCTTATAGCTACAACGAAATATGTAATGGAGGTTTATCTGTGTTAACAAGAAGTAGATAGAAGAATAAGATTTTGTAAGAATAGTTTTTAGAAGTGTGAGTAGAGAAAGTTATGTGAATGTGAGCAACTCACCGTAGCTTAGATATATCCTATACATTGAATTTTCTGCTACAAAAAGCGCCGGATGTTCATCTTATCCTCACGAAGTGGTGTAGATGTAAAATAAATTCTGTACTCAAAGCTATAAAAATAAAGGAAGTGACGTGGCGGTCACGTGCGGAGGTAGAGGCTACCTTACTAGAGAGCTTTCTGATGTTTCTCTTATCTGCAGGAAATTCCGTAACTGTGAAATGTATTGCTGCTACTGCCAGAAGGTTCGAACAACTTTACTATATAGTGAACAATACTCGAGCTTTAGAAGAGTATAAACGTGAACCATGTTTACAGGAGAATTAGGGTTTATTATTGGAACTGATACACAAGTTTATTTCAGGTCATTGTAAAATGAGAGAGACGCCTCCGTGGTAACTTGTGACGTTCAGGTCGCTGACTCTGACCTTGGGTTTTTTGTGGTTTCCCTTGTCGGTAGGTGGGCACTTCCTCATTTACCACGATTTCCTTTCCTTCTCATGTTTCAAGTGTACTTATAGGTTTCGTGGTATGCTTGTTCAAAGGAAAGACTGCTTCCCGTGGTCTGGTAGAGCGGGTCGTTCATCGCCCTCTCTGGGCACTCCAGCAGTGGGCTTTGCCTCTTGTTTTTCAAAAATCGGTCTAAGAATTTCCATTAGACAACCACAATATTGTGGCAAGCACATGCAAGGTTGGTAGGCCCTGCATTGAGTCAAGCGTTCGTAAGAGTTAGTGTGGTACACCTGATTGTTACGTTTGTATACCGGAAGGCTTGATTCAAATGTTGGTTCTACTAAATGGTTAATTTGATGTCTGGAATGTTCTACTTCGTTCCAGTAGGTTGGGATTAACAGGAAGCTGGGGTGGTGATAATTACGTATAAAATGAGTTGAAAAAACGTCATTCGCTCTCTTTTTGGCTTCAGCATCGTTAGTGTGAAGAACATGTGAGTGTGCTTTACCTTCGTCTATCCCGTGGTGGGAAATGTCTTCAGTTTAGAGCATGGAACGTTGAAGGTACTTGCTTTTATTAATAAATTGTATTGTTTGTAAATTAAATCACTTTCTTCCTTTAGGCTTCCAGTACAATGTTTCCTGGCTCTCTGTTTGGTATACCCAAGCGGGTAGGTGTTAGTTCTTACGTCTCCTTTGTCAAGCTTAGTTAAGAGGTTAGAATTTGGAATAATGAAAGTGTAGCTGTGACAATATGCTTAAGATATCTGCCTGACAAACAAAATGTATCCTTGAATTTTCTGGAAATAGCCTATGAAGTCCTCTTCTTTCTAAATGACTTTTATATACCGCTAAATCGTAAGGGATAGACAGAATCTTACTACACAAAAAGCGTAGATTTCGTTAAAACACACAATTTATTTCTAATAACTTTCTTCGTGGCATAAGCCATTTCTGAGATATCCGTTTTTAATGGTTCGAATTATTCATCACTTAGTCATTCTCTTTAACTCCGGTCAACCTTCAGTTGTTTCTCGCGATGTCATGGAAACAGTATGGAATTTTAAGGCCAGCATATAGCGTCCAGTTGTTAAACATTTGACTATCGCTGTTCTCTATAACGAAATGTGTAATGTAGCTGTTTCTGTAAAGGTTTATTTGGATTACAATGTAGTAGACAGAAGATGAAGGTTTTGTAAGAATACCTGTTATACCCATTAATAAATGAGAGAATGTACAAAAAGTGATGTGAAAGTATCACATGAGTTTTTACTTTCTCTACACGTATAGGAAGTAGGGGAAGTATTGTATTCCACCCAAAAATTCGATACCGAGATTTCACCGGAAATATGTGTTTTGAGACCCCATGAATCCAAAAAAAGCATTTTTGGAAACATGTCCGTGTGTGAACAGCATAACTCAGAAACGAACAGACGGATAAACACCAAACTTGGTATTTAGGTTCAGTATCTTCCAGAGATGCGACACGAAGGTTTTCAAGAAAATCCCCCCACCACAGATTACCCTTTACATGGAACATTTTCCGAAAATTTTAATTTTCTCAATAATGTCTCTAACGATTTTAATTAAAATATCATATGTTTAAGATATTTTTATGACAAATGAAATGTATATCTCGAATTTTCTGTGAATGTCTCCAAAAGTATTCTTCATTGTGAACCATAAGAGATAGACAAAATTTTAGTACACAAAAAATGTAGATGGCGTTAAAATACACAATTTTTGTCATATACATTTTTTTGTTGAGTGAACCATTTTCGAGATATTGCTTGTTATTCCTTTAAATTTTCCAATACTTATACTTTTTCTCAAATTCGTTATTCATTTTTTTTGCCTGGTAATGCAAAGAGAATGGAATGCTCCACATAGCAACCAGCTCTTAAAACATTTGACTATCGCTTAAAGCCTAGCAATTCCCCTTGCATCTACAAGAAAATTAGCAATAAGATTAACATCTCGATTAACATGAAGCATATGGAGAATAAGCGTTTGTAAAAAAGTTTGTATAATAGTAGTGAAATTCATGTGAGTGTAACAAATCAGATTTTTTAAACACTTAGGTTTTTTCGCGATGTCATGGAAGAAGTATGGAATTGCTATGACTGGCCTTTAAACACCCGACCGACTACAGATTCTTGTGTCGACAATGGCACGTGTAATAAAAGTTTTTCTCGACCAACATGAAGAGTAAGAATGGTGGGTAGACTAGTGGCTGACGATAGAATCGATTGTTGCGAGATTACACGACCATATATTGCACTAAGTGCTAGCGAGAAGTCATGCATCACGGATGCATCTTCCTAAATCACCAGGATGCGATAACCGTTGACGGCACTTTCACCATCAGCACTCCAGGGTATAAAGTGAAGGTTTTATCTGTGCATGGTATCCGGCCGGCGTTTGTTAGAAGAGAGAGGGATTTAAACAGCGTTTCGGACAACAACAAAATGCGTTTAGTCACGCACTCGCGTTCCACAATGTGGTTTCGTATCACGAACCGTTTTACTGAGCTTACAAGGGCTTTGGAAAAGCTGCCGTTTAGTGGCGTGTGAATTCTCTGTTTAACGCTATCGATAATGTAACACCAACACTACGCTATTAAATTATCATCATATCTGTCACATATCCTAGGTTATTCAACGTTTTGGAAATTTTCACCATTATATAGTGCTGCTTTCCTTCCTGTTCAGGCGCTATACCTTAAATATTCGAGCACGTTTTGAGGTCCCTAAATCCAAAAAACGTATACTTGTTTATATGTGTGTCTGTGAACAGCACACGACAAAAGCGAAAAGTCGGTTACCTACCAAACTTCGTATTTAAGTTCGGCCTCTTTCACGAATCCAGCGCTAGGATTTTGAAGAAAACCCCCACCCCAAACTACACTCGCATTCGGGAAGTCCCGGGTTCGATTCCCGGTGACCGCCCGCTCTGATCATAGATGTTTCGTGGTTTTCCCTGGTTAGCAGAAGACGAATGCTGGAGTAGTGCATTCTCTCCCAGTTTCTCTCATTGCATTTTCCTTTCATGTTTCAGGTTGACTAGGGGGCTGTTGTTCTGTCGATGTGGGGTAAATGGTGCAGAAACTTGCTGTTTGGCACTTGTTCTCAGCCATGCTAGAGAGTAGCTTGTCGAGCCTCCACTACTGGGTCGTGTTTCCCCGGTCCTGCTTGAGGGGCGTCTCCGAGGAACCTTCCAGTGGTCGGGTGGTCAAGCCTGGAACTGTCTTTGTCGACTTGCGCTGCAACCCATCCGTTCCCCCCGGGGATTGTACCTAAAGGATACATTGGGAGTGGAAGTGTTAGGTGTACCCTCCGTTAACTAATCCTGTTCGTAAAGATTTCGTTATTACTACATAAAGAAAGCCTCAAACATTTTTATTACAATGCCAAATATTTAAGATAGAACAGCATATACATACCAAATTTTCTGAAAATAGCCTCTTCAGTAAAGTTTACAACAAAAACCAACTGCACAAAATATTTGGATCTCAACACAGAATTTTTTGTAGCATAAACCATATCCCAGATATTCTTTATTGAATTTTCGAACTGTATTGCATTCCAACCAAAAATTCGACATCGAGATTTTAGAAAATACATGTTTTGAAGCCCCTGGATATAAAAAATCGGAAAACTTAACTCTGTGTGTGTGTGTTTGTATGAAGAGCACGACTCAAAAAAGCACGACTTCCAAGAATGCGACACAAAGATTTTAAATAAACTCCCCCAGCCCAAACTATCCTTTACATGAAACATGTTTGGAAATGTTTTAAAAAGATGATTAACGATTTTGATTAAAATTCAATAGATACATTAAAGATATTTACATGACTAATAAAATGTATGGTATCTTGAATTTTCTGAGAATAACGTGTTGTAACTGGTAAAGGTTAAGCGACAGACGAAAAGGTACTACACAAAAACTGTAGATCTCTTTAAAACGCACAATTTACTTCAAATAACTTTTTTGTGGCATAAGCAATTTCTGAGATATCCGTTATTAAAGATTCGAATTTTTCAGTACTTAGTCATTCTCTTTAACTCCCGTCAACCTTCACTTGTTTCTCGCGATGTCATGGGAACAGTATGGAATTTTAAGGCCAGCGTTATAGCGTCCAGTTGTTAAACATTTGACTATCGCTGTTCTCTTTGTATCTATAACGAAATGTGTAATGTAGCTGTTTCTGGAAAGGTTTATTTGGATTAGATAGAAAAATAAGCTTTAGTAAGAATAGTTTGTATACCCACTAATAAATGATAAGAGGGCAGAGAAAGTCACGTGAATATATCAAATAATATTTTTTTTAGTAAAAATGGGGCTCACTTTGGAGTTTACACAGAAGGTCATAAGCATTGTTTGGCTCTCTAAAAATATCGTATTGTGGCGTATCAGTAAACATTGTCATACCAGACGCATTATTGTGTTGCGTTGTCGACAGTATTATTGGGCGACTTTGATTATTTCTTTCGGCAGAACGAGTCTTCTCCTTTGGCGCGGATCACGCCAGAGAGAGAAGGCTTAGTTTGAAGTTCTCGCCCGGTATGATGCCAGCCCTGGCTAGCTTGCCTAGACAAGTGTTTTATCAATACATTACAGTAATGTGTGTGATGTTTGTGTATTTTGTCAACAACCCTCACGCCTTCATCTGAATGTAGACACCAAGGTCCCGATACTCTCGCCGTTTGTAAGCTACGCTCCTCCATGAGCGTGTTGGGGTGATCAAAATTCAGTAATTTGCTGAGAACCTTTAAGCCCTCACCCCAGCATGTAACAGTATGTATAATTTACTCTTGTGGATGCTGGATTCTATGAGCGACTTATTTTATTAGCAAAGTTCGATACCGTAGTTATTGACAGGAAGATATAAATAATTAAATAAAGAAATAATACTAAGACAGAGAAATAATTGCAATAAATAACATCTGTATATTAAATCAATGTATAATGCAATACGCTGAGTTGAAAGGAGGAGGTAATTAGCGAGTCAAGTTAAGCAAAGTCATTAGCAGCGTTGAATATAGAACGAATTAGGTTAAAGATTCTTGGAATACAGTTAGGGATTAGTTCGGTACGTTGCTAAGTCACGTGGACCTGTACTGACGTAGACTGTAAAAGAGAAAGGTAAATGAAAATCTTATATTTCAGGAAGTAGCGCATGGAAACTGTGTCATATACATGGTATTTTAAGCATTGGGCCTCGCGAGAAATAACGTTGGTAGGGGTACTGACATGTGGGTGGAGCTCAAGTTAAGAAAAGGGTGTGCATTTTAAATCAGAGTTTCTTACTTAATTCTGTGGCTTACTCGGTGACGTCTCATGTGCTAGTCGTGTGTTATTTTAAGCGCCCAGTGACGCGTTTGACTGGAAAGAGTTCGCGGTTGTTGCGAGGGATCTTACTGGGTAACTTTTCTGCGACTTACGACAACTGACGCTTCGCTTAATAATTGTTATAGAAGTAATTAATTCGTAAATTCAACAGTCGGTGACTCTTCCCATACTGAATATTTTTGTCAACATTAAAATTTTTCAGTTAACTAAACTGGTGTTATCCTTTCAAAAATACATTCACGCATATCCTAAGATAAAGAACTCATAGCCAACCACTGTAGCAGCCGGCAGCACGACGTCAAAAGGTGACACCGGGCATTCCTCGTCAAACTTGAGATTCCTTTGTTATGATAAAATGATGGATAACTTGTTTTTGCGAGCATCCCTTCAAATACTTTACCTTTACTTTCTCTCTACTTACCTATAGTAGATTAGAGGCCAGGAGTAACTGGAGCACAGCACAGCACGTAGGCCTTACTGCGCTAGCGGTGTGCACTAGCAATGACGAGTTCCCTAACGATTCCAAGCAATCCTAACTCCGACAAGCCCTGCCTAAGCCACCATAGAGGTCTTCACGTGCTTGGACATAGAAAGCTCTGCCTCCCTCCGTCCATCCACAATTAGGACACAGTACAGTAACAGTGGCGGTTTATGTTCAATAAGACCGCCTACTATTTGGGGGTTCCAAGACCTTGGCCGCCACTATTTCTGTAAAAAGGCTCCTTGCAAGGACCTCAGTGCTCCCTTACTACGCCTCCCAGTAAGATAAGAAATATGTATGCAGTTACCGGAAATCGAGCTCGAGTCGTTTCGCACCAGCGTTTTGCGAAATAATAGTAATACTTGCAAAATAATTATAACACAATTTGATAATTGGCCCCGGACCAGGTGATACAGTATAAGCCACCCTCATACAACCTGGGGAGACAGCACCCAGGAAAGGCGGGGCCCAGCAGTCCCAGCAAGCGCCAGGAAGAAATCCTTCCATAGTGCAAATTCCACCGCCCCGCCGCAACAAACCAACCGCCGTCGCCTGGTCCTACATCCCTGAAACAGATGAAAGGAAATGATAGGGGCAGGAAATCCTTGGTAAAAGGAAAACCATGCCAGTATTCGCCTACCGACTCGGATAAACCCATGGTCAGAGTGGCTGTCCCGACGGGAATCGAACTGTGACCCCCCACGTTAGCAGCTAGAGCAAAAATTGTATTCCACTGAAAATTCGATATTAAGGTTTAACTGGAAATACATATTTGACTTCTCCTGAATCCAAAAACAACATATTTTATAGAAAAAATGTGATGTGTTACATTCACATGACTTGCTCCACTCTCTATCGTTTATTAGTTTAAAAAAATTGAGTTTTATTTATGGACGCTCTTTAACTACTGTGGTTCTTAGCGTCCCATTCTATAATGGGCGTGAAAGACCAGTAATTTTGCTCAGAGGCCTCTTTATCAGGCTTGAGGTTCTTTTACGTGCCGTAAATCTACGACACGGGGCCACCGGCTTTACTTCCTTCCAAAGGAAACCATGCTAAGGAAATTTATACCCGAAAAAATTCATCGCCCTCCGCCGGGTGAACCTGCGACCTCGGGAACAAGAGGCTAGATGGCAAACACTATACCACGGAGGACGTGTATACAAATTATTCGTACTCAAACTTAGTTTTCTATCTATTATGTTTCAATCCGAATAAATCTTTACAGAAACAGCTACATTACAAATTTCCTTATAGATACAAAGAGAACAGCGATAGTCAAATGTTTAACAACTGGATCTTAAAATTTCATATTGTTTCTAGATCAGTAGAACCGGTTTATCTTTCCTATATTCTCCTTGTATGTACCTTCAACCAAAGGTGTGATGAACATATTTATGCAAAGGTTTATCTCGATTAAGATGAAATATCTATACAGAAAAATAAACGATAGTGGGAGAGAAAGTCATGTGCATGTAACGCAACATTTTTTTGACAAAGATATCAACTTGCTGGTGAAAAAATTCAAACTTTCAGCATTGGTGACCAATTGTATTTCAAATGCTAATGCCAGATTTCATTGTATTATCTTAAAACCTTGTAAGTTATAACTAATTGTTTGTATCTCATTATGTCCCCCTTAACATCTCTACATGAAGGGAGGACCTCAAAACACGAGGAAGTGTTTATTTGTATATCCATATAGAAAGTACTGTGCACGCTAGTGAATGAAACAGTTACTCGAATTGTTTGTAGAGTGCTGGACATCTTTGAAACAAAATCTGTATATTTTGGGCTATTTCTTGATATCGAAAATGGCTTTGATAAGGTATGGTGTGAAGGTCTGTTTCTTTCCTATACGTATACAGATTAGTTCAAGGTTCTCTCAATAGGCGCACTTTTTCAGCCCAATATGAAACTGCGCAATCACAGTTCAAATCAGTTTACTACGGTGTTCCACAAGGCAGCGTTCTGGGACAATTTCTTTATAGATATACATTTATGATTTTTCTTCTGATACTTTATTGTTGCTGTTACTGATCTAAGTATGACGACTTGTACTTTACGTTTGCTCAGATGCAAAATTTCTGTGACAAAGGTTGCTTGTGATGTAAAGAATGTTGCGTCCCCAAATCACATAGAAACAAAACGCCACTCACCATCCTGTTTTTATGGCAGGGGTACATCTATCCTCGGTAGAATCTACCCTAATTCTTGGCCTTATCTTGGACAACTTGGAAGCTTCATATTATCAGCTTAATACAGGAACTCCGTCATAGGATCCGTCAAGTAAGATACCTAGTATCAGACAGCTTCTGCAGTACAAGCGCCTTATTTACACATCCCTCATGTCAGTCAGTCGCTCTATCTGGGGACCTGTCTCGCTTTGACAGATCAACCGAATTCAGAGATTCCAAAACAGATACTTACGCCTGGAGCACCCTGGTACATTCACAACATGACCCTGCTCGCCGATCTAGGTCTTCTGGAGGTTCTCTCTGTCCTCCGCACCAGCTACAATAAGTTGCACAGGTCCAGCATCCAACACTACTTCAAGACTAAAACACAGTGGCACAGTGACCTCCTCTTGAAAGACACAAAATATGTACAAGCAACCTTGGGACTACCACTGGGTAGCACTCCACGTATACATTCCATGTGATTTTGTACCGAGCGGTCGTGTTTTGGCCCGTACTACAGTCGACATGTTGTACTGGCTCACCAGCACTGAATGAACCGCTCAAGGCTGTAAATGTCAACTGTTCAAGCTGTAAAGACTGGAGTTGGTTCATTGTGTATCTCAAAGGCGGAAGCTTATTTATTCTTATTATTGTTGCTATTCATGACTTGTTATTACTTCACTAAAATAACTGCCGGAAAATTCACCCTTGAACAAAAACTTTTAATGTGTGATACATACGTAAAACATTTGTGATGTTCCAGTCCCAAACAGAGATACTGTCAGACATCTGTTAATAAGTTAAGGACAACGGGATCACTAAGCCTAAAGACCGAAAATTACATGTTCTAAAGCAGGAAAAATTTTGACGAAATTGGTGCATCATTCGATCGCTGTCGAAAGAAGTCTCTAAGATACGTTGCACAGCAAGTGAGTGTTTCAAAAACCTCTTCATACAGCTGCTAAACTTTTTAAATTGATACCCTACAGGGTGACCGTTGTTCATGAATTACAACCTCGTAACGACGAGCATGGTCACCACTTATAACAAGGTTAGTACTCATTATAGTGCATGTTACTATTGTCTTGTCTTCTTCGATACAGATTTCCATCATGGCTCCAGACGTACTTCAGCGTTGGGTTTGTTGTACTCGTTGCAAAGTCAATTCATTATGCCTGCACTCTTTACCAAGGGATACAGCCTCATAGCAGATATGGTTTCAAGTTCCTCTTGTTCTAAACATTTTCCCAAAGCAACATATCTGCTGTAAACCAAGGCCTCACAGGAGCATATAATGTGCTGGGCTGTTTCAACTTCTTTCTACACAATCTGCAGTCTAAGTTACCCTGAAACACTTCCATCATGTTAACATGCTTCTTGAATACAGCACGTGCTGTGAGAAATGCAGTAATTATTCTCAGTTGAAATCTGTTAAGGCCTGTTTTTAAAGTAAATACCGTTTTAATATTTTACGCTGCCGTCGCGATTTTGAGCATGCGCCATCATTTCCTCCATTCATTAGGAAGCCAGAGGCAGCTGTGAGCGATCGTCATATTGTGTTTACCTGTTTTAGAGCGTTTAGAATTTTCTAAACAATAGAACGACCTGCCTATTGTGAAGTCAGATCAGTGTTACGTTTTTTTCAGTGCGATAAATTTTACGACAGCAAACATTCATCACCAATTGTGTGGAGTTTATGGGAAACAATGATGAGTAATGGAATCCTTGGTTCATGACAATGCTCGACCACACACAGCCTAACAAAGTCAAGCTCTAATCGCATCATTTGGTTGGGAAAAATTCGACCACCCTCCTAAAGTCCAGATTTGGCACATTCATGTGTTTCATCTGAAGAAATTCCTTGGTGGAAAACCTTTCACCGACGATGATGTAAAACACGAAGTGCAGACTTGGCTTTCATCCAGGCGGTATCATTCTTTGACGAAGGCATACAAAAACTGGTTTCCTGTTACAAGTGACTGGATAACGGCGGCGACCATGTGGAGAATCAGTGCAAGGTAATGAATGATAATAAAGTATTTGTAAAATAATGTTATTTTTTTAAAAAAGTATTGGAAGTACGTTAAAAAAAGCCTCGTACATTTAAGTAAGCTTTCAGCTCTTTTCTTACATCGTTTATAATAAATAGTTTATCATGTTTGTTTACTAGCCAGGTTTTATGATGTCTACTTTGGATTAGTTCTTAATAGCCTCTCTTACGGAACATCGAGATGTTCCTAGAGCCGGCTCTGGACCAATAAATTGTGAAGTTGCTCCTTGTCTTGCAAGTTCATCAGCTTTTTCCTTTCCCTCTATGCCACTATGACCCGGCACCCAAATGAGCATGTTACTATTACTTATGTGTATGTAACGCAGGAGTTTTAGAATGCAAAACCCCTTCCCGGTGCAGTACACAGCGCGCTGATTACGCATACACGCGATCTGGGCCAGACCTTAAAACGCCCGGTATGTGACCATGCTTAGCAAAACTGTATAGTGGCTTTGAGTACAATAAAGTTTACAAAATATAAAAAAGCTAGTCACTTAGTCAACATTATTTCCGAGAGAGTACTTCAAGCTCTTTTCAGAAAGGAGTATTCTAATATATGTGGACACCACAAAAGGGCAGTGCAGGGCAGTATTTGGAAGAGGGTAAAGTTAATGGTTTTGTACACACAAAATATGTAAAATCTGTTGGGTTTCTCAAATGATCTGGAAGTTTTTAATGTTTCCAAACAGTATTTACAATATCTATGTGCACACGCTTGAATTTGAAATATACATTTATACATTCTTTCTACCATAAATCACAAAATGTACAGGCATATTTTTACAAAAGTCATGAAAAATTGAGCTAGTCTTCAATTTGTTGTAAGCTCTATTTCAAAGCAGCGTTATTTTTTTATATCCAGTCACGTTTGATGAAACTCAATTTTTATTTGTTTATAAAACGAAACAACATTTCATGCTAGGCACTAAATTGCTCAATAACCATTTTCTTCAAAGTTCCTATTTAATAACACCTCAGTTCAAAAAATAGATAATGCTCAAAAATAACATAAAATATTTTTCACAGCGTGCATGCGCACACATAGACAAGAAAACAAACATAAAAAATGAAAATTAAAACAAATGACAAGTTTTAATCTGCTGAGCAGTTCAATGTAAGAAAAAGTGGACAGAATTATTTTCGTTTAGTACAAAATATAGCCCTAAGTTAACAATGTTATTACAATAGACAGTCCACTTTTTATTTCTCAGCATGTCTGCGAACACTACGGCACGCACGCACACACCTATGCACTATAACAGCGATGCTCACTTGATATATCTTCACTCTTCCACACGCAGCGCAACGGAACAAAAACGGTTTTCTGCGCATTAGTCGTTGCTGCTGAAAAGAGTTGATTTTGTTTGCGTTAGGAATAAAGGCTTTTTTTGGCACTTTTGCCGCAAGGTGATCTTCTGTTGTTGAGAAGGAAGACAAAGGACTGATATGTGTGTAATGGAAAGATACGCTAAGAAAAGGCGATCGAAGAATGGAAACATTTGTCTTCTGCCGATTTTTCCAAATAAAATGTTTCTTTTTTTGTTTATGTGTTACCGAGAACATTGATTCTCCTACGGTTACATTAAGGCGAAGTTCACATTTAAGAAATAGTTTTGAAGAGTACACAGGGATCTTTTAAGCATAGTCATGGAACACCGATTTACTGCTATGTTCATGAGTACGACAACAGGATGTCGAAAATATTTAAAGCAACAGTTATTCTTCGATTATGAAGTCCTCAAGTTAGTTATGAACGCTGTGACTATTACAGGCTACTTCAAAATGAATGGCGCAAAAAGAAAATATTGCTTTGAGTGTAGTAATGAACGTATTTCACAAATGTAAATATAACATGAAAGGTTAACTCTATAAGTTTCGGTTGGATAGAATGAAAACAATGAGGCAGCATCCAACAATAAAAAATAGTTATTCATATACAAGTGTTAAAAGTATGGTTATATTTTACAAGTAACAATCCCACGAGAAAAAAATATTTGTGGCATACAGTATTCTTAGACGGTCCTGAAATTTTTAAATTAACAATAAAGTAATTCTATATTTATTCCGGGCCTATTACACCTAGAGCGAGATCAGCAGAAGTGTTGCTAACATTACGCCAGTCAATGAAGCGATTATTGTTACCCTTTCCACAGCTTCCAGATTCCACCCATATTCTACCTACCGCTATTTTATGGATTAATCGTGTCAGAGAAAGAACAACGATTTGCGTCAAAGAAAGTACAAGACTGCCAACACAACGCATTGCGATAAATTGAAGTATGGCGATGTGAATTGTGAACATATAATTCAACCTCCATGAGAAATTAATCATATAAAAAGACACAATGAAATGTAAAAGATAATCAAACCAAGTCGAATTGCTGTGTAATTGGACTTCAAACCAAAGTTGGTCACAATGGAGTAGCATCAAAATTCTATCGCACTAGTGCAATAAAGTACAACTTTCAATCCGTGTGTCCTGTGTTAGAAGTTGTAGTATTAGTTGTTACAGTTGTCTAAAAAGCATACTGTCTCCAGGAGTACGCAAGGACATGTTCTTCCAGTTGGAAGAAGAGCTCCGAGTTCATTTAAAAGCAAGATAGTGTATGCTGTTACCTCAACTAGCGTCTAATCGGCCCTGCTGGGTTAAATGATGCTGCGCCGGTTGACCCGACTTTAAGCCAGGCGAAGGACATCGTGTACACTGGCAAGCTTAAAAATGGTCCATTTCCTTTGTAACAGTTGTTTACGCTGCAATTTTAAGTTTCTAGTATGCTAGAAATGTTCGACAGGGGGACGGGTGGCAGAGAAAAGAAGAGCCGCAAAGGGTATGCTCATTAGGCGGAACAGCCAGCTAGTGCGAGAGTGGGAGTGTGGACATTTCGTATACAACAGTCTGGCATTACACATCGGGCACTTCATGTCGACAGAGGTTCAGCATGATTACAACATGTAAGGAGAAGAACTATTTGCCTTACGCCGAACTTCTTGGGCAACAGAGAAAGAATATATAAGGAGAATGGAGCAGCCAGGGAAAATTACTTGCTGTGAGAACTTTATGTCAATGGGTAATATCAGTTTCATTACAGAAATAAGTGTAATGTTAATCAGGAGCAAGGTTGTTAGATGTTTATACCCGCAAGGTCAAGGAAATTAACCAGAAAGTTTATTATTATTGTATTTTACTATGTTAAGTTTAAGGCTAAAGGCTAAAGAGTAAGTGATGTTTGCTGGAATTGTTTTCTAGTTGTTTCTTTAGCTTATTCAAATTAAGGAAAGCAAAAAATATTCAATAGTAGGCTAACGTATGTGTTGCATGTTCAAGAAAAGCATTCTCAGTTTAAATTGGAAGTATTTTAAACTAAAAGTTATGGTTAAGTTTTAAATAAGTGAACTGCAAACTAAATTCAGTGAGACAAGATATAGTACGACTCACCCAGCGGTCCACGAGCTCAGTCCAGACACTCAAGGATAGCCGTGAATATAATTAAGAGTGCGTAAAATATAGTAGTTATAGAGCAAGGAAAAAAATGTTGCAGAGAGGCATGTGACACCCTGTATCGCAATAGCGTTTTTCCTCCTTAAGGTTTGTACCTTCAGGTCTCCACCCACTCGGTTTCAGTTCTCTGTGTGACTGGTCTGAAAAACAATTCAGGGATACGAAAACGAACTAAACAACGATGTTATAATCAATCTGAAATGAAGGGGTGATTTGGATACCACCTCTATGAAAGAGTTTATCATAGGTGGGTAACAAGTGTCCAAGGAATATGTTACACTTCGGTCATATTTTGGGGGAGGTAAAGCACCCTGCCAATCCAGTAACTAGAATTATACTCATGAAACAGTGGAGGCCACGTTGGCAGAGGGTGGACCTAAATTTGGGATTACCAACCTAAACAGCTGCGTTCGATTATGGATCAGACATACCCCATTTGCACAACACTTATAACAGCGGTTGAAACGGGTCTGACAGGACATGAAGTATAGCATAGACGTCTAATGTGTCACAAATGGCACCCACGTCGAACATGGGAAACTTGGTCAAACTTTCAGGTTGTGTTTGCATTTGTGAAATCAATTTATTACAGTAGTCATGACAATATCCTCTTTTTGTACCTGTCATTTTGAATAATCCTGTATTTAGAGCGATTCTATAGGGTGGACGAGAAGGCACCATAGAGTGAAATTCCTGTGTTGAGAAACAATTTAAAATGAATGTTAATTTTGTGAATTATTGTAAATCAATCCCAAGGGGAAAAGTGGGTGAAATTTTCTATGCCATAGTAATAACGCCAGTAAAATATGATCTTGCTGGAATTCATAGGTTTAGAGTTATTAATGTTTTATGTTTAAAACATATCTATTTTCAAACTTGATTTTCTCCTATTAATGTTGACCAAACTATTTTTCAAAAAATTCTCTAGTGGTACTTGCCTGTCTATAAAACTTAAGTATTCTAATTTTAATATTTGGCTCCTGATATAAATAAGAAATGTTGAATGTACTAAACATTAAAATTACAACAATTTCAAAACCTTATCGGTTACTTTATTTTTCATTTTTAAGAACACGTGAGGTATTAAACATCCGATATTTATTTTCAGTAATAGGTTTTATAGAACATCCCGTAACAATCAAAAGTTCATTGTATGCAATTTGTAGGCAGAGATAGATTTTCAATGCAGTAAATTGCTGTAAAACGTAACTTAAACTCTGAATTGCAGCTTCTTAATGTAATAATAGTTTAAAAATGACATAAGTGAACTTAGAAGCTATGAGTCTGTTATCTTAAACAGTTTCTGAGATAATGGCTCATAAGTTTAACATTGTTGAAATAGGATTTTAAAATAGAACTGGACTGCTGAAATAGTACAAGGCGGAGCACATCTGATATATGTAGGTAGCCTATGAAGGTCAGACAGAAAAGCAGAGTGGGGACCTTCTAGATAGCCCTACTTAAGGGAGTAGTGACACTACCGACGGGAGCACCAGGTTCCCCTGCTGGAAAGGGGTCCTTGCCCAGGGTTCTGGGCGAAGGTAAAAGTAGAAGTGAAGGTACGAACAGAGGGGCCCGAATAGGCCCCTTTTCCTTTTGCGGTGACCCCTGGATGGAGGAATGAGGGGAGAAACCCTTAGGGTGACCAGAGCCGGATGACGACGGGCACAAACATAGACGGGGTTCCTAACGTTTCCAGATCAAACACATCCAACGTCGTCTGAGCCCACTCATAGGCCTCCTAACCCTCGGCGGTCCCCCTGGTGAAGCCCACTTGGAGGCGGGTCCTAACTGAGCAGTCCCGCAGCGACGCCAGCAAGAAACCGCCACAGAGTCATCGCCCGCCGCAATCCGTCGAACACCACTGCCTGGTCCTATAACCCGAAACAGGAGACAATGAAGGAGATGCTGGGTACAGAAGTGAGGGGCAGGGAAGTCGTGATATAAGAGGAATCTCTCCAGCATTCGCCTAACGACCCGGGGTAGCCATGAAAATCCCATTGGTCGGAGTGGACGGTCGCCGGGATCGAACCTGTGACCTTTCAAATGCAAGTGGCACACGTTACCGCTGCGTCACCTCGCTCGGTTTATGTGTGAAGACTCCGACGGTCTCCAAGCAGCAACTAAGAACGGTATGACTGCCGAGGAGAGCGGAGGGAGCAGCCCTCCCTTATGGGGTTAACACACAGGGGAACCTGGATTTAAAGCTTGAAGGTGGCAGCCCCACCACAGACCTAACTCTGCGCAGCGCTCGTAACGCAGTCAGGAGAATTATTGTTACTACTGAGCTTGCTCAAACAAACGGATTTATCTCACAAACGTGACAAAAGCAAAAAGTGACTGTGGTGCTAAAATTGAAAACAAAACAGAAGAAACAAATCAAGGAGTAAAACAGCTTTATCACCAGCATTATTCTTTATGTATTGAGTAAAATATATTTTTAACCTCTCCTGAAGCAATACAAATTGAGATCTGTATTATTCTATGTTTATCACAAAATGGTTTCATCTTCTCTGTGTAAGCCAACTATGCACGATACAGAATACAGCAATAGGATGTTTGGTGATAGTAGGGTTATATAAATACCCACAGCATCTTCTCGTCCACCCTGTATGAATTTGGAACGTAAAACATGTGAAACTAATATCGATGAATTGTCTTACAGGAGAACTTCTAATTTCTATTTACGCAGATCGAAAACATTTGGTGAGGAATTGTAACACCGGGTAATTTCCTGAAGGAGTCTCGAGGTTGGAGGGACATGGCACTAGAGTGGCAGCAAGGACATAGACGTCACTCTCTCATCACCGGCACACGTTACTGTCGTCATCGGCGGCGCAGAGTCCTTCAGGAGGTGCCAAGAACAGTTTACCGTTACTGCATACACACAGCTGGAAGATCTCGTGACGCGGCGACGTGGGGTTCAAGCCCCGCTGCGCCTGAGGAGGGGACTGCTGCACAGGCACAGGTGACGCCGTGGCTGTCTTCAGACTCGGCAGGAACACGTTGGCTGAGTCCAGCCGAACCTGTAACAAAAACACTTACATCAGCAGAGATACATACCTTCAGCATCGAGTTAGGGACACCAGCTTAAGGTAAGGATTAGGAACAGTCAGACGGCGCTCAGCACCGCAATAGGCCATCGTGACTTCCAGGGCGACCAGATCTGGACGACGATGTGCACTAACAAGAACGGGGTCCCTAACGATTCCAGAGTAAGCCTGCCTGTTTCATCAACCTAGGAGTACACGAAAGAGTCCCACAGAACGGGACACCAGCCGACAGCCAAGCGCCAGGGAGACATCTCTACACAGCGCAAACTCCACCGTCCCACCGCAATGCACCAATCACCGTCGCCTGACTCTGCAACTAGGAATCATATTAAGATGAAACAACTGAAAGTAAATAATGGGGTCAGGAAACTGTAGAAGAGGAACCACCTCAGCATTCGCTTACAGAACCGGGGAAACCACGAAACACTCAAGGTCAGAATGGCCGGCCTGTCGGACTCGAACCCAGGACCTCCAAATACCACGCTCACATGTTAGCGCTGCGCCTTCTTGCTCGGATAAATCAAGCTGTGATGTCACATGACAACAAAAGTATTAATTGCCTGGTGCTCAGTTTTGAACGAAAGCGTTCGTATCATATAATCTTTTCATTTGCACATATGAAACCACTCGCGAATCAATAAATATATGCGGCTGAAATCTTAAATATGTGTTAGTGACAATTTGCCAGCACATTTCAAATTTGGCTGAAACTGAAAAAAGTCGTAGTTTACATGGACATTGTCCTAAAAATGTTATTGTTTTTATAACATATCCAGAAAATTCCATAGTAGCAAACGTAAATGTACGAACAAACGGAGGGGGCCCACGAAACCGGGACAGAGCACCACAGGCAGGCCAAGACGGCCCCTTGTGCTTCCATCAGTGACCCCGAGAAGGAGAGTGAGAGAAGACAAACGGAGGGGGCCCACGAAACCGGGGCAGAGCACCACAGGCAGGCCAAGACGGCCCCTTGTGCTTCCATCAGTGACCCCGAGAAGGAGAGTGAGAGAAGACAAACGGAGGGGGCCCACGAAACCGGGGCAGAGCACCACAGGCAGGCCAAGACGGCCCCTTGTGCTTCCATCAGTGACCCCGAGAGGGAGAGTGAGAGAAGACATCCGAAGGGAGATCCGGTTGAAGACGGACACAAGCACAGGCGGGGTTCCTAATGTTTCTAGATTGAACTCATCCCACGCCTCCCGGTCCCGCCCATAAACCACCAAACCCCCGGCAGTCCCCCGGGGGAGCTCACTCGGAAGAGAGACCTAACAGAGCATTTCCCACAACGACGTCAGGGAAGAAACCTCTACCTAAGGCACAGCCACCGTCAAACACGGTTGCCTGGTCCTACAACCCTGACCAGGAAGATAATGGTACAGTAAATGAGAGGGAGAAGATGAACCACCCCAGCAGTCACTTGTCTACCCGGGAATACCCAAAAATCCCATAGGCCAGAGTGGGCGATCGATGATCGAACCCGGGACCTCTAGCAAGTTCAATGATACTTTCATTTACTGCCGTGAGTAGAATTTATTAGTGCATTCTAAGATGTGCCATGGAACATTAATTATCTTCCCTGGGGAAAATGGGAGAACCAAAAGGGAAAGCAGCAATTATTGCTCTGAGAGGATATTTATATAAAATACCAAAGGTTGAAGTGAAAGGGTATATAACTAGGCTCGAATGTTAATATAGAAGCTTGGTACACAGGATGTTCTGAGGTTGCCCCCTGGTAGCAGCTAATGAAGTTGGGAAGAGTAGTAGAGCTTTGAAATTCTGGTAGATAGTGCTTAGATGATAATTTGTTAAACAATATTTAAATACTAAGTATTCCATGTTTCAATGAAAAACATTTGGGAAACAGAGGGCCAAGTGAGTCTTCTGCCACGAATTTCCTATGGTTTTCCTTACGGTTGAAGAACTAGGTGACAGCGTTACTTGTGTTGCAGCTGGGCAGCGGAGGTGCGCTTTGGAAACGTTTCTCTCTGGAGGTTGGTTGGACTGCTGATCCGCCTGCTGGAGCGGCATCTCTGGTTTCTACGGGTCCCAGGAGCATTCGGGACTTGAGGACAGGGCCGACCACCGTCGTGTGCGTTCAGTCTGCAATCCTTACGGACCCCGTCCATGCTTGCGTTCATCGCCGCCAAGATCTAGTCGCCCTTCGGGTCTCATTAGCAGCCTTGCCGCTGCTCCGTCTGTATCCAAAGTTGATGTTATTTTAGATTCTGATTTGCCACTCCTAAGGTTAGGGGGGAGTACTTTATGTTCTCGATTGCACTAATGCTTTCGTTAGCGGGGGTTCCACGCATTTTATGCGTGGAACTGATAGAGCCTGTATCAGCACCGTGAGCAAGTAGTCCCTCAGAGATCTAACAAGGGCGTTCTCATGGCTGTTGAATCTGGCGTAGAAATTTTCACCCCGGAGCCTAATACGCATGAGGACGAGGTTGCTTATACCACCCTTACTGGGAAACAGCGGTAGACAGAGTAGATGAACCGGAGCATCCTTTTCTGCATCCGTTATAACAAAAGAGGCCAGCAGTCTGCTGCCATGCCCACACTTCGCAGGCCTAGGGCATCAGATTAACTTACGACGACGATATAATGACTGTAGGGTGACGGGTGAGACTGACGTAAAGAGGTAAAAAGAGGTAGCAGTATTTGCTCCTCGACAGCTGCTGATCAGGGTGCACCGCAGATGTTATGTAGTGCCAGTATTTTCTTATTTGTTGGGGTTGCTAATTTTTAAATCCAAACATCTCTTGGGACATTGTATAGGAGCTGAGCCATAGTTATTGTCAGAAGTTACGTCTCTCCAGCTTTGTACCACGAGGCGGCGGCACTGAGTGGCCAGAACACAGTGTGTCAATCTCTTGCTTTATTTCATAAACTAAATGTACACTAGCGCCTCTGGTGGCAATCGTGCTATATTATACACCTATTGTGGTTTAGCGGACCTTGTCTGTATTATTGTTCACAACATCGTTATTGATTTTTATTGCAAGTTTTTTATCGTTGTTTTGTATTTGTTCATATTTACAAGCAGATCATTGTGTAGCAAATACAGATGTATTAAAATCTGAAAGAATAATATATTTAATCAGCGTCTACTTACCGCCCCCGCAACGGACTGTAGTTTGAGGTCGGTGAGGCAAGAGGCACTGATGTCGCCAGCCCGAGATTCCATCAGCACTCCCAGGGGCGCTCTCACTTCCAACGACCTCGTGGGAGATTCTAGTCTGCAACAATAACACGTTATTGCTATACGTATGAGTTGTGGACTTTGTAAAGCTAGATAGAGGACTTGCTTGTGTGTGACTGTGAATATGACCAGGGACACTTCACACCTCAATCCGTCGTGGATTGTTTATGCTTATCAACCCCAATAGGAACGGATGAGGTGAAGGAACTACAGGAGGTCTGTAATGATTCCAAGCTAATGACGCGGTCACACTGGAGGATTGCTCTTTGGTGAAACCGGGGAACACAGCCCACCTGAGGCGGCTCAGAGAAGGCCGCTTCTGACAGGACCGAGAACAACCTTCCAACGAACAAATATCTCTAAGGAAAACCACAAAAACCATGGTCGGAGTGACCGGCCGCAGGTATCGAACCCAGGACCTCCCTCTCATGTTAGCGCGGATGCATATCAGTCGGTTGATTCTGTATGTACCTACCAGGTGGCCCACACAAGCCGTCCTTGGTTGAAGTTAGTTTATACCGTATAGCGTGGATGCCAAAAGGTTTACCTAAGCAGAACTGCAAAGGGGACTCCATACCAACACAGAGGAGACCCCTAATTGAAAGAGCAGTGAAAACGAACAGTTTAACTGCTATCACTGGTTCCAAGGCTCATTTGGTAGAGAAACTGTCTGCTATATGAGGTGTTCCGGGTTAGATTCCCGGCTGGGCTCCAGCAAGTTGTCTTTAAACAAAAAAATTCACCGTATACCAAGAGTCTGGTGTTTGAATTGAGAGTACCTATGTGAATGTGTGTGGGAGGGAGTTATCGGTTATTTAACAAGAATTCAGGATCACCACTTGACACACGTGTTATGTCATTTAGTCCCATGACAGTTATCTACACTTAGTATAACTATATGTAACCAATTTGTGCCGCAAAGTTAACAGGATTAAACAAAATTCTATTTGTATTATATTTATGTATACCTTAAAACGTGCGTTAGAATTATATTATTTTCTGTTAGTGCATGATTGATAATAACCATATGCAAAAACATGCCCGCCCCTTGGGCCTCTAGACGCACGTTCTGCTGCAATGATGAATCATTTCTTAATGTTATTTCTGTACGCCAAAAAGAAAAGAAAGAAAGAAAAACGTGCGCAGAAAACAGATGCTGCGTCTGAAAATGTTCGGAACACAGAATTCGAGCCTCATCTGCGTCTCCGCACAGATCGTAACCATATCTGTGTGTTCGTTATTGTGAATGTTACGTTTTTGTCTGAATAACTGGCTCGAACTTTCACTGCGGGAAACAAAACTGCAAAGGACGGCTTGTTTGGGCCACCTGGTATTTTAACAAATTCTGTAGAATTCGAATGTAACTTGTAATCACTGAAGCTTTATTCCTTACCCGGTGCTCAAGGACATTATATCTTAATTTTCACCTTCTTAACCGTTTACCTATAGTAAGTAGAGGAAGTACTGTATTCCACCCAAAAATTCGATTAGTAGATTTCAACAGAGATTCACGTTTTAAGACTCCCTGAATTGAAACAAAATATTTTTAGAAAAAGGTCTGTGTGTGTCTGTGTATCAAAAGCGAAATGTTCGATATACCATACTTCTGTCTAAGTCAATATGTTCTAAGAATACAACAGGAAGATTTTAAAGAAAATCTCCCCCTTACGCTTTACATGCAAAAATTGTCTATATTTTTTATTTCCTCAAAAATGGCCATAAAAGTTTAAAGGATATATCGTATATTTAAGATATTTGCATGACAGAATGTATATCTTGAATGTTCTGGGAATACCTGTGAAAATCCCTTCATTCGGAAAGAATTTTTATAATTTTGAGTTACTGGTAACCATAAAATGGACAAAACTGAAAATTTACACCTCATTAAAACAGTTTGTTTAAAATACATATTTTGCTGCATTGGTCATTTCCACGATATCCATTGCCGTTTTTTAAGTGCTCTGTTTATTCGATTGTTTCTCGCGATGTCATGAAAGGCTCGTGGAATTTCAAGGCCAGCGTATACTGACCCGGTTTAAAACATCTGGCTATCCATTCGGTTTCATCTTTCCTGACAATTAAATATGAATCAAGCTACCGCTGCAAAGGTTTATGCCAGTTAATATGAAGTAGATAGAAAAATAATCTTGTGTGTTAACATTCACATGAATTTCTCTGCCCTGTATAGCTTATTAGTGGGTATACAAACTATGTTACCTGTCTACGTCATTTTAATCCAAATAAACCTTTACAGAAATAGCTACATTACACGTTTCGTTATAGAGAACAGCCAAAGTGAAATATTTAAGAACGATTTTTTTTTCTTTCTTTACAAAGTCCTTGTATTTGAATACGACGCTTTTTTTATTTTCGCTTCAATTAAAACTACTATGAAAATTGTGTGACTGTTTTGTGCCATATAATCAGGTGAAGGACACGGACATTCAACAGCGCAAAAGTGGACGCTATGAGTTGGCCTTAAAATTCCACACTTTTTCCACGACATCGTGAAAAACAACTGAATGTTGACAGGACTTTAAAATAGCGACAAAGTATTGAACAAATCGAACCGTTAATAACGAATAGTTATTTGAAATAAGTTGTATGTTTTAAAGAAAGCTATATTTTTTGTGTAGTAAGATTTTGTCTCTTACGGTTTACCAGTTACGCAAAATTCCTTCCGAAAAAATAGGACTTCACACGCTATTCCCGGAAAGTTCCAAGATATACATTTTATTTGTTATGTAAATGTGTTTAATATGTGCTATTTTAATCAAAATTGTCAGAAAAATTTTTCATATAAAAAAATTCGAAAAATGTTGTGTGTAATGGGTGGTTTGGGGCAGGGGAATTCTCTTGAAAAATCTTCGTGTCAAATCTTTGGAAGGTTCAAAGACACTCACACATAACACACTTGGAAATGTTTCTAAAAATGAGTTCTTTGGATTACAGGGACCTCAAAACCTGTATTTGCGCTGAAATCTCATTATAGAATTTTTGTTTGGAATTCAATACCTTACCTACTTACTATGTACGTATTAGAGAAAGCAAAAACTTTAGTAAGAATCGTTTATAGAAGTCATGTATGGATAAACTATAGTGGGTTGAGAAAGTCGAGTGAATGTAATACGTTAGATTTTTAAATGTCTTACTCCACTTAACAATACTGAAGTATTATTTCATTGATAATATTAGTAAATTAAGTTTTTATTTCGGTAGGCGATCATTTAGAACCCAATTTTAGTTGACGAGTTTAAGCCTCAACACATTGAGCCGGCAGTTTTGTTTCCAGGCCGTGAAAGTTATTCGCAATTGACGGTAATACTTTTTCTCGAAATGTACGCAAGTACGGTGCGGAAACGAATATTCTGATGTTACGGGTCACTGGGCAGATGGCAGTGAAGCATAAAACTGCAGGTAAAACAGACTCCTGACCTCTGGTGCATACTTGACTAGGTTCCCCTACCTCACGTGTAGGATATGAGTATCACAGCCGTAAAAGTATTGTGTAATTAAAGCAGGTTCCGACCGACCGACCGACTGCAGATTTCCCGAGAGAAACACACAGCTCCAGGCTTTTCCTCCTTTAGATTCCCCTCCCCCCTCTCCTGAAGGATAACAGACAGTAATTGTGAACTCATTAAAACTTTGCGTGCAGGAGCCGGAAGCAGAGGCCCCAAAAAATGGCGTTAGCTTAAAAAGCAACAGTGACGAAGTTTTATTTTATGATTTATTAATCGAGTAACACTAATTTCTCCTACAAGGATTATTGCACCGGCGGTGGCCTTCAGGGTGCAAACTTTTACCCTTCTTTAGTTTTCCATAAATACAGGAAAAAACAACTGAGTGTCAAACGTGACTCTTCGTTTCTATAGAATCACTAAGTTTGTCATCGAAAACGTTTTAAAATTCTACAAAATTAGTACAATTTCAATGCTAGCTGCGTATTCGTGATGCCTTTTTGAGGTAAGCAGGAAAGGGTCATTACAAATTCAAACAATCTCTTATACTTATCTTTACTATTAAATTTGCGACAGAGAAATCTTGCACATCTGGTCACACTTCAAAATTTTCGTACAGGTTTTAATAAAACTGCAACAATATTATTTTACGTACCTTTTAGGTACTGTAGCCCTCAAATCGACCGAACGTTTGCTATAACATCTTTATTGCTCATTGTACAACATTTTAAGCACTGTCCCATCTACTGTCCCTCCCACGTTTCTTCCATTTTTGGAAAGCCTCCTGGAATGCACTTTCATGGATGGCGCGCAGGTCCCTGGTCGCACTGTCCTGAATCTCCTCTACGGTTTGGAAACGACGTCCTTTCAACGTGGTTTTAAATTTGGGAAACAGGAAAAAATCTTCTGGGGCCAGACCTGGAGGATAAGGTGGATGAGGCATAACGGGAGTCTGATGTTTTGCCAGAAAGTTGTGGACAAGGAACGACGCATAAGCCGGCGCATTGTCAAGATGCAAGTCCAGGTCTGGTTTTTCCACAATGCAGGCCTCTTCCTACACACAGCATCCCTCAAGCGCCCTAAAATTACTCTAGACTTCCTTGTTCACCATCTGACCATGCAGTACAAATTCCTGATGGACAATCTCGATATGGCCAACATCTGTTGATGTCACTGCGTGCGATTCATTGTAGTAAAAGTTCACACAAACACGTTGTTCTTCAAGCTCTTTCATTGCCACTATCGCTAATCCCACGAACAGCTTGTGCACGTACTCACTTCAGGCTGTGGCTCGATAACTAACGGCCATAGCGAAAAGAGGCAAATGGCAGTTTTTTGTCTAAACCTGCCGCTATGTGCGCTTAATAACCGCAGCGCGGTATTTCAAAAGTTAGGTCTTTTTTTTTTTTGAACAATCCTCGTATTTCGTGAAATATTGATATCGAAATTATAGAAAGAGCACAACATTTTCTCTGTTTACTATAGTAAAATTCAAGATCATATTGTGACCGTTATAATTTTATTTTAGAAGAAAGTGATAAATGTAATTTTATAAACTTAAAAATATTCAAGGCAAAATTTGTTTATGTAAATCCACGAGCAGGGGCTTGGTGGTATGGAAATGATCACCTCATGTTCGACACATGGGTGGATTATGCAAATCATGCTGACACCCGCTTACGTCAGTACTGGCTAAATCACTAGTCAGCATTCCCCTCGGTATTTAAACTTAGATTTTTGACGGCTCGCTCCCTGGTAGACACTTCCCAGTAGGTATCTGCGACACTCAGTATTTTAATCTTCAGCAACGCCGCAAGACCTCCGGAACATGGAAAGCCCAACCTTGTGTTTGCAGCATTATCATTGGTAGACGTATTTGTAGTAATTTAGAGAAAATTTTTAGCTAACTAAATCTTGATGCTATATTTATTGTAGCGTAGAGTAATAATATACATCATTAAACTAAATTTGGAACTGAAGTTACATGTCAATAATTTGCCACTATTCAACACTGCTCCTACTCTGTCAAGCTTTTCTCTCCCGTCTAGACACCTGAACTATGTTCCCGTGTTTGTCCCACCCAGTGAAGACGTTGTGGGGTCGTGACATCTGGTATATGCGCCGGTTTGGCAAAGTGGCCTTACGTCACATCTGGTGGCGTCGCCGTGTCAATAGAGACGAATTCGCAATATTACTATAATCAAGTTGGTGAAATTACGGAACATTTACATTCACATTTATTTTAACTTCTAAGGTTAAGTATCAATGTAGGCCTCGATACTAGTTGGGGGAGTATGTGTTGCCTTCAGTCAGTTTCTCTACTCAAACTTCGACAGAGTATTGTTTTAAAACATTTATTATTATTATATCTACTTCTTGTTAATCGAGATAAGCTTTAATTACACATTTCATTGCAGAGATAAAGCGATAGTCAGTTTATTAAAGAACGTATCGCTGTGTGATGATTTAGAAATTATTTAGTCTTTGCATGACCACGAGAAAAAAATGTATTGTGATACATTGGCATGACTTTCTCTACCAATGAAAAACTCACACATATATCCGTTATATACTCTGCAATGCTTTTCCTTTAAACTCTGAGGCAGTATTTTTAACACTTAAATGATTTCAATCAAATTATATAAATATAAATTCAATAACAGCCCGCCTTAAAGCAATATGTGTATATAACGATATATAAAAATGTATATTACACTCATTATATATGTTTATATTATTGTATACTATTGTATACATGTTCAATAATGGTATATGAATGTATTACGTAATTTAATAATGTAGGAGCTGTGAGAATAATGGGTTAAAAGTTGCTAACAATGAGGTAACAATGAGGTAACCTTGAGGCAATGAGTAAGAATGTTTAATAATGCTACTAGTCATGATTGGAGCAACAATAATATAATTTTTGTGACACTTTATAAAATAGCCAATCAACAACCAGAAAAAGCTTTAGTTAAATGAAGGTATTCTATTGGAGTAGGATTAGCCAATCAGAAACTGAAAAGGAGAAACATTTACAAACTGAGAAGTCAGTTGCCTGCAGACAGCGTTACTAACCAGACGCAAAAAGTGTCCTCAAGAAATATAATATGTATTCGTGTGAGACGAAAAATAAGTTTATGTGTTAAAAAAGTATAATTAATTAATAAAAAGAATCTCACAGCTCTCTCTATATCAGTGAAGTGTTATTTAAATCGTATCAAGCATTAATAAAAGGAGTGAAGTAAAATTATAATCTGTGTAAGCCTACATTCTTGTCGCATCACAACCCTGCCAAGACATCCATGTCTCTAAAATTAATACTGACGCAGCCGAGGCAAACATAAATATATAATATTTAAAGAAACAGTCAACTTACAAGGTTAATATTTTTAAACATTTTTGGGGCAAAGGCCACCGGAAGGTACATTTGGGGCGAAGGCTACCGGAAGGTACATTTGGGGCAAAGGCCACCGGAAGGTACATTTGGGGCGAAGGCTACCGGAAACCGCGTATACTATACGTGCGGTTGCAACCAACTTCAAGTTCGGCTCCCAACAGTTGACACCTAATTCAACTCTGGCCACCGCACGGCTGCTCGCGTGCCGGCCGCCACAGTTCCAACTCCCGCCGAAACAGTTCTAATATCCCCGTAACCGTCTCACGTTCTCATAGTTACAATTACAATGATAATAAACACATCCTTTATCGTAAGAGATCTTGTCCTTCTCTATTTCTGGCATCTTCTCAGCAAATTTGCATTCATACTCGAGAGTTCAATATCCAAAATTGAGTGAATTTTTCACCTGCTGTGAGTAGGTTCCTTTAGTTCTTATAAATAATGGGATTTGTTGCAGCACACGTAATTACCAAAAATTCGATACCGAGGTTTCACCTGAGATACATGTTTTGAGCACCCTGAATACAAATAATGCAATTTCGCAAACACGCCCGTGTGTGTCTGTGAACAGTATATTTCAAAACCGAAAAGTCCGATAAACACCAAACTTGGTATTTGAGTTCAGTTTCTTCCAAGCATGCGACACGAAGATTTTCAAAAAAATATCCCCGGGCCCAACTGCGTTTACATGGAAAATTTTTGGACAATATTGATTTCTTAAAAAATGGCTTTAGCGATTTTGATTAAAATTCCAGATATTAAAGATATTTACATGACAAATAAAATGTATATTTTGAATTTTCCGGGAATAGCCTGTGAAGTCAACTTTATTTGAAATAAATCTTGTACTGGTAAACGTTAAGACGTACTACACAAAAAACGTAGATCTCTTTGAACCACACAATTTATTTGAAATAAATTTTTTGTAGCATCAGCCATTTCCAAGATATCCGTTATTTATGGTTGCATTTGTTCAATAGTTTATCATTCTTTATACTAAGTCCCATCGATTTTCAGTTGTTTCTCGTGATGCCATGGAAACAGTATGGAATTTGAAGGCAGCATATAGCGTCCAGTTGTTAAACATTTGACTATCGCTGTTCTCTATAACGAAATGTGTAATGTAATTAGATTAAAAGCAAGTATATATAAAATAAGCTTTAGTAGGGCTAGTTTGTATAGTAATAATAAACTATACAGCGTAGAGAAACTCATGCAAATGTATCACATTGGATTTTCTAGTATCTCTGGTTTCAGTGTTATACAATATTCAGTCAGAATGAAGAGGGATTCGCGAAATAATCAGACAAAATTCAACTTATATAGTTTGTGTCTTAGTAAATATTTCAAATCAGATAGAACCATTGAGAGTTAATTTTTCCACCTAAAGAGCAGTATGGGGTAGAGGAAAGTGGGGAGGGGTCTCGCATAGTTAAACGGCGTCTGATTCAAGTTGTTGAGGTTTTGTGGCTATGCTGTACATAAGCAAACAAACATATGGACCTTTGCCGGAAGTTTTTGTTTGTATTTAGGCTACCTCAAAGCGTGTATTTCTGTGTTGAATTTGCGGGTGGAATACAATACTTGCACGTAAGTATCAGGGAAAATAAAACAGTTAAACTAAAATAAGAATGAAGGAGGAGGGGGACTATGTTAACTGTTTAAAACATCAGCGAATAACAAAAAGGGATGCCTGTCCTAAAGTACAAGAATCTCTCTCTTTCTCTTCGTTGCAACTGGTAATTTTAAACACAGAATTTGTAATCGAGTTGGTTGTGAAGCTTATCTCATTGGGAGATTTAAGCCCTTGGAGGCGACTCCAAATGTACCAGCGTTTTAAGACCACAGCTCCAGTTAGCAACGCAGTTAAGTATTCGCTGGTAGAAATCATGTAAGTTGTTATCGTGATTTATAAGCTCCAGTATTACTTGGCTGTTGTTTAAACACAGTTTGTGTGAAACAAGAGCATCTAATAAACAGTCTGGTTCATCTAATATTTGTAATCGTGTTTATACGCTTAGGCGTATTTACTGCACACACAATAACATGCAAGTATACTCCTTATGCATGTTTCGGTGAATATTGTCTACGTTATAAAGTCCTATCGTTTGTTAAATATTATTAACACTAAATCACTGCACAGTGCAAAGTTTTTTATATTACACTGGTGTGCAAAACCTAAGGACGAGATTGGTAAAGTAACATAACAAATGAACTACTGGTGGAAGTAGATGAAGGTGCGGGAGCATGTTGCCAGAGGTCTCTCACACGTGCACAGAAACCTGGACGTCACATGGCGTGAGTGTAGCGTGCCTATGGTGCCAAATGGGTCTGGTCCCGCAACACGGGCCAGTTGAGAAACAGGACAAGACGGTGTGTGGCAATTAGAGAGCTGTTACTGCACTTAGTGGTGTTCTTCATTGCAACATGGCCCGTAGACACCGTTTGGATGACTCCACATGGGGATGAATCATCAGGAAACTGGAAGAAGGGCGAAGTGTTGCTCAGGAGTTTGGAATTGCTCACAGCATTGTTTCACGTGCATGGGGAACCTTCCATATCACAGGCGCTGCTGTCCCAAGGAGAGGTGGTGGTCGACCACGCTCAACTGAGGCAGCAGATGACCGCTACATTGTGTAACAGGCAAGAAGGCTGCAACCACATTTAACAGGACAGCTAGGCACGCAATCTCACGAGACACAGTGGCACGGCGACTAATAGAGGTGGTCTGTTTGTCCGACGACCATTACGTTGTGTTCCATTGACATCTGCACATCGGCGGCACCGTTTGTGATGGTCTCAAGAGCACCAAAATTGAACCAACGAGGAATGGTGACGCGTGCTCTTCTCGGATGAGAGCACATTCAGTCTAAGTAGTGATTCTCGACGTACCCTGATCTGGCGAGAGATGGGAACACGTAATGAAACCAGGAACATCCTTGAACATGATCGTTTTGGTGGTTCGGGTGTTATGGTTTGGGGAGGCATGATGCTGCATGGGCGCACCGACCTTCAACTCTTTGAACACGGTACCTGGTCACAGGTCAACGTTATTGTGATACTGTACTCGTTCCACATGTGCGTCTTTTCAGGGGTGCAGTCGGCCCTGACTTCATTTTTATGGATGATAATGCGCGACCGCATCGAACAGCGCAGGTGGAGGATCTCTTGGAACGAGAGAATATTCGGCGAATGGACTGGCCTGCCCGTTGCCCCGATTTAAATCCCATCGAACAGTGTGGGATGCTTTGGGGAGACGCATTGTAGCACCAACGACCATGCAAGTTGTCAACAGCGCTGGTGGAGGAATGGAACTGCTTACCAATCTTGTGGCCAGCATAGGAGCACGATGCAGAGCATGCATTGCTGTCCGTGGTGATCATACACCCTTTTAAGCACCATGTTTCTGTTTCTGTAAATCTAGAGAGCCATCATATGTCGTATTGACTTTAGTGTAGCTTATGGTCTATGAATAAAAGTGGCATTTCTGTTCGTCTCATTGCATATTTCGTTTAGTTGTCTACTGTAGCAGTTCCCTCTATGTATGGTCCATCGAGCTATGTGTCGCAGCAAGCGAAGATTACTTTCGTCCTTAAGTTTTGCACACCAGTGTAGTTATTTATCATACAACTGTTTAACGCGCGAGATTTTAATCTGCGAGTAGGAATAATTGTGAAACGTGCAATCCTGCGAATAGAATAAAATTGCTTTAAGCACGCGAGTCATACTTTTATACAGTCATCAATATTAAATAGAGATATAATAGATAATGAATTATCGTGGCTTCGTTTTATGCCAAGGCCTTATATGAAAGACGGCAGAAACCTCGGTATTATGCCACACCGTAGACGTATCAAGGGTAGACTTATTAGCTGTGAACTGTCTTAGTCGTTGCTTTGTCTTCGTGTTGTGAAGTGTTACGACAATACGTGTGTTGTGTTGTGTATGATAGGAATGCTATTCTCTTATTAGTCCACGGAAATACCTAACAGCGTATTTTTATGTACGATACATACGAGAAAACTGAATCGTGTAGACAATTTCCTGCTAATCCAGTTCCGGGTAGAGACACTGTGAGATGTTTATTCAGAACAACAGGATCGCTAAACGCTAAACCAAAGTAGCGAAAATAACGGAGGAAAACATAGACGAAATTGGTGCTGGTCACCTAAGTGTCTCAACCGTGTTACACAGCAAGTGGGTGTTTCACAAAACTCTGTTCCCACTGTGCGATTATATTGCATGAATTACAACCTCGTAACAAAGGAAAATGAGTCACTTCCTGTAACTGGATGTTACAAAATATGTGCGAGGTACTGTTGACCCCCATTTAATAACTTTTCAGATGAGGCATGGTTTCGTTTAAATAGTCATGTTGCCTCAAAGAACAATATATATTGGAGCTCAGAGAATCCTCATTTAATTCATGAAGTTCCTTTGAGATGTCAAAATCGGTTTGTGATGTGCTGTAACAGCACAACGGATAATGGAGCCCATATTCTTCACGGAGACCGTTAATACCGATAGGTACGGCGGAGATATTCTTGCACCATTTTTACTTTCTCTACTACGTACAGTAAGTAGGGGAGGTATTGTATTCCACCCAAAAATTTGATACCGAGATTTCACCGGAAATACATGTTTTGAGACCCCCTGAATCCAAAAAAAGCATTTTTGGAAACATGTTCGTGTGTGTCTGTGTGTCTGGGAACAGCATAACTCAGAAACGAACAGTCGGATAAGCACCAAACTTGGTATTTAGGTTCAGTATCTTCCAGAGATGCGACACGAAGGTTTTCAAGAAAATCCCCCCACCCCAGATTACCCTTTACATGGAACATTTTTCGAAAACTCTAATTTTCTCAAAAATGGCTCTAACGATTTTGATTAAAATATCATGTGTTTAAGGTATTTTCATTACAAATGAAATGTATATCTCGAATTTTCTGGGAATATCTCCAAAAGTATTCTTCATTCTGAACGACTTTTGCATAACTGGTAAACCATAAGAGATAGACAACATTTTACTGCACAAAAAATGTAGATCGCGTTAAAATACACAATTTATGTCATATACATTTCTTTTGTTGAGTGAACCGTTTTCGAGATATTGCTTGTTATTCCCTTAAATTTTCCAATACTTATACTTTTTCTCAAATTCGTTATTCATTTTTTTTATGTCCTGGACATGCAAAGCGCTTAAAATATTTGACTATCGTTATAACCTACCATATTCCCCTTGCATCTACAAGAAAATTAGCAATAAGATTGACATCTCGATATCTCGATTAACGTGAAGCATATGGAGAATAAGCGTTTGTAAAAATAGTTTGTACAAGAGTAGAGGAAGTCATGTGAGTGTAACACATCAGATTTTTTGTACTGGTAATGCAAAGAGAATGGAATACTCCACATAGCAACCAGCTCTTAAAACATTTGACTATCGCTTAAAACCTACCATATTCCCCTTGCATCTACAACAAAATTAACAATAAGATTAATATCTCGATTAACATGAAGCATATGGAGAATAAGCGTTTGTAAAAAATGGTTTGTACAAGAGTAGAGAAAGTCGTGTGAGTGTAACACATCAGATTTTGTTTATTACTTATTAAAGATTTCGTTTTTGGGTTATGCTGTTCACAGACGCACAGTCTTGATGATAATAAACTGAATATTTGTACTCCTGTTTTTGATTTCATACTAGTGTATTAAAATAGAGCTATCAAAGTTTAGTTGCAGTGGGAAGTGGCGCCGTATGGCGAGTGACTGTGGTTTTCTTGCAGTTGCCATTTCATTAAAGACTAGTGCCACAAAAACATTTGAATGCACGTAACAGAGTGTCGTGTTCCATTAGCCGAATGCTGGAAGTTTGAACAATGGAGAGAACCACCTGTTGGAACTCCATGGTTATTCCAATAAAACTAAGAGAGTTTGGCGCTCATTCAGTTGGTGGTGCCAAGCAGACTCCTTTTGATTCTAGAATATTTATTGCCAGTGGTCTGGCACCATGCTACTTTACTCCTGACAGATACTACCTTTTTAAAGGGTGGCTTTTGGGGTTCAGTGCCACGCTTCTCGCACAGTGGCAATTTTTACAGCAAGTTGAGCAAGTATTGTATTCCAAGCAAAAATTTGATACCAGGATTTCACGGGATATACATGTTTTGACGGTACTTGTAAACAACTTATCTCAAAATCGGATAAATACCAAACTTTGTATTCAAGTTCGGTACCTTCCAAACACGCGATCTAACAATTTTTCAAGAAAATCCGCCGTCCGCAATTACACTTCACGTGTAACATTTACTGAAATATTTGATTTTCTAAAATATGGCTTCAAGGATATTGATTAAAATGACATATATAAATCAAATTTACACGAACCATGTTTCTAAAGTGAGTACTCATAATTTTTTTAAAAAATAACAGATTATTTTTCGAATACTTTTGTCATCACTGATTAACTTATACTACTTCTTCACATCGCCGTTATTCAGGCGCTTGTAAAGGGAAGCCATCGTCAATGATGCCACCTGTCTGCTTTTCTTGTTTCACATCATCATCTCGTTGAAATGTTTTCAACCAAGGAATTTCTTCAGATGAAGAAACACGTGAAAATCGCTTGGTTCCAAATCAGGACGGTAGGGAGGGTGGTCCAATTGTTCGCAACCAAATGATGCGATCACATCTTGAGTTTCTATGGCCGGCCATTGTCACTCATTATTGTTTCCCCATAAACCTCACACAATTAGCGATGAATGTTTGCTGACGTAGCATTTCTTCCTTTAAAGAATCGAATCTCTAGTCTGACTTCACAGTAGGCGGGTGTTTTCAATACTTCGAAACGCTCTAACAACAGGAAAACAATGTGACGATCGCTTCCTAATAATGGAGGAACTGCGACTGTAGCGGTAAAATATTAAAACGGAACTTACTTTTAAAAAATCTGATGTGTTACACTCGTATGACCTCCTCTACTCTTGTACAAACTCTTATTCTCCATCTATTTCATATTAATCGAGATAAACATTTGCAAAAACGATGACATGCAAAGAGAATTACATTTTACACATAGCGACCAGTTCTAAAAATATTTGACTATCGCTTAAGGCGTACTATGTTCCCCTTGTTTTGTATTTGCAAGGACAATATAGAAATACAGTAGCCTTTAAGTATAGACATATCTCTTAATAGCTGGTTGCTAGGTGCAGCACTATTCCCTTTGCCACAGATTAATACTCTTTGCATATCGAAGACAAAAAAATGAATAACGAATTCCCATTTGAGAAAATAAGTATTGAAAAATTTAAGGGAATAACAAGTAATATCTCGAAAATGGTTCACTCAATAAAAAAATGTATATGACATAAACTGTGTATTTTAACACGATCTACATTTTTTGTGTAGTAAAATTTTGTCTATCTCTTATGGTTTACCAGTTATGCAAAAGTCGTTCACAATGAAGAATACTTTTGGAGACATTTCCAGAAAATTCAAGATATACATTTCATTTGTCATGAAAATATCTTAAACATATAATATTTTAATCAAAATCTTTAGAGCCATTTTTGAGAAAATCAAAGTAAAGGGTAATCTGTGGTGGGGGGATTTTCTTGAAAACCTTCGTGTCGCATCTCTGGAAGATAGTGAACCTAAATACCAAGTGCGAGTGTATTTATGTTCTACTTATTTAACATTATTGTAGCCCCACGTTGTGGTAGCCAATTTGTAACGGTATTACTTAGAAATGTTTGTTTACATCAGTGTTGAAGCCATCTTGTGACGTCATTCATTTGTTCGGTTTGTAGCTCCATCTTGTGTTAGCAATTTGCATCAGTGTTAGTGTTCGAAAGAATGCGACTGTCATTTGATTTAAATTTTGTTTACTGTCCTCCGGCTAGCTATTATTTCAGTCGAACATGTCTCTTGATCAGGGTTGTGTAAACGGAAAGGAATCTTTTATCCAAATATAACACTGATGAAGAAATTTGTTTTACACATTTATTGTCAAACACGTTAACTATCACATTTATACATTGATCTTGACACTCGCCAAACTGAAACTGTTATAATAACTTCTTACTGATAATTCTTTTAATTCACGTACTTCAACTTTGTGTATAATTAGCTTTATAATACTTTAGATCTTTCATAATTCTGCTGCGCGTAACTTGTGAATTTATATCCGATGTGTGCCGTACTAATACTTTCGACGAACTGACTGACTGAAGACGACGTGTAGTGTACACAGATTTTTGATGAACTGCACACAAGCTACCTCTAACCTACCCTATTTATACGCCTTCATCCAGATACGCCTAAAGATTATAACTGAACTGCAATTGGCTAATAAAACGCGCCAACATTAGCGTCTATTTTAATATCCAATTGAAATTATGAATACATATGCTTTAGGGAGGAAACATTCCAGAAGTTTCTACCGAAAACGGGCCAACATTACGTAACTTCCTCGTTTCCAATAATGATAAACAGCTCACCCCCTCTCTGCATTATTGCGCGCTATTATTGACAGTTTCAGTAAGGTCGTATAAACTTATTTCCCAATAATAATTACAATTAATAAACATCTGAAATCAATGTCACATAAAAATGCATATTCATATTACAATCATTATTTACATTTAAGTAATTTGTGATACAAATTACTGCATCACAAGTTTGGTGTTTATCCGGCTGTTTCTTTGACAGACATACACACAGACATGTTTCCAAAAATGCTTTTTTTTTATTCAGGGGGTCTCAAAACATGTATTTCCGGTAAAATCTCGGTATCGAATTTTTGGGTGGAATGCAATACTTCCCCTACTTACACAAACTCTTACTCTATTAAAAATGTAGGTTTCGTTAAAGCACACAATTTGTGTAAAATAAATTTTTAATGACACTGGTCATTTTCGAGATATTAGTTGCTATTGGTGTTAATTTCACAGTAGTTTCTTGTACATTGTCACCATTTTGCTGTACCTCTTAATGTTATACAAAAAGCTATAACATCTTAAAGCCAGTACATTGCGACCCGCTTTTTAAAAATTTCACTATCACTTCAGTCTCTTGTCCCTACAAAGTATATAATGTGTTTACCTCTATGTACATAGGTACATATAAAAACAAACTTTATAAGCTAAGTGTGTAGAAGGGAGGGAGAGAGAAAAAAATCTAATGTGGTATATTCACATGAGTTTCTCTACCCTGTATTGTTTATTAGTGGGCATGCTAACTAGTCTTACTAAAGTTTATTTTTCTATCTACTTCATTTTAATCCAAATAAATCTTTACAGAAACAGCTACATTACACATTTCGTTATAGAGAACAGCGATAGTCAAATGTTTAACAACTGGACGCTATATGCTGGCTCCATGACATCGCGAGGAACAGTCACCAGGGGACTGCGCCCCCATGCGACACTGGGAAGAGCGCGTCATCCGAGTGACACCCCCAAGAGCTTTTCCAGTAGGCCGGCACCTGAATACTAAATCCGTCGCCCCCCCTTGACAGGGTGGAAGTGGATACGCCACTTACGCGGGTCAGCCCCCAAAAGGGGGAGACACCGAAACCTCGGTGGGGTCGACAGCAACCTAGCCTGTCTACCGGCTCTCCAGGGTGGTACCGGAGGACAACCGCGCCAGGACGAAAAAACAGCCAGACGTATCCAATCTGCCATGAGTATCGGGTACAATTGCGCTGCCGAGTCCAACCCAATCCTAACCACAGGCTCACGGGTGGGGCTCTGATGTTTGACCCAGCGTACTTCTAGTAACGACAGAACTACCACGAGTGCTCAGGGTCAGCAGCGCCCAGAAGGGTTCGCGAGAAACAACTGAAAATCGACAGGACTATAAAAGAATGCCTAATTATTGAACAATTTCAACCATTAATAACGAATGTCTGCCAAATGGCTGATGCCACAAGAAAGTTATGTAAAATAAATTGTGTGTTTCAAAGAAATCTACATTTTTTTGTTTAATAAGTTTTCATCTATCGCTTAACGTTTACCTGTTATCTACTTCTAATTCTAGTTTGAAAAGGGGTGGGTTTTATGCCCAAGCACGGCGACCTTAAGATCTATTGCGCATCCCCCCCTTTCATCAGTTAAGTAGTCTGTTGCTCGATATGAACTTAACCAGACTTTCGATAGTTCATCTATCTTTGGAAAGTGATTGCTCTTTGATTCGCAAGAGCAGGGCAATCACATCTCCTTCTGGGCATCTACTACAGATAGGGTTGTTAAACAATCCCATTCTGTATAGATTAAACTTTAGGGCACAGTGTCCTGTAATGAATCCTGTTGCCCATGCAAGTCTTTTTCTACTAAGGCCGCACAAGTATTTTGCCCGGCTGTTATCCAGGTCTGTAATAAACAGCTTGGAATGTCTGCAACCCTCAATGGAGTTTCAGTAGTTCTTGTGTTCTGCTTGAGCCCAGCACTTAATAGCCTCTTTCACTGGTCTGTAGGACACCCCCAGTACAGGCTCCGGACCCAAAAATGGGATTTCACTGCCAATCTTGGCTGCTTCATCTGCTTTCTCATTACCTGGTATACCTATGTGTCCTGGCACCCACATAAGTTGAACCTTATTGTGTTCAGCCAGTGTCATTAAGGATTCCCGGCATTCTGAGATGAGCTTTGATTTTATTGATGGTGATTCAAGTGCTTTAAGAGCAGCTTGACTGTCTGAGAAGATAAGAACACTTCTATTCTTGTATCTCCTTTTAATGCTTTCCATGACACTGGCTAGGATTGCATAAACCTCAGCCTGGAAAACTGTAGCTAAGGTACCCAGACTATAAGAAATCTGGGTGCCATTACCTGTTATACAAGATTAGACAACATTCTTCCCGAATAAAGAGGACTTCACAGTCTATTTTCAGAAAATTTAAGGTATACATTTTGTTACGCTAATATCTTAAATATATGCTATTATAATAAAATCGTTACAGCTAATTTTGGAAAATAAAAAATCTCGAAACAAATGTTCCATATAAAGGGTAGCTTTGAGTGGAAGGATTTTCTTGAAAACGTTCGCGTCGTATCTTTAGAAGATGCTGAACCTAAATGCCAAGTTACAGAATTTCAAATAAAACCATGGTAATTCTAAAATGAATTGTTGAGCTATATCAAACTCAAACGACTGGAAACAAGACTGCGTAATTATAGAAGTGTAAACAACAAGAGTAGTTGAAGGTGAAGATGCTGTCGCTATTCTTGCTGCTGTAGAAGTAAATCCACAGACAAGTCAACGTGAATTACTGTCCAAAGGCACTCTAGCACAACGGATGCTGAAGCACCATGTGTGTTTGCATCAAGACCTCACACAAAGAGATTTTCAGCTTCGAGTTGTTTCTTGCGCTATGTCACTGCAGAGAATGGTTCATCCTTGGCAAACATATTATTTTCGGATGAAGCAACATTCTAAAATACTGGACAAGTTAAGAGAGATAATCTGCATTATTGGGCATCTGAAAACCCCAAATGGATGAGAACTGTGCCTTTTCAGCATCGCTGGTCACTGAATATTTGGTGTGCAATTCTTGATAACCTCGTTATCGGCCCTTACTTCTTTCAAGGTACAATTACTGGTGAGTAATATTACCATTTTCTCAACCACGAATTACCTCCCTTATTGGAAAACATGTCCTTCAATGTGAGAAATGTGGTATCAGCAGGATGGTGCGCCACCACATTTTGTGATATCCACACGTCAACTGTTAAACGAAAAATTCGGTGATAGGTGGATTGGACGTGCTGGACCTATCACCTGGCCTCCTCCTTCCCCCCACATAACACTACTGGACTACTTTTTAAGGGGATACATAAAACAGACTGCTGTGTGAAGTACCTACAACCAAAGAGAATATGGAATTTGGATTACATGAAGCTTGTCGCACTATTAGCCCCTGTAAGTTGTTAACACTTAGAGGAAACCCTTCCAAAAGAATTGCCAAGTTTTAGATGTTAATGGAGGCTGCTTAGAGCATTTAGTTTAAGTAATCACCTGGGTATACTTATTCGTTTAGTACTATTTTCTACTGTTGTATACTTCAGTGAAAACACGCTGTAAGAGCTCAACAATTCGTTTTAGAAAAAGAAAGTTTTAATGAAAGTTGCTTACTTTATTGAGCGGCACAAGAATATAAATAAAATTACCATGATTTCATTTGAAATTCTGGGGTTGGGCCCCGTGTGTTCCATAAGGAGCCTAGTGGAAATATTTTCCATATTACAGTTTGGAAAGCCCCTTGTTCCAATAAGATTTGTAATTCTTGGTATTTAGTTGTTTCTATTCGTTTAAGACTTTATGTGGGCCAGCCTATACCGCGGGAGTGTTCTCATCCTGCGGATTGGCAACCCTAAGTTTTACAGACGATGTGCAGTGCAGGTGCTGACACCGCAGTCACCAGTCCGCTGATTAGGGCTACGGAGGTCGTCGATGTTAATGTGCTCTAGTAGCTCAATGGTTAACTTGCTGGAATTTCATGGTGAAGGTCGGAAGTTCAATAAATGAGTTTTTTTGTGCTCATTTCTTGCATTTATTTATGATGTTCATTAAAGCATATTCTAACAAGTAACAATTTCTGTTTTGATGAAATTCACATAATTAAACTAATTAAGTGATACGACACTTGCGTGCCAAACTATCAGTTCTCGTTAAATTTACTAAACATAGAAAGTACCTTCAAGTGGCAGTATTTGAACCTGGACCTGCACCAGTGAAGGCCTACGGGCACACTGTTGCGCTACGAGTGCAAGTCACTGCACGCATAGCGGTGCAAAGCAGTCATTTCGCGTAAATTGATACGTCTCGATGCAGTGGACGGTATTTACGGCACCATGACTGCATAACTTCTCAATCCGTAGACTGAGAAGACTCACACGGTATATATAATTTTCTCAAAAGTGAGCGTAACAACTTGCATTAAAACATCATTTGTTTAATATATTTGCATGAAAGATGAGATGTACATCTTGAATTTTCTGGACATAGCCTGCAAAGTCCTCTTCATTCTGAATTACTTTTGTATAATTTCTAAACCGTAAGAGATAACAAAATCTAACTACACAAAAAATTCAGATGTCATTAAAGCACAGCATTCATATCAAATAAAATTTTTGTGGCCTAAAGTATTTCAGAGATATTCTTTGTTATGGTTTTGAAGTTTTAAATGAAGGGTAGTTAAATTATATTCCAACCCACTCGCGGCCTCACTCTACTGCGCGAGACAGCCGGCAGTCGCCGGGAAAATTACGTCGGCAGAGACGACTAAAATCCTTACCTTACAATAGATGCTGGAAATGTTGAGCTTGTGCTCTCAAACAGGCAGCATATCTCGTGTAAATATTTTCACTCACTCTCCGAAACTCAGCAGCAGGAATTCTTGTGATTTCTTGCACAATGTTTTCTCTAAGTTCCTGTAGTGTGCCAGGATTGGAAAGATCACTTTGTCTTTTAAAGAACCACATAAATAAAAATCACAACTCGTTAGGTCAGGAGAACGAGGGGACTATAAATCAACACTAATTATTCTGTTATCAAACACCTCTCTTATTGCATGTAATGATTCGGCAGCCGTATGTGCTGTTGCAGAATCTTGCTGGAACCAACCATATGATTTCTCTTCATTCTCTTCATCAAGCAATTGCAAAATGGCCTCAGAATTAACCTCTGATATCGCTCTGCATTTATAGGTTCATCAAATAATATGGGCCCTATTATTCTTCTAGACTTATCGCACACCACACTCCAATTTTGTGATCATAATGAGGCGTTTCATCACAAGAATTCCTGCTGCTGAGCTTCGGAGAGTGAGCGAGAATATTTACACGAGATATGCTGCCTGTTTGAGAGCAGAAGGTCAACATTTCCAGCATCTATTATAAAGTAAGGATTTTAGTCCGCCTCTGCCGGCGTAATTTCCCGGGCGACTGCCGGCTGTCTCGCGCAGTAGAGAGAGGCCCGCGAGTGGGTTCGAATATAATTTAACTACCCTATGTTTGTCAAGTAGCAAGTCACTTTTCGTTTTATCTTGTTTTTATGGAATTAGCACGTCATCACATACCGACTCTTTTTAAAAGTTTTGGCTATCGCTTTATCCTACCATATTCCTCTTGCATCACAAATATTTTTTTTTAAATCTTTACTTTCTCTACTACGTATGCTAAGTAGAAGTATTGCATTGCACCCAAAAAATCGATACCCGGATTTCACAGGAAATACATGTTTTGAGGTGCACTGAATGCATATAAAGCATTTTTGGAAACATACCCGTGTGTGTGTCTGTGTGTGTGTGTGTGTGTGTGTGTGTGTGTTTGTGTGTGTTTGTCTGTGAACAACATAACTCAGAAACGAACAGTCGGATAAACACCAAACTTGGTATTTAGGTTCAATATCTCCCAGAGATGCGACACGAAGGGTTTCAGGAAAATTCCCTCACCCCAGATTAGCCTTTACATGGAACATTTTTCGAAAATGTTAATTTTCTCAAAAATGGCTTTAACGATTTTGAATAAAATACCATAAGTTTAAGACATTTTTTTTGACAAATGAATTGTATATCTCGAATTTTCTGGGAATGTCTCCAAAAGTATTGTTCATTGTGAACGACTTTTGCATAGCTGGTAAAACATAAGAGATGGACAAAATTTTAGTACACACAATATTTAGATCGCGTTAAAATACACAATTTATGTCATATACATTTTTTGTTGTTGAGTGAACCATTTTCGAGATATTGCTTGTTATTCCCTTAAATTTTTCAATACGTATTTTCTCAAATGGGAATTCGTTATTCATTTTTTTGTCTTGGATATGCAAAGAGTATTAATCTGTGGCAAAGGGAATGGTGCTGCACCTAGCAACCAGCTATTAAGAGATATGTCTATGCTTAAAGGCTACTGTATTTCTATATTGCCCTTGCAAATACAAAACAAGGGGAACATAGTACGCCTTAAGCGATAGTCAAATATTTTTAGAACTAGTCGCTATGTGTAAAGTGTAATTTTAATTTAAGTACAGTGGTCATATCGGCGGATTTAATCTTTCAAACATATTGTATATCTGCAACATTGTTAACTTGTGTACAGTTAGGGCTTTTTCTGGAGGTACACACCACACTCATTTACTTTCAGATCTAGGGAGGATAGGGAACAATCTTGGCTAGAGAAAAATCCCCACGCCACAGCTGGGAATCGAAAAGTGCACTGAAGGTTTATTTGGATTGACAAGATGTAGCTAGAAGAATAAGGTTTCGTAAGAAGAGTATCATGTGAATGTAACACATCAAGACAGCGAGAACGGCCGCTTCTGTTTGATATAAACATTTGGACACAAATTATCTTCCACTGGCACAGGGCTCTACGAGATGTAAATGCCGAAGCTGTAGTTTAAACTTTGCTGTTTGGGAAAGAGGAGCCTGCAGCCCCAGAAACGTTTTTGGAAGTTCTAAAAGGGCATATTTCCGTTCTGTACTTGTTCAACCCACCCTCTCGCCCCTGCAGGCAGTAGTGTCTTCACCCCTGCCATCCCTTGTTGAAGCCTTGCAATCTGTTCCGCTTATTAAATCCATCCTCAGATTTGGGGCAATGCATCTCTTTTTATGACGGGGGTGGAGGGAGAGAGGGCGCGTGTGAAAGAGAGAGTTGGGGTGGGGTTAAAAAAAGACATTGATGCATTAGGACAGCTTTTCGCGCCAGATGTTGGCCAAACCATTAGATATGGCAGCAGATTTAGATTAAAAATCAAGTCCTTTTCCTTGAAGGGTAGATGTTGACTTCCCCCTTGTATCTTTTCACGGCGGCCATTTAAAGAAAATGCTAATTTCAGTTTTTGTCTCCTCGAAAATAAAAACACAAGCGGGCGAGACGCAGAAGAGCGAGATAAGAAGTGGCTGGCACTAATTTAAGGGTATTAAGCAATTAACAGAACACCTCATTAACATTTCGTGTACCCGAATACTCGAAAACAAATAACTTCAGCATCGCGTTTCACGTTCTGAGGCTAAAACAAACCGTTAGACTACACTTTTGACGAGATCAGTTTAATATCTCGCTTGCCCGACGTTGAACGTATACTTTTTAAACTAGAATTACATTTAGTTACAGTAAAACCCCGCTTAACTGAATGTCGAAGAAAGAAAACGCGCTGACAACGTTGCTGCGACAACTGACAACGCTCTTTGACCCAGCCCTAAACACATAGGTACTCCGACCTGCATAGACCTATTGCGACTGCCACACCCAGGAGGAAGGGATGAAGTGAGTGAACCACAGGAGGCAGAGAAGCCTTAACAGTTTCAAGTCCGAAGCCCGTCTCATTGTCGAAACTCCTTAAAGAGGGCGATGCACAACCCGTTGATCAAGCAGCCCTTAGTGTCCACAGGGAGCAAAGGTACAAAAGGGAGGCCCCTGAAACGGGGCAGAGCACCGCACGCGTATCAGTCCGCCTCTTGTGCTTCTACCAGTGACGGGAGGGAGGGATGGGGAGAGACGGGCTGCAAACAAAGATGGGGAGCCTAATATTTCCAGATTGAACGCTTCCGCCGCAGCCCGGTCCTGCCCACAAGCCCTCGAACTTCCGACAGTTCCCCTGGGGAGGAGCGGCCTAACTGAGCAGTCTCAGCAGTGACACCTACAGAGCGCATACCCACCGCCGAGGTGATGGGTACAGGAAATGAGTCGTGGTGGAAGGTGATTCACCCCAGCGGTCGCCTATCGATCTGGGAAAACCAACAAAAATCCATAGGCCAGAGTGGGCAGTCGCCAGGGATCGAGTAACGTCCCGAATGCGGACCAGAGACGTTACCGTCCGAGCTACCTTAGTATTGACCTGTCGACCAGGTGAAACTACGAGAAACTCTAGCTCAGAGTGGCGGTCGACGGGAATCAAACTGGGAATCTCCCGAATGCAAGCCTCACACGTTATACCGCGGAGCCATATCGCTCGGTTTCCAGCCTTGTATTGTATGTACTTCACCCCCACCCCTACCCACATTCCAAAAAATATTGTACCGTTATAACAAGCGTTAACTGCTTGTACTTTAGTGTTGTTGTTGGTCAGTGTGGTTTCTTGATGTCAGCGAAAAGAAAGCGTGATGTAACAGGCATTAAACAGAAACTCGAAGCCGAGGGATTAAAGACATTAGAGGTAAGAAAGACAGGAAATACTGAATTACGTCACTACCTTTGGTTGTTAGATTGCCTTGCAGTGGATCAACAGATATGCGTATCAAACGGTCACACGACAGCTGCTCGAGAAGGAAGTTCGGGGAAAGAAATTACTGATTTTATGAATTATTTTTTAAAATAGTTTAGGGAACTACCTTTTGCTCAGTTCTTTTTGCGTTCCTTGCATCTCTCGCCTCTTGAAACTCCTGCTCTTCAAATGGACTGAACTTTATACGATATTCCTTGTAGCATTTTGGCTCTGACATTGCACTTTGTTTTATGGCATCAAGATGAAGAAATGAAACGGAGTAGAATACACTATAAAATTAACGAGGTAATTGTGTTTCTAAATAAAGTTCATAATAAACCAATGAATTGAAATGAGTTGACATTTATCAGCCTTTTTATGTAAGTAAAGTCATAACCTATTTGACCTATATGGTCAAACACAACGTGACCTTACGATTCTAACTTGTTTTCGAAAACAATGCCACTTATATTGCAAATAAAAATAAATATTTTATGCGTTTATTATAATAATCATGTTTTTTGGGTAAATCACTTCATTTTATTGGTGAAATAGTATTAGCAAATGCCACTCATGATTTCCAAATCCTCTAGATATATTTGGAAACCACTTGTGGCATTACCACAGATAAATATAATGTATATCTTAATTTTCTGGGAATAGCCTGTGAAGTCCCCTTCATTCGGAAGGAATTTTGTATAATCTTGTATAACTGGTAAACGTTAAGCGATAGACGAAAACGTACTGCACAAAAAATACAGATCTCTTTAAAACACACAATTTATTTAAAGTAACTTTTTGTGGCATAAGCCATTTCCGAGTTGTCCGTTATTGATGTTTGGAATTGTTAAATAGTTTGTCATTTTTTACTTTCTCTACTACGTATAGTACGTAGGGGAAGTATTGCATTCCACCCAAAAATTTGCTACCGAGATGTCACCGAAAATATATGTTTTGAGACCCCCTGAATCCAAAAAAAGCATTTTTGGAAACATGTCCGTGTGTGTGTCTGTGAACAGCATAACTCAGAAACGACAGTCAGATAAACACCAAACTTGGTATTTAGGTTCAGTATCTTCCAGAGATGCGACACGAAGGTTTTCAAGAAAATCCCTCCACCCCAGATTAGCCTTTAATGGAACATTTTTCGAAAATTTTAATTTTCTCAAAAATGGCTCTAACGATTTTGATTAAAATATCATATGTTTAAGATATTTTCATGACAAATGAAATGTATATCTCGAATTTTCTGGGAATCATTCCAAAAGTATTCTTCATTCTGAACGACTTTTGCATAACTGGTAAACCATAAAAGATAGACAAAATTTTACTACACAAAAAATGTAGATCGCGTTAAAATACACAATTTATGTCATATACACTTTTTTTTGAGTGAACCATTTTCGAGATATTGCTTGTTATTCCCTTAAATTTTCCAATACTTATACTTTTTCTGAAATGGGAATTCGTTATTTTTTTTTTATATCCTGGACACACAAAGAGAATGGAATACTCCACATAGCAACCAGCTCTTAAAACATTTGACTATCGCTTAAAGCCTACCAAAGTCATGTGACTGTAACACATCAGAATTTTTAAAGTTGTTTCTCACGATGTCATGGAAACAGTATGGAATTTTAAGGCAGCATATAGCGTCCAGTTGTTAAACATTTGACTATCGCTGTTCTCTATAAAGAAATGTGTAATGTAGCTGTTTCTGTAAAGGTTTGACTCGATTAAAATGCAGTAGATAAAAAAATAAGCTTAGGTAAGAATAATTTGTGTACGCACTATTAATGATAGCGGGTGGAGAAAGTCATGCGAATGTAAGACATTAGGTTTTTAATGTATTTACTTTGGTGATAAACAAATATATACAAATGGTTTTAATAAATGTGATCTGTTTTCTAGAATACGGAACAAGAGGTCTGCTTTAGAAGCCTATACTAAATGAAGCGAATGCCTAAGACAGGCAGGGGTACCAAATTATAAAAGCAATTGTGTTGCAAACTGCACGGCCAGATGTGGGGGACTCCGGCAACTTATCTGAACGCGTTTGTTTTCAATTTAGTGTGGAAGCTTCCGGCGTTTATTTTTAAATTCATGACGTCACTATTCGGTTTGCCCAACATAATTAAAGGCAATATACTAACCATACCTTCGCGAATGTGTTTTCGTTTGTTTTAATTAATGATGTTGTGAGTAACAAACTGCGGTAATTGGCTTTAAAAAAAATAATTACCTATTTTTATTTTTGCTTTGAAATCAATGTTTAGAATTTTCGTAAAAATTTTGTAAAAACGTGTTAAATTTACGTTGTGTTCTGTGCTTAATATTCTCAAACTGCATTAAACCCATGTGAGAGCCATCAAATACAGCAGTAGCAGTAAAATTTCAAACCAATAACAAAGAATATCTCGGAATTGGTTAACGCCACAAAATTGTATACTTTAAGGAGATCTATAATATTTGTGTTGTAAGATTTTTTCTCTATCTCCTACGGTTTATCAATATATCAAAATAATATTCCCAGAAAATTCAATATATTATACATTTCATTTGTCATGCAAATATCTTAACAATATGGTATTGTGATCGCGCGAGCGTGAGTTGTCTACCGACCGCGGTGCGAGCGGTGTGATGCTTCGCCACTCCATGGGATTAGTTTAGGCCGTTTCGAGTAGATTCTGCCTCTAGAAGATTCCGCTTTGTATGTGGGCCTATATATGTGGCTGCTTCTACCTGAGAGTTCATGTCAACCAGCTAAGAAATTACGAAGTGAAAAGTGCTGCTACGAAGTTCAGTTTTCAGTTGTGAGTTGTGATTCATCGGTTCAGTTGTGTTCTCTTCTGAGTAAGTGCCAACAGTGACTCAAATGTAACATTAGTGCTATGCTGAGTGTCTAAGTGAGATATGAAGTGTATTTCACTGGTGTTCTCGTTCGTTACAGTATTTTAATTAAAATCTTTAGACCTAATTTTTAGAAAATCATGAAAAATATAGTTTTACCATGTAAAGGATAGTTTGGTGGGTGATGGGATTTCCTTTAAACTCTTGGTGTCGCATCCTTGGAGGACGTTCAACTTACATACCAATTTTTTGAAATTTCCTGTGAAGTCCTCTTCATTCTGAATGACCTCTGTATAACTGGTAAACCGTAAGAGAGAGAGAGAGAGAGAGAGAGAGAGAGAGAGAGAGACAAAATCTTACTGTACACAACACTTAGATCTTGTTAAAGAACACAATTTTAGGTTATACGTTGTTCAACTGAGGGGGACGCACTGCGATCTACAGAGATCTGTTGTTGTCTACCCCCCCCCCCCGCAGAAGAAAGGGGTTAAGTGAAGGAACCACACAGGAACCTACAGACCGTAGGCAGGGTCCACAGAGACCCGCTCGCAGAACCGTTTGCAACCGCCGAAACACGGAGAGAGGGCAATGAACGACCCACCAGCCCACTGTGTCCACGGGGAGTATTCTTTATATTGAGCATACATCCGCGCCATCTGTCCGACACCGCCATACACCATAAGGCCTAGGAGCACGACTGAACGGTGAGAAGGAAACGGAATGTAAGGGAAAGGGCGGAAAGTAAATCGGTAGAGAAGAAACCACCCCAACATTCGCCTGTCGACCATAACCCTTGGGTCTGAGTGGAAGGTCGCTGGGGATCGAACCCGTGACCTCGCGAATACGCCACAGACTTCACCACCTGTGCCTTCCCGCACGGTAGCATAATTATTGTCAGATAGAATTTTTTTACGCCATTAACCACTTCCGAGATATTTGTGTTATTGGATCATATTTTCATACACTGACTCTTTTACCAAATGGCAATGTCGCTATTCGCTTTTTCTCTTGATTTTCCAAAGAGAATTCAATTTCAAAGCCCTCGCATAGCGACATGCTTTTTAAACGTCTGACTGTCGCTTTATCCTACTATTTTCCAAAAATGCTTTTTTGCTTTCTCTACTACGTATAGTAAGTAGGGGAAGTATTCTATTCCACCCAAAAATTCGATACCGAAATTTCACCGCAAATACATGTTTTGAGTCTCCCTGAATCCAAAAAAAGCATTTTTGGAAACATGTCCGTGTGTGTGTCTGTGAACAGCATAACTCAGAAACGAACAGTCGGATAAACACCAAACTTGGTAGTTAGGTTCAGTATCTTCCAGAGATGCGACACGAAGGTTTTCAAGAAAATCCCCCCACCCCAGACTACCCTTTACATGGAACATTTTTCGAAAATTTTAATTTTCTCAAAAATGGCTCTAACGATTTTGATTAAAATATCATATGTTTAAGAGATTGTCATGAGAAATGAAATGATATCTCGAAATTTCTGGGAATGTCTCCAAAAGTATTCTTCATTGTGAACAACTTTTGCATAACTGATAAACCATAAGAGACAAAACCATACTATACAAAAAATGTAGATCGCGTTAAAATACACAACTTATGTCATATACATTTCTTTTGTTGAGTGAACCGTTTTCGAGATATTGCTTGTTATTCCCTTAAATTTTCCAATACTTTTTCTCAAGTTCGTTATTCATTTTTTTATGTCCTGGACTTGCAAAGAGAATGGAATGCGCCACATAGCAACCAGCGTTAAAATATTTGACTATCGCTTAAAACCTACCATATTCCCCTTGCATCTACATGAAAATTACCAATAAGATTGACATCTCGATATCTCGATTAACATGAAACATATGGAGAATAAGCGTTTGAAAAAATAGTTTGTACAAGAGTAGAGAAAGTCCTGTGAGTGTAACACATCAAATTTTTTGGATTCAGGGGGTCTCAAAACATGTATTTCCGGTGAAATCTCGGTATCGAATGTTTGGGTGGAATACAACACTTCCCCTACTTGCTCTACGTAGTAGAGAAAGTAAAAATTTCACAATTTCTACGCGATGTTGAATGCTGTAACGTTCCATGGCTGTTTGTCAATAACAACTGTAACCACATGACTGCTGTAACTCAACAACGGCTGCTATCACATGTTAAAGATAGGGCACTCTTGTTGAAAGACCCTATAGACAATGGTTACATATATTTATATAACCACTAACATAACGAAAAGAAAATAAATTACAATTAAAATTTTAATTCAACAAAATATTAGTAATTTACTGTTTATACTGTAAGCCAGTATCCACAATAACTGGAGTGCAATTGTTACCTATTTACTAAATATTTCTACTGGTATCCAGCAGCAAAAGTGTTGGTGCCTAACACAAAGAAATATTATAATTTGTACATGTTATATTGTTTTATAAAATCTATGTAGTGTATTAATTTTATTTAATCTATGTATCAAATATATCTATTCGATATCTTAACAATACATTTATACATCATAAATATGCTTCACTTCACTGAGCTATCAAACTAAATTATGTATTATTTATATGTATATTAAATATTGTTCACTTCACTACTTTATCAGTCCTCATACTATGTCTAATTCTTTATCATAATCACCACATTTCTACATTTTTAACTTGTACTAAAACACTTAACACCCTCAATATAAACAATTTATTCATTTTAATTGATTTCCTATTTAATTTAACCGGTATTACTATCACTAAATACTCGACTCACTTCCCCACAACACTGCTTCTGCTGTCATCTCTTATTTTCACTCAGCTGCTCCTATCCCTTCATCGTCCACTCCTTACTTCTTAGATAAAGACGTGTGAATGCAGAACATGAGATATTTTACTTTGAATGACATTTTCTGGTGTAAATTAAAGCTGAATTATATTTTAGGATAAAAAGAAAAACCTCTAAGTGCTGTCATGGATCTACTTTAGAGTTATTGACATGATTCGTTATTGAAACAATCTGATGTGTTACCAACACATGACTATCTTCACCCTTTATTGCTTATTAGTGGGAATACAAATTATTCTCACCAGAGCTTATCTTTCCATCTCTTCATTTTAATGGAGATAAATCTTTCCAGAAATAGCTGCAGTAAACATATCGTTATAGATGCAAAGGGAACAGCGATAGTCTGGACGCTATATGCTGCCTTTAAATTCCATACTCTTTCCATGATATCACGAATAATTGGAAATCGACAGGACTTTAAACGAATGGCTAAGAAACAATTTGAGCATTTAATAACGGATATCTCGGAAATGGCTGATGCCACAAAAATTATTTGATGTCTATCGTTGAACAGTTATACAATACTATATCAAATTCCTTCCGAATGAAATGAACTTCAAAGGCTATTCCCAGAATATTCAAGGTATACATTTTATTTGCCATGTAAATATTTTTAATATGTGGCTTTCTAATCAAAATCGGTTACTGAATCTTAATACCAAGTTTAGTATTTATGCGAATTTTCGTTTTTTAGTTTTGTTGCACACACACATGAATCTTGTTGTACAAAGGCTTTTTCTGGATCCAGGGGCCCTCGAAACATGTATTTTTGTTAAATATCGGTATCGAAGTTTTGGGTAAAACATAATATCTTCTCTGTGTACTACTTAAGTCGCCCACTAACCACAGTTTAAAACCGATACCATGGTCCATGAATTTTACCTTAGAAGTCCTGCATATGGGTTAAATGCCTGAACGTACTGCAGTAGCTATTTGAAATGTGTTTAAGCATCACTTAGAATTAAGATATTGATTTGAAATGATTCCTCATGAAACCATAGATTTTTCTGGTGGGAAAATGTAAAACTTGAATAAAATAACGAAATTTCAGTAACGTCTCGTCTTTAGTTGCGTTCGTAGCTTACTAAAGCTTCGGTTTAAGCTTAAACTGTGAAAAAAGAAATTATTGTATAAAAGCAGGTCAGTGAAGTTAGAAGGCATTCGTCTACATCCTGTAAAAATTTCAGTCTGATATGTTAAACACTGCCGGAGATAATGGATCCCGAATTCAGCAGATAGGACTCCCTTTAAGTTGAGTTCTACTGAGGCATGACACGACCACAGCTGAGATTTTTGGCCAGAAAGAAAGAGCATTGTCTTATGCTTAACAGCAAATCACGAGGAATGGTGGCGCTGCAGGTTGATTTAAGCATTTTGTGACTGTCTTTTGTTCTTGTAGATTCTTACTTTACCGACTGTGGGGGTCTTAAATTTATGGCTCCGTTGGAGGCAGCAAGAATCGGTTTGGGCAATGGGAAGAGGTAGGTATCGGGATTTTTTTTCGGGACCATGCCTAATTTAAAATGTAGCAGGTCGTTCTGTGAGAGCTGAAGCAGTAATCCCCCCGCCCCCTTCAACCGCTCGTTTCTTCGTAAATGACGCCTCCCATCAGGGAATGAAAAATTAAAGAGAAAAGACAATGGAGTCAATGAGGGAACCCCGAGGAGGAGACATACAGCAAAGAACAGCAATAAATCGAAGAACAGAAATATGTCAATACCAACCTTTAATGGACATCCACTTATAATAAAAGTTGAAGGCACATTTCGTCCTATATGTAATACTCTAACAAGTTACAGCATTCAGATCTTCTAAAGCATAGGTAACCAAATGCCTTTGTTTTTACAGAAAAATAAATAAAAATCTGATGTGTTGCATTCACATGACTTTCACTACTCACTCTTGTAAAATTATTTTATAGGAGCTTATTTCTCTATCTACTTCTGTTTTTATTTGCCTCATTAATATGTTGCCTTTAACATCTAAGGTCATACAGGTGCCTTTACCTTTGGAATAACTGCTCATTGGCAATGGTGTTTTAAGTGGATTTACTATTCTGTATCCTCACTTCAGACAGTAGGGAGGGTGGGGAATACTCCCGGCTAAAGAGAAATTCCACTCCTCCAGCCAGAAATCGAACCCGTGACCTCTGGATTGGGAAGCTAGCATGCCAGACCACATAGGTAAACTCTTGTTGCTATGAAATTCATATCAGTGGCTTGATGTGATACTTTCATATGACTTTCTCTACACTTTATCTTTATTAGTGTGTACACAAACAAGTCATACTAAAGCTCATTTTCCTATCTACTACATTTTAATCCATATAAATCCTTACAGAAATAGCTACATTACACATTTCGTTATAGAGAACAGCGATAGTCAAATGTTTAACAGCTGGGCGCTATATGCTGGCCTTTCATACTGTTTCCATGACATCGCGAGAAACAACTGAATGTTGACAGGACTTTAAGAGAAAGCAAGTGTTGAACCACTCGAACTTTATTAACGCATATCTCATAAATGGTTTATGCTACGAAAAAACTTAATTGAAATGAATTGTGTTTTAAAAACATCTACATCTTTTGTCACATCATTTAACTTTTACCAGTTATACAAGATTATACAAAATTCCTTCCGAATGAAGAGGACTTCAAAGACTAAAAATTCAGAATATACATTTTATTTGTCATATAAATATCTTAAACATATGACATTTTAATCAAAATCGTTAAAGCCACTTTAGAAAATAAAAAATTTGGAAAAATGTTCCATATAAAGGATAATTTGTGGTGGGGAACTATCTTGAAAATCTTGGCGTCACATCTTTGGAGGATAGCGATATTTATCCACCTTTTCGTTTCTGAGTTATGCTGCTCACACACGCGCGTGCACATTTTTCTAAAAATACTTTATTTAGATTCAAGAGGTCTCAAAACATATATTTCCGATCAAATCTCGATTTTGGATGGAATGCAATACTTTGTCTACCTACTAGGTACGTGTAGAGAGAGAGAGAGAGAGTAAAAAATCTTGCGTGTTACATTCACATGACTTTCACTACTCATTCTTCAATAAACTATCCTTAAAAGCTTATTCTTCTATCTGCTTTATGTTAATCAAGATAAAATTTTATATAAATGGTTTTGTTGCATACTTCAATGGTAATAATGGAATACAGTAGTATAAAACGATAATCAAATCTTTTAAGAAGATATCGCTGTATGATGGCTTTAAAGCACCCCTTTCTTTGCAGGACAAACACGAGAAAATAAAACGAAAACAAAATAACAAATACATGGCGTTACAGTTGAGAATTATAAGTGTTTGAAAATTCAAACCAATAACCAAAATATTTCGGAAATGCTTAACTCCACAAAAAAGGCTTAAATTGTGTCCTAGAGGATCTACATTTTCTGTGCAGTAGGATTTTGTCTATCTCTCACGGTTTACTACGAGGTTTGTCCAATAAGTAAGTTTCATATTTTATAAAAAAAAACATTACACACAATTGATTATGTTGAATTAATTTTATTTATGTTGTATAGTTCCTCTGTTACTTTCCTACATAGTCAACATGTTTTTCCAAGCATTTTTGGGGACATGACACAAGTTTTTCCAAGCCAGTGTTGTACCAGAAGTCGGGTCCTGTGCTCGTAACCAACTGTTCATTTCTGTTTGATCTTCATCACGGTGTTAAAGTGCTTACCTCCAAGATGACCTTTGAGTCAGGGGAGCATGTGAAAATCACTTGAGAAAAGATCTGGTGAATATGGAGGATGCGAGAAAACTTCCCAGTTGAATCTTCTGAGCTCCGCCTGGGTCAAGATTCAACTTGGAAGTTTTCTCGTATTCACCGGAGCTTGCCCCAAGTGATTTTCACATGTTCCTCCAACTCAAAGGTAAGCACTTTTAACATCGATGATGAAGTCAAATCAGTGAACAGCTCATTGCGACTTCTAGTGCAACACTGGCTTGGAAAAACTTGTGTCACGTCCCCAAAAATGCTTGGAAAAACATGTTGACTATGTAGAAAACCTTGCCTTAAAAATAGATACTGGAAATGTTGATCTTGTGCTCTCAAATAGGCAGCATATCTCGTGTAAATATTCTCGCTCGCTCTCCGAAGCTCAGCATCAGGAATTCTTGTGATTTCTTGCACAATGTTTTCTCCAAGTTCCTGTAGTGTGCGAGGATTGGAACGGTACAGTTTGTCTTTTAAAGAACCCCATAAATAAAAATCACAAATCGTTCGGTCAGGAGAACGAGGGGGCCACAAATCAACACTAATTATTCTGTCATCAAACACCTCTCTTATTACATGTAATGATTCGGCAGTCGTATGTGCTGTTGCAGAATCTTGCTGTAACCAAGCATACGACTTCGCTTCTTCTGCCAAGCTATTACAAAATGAATATTTACACGAGATATGCTGCCTGTTTGAGAGCAGAAGGTCAACATTTCCAGCATCTATTATAAGGTAAGGATTTTAGTCCGCCTCTGCCGGTGTAATTTCCCCGGCGATTGCCGGCTGTCTCGCGCAGTAGACAGAGGCCGCGAGTGGGTTCGAATATAATTTAACTACCCTATAGTTTGTACAGGAGTAAAGAAAGACATGTGTGCAAAACATCAGATTTTTTAGTTACTTTTTTTTCACACAACTGGTATATTTTTACTGTTTCTTTTTTGGAATAAGGGAGTCCCAATTTACTAGAGAAAGGAATAAATGATACTGGCCAGCGAAGTCATGTTGAATGTAATACATCAGGTTTTTTGACGTCCTGTCACCATTCATTTGTTTCTCGCGATGTCATAAAAAGAGAGTGGAATTTCAAAGCCTGCATATAGCGACCCACTAGCTAAAATTTACTATGGCTTGCGTATTGTCCAACCCTTTTGTACCCACATTTTATAAAAATTCTGTAGAGGTAATAAATGATGATGGCTAGAGAAAGTGATCTGAATCTTGTTATCAAATTTTTGGTAGGTAGGTAAAATATTGAGAACGTTTAAAATGCGAGTGTTTTTATCACATATTGCATTGTAATTAGGCGTTTCTCACTATTTTCAAAAATGAGTATTTGTGAAGGAGATAAGTTACTTGAATGGTTCAGGCAGGCGAGTGCTCGAGGATACGGCTGAACTATAAAGACAACGGAAGGCGCGGAGGACTTGCAAATTGGCAGCATATTTTAACCCTCTCCACCCCCACAGGAGGGTTGAAGTGCCTATATTTTCCCGGAAGACTGTTTGATTCTGAAAGAACACGGCTGACGCTAGAGAAATTGTGACATCTTCTTTCAAGTGCAGCTATGCAAGTAAGACAATACTGCGAGCAGAGAAAAATGCTCAAATAAGGCCGGGGTCTCGTACTGCGTGTGACTCTTGTAGAACTCATTCTGCCAATATATGTTATATTTAATTTATGTCATTTTGTTATATAAAGTATAAATATCCATATATCAGCTGTCTCTTTCTGATCGCTTTCGAGTCTAATTCTCTGCACATACATCCATAATTTTATAAAGTTTTAGCATTCTTTCTTTTCTTGTTTTATTTTTACTTTTTCTACTACGTATAGTAGGTAGGGAAGTATTGCATTTCACCGGAAATACATGTTTTGGTGCCCTCAATCCAAATAAATTTTTTTTGGAAACATGTCCGTGTGTATCTATGAACAGCATAACTGAAAAACGAAAAGTCGAATAAATACCAAAATTGGTACTTAGGTTCAGTACCTTTCAAAGATGCGACACGGAGAATTTCAAGAAAATCCCCCACCCCAGACTATCCTCTACATGGAACGTTTTTTAAAAGTTTTTATTTTCTCAAAAATGGCTCTAATGATTTTGATTAAAATGTCACATGTTTAAGACATTTTCATGGCAAGTGAAATGTGTATCTTGAATTTTCTGGAAGTGTCCTCAGAAGTCCTCTTCATTCTGAATGATTTTCGCATAATTGGTAAACCGTAAGATATAGGCAAAATTTTACAACACAAAAAATTGTAGATCTTGTCAAAAGACACAATTTATGTCACATACATTTTTTTGTGTGGAGTGAACCACTTCCGAGATATTCCTTGTTATTTGTTTGAATTTTGCAATACTTATACTTTTTCTCAAATGGGAATTCGTTATTCGTTTCTGGAAATGTTTATCTGCATTAAGACGAAGTCGACGGAGAATAAGCGTTTATAAAAATAGTTTTTATAAGAGTAGAAAATGTCATGTGATTGCAACACACCAGATTTTTTAAATTCCGTTTCATTGTTCCACATATAATTTATGGATTTTATTTTTGAGATCTTTGTCATAATTATAAGTTATTACGCACCTTATGCCTGTTCTATTATTTTATGTTTCAACACAATTTTACTTCTTTTTTGCCCTAAGAAGGCCACAGCCACAGTGTTTCTTTTGCAGCATTACTTTATCTAAAAGGAAAGTGGCTATTTGTAACTAGTTTTCGTTTTAAGTATCTCCCGACACGAACATTTCAAGAAAATCCCCCCCACAAACTACCCTTTACGTGGAAGATTTTTCAAAATTTTGGATTTTGCCAAAAAAGGCTATAACGATTTCGGTTAAAATACCATATATTTAAGATATTTTCATGACAAATAAAATGTATGTCTCGAATTTTCTGGGAATAGCCTATGAAGTCCTCTTCATTCTGAAGGAATTTTGTATAATCTTATATAACTGATAAACGTTAAGTGATAGACCACATCGTACTGCTCAAAAATATAGATTACATTAAAACACACAATTCTTTTCAAATACCTTGTGTGTGGCATAAGCCATTTCCGAGATATTAATCGTTAACGGTAAAGTTTTTCAATATTTCGTCATTCTTTTAAAGTTTCGTCAATTTTAAGTTGTTTCTCGCGGTGTTATGTAAAGAACATAGAATTTTAAGGTATGTACCGTTGGTACACCCACTAATAAGTGATAGAGGGTAGGGAAAGTTATACCATTGCAACATCCAATGTTTTCTTTTCTTATATTTTGTCAATATAGAGAATTGTTCTCTATTTTCTTTCTTATGCAGCCCTTTTGCTTAAAATATATGATGAATTGTAAATTATTGAATAAAGACTTTGAAACAATACTTACTTCAGTTCGCTTCCGGAATCTGCTCTTACTAATGGTGTCTGTACCGTCCCGTCAAAAATTGCTCCGCCGTCTCCTGTAAACACAACACAGTCATTGGCATTAGTTTATGAACAGTGATGATGAGAAAGAGTGCAAAGCGTTGCTAAAATTAAGGCAAGGAATCGTAAAACCGTGCAGAGTCTGTAAAGTTAATGGTGTGGTCCACATTAATGTTGCTACCATTAGTGCAAATGTTTAGTCTTTATAGCACTGGCGTCTACGGGCTCCAGAACCTTCCAAACAGTTCAGCGTTTAATTCTTGCAACACAGACATTGCTAATGTGTATGTAAATCCTCATAATGGTTCCCACATTATGAAAATGTATGTTTATTACATCAGTTTTTGTTATTTTATGCTATTTTTATGACATTTTTTCGATTGTGCGTCATTATTTTGTCATTTATTTACCCTTGCGTGTTATTTAGTTATTTTCTTGTATTTAAATTTGAAGTTTGTTGCTGCTAGTATGGAAAGTCATTTTGAACATGTATTATATTTCGACTGTTGGGGAGCCCCAAATGTACTTTCCCGTGGTCTTTGCCCCCAAAATGTTTTAAAAAATATTAAGTTTGTAATTTTTGCTGTTTCTTTAGATGTTATGTATTTATGTTTGTCTCGGCTGCGTCGGTATTATTGTTAGAGACATGTTTCTCATTGCAGGGTTGTGGTGCGACTTAAGAGTGTAGGCTTACACAGATTATAATTTTACTTCACTCCTTTTATTGCTGCTTGACATGATTTAAATAACACTTCACTGATATAGAGAGCTGTGAGATTTGTTTTAATTAATTACTTGTAGTTTTTAACACGTAAACTATTTTCGTCTCCCACGAATACGTATTAAATTTCTCGAGAACGCATCTCGTGTCCGGTTAGGAACACTGTCTACAACCAACACGTCCAGTTATGAGCGCTGTCTACAAGCAACTGACTTGATTTCTACCGCTAAAATTTGAAAATTTCTGTATTTCAGGTCTCTGATTGGCTATTCCTAATCCAATAGAATACTTTTATTTAACTTAAGTTTTTTTCTGGTTGTTGATTGGCTAATTTATAAACTGTCACAAAAATTACATTGTTGTTACTCCAAGAATGACCAGTAGCATTATTACACTTTCTTACTCATTATTGCCTCAAGGTTACCTCATTGTTAGCAACATTTAACCTATTATTCTCACAGCTCCTACATTATTATATTACGTAATGCATTCACATAACATTATTAAACATGGATACAATAATATAAACATATACAATGACTGTAATATACACTTTTTATATATTGTTACATACACATATTGCTTTAAGGCGGGCTGTTATTATATTCTTATATTACATAATTTGACTGAAATCATTTAAGTGTTACAAAAATGCTGCCTCAAATTCTGTATATAAACATTTAGTCCATAGATTGGTCAGTACTACTACTTTAAAAACACTGTAAAGGCGATAGACAGTTTGTTCTTTGAATTATGTTTTTGTAATAGTTTTCCATGCATAAATACATGCAACCAATTTTGTATGTGTGCTAATACCGAAATGGTTTGTGTTTGACATTCTCCAATTGGCACCACGTTCATAGTAGGTAAAAAGTTTTGAGACCTCTGAATCCAAAAAGAAACAGTTTTTAGAAAAATATCCGTGTGTGCGTGTGTGTTTCTGTGAACGGCATAACTCAATACGAAAAGCCGGATAAATACCAAAATTGCTACTTAGGTTCAGTACCTTCGAAAGATGCGACAGGAAGATTTTCAAGAAAATCACCCACCCCAAAACTACCCTTTACATGGAACATTTTTCGAAATTTTTTATTTTCTAAAAATGGCTCTAACGATTTTGATTAAATACCCCTCCTATATTAAAGATATTTACATGACAAATAAAATGTATATCTTGAATTTTCAGGGAATAGTCTGTAAAGTCCTCTTCAATCTTGTACAAGTGGCAAACATTAAGCGATAGACAAAAACGAACTACAAAAGACATGTGGAGCTCTTTAAAACACACAATTTATTTCAAATAATCTGATTTCTTACATCAGTCATTTCCGAGATGTCCGCCATTCGAATTGTTCAATACTTGGGCATTCTTTTAAAGCTCGCGATGTCATGGAAACAGTATGGAAGGCCAGTATATAGCGTCCAGTTGTTAAACATTTGACTATCGCTGTTCTCTGTAACGAAATGTGTAATGTAGCTGGAAAGGTAGAATCAGGCGACTGAAAAAAATCAATGCCATAGCTGGGATTTGAACCACGGATCTCCCGGTCTGCGTTCCGTTGCTCTAACCACTCAGCTACCATGGCAACATGTCGGCACGACACTAAATTCCCCAACTGATTCGCATTTTTCTCGGTAAACTACAAGGAGATCTCAAATTGTATTGAGATGACATACCCCAATGTCGACTTACATTTAGTGTCGTGCTGGCATGTTGCCATGGTAGCTCAGTAGTTAGAGCAACAGGACGGAGACCGGGAGATCCGTGGTTCAAATCCCGGCTATGGCATTGAAATTTTCAGTCGCCTGATCCTACCTATCCAGCCCTGTTCAACTCACAGCTTGTGTGGAAGTATAATTAATTCCGGTAATGTAGCTATTTCTGCAAAGTTTTATATGGATTAAAATGAAGTAGGTAAAGAAATAAGTAGTAGTAAGAGTAGATAGAGGGTAGAAACCCATGTGGGTGTATCAGATCAGATTTGTTTTACCCAGATGTCAGAGGTTGTGTATCCAATAATAATAATAATAATAATAATTTCCTTTCTTCTTTTTTTATACAACTATATTTTATGCTGAAAACTTACGTTTAAAGAATTTTCTATCCATCTTATGAAAATTAGTCTTACGGTCTACGGTAAGCTACGCTCGTGACCCGAGTTTGACTCGCAGAGGGAAGGAAAGAGCAAATATTTCATGTCTAAAGTTCTGGTTTCTGCTGGATTCACAGGTTTTGGTCACCGAAGTAGTGAGAGTGAGTCACCAAGCCAGACAACTCAGTTAACGCTGCACGAGTACCTCTACTCCTTCCCCCATTGTTTTGTATGTTTTCATTTAGACACAAGAGTCTATGGAATATTGCAAGGCTTCAACTATAGGAAACGCAGTCAAGTTCTATCAAGAACTATAGTCCGGTAACTCTTTGGGGACACATGCAAGCCAATAACAAAGTTCCTACTCCTTTCATTCCTTATCTAGCATAAACTTTCAATAATGCAAAGATTAAAAAGTATCGATAGTATGAAGGTATCGAGGTCCCATCCATAGTTTTATGATACTGACATTTTACATATTCAACTGACAAATAATGGTAAATTTGTGCACCCTTTACTTACAATTTTTATGAAAATAAAACAGTGTGGAAGACAACTAAGTGACCTAACAGTTGGTTAAGCTTTGAAGCCCGGGACTTAAAGTACCTAAAAAGTTGTAAGTCACCAATAGGGTATGTCATCTGAAAACAATTTGAGAGTTCCTTGTGGTTTACCGGGAAAAATGCGAGTCAGCTGGGTGAGGTAATGTCCTAGCTGCGTGTTGCCGTGGTAGCTCAATTGATTAGAGCAACCGAACGAAGCCGGTTCAAATCCCGGCTATGGCATTGAGTTTTTCAGTCATCTGATTCTACGTTTCCAACTATGCTCTCTAATTTTGACGATTCCTGCCACTAGTGCCTCTGTAGAGATATCTTTTTTCAGCAATGAAACGAATTAAAACTTATTTAAGAAGCTGCAAACACAAAGATTTTCAAAATTGTCATTTATTTCGACTGAGAAGAGTCTCTTGAAAAGCTGCAAGAAGAATCCAGGGTTCCACGACTCTGTTATAGACATGTTTGCTGCTGCTTCTCCAAACCGGAATCGTGTCCAACACTGTACACCACTAACGTTCAAGACTGTACATAAAGGATGGGAACGACTTACCCGTAACTCTGAGTACGTCCGCACCCACGACCACTTCATGGCGGTCTGCGGAGAAGAGTACAGTGCCCCGAGTGTCAGTAACTCGGAAACCTCTCGCCAGGCACTCCAGTTTATCGTTACCTGAAACACAAACATGTTGCTAAATGTACACCTTCTCAACAACAAGTCGAATTAATGGAGGGAAAAATCTAATTTTTTGGACATAAACATCAAATGGTAATACGGTGTTTTGGTAGTTTTTCAGATCATTCATCTTATCAGTTTTACAAATTTTTGAAAAAAATAGCAAAACTACAACTTTTTGTACGTGTTGTTTTCAAAATTACCTTTCATGCATTAAGTATAGCGTTTTATTTGCACACATTCACACGCTTTCACATGTGACTTTAACTGGTAGAGAAATAATTCGTGAAATGTTAGCCGAAAATGAGGAATTAAGGCAAAAACCTTTGAAAATTTCCAACATTGACATTTCATACTTCCGTCAAATAAAATCCTATTTTCTCAGCTAAATCAAGTAATACACAAAAAATTGCTCTATTGAAATCATGTAAAGTAATTTTGAAAACACCTCACACAAATGAATTGTAATTTTGCAATATTTTTTAAAAAAATATAAAGCGGATTATATGAAGGATCTGGAAATTTGCCAAAACACGTAAACACCATTTGATCTTTGTGCAAAAAAATTGGATTTTTCCATCCTTAGTTGGGTGCTAGAAGTTTTTAAAGTGCGGACGAATACTTTCTTGGGGGGGTGTATATTGTATGCCCGTGGCATTTGTTCTTATTTTAAATGCATATTCTGTGGAGTGATAAGTATTTTCTAGTGTATGGCAAGGCAGCCAGAGCCTTCTTCTCAATAATATAACTCCAGCGTGTTCGTATTCAAGTACAAGGGCTTTGTAAATCTTTTCAATGTTTTAATCACTTTTGAATTGAAATTAGAAGATGTTTTATAGCCCTATATCCATGAGAAGGAGTGTCGATTGTGTTGTTCGCCACAAGTAACCTTTATAGTTTCAAATAGCCGGCACTGCTAGTTCATGTTCACACCGTTGGGCGCTGGAAGGCTGTGTAATAGTGCCTTGTGGGAGCCCTCTCATCGGGTACCGGGCTAGAGAGGTTTTGTAAAATTTCTGGTACGGGCTAGTTTCCGGACATTCGCTGAGTCCATTAGCAGTGAGTGGCGTGCGGGTTCAATACCCGGGTAAGTGTAATGATGTAGTTTGATTTTTAGTTAGCCAGTTCAAACACTTAACGGTAACTTGGCCTATTTTGACCGTTGTCGTGCTCGCTTTCCGATTTTTGTAGCTCTTTGTCGAGAGTTCTAGATTTTCTGTATTACACTCAGGGCTTCAGTTAAAAAAGGGTTTAACTCCGTGTAATATGTATTCAGGAGCTTTGTTTTTTCTATACATGGAGAGTCAAAAAACTACGAATCGGCTGCGCGGTGTTTTTCCTGTCCGCATCCTCGGCGCTCGTTGCCGTCTGCTGCTATCATAGAAACGCGCGGATGAAACCATAAAACATTTTTAAAACTACTTTACTTACCAACTTTATGAAAGGAAATGCTGAAACTGGCCACCGTCGTTGTCCATAAATGTTTGGCACCTCCATCACTCGCCGTAGTTCAGGTTGAGAAATTTCCTGGCGGATATTTTGTTTTAATTCTTCCAGGGTGTGTGGGTTTGTCTTGTACACTTTGTTTTAAGTTACCCCAGAGATAGAAATCGCAGGGGGACCGAGGGGGCCACAAATCTCTACTAATAATTCTGTCCTGAAATACACTTTAAATTTTTTCGAGTGAATAGTTGAAGCCCGTACATATGTGAATACAGTTTTGCCCCCCCTATTTTAGAGAATTAACAGCCAGGGAGCGTGATTTTGCCCTTTTTCAACAAGACTCTGAACAGCTCTGCGACCAATGTTTCGATGAGAACAATTGAAAGCGTGTTTGAGAACAGAATTATTAATAGACATTTGTGACTCCCTCGGTCACCCGACCTAAACCCCTGCGAATTCTATCTCTGGGGTAACTTAAAACAAAGTGTACAAGACAAACCCACATACCCTGAAAGAATTAAAACAAAATATCCGCCAGAAAATTTCTCAACGTGAACTACGGCGAGTGATGGATAGTTTCCTAAAGAGGTGCCAAAAATGTATGGACAACGGCGCTGGCCAGTTTCAGCATGTCCTTTCATAAAGTTGGTAAGTAAAGCCTTTAAAAGTAGTTTTAAAAATGTTGTATGGTTTCATCCGCGCCTTTCTGTGATAGTGGCAGACGGCAACGAGCGCCGAGGACACGGACAGGAAAAACACCCCTCAGCCGGTTCGTAGTTTTTTGGCTCTCTCTGTACTTAAATAACGTAAGTCAAGGGAAATGTAACCAAAATGTAATAATTGTAGTAGGGTATATAGGACAGACCTGGGCCACTTTTTTGCGTTTATATGGGAAAGGATAGGGAAAACGAGGGTATATGCGGCAGTTCACGGAGGAAAATGCGTTTATATGGCGAAGATAGGGACTACGAGGATCGATGCTAGGCTAGATAGAGATTGAAGGAATGAGGATGTGCTTTATATGAGAGATTCGTGGAATACGAGGAGAAGTGTTGGACTAGATAGAGGTTGAGATATGGAATATGCATTTATATGGGAAAGATAGGGAAAACGTGAACAGAGGCTAGGATAGACAGATGCTGAAGCAGGGAGAATATGAACATATATACAGGAGAGATAGGGGATGCGTGGAGAGGTACTAGACTATTCAGGGTTTTGAAGGGTAGAGTATGGCTTTTTATATGGAGAGACGAGGAAAACGAGGGTATATGCTAGGGTGAGAGAACCTTCAAGGAGGAAAAAATGCGTTTATATGGGAGAGATAGGGAAAACGAGGAGAGTTCTGAGGTAGAGCAGGGACTGAAGGATGGGAGAGATATGCTTTATACGACAGAGATAGGGCATGCGAGGGGAGGTGCTAGTGCAGTCAGAGGTTAAGGAGTACGGTATACGATTATATGAGGAATATATGGAGAACGGAGGCAGGCGGTATGATAGACAGAAGCGGGGCTACTTTTGCGTTTATATGGGGAGGGATAGGGAAAACGAGGATAGATGCGACAGTTCAAGGAGGAAAATATGTTTATAGGGGGGAGATAGGGAATACCAGGGCTGATGCTGGGCTAGTCAGATGCTAAAGGAGGGAGGGATATGCTTTATACGAGAGAGATAGGGAATACAAGGAAAGATGTTATACTAAACAGGACTTGAAGGCTAGAATATGGCGTTTTATATGAGCGAGATAGCGAACCGAGGAGAGGTAACCACGTGTCGAGACGTAACACCACGTAACAAAGGAATCACGCTATGTAACAAAGGAATCACGCTATGTAACAAAGGAATCGCGCCATGTAACAAAGGAATCGCGCCATGTAACAAAGGAATCGCTCTATATAACAAAGGAATCACGCCATGTAACAAAGGAATCGCGCCATGTAACAAAGGAATCGCGCCATGTAACAAAGGAATCGCGCCATGTAACAAAGGAATCACTGTATGTAACAAAGGAATCGCGGTATGTAACAAAGGAATCGCGCCATGTAACAAAGGAATCGCGCCATGTAACAATGGAATCGCGCCATGTAACAAAGGAATCACGCCATGTAACAAAGGAATCACGCCATGTAACAAAGGAATCACGCTATGTAACAAAGGAATCGCGCTATGTAACAAAGGAATCGCGGTATGTAACAAAGGAATCGCGCTATGTAACAAAGGAATCGCGGTATGTAACAAAGGAATCACGCTATGAAACAAAGGAATCACGCTATATAACAAAGGAATCGCGCTATGTAACAAAGGAATCACGCTATGTAACAAACTGATCACGCTAAGTAACAACACGTACCAAGCATGTAACCAAGTAACAAAACGTAAGAACAACACGTAACCAATCTATTGCTAAGTCAATCTAAACTAATTCATCCTTCATAACTTAGACAATAAGTACGAGAGCCTAGCCCAGATTAACCCGGCCAATCCTAAACGTTCCTCTCATCATCCTTTCTAGTCAGGCATCGACTAACCTAATCTGGCTAACCAAAGATAACCTCAACTTTCTTTTAGGGAAATTGCAATGTTTTATTCAGGTTTTATTATTCGAGAGTTTTAATTGAAAAGTTTACGCCAACATACCTTTATTTTAGTTCCTTGTAGATGTCTCTCCCCTTTTATCTAGGCTTGAGACTAGCACTAGGATTACTCCTAATGGCAGGGTTACCACCTTCCCTTCCATCTTCTTCTTTCTTCATCAGGCGTCAGCTATCTGCATATACAGCACACAGATAACCTTCTTTTAAGATTGTAGACTCACGAGAAACTCTTTATCTTTAACTTACATTCTTTTAAGCACTGTTTGTAATGGCGTAATGTCCATATGCATATGTCGTTATCCCATCCTCAGCAATAATTCTTTTATCATCAAACGGAGTCAATGCAATTTTATTCACTTGCACTGTAGCAAGAGCATGCTTTCGTGATAGGATCAGATTCATAGGTGTTCTGATGATTTCACAGGTTTTAAGACAGTCTGTATAGCTGTCAAACGAAATATGGTGCTTAATGGCGCTACGTTTTATACCTTTAATCTTTTTTATCATTGACCCTTGAATATCTAAGGCATACATCTTAGGACGTAGTCCAACAAAGCGTAGGATGATTTTGCTATTAGCCTCATCTTTAAATTTTCCCAATACCTTCTTGTTCTGGGTAGAGTAACATATATGGTTGACAGGGTAATCAGCTGCATCGAGATGCTCAAGAAAACGTAGCTTGTCCTGGTACACATCTTCAGTTGTAACACGATGAATGAACGAATCAGTGTCCATATACATAAGCTTCAGGTTTTCAGCTCCATAATAAGGCAACAAAACGTCGTAATGATAGTTATACATTAATGTCTTGGAGATGTCCAACACACTCATACCAATGTATATAGGCTTGTTGAATACAATCTGACGAGAGGCCATATGTACAGCAGCTAGATTATCAGCATATATCGTCCTGTCGATAAACGTAGGCTTGGCGATCAGCTTCTCTAGAGTTTTTTCATTGGTCACCAGTCGTATATCCATACGGTTACGCAGGTTCTCCATAGTTTTTCCAAACATAGCGTTGTTAAAGAGCTTGTAGAGATCCTTCTCGAAATCATTTGCAGCTTGTTGTCGTAACCTGTTGTTAAATTCCACATACGGTTTTAACCATCGAGACTGTCGGAATTGTAGCACACGATGGATTTTTGTTAACCGTAGCCCATGACTAAGAGCTTGCTTCAAAGCCATGTAATGTACTACATACTTCTTTCGAGGTCCAAGATGAGGTATCAGTTTCTTTGTAGATGATTCCAATGGTTTCATACACTCTGGCAGGAAAGGTAGATCGTTGTGTAGATCGTGAAGTTCTGCAGGATACTCGATGTCGACTTCTAATATGTAGCCGTAAGGATCATCTTCTTGTAGCGTTTCTAAGCTGATTTCTTCAGGCGACACCCACTGAAATCCACCATAAGGGAGAGCGTGACACATTGCCCACCCATATTGGTTATTAGCGAGCTTAATTCCAGTGTACAGTAACATAGCGTCCCATGTAAGACCTGGAGAGGTAAAATAATGTGCAGGATCAACTTTGTGTGTTTTGAGGGTTTGCTCTCTGAACGTCTCAAAGACATCAGCTAGGAGAAGTACATCCGAAGTTAAGTAGAGATCGCTGTACTCTCCCAGGTTTCTCACATTAAACAGCTCCCATACATTTTTAGCATGATCGTAGTCAGCATCACTAATTTCTTCTTCATTTAATCTATTGTAGAAGGAGTCCTTAGGAGGTAAGCAGGTTTCGTTCAGGGCATCCCATGATGTAACAAAATCATATGGAAATACACCCTTACGGGTCATCAACTTCAATTTGTCTTCTCCAAAGTACTTTAGCGTTTCAGGATACGAGGTTAGATTTTTTACCAACTTATCCAAGCTTGTACTGAGGAATCGGAAGCTATCCACAAATCGAAGCTTTATATCTCCTACATACTTGGTGAATGAGATATAGCTTTCTTCGGAGTTAGGAATTACCTCCACACGTTCACTTGTGCAACCCAGCTCCTTAACAATGAAATGAGAGTCATATCCGCTAAGGTTATGCATGAAGACTGGTACATATTTAGGTGTTTTACAGGCTAAATTACATTCATTATGAAGACTTCCACGATATTCACCGCTGATGTGATCATGGTCGCGTACTTTATAGTTCTCTTCTGTAAAGGGTTTTCCACACAAGTAGCATGCTGAAGAAGACTCAAAATCCAACTGCTCTTGATCCGTAAGTTTCAGAGGCTTAGCAGATTTGTATATGTCCTCAATCATTTTTGCAAGAGATGTCAGGTACAGCATAAACTTCTGAGCAGCATCAGCACCACGATACACATAGGGTTGCTTAGGAAGACCAGTTTCGAGATGTTCAACACAAGATGTAGGCTTCACGTAAACACAGAAGCTCATTGGTGTGTGCTCTTGATAAGGGATTGTATAGGAAGTTTCAGGATTGGGTATACACGTATGGCATGGAGTGAGAATACTCTCAAAATCAGCATAGATGACATAAGGTACTTTCAGCATCCTCTCAACATTTTTAAACCGTACAATTGCTTTCTCCTTTGTAGGCATAACTACCCTTGCAACACCATGCTGATTACAGATGGTTGCATGTTCTTGTAGTTTTTCCAGTCCACTTCGTCCATTTCGATTATCAAAATGTGTAAAGCAACGCTTGCAGGTATATATCACTCCATCATGCTTAGTTTTCTGGCGTCGAACGAGCTTCTCAAAATTCTTTATATACACGTAGTGATGTTTTCCACTACTGTCATTCAATAGTAGCAGGTCGCGATGTTCAGGTGGTTCAATATCAACAACCTTTATCGGGTACACTTCATGCTTCTCATCCAACCCGAAAACGTTAATAGATATCTTGTTAAGCTTCTCAAATTTAGGTATTTGAGAAAGTGGAGTAGGGTAAGAAACACAGCTGAAGTCGTACTTATCTTGAAGTTGTTTGTATTTGCTGACGCGTTGAGGCTTGGTGCTCACGAATTTGGCCAATACAGAGTACATGAAACATAGCTCATCAGTTAAGTTCTGGATGTTAATGCAGGCTTTTCTTGCTTCAACAGAGGGAGGTAGGGGTATGTAGCTACTTCCTCGCAACGGGTTGTACTTGTTAATACGAAGGCGTACCCCTTCCACAGTAAGCAAGGCCCAGCTGCTACCCTTAAGCTGAGACTCATCCATTTCAGTCACCAATTTCTTGAATTTCACTTCCAGCATAGAGTCCAGATCTGTTTCTAGGAAAACAGCTTGATTTCTGGTTTTAAATGTCTTGTCACAGGTTTCTCCGATACTGTTAACAAATCTACACTCAGCTAACAGATTAATTTTAACACTCTTATGAACGCTAAGCTCTTTATGCACAGCCTGGATTATACGTTGTTTTGCCTCTTGCAGATACATATTTAGGTCCTTAGCTGATTCGCATCGTATAAAATACGATTTCAATCGTCCTTCGAATGAAGTTTCGTATTCCTTCATATCACAGTCCTCCATTGTTGACAGTAACTGATGTTTAGTTGGCTCCAATCTTCTTTTCTTCTGAGGGCTGCTTATTTCACATATATCTTCGTGTCGCCGCCCCTTATAACCATCTTTGAAGGTTACATTACAATGTTTACATTTGAAGAGCTTCTTGCAGCTCATCTCGTGTCTTCTCTTGTCATAACCTCGGAGGAACTTCTTCCCACATTTTCCGCATGCATATCCAGTAGCGCTTGGAATAATATCCTTATACGCTGAGTTATTCATCTTTATTCTTGATGTAATAACGTATTAATCACTGATCAATGAAATGTACGCCTTGATACCACTTTAGAAAGCTGATTATTCTTGGAGAGAACACGATGTTAACACCTCAGAGATGATCAACAGAATGAATTTCAATACTCAAGTTCGCTCTATTTATAGAGAAAGCACGAACCTTTTTAATCAATTATATCCTGATTATTAATACTAAAAACGGTGATGAAGCATGTAAGCTCTTATATATTTCAATTCGTGTTACACTGTTGTTCGAGCGTCTCCGTATAGCTTCGTATGTTTAGAGAGAAAGTGTAAAGTATTGTGAAGATGTTATGTATTGTTCGGCTATAATCGTACAGATTCGGAGAGCTTGACTGGTGAAGGTGATGAACGATCCGTCAACCGAGCAGGAGGCAAGCAGCCCCAGTCTAGAGACAGGATGTTTATGACGTCACACCCAGAGACAGGATGTCTGCCAGTATCAAACACGTTTAAACTCGTCTCGTAACTACCTGTATATGCTGTCACATCAACAAGAGAAGTATTCCCACACGCTCATTCAGTCAGATGTTACATTCAAAGCCTACCACCACCCATTACACCGAAGCTAGCACAATCTCAAAAGCTTAAAAGGTCACGTAGAAGATTTTCCCCCTTACTTACTTAAATGTGTGTATATACTACATTATTTCATGTTTTCATTCCCTTTTCAATTCTTCCTTTCCATCTTGTTCTAGAAAGACCATTACATTTCACTACAATCATGAGAAAAGCAATTTTTCCAGAGTTACAGAGATTCTAAGCTTCTAGAATCGAACTCGGTAATACTTTTAATAAATGGGTTTTAGTAATTTAGCTTCCCCGCATCAGCATCTACCATTTAATCTTTACTCGAACCTGATAGGATTCATAGGCTTGAAGATATATGAAATCACCCCTTCGGGATTCGATCTGAGTACTTTAAAGTAGTTATCGTCATAATAACGATATTTAGGAACTAGGTACTCTGTTTACGTTTACCTTGACATGTCTATCTAAATTAAATTACGAGTTATTAAATGTTTACAAGTAAATTTCATTAAATCGGTATTCGAACCCAGAACACCAGGAACAAAATAATTTATAATATTAGCTTGACATGTTAAACAAAGCTGTATGCAGTTACATCATCGATCTAAGCGATATATTCTAGTGTACAGAGGAAAATTAAGGAAGTCATTAAAAAATCGGGATTCGAACTAGAGACAACTGATACAGTAAAAACAGACCTCATTAGTACTCATCATGCTTAAGCATGTTAACTTTCACCATATGACGTCACAGTCGGGGACAGTTTGACTATCGCAGCCATGTCAGGAAATGCATATTTTAGTCATCTCATATTTTAGAGTCATATACAGAAACCAGGCAAAACCATGAAAAATATGTCAGAGTGAACAACCATCGACAATCGAACGAGGGAAACCATCAGATTACTCTAGGAGCATAAAGTGCAACTGAAAGAAAATCGTGATAGCTGAGAAACCACTCCAGCATTCGCGTGCAGACCAGGGGAAACTATGAAAAAATCAAAGGGCCGAGCGAGTGGCTGATAGAGTGTGCGACCAACAGGAAATCAAGCAAAAGGTCTCTAGAGACAAAAAGATGCAATTGAAATGGAATCATGATAGCAAATGCCGCTACAGCATTAGGTAGCAGACCGGCGAAAATCATGAGAAACGTAAGGTCAGAGTAAACAATTGATTGAAATCTAACCCCTGAACCCTAGAAATTCACGACAACTGAAAAACGAAACCCAGATGTAGAGGAAATTTTGTACACCCTTGACGAAAAAACCCCGTCCGCTGGGGAAGTAACCTTTAAGTATACAATTGACGTCTGTCATACCGATAAGGGACGGTTTGAAAGGCTTCCTAATTGCTCTACGCAAGTCACCTGAGCAAACACAGGAAATTCCTAAACCAGACAATTACAAGCCTGCTAAAACATTTTTTCCTACAATAAGTAATTTAAATTCTACATGAAGATTATTCCAAAAGTTTCATATCTCTTATTTCCTTCAATAAAATATCGAATATGACTCTAGCACCAGGGAAAAAAATTAAACGGAGGGAAGCGATATTTTCTTTTTACGCTGAAATTATAATTAAATGCATAGCATTCTTGCATGAAAACACTGTCCATATAGATTATAGGAATGGACTCTGTTTAAAACATGTATTTTTTCACGCGTGGTGTATAGATTGTCTCAGTAAGCATTCGTGACTATTACAATTATCGCCAAGTATTATTTTACAAAAAGATTGGCTTATTCTCTTAGTAAACATAGGACGAAATCGTTTTTTAAACAACTCTCCATTCGAGAGATATTGTTTGATTATTCCAGCAGAGAGAGAGAGAGAGAGAGAGGGAGAGAGAGAGAGAGAGAGATCGAGCCATATTTGTTTAAAAGCTTTTTTTTCATTCACAGGAAATCTTCGAGAAAATTCGAGGAATTATTCAGTTGGACACCATTGCTAAAATAGTTTGTACACCCTTTGAAGAATGTTTACCTGACTGGCGGAGTCTCGGAAATACCTCTCTCGACAGGCTGTCGCCCGCATGCCTTTGTGTGCCATTTATACATTAGGGAGACTATTGTGCTTTAAAATGGGATAGCTATGTTTTAAGCTTTCCACAACAAATTTTTTTCCCGATAATTAATATAATTCTACATGAAGAATATTAATGATTTAAGTTTTCAATTAAACGTATACTGTATAGATTCTGTACTTAAACATTCGATTGTATCTTAGTCATTATTTAAATACTCGATTACGAGAATTGCTAGCATATCAAAAATTGTAGAAGTTTTTCCACCCTTATTTAATTAAATTCATGTATATACTCTATTATTTAGTGATTTTTTCAATAATTTCTCTCATGTCCATCATTCGTCAAAAAATCAGTGTACAATACGCATTTTTATACGTTTTAATGTTCGTTTATTTTTAAAACCGCTACATTTGCCCGTAATTACGAACAATTAGATTTCAGATTTACTCAGATGTGTAGCTTGTAGAATAGAAATGTTTTAATAAATGTATTCTATTTTTAGACGAAAAACAACGATCTGCTTCTGACTGTGTATAATTATAATCAAGACCGATTTGTATTTAGTATAAAGTTTGTTTATTTTCATTTTTAAGACTTCCTTTGTTAAAGATATCTTGCAATCTATTTTTAAATTTCTTTTAAAACCAGAGCGAACATTATCAAATATAACGCCTGCCTTCACGTGTCGGGAAGCTAACATGGTCGCAGTCATCTTTTAGTAGCTTGCCTTTCATGTAGGCCTCGGGCGGAGGCGAGCACCTGGCGGGGAGGAGAAGCCTTGCGAAAGGCGGCTGAGGGGTGGCACCTGGAGGGAGAAAGACCGGCATGACGAGTCGCTGAGAGTCCAGCCCTCAGTACGGTCCAGCATGCCGTAAGGTCCGGTCCTATTCGTAGCAGCATGCTATACCACCGCAGCTCGCGCCAGCGTCTTACGTAATCTAGTTTTTTACGCTCACTATACCATTTAAATATACATTCATCTAAGAGATATAATATTCGTCAGGATGACAGATGTCCAAATATACATAACAAAGAAATTAGTTACTGATATAAATGTAATATCGTACGTTCACCATTTTATTTTATTCGGGTGATGAAATTTGTATTCATGTCACGGTTTTCAATCCTACTCCTCCAACCCTACTTGGAACGACAATCAATAACGAGCTACAATCCAAGGATATAATCGATAATAATACAAATATTTTGATAAAGAATATCAAATGTAGATCTCTATAAACGTATGTATTTCCCCTCACTTCCCCTCTTCCCCCACCAGACAGTAGCAATATAATGCCGATTCTGAAAAACAGAGTGATGCCGACATCTGATAAAGGTTCTTTGTTCTATGCCTCCGACTCCCACCCCCGCTTTTTGCTATTCCGACACCGCCATTTACGATGAGAACAATAATGCATTGTCCTGTGTCTCTGATTTGCGGTGAAAGAATAGCATACGTGAAAACAGTTAACCTTTGTGGTTTCACCCTTAAAAGCTACTGGAGCATGATACCCCTCCTCTCTGCTCTACTCCAACGCAGGCTTAGACGATTTGAACAATACCCCATTGTTCTCCAATACCGAGGCCAGCGTGGGAGTAGAGCACAAAGAGAGGGCGTGCCCAGTGTACGGGATAGGATTAGAAAGGATGGGGTAGGGGGATCGGGTGTCCAGTAGCTTTTAAGGTGAGGTCACAAGGGAAGGGGAGGGGGATGGTGGCCGCCAGCACGTGACCACAGGGCGGGGGGGGAGGGGGGAGGAACTGCCGGCACAGACACTGTCGGCATTAGATCAGCACACAAAGGGAAGGGGGCGGAGCTAGCGGCACGCGACCGGGCGGCAAATAGTAGCACACAAAGGGAGGGGGCGGGGCTAGCGGCATAGAACAAAGAACCTTTATCAGATGTCGGCATCTCTCTGTGTTTCAGAATCGGCATTATATTGCTACTGTCTGGTGGGGGAAGAGGGGAAGTGAGGGGAAATACATACGTTTATAGAGATCTACATTTGATATTCTTTATCAAAATATTTGTATTATTATCGATTATATCCTTGGATTGTAGCTCGTTATTGATTGTCGTTCCAAGTAGGGTTGGAGGAGTAGGATTGAAAACCGTGACATGAATACAAATTTCATCACCCGAATAAAATAAAATGGTGAACGTACGATATTACATTTATATCAGTAACTAATTTCTTTGTTATGTATATTTGGACATCTGTCATCCTGACGAATATTATATCTCTTAGATGAATGTATATTTAAATGGTATAGTGAGCGTAAAAAACTAGATTACGTAAGACGCTGGCGCGAGCTGCGGTGGTATAGCATGCTGCTACGAATAGGACCGGACCTTACGGCATGCTGGACCGTACTGAGGGCTGGACTCTCAGCGACTCGTCATGCCGGTCTTTCTCCCTCCAGGTGCCACCCCTCAGCCGCCTTTCGCAAGGCTTCTCCTCCCCGCCAGGTGCTCGCCTCCGCCCGAGGCCTACATGAAAGGCAAGCTACTAAAAGATGACTGCGACCATGTTAGCTTCCCGACACGTGAAGGCAGGCGTTATATTTGATAATGTTCGCTCTGGTTTTAAAAGAAATTTAAAAATAGATTGCAAGATATCTTTAACAAAGGAAGTCTTAAAAATGAAAATAAACAAACTTTATACTAAATACAAATCGGTCTTGATTATAATTATACACAGTCAGAAGCAGATCGTTGTTTTTCGTCTAAAAATAGAATACATTTATTAAAACATTTCTATTCTACAAGCTACACATCTGAGTAAATCTGAAATCTAATTGTTCGTAATTACGGGCAAATGTAGCGGTTTTAAAAATAAACGAACATTAAAACGTATAAAAATGCGTATTGTACACTGATTTTTTGACGAATGATGGACATGAGAGAAATTATTGAAAAAATCACTAAATAATAGAGTATATACATGAATTTAATTAAATAAGGGTGGAAAAACTTCTACAATTTTTGATATGCTAGCAATTCTCGTAATCGAGTATTTAAATAATGACTAAGATACAATCGAATGTTTAAGTACAGAATCTATACAGTATACGTTTAATTGAAAACTTAAATCATTAATATTCTTCATGTAGAATTATATTAATTATCGGGAAAAAAATTTGTTGTGGAAAGCTTAAAACATAGCTATCCCATTTTAAAGCACAATAGTCTCCCTAATGTATAAATGGCACACAAAGGCATGCGGGCGACAGCCTGTCGAGAGAGGTATTTCCGAGACTCCGCCAGTCAGGTAAACATTCTTCAAAGGGTGTACAAACTATTTTAGCAATGGTGTCCAACTGAATAATTCCTCGAATTTTCTCGAAGATTTCCTGTGAATGAAAAAAAAGCTTTTAAACAAATATGGCTCGATCTCTCTCTCTCTCTCTCTCCCTCTCTCTCTCTCTCTCTCTCTGCTGGAATAATCAAACAATATCTCTCGAATGGAGAGTTGTTTAAAAAACGATTTCGTCCTATGTTTACTAAGAGAATAAGCCAATCTTTTTGTAAAATAATACTTGGCGATAATTGTAATAGTCACGAATGCTTACTGAGACAATCTATACACCACGCGTGAAAAAATACATGTTTTAAACAGAGTCCATTCCTATAATCTATATGGACAGTGTTTTCATGCAAGAATGCTATGCATTTAATTATAATTTCAGCGTAAAAAGAAAATATCGCTTCCCTCCGTTTAATTTTTTTCCCTGGTGCTAGAGTCATATTCGATATTTTATTGAAGGAAATAAGAGATATGAAACTTTTGGAATAATCTTCATGTAGAATTTAAATTACTTATTGTAGGAAAAAATGTTTTAGCAGGCTTGTAATTGTCTGGTTTAGGAATTTCCTGTGTTTGCTCAGGTGACTTGCGTAGAGCAATTAGGAAGCCTTTCAAACCGTCCCTTATCGGTATGACAGACGTCAATTGTATACTTAAAGGTTACTTCCCCAGCGGACGGGGTTTTTTCGTCAAGGGTGTACAAAATTTCCTCTACATCTGGGTTTCGTTTTTCAGTTGTCGTGAATTTCTAGGGTTCAGGGGTTAGATTTCAATCAATTGTTTACTCTGACCTTACGTTTCTCATGATTTTCGCCGGTCTGCTACCTAATGCTGTAGCGGCATTTGCTATCATGATTCCATTTCAATTGCATCTTTTTGTCTCTAGAGACCTTTTGCTTGATTTCCTGTTGGTCGCACACTCTATCAGCCACTCGCTCGGCCCTTTGATTTTTTCATAGTTTCCCCTGGTCTGCACGCGAATGCTGGAGTGGTTTCTCAGCTATCACGATTTTCTTTCAGTTGCACTTTATGCTCCTAGAGTAATCTGATGGTTTCCCTCGTTCGATTGTCGATGGTTGTTCACTCTGACATATTTTTCATGGTTTTGCCTGGTTTCTGTATATGACTCTAAAATATGAGATGACTAAAATATGCATTTCCTGACATGGCTGCGATAGTCAAACTGTCCCCGACTGTGACGTCATATGGTGAAAGTTAACATGCTTAAGCATGATGAGTACTAATGAGGTCTGTTTTTACTGTATCAGTTGTCTCTAGTTCGAATCCCGATTTTTTAATGACTTCCTTAATTTTCCTCTGTACACTAGAATATATCGCTTAGATCGATGATGTAACTGCATACAGCTTTGTTTAACATGTCAAGCTAATATTATAAATTATTTTGTTCCTGGTGTTCTGGGTTCGAATACCGATTTAATGAAATTTACTTGTAAACATTTAATAACTCGTAATTTAATTTAGATAGACATGTCAAGGTAAACGTAAACAGAGTACCTAGTTCCTAAATATCGTTATTATGACGATAACTACTTTAAAGTACTCAGATCGAATCCCGAAGGGGTGATTTCATATATCTTCAAGCCTATGAATCCTATCAGGTTCGAGTAAAGATTAAATGGTAGATGCTGATGCGGGGAAGCTAAATTACTAAAACCCATTTATTAAAAGTATTACCGAGTTCGATTCTAGAAGCTTAGAATCTCTGTAACTCTGGAAAAATTGCTTTTCTCATGATTGTAGTGAAATGTAATGGTCTTTCTAGAACAAGATGGAAAGGAAGAATTGAAAAGGGAATGAAAACATGAAATAATGTAGTATATACACACATTTAAGTAAGTAAGGGGGAAAATCTTCTACGTGACCTTTTAAGCTTTTGAGATTGTGCTAGCTTCGGTGTAATGGGTGGTGGTAGGCTTTGAATGTAACATCTGACTGAATGAGCGTGTGGGAATACTTCTCTTGTTGATGTGACAGCATATACAGGTAGTTACGAGACGAGTTTAAACGTGTTTGATACTGGCAGACATCCTGTCTCTGGGTGTGACGTCATAAACATCCTGTCTCTAGACTGGGGCTGCTTGCCTCCTGCTCGGTTGACGGATCGTTCATCACCTTCACCAGTCAAGCTCTCCGAATCTGTACGATTATAGCCGAACAATACATAACATCTTCACAATACTTTACACTTTCTCTCTAAACATACGAAGCTATACGGAGACGCTCGAACAACAGTGTAACACGAATTGAAATATATAAGAGCTTACACGCTTCATCACCGTTTTTAGTATTAATAATCAGGATATAATTGATTAAAAAGGTTCGTGCTTTCTCTATAAATAGAGCGAACTTGAGTATTGAAATTCATTCTGTTGATCATCTCTGAGGTGTTAACATCGTGTTCTCTCCAAGAATAATCAGCTTTCTAAAGTGGTATCAAGGCGTACATTTCATTGATCAGTGATTAATACGTTATTACATCAAGAATAAAGATGAATAACTCAGCGTATAAGGATATTATTCCAAGCGCTACTGGATATGCATGCGGAAAATGTGGGAAGAAGTTCCTCCGAGGTTATGACAAGAGAAGACACGAGATGAGCTGCAAGAAGCTCTTCAAATGTAAACATTGTAATGTAACCTTCAAAGATGGTTATAAGGGGCGGCGACACGAAGATATATGTGAAATAAGCAGCCCTCAGAAGAAAAGAAGATTGGAGCCAACTAAACATCAGTTACTGTCAACAATGGAGGACTGTGATATGAAGGAATACGAAACTTCATTCGAAGGACGATTGAAATCGTATTTTATACGATGCGAATCAGCTAAGGACCTAAATATGTATCTGCAAGAGGCAAAACAACGTATAATCCAGGCTGTGCATAAAGAGCTTAGCGTTCATAAGAGTGTTAAAATTAATCTGTTAGCTGAGTGTAGATTTGTTAACAGTATCGGAGAAACCTGTGACAAGACATTTAAAACCAGAAATCAAGCTGTTTTCCTAGAAACAGATCTGGACTCTATGCTGGAAGTGAAATTCAAGAAATTGGTGACTGAAATGGATGAGTCTCAGCTTAAGGGTAGCAGCTGGGCCTTGCTTACTGTGGAAGGGGTACGCCTTCGTATTAACAAGTACAACCCGTTGCGAGGAAGTAGCTACATACCCCTACCTCCCTCTGTTGAAGCAAGAAAAGCCTGCATTAACATCCAGAACTTAACTGATGAGCTATGTTTCATGTACTCTGTATTGGCCAAATTCGTGAGCACCAAGCCTCAACGCGTCAGCAAATACAAACAACTTCAAGATAAGTACGACTTCAGCTGTGTTTCTTACCCTACTCCACTTTCTCAAATACCTAAATTTGAGAAGCTTAACAAGATATCTATTAACGTTTTCGGGTTGGATGAGAAGCATGAAGTGTACCCGATAAAGGTTGTTGATATTGAACTACCTGAACATCGCGACCTGCTACTATTGAATGACAGTAGTGGAAAACATCACTACGTGTATATAAAGAATTTTGAGAAGCTCGTTCGACGCCAGAAAACTAAGCATGATGGAGTGATATATACCTGCAAGCGTTGCTTTACACATTTTGATAATCGAAATGGACGAAGTGGACTGGAAAAACTACAAGAACATGCAACCATCTGTAATCAGCATGGTGTTGCAAGGGTAGTTATGCCTACAAAGGAGAAAGCAATTGTACGGTTTAAAAATGTTGAGAGGATGCTGAAAGTACCTTATGTCATCTATGCTGATTTTGAGAGTATTCTCACTCCATGCCATACGTGTATACCCAATCCTGAAACTTCCTATACAATCCCTTATCAAGAGCACACACCAATGAGCTTCTGTGTTTACGTGAAGCCTACATCTTGTGTTGAACATCTCGAAACTGGTCTTCCTAAGCAACCCTATGTGTATCGTGGTGCTGATGCTGCTCAGAAGTTTATGCTGTACCTGACATCTCTTGCAAAAATGATTGAGGACATATACAAATCTGCTAAGCCTCTGAAACTTACGGATCAAGAGCAGTTGGATTTTGAGTCTTCTTCAGCATGCTACTTGTGTGGAAAACCCTTTACAGAGAGAACTATAAAGTACGCGACCATGATCACATCAGCGGTGAATATCGTGGAAGTCTTCATAATGAATGTAATTTAGCCTGTAAAACACCTAAATATGTACCAGTCTTCATGCATAACCTTAGCGGATATGACTCTCATTTCATTGTTAAGGAGCTGGGTTGCACAAGTGAACGTGTGGAGGTAATTCCTAACTCCGAAGAAAGCTATATCTCATTCACCAAGTATGTAGGAGATATAAAGCTTCGATTTGTGGATAGCTTCCGATTCCTCAGTACAAGCTTGGATAAGTTGGTAAAAAATCTAACCTCGTATCCTGAAACGCTAAAGTACTTTGGAGAAGACAAATTGAAGTTGATGACCCGTAAGGGTGTATTTCCATATGATTTTGTTACATCATGGGATGCCCTGAACGAAACCTGCTTACCTCCTAAGGACTCCTTCTACAATAGATTAAATGAAGAAGAAATTAGTGATGCTGACTACGATCATGCTAAAAATGTATGGGAGCTGTTTAATGTGAGAAACCTGGGAGAGTACAGCGATCTCTACTTAACTTCGGATGTACTTCTCCTAGCTGATGTCTTTGAGACGTTCAGAGAGCAAACCCTCAAAACACACAAAGTTGATCCTGCACATTATTTTACCTCTCCAGGTCTTACATGGGACGCTATGTTACTGTACACTGGAATTAAGCTCGCTAATAACCAATATGGGTGGGCAATGTGTCACGCTCTCCCTTATGGTGGATTTCAGTGGGTGTCGCCTGAAGAAATCAGCTTAGAAACGCTACAAGAAGATGATCCTTACGGCTACATATTAGAAGTCGACATCGAGTATCCTGCAGAACTTCACGATCTACACAACGATCTACCTTTCCTGCCAGAGTGTATGAAACCATTGGAATCATCTACAAAGAAACTGATACCTCATCTTGGACCTCGAAAGAAGTATGTAGTACATTACATGGCTTTGAAGCAAGCTCTTAGTCATGGGCTACGGTTAACAAAAATCCATCGTGTGCTACAATTCCGACAGTCTCGATGGTTAAAACCGTATGTGGAATTTAACAACAGGTTACGACAACAAGCTGCAAATGATTTCGAGAAGGATCTCTACAAGCTCTTTAACAACGCTATGTTTGGAAAAACTATGGAGAACCTGCGTAACCGTATGGATATACGACTGGTGACCAATGAAAAAACTCTAGAGAAGCTGATCGCCAAGCCTACGTTTATCGACAGGACGATATATGCTGATAATCTAGCTGCTGTACATATGGCCTCTCGTCAGATTGTATTCAACAAGCCTATATACATTGGTATGAGTGTGTTGGACATCTCCAAGACATTAATGTATAACTATCATTACGACGTTTTGTTGCCTTATTATGGAGCTGAAAACCTGAAGCTTATGTATATGGACACTGATTCGTTCATTCATCGTGTTACAACTGAAGATGTGTACCAGGACAAGCTACGTTTTCTTGAGCATCTCGATGCAGCTGATTACCCTGTCAACCATATATGTTACTCTACCCAGAACAAGAAGGTATTGGGAAAATTTAAAGATGAGGCTAATAGCAAAATCATCCTACGCTTTGTTGGACTACGTCCTAAGATGTATGCCTTAGATATTCAAGGGTCAATGATAAAAAAGATTAAAGGTATAAAACGTAGCGCCATTAAGCACCATATTTCGTTTGACAGCTATACAGACTGTCTTAAAACCTGTGAAATCATCAGAACACCTATGAATCTGATCCTATCACGAAAGCATGCTCTTGCTACAGTGCAAGTGAATAAAATTGCATTGACTCCGTTTGATGATAAAAGAATTATTGCTGAGGATGGGATAACGACATATGCATATGGACATTACGCCATTACAAACAGTGCTTAAAAGAATGTAAGTTAAAGATAAAGAGTTTCTCGTGAGTCTACAATCTTAAAAGAAGGTTATCTGTGTGCTGTATATGCAGATAGCTGACGCCTGATGAAGAAAGAAGAAGATGGAAGGGAAGGTGGTAACCCTGCCATTAGGAGTAATCCTAGTGCTAGTCTCAAGCCTAGATAAAAGGGGAGAGACATCTACAAGGAACTAAAATAAAGGTATGTTGGCGTAAACTTTTCAATTAAAACTCTCGAATAATAAAACCTGAATAAAACATTGCAATTTCCCTAAAAGAAAGTTGAGGTTATCTTTGGTTAGCCAGATTAGGTTAGTCGATGCCTGACTAGAAAGGATGATGAGAGGAACGTTTAGGATTGGCCGGGTTAATCTGGGCTAGGCTCTCGTACTTATTGTCTAAGTTATGAAGGATGAATTAGTTTAGATTGACTTAGCAATAGATTGGTTACGTGTTGTTCTTACGTTTTGTTACTTGGTTACATGCTTGGTACGTGTTGTTACTTAGCGTGATCAGTTTGTTACATAGCGTGATTCCTTTGTTACATAGCGCGATTCCTTTGTTATATAGCGTGATTCCTTTGTTTCATAGCGTGATTCCTTTGTTACATACCGCGATTCCTTTGTTACATAGCGCGATTCCTTTGTTACATACCGCGATTCCTTTGTTACATAGCGCGATTCCTTTGTTACATAGCGTGATTCCTTTGTTACATGGCGTGATTCCTTTGTTACATGGCGTGATTCCTTTGTTACATGGCGCGATTCCATTGTTACATGGCGCGATTCCTTTGTTACATGGCGCGATTCCTTTGTTACATACCGCGATTCCTTTGTTACATACAGTGATTCCTTTGTTACATGGCGCGATTCCTTTGTTACATGGCGCGATTCCTTTGTTACATGGCGCGATTCCTTTGTTACATGGCGTGATTCCTTTGTTACATAGAGCGATTCCTTTGTTACATGGCGCGATTCCTTTGTTACATGGCGCGATTCCTTTGTTACATAGCGTGATTCCTTTGTTACATAGCGTGATTCCTTTGTTACGTGGTGTTACGTCTCGACACGTGGTTACCTCTCCTCGGTTCGCTATCTCGCTCATATAAAACGCCATATTCTAGCCTTCAAGTCCTGTTTAGTATAACATCTTTCCTTGTATTCCCTATCTCTCTCGTATAAAGCATATCCCTCCCTCCTTTAGCATCTGACTAGCCCAGCATCAGCCCTGGTATTCCCTATCTCCCCCCTATAAACATATTTTCCTCCTTGAACTGTCGCATCTATCCTCGTTTTCCCTATCCCTCCCCATATAAACGCAAAAGTAGCCCCGCTTCTGTCTATCATACCGCCTGCCTCCGTTCTCCATATATTCCTCATATAATCGTATACCGTACTCCTTAACCTCTGACTGCACTAGCACCTCCCCTCGCATGCCCTATCTCTGTCGTATAAAGCATATCTCTCCCATCCTTCAGTCCCTGCTCTACCTCAGAACTCTCCTCGTTTTCCCTATCTCTCCCATATAAACGCATTTTTTCCTCCTTGAAGGTTCTCTCACCCTAGCATATACCCTCGTTTTCCTCGTCTCTCCATATAAAAAGCCATACTCTACCCTTCAAAACCCTGAATAGTCTAGTACCTCCCCACGCATCCCCTATCTCTCCTGTATATATGTTCATATTCTCCCTGCTTCAGCATCTGTCTATCCTAGCCTCTGTTCACGTTTTCCCTATCTTTCCCATATAAATGCATATTCCATATCTCAACCTCTATCTAGTCCAACACTTCTCCTCGTATTCCACGAATCTCTCATATAAAGCACATCCTCATTCCTTCAATCTCTATCTAGCCTAGCATCGATCCTCGTAGTCCCTATCTTCGCCATATAAACGCATTTTCCTCCGTGAACCGCCGCATATACCCTCGTTTTCCCTATCCTTTCCCATATAAACGCAAAAAAGTGGCCCAGGTCTGTCCTATATACCCTACTAATTGTAATTCAGGCTACTATTGTGTAATAGCGTCACATAATGTACTGTGTTGATGGACTTCAACGACCTGAATAAGCAACTATACCAGTTTCGTTTGCAATCTAATGTTTGTAGTTGTACTACAATTTAAAGTGTCAAATGCTCTGACTTGTCGGTATCATTTTGATACGGACCTCTGTTATGTGAACCCTCCTTTCACCCACACACGACGCAAAGATGTTTACATTTCATTACCTTACACTACTTCTCCACATAGTCACCGCCGTTACTCAGACACTTGTCGTAACGGGAAACCAGATTTTGTATGCCGTCGTCAAAGAATGATGCCGCCTGTGATGAAAGCAAAGTCTGCACTTCTTGTTTCATGACATCGTCGTTGAAATGTTTTTTCTCTAAGGAATTTGTTCGGATAAAGAAACATGAAAATCGCTTGGTGCCAAATCCGGACTGTAGTGAGGGTGGTCGAATTGTTCCCAACCAAATGTTGCGATCAGATCTTGGCTGTGTGTGGCTGGGCATTACCTGGGAGTTCCTTTTCTAATCCTACCATCATATACTATTTTTAGACAGCGCTCGAGTTTGTAAAATACCAATAATATTATGTTGAGTCCTGAAACTAACAAAGATCACGTTTAGAAATGACATTAAAAAGCGAGATGTCAGATGTCTTGTTGATTCGCTAGCACTCACTTTCAGTGATATTATTTTCAATATGTTTGCCCTCACACGGCCAATGAAGAGATTAAATGCTATATCATATTGCTTTGTGGAATTTTTTGGTAAGTACTTCTACTGTTCCTCTTTCTGCTGCCTCTATAATTTCACCTGGGTCTTTCAATTCAGTTTCTTCTGAATTCATAATTTCTGCCATTTGATCTTTATGTAGGTAGATAAATGAGTAACGTTTTAGATCAAAGAAAGCTGTCAATATAACGTATAGGTTAACTCTACAACGAATTACGATAAACTGAAGTATGACGATTTGTGCAATTGGATTGTAATTGAAGTTGAAACCAAAGTTGGTCACAATAAAGATCGTCGCACTAGTGTGATAATGTAAAGCTTTTAGCTCGCGTGTTCTGTGTTACAAGTTCTAAAAGTAATGTTTCAAATGCCTGTTCATATTAATACATACGTACCAAGAAACAATCTGTTGACGACGCGGCCATCCTCGTCTCTGGCGTTGACGCTGAAGTTTCGCGAGGACTCGACAGTGATGGGCTGGTTTTTCCTGGAGCGGATGGTGGAGGCGATCAGAGCATCCAAAACCATCGCTTGACCGCTAAGCTGAATGCCGCCCGTCACTATCCGTAATTGACCCATTCCTTCCTGCAAAACAAAACAAAACCATGTGCTGTTGGACGTAAGACATTTTTATTTTTCACTGTTTCTTCCACTGTGCACAATTCACCAAAATATGTATCTAGCCAATCTTCAGGCCCACAGATTCTCCTGCCAGAATCCTGTCATTGTGCTCTCCAGCCTCCCGTTCTAAATCGGTCCATTCCTAATTCTTCCTTTTTGACTTTCTCTACCACGTAACTAGTGACAAAGAAAGTGTGCAATTCTACAATAACTAACATAGACATTTCACTAGTAATACATCTGTTGAACCTCCTGGGTCCAATAAAAGCATTTATGGAAAAGCTTCTGTGTGTGTTTTTCTGCGTTCTGTGAACACTAAAAAACCGAAATGTTGGATAAATACCAAACTTGGTACTTAAGTTCAGCGTCGTCCAAGGAATATTAGTGAATTGACAGTAAGAACTAAGTGAATTGACAGTAAAATTGAACTAGATCATATTAGTGAATTGACAGTAAAAATTGAACTAGATCACATTAGTGAATTGACAGTAAGAACTAAGAATTCACAGTAAGAACTAAGTGAATTGACAGTAAAAATTGAACTAGATCACATTAGTGAATTGACAGTAAAATTGAACTAGATCACATTAGTGAATTGACAGTAAAATTGAACTAGATCACATTAGTGAATTGACAGTAAGAACTAAGTGAAATGACAGTGAAAATTCAACTGAAATGGTGAACTGACTGTGAAAACTAAGTGAATTGACAGTGAAAATTGAACTAGATCACTAGAATGAGAAGTAATTTAAGCGACTGTTACGTAGCTTTAAGCTTGGTCAGCACTTGGGCGACTGACCGTCACCTCTGGTATAAGCCTTTTGGGGCATTACTTGATCCACCGCGGTTCGGCCTCCACGTTAAGCTGTACGTCCTCAGTCTGCATTTGGATGCATTTCCTAATTTATAAAAATATATTTTCCGTCAAGCATCCTCACACAAAGTATTTCAGAGCTGTTAAATCCGGAGAACGGTCACCAGGGTAAATCTCCAAAGTGGGAAATCAGTCGATTGGGGAGCACTCGTTGGAGACAAGCCCCACACCGTCCTGTTGAAGCCAAATGTTGTTCAGCTGTCGTGCTTGGACTTCTGGCATGACAGCATAGCGGTCGGAATTTACAGTTTGCAACCAGCATAGTCCTGAAAAAGATAATGGACCAGTAAACTCACGCGTTCCAACTGTACACCACAACTTTCTGGTGCTCTGAGATTTTTCATACACAATGCGAGGACTTTGTATCGGTGATTTTGTTTGCTCTCAAACCCACTGCGGAAGGCGGTAAGGAGCGTAGGTTCCTGGGCCATCTTTGCTAGAACGTTAACACAGGCGCTGCGTCTGTTACTCCTCTCAACTCTTGAGCCATACGGACTCTGTTCCAACGCTGCACGGACACACCCTGCATGTTTAGGCGTTCGTACACTTTTATTACACCCTGGTGGTTTACGATTGTCAACGGTATCAACTCTTCTGTATTGCCTATTCCATCTCAAAATGCCGTTTTGCTCTGGAACAGATTGATGCCGGTCTTGATTGTTTGTCGGAGTGCTCGCTGAGTTTCAGTCACATAAAGGCTTCCACTGGCCAACAATATATAACCTTGCGGTGGCCTTGTTACGCAAGTTGGATTTCCACAGTTGCACTCCGAAAACCTTTCTTCGTCCGGACTTCCGGTTTCCGCGTATGCAGCACAATAGCCTCATTTGGATAATTGGACACAGTGTGTACTATCTACTTTGGAATTCTCCCGAAGTTACTGATGCCCAGCAGTATTTAGATTTCTTGCGCAGAGCACGATGGAAGATCTGCTCTGGTCGCACCTTTCAACGAATCTTTGTTGGCTATCTACAAGTTCTCGATTCTTAGTCCGGCCGAGAATTACTCTGAGTTTACCCCTTTCCATGGGGAATAATGCAATAAAATACTATACCACCCTGCCCATATAACAAAAAAATAAAAAATTATATTATTAAAAAGAGAGTATATAATTTAATAATTTCATTAATTAGTTACACTAAAAGTTTAGATTAAAAAGAAAGGTCTATTGCATGGAAGGCGACCGAACGACTGACCGGTTGAGGAGATAAGTCGACGGAGGAGCGCTCTCACCCAATGTAAACACAGAAGCGCTATCAGGAGATAATCAGACTCTTCTGGAAATTTCTGCCTTTGCCTCCCGAAAACATTCCAGAAATTCCCGCATTTGCATATAAGCGAGCCTGCTCAGAAGTGAGTCAGTGAGTTGGTGAGTTGTTGATGCGACACAAACCGCTGGTTCTACGAGTCCGGTTATGAATACAGTTGTGATGCACAGTATATGCTAATACTAAAAAAAATCTGATGTGTTACACTCACATGAGTTTTTCTACTCTTGTACAAACTATTCTTACAAACGCTTATTCTCCATTTACTTCATGTTAATCGAGATAAACATTTGCAGACTCTATCTTATTGCTAATTTTCTTGTAGATGTAGGGGAATATATATTTACAAGGGCAATTTAGAAATACAGTAGCCTTTAAGCACATACATATCTCTTAATAGCTGGTTGCTAGGTGCAGCACCATTCCCTTTCCCACAGATTAATACTCTTTGCATATCCAAGACAAAAAAAATGAATAACGAATTCCCATTTGAGAAAATAAGTATTGAAAAATTTAAGGGAATTACAAGCAATATCTCGAAAATGGTTCACTCAACAACAAAAGAATGTGTATCACATAAATTGTGTATTTTAACGCGATCTACATTTTTTTGTGTAGTAAAATTTTGTCTATCTCTTATGGTTTACCAGTTATGCAAAAGTCGTTCACAATGGATAATACTTTTGGAGACATTCCCAGAAAATTCAAGATATACATTTTATTTGTCATGAAAATATCTTAAACATACGATATTTTAATCAAAATCGTTAGAGCCATTTTTGAGAAAATTAAAATTTTTGAAAAATGTTCCATGTGAAGGCTAATCTGGGGTGGGGGGATTTTCTTGAAAACCTTCGTGTCGCATCTCTGGAAGATACTGAACCTAAATATCAAGTTTGGTGTTTATCCGACTGTTCGTTTTTGAGTTATGCTGTTCACAGACAGACAGCCACAGCCACACACACACACACACACACACACACACACACACACACACACACACACACACACACACACACATACACACACACACACATACACGCACATGTTTCTAAAAATGTTTTTTTTTGGATTCAGGAGGTCTCAAAACATATATTTCCGGTGAAATCTCGGTATCGAATTTTTGTGTGGAATACAATACTTCCCCTACTTACTATACGTAGTTGAGACAGTAAAAATTAAAAATCATGACCGTTATACATTCTTGAGGTACAACTTGGGTCAAGTACAAAAGGGAGATAAACACAACACCAAATATTATGCTAAGTTTAAGCTGCTTAGATACAGATTAGAAAAGACGAGGAATACTAATGCATGGCCCTTAAAGTTGCCAATAGATTTCGATTTGATATGTTTGAATTGGATAGATCGTCCTTAAAACATAATGTCTTTGCTTTGCTCCCTGACATCTACCATTTTACAATTTAAGTGAATTTTTTTCAGAACAATTTTAGGCATGAGTTGAATTTTTAGTAATTTTTACTTTCTCTACTACATATAGTAAGTAGGGGAATTATTGTATTCCACCCAAAAATTCGATACCGAGATTTCACCGGAAATACATGTTTTGAGGCCCCTTAGTGAAAAATAGTCATCTTAGAGAAAGGTCCGTGTGTGTGTGTGTGTGTGAACAGCATAACTGAAAAACGAAAACTTGGTATTTAGAATCAGTATCTTTCAAAGATGTGACTAAGGAGGATTTTCAAGAAAATCCTCCCACCCCAGTCTATTCTTTACATGTAACATTTTTTAAAGTTTTGATTTTCTCAAAAATGGCTCATGTTTAAGATATTTTCATGACAAATGAAATGTAGGTATATCTTGAATTTTCTGGGAATGACCTTTGAATGACTTTTGCATAACTGGTAAACCATAAGAGATAGACAAAAGTTTACTACACCAAAAATGTAGATCGCGTTAGGACATACAATTTATGGCATGTAGATTTTTTTTGTGGGGGGGTCTAGTGAACCACTTCGGAGATATTCCTTGTTATTTGTATGAATTTTCCAATACTTATACTTTTTCTCAAATGGTAATTCGTTATTCCTTTTTTATGTCCTGGACACACAAAGAGAATGAAATACTCCACATAGCAACCAGCTCTTAAAACATTTGACTATCGCTTAAAACCTACCATATTCCCCTTGCATCTACAAGAAAATTAGCAATAAGTGCAGCACATCAGATTTTTATTTGTAATTGACAAGTACAATTTTGTATGGTTATGTTTATATCATTCTGTATGCTCAATGATATATATATATATATAAAAATTAAATCCCTCCCTCCCAGAGGTCAGGATAGAAGCAAATAGGGCGGTGTTGGCCTACTTGCGCTGCCGTGCCACTATTTTGGGGCACCTTCCGTTCATGCGTGTCTTTATCTATATGCTATTCACAAACACACAAATGGACTGTTCTGTAAAAGTGTATTTGTTATTCAGGGGGCTCAAAACATGTATTTATGTGAATGTTGGTTATGGAATTTTCGGGTGCAATACAGTAATTCCGTTGCCTACATTAAGTTGGGTTATATAAAAGAGGTTCTCAGTGGTTTTATTCAGTGCAATTGGACCTTTAAGTTGTTCCAGGGATAACGAACGGTCCCTGCCGGACAAGCAAACAAACCTCCTGGCTACGTGCAATTTACTAAATGATGGCCCTGAGAGGAGTTAGCGAAAGGTTTATAACAGTGACGACCAATTACAGGGCCCCTTACAATTTTATAACATAAAACGCCTCCCCTTCAAGCTTTTAACATTTCGACCAACAATAGTAAGGTGACTGATCTCATTTAATGTTTTTTCCCCTCCCGCCCCACAAAGTTCAGGAAATGCCATTTTCCTCTTTCCCCAAACAGTAAAACCAGAGTAAGGGAAGAGACTGGCTCGTCATTAGACCAGACTTCGAAGTGACCCCCCTTCCTGGTAAATGGTCTCTTGGGACCAATGGAAGTCATGGCCTCTTAAAGCCGATACCTCATTTCATAAAACATTTCCGGGGCGGAATAAACACATTGCTTTAATGAGATAGCCATTTCAGACGAGCCGAGAAAACGAATTAGCTCTGACGTCATTAGTAAACCGTGGCAATCCGTGTTCGGGCCCGTCCCTGTAAATATAGCAACATCATTTATACGTTTTCAAAGCGAGAAAACCATAATATTGTACTATAAATGCGAAAATTAAAAGTGAATTTTGTTATGGAAACAAACTGTTGCATTAGAATGTTGTTGTTCAAACTAATGATGTATTATTTAGTATAAGAAAGCAATAAATAAAACAAACAATCTCTGATGTGTTGAATTCACATGAGTTTCTCTGTCGCTTATTAATGGGTATACAAACAATGCTTACGAAAGTTTATTTTCTTGTCTACTTCATTTTAACCCAAATAAACATTTACAGAAACAGCTACATTACACATTTCGTTATAGAGAACAGCGATAGTCAAATGTTTAACAACTGGACGCTATATGCTGCCTTAAAATGCCATACTGTTTCCATGACATTGCGAGAAACAACTGAATGTTGACACGACTTTAAACGAATGACGAGTATCGAAAAATTGCAACGATTAATAACGAATATCTCGTAAATTGCTTATGTCACAAAAAGGTTATTTGAAATAAATTGTGTGTTTTAAAGAGGTCTACGTTTTTTATATGGTACGTTTTCGTCTGTCGCTTAACGTTTACTAGTTATACAGATTATACAAAATTCCTTCCGAATGAAAAGGAATTCATAGGCTATTTCCAGAAAATTCAAGATATACATTTTATTTGTCATGCAGGTAAATATATTTATGTACTTTAGTTACGTAATATCTATTTTACAAAAACCTAAAAAAAAACCCGCTTTAAACCTATTCACTACCTAACTAGCTTCGTAACGGTACGTCATTACGTAACTAGTTTCGTAATGAAGCTTGTATTACACAACGATTTTCGTAATGTAACTCTTATCACGAAACTGGTTGCGTTTTGTGAACCATACACAAATAATACGAAGTAGGTATTTATTAGAAATTAAACTATCTATAACAGATTAATTGCGTTTGAAATATCTTCGATAGAACGCGTTTTTCAAAGTTTATTTAATTCACCTAGTACTCATGTTCTTCTGTTTTAAAACAAAAACCTAACAAACAAATCGTCTACCAAACCATTCATGGCCCACTACACACTACACGTATCAATGTAGTGTACTGTTTCAGTAATTCCTAATACCACATCTGAAATAAAAACGTAATTTACCAAAGTAAATAAGAATCGAAATTACGTAACTAAAGTAAATAAAACGTTGTACGGTATACATATCGTAAATTACTATTAGTAGATATATGATATTTTAATCAAAATCGTTAGACATTTTTAGAAAAATGTTCTATGCAAAGGGTAGCTTGGGGTGGGGGATTTTCTTGAAAATCTTTGTGTCGCATCTTTTAAAAGTATTAAACCTAAATACGAGGTTTCGTATTCATCCGACCTTCCGTTTTTGAGTTATGCTCTTCACAAACAGACTCAAACACACCAACCTTTTTCTAAAAATCTGATGTGTTGAACTCTCATGACTGTCTCTACTCTTGTACAAACTATGTTTTAAGAGCTGGTTGCTATGTGGAGCATTCCATTCTCTTTGTGTGTCCAGGACATAAAAAACGGATAACGAATTACCATTTGAGAAAAAGTATAAGTATTGGAGAATTCAAACAAATAACAAGGAATATCTCGGAAATAGTTCACTCCATAAAAAAGTGTATAGGACATAAATTGTGTGCTTTAAGGAGCTCTATATTTTTTGTGTAGAAAAAGTTTGTCTAACTTTTACGGTTTACCAGTTATGCAAAAGCTATTCAGAAAGAAGAGGATTTTTGGAGACATTCCCAGAAAATTCGAGATATACATTTGATTTGTCATGAAAGTATCTTAAATATATGATACTTTAATGAAAATCGTTAGAGCTATTTTTGAGAAAATCAACATTTTCGAAAAATGTTCCATGTAAACGGTAGTCTGGGGTAGGGGATTTTCTTAAAGATTTTCGTGTCGCATCTTTGAAAGATACTGAACCTAAATACCAAGTTTGGTATTTATCCGACTTTTAGTTTTTGAGTTATGCTCTTCACAGACACAAACACGACCTTTCTCTAAAAGTGCTTTTTCGGGGAGGGATTCAGGGTACCTTTAAACATGTATTTCCGGTGAAATCTTTGGGTGGGGTAAAATACTTCCCCTACTTACTGTACGTAGTAAAGAAAGTAAAGACTTTTTTTTGGATTCAGGGGACCTCAAAGCATGCAGTTCCGGTGAACTCTCGTTATTGAATTTTTGGTTGGAATGCAATACCTTCTCTACGTACTATGTGCGTGGTGCAGAAAGTAAAAATGCAGACCGGACACAGTCTATGCCAAACAAAAGTGGTGGCTTTAAGCATTTCCGGGATATTCTTTGTTTTTAGTTTGAATTTATATATACTTTACCTTTTTCCACTGGTAAGCCGCTAGTTGTTTGTCGTGGTCCTACAAAGAACAGGAATTTCGAAGTCCTCACAAGTAACATTTTTTAAGGGACCCAGAGCTACCCGACAATGAAAGTTTATCTCCAGCAACAAGAAGTAGATAGAAGAATAACCTTTTGTAACAGGTTTGTAGACGAGTGAGTAGTGAAAATCATATGAATGCCGTACCTCAGATTTGCTTTCTTTAAATTGAAATTAGATGAAATAGATTAGCGGGATAGTGTGTAAACATTTGGAGACCCCTGTCCAAGAAGACCCCCCAAGTAGAACGACTGCAGTGGTGTTGGGATCGCAGGGGCAGAGTGGTCCATAAAACCGAACTACTGCTTTTTGTTACGCTTCCTTCTTCCATGTATGTGTTGCTTTCTGCCTCTCTCGCATTTGTTTTATTTACGACGTCCCCAAACTGTGTTACTGAGCGCGCATTAAAAACCGAGTAGGGGTAGAGAAGGAAGCCAGCCAGCCTACATTAAAAGCATCGGAACGGGGACCTCTTTACTGTTATTTCCGTTATAGTGTCAGAAGGTAAGGGTGCGCCAAGTGCCTGGTCTTCTCCTTTATCCCGCATCTCATCCATCATTCGAAAAGCCATTTCAGATCACGTGATTGCAATACACTGTGTTATTTGCTGCGTGGGGTAATAAGGACATTCATGAATGTTTAAAAGCCGGTCGCTATATCCTGGCCTTGAAATTCCATACTCTCAACGACGTCGCAAAAATAACCGAACGGCACCACATTAAAGATCTTATGTGCTACATTCACATGACTTTCTCTATCCTCTATCGCTTATTAGTGGGTATACAAATTATTCTTATGAAAGTTTAGTTTTCTATTTGTTTCGTTTTAATCGAGATAAAACCCTTGCATAAATACCTACTAGTCATCCACGATATGAGCGCATTCAGTGGGAAGAGGAACTAACGGTTACGGAATAAGTGGGCGGGCCATCGGAAGAACGGTCAGGTACAGAAAACGTCCGCAACTGCCATTTTCTATTTACTAGGGAGTCTGAGGCCTGCAATTGTACGTTCCCCTATCGCCATGCCCCTCACTCCCCTCTGCTTCTTAAGCCTTGATGACATTAGGCACTGGCCACATCCTCCAAACGCACTCATATCGTGGCTGACTAGTACATTACACATTTCGTTATAGATACAAAGAGAACTGAAATGTTTAACAACTGGACACTATATGCTGGTCCTAAAATTCCATAGTGTTTCCATGGCATCGCGAGAAACAACTGAAAATCCACAGGACTTTAAACAATGACACAGATATTGAACAGTTCGAATAATTAATAACGGATGTCTCCTGAAATGGCTGATGCTACGAAAAAAATTATTTCAAATAAATTGTGTGTTTTAAAGAGATCTACATTTTTTGTGTAGTATGTTTTCATCTACAGCTTAATGTTTACCAGTTATACAAGATAAAAGTCGCTCAGAATGAAGAAGACTTCACAGACTATTTCCAGAAAATTCAATATATACATTTTATTTGTCATGTAAATATCTTATATATGCGATATTTTAATCAAAATCGTTCAAGCCATCTTTTCAGAAAATCAAAAACCTCTAAACATTTTCTGTGTAAAGGTTTGTCTGGAGTAGGGGGGATTGTCTTGAAAAATCGTATGGTATATTTGGAAGGTATTGAACTTAATTATCAAGTGTGGTATTTATCCGTGGTTTCGTTTTTGAGTTATGCTGTTCATGCACACACATACTGACCTTTTTCCAAAAATGTTTTTTTTTTAATTATTCACATACATTTCCAGTGAAATCTCTTTATCGAGTTTTTGAATGGAATACAATACTTCCCCTATTTGCTATACGTAGCATTGAAGGTAAAACAAGTTGTTTGAAATAAATTGTCCGTTTTAAATTATATTATCTTCTGTGCAGTAAGTAAATAGGTGCAACAGCAAGGATGCTTACGTTATTCACGCGCCGAGGAAGAGCATGTCGATTGTAGTACACTCACTGCAGATGTAATCTTGACATAATGAAGGCGGGTTTATTCATCACCAGGCGTGAGAGATGATAAATAACGTCGTAAGAGTTTTACAATTAAGACTAGAAATGACAGTTCAACGGACACTGGTGATGAAACGTTTGGTATTATGCTTTTGCCACTTGAGTAAATCTTCTGTTTAGAAATTATTACAGGTGAACAGATTGATCGTACTCCAGAAAATTAGTTACATTATCATGTACTACCTATAGTTACAGAAGTGGTTACTTAGTAAAAAAGTATAGTGACGAATTTAGTTACTTTTTCCCTTCCTTTCTTTCTGTTTTGCTTTCTCTAGCACGTACCTAGTAGGTAGAGAAGGTATTGTATTTCACCCAAAATTATTCGATACCAACATTTCACTGGATATACATTTTCAGCCCCCCGAATAAAAAAAGAAAACTTTTTTTTTTAAAAACAGGTCCGTGTGTGTCTGTGAATAGCATAACTCAAAAAACGAACAGTCGCATAAGTATGCCTTGGTATTTTATCTTCAGTATCTTACACAGATGGGATACGACGATTTTCAAGAAACTGCCCGTACCCCAAACTAGCATTTACATGGAACATTTTGATTTTCTCAAAAGGACCGTAACGATTTTTATTAAAATACCATATATTTAAGATATTTAAATATATGTATATCTTGAATTTTGTGGGAATAGCCCGTGAAGTTCTCTTCATTCTGAATAGACGGAAATGTCTGTGGCGCTCATTCGGGAGGTCTTGGGTTCGATTCTCGCGGCTGACCTTCCTGATCCATGGACTTCCGGATCGCTAGACGAATGCTGGGAGGATTGATTACAACCCCAAATTCCCTGTCCTTCCATTTCACCTATATTCTCATTTCACTTCCTCTTTTATCTGTTTCAAGGTTGAAAGTGTTGGCGAGTGTCTCGGTGTTGTATGACAGAGAACAAGATGCTCTATGTAACCCTTCGACCCCGGAATTGGAGCAGCCTCCGAGTCCCGGGGCCCCCAAGGATGTGTAATCCCACAGGGGGCCATGGGAGTTGTTTGCACCAGCTGCCATGGGGGAGTTTCAATCTGTAAAAGATAGGGACCTTTCCCTCTGCCCTGTCGTGCCTCCTGGTCCGGCTGCCTTCTGCCTCCTCTCACCTCCCTCTAGCCGCAATACCTGGTCCTACAACCGTGAAACAGATGATGGGTACAGGAGACTCGCGGTAGAAGATGAACCACAACAGCATACCGACACGGTTCAGAGTGGGCGATTGAACCCGGGACCTCCCGAATGTGAGTCGTTACCGCGGCGCCAACTGCTCGGCCCATGTCAAGGGTTGGTTGTTTCTGGTGGAGGAATTTTCCCGAAAATGTTCGTGTCGCATCCTTGGAGATGCTGAACTTAAATACCACGTTTGGTGTTTAACTAACTTTTTGGTAGGATTCAGGGTGCCTCAAAACGTGTATTTCCGGTGAAATGTCGACATAGAAAGTTAGGTAGAATAATATACTTCCCCTATTTACAGCAAGTAGGCAGTAGAAAAAGCACTAAACGATAGTGGGTAAAGAAAGTAATGTGAACGTAACACACAAGTTATGATTTCGAAAAAGAAACCAGAGGAATACGTACCTTGTATGTAACGCCAGACTTTTGAGAAGATCTCTAAAAGCTTCGTAGAAGTCAAATATATGAAAATAATAAATGCTACCAGCAAGTGTGTTAGTATTGTAATAAATTGTTTATTTTAACGAAGCGCATAAGAACAATTGGGGAAGCAAATTCTTGTGATTGAAATCCCATAAACCTACCGCCGCATCCTCTAAACTCAATTATGACGAGCAAATAACTTGGATAGAAAAATTGTTTCAGAGTAATAGGCAGTGAAAATTGAAAAAACATAATCTAATAGAGAAGACGTGTTCCGGCAAATGAAAGAATTATTATTCGTCTTTTGTTGTGATGTAATTGCTTTATGGTAAACCAAAAGGTAGCTGCAATATTTCTGGCCTGAATGCTACGAGAAGGAAACAACATTCTGAAAAACGAGATTTACTGCATTAACTTAATTATCTTATTTAAACCGATACAGAAAAATTAACGCGCGCGCGCGTGCGAGTGTGTTTACACGCTAAATTAACTAGAAAGACTCGTACAAGAACTACATAACACGAAGATAAAGTATTCGTCAAATCTTAAAGAAGGTAGGTTTAATGTCGACAGTCACTTGGCGTTCTCTGCTCAGTCTTCTACAAAGGTTTCTTACTAAAGTTTGTTCTTCTGTTTACTTTTCTTTTATAGTTTGTGCTTTAACCTGTAGGTTATATCGGACGTGAAATGAAGCTGAAATAAGCCGGTTTCCACAGAGCTCAAAGAAAACCTTAACCAACCAAAATTGGAAATCGGGACTTGGAATACTTCGTCATTATTTAAAATACAAAAACAAACTTTCGTAAGAATAATTTCTATACCCACTAATTAACGATAGGGGTACAGAAACTCATGTGAACGTAACACAAGTTTTTTTCCCCACCTACTTCATTTTAATCTAAATAAACCTTTACAGAAATAGCTATATTCCGTTATAGATACAAAGAGAACAGCGATGGTCAAATGTTTAACAACTGAACGCTATATTGCAGCGTGTATATGTATGCATTGTCGCATCGGACACATTATTGCTTTGTAGCATGACATTGTTGAACTAATTATTTTGATTTGAGTTTGAATTTCGTCCGGCGCGGCATCCTTCTCTCCCCACCACCTCCTGGCCAAGGGGTGGAGAGAGAAAAGGGAGGGAAGTTACTTTCTTTGTCTAGTGGCGCCAGTCAGTAGCGTGGGACAGTCGTGTGTCTTCAGGGCGTGTGGTTGTATGTAAGAGTGTGTGGAGCATCTGCCTCCAATGTTTGTTCTGTAATCTTTTGTGAATGATGTAGTGGCACCAAGACATATTTATAATAATTCACAGTAAATGTGAAGTTAAGTGTATTTTGTAATGAATATCCCACGCCTACTTTAAATTGTGCAGCTAAGTGCCTGTCCTCTCGCTGCATCAGAGTCTACGTCCCCCAATGTTTATGCTGAGGTAACTACATTTAATATCTAGCTGCAAAACGTTTTGGCCTCACTCCGGTATATAACAATATGCTGGTCTTAAAATTGTATACTGTGACCATGACATCGCGAGAAACAGCTGAAAATAATGAAGTATTGAAAAATTTGAACCATTTATAACGTATATCTCGGAAATAGCCTATGCTATAAAAATTTATTTAAATAAATTGAGTCTTCTAAAGAGATCTACATTTTTTGTGTAGTACGTTTTTGTCTATGGCTGAACGTTTACCAGTTATACGAATTATACAAAATTCCTTCAAATGAAGAGGCTTCGAAGTTATTCCCAGAAACCTGATGATATACATATTATTTGTAATGTAAATATCGCTAATATATGACATTTTTATTAAAATCGTCACACCATTTTTTATAAAATAAAATGTTTCTAAAAATGTTCCATGTAAAGACTAATTACAACCCACTAGAGCGAGAGAATTTTCTTGAAAAATCTTCGTGTAGCATCTTTGTAAGGTACTGAACTTAAATGCCAAGTTTACTTTCTCTATTATGTATAAGGGAAAACATTGCATCCCACCCAAACATTCGATGCCGAGATGACACCGGAAGAACGTGTGTGTCTGTCTGTGACCAGCATAACTCAAAAACGAAAAGTCAGATAAGTACTAAACTTGGTATATGACTTTAGTATCTTCCAAGGATGAGACCAGAAGATTTTCAAGAAAATCCTCCATCCCCAGACTACCCTTTACATGGAACATTATTAGAAATTTTGATTTTCTAAACAAATAGCTCTAACGGTTTTGATTAAAATATCATGTTTATGGCAAATGAAGTGTATATCTTGAATTTTCTTCTTCATTCTGAATAGCTTTCGCATAGCTGGTATACCCTATGAGATAGACAAAATTTTACTACACAAAAAATGTAGATCTCGTTAAAACACACAATTCATCTCATACATTTTCTCAAATGGGAATTAGTTATTTGTTTTTTTATGTCCTGGACATGCAAAGAGAATGGAATACTCCACATAGCAACCAGCTCTTAAAACATTTGACTATCGCTTAAAGCCTAGCAATTCCCCTTGCATCTACAAGAAAATTAGCAATAAGTAGGTAGGGAATAAGGTTTCTAAAAATAGTTTGTACAAGTGTAGAGAGTCAGTGACTGCAATACATCAGATTTTTAGCAAAAGGTCCCTATGTGTGTCTGTGAAAAGCATATCTCAAAAACAAAACTCGGATAAGTACCAAACTTGGTATTTAAGTTCGTTTCCTTCCGAAGATGCGACACGAGGATTTTCAATAAAATCCCCGCATCCCAGATTACCCTTTACGTGGAACTCTTTCGAATATTTGGATGTTCTAAAAATGGGTGACGATTTTAATTAAAATGCCATATATTAAATATGTTTAGATGACAAAATGTACATCTTGAATATTGCGGGAATCGTCTTCATTGTGAATGACTTATGTATAACTGGTAGATCATAAGAGATAGTGAAAAATCTTACTACACAAAAATCGATACATCGTTAAAGCGCAGAATTTAGGTAAAGTGCCATTTTTGTGGGGTTAACCATTTCAGATATATTCCTTGTTATTGGTTTCAATTTTCAAATACTTATACTTTTATGCAGTGGAAAATTGCTATTTGCTTTTATCGTTCTCATACAAAGAGAATGTAAATTTAAAGTGATCACATAGTAACAGCTATTAAAATATTTGAATTCAAGCCTACTATATTTCCCTATTCCCTTGTACGCAGAAGGAAATATGCAAATATTTATCTGGATTAATATAAAATTGTTAGAAGAATAAGCTTTTGCTAGAATTGGTAGAGTAAGTCATGTGAATGTAGTACATCAGATTGTTTTAAAGTACACACGAATACTTTCTGTAGTGACTACGAGTATATTTTAAGTGCTAAGCGTTATTCTTTTTTTCCTCGTGCGTTGCTACGTGACGTAGTTTATCACTTGTTGACTAAACAGTTGACGGTCGTATTGGCTTGATATATGTAGTAAAGTGTTTGCTGCAGATGGGTAATTTTGTTTTGTTTTCGTGATTATATTGAAGTGAATACAAAATTAATTTTGATATCAACTGATCAACGAATTACTGTGAAAGTGAAACGATAAAGTAAATCGTGTGCGTTTAACACGCGTTAGTTATAGGGCTTCTGGATCACTGTACAACCACGGGTAGAAATAAAAACTCATTTTATTTTTGTAACACACGATTTCAACCAGATATTCTTGTGGTAAAATCTAGTTTATAATTACGTTATTCATTTCTTTGCCTAACATGAAACTTTTGAAAAAAATAAAAGAAAATATGTGTATTATATCAATCGCTTGATTAACTACGTCACTTCCGTCTCCTTCGTTCAGGGCTAATAGCCGGAGTGACACCTCGTGTGTAGTTTTCTTGTATCAGTGTAATCTGGAAGTGTTGTAAGCCAAGAATGTGAAACAAGGGCAATAGAGAAAATTTGGAAACATGAGGAGGAAACAGGATATAAGAGAGACCTCTTTCGGGGAGATCATATTGGAGGAGAAAACGTTCTCTTAATCTGACTCGCCTACAGGTAAGGGTTAAAAGACAATTTGCATTAAGGCAATGGATGCATGTGTGAAATTTAGCAAAACATTGTGAAAAATAATAAAAGAATAAGTTTTTCATAATAATATGAATTTTAAACTTTCAGAAAACATATAGTTTTTTTCCTCTTGATGCGTTTAAACAACCAGCTAACTGAAGCTGAAAATGACACGCTCAACTTTAAACTTTGTTGTGTAGGAGACATTCTTGTATTCTCAAAATGCCCCACACAATGGATTTTTAAATTCGGCTTTGTTGCATTACTTTGGTCTTCACTGAAAACGCTACAAAAGCAACGGTTAAGCGGTCCTTGTTTTTGGCGACTTTTGGAAGGAATTGCTGCCAATGTGAATCATTCGAGTTTTAGGCGCGCAGATCCCTCGGCTACGCCCTCTCGTCCCTTCGCAGGGCCTTGGGCCGCAACTGTTACACTCCTCTCCTTCTAAAAAACATTCCTTGGCTACGCCTTGAGACTGAGGGCTCTCAATCGTGTTTTGAGCTATGTTGGGATTTCAAATGTCGGCTTTGAAGACCAACGTAATGCAAGTTACCGACGTTTTCAATGAAGACCAAAGTAATGTAAAATAGCAAAAATGAATATCGATATTTTTCCGGAAATACATGTCTTGAGACACCCTGAATAAAAAAAAAACCTGTGTTACATTCACATGACTTTCTCTACGCTGTATCGTTTATAGTGAGTATACAAACTATTCTTACTAAAGTTTTTCCTATCTACTACATTTTAATTGTGATAAACGTTTACAGAAACAGCTACATTACACATTTCGTTATAGAGAACAGCGATAGTCAAATGTTTAACTTATTTGAAGTAAATTTTTGTTTTAAAGAAATTACGTTTTTGTGTAGTACGTTTCTGTCTATCACTTAACATTTACCAGTTATACAACATTATACAAAATTCCTTCCGAATGAAGAGGACTTGATAGTCTATTCCCAGAAAATTCAACATATATATTTATTTGTCATGTATATAACTTTAATATACGGTATTTTAATTAAAATTGCTAAAGCCTGCTTTAGAAAAAAATCGAAAGGTCTTCCATGTAAAGAGTAGTTTGGGTTAGGGGGGATTTTCTTGAAAATCCTTGTGTCGATTCTTTAGAAGATACTGAAGTTAAATACCAAGTTTGGTGTTTATCCGACTTTTCGTTTTTGAGTTATGCTATTCACAGACACACACACACACACACACTTTAACACACACACACACACAGGGACGTTTTTCTAAAAATGTTGTTTTATTCAGGGGGCCTCAAAACATGTATTTTCGGTGAAAACTATATACAATTTTTGGGTGAATACATAACTTATGGTACCTACTATACGTAGCAGAGAAAGTAAAAATCTGAAGTGAGATATTCATACGACTGTCTGTATCCAAACTCCTTCACTATGAAGCTATTCTTACTGAAGCTTATGTTTCTATCTACTATACTTTAATTCAACTAAACCTTTTCCTTGAAAATCTTCGTGTTGCATCTTTGGAAGGCACTTAATGTAAATAGCAAGTTTGGTGTTAAAAATTTTATTTGTCATGTGAATATGTTTAATATATGATATTGCAATCAAAATCCTTAGCCATTTTTTGGAAAATAATAATTTTCGAAAAGTGTTCCATGTAAAGGGTAGTTTGTGATGGGGGGATTTTTTGAAAATTAACCCTAACTGCCCTTTACGTGGAATATATATTATCTGCGCGTGTGAAGGTCGAATGATTTGCTTTTCAATATGGACACAAGTAATTAACTTTAGCCGACATTTTCATGACAAGTGAAGTGTATATCTTCAATTTTATGGTAATATTCTGTGAAGTCCTTCATTGTGAACGACTTTTGCATAACTGGTAAAGCATAAGAGATAGACAAAATTTTACTACACAAAAAATGTAGATCGCGTTAAAATACACAATTTTCATCATATACCTGTTTGGTAGAGTGACCCATTTCCGAGATATTCCTTGTTATTTGTTTGTATTTTTCAATACTTATAATTTTTCTCAAATGGGAATTCATTATTCGTTTTTTTATGTCCTGGACATACAAAGAGAATGCAATGCTTCACATAGCAACCAGCTCTTAAAACATTTGACTATCGCTTAAAGCCTACCAATTCCCCTTACATCTACAAGAAAATTAGCAATAAGTTAGAGTCTGCAAATGTTTATCTCGATTAACATGAAGTAGATGGAGAATAAGCGTTTGTAAAAATAGTTTGTACAAGAGTAGAGAAAGTCATCAGATTTTTTTTGAAACAATGCTGCAATTTTGAGAAATAAATTATTAACTTTTGAAAAATCAAGAATTTTGGAGAGTAGAGAAGGTAAATAATAATGTGATATAATGGATTGTTCTGAAACTCATTTGCTGTAAAAATAATTTTGATGTGAATATTTTTAAAAATGCATTGTTAGAGCGTTTTTATTAGAATAATGAATTTACACAATAAAAAGTAATTTTGAAATGTCGCAAGAACATCTGCATTGTTATGTGGGTTTTCCAGATTTCATGAAGGTAATTATTAGAACAGATTTTTTTTTTATTTTTGTAGGCAAGAATTTTAGTACGTTGCTTATGATTTTATTTAAGAATACCCACCTGTTGAATTTAAAAAAAATCTACAATATCAGGTCAATTCATTTGAAATATAGCAATGAGGGTTTAGTATGTAACATGTAGACGAAATTTTATGCATATTTCTAAATTAGTTCCAGATATATTAATGCTATTATTTTATATTTACAGTTTTGAAAAATTGCTTCACATAATGCAATTATCTTGTGAAGAAATTAATATTTTATACTTAAATTCTTTAATAGTGGATCTATATAAATAAATTGTAGACTTGAATTTTTAATTACTCTATTAAATTGGTAAAAAAATTTAAATATGAGAATTCCAGTTTTTGCTCAAATTTGTACAATATGAAGTTTATTGTTTAATAACTAAGCATGTAAACAAAATTCATCTAATGATTTTTATGCTCCTATTTACAAGGAAGTGTACAAAATTTCGTTCAGTTATATAGTAAACTACGTCATATGGAATAATTGTAAAAAGAATGTGTAGAGAAAAGACAGTTAAAAGTTACAACTTTAAAGCAAGACTGTTTATGATTTAATGCTATTTAAAACCGTTTAGTATATCTAATAGCTCCTCCTTATATTTTTCTCCCCCTCTGCAAGTAATTTAGTATTTTAAGGGTTCTCTCTTGAATGGTTTATGGACTTTTATATAAGCAAAAAGTTTCGCTTTTTTACTACAGTTTGATAGGAGCTCAGGCTTATAGACAGACGTTTAAATCGCTCTTTGAGTTGCTTTAAAAGATCCTAGATTTACAAAAACTAGATGTGACTGAAGTAGAAGGTTTGAAGTGTTTATAACACTAAAATCCATATTTATGAATGTTGTCAATTTTTGCCTTTTTTCACAATGGGTATCGTTAACAGCCCAGATGTGCTCATGCGTGTTAGCGGAAAAGGGACCCTGGTTATTGTTTACTTTCCCAGCACGGGAGCTGAACTGTGTATATTTGTAGGAATAGCTTTTGGTGTAGAGAGTTAAAAACCTTTGATAAGAGAAGTTGGTCGTGCTTGAATACGAATTAACAATCTTACATGAATAAAACATATGATGTGCCTCGTTCTTCCTTTGCTTAATTTGGAATATTTTGAAAGGAGCTTATGGGAGATATTTCTGAATTTTATAATTTTTATTAAACGTTTTTAAAAATATTTCGCATGTTGCTCTTTCATTATTATAAGTGTGTTTTAAATTTTGTATGTTTATCTTTAATGGATTTTGAGAAAAAATATTTTATTTCATCTTTATTGTATTTATTAATCAGGTTTTGCACACGATGCAGATAAGGTAATTTTGAGAAAATAAAAATACTTACAGATTATTTAAATACTAATTTTTTTTAGTATTGTGATTGTTTCAAAAAAGAATGTTAAATCTTTAAATGTAGCTTTTGTAGCAATTCATACCTTGAGCAACTTAAAAGAGTGCCAGTTTTTTTTAAGTTCATTAGTTTTAAGTCTCTGCTGAAAATGTGAACAGATCGGTTACAAATTACATGGAATGAAACATTCTTAATGCACAAAAGCGTAAGAAAAATCAAAATCTAGTAAAACGCATTAGAAGCATATACAGACCATTAGGTCGTGTGATCTTGGGGATTTAAAAGGCTCTGAGAGCAAAAACCATAGTTAGCAGAAACTAAGCTAAAAGTTCAAAGTATTTTCTGTATATAAAAATATTTTTTTGAAAATGACCAAATTTAATCTATGAGTAACCTTAACAGCTGTCTTAGGGAGGAACATTTTAGCTTGTGTTAAAGTAGAGAACGGCCTGCAACCAAATTGATGATGAATTGACTTTTCTTGGCTTTGTTTTTCAAACCTCAGCCCAATAAGTATTATTCGACTTAAGCCCGAACGGCCCGGCACGCTTTCGCCAGCAGGGGATACTTTGTGCCTCTCATAGTTCCACAGGTAAAGTAAAGAAGGATGGAAAATGTAGTAAGCAGAGAGATTGCTAGTTGAAGGAACATTTGAGCCTGTCAGACCTTATTATCGACAAGTTGGTACTACTACACCAGACATCACGGCGAAGTTATAACTTAATTTAACTGCTCTTACTTGGTCTGACTGCTGTTGATGTAACATGTCTTACAGCTTTCGGAGAATGTGTGGCCACGAGTTCAGTCGTGGAATAATGACCGCTCCGTTCAGAACCGGTGGGACACGCCCCCTATGTTCACGGTTCTGGTACCACCAGCAGTTCTTTCTCGCGACATCTGCTACATGGGGTAATTAGCACGGTAACTAGTTATAGTGTTGCATGCGGTATTCACTTTATATTCATTTTGAGCTCAAGAATGAAGCAGTTACAACAAACTCTTCATTTAAAATGTGTTAGGTCCAAAGTGCTGGGAGCACACGGCAGAAGCCGGAGAGGGTTGCTAATTGTTCCTTCGTGTTGCCTTGGGGCTGTCAGTTGCGTCCACAGCTACCTGCTCCGATAAGACACAGCCAAACACTATAGAACGCGTTCTGCGATGAGAGACAACAAATCACTGTTTAGAACGCTTTCTGCAATGTCATATTGTGTTGCTAGCACTGGGGATGCTAGTGTTGGCAACACGGAGAGGATGTGACGTGCCGTAAAGGGAGCGGCTAACTTGTTATCGTGTGAGTAGTGCCTACCTCTTTCTGTAAGGCAACTGGAGAGGTAACACGTGTTAGAACATGGCAGTCCACGTTGAAACAATTAGGTATATTTATGTTTAATATAGTGGCCATCCAAAGCTAAAATAGGTTAATGATTGAAATAGGTGGCCTTACCTCATAATCCCATGTAAATTAGGTGTGAATACATAAATTTTTAATAAATATTTAGGCTCGCCCCTGTCGACCTCGTGGTGAATGTGAAGAAATGTAAACATTTCGCTTTACCTCTCGCTCTACCGTCTGGGTTTAAGTGTTGTTAACATGTGAGGTACGACATTATACAGCATAAAGGCCAAACTGGACATACGTAAACGTTATCATTATGAGTTGTGCACGAGCCATGGAGTCGCTGGCAGGTGAGAAGGGGAAGCCTTTAGTTTTTACCTGCTTACTGTTTCAACCACACAAATTCTTTTTTATCTTTTGTTTCTTTCTTCTTTTTTGTTAACTAGTGTTCAGTTCTTAGTTTTTTTATGCATAACACAATGTAATCTAAGAAATTTCATCCATTTGTGGGGTTTAAATTAAAAATGTTAAGACAATCCTAAGTCTGCAAAGTGGGAAGGTAAATGTTTGTGTCAGGAATTCAAAATACTGGGACTAACGATTCAAATCTTTCAGAGACGCAACTGACGTATTAACCAAGAAACCCAGGGACGCAACTGGCGTATAAAACTGACCGCGGGACGCAATCGCTGGTCACCGGTTGCCTTTACCCATCTTTCCGAGCTAACATTAACAAACCATAGGTACAGAATGGTTGTGTTGACAGTACATAACATACTTCATGAAACAGTATCTACACTAACTTGCGTATTGAAACATCTCGTTTAACTTACTTTTCCTCTTGCTGTGAGAGAAACTGCACCCAAACACGTGCTGACTGTCAGATTCGTTTGAAAATCACGGTACAAGTTTTTTAATTGAACACTTTTGAGTTACGCTGTTCACAGACACGCCTCTGTCATTTATTTTTCTATCTACTTAATTTTAATAGAGATAAACCTTTACAGAAACAGCTACATTACACATTTCGTTATAGAGAACAGCGATAGTCAAATGTTTAACAACTGAACGCTATATGCTGGTCTTACTGTTTCCATGACATCACGAGAAACAACTGAAAATTGAAGAGACTAATAGAATGACAAATTGAACAATTCGAACGGAAATATCAGAAACAGGTTATGCCACAGAAAAACTTATTTTAAGTAAATTCTGTCTTTTAAAGGGACCTAAATTTCTCGTATAGCACGTTTTCGCCTATCGCTTAATGTTGACTGGTTATACAAGACTATACAAAATACCTTCCGAATGAAGAGAACCTCAAATGCTATACACAGAGAATTCAAGATATACATCTTATATTTCATGTAAATATCTTTAATATATGGTATTTTAATCAAAATCGTTAGAAATCTTTTAGAAAATAAAAATTTTCGAAAAATATTCCCTGTGCAGTGTAATTACGGTTGGGGGAATTTTCTTGAAAATCTTCGTGTAGCATCTTTGGAACGTACTGAACTTAAAATACAAGTTTATGTTTAACCGACTTTTCACTTTTGAGTTGTGCTCTTCACAGACTCGGACCTCTCTCTAAAAATGATTTCTTTTGAATTCAGGGCCTAAAATCATGTATTTATGGTAAATTTTTGGTATCGAATTGTTCCGGTAGAATGTAATACCACTATCTATTAGGTACACGTAAGAGAAAATAATAAACGCTCTTAAGAATATCTTGTATACCTACTAATAAGCGATGCATTGTAGAGAAGGTCAAGTGAATGTAACACATCGGATATTTAAGAAAATCTCCCACTCGAAGCTACCCTTCTACATGGAATATTTATCGAAATTTATTTTCCTGAGAAAATTTTTATGAAAACACAAATTATGGATATTTACATGACAAATAAAATGTATATCTTGTTGGAGTAGTCTTCCTTCTGAATGACATATAACTGGTAAACAGACAAAGTCGAATTTAGGTCTCGTTAAAGCAAACATTTTATGTAAAATAACGTTTTTTTTGCGGCTGGCCGCCTGGCTCAGTTTGTGCGAGGGGTCCCTGGTTCGATTCCTGGTTGGGGGAAGGGAATGTTTCCCTTAACACCAATAAGTTCCAAAGGAAAGGCCGCCGATAAGATGAAATACTTATACTGAAGTGGAAAATTGCTTTTTTTTAAATTTTATTTTTAAATCGTGATCGTAGAAAGAGAACGTAATTTCGAAGTCATCACATAGCAAGCAGCTCTTAAAATAACTGACTATCGTTTAAGCCAACTGTATATCCCTATTCTCTTGTACGCAGAAGGAAACATGTAATAAAGCCACTTCCGCAAATATTTATCTGGATTAATATAGAGCAGATAGAAGAGTAATATTTTGTAATAATAGTTTGACGAACAATTGGTAGCACGTCAGATTGTTTTCAAGTACAGACGAACGCTTTCTGTAGCGACTACGCGTATACTTTAAGTACTAAAACGTTATTCTTTTTTTCCTCGTGCGTTGCTAGGTGACGTAGTTTATCAAGTTGTTGATTAAACAGTAGACGATCGCATTGGCTGGCTATATGTAGTACAGTGTTTGCTCCAAATAGGACACCTTTTTGCAAGATATTTGTCGTGATTATGTTAAAGTCGATATAAAATAAATTTCGATATCAACTGACCAAGGAATTACTGTGAAACTGAAACCATAGAATAAAGCGTGTGCGTCTAACACGTGCTGGTTATCGGATTTCTGGATCACTGTACAACCGGGGGTAGAAACAAAAACGCATTTTATTTTTGAAAGACAGGATTTCAACCAGATGTTGTTTTGGTAAAATCTAGTTTATAACTGCGTTATCGACTCTTCACCTAACATTAAAATTCTGAAACAGAAAAGAAAAAGTGTGAGTACATCACTCGCTTGATTACGTCAGTTCCGTCTCCTTAGTTTAGTGTCTGATGGCCAAAGTGACACCTCGTGCTGTAGTCGAGTGTGTAGGTTTCTTATATCAGTGTAATCTAGAAGTGTTGTAAGCTAAGAATGTGAAACAATGCTGATAGTGAAGATTTGCAAACACAAGGAGGTAACTGGATAGGAGAGAGTGAAATCGTGGGAAAAGACAACATTCTCTTCACCTCATTCGCCTACAGGTAAGGGTTAAAAGATAATTTGCATTAAGGTAATGAACGCACCTGTGAAATTTGACCAAAAAGTGTGTTCGTAATAGATATGCCCAACTTTGAACTGTGTTTTCTCGCAAACAATTTTTCAGCATTTTTCCATAGGTACTTGAAATGATGTGTTTAGTTTATTTTCTACGTATTGTAAGGACGGAAAGTATTGTATTCCACTGGAAAATTCGATATCGAGATTTTACAGGAAGTACATGTCTTGAGACTCCCCGAATCCAAATAAGGCATTTTCGGAATATCCATGTGCGTGTCTTGCGAACACTATAACTCAAAAACAAAACGTCACATAAATGCCAAACTTGGTATTTAGGTTCAATATCTTCCAAATATGGAACACAAAGATTTTAAATTAAATCCTTCCACCCCAAACTACTCTGTATATGCATCATTTTTCGAAATTTTTAATTTTCTAAAAAAATGGCGGTGAACTTACATTATGTTGGTCTTCAAAGCCATTTAGATACCACCAGCGCTCGCAGCGTGCGTTCCTAATTACTTTTTATTTTAGGTTTATTAGTTTGTTACGTTTCTGATTTACGGGAGGTTAGGTTATGGTTAATTGTTTTAAATATAAGCTTAGGTTCTTGATTCACGGGAGACTACTTTTATTAATGAAGACCAAAGTAATGCAGCAAAGCCTTTAAGGCCAGCATCTAGCGTCCAGTTGTTAAAACATGTGTAATGTAGCTGTTTCTGTAAACGTTTATCTCGATTAAAATTAAATACATAGAGTGCAGAGAAAGTCACGTGAATGTAACAGACATTTTTAAATAAAGTAGAAATCTTGAGAAATACATTATAATGTATAAAGAAATTTAAGAGTTTTGGAGAGTACGTATACAAATCAATTTTTCTACAATAATTATTGGTAAATATAAAAACGTGATATAATGCAATTTTTTTTAAACTCATTTAGTAAAAGACCTGGACTTTTTATGTGAATATTTTTAATGAAGCATGTTCATTAGAAGTATGGATTTATGCAATGAAAATGAGTATTTAAATAACCATCAAAACTAGAATTTTGAAACATGCCAAAAGCATTACTGTTATTGTTTGCAAAAAATGGCAAACATTTCAAGAAATTATCTTGCATACTGTAGGTGGATTTTCCAAATTTCGCAGATGCATTAGATGGTTGCGGACGTCATCGTGAGAGATTTGTTCACAGGATTATTAGAGTATGCAGTTAAGATTTTGTAGGCAAGAATTTTATTACATCTTAAGAATGCTTGTGATTTTAATTTAGACTTCATATGCGGGCATGACAGTTAGCTAAAAACAATGATAAATGTTTATTTTCGCAGCACCGGTCGATTCTGTGAATGGGAGTTGAACTCTATACATCACCCGAAGAAGGCATTCTTCTGTATTTAAAAGAATTCTAACAGCCAAATTAATGGCGGGAAAAATCTGATAATTTTTTTTATATTAAGATCAGTGAAATACAGTTTACGTGTTATGGCGGTTTGTCAGATCGTTCATTTTACGTATTATAAATTTTTTAAAAATGTTCCAAAATTCTTATTTGCCCACTTATAAGCCCAATTAGAATGTTCATTAGAAAAACATAGTAACATACCATCATTTATAAATCTAACTTATACAGAAGAAACAAACAATAAGGAACAAAATAATTAGAGAAGAAAATAAAAGAAAATGGCATGGTAATTGTACAATTATTTCTAATTTAAATGTTTGTATTAGTGTACCAAAAAACTAATCACTGACTGACATTTTTGAACTGAGATTCAGACATGTTGAAAATATCTATATCAAAATAATGAAGTTTGGTATATAAATATGCAATTCTGTTTAATGCTGAATTTTAATGGATTTCTGTGTTTGCTCTCGGGGTGAAGAAAAGCTTATTAAATCTACTTATTTAATTTGGTACATAAAATAATATATTTTCGATAATATTATAACCATAAATAATAGAAAGTAATACTTTATACAGAAGTATTAATCCCGCAATTTCTCTTCTGAAATTTAAATCTGAATAACTCTAAGAGGGTTTTGTGATTTGTATACGTAGGATAACATCCAATTCTTTTAAATAGTACATATTTCGATTAAACTTTTTCTATTACGTTGACATTCTTGTAGTTTTAGGATTCCAAGTAATAGATGCGGATTCGAGATTGTATCTAATAAATGAGTTGTAAAGTGGAATTAATCCTTTTTCTTTAAGTGTATACTAATTCCTAACAATGAAGCATAGACATTTTAATATGTGTATTGAGTCCAATATTTGTTGTAAAATGTGCTCCTAAATCTTTATTTTCAACGAGTGGTGGATTATTGACGTTATAACGATATTTAAAGGGATTTTTGTTCCTGTTGAAGGATAGTTTTTACACCCTTGCTAATATTAAATGGAACTTTGTTCGGCTTGCTCCATCTCTAACACTATTAATACTTTTATATAATTTAACTCATCAGCAAACACCAATATTTTGGAATGTTTAACGACAGTAGGTAAATCGTTTATAAAATACAAAAATAACAAAGGACATAAGCTGGAACCTTGAGGGATCATTGAATTAACATTAAAGTGGTGTGACGCGCAATACACTACCTGTGATCTGTCTTTTAAGTATGATGAAACTATTTTCATTGATGCAAGAAAAATCCAATTCAATAATTTAACAAGTAAGCAGTCATGTTCAACTTTATCGAATGCCTTTTGGAAATCTACTTGTTTAAAGCGGTGCACTTCTAATGATACTAAATCAGTAAAATTAAAAAGATTCCTCACAATAGATCTTTTAGGCATAAATTCATGCTGAAACGGTGAAATCGTAAACTTGATATGTATAAATAATGCTTTTCAGTAATGTTTGCTGGTGTAGACAGAACAGCAATAGGCCTATAGTTCTTATAATCCTAGAATTTCCTGAATGGGGATTACTTTAAATTGTATCCACACATCCTTGATGTTGGATTTGGTTATAAATTAATGTTAGAGGGTAAGTATAGTAATAGATGGCCACATCCTTTAAAAATGTAATGTGCTACACTCACATGACTTCCTCTACTCTAGTACAAACTATTTTTACAAACGCTTATTCTCCATATGCTTCATGTTAATCGAGATGTTAATCTTATTGCTAATTTTCTTGTAGATGCAAGGGGAATTGGCAGGCTTTAAGCGATAGTCAAATGTTTTAAGAGCTGGTTGCTATGTGGCGCATTCCATTCTCTTTGCATGTCTAGGACATAAAAAAATGAATAACGAATTTGAGAAAAAGTATTGGAAAATTTAAGGGAATAACAAGCAATATCTCGAAAATGGTTCACTCAACAAAAGAAATGTATATGACATAAATTGTGTATTTTAACGCGATCTACATTTTTTGTGTGGTAAAATTTTGTCTATCTCTTATGGTTTACCAGTTATGCAAAAATCGTTCAAAATGAATACTTTTGGAGACATTCCCAGAAAATTCGAGATATACATTTCATTTCTCATGACAATATCTTAAACATATGATTTTTAATCAAAATCGTTACAGCCATTTTTGAGAAAATTAAAATTTTCGAAAAATGTTCCATGTAAAGGGTAATCTGGGGTGGAGGGATTTTCTTGAAAACCTTTGTGTCGCATCTCTGGAAGATACTGGACCAAAATACCAAGTTTGGTGTTTATCCGATTGTTCGTTTCTGAGTTATGCTGTTCACAGACAGACACACGGACATGTTGACAAAAATGCTTTTTTTTGGATTCAGGGACCTCAAAAAATATTTTTCCGGTGAAATCTTGGTATCGAATTTTTGGCTGGAATACAATACTTCCCCTACTTACTATATGTAGTAGAGAAAGTAAAAAAAGTAGATCTCTTTAAAACACAACTTGTTTTAAATAAGTTACTTTGTGGCATAAGCCATATCTGAGATATAAGTACGAGTATTAATGGTTCGAATTGTAAAACTTTTAGTCATTGTTTTAGGTCCTTTCAACATTCAGTTGTTTCTCGCGATGTCATGGAAACAGTATGGAATTTTAAGGCCAGCATATAGCGTCCAGTTGTTAAACATTTGACTATCGCTGTTCTCTTTAACGAAATGTGTAATATAGCTGTTTCTGTAAAGATTTATTTGGTTTAAAATGTAGTGGAGAGAGATATATACTTCAGTAAGACTAGCAGGTTGTACCCACAAATAGGTGATAGAGGGTAGAGAAGGTAATGTGAAGTAACACAAAGGACTTTTTGAACATGTAGAGCAAGTTTCAGCTATGGGTACCGTCAACAGTTGCCTTAGGGAGGAACATTTTAGCTTCTGTTACAGTGGAGAACGATGTTCACTTCAACTAAACCTTTCAAGAAGAATTATGCTAAAACTAGTTACTAATTTCTAGCAATAAGTATGTCAGTAGACGCATTATTCCACACTTACATTAAGTCTGGCGAGCTAAAGGCGCGTCAGTTTAACCTGAAGGGCTGCCAACTTACCCTGAGAAATACCGTGAGATCGAAAGAAAGAAGCGACAAACTGCTCCACTGTTCACCGTGGTTAGATCGGCACGGGACGAATTTCTTAGAACTGGCGCAGGAATAGATTATATTGTTCCACCTAGCAGTTATTGAAGAAGTAGTAATCGTAAAGGGGCCCGGCTTCAAAATCTGGTAACGACATGATAACTTTCCCTACTTTACTGAAATATTGGTGACAAAGGTCCTGGAATCCTCATGTAGTAAGTGATATTTTAATGGCTTACTGTCTTATAGACCACTCCTATTGCAGCACTTTGTCCAGGGTGTCCTGGATGTGGGTGGACGGGGATAGAGACAGTTTGTGGTTTCCGTGCTTGTTCTAACGCCATTTTATTTGTTTATTATTGATACTGCTATGTATGTGTGCAGGTAGTGATAATTGTTCTATTCCGGGCACCTGGATATTGCAGTGCAAAAATGTATAAATTTATATTTTTCCTCTTTATTTTCCCTTTAGGTGGAAAAGTTTTCGTTACTTTTGAATTTCTCATACATTCCAATATTGATTTTGGTAAAAATACTACACGTTTAAGATATTTACATGAAAAATAAAATGTCATGTTGGATGTAATATATTAGGTTCTGTTCGTCTTTATTTTGAAGACCGAAAGCTACCCGAGCCTGACAAGCATTTTTTCAGATTATGCCGGAACCGGCCCGCGGCAGAGTACTAATTTGCGCTTTCACCAGCAGGGGGCACTTTGTTCCTCTCCTTGGTCATATAGTCTAGTTGAAGAGACGCCAACATTTGAGAGAAAAACATCACCACACTGAAATTAGGAGGTAGTATGAGGCGAGCCGTAATAAGACGACGGGTCCTCTGGTTGCGAAATTTAGGCTTAAAACACCTAGGTTAGTGTGTGTGTATAAGAAGATTGAAATAATTGATTCTCACGGATTACTTTTGTACGGTTGGAGTGACAGTTTCTTCTGCGCATGCGCAGTAGTAATAAGATGGAGTCTTTGTTATATTCCGCGATTATTTTCCTTCGGTCTTAAAAAGAATGGATTATTTATTGTCCAAGTGCTCACATCCTCTTAAATGCATTTTAATTACTTTCATCTCTTATTTTTTAACATATTTTCTGGGTGAGAAGTACAGCAGCTTTACCAGAAGGACAATAGAAAGGAAGAAACGTGTATGAAGCGAGTGAAGGACGTCAGGCCGTAGCGAGCCGCAAGAAAACGATAGGGTTCTCCGAGATTATATTTAGGTTTGTGTAAATTAGATTCAAATATGTGGAATGATATCAATATTTTCGCGGATTACGAAAATACGTTTGCATTACCAGTTTCTCCTACTCTAGTGCAGTAGTCAGAAAATGGATTACTTTGTTCACTTTCACAATGGTTTTGGTATAAAAGAAAGTGTATAAACGGTTGGTGGGTCGTCCTTCGTGGTTTAGTGGTTACCATGCTAGCCTGTTGTTTTCGAGGTCACGGGTTCAAACCCGGCGAAGAGCGATGGATTCTTTCGGACGTAAAAATCATTAGCATGGCTTCCTTCGGAAGCGAAGTAAAGCTGGTGGTGTCCCGTGTCGTAGATTTACGGCACGTAAAAGAACCGCAAGCCTGGTAAAGGGACCTCTGAGCAAAATTACCGGTCTTTGACGCCCAATATAGACTGGGACGCGAAGAACCATAGAGGATAAAGAGCGTTCATAAATAAAACTCAATTTCAATTTTACAAACAAAATGTATATGCTGAGTTTTCTACGGATAAACTGAATTTCTATAATTACTGAATTGTAAGAGATAGACAAAACCTCACTCGATCTCCCTAGAGCACACAATTTGTGAACTTTTTGTGGTGTTAGCGAGATATTCTTTGTTACTTTCAAGCGGTAGATGCTATTCGTGTTTCTAGTGAACATACACCAGCTAAGGCTTGAATCCTTGCTGCGGAGTTACAAAGTCTGTGATAAAGGATGGAGTGGACCCACGTAATATAAACGGTTATTTACATGTGTGAATGTTGTGTAAGTGAACATGTTTTGAATTTGCATTAATAAGAACAAGAGAAAATCATTTTTATTTGTTTTTTTTTACTTTTTGGCTATGCTCATATCAAATTTAAAGAAGTATACATCATAAAGCTAGACTTATTGAAAACTAACCCTTGCGAGTCAAATTTTTTATCCAAAAACAATTATATAATGATACCATATGGCAGCATTGTGCTGGTAAGGGTTAACAAGAAATAGATATCACTGCATTTATGGACTGATGGTTAGCATGCTAACTTCTAAATTCAAAATTTCTGGGTTCGATTCCCGGCTGAAGGATAGGAAATTTTTCTTTTGCCAGGATTATTCACCATCATCCCTAGAGTCTGGATGTATGAGTGAGACAGAAAGAAAGAGAGAGAGAGTGTGTGTGTAAATTTAATGTTTATAAATATACGTAAACAAACCCAAGGATTAACAGGACACTAAAGGATGAGTAATAATTGTTCCTAAGGCAGGACTGCAGATATGACCTTAGATGTTACAGGCGCACATACTCGTAAATGGAATAGACATAAACGTTCAGCAAATTAGAAAAATAAAAAAAACCTTGGGTGGGGTAACTCACCTGGTCATGTATTCCCCCCCTCTAACTGCCTTAGTTGCGCATGTCTCTGAGTCACTGCTTAAGCACCACACGCCATAAGCCGTGTTTTATTTTATTCTCACAAAATCTTTTATTACATCACTTTAGAGGCAGGACTAAAGACACAAGAGCATGCGATAAAAATGCTGTGACAGACCACGTGTGAAAACAAATGTTTGCATATAGCTAGCGATAGCATTTCACATACATGCGCTATTATCATGGGATATCTTGCAAAAGTTAATTCACACTTTAGGGGTATTTCATAGCCTTCACTGAACCATCTATCTCTTCAAGGAAAAAAGTTCCTCACTGATTGATTTTTTATAATACAAATTATTTCAATTGAAGTTTTACAAAGAAAACTAGCGGCTTTAATTTTTTACAGGGAGACCAATCCACTTCACCACCTAGAAATTGTGCTGTTTAACATAGCTCTTAACAGAACTGCAATAAGGGTTTTAGTTTTTGAGTTATCACGATGTAAATAAGATCTTATTAAATTGTTCTACTCTATAAAACACACAGTGACGTGACACTTGTTTCCCGCGTATCAGCCCACCTCCTCTTTAAGACACCTCATTGAGTATCTCAGTAGCTAAACGTAAAACACAAGTCGAGTTCTTATGCCCTAGAAGAATAAGCTTTTGTAAGAATGGTTTGTAGACGAGCTAGTAGAGAAAGTCATGTGAAAGCGGCACATCAGGTTTTCTCTCTGCTTGACGTGCTTCAATCACATATTAGTGTTTTAATATATGCAAATACTAGACAGAATTCTTCAGGTCAGTATTCTTTTACACATGTAAACGACATGTGGTGTAGGATATTTAATGTTCCAGGTACTGCTGCAGTTCGTGTTTAAAAGTTTTCCCCCAGCACATCTGCAAGCTCTATTTTTCTCTTTCTCTCCCTTCCCTTTCCGAACGCTCCTGTAACGGAGCTAATTTCTCGTGCATTTGTTTCCCCGCTGCGCACACCTCCCCCCACCCCCGCCAGCTACGGAAGTTAGCGCGCGGCCCTTTTGCCTTCCACTTTATTTCGCGCTTTCGCCGCGCCACATTACGTTTCATTGCGCCACCTTCTGCACAGCACAACTCATGCTTTACAAAACATTGAAATAATAATCATATGTCTCACTTACTTCCCTTTCCTTTCATTTAACCTTATCTTGCATCCCTGCTAGGGAAAACTGTCGTCCCTAGTTCAGTGTCGAAGCAAAAACTGCGAGAATTGCACGACAAAAATCTAACTGCACACAACTTCTTAAACTGACTACCATCTTCTGAAATTTGTTTATATAACACGAGGGGCATCCAATAAGTAAGTTTCCCTATTTTATATAAAAAAAAACATTACATATTGAATTAATTTTATTTATATTTACAATCTTTCTGTTACTTTTCTACATAGTCAACATGTTTTTCCAAGCATTTTAGGGAGTGACACAAGTTTTTCCAAGCCAGTGTTGTACCAGGTCGGGTCCTGTGCTCGCTGTTCACTGATTTGACTTCATCATCGGTGTTAAAAGTGCTTACCTTTGAGTCAGGGGAACATGTGAAAATCACTTGTGGCAAGCTCCCGTGAATACGGAGGATACGAGAAAACTTGAATCTTGACCCAGGCGGAGCTCAGAAGATTCAACTGGGAAGTTCTCTCGCATCCTCCATATTCACCAGATCTTTTCCCAAGTGATTTTCACATATTCCCCGGACTCAAAGGTAAGCACTTTAACACGGTGACGAGGATCATTCAAAGTGAACAGCTGGTTGCGAACACAGGACCCGACCTGGTACAACACTGGCTTTGAAAAACTTGTGTCACGTCCCCAAAAATGCTCGGAAAAACATGTTGACTATGTAGAAAAGTAACAGAAGGATTGTACAATATAAATAAAAGTAATTAACATGGTCAATTGTATATAATGGTTTTTTTATAAAATAGGGAAACTTACTTATTGGACGATCCTGGTAATTATGTTTGAAATAATGACTAGGAAACGGAGCGGACACCTCAACCCCCAAAAGGATGAGGTGAAAGAACCGTAGTAGGTTATATGCCGGCCGACAAAGATGCGCTTGATGACCCGGACTGCTCAGAGAGGCTTCCCTCTGGCGGAATCGGGGAGAGCTCGACCAACCTGAAACGGCTCACAAGCAAGCATTCAGGAGGGGTAAATAAAGGTCTTATATATCTGTTATGAAATTGGTTTGGAACACCAAAATATTTACATTCCTTGTTTTCCTACGAAGGCCGCCACTTAGTGGGATTTTGACCGATAATTTCGATATTCTGACGAGGATATGATAGCAGGAAATACCGAAAGGCATCGTATGCTATTCCAATTACATCTATACAGTAACTTTACTCCAAAATGTGTTATTAAACGTTTGTGTGGTGTTGAAGAGCACCAGCAAGTAACCACTTTGACCTTGTCTGTTGGTTCCTTTTCCAGAGATGGCTCATGTATAGATCCGAATAATCACAATGCGTGTTTTTAAAGTATTATCATTCATTGCCTTACATCACTTCTCCATATAGTCACCGCCGTGTTTGTATGCCTTCGTCAAAGAATGATGCCGCCCGTGGTGAAAGCTACACTTATTTCACAAAATATTTTCCACCAAGGAATTTCTTCAGATGAAAATCGCTTGGTGCCAAATCCGGACTGTAAACAAGGTGGTCAAGTTGTTCCCAAGCGTATGATGTCATCAGATCTTGAGTGTGGCCGGACATTGTCACTTATTGTTTTGCCACCCTGTAAAGCAGAAAAACACAGTGACGATCGCTAACAGCTTTCTAATGAACGGAGCGAGTGATTGCTCATGCTCGAAATCACGACTGCAGCGGCAAAATATTAAAACACGCTTCGTACAAAGAGTTCCAAAAAGACACTATGCATGTTTTTCGTACACATCTCCGGATTCGTTAGCGTGAATATTTAGACAGTTGTCAACGCACGCTGTTTTAGTATTTTACACACTTGTACTGTTCTATTTGTTCATTCGTAATAGAAGCATATACCTACATTTACTTCCACACAAATATTTACAGGTATATTTGCCACATGGAGTAAATTCATTTTTATGCAACAGATAAAACACGCGCGTGGACTATGATAGCCTGCCATCGTAAGGCCTGGTCACGTATAATGCACGGCAACTTATGCTGTTGTAAATGGCCCTGACGCGTATACAGTAATTCTCTGCGAGCTGCATACTTGTAGGTATATTTAGCCATGCTGCATCCAACCGAACCAGAAAATCCAACATTTTTTTCTGCCCTCGTGAATGTTTGCTTATCAGAGGGCAGGGTCACAACTTCTTCCCAATGCGCGAGCCTCTGTCCCGGCACTACACAGCCCCTAAGCCTACCTGAAACATGAAATGATAGGAGACGAGGAAAAGGAAATTCTTGTTAGAAGAGAAACCTTGCCAACAGGGAAAACCTCGAAAAACCAATGGTCACAGTGGCCTGGCCCAGCTCGGCTCTGATTCACTCAAATTTTAACGAAGTCCCTTACATCGTGACGTAATAAACATAACTCATCATTTTTACATCCTCTACCACGTATACAGTAGGTAGAGAAGGTATTGCATTTTGCCCAAAAACTCGAATAGCGATATTTCACCAGAAATGCATTTTTGAGGTCCCTGAATCCAAAAAAGGGCACTTTTAGAAAAAGGTCTGTCTGCCTGTGCACGTTTCTCTGAACAGCATAGGTAACTCAAAAATGAAAACTCAGATAAATACCACATCTGGTATTTAGGTTCAGTACCTTCCAAAGAAGCGACCTTCCAAGGTTTTAAACAAAAACCCTACTACCCTTTACATGGAACCTTTTTCAACATTTTGATTTTTTAAAAAATGGCCTTAATGATTTTGATTAAAATATCATATACTAAATATATTTACATAAATAGAATTATCTTAAATGGCCTGTGAGGTCCTCTTCATTCGGAAGGAATTTTGTATAATATTCCATAACTGGAAAACGTTAAGTGATGACGAAAACGTACCACACAAAAAATATACATCTCTTTAAAACACGCAGTTTATTAAAACGTTTTTCTGTGGCAAAAGCCGTTTCTGTGATATCTGTTATTGAAGTCTGAATGGTACAATACTTGCTTTCTTTTAAAGTCCTGTAGATATGCAGTTCTCGCGATGTCATGGAAACAGTATGGAATTTTAAGGCCAGCATATAGCGTTCAGTTGTTAAACATTTGACTATCGCTGTTCTCTATAACGAAATATGTAATGTAACTGTTTCTGTAAAGATTTATTTGGATTAAAATGTAGTAGATAGAAAAATATGCCTTGATAAGAATAAGTTGTATACCCTAATAAACGATAGAGGGTAGAGAAAGTCATGTGAATGTATCACATAAGATTTTTACTTCCTCTATTACCGATGGAATGTAGAGTAAGAATTGCGTTAAACGTAAAAATTCAATATCGAGTTATCACTAGAAATAAAAGTTTTGAGATCATTTTTAGAAAAAAGTCCGTTCGCGCGCATGCGTCTTTCTCTGTGGCTGTGAACAACATAATCAAAAAGGAAGATTCGGTTAAATATCTTCAGTAGCTTCCACCCCAAATTACCCTTTACAAAGAACATTTTTAGAAATCTTTCATTTTCTCAAAAATGATTCTAACCACTTTGTTTAAAATATATATTAAAGATATATGTATACTTAACAAAGAATTAGCCTGTGAAGGAGTTTTGTATAGTTCACTAAAACTGGTAAACCATAAGAGGTACAGAAAAGCTTACCAAACTGAAAATGTAGACCTCTTTGAAACACACAATTTATTGCAAATAACTTTTTTGGTGGCATCAGACTTTCCAAGATATCCATAATTATTGGTTTGAAGGTGTCAATACTTTTGTCATTTCTTTAAAGTGATGTCATTTACTATGTCATGGAAGGAGTGTGGCATTTCAAGGCCAACATATAGCCATCCGATTTTAAAAATCTGTAATCAAACTGTGCCTACATGAAGCGGATAGAAAATATAAGAATGGTTTGTAGAAGCTATGTAATAATAAACGATACTGTTTACAGAAATTCATGCATACCCCTTCAAGAAAGTATTCATATGACTTTCAAAGATTGTAGCAGCCAAATTAATGCAGGAAAAAATCTAATTTTTTGGACATAAATATCAAATAGTAATGCGTTTATGTTTTGGAGGCATTTCAGATAGTTCATTTTATTAGCTTTATAAATTTTCAAAAATATGCGAAAATTGTAACTCTCTTGTTTTTTGTAATTTTTTTGTGAAAATAGTATTTTATTTGACGGAGGAATAAAATGTCATACCTGGGAATTTTCAAGGTTTTTGCCTTAATTCCTCATATTTTACGACCTCAAGAATTTATTTCTCCACCAGTTTGTCACATGTCAATGAAAGTGTGTGGATGTATGCACAAAAACTGCTTTACCCAATGCATGAAAAATAAGTTTGAAAACACCGCATGCAAAAAAGTGGCCATTTTGGCATACTTTTCAAAAATTTATAGAACTGATAAAATGAACGACCTGAAAAAACATGTAAACTGTGTTAGGATTTGATATTTATGTCCAAATAAAATTATATTTTTCCCTCCACTAATTTGACTGCTAGAGGTTTTTAAACTGCAGACGAATACATTCTTGAGGGAGTGTAAATATAACACTTGTTTTATTTTCCATATGCAGTCTTATTTGCCACATACTTCAACATATTTTTTAATGCCTGCATGTTTCCACAGTTTCTCGAGCAATCTTCAGCGTTACACTCTAACTGAAAAAGTCTGCCGTACACTAAACAGCCGGGAGAGTAACTGCCTTTGGACCGTTAAACGCCGATGACATCACGCCAGAATGTACTTTGATGCCTCCTCTGCCGAATGGTATATCAGCTATTCTCTTTGACTTCATGTTTTCGGAGGTGTAGCGTTTCACTTTTCGTGTTCATATCCCTGATCCCTCTTTGAAATGTCTTTGGGGAGTTATTTCTGGTTCATGTCTCCTTGTAAGTAGAGACAGACAAAATATGAAATTTCATATCCTAAACTATGCTTGTTATCATTATGGAAATAGCTATGTTTATATTTTACAGTGTGTAGATTAATGCACGTGACATTTGATAATATTTTGGTAAAATCTTAATTTTTTCGAAAATCTTCATATTGTTTCATATTTTCGATTTTTACTTTCTCTACTACGTATAGTAAGTAGGGGAAGTATTGCATTCCACCCAAAAATTCGATACCGAGATTTCACCGGAAATACATGTTTTGAGACCTCCTGAATCCAAAAAAAGCATTTTTGGAAACATGTCCGTGTGTGTGTCTGTGTGTGTGTGTGTCTGTGTGTGTGTCTGTGAACAGCATAACTCAAAAACGAACAGTCGGATAAGCACCAAACTTGGTATTTAGGTTCAGTATCTTCCAGAGATGCGACACGAAGGTTTTCAAGAAAATCCCCCCACCCCAGACTACCCTTTACATGGAAGATTTTTCGAAAATTTTAATTTTCTCAAAAATGGCTCTAACGATTTTGATGAAAATATCATATGTTTAAGATAATGTCATGAGAAATGAAATGTATATCTCGAAATTTCTGGGAATGTCTCCAAAAGTATTCTTCATTGTGAACGACTTTTGCATAACTGGTAACCCATAAGAGATAGACAAAATTTTACTACACAAAAAATGTAGATCGCGTTAAAATACACAACTTATATCATATACATTTCTTTTGTTGAGTGAACCGTTTTCGAGATATTGCTTGTTATTTCCTTAAATTTTCCAATACTTATACTTTTTCTCAAATTCGTTATTCATTTTTTTGTGTCCTAGACATGCAAAGAGAATGGAATGCTCCACATAGCAACCAGCGATAAAATATTTGACTATCGCTTAAAAGCTACCATATTCCCCTTGCATCTACAAGAAAATTACCAATAAGATCGACATCTCGATATCTCGTTTAACATGAAGCATATGGAGAATAAGCGTTTGTAAAAATAGATTGTACAAGAGTAGAGAAAGTCATGTGAGTGTAACACATCAGATTTTTTGCTTTTAAAGTAATTTCCATTAGCAATGAACCGGACTTTCCAGGTATTCTATTCCGGCAGTTTTCGTGAAACACGTTGATGTGGTATTAGTTACCATGTTTGTTTACCTCGGTGTTGGTGGAAGCCATTCTTGTGTGACGTCATTCGTTGGTCTGGTCCATAGTTCCCTCTGGCGTAGCAATTTGTATCAGTTTTTGAAATAATTTATTTTAAATGTCCGCCGGCTAGCTGTTTGGGATCGAACATGTTTCTCTTGCAGGGTGTGAAGCGGAAAGGAATCTTTTGTCTAGAAATGATATTGACGAAGAAATTGGTTTTATAATCTTTATTGCAGAACACGTTCACGAACACTTTCACAGATTTATCTAGATAATCGCCATACTGAAACTGTTTGTAATAACTGCTTATCACTTTTAATTCACGTACTTCAACTTTATATATTTAACTGTATAATACTTTATAATAGTTCTTGTAATTCTGTTGCGCGTAACTTGACGAACTGAGAGACCGACGCGTAGTATGGAGAATTCTGTAGAACTGGTGGGCTGACGTGTAATGTGTTGAGAATCTTGTTGAACACTGGGGTGATGTATAATGTTTTGAGAATCTTGCCGAACTGGGGACGATGTGTAATGCTTTGAGAATCTTGTTGCACACTGGGGTGATGTATAATGTTTTGAGAATCTTGCCGAACTGGGGACGATGTGTAATGCTTTGAGAATCTTGTTGCACACTGGGGGACCCGCTACCTCGACCTGGCCCATTTACAGGCCAGCCCCAAGACACGCCCAAAGATTATAAATGAAATGCTATTGGCTTATAAAACGCGCCAACATTAGCGTCTATTTTAACATCCAATGAAAACCACTAATACATATTTCTTTTAGAGAACATTCTGGAAGCTTTTTTTACCGAAAAGGCGCGAAACATTACGTAACTTCCTGGTTCCCGGTAACGATAAACAACTCACTCCACCGCTGCATTCTTGTGTTATTGTTAACAGTTTCAGTAAAGCCATATATTATTATTTACCAATAATAATTACAATTATTAAACCTCTGAAATCAATGTTACATAAAAATACATACTCATATTAAAATAATTATTTACATTTGAGTAATTTGTGATACAAATTACCGTATCAACGTTAAGAAAAGCCACTCTTTCCAACAAGTCGGGTAGAGTTGAGAAAATGCAGCGTTTCGTCACGTGCGAAATTAAGCACACACTATTCTTGAAGAGTTTTTATTTACCCGAACCGATACCTTTAGTGGTGTATTGTCATTAGTATTAGGCAAGGACAGAGCAACCATATGACCAGAGAACGAAGTGGACACCTCGCACCTCGATCCAATGCGGATCATTTATGCTTACCACCCCCAGGAGAACCGCAGGCAGGCCGACCGAAATAGAATAGCTAAGAATTCTCACACCAGGAGGTTGTTCAGAGGTTTTCCTCTGAGGAAACCGAAGAGAACTCGACCTGTATGAGGCAACTCAGAGAAGGCTGCCAACTGTCCGACACAACACAGCCCCTAATTCTACCCGAAACATGAAAGGAGATGCGGTTGACCTTGCAAACCAGGGAAAACCACAACAAACCCCATGCTCAAAGTGGCCGGGCCTAGGAGCTCTCGATTGCAAGCCGCGGACACATCTCGCTCAGTAAGATACCATTAGCTTCTTCTTTTCTAAGTTTCAGAGCTTCACAGTGATTAGAAGTATAAACTCCATGTAGTTCACTTAATTGTTAATATGGAATAAAAATCTAAAACCCTATTTTGTTAAACCAACGAAGTGAACCTGCTCCAAAGCCTTAAACTATAACATGTTTTGCCTCATAATACTTAGTGAGGTTTTTTCCTTCATTTTTGGTAAAAAGTTTCACATTTTTCCAAACCTTTTGGACACTTTCCTTTGTCTTCTCTTTTGTCGCTAAATCTTGACCATCTATAGTAATATTATAAATACAGATAATTTGTGTCCATTCAACCGATTTTATGGATTCTGAAAAATCAAAAAAACTAATTTTATTTCAGAAATCACTAAAATACTAAAATGAATTTACAAAGCTCTTGTACTTGAATACAAACACATGGAGTTATAAAAGAATATGCTTGTGAAGAAGGCTTTGACTTTTCATTGAGAATGCCATGGAGGAGAAAATAGTTGCTGCACTCCGCAGAGTGTAAAAACAAAAGCCGGTTACATTTTATTGCAAGGAATATACATAGATGGTCATGATGTAACTCTTCAACAAACAGAAGACAGTTTAAAAAGTGACAATCGATCCTGTGTTATATTTGTTTCTTATCAAATACTACAGATGTAATGAAACAGTGTCAATAACCTTTATTATAATTCTATAGATGTATGTACTGGAGTTTCTGGTTGACAACAACTTCTAATAACACTCGTGTAACAAAGTTTTGTTTCATTTCCTTTGTATTTATGTTGTAATCAAGTTCGTTAGCAGGACTTGATAAATAATTGTATAAGGAGAGAAAACTCATTTTATAATTAACAACTGAAAACGTATTTTTCTCAATGGTCACAGACTGTGTCTCTTACAAAGAGGTTAACTTGGTGGCCTGGGAGTGTCGAATGCATATGTTAACGGTTTCTGCATTTTGTGAAAATTGTGTAGCTTTTATTATTTAATGACTATGAGGCCAAAAAGAAGATACAAAGGTTTAAAATTTAACCTAGTATATTTATCTAACAGGCTACCAGAACATTCAGATCGAGGATTTTGCACCACCGAGGGTACTTATAGACTATGCAGCATTTGCAAGCCTTGAAACAGTGTCGGGGGGAAGTTAAGGAAGTCAGACGTTCGGCCGAAGCTTCACGTCCTTTTATGTGAATATCAGATGATTGTTCATCGCGTATTAGGAAATAACAATTATAGCGGGTAATGAAAACATTCTAAATCATTTAACCTACAATAATTTCGTTAAACACGAGAGGAGGTAAATAACGCTGTTTGTTTTATTTTACACACATATTGTGTGAAGTAACAGCTATTTTCTACACCATGACATTCTCAACTAAGTCAGGGCCTTCCTCATAGGTATGTTCTTTTGTTACTCCAATGTGTTCATATTGTTGCCCCACTGTTGGAGAGCCAAACTTGAAGTGGTTTATTGTTGGGGTTGTACGATTCAAACCTACCCACGTTAACACATCATTTTTTTTATGTTTATTTAAATATTATATATTATGTATTCGTCGGCTGCGTTATCAGTGTTTTTTTAGAGCACGTTTCTCTTAGCAGGGCTGGTACGGCTAAAGAATGAAGGCTTACACAAATTATAATTGTATTGTACTTTATTCACACGATTAAATAACACTTCACTGATATATCCTACTGTAGAGCTGTGAGATTATTGTTATTTACACTTTTTAACACGTAAACATTGTTATGTCTCACACTGAATCCGTATAAGTCTAACTGCTTGGTTACGCAATCTTGTAGCGTCTACCGCCTGAATTTGCACATTTCCTCTATTTCTAGTCTCTGGTTGGCTAAGCCTACTCCAATAGAATACTTTTATTTCACTTAAAGCTTTGCTAGTTTTTGATTGGCTATTTATAAACTATTTTAAATATTACATTATTATTGTTCCAAGAATTATTAGTAGCGTTTATTAAACTTTCTAATTTATTGTTTTCTCAAGGTTACCTCATTGTTAGCAACCTTCGGCTTTTACTTTGTAATTCTGTTTGCTACAGAAGGCAGCTTGCTTTTATTCTCACAGCTCCTACATTGTTAAACTACATAGGTAAGACATTCACATAACATTTTTATATACGAGGTACATAATAAAATAAACATAATTCAATGACTGTAACATACACTTAATATATTATACACATATTGCCTTAAGGCAGGCTGTTATTATATTTTATATTATATAATTAGACTCATATCGTTTAAGTGTTAAAAATACTGCCTCAATATTCAAGTACAAGGGTATTTTATTGTTTTATTAACTTATCCAATGAAATTTGAAGGTGATTTATAGACGAATGCGTATCAGAATGAAGTTGGCTTTTCAATTGTGAGAAAATGATCAACGTCCGTGTTTTCTCTCTATATTGAGACAAAGCATTTCTCATGTGGTCTAGAAATTAACCCGGGTCTGTCGGGAGGACGCATCTAACGCTGATAAATGTTCTAACGTCTGCAGCTGAACAGTCAAGTTAGTATTTGATGGTTTGTTTTACTGCCCCAAAGAGATAAAAAAGGATACACTCTTATAAGGAAGTGGGAACATAATCCTGAGAGGATGATATGCAGATGAGCAGCACAATACACATCCCCGGCGAGATCGTTAGCAGGGTGGTGCTGGTCTGAGATAGCGTTTAGACCCCCGGGAGACTTTGGTCCAGTAATGTTCAAACCTTTTTATGTTTTATACGCTTCTCAGAAATGAACAATTTTTATCCTTATTGAGAGGATTCATGTGGTGCATTTAGACCGAAAATGTGTTCCATTCACATGACACTCTCTACTCACTCTTCTACAAATTAGTCTTTCAAAAAGTTATTCTTCGATCTATATTTTTGTTTTCCTACTACGTATAGTAAGCGGGGGAAATACTGTATTACACCCAAAAATTCAATGTCGACATTTCACAGAAATACATGTTTTCAGGCACTCTAAATAAAAAACACCTATTTTTAGGGAAAAAAGGTGCACCTGTGTGTCTGTGAACAGCATAACTTAAAAACCGAAAAGTCTGATCCCACCAATTTTTATTTATTTTAACTATCTTCCAAAGATGCGTACGACACGAAAATCCACCGAAACTACCGTTTACATGGAACACTTTTACAAATGTTTCTTAAAAATGGCTATAAACCATTTTCATTAAAATATAATATATTAAAGACATTTGCATGAAAAATGCACATTTTGAATTTTCTAGGAATATCCTGCGAGTCCTGTTCATTTGGAAGTTTGTATAATCTTGTACAAGTGGTAAACGTTAAGCGATAGACGAAAACGTACTACACAAAAATGAAGATCTCTTTAAAGCACACAATTTATTTCAAACACTTTGTGGCATCAGCCGTTTACGAGATATCCTTATTAATGGTTGGAATTTTTAAAGTCCTGTCAACATTCAGTTGTTTCTCGCGATGTCATGGAAACAGTATGGAATTTTAAGGGCAGCATATAGCGTCCAGTTGTTAAACATTTGACTATCGCTGTTCTCTATAACGAAATGTGTAATGTAGCTGTTTCTGTAAAGGTTTATTTGGTTTAAAATGTAGTAGACAGAAACATAAGCTTTAGTAAGAATAGTTTTGTATACCTACTAATAAAGATAGGCGTAGAGAAAGATGTGAATGTATCACATTAGGTTTTTAGGAAAAGTTCCACCTGTGTTTATGAACAGTACAATTAAAAAATGAAAATTCAGATAAACATTAAAACTGGTAAAAGAAGATTTTCAAAAAAATCTCCTTAATCCAAACTAGCCTTTGCATGGAACATTTTTAAAAAAGAAATTATTTTCTATAAAATGGCATATATTAAGCATATTTACATTCCAAATAAGGTGCATATTTTGAATTTTCTGGGAATAGTCTGTGAGGTCCGGTTCATTTGGAAGGAAATTTGTATAATCTTGTATACAACATGAAGCGATAGACGAAAACGTACTACACAAAAATGCAGATCTGTTTAAATCACACAATTTATAGCAAATAACTTTTAATATGGCATAAGCCGTTTCCGAGATTCCGTATATTAATGGTTCGACTTGTTCAATACTTTGTCATTCTTTTAAAGCCGTGCCAACATGCAGTTGTTTCTGGCGATGTCATGGAAACAGTATGGAATTTTAAGGCCAGCATATAGCGTCCAGTTGTTAAACATTTGACTATCGCTGTTCTCTATAACGAAATGTGTAATGTAGCTGTTTCTGTAAAGGTTCTGTAGAATCGCTTTGCATGTTTTGAGGTGCCTTGCTTTTAATTCTATGACATTATGATTTGGACTTCGGAATACAAATTCGGCACATAACAGAATATTTTGTTGAGTGTATATTGTTTCCTTTTCTAAGGTAGTACACCCTCTCTGTGTCAATAAAAGAACCAGTTGGAGATACAGCCCATGTTAGTTTTTACGTGCCTGATTGTACACAGATACATGGGTTGTTGTAAACCGTTGTGACAAGTCACGCAAAATGGAATTTCCCGAGAACAGGATTAGGTTAGTGCCACTTTTATCACGAACAAGTAATAAACTGTCATTCAAACCCAGTAATATTAATGTAAAACGTGCAGTCATAAATTTGGACATGAAGTTAATGAGCTTGTTTTTATTGTAAAGGAACAAGTATATTTATCAGATGAAGATATACAAAGGAAAACCTTTTCTCTGTAACAGTTATAGCTCCCTTTTTATGCTATATTCTTACAACTTCGTAAGTGTATTTCCCTCATCCTTATTCAGAAAATGCAAGAATTGAACGCGCTTTTATCAAAGATACAACAAAGTCTGATTGTTGCATTCACGTGACTAAACAGGGGGCAACATTTTGATTTCCTCTGATAGGCTGCGCTCTAGAAATTGCAACTTATCAGATAGCATCTAAGTTAGTCAGCAACTACCTAATAAACCTTATGCAACTGGCAAGACACAACAAGAGTAATCTTTAGTGGGTGCCTGGACATATTGGAATTTTAGGCAATGAAAATGCAGATATCCTGGTAACAAAAGGATCTGCTCAAACATTTACTACACTTGAACCAGTTTTTTGGCATAGTCCCAAACCCTGTTCAAGGAACCATTGCTGAGTGGATTAATTATAACCACCAATTGAGCTGGATTCAAACAGAGGGATGCAAGCACAGCAGCAATTGTACTTAATCTCAAAAGAACCTGATAACCAGGACAATGGGAATCTTTAGAGAGGAACCAGTATGGAAACTGTGTATCCTGTCTCTCATAATATGCAAATGTGAAGCACTTGGGAGAAAAACACATGAAGTTTTGCGTCTGATTAACCCAAAATATGTTTCTGCTAAAGAAAACTTACATAATAAAATAATGCCCCTAATTAAACGGACAAGATATTTAACTAAAAACAACAACCCCTTAGGTTTTAATGTCAAGGGCAATTACAACACCACTCCATCACTGCCATAGTCAAATATCTACTTATGTACTCTTAATTAACACAAACTTTGAATAAATTTATTTCTATCATGTTGTACACTGGTGTGCAAAACCTAAGGACGAGATGGGTAAAGTAACATAACAAATGAACTACTTGGTGGAAGTAGATGAAGGTGCGGGAGCATGTTGCCTGAGGTCTCTCGCACGTACACAGAAAGCTGGACGTCACATGGCGTGAGTGTAGCGAGCTTATAGTGCCAAATGGGGGTGGTCCCGCAACACGGGGCAATTGACGAAACAGGACAAGACGGTGTGTGGCAATTAGCGAGCTGTTACGGTGCACTGTAGTGGTGTTCTTCATTGCAACATGGCCCGTAGACACCTTTTGGATGACTTCACACGGGGAAGAATCATCGGGAAACTGGAAGAAGGGCGAAGTGTGACGAGTGTTGCTCACAGCATTGTTTCACGTGCATAGGGAACCTTCCAAACCACAGGCACTGCTGTCCCAAGGAGAAGTGGTGGTCGACCGCGCTCAACTATAGCAGCAGATGACCGCTACATTGTGCAACGGGCAAGAAGGGATCCACGCCAAAAGCGGGTGCAATTGCAACCACATTTAAAAGGACAGCTAGGCACGCAATCTCACGATACACAGTGGCACGGCGACTACACAGAGGTGGTCTCTTTGTCCGACGGCCAGTGCGTTGTGTTCCATTGGCATCCGCACAACCGTCCCAAGAGCATCAAAATTGGACCAACGAGGAATGGGGTCGCGTGCTCTTCTCGGATGAGAACAGTTTCAGTCTAAGTAGTGATTCTCGACATACCCTCATCTGGCGAGAGTAAGGAACACGTAATGAACCCAGGAACATCCTTGAACATGATCGTTTTGGTGGTCCAGGTGTTATAATTTGGGAAGGCATGATGCTGCATGGGCGCACCGACCTCCAAATCTTTGAACACGGTAGCTCACTGGTCAACGTTTTTGTGATACTGTACTCCTTCCCCATGTGCGTTTTTTCAGGAGTGCAGTCGGCCCTGACTTCATTTTTATGGATGACAATGCGCGACCACAGATGGAGGATCTCTTGGAACGAGAGGATATTCGGCGAATGGATTGGCCTGCCCGTTCCCCCGATTTAAATCCCATCGAACACGTGTGGGATGTTTTGGGGAGACGCATTGCAGCACATCCACATGCTCCAACGACCATGCAACAGTTGTCAACAGCGCTGGTGGAGGAATGGAACTGCTTACCAACCTTGTGGCCAGCATGGGAGCACGATGCAGAGCATGCATTGTTGTCCGTGGTGATCATACACCCTTTTAAGCACCATGTATCTGTTTGTGTAAATCTAGAGAGCCATCATATGTCGTATTGACTTTAGTGTAGCTTATGGTCTATGAATAAAAGTGACATTTCTGTTCGTCTCATTGTATATTTCGCTTAGTTGCCTACTGTAGCAGTTCCCTCTATGTATGATTCATCGAGCTATGTCAGTGTCACAGCATGCGAACATTACCTTCGTCCTTATCTGTATTTAAACGGATAGTCAGATGTTTATATCTGTCGCTATGTGTAGCTTTGAAATTCCACGCTGTTTGCATGGTCACGAGAAAGAATAATAACGGTTTCTCATTTGAGAAAACTAGAAGTATTTGAAAATTGAAACCAATAACAAAGAATATATGGGAACTGGTTAACGCCACAAAAAATTATTTCACACCAATTCTGTACTTTGATGTCATCTTCATTTTTTATGTAGTAATATTTCTGTCTATATGTCATGGTTTACCAATTATGCACAAGTCATTCGGAATGAAGAATTAATAATTTAGACTATTTGCAAGAATTTCAGTACTTAAGCATATGGCACTTTAATCAAAATCGTTAGTGACATGTTTTAAAGATAAAAAAATAACCAAAATTTGTCCATGTGAAATATAGTTTTGGGGTGAGAATTTTCCTGAAAGTTTTAATGTTGTATCCTTCTAAGTTGCTGGACTTAAATATCAAGTTTTGCATTTAATTAACTCTTCCTTTTTACTTTATCTTTATGTAGATAAAGTATTATATTCCACTCAAAAATTCCATATAGAAAGTTCACCGTTTTACAAACGCTTATTCTCCATCTACTTCATGTTAATCCAGATGTTAAACTTATTGCTAATTTTCTTGTAGGTGCAAGGGGAATTGCTAGGCTTTAAGCTATAGTCAAAATGTTTTAAGAGCTGGGTGGTATGTGGAATATTCCATTCTCTTTGCATGTCCAGGACTTAAAAAAACCAATAACGAATTCCCATTTGAGAAAAAAAGTATTGGAAAATTCAAACAATTAAGAAGGAATATCTCGGAAATGGTTCACTCAATAAAAAATGTACGTTACGTAAATTGTGTGTTTTAACGAGATCTACATTTTTGTGTAGAAAATATTTGTCCATCTCTTACGGTTCACCTATTATGCGAAAGTCATTCAGAATGAAGAGGACTTTTGGGCATATTCCCAGAAAATTGAGATGTACATTTCATTTACCATGAAAATATCTTAAACATATGATATTTTAATCAAAATCGTTGGAGCCTTTTTTGAGAAAATAAATTTTTTTGAAAAATGTTCCAAGTAAAGGGTAGTCTGGGGAGGGGGATTTTCTTGAAAAGCCCTGAAAGACACTTTCATCTCTGAAAGACACTGAACCTAAATAGCAACTTTCGTATTTTCGTATTTTTTTGAGTTATGCTGTTTACAGACACAAACTGACATGTTTCCAAAAATGCTTTATTTGGATCCAGGGTAACTCTCGGAATAGAATTTTTGGGTAGAATACAATACGTTTCGGTAGTACAGAAAGTAAAAAGGAAAAGTCGGTTAAATACTAAAGTTGGTATTTAAGTTCAGTGTCGTACATGAATGCGATACAAATATTTTCAAAATCTCTCCGAGCACAAATTTACACTAACAAATCTCCTTGATGTTTTTTTATTTTCTCAAAAGTGCCTCTCAGATAAATACACCATGCATATGTTTTAAGATATTTTCATGATAAATAAAACGTATATTTTAAGTTTTCTGGGAATAGATTGTGAAGTCCTCTTCATTCTGAATGACCTCTGAATAACTGGTAAACCGTAAGAAACAGACAAAACCTTACTACACAAATAATGTAGATCTCGTTAAAACGCCCAACTTAGGTCAAATAACCTTTTTTGATGGCATTGGCCATTTTTAGGATACCCATTATTAATGGTTCGAGTTGTTCAGTACTTGTCATTCTTTTAAAGTCCTGTCAGCATTTATTTGTTTCACGCAATGTCGTGGAAACAGTATGGAATTTTTAGGCCAGCATATAGCGTGCAGTTGTTAAACATTTGACTATCGCTGTTCTCTGTAACGAAATGTGTAATGTAGCTGTTTCTGTAAAGATTTATTTGGATTAAAATTAAGTAGATGGGTACATAAGCTTTCATAAGAACAGTTTGTATACCCACTGATGAAGGTAGTTTCTGCCCCATGTATGGAAGCCAATTTGAAGAAGGAGAATTTTAGGTGGAGTTGTATTGTAGTTCAACTGTTGGGGAGCCGAACTTGAAGTAGTTGCAACCGCACGTATGGTACCCGGTAGCCTTCGCCCCAAGTTTAAACATATTAAGTTTGTATTTTTACTGTTTCTTTAAATATTGTATATTTATGTTTGCCTCGACTGCGTCAGTATTAATTTGTAGAGACATGAATATGTTAACAAGGCGTGGTACGGCTGAAGAATGTAGGCTTACACAGATTATAAATTGTGCTTCACTACATTTACTAATTCTTTAAAGGATTAAAATAACACTTCACTGATATAGAGAGCTGTGAGATTCTTTTATTAATTACTTGCACTTTTTAACACGTAAACTATTTTCGTCTCACAGTGAATATGTATTAAACTTCTCGAGGACGCGTTTCGCGTCCGGTTAGTAACGCTGTCTGCTAGCAACTAACTTCTGAATGTGTACAATTTGCCCTATTTACGTTTCTGATTGGCTAATCCTACTCCAATAGAATACTTTCATTTAACTTAAGCTTCTTTCTGGTTGTTGATTAGCTATTTTATAAACTGTCCCAAAAATTACATTATTGTTTCCAAGAATGGCTAGTAGCATTATGAAACCATCTAATTCATTATTGCCTCATTGTTAGCAAATTTTAACCTATTATTCTCACAGCTCCTACATTATTAAATTACGTAATGCATTCACATAACATTATTGAACATGTACATAATGATATAAAGATTAACACAAGGACTGTTACATGCATTTTATATATTATATTATACACATATTGCTTTAAGGCGGTCTGTTATTATATTTTATATTATATAATTTGACTGAAATCATTTAAGTGTTAAAAAGTCTGCCTCACCAGTGATATAAGGTAGAGAAGGTCATGTGAATATAAGGTATGAAATTTTCTTCCTCTTAGTCACGCAAAATGAAGGGAATTTCAAAGTCGTCACATATGGATTAAAATATTTGACCACGACTTAAACGTATGGTATTCCCTTATTTCCAATGTACGTACAAGGAAATATGTAATAATAGTTTGTGGAAGAATGGGTAGTGAGGTCATGTGAATGTAACATATTTTTAATATCTTAAAAGGATGTGAATTTTTTCAGTAAGAAAGGTTTGTTCTATGTTTAACGTATTTATTGTAATTTGTTGTTAGTGCAAAGGAAGAATGATCTGTTCAGTTTTCGATCCTCAAGTGTTGTATTAGATTCTCAGCTCCACGTCACACAGAATATTAGTACAGTCTGCACATAGAGGGACGACGCTATTTCCATCTTATTCCCGGAATGGACGTTCTGGGAGACGAACCATCACGACGTGTACCTTATCTGTATCGTATACTCTCCATGCACCCTGAACGCTCAAGCAAACGTGCACCTTCTTACCGCTCTAGTGCAAATGGGTATAAGAGTTGAGACGGATTTCACCACTTTAGGGCTTATTACGTCCACCTAACTTCCGAGAGGAGGGGTTGAGGTAGGCAGTGTAGCGAGGTCTCTAACATTGTGGATGTGTTCATCCCAGTAGAACACACCATCCCTGTCCATAAGGAGAGGTAGGTACATTTTGGAAGACTGCAAGCTGGAGTGCATAGATTATTTGCCAAACCGAATACATTATATAACATAAAATATGTGGCTTAACCATAAAACTCATTGAGACAATAAAAAGGATTTGAAAGCAATGTGCCCTTCATTGAATTTTTAAAATATTCAAAAGGAAGAGCATTACTATTATTAAACTAAATGGTGTTCTGGAAAAAGAATTTTGTATTTTACAATATTTACAGGTGTTAATGCAAGCATTAGAAGTATTTCTCGTGTGCTGGTCAAGAACTTCAGACGATACCACTGTTTCTCGATACTTTATAAAAAACTGTTAAGGCGATAGATATCTTGAATTATGTTCTTATTAATAGTTTTCTGTGTATAAATACATATAACCGATTTTGAATTGTATGCTACTTCAGAAATTGTTGCTGTTTGACGTTCTCCAATTGGCACCAATCTTTTTATCTTGATAATGCCACAGGTTATATGGTGTCTATTGTTAAAGCATAATAATAATAATAATAATAATAATAATAATAATAATAATAATAATAACAACAAATTAGTTCCTTCCCTTTTTAGGTAGCTATGTTTTCTATCCATAGTACGGAAAGTAGTGTTCGGTAAACACAAAGTAACAATGCTAGAATAGAAGAAAATATTTTCTGGCACTGTATTATCTCACTTTTTTCACAGATTTTCGTCACCGGAGTAGGTAAATATAATGGCCGACAGTGAGTCAAAAAGTCAGGCTATTGCAGAAAGGTAATTTAGTGCGTTAGTTGAATCAGCTTCATTTACAACTCAGTTAACGCTGCATGTTACACGAGTACCTCTACTCCTTCCCCATTCTTTTGTATGTTTCGTTTAGACACAAGACTCTATGGAATGTTACATTGATTCATCAAGGTCTGTCAAGAACTCTTTGGGGACACATGCGAGGCAATAACTTGAAGTCCGGACTCCTTTCATTCCCTATCTACCATAAAGTTCAATGCAACAAGTTTCAATAACGCAAAACTTAAACATTTAAAGGTATCGAAAGAGTATGGAAGGTTTATCTCAAAGTATTAGATACACTTCTCTACCACCAAGTATCGAGATCCCAACCCTACTATATTTATGAACATTTTTCTTGGTAGTCAAGCACAAACAATGAAGTCAGCCTTAAAATACCCAAAGTTAATAAATAATTGCTTACAATGAGTTCTGGGGCCACACCACACAAAATTAATTACCTTCTTCTACAATATCTAACGAGAGAGCCAAAAAACTAAGAACCGGCTGCGCAGTGTTTTTTCTGTCTTTACTTACCAACTTTATGAAAGGAGATGCTGAAACTGGGCACCGTCGTTGTCCATACATTTTTGGCACCTCTTTAGGAAACTATCCATCACTCGCCGTAGTTCACGTTGAGAAATTTCCTGGCGGATATTTTGTTTTAATTCTTCCAGGGTGTGTCTTGTACACTTTGTTTTAAGTTACCCCAGAGATAGAAATCTCAGGCGGTTAGGTCGTGGGACCGAGGGGGCCACAAAGTTCTACTAATAATTCTCTCCTCAAACACACTTTCATAAAGTTGGTAAGTAAAGCCTTTAAAAGTAGTTTTAAAAATGTTGTATGGTTTCATCCGCGCCTTTCTATAATGACGGCAGCGAGCGCCGAGGTCGGGGACAGGAAAAACACCGCGTAGTCGGTTTATAGTCTTTTGGCTCTCTCTGTATTTATGTATCTTGTACAAAAATAAGGCTTTAGCGGCCGGTTTAAGTATTTTATAAGTAATAAATAAAGACTTTGCGTACGTGGAGCATACAATAGTTTAATAGTAAAAGTGCTATAGATTATATAAAATAAAATAAATGTAATATACTGGTAAATATAAAAGGCATAGTCATTTGTTGACATATTCTGGTAGCGTCTGAATCCTACGCTATGAAGCGTACCAATGCCTTCTAGGAAGCGCTGACCGTAGCAATTCGAGATGGCGATGTGAATGCTTATTCTGTGCGATCCTTTCTAAAGCAGCTATTTTAGAGAACATGTACTAAAAAGTATTTCCTAACAAAATCATTATAGATCCCAAACCATCATTTTGATAGCTATGTGCCCATAATAAATTGATCATACGCAGCTCAAAACCAACCAGCTCGCCTGGTCCTGCAAACCTGAGGAAAGTGAAATTAGAGGCCACCAGGAACAGGAAACTTATCTGACACTTAAAAAATTAACCTATAACCCGGGCTTAGAAGGGAACCGGATGTAAACAAAAGAGCGTGACAAGCTCTGTGCATCGATCGCGGATTACAACTAAGTAGGTTATTTAGAAGAGAGCTGGCACAGTTTTTTGCGTTTATATGGGAAAGGATAGGGAAAACGAGGGTGGATGCGGAGGGCTAAGGAGGAAAATGCGTTTATATGGGCGAGATAGGGAATACGAGGACTGACACTAGGCTAGACAGCGGCAGAAGGAGGGGGATGCGCTTTATATGGAAGAGATAGTGGAGAGGTGCTAGGCTAGACAGAGGCTGAGAGTAGAGTATGCGTTTATATGTATGAGAGGTATAGGAGCAGGAGGAGCGGTGCTAGGCAAGACAGAGGTTGAGTAGAGTATCGGTTATATGAGAGAGGTAGGGAACAGGAGCAGGGGTGTTAGGCTAGACAGAGGTCGAGAAGTAGAGTATGGTTTATATGAAAGGTATAGGAAAACGAGGAGGGGTGTTAGGCTAGACAGAGGTTGAGGAGTGGAGTATGGTTTATATGAGAAGTATAGGAAAACGATGAGAGGTATTAGGTTAGGAGAATTGAGTATGTGTTTATAAGAAGATACGAGAAAACGGAGAGATCCTATTATAGGATAGACAGGTGTTAAAGGTAGAATGTGTTTTATATGAGCGGTATAGGAAACCAAAGAGAGATGCTCAGCTAGACAGGGATCAGGAGAGGAATGCGCTTTATGAGAGGTAGGGGATACGGGGAGTGGTGTTAGGCTAGACAGAGGTTGAGAGTAGAGTATGCGTTTATATGTATGAGAAGTATAGGAACAGGAAGAGGGGTGTTAGGCTAGACAGAGGTTGAGGAGTAGAGTATAGTTTATATGAGAGGTATAGGAAAACGAGGAGAGGTGTTAGGCTAGACAGAGGTCGAAAATAGAGTATGGTTTATATGAGAGGTATGGGAAAACGAGGAAAGGAGTTAGACTAGACAGAGGTCGAGGAGCAGAGTATGGTTTATATGAGAGTCATAGGAAAACGAGAGAGGTGTTAGGCTAGACAGAGCTAGAGGAGTAGAGTATGGTTTATATGAGAGGTATAGGAACAGGAGGAGAGGTGTTAGGCTAGACAGATACTAAAGGAGTAGCAATATGGGTTTATATACAGGAGAGATACGGAATAGGAGGTGCTAGACCTTGAAAGCGACTTTAGATGTGAACTTAGTGGAAAACTGTTTCATGTCAACGTTATATACGTTCCCATCATGTAACCCATTCAGGGAAAAGGTGACCAGCAAAGGGAAAAAAGGTGACCTGCAAAGGGAAAAATGTGACCAGCAAAGGGAAAAAGGTGACCAGTAAAGGGAAAAAGGTGACCAGCAAAGGGAAAAATGTGACCAGCAAAGGGAAAAAGGTGACCAGGAAAGGGAAAAAGGTGACCAGAAAAGGGAAAAAGGTGACCAGGAAAGGGAAAAAGGTGACCAGCAAAGGGAAAAACGTGACCAGCAAAGGGAAACAGGTGACCAGCAAAGGGAAAAAGGTGACCAGGAAAGGGAAAAAGGTGACCAGGAAAGGGAAAAAGGTGACCAGCAAAGGGAAAAAGGTGACAGCAAAGGGAAAAAAAGGTGACCAGCAAAGGGAAAAAGGTGACCAGCAAAGGGAAAAAGGTGACCAGCAAAGGGAAAAAGGTGACCAGCAAAGGGAAAAAGGTGACCAGGAAAGGGAAAAAGGTGACCAGCAAAGGGAAAAAGGTGACCAGCAAAGGGAAAAAAAGGTGACTAGGCAAGGGAAAAAGGTGACCAGCAAAGGGAAAAAGGTGACCAGGCAAGGGAAAAAGGTGACCATAAAAGGGAAAAAGGTGACCAGCAAAGGGAAAAAGGTGACCAGGAAAGGGAAAAAGGTGACAAGCAAAGGGAAAAAGGTGACCAGCAAAGGGAAAAAGGTGACCAGCAAAGGGAAAAAGGTGACCAGCAAAGGGAAAAAGGTGACAAGCAAAGGGAAAAAGGTGACCAGCAAAGGGAAAAAAAGGTGACCAGGCAAGGGAAAAAGGTGACCAGCAAAGGGAAAAAGGTGACCAGGGAAGGGAAAAAGGTGACCAGCAAAGGGAAAAAGGTGACCAGGGAAGGGAAAAAGGTGACCAGCAAAGGGAAAAACGTGACCAGCAAAGGGAAAAAGGTGACCAGCAAAGGGAAAAAGGTGACCAGCAAAGGGAAAAAGGTGACCAGCAAAGGGAAAAAGGTGACCAGCAAAGAGAAAAAGGTGACCAGCAAAGCGAAAAAGGTGACCAGCAAAGGGAAAAAGGTGACCAGCAAAGGGAAAAAGGTGACCAGCAAAGGGAAAAAGGTGACCAGCAAAGGGAAAAAGGTGACCAGCAAAGGGAAAAAGGTGACCAGCAAAGGGAAAAAGGTGACCAGCAAAGGGAAAAAGGTGACCAGCAAAGGGAAAAAGGTGACCAGCAAAGGGAAAAAGGTGACCAGCAAAGGGAAAAACGTGACCAGCAAAGGGAAAAACGTGACCAGCAAAGGGAAAAAGGTGACCAGCAAAGGGAAAAAGGTGACCAGCAAAGGGAAAAAGGTGACCAGGAAAGGGAAAAAGGTGACCAGCAAAGGGAAAAAAAGGTGACCAGCAAAGGGAAAAAGGTGACCAGCAAAGGGAAAAAGGTGACCACCAAAGGGAAAAAGGTGACAGCAAAGGCAAAAAGGTGACCAGGAAAGGGAAAAAGGTGACCAGCAAAGGGAAAAAGGTGACTAGCAAAGGGAAAAAGGTGACCAGCAAAAGGGAAAAAGGTGACCAGCAAAGGGAAAAAGGTGACCATGAAAGGGAAGAACGTGACCAGCAAAGGGAAGAACGTGACCAGCAAAGGGAAAAACGTGACCAGGGAAGGTAAAAAGGTGACCAGCAAAGGGAAAAAGGTGACCAGGAAAGGTAAAAAGCTGACCAGCAAAGGGAAAAAGGTGACCAGCAATGGGAAAAAGGTGACCAGCAAAGGGAAAAGGGTGACCAGCAAAGGGAAAAAGGTGACCAGCAAAGGGAAAAAGGTGACGAGCAAAGGGAAAACGTGACAAGCAAAGGGAAAAATGTGACCAGCAAAGGGAAAACTGCGAGCTGCAAAGGGAAAAAGTGACCAGCAAAGGGAAAAAGGTGATCCACAAAGGGAAAAGGGTAGGGGAAAGGTGACCCTCTCACGGGAAAAGCTAACCCACTCACACTAACAGGTAAGTAATTCAGTTAGTATCACAGGGTAGGGAAGCGGATATAGCATAGTTCCGTATGATGTTGCAGGTAATTCAGAGAGTATCGTAGGTATTTAGGATAATTCAAGTAACATAAGTGTTTAGAGTCACTCAGCTAGTATCACAGGAGGATAGTTTCCTGGAGCAGGACGTATCATAGCTGCATATTTTGCACAGGCAATTCAGTTAGTATCGGAGGGTATTTAAGCTAATTCAGCTAGTATTACAAGAGGCTGACTGCATCATAGCAGTGTATGATTTCACAGGTAATTCAGTTAGTATTGTAGGTATTTAGGCTAATTCATCTAGTATCACAGGAGGATAGATTCCAGGGGTTGGGTATAGCATAGTTTCGTATTTCACAGGTAACTCAGCTAGTATCGTAGGTATTTAGCATAATTCAAGCGTCCTAGGTGTTTAGAGTAATTAAGCTAGCATTACAGGAGGGTAGGTTCCAGGGTTGGTTATAACGTAGTTTTCGTATTTTACAGATAGTTCAGGTAATATCGTAAGTATTTGGGTAATCAGCATAGTTTCACAGATACTCGTGATAATTTAGATCAGAGATTTGTATCACAGCTATTTAAGGTAAATGCAGATGATTCAGGTTGTATCAATGGTATTTGAGTCATTTTAACAGGTAATTCATCTAGTATCATTGGTATTTAAGGCAAACCAGATAGTGTCACAGGTGATCGTGCTAATTTAGAACAGGAATTCGTATCAGAGCTAGTTAAGGTAATTTCACATGATTCGACTAGTATCACAGGTATTTAAGTCATTTTAGCAGGTAATTCAACTAGTATCACAGGTACTAATGGTGATATAGAGAGTAATTAGATCATAAACATTTCTCATCCAACGTTACAACAATTTATATACTTTTTTCTAAATCTTACAAACTTATTATATGTTAAACAGTTATAAACTGCAGAGATAAACTGCATATGGCTCACAAATTAAAAAGCTTTGCGTCAACATACCTTTATTTAAGTTCGTGTAGGTACCTCTCCCCTTTATCTAGGCTTCAGACTAACACTAGTATTTGCTCCTAATGGCAGGGTTACCACCTTCCCTTCCATCTTACCCTTTCTTCACCATTTGTCTGCTAGTTACATACACAGCACATGAGTAAACTTTAATTATTTAAATTGTAGACTCGCTGAGAAAATCTTCATCTTCGGGTTACATTCTCTTAAGTACTGTTTGTAATACTGTAATGTCCATACGCATAGGTAGTTATTCCATCCTCAGCAATAATTCTTTTATCATCAAAGGGATTCAATGTAATTTTATTCACTTGCACTGTGGTAACAGCATGCTTTCGTGATAGGATTAGATTCAAGGGCGTTCAGATGATTTCACAGGTTTTAAGACAGTCTGTATAGCTGTCAAACGAAATGTACTGCTTAATAGCGCTACGTTTTATACCTTTAATCTTTTTATCATTGATCCTTGAATATCTAAGGCATACATCTTAGGACGTAGTCCAACAAAGCGCAGGATGATTTTGCTATTAGCCTCATCTTTAAATTTCCCCAATACCTTCTTGTTCTGAGTAGAGTAACATATATGATTGGCAGGGTAATCAGCTGTATCGAGGTGCTCAAGAAAACGTAGCTTGTCCTGGTACACATCTTCAGTTGTTACACGATGAATGAATGAATCAGTGTCCATATACATAAGCTTCAGGTTTTTCAGCTCCATAATAAGGCAACAACACTCGTAATGATAGTGATACATTAATGTCTTGGAGATGTCCAACACACTCATACCAATGAATATAGACTTGTTGAATACAATCTGACGAGAGGCCATATGTACAGCAGCTACAATGATAGCAGCAATAGATCCTGCAGCTACAGAAACATCACCCGCAGCCTGGACAATAGCTGTAACAGAAGCAAATACAAGCTACCGTAGCAGATACAGCAGCTGTACGACAATAGATGTAACAGATCTTACAGCTGTAGCAACATCTGCTACAATAACAGCAGCGACAAACACCAGTTACATAACAGCTGTAGGGGCAGCAGCAGGAAAGATTTAGCACTCTTAGCAATAGCAAGCATCACAGCAAAGATATTCCAGCTATAGCTTCACCCACCACAGCAACAGCAGTCATCACTCCAGATGTAACATCAAATACGGAGCTGAAGTAGTAGATACAACACTGTAACATCAGGTACAGCAATAACAGTATCAGATCAGGTAGCTGTAACAGCATTAGACATAGTCAGCACAATACCTATAGCAGAAGCAAATACAGCAGCTATCGTAGCAGATACAGAGACTGTACAACAATAGCTGTAACAGACCCCACAGCTGTAGCAGCATCTGCTATAACAATAGCAGTAGCCGTCGCATTACATAACAACTGCAGCAGCAGCTAGAGATTTAGCAGTGTTTAGCAATAGCAAGCATCACAGCAATGATATTCCAGCTGTAGATTCCCCTACCACAGCAAAAGCAGTCATCACAACATCAACAGTAAATACGACAGATGTAGTATCAGATACAGAATCTATAGCAACAGCAGCTACAACGATAGCAGCAATAGATCCTGCAGCTGTAGCAGCATTAGACACAATCAGCACAATAGCTGTAGCAAAAGCAAATACAATTACTATCGTAGCAGATACAGCAGCTGTACAACAATAGATGTAACACATCCTACAGCTGTAGCAACATCTGATACAATAATAGCAGAGACAACAACCGGTTACATTACAGATGTAGTAGCAGAGAATCCATTTTTTGTTCAAATGTAACAGCTTTATCAGTTAAATCATTGCTTCATTAAACAAGGATTGTAAGGGTAGACGTCTCTTCCCTTTATATAGGCCTGAGACTAACACTAGTATTTGCTCCTAATGACAATGGTTACCGCCTCCCCTTCCATCTTCTCCTTTCTTCACCATTTGTCTGCTATGTGCATACACAGCACATGAGTAAACATTAATTTTTTAACATTGTAGATTCGCGGAGATCATCAAAGGGATTCAATGTAATTTTATTCACTTGCACAGTAGTATCAGCATGCTTTCATGATAAGATTCATAGGTGTTCTCATGATTTCACAGGTTTTAGGACAATCAGTATAACTCTCAAATGTAATGTAATGCTTAATAGCACTACGTTTTTACCCTTAATCTTTTTTACCATTGAGCCGTGGATATCTAAGGCATACATCTTAGCTCGTAGTCCGACAAAGCGCTGGATGATTTTATCATTAGCCTCATCTTTAGATTTCCCAAGCAATTTGTTTAGAGCTGAATAGCATATATAGTTGACAGGGTAATCAGCAGTAATCAGATGTTCAAGTAAACGTAACTTGTCCTGGTACACATCTTCAGTCATCACACGATGAATGAACGAATCAGTGTCCATATACATGAGCTTCAGGTTTAAAGGAATTTTTCCAGAGTTTCACAGATTCTAAGCTTCTAGAATCGAACCCGGTAATAGTTTAATAAATGTATTTTTAGTAATTTAGCTCCCTCGCATCAGCACCTACCATTTAATCTTTACTCGAACCTGATAGGATTCATAGGCTTGAAGATATATGAAATCACCCCTTCGGGATTCGATCTGAGTACTTTAAAGTACTTTTTGTCATGATAACGATATTTAGGAACTAGGTACTCTGTTTACGGTTTACTTGACGTGTCTATATAAATTAGATTACGAGTTATTAAATTTGAAAGTAAATTTCATTAAATCGGTATTCGAACCCAGAACACCAGGAACAAAATAATTTATAATATTAGCTTGACATGTTAAACAAAGCTGTGTGCAGTTACGCTATCAATCTAAGTGATATATTCTAGTGTACAGAGGAAAATTAAGGAACTCATTAAAAGATGGGGGAATCGAACCAAGCACAACTGATTGACAATTATATACAGCATTAATTACCCAGTACAGAACCTATCAAACATGCTTTAGCCCACTCCTCTACCTCATTTAGTTCCAGAGATAATGAAGATTTAAAATTAAGAATCGAACTCAGGACACCAGATCCCCAAATATAGATCCGCAAGAAACTACCTATTGATATAAATGTAATAAAGTTTATTTGACGTCTTTATCTTAAGTAGTTTAGGAGTTATTAAATTTATAATTAAATTACATTTTATCGGTATTCGAACCCAGAACACCAGAAACAAAATTATTTATAAAATTAGTTTGCTATGTTAAAAAGAGCTGTATGCAGTTACAGCATCAATCTAAGTGATATATTCTAGTGTACAGAGAAAAATTAAGGAAATCATTTAAAAATCGAGATTCGAACTAGGGACAACTGATTGAAAATTATATACAGTAGTAATTACACATTATAACAGCTATCAAACATGCTTTGGCTCATCCCTCTACCTCTCTTAGTTTCCGAGATAATGGAGATTTAAAATTAAGGATCGAACCCGGGACACCAGGTATCCAAATATACATTCAGAAGAAACTACCTAATGATATAAATGTAATACAATTTATTTGGCGTCTTTATCTTAATTAGTCTCTGAGTTATTAGAAGTTGAATTTGTAATTACTCGTGGGATTCGAACCCAGGCATCCCGGCCAACTCGGATTAATATCTCAAGGACGCGGTGCATTCCAAGGAATTGATTAGTTTTTATCCCATTGTTCTATCTCTTTTCATTTAGGCTACAGCTGTGGGGTCTGTTACAGCTATTGTTGTACAGTCTCTGTATCTGCTACGATAGCTGCTGTATTTGCTTCTGCTATAGGTATTGTGCTGACTATGTCTAATGCTGTTACAGCTACCTGATCTGATACTGTTATTGCTGTACCTGATGTTACAGTGTTGTATCTACTACTTCAGCTCCGTATTTGATGTTACATCTGGAGTGATGACTGCTGTTGCTGTGGTGGGTGAAGCTATAGCTGGAATATCTTTGCTGTGATGCTTGCTATTGCTAAGAGTGCTAAATCTTTCCTGTTGCTGCCCCTACAGCTGTTATGTAACTGGTGTTTGTCGCTGCTGTTATTGTAGCAGATGTTGCTACAGCTGTAAGATCTGTTACATCTATTGTCGTACAGCTGCTGTATCTGCTACGGTAGCTTGTATTTGCTTCTGTTACAGCTATTGTCCAGGCTGCGGGTGATGTTTCTGTAGCTGCAGGATCTATTGCTGCTATCATTGTAGCTGCTGTACATATGGCCTCTCGTCAGATTGTATTCAACAAGTCTATATTCATTGGTATGAGTGTGTTGGACATCTCCAAGACATTAATGTATCACTATCATTACGAGTGTTGTTGCCTTATTATGGAGCTGAAAAACCTGAAGCTTATGTATATGGACACTGATTCATTCATTCATCGTGTAACAACTGAAGATGTGTACCAGGACAAGCTACGTTTTCTTGAGCACCTCGATACAGCTGATTACCCTGCCAATCATATATGTTACTCTACTCAGAACAAGAAGGTATTGGGGAAATTTAAAGATGAGGCTAATAGCAAAATCATCCTGCGCTTTGTTGGACTACGTCCTAAGATGTATGCCTTAGATATTCAAGGATCAATGATAAAAAGATTAAAGGTATAAAACGTAGCGCTATTAAGCAGTACATTTCGTTTGACAGCTATACAGACTGTCTTAAAACCTGTGAAATCATCTGAACGCCCTTGAATCTAATCCTATCACGAAAGCATGCTGTTACCACAGTGCAAGTGAATAAAATTACATTGAATCCCTTTGATGATAAAAGAATTATTGCTGAGGATGGAATAACTACCTATGCGTATGGACATTACAGTATTACAAACAGTACTTAAGAGAATGTAACCCGAAGATGAAGATTTTCTCAGCGAGTCTACAATTTAAATAATTAAAGTTTACTCATGTGCTGTGTATGTAACTAGCAGACAAATGGTGAAGAAAGGGTAAGATGGAAGGGAAGGTGGTAACCCTGCCATTAGGAGCAAATACTAGTGTTAGTCTGAAGCCTAGATAAAGGGGAGAGGTACCTACACGAACTTAAATAAAGGTATGTTGACGCAAAGCTTTTTAATTTGTGAGCCATATGCAGTTTATCTCTGCAGTTTATAACTGTTTAACATATAATAAGTTTGTAAGATTTAGAAAAAAGTATATAAATTGTTGTAACGTTGGATGAGAAATGTTTATGATCTAATTACTCTCTATATCACCATTAGTACCTGTGATACTAGTTGAATTACCTGCTAAAATGACTTAAATACCTGTGATACTAGTCGAATCATGTGAAATTACCTTAACTAGCTCTGATACGAATTCCTGTTCTAAATTAGCACGATCACCTGTGACACTATCTGGTTTGCCTTAAATACCAATGATACTAGATGAATTACCTGTTAAAATGACTCAAATACCATTGATACAACCTGAATCATCTGCATTTACCTTAAATAGCTGTGATACAAATCTCTGATCTAAATTATCACGAGTATCTGTGAAACTATGCTGATTACCCAAATACTTACGATATTACCTGAACTATCTGTAAAATACGAAAACTACGTTATAACCAACCCTGGAACCTACCCTCCTGTAATGCTAGCTTAATTACTCTAAACACCTAGGACGCTTGAATTATGCTAAATACCTACGATACTAGCTGAGTTACCTGTGAAATACGAAACTATGCTATACCCAACCCCTGGAATCTATCCTCCTGTGATACTAGATGAATTAGCCTAAATACCTACAATACTAACTGAATTACCTGTGAAATCATACACTGCTATGATGCAGTCAGCCTCTTGTAATACTAGCTGAATTAGCTTAAATACCCTCCGATAATAACTGAATTGTCTGTGCAAAATATGCAGCTATGATACGTCCTGCTCCAGGAAACTATCCTCCTGTGATACTAGCTGAGTGACTCTAAACACTTATGTTACTTGAATTATCCTAAATACCTACGATACTCTCTGAATTACCTGCAACATCATACGGAACTATGCTATATCCGCTTCCCTACCCTGTGATACTAACTGAATTACTTACCTGTTAGTGTGAGTGGGTTAGCTTTTCCCGTGAGAGGGTCACCTTTCCCCTACCCTTTTCCCTTTGTGGATCACCTTTTTCCCTTTGCTGGTCACTTTTTCCCTTTGCAGGTCGCAGTTTTCCCTTTGCTGGTCACATTTTTCCCTTTGCTTGTCACGTTTTTCCCTTTGCTGGTCACCTTTTTCCCTTTGCTGGTCACCTTTTTCCCTTTGCTGGTCACCCTTTTCCCTTTGCTGGTCACCTTTTTCCCTTTGCTGGTCACCTTTTTCCCTTTGCTGGTCAGCTTTTTACCTTTCCTGGTCACCTTTTTCCCTTTGCTGGTCACCTTTTTACCTTCCCTGGTCACGTTTTTCCCTTTGTTGGTCACGTTCTTCCCTTTGCTGGTCACGTTCTTCCCTTTCCTGGTCACCTTTTTCCCTTTGCTGGTCACCTTTTTCCCTTTTTCTGGTCACCTTTTTCCCTTTGCTGGTCACCTTTTTCCCTTTGCTGGTCACCTTTTTCCCTTTCCTGGTCACGTTTTTCCCTTTGCTGGTCACCTTTTTCCCTTTGCTGGTCACCTTTTTCCCTTTGCTGGTCACCTTTTTCTCTTTCCTGGTCACCTTTTTCCCTTTCCTGGTCACGTTTTTCCCTTTGCTGGTCACGTTTTTCCCTTTGCTGGTCACCTTTTCCCCTTTCCTGGTCACCTTTTTCCCTTTGCTGGTCACCTTTTTCCCTTTCCTGGTCACCTTTTTCCCTTTGCTGGTCACCTTTTTCCCTTTGCTGGTCACCTTTTTCCCTTTGCTGGTCACCTTTTTCCCTTTGCTGGTCACCTTTTTCCCTTTGCTGGCCACCTTTTTCCCTTTGCTGGCCACATTTTTCCCTTTGCTGGTCACCTTTTTCCCTTTGCTGGTCACCTTTTTCCCTTTGCTGGTCACCTTTTTCCCTTTGCTGGTCACGTTTTTCCCTTTGCTGGTCACCTTTTTCCCTTTGCTGGTCACCTTTTTCCCTTTGCTGGTCACCTTTTTCCCTTCGCTGGTCACCTTTTTCCCTTCCCTGGTCACCTTTTTCCCTTTGCTGGTCACCTTTTTCCCTTTCCTGGTCACCTTTTTCCCTTTCCTGGTCACCTTTTTCCCTTTCCTGGTCACCTTTTTCCCTTTGCTGGTCACCTTTTTCCCTTTGCTGGTCACCTTTTTCCCTTTGCTGGTCACCTTTTTCCCTTTGCAGGTCACCTTTTTCCCTTTCCTGGTCACCTTTTTCCGTTTGCTGGTCACCTTTTTCTCTTTGCTGGTCACCTTTTTCCCTTTGCTGGTCACCTTTTTCCCTTTGCTGGTCACCTTTTTCCCTTTGCTGGTCACCTTTTTCCCTTTGCTGGTCACCTTTTTCCCTTTGCTGGTCACCTTTTTCCCTTTCCTGGTCACCTTTTTCCCTTTGCTGGTCACCTTTTTCCCTTTGCTGGTCACCTTTTTCCCTTTGCTGGTCACCTTTTTCCCTTTGCTGGCCACATTTTTCCCTTTGCAGGTCACCTTTTTCCCTTTCCTGGTCACCTTTTTCCCTTTGCTGGTCACCTTTTTCCCTTTGCTGGTCACCTTTTTCCCTTCCCTGGTCACCTTTTTCCCTTTGCTGGTCACCTTTTTCCCTTTGCTGGTCACCTTTTTCCCTTTCCTGGTCACCTTTTTCCCTTTCCTGGTCACCTTTTTCCCTTTCCTGGTCACCTTTTTCCCTTTGCTGGTCACCTTTTTCCCTTTGCTGGTCACCTTTTTCCCTTTGCTGGTCACCTTTTTCCCTTTGCTGGCCACATTTTTCCCTTTGCTGGTCACCTTTTTACCTTTGCTGGTCACCTTTTTCCCTTTGCTGGTCACCTTTTTCCCTTTGCTTGTCACCTTTTTCCCTTTGCTGGTCACGTTTTTCCCTTTGCTGGTCACCTTTTTCCCTTTGCTGGTCACCTTTTTCCCTTTGCTGGTCACCTTTTTCCCTTCCCTGGTCACCTTTTTCCCTTTGCTGGTCACCTTTTTCCCTTGCCTGGTCACCTTTTTCCCTTTGCTGGTCACCTTTTTTTCCCTTTGCTGGTCACCTTTTTCACTTTGCTGGTCACCTTTTTCCCTTTCCTGGTCACCTTTTTCCCTTTGCTGGTCACCTTTTTCCCTTTGCTGGTCACCTTTTTCCCTTTGCTGGTCACCTTTTTCCCTTTGCTGGTCACGTTTTTCCCTTTGCTGGTCACCTTTTTCCCTTTGCTGGTCACCTTTTTCCCTTTGCTGGTCACCTTTTTCCCTTCGCTGGTCACCTTTTTCCCTTCCCTGGTCACCTTTTTCCCTTTGCTGGTCACCTTTTTCCCTTTCCTGGTCACCTTTTTCCCTTTCCTGGTCACCTTTTTCCCTTTCCTGGTCACCTTTTTCCCTTTGCTGGTCACCTTTTTCCCTTTGCTGGTCACCTTTTTCCCTTTGCTGGTCACCTTTTTTTCCCTTTGCTGTCACCTTTTTCCCTTTGCTGGTCACCTTTTTCCCTTTCCTGGTCACCTTTTTCCCTTTGCTGGTCACCTTTTTCCCTTTGCTGGTCACCTTTTTCCCTTTGCTGGTCACGTTTTTCCCTTTGCTGGTCACCTTTTTACCTTTCCTGGTCACCTTTTTCCCTTTCCTGGTCACCTTTTTCCCTTTCCTGGTCACCTTTTTCCGTTTGCTGGTCACATTTTTCCCTTTGCTGGTCACCTTTTTCCCTTTACTGGTCACCTTTTTCCCTTTGCTGGTCACATTTTTCCCTTTGCAGGTCACCTTTTTTCCCTTTGCTGGTCACCTTTTCCCTGAATGGGTTACATGATGGGAACGTATATAACGTTGACATGAAACAGTTTTCCACTAAGTTCACATCTAAAGTCGCTTTCAAGGTCTAGCACCTCCTATTCCGTATCTCTCCTGTATATAAACCCATATTGCTACTCCTTTAGTATCTGTCTAGCCTAACACCTCTCCTTCTGTTCCTATCCCTCTCATATAAACCATACTCTACTCCTCTAGCTCTGTCTAGCCTAACACCTCTCTCGTTTTCCTATGACTCTCATATAAACCATACTCTGCTCCTCGACCTCTGTCTAGTCTAACTCCTTTCCTCGTTTTCCCATACCTCTCATATAAACCATACTCTATTTTCGACCTCTGTCTAGCCTAACACCTCTCCTCGTTTTCCTATACCTCTCATATAAACTATACTCTACTCCTCAACCTCTGTCTAGCCTAACACCCCTCTTCCTGTTCCTATACTTCTCATACATATAAACGCATACTCTACTCTCAACCTCTGTCTAGCCTAACACCACTCCCCGTATCCCCTACCTCTCATAAAGCGCATTCCTCTCCTGATCCCTGTCTAGCTGAGCATCTCTCTTTGGTTTCCTATACCGCTCATATAAAACACATTCTACCTTTAACACCTGTCTATCCTATAATAGGATCTCTCCGTTTTCTCGTATCTTCTTATAAACACATACTCAATTCTCCTAACCTAATACCTCTCATCGTTTTCCTATACTTCTCATATAAACCATACTCCACTCCTCAACCTCTGTCTAGCCTAACACCCCTCCTCGTTTTCCTATACCTTTCATATAAACCATACTCTACTTCTCGACCTCTGTCTAGCCTAACACCCCTGCTCCTGTTCCCTACCTCTCTCATATAACCGATACTCTACTCAACCTCTGTCTTGCCTAGCACCGCTCCTCCTGCTCCTATACCTCTCATACATATAAACGCATACTCTACTCTCAGCCTCTGTCTAGCCTAGCACCTCTCCACTATCTCTTCCATATAAAGCGCATCCCCCTCCTTCTGCCGCTGTCTAGCCTAGTGTCAGTCCTCGTATTCCCTATCTCGCCCATATAAACGCATTTTCCTCCTTAGCCCTCCGCATCCACCCTCGTTTTCCCTATCCTTTCCCATATAAACGCAAAAAACTGTGCCAGCTCTCTTCTAAATAACCTACTCAACTAGTTTCATGTCGGACTACAGAAATTAATTTTGCTTTGTATTATTTAAGAGAATATTCAATTTTAGTGCACACTACTCTTAAAAACAATTAACAAAAACTTAATGAATGGAGATATGCGTATGCACCATTTAATATTATTAAAATTACTTGGTCTATCTTGTATTTGCGGAGCTCGCTTATTTTCAAATTGTTTATTACAATGTGGTTAACAGTGCTATAACTCGCGCAAAACCTCTGCAATCGTGACCTTGATTGCTACCCCAGCTGCCGAGCCTAGGAATGGTTTATGTTTAGCTTAATCAACGAAAGCGATATAATACCTTTGCTTACTCACAGTGCGTAACACATACAGTCTGCATAGAAAGTGTCTGCATCTGGTTGTAATTTTAAAGAGAGCTGCAGTATCTAAATGGTACTTACTTTATATTTGTTATATTTATAACCATGGCTCCTATGTTTTCAAAGTTAAGTGGTAAGGTGTTACACAGTCAAAGTAGGGAAATAATTGCAAATGTCCTCGACTTCATGAAGCAAGAAGCAGAGATGAAGGAAGAAAATATATGTTCATCCGAGTTCCACAACAGCCTTAAGAGAGTGAAAGAAAGAGTAGTCAAAGCAACTGGCGTTTCACCGAGTTCCGTTTCCAGAGTTCTCAAAGATAAGAAAAAAAAACCTATGGATTAAAGAGTACCATTTGACACACCTGGGAAGAAACATAAGGTCCCTAAACGTATTACAGAAATAGACGATTTCGAATGCGTCATTCGGCGCACGATTCACAATTCCTATGTGGAAGAAAAAACTGTGCTAACAATAAGCAGATTGCTCATCCAGCTGAAAGACAGCAGGAACTTTCAAGGTGGTGCTACAAATCTCAGAAAAATTATTAAAGATTTGGGGTTCAAGTGGAAGAAACCGAAATCAAATAGAAGAGTTCTAATAGAAAAGCAAAATAATAATAAAAATAAAATAAAAAATTAAAAATAAAAAGTAAATGTTGCCATGATAGCTTAGTCAGTTAGACCAACGGCACGGAAAGCGTAAGATCCGTGGTTCAAATCTCGGCTATGGCATTGAATTTTTCAGTCTGATTCTACCTTTCCAAATGAGTATAATTTTATATGTACTTATATCAGCATCAATCTTAAAGGTGGTGCTACAAATTTCAGAAAAATACTATACTGTATGAAGATGGGTCATACATACACAGCAGTCATACAGCATCTAAAAGTTGGAGTGACGATAGCGAATTAGGTTTGCAGGCACCTGTTGCTAAAGGGCAAATACTTATTATCGTTCATGCTGTTGGAAAGATCGGCTTCGTTCCAAATGCCCTTCTTTTACAAGTTGCAGAAACAACAGGAGATTTTCATCAAGAAATGAATACAGAAAATTACAAGAAGTGAATCAACGCCATGTTGATACCTAATATGCCTGCTGGGTCTGTTCTGGTCATCGACAATGCTTCACAATGCGTCAACACTCAATTGACAAACCACCTACCTCAAATTCCTTGAAAGAAGAAATGAGAGTTTGATTACTTAGACATAATATAGCTTTAGATGAAAGCATGAGTAAAACAAAGCTATATAAGTTAATTAAAGCCAACAAACAGCTTCAGACGTCATACATACTTGACCAGATAGTAATACAACATCGCCATAATGTACTTAGACTGCCATCGTATTGCCCAGATCTAAACCCAATCGAATTAAACTTAGCTGATATAAAAAATGGGTGACATGCAGAAATATAGCTTTTAAATTAAAATATGTGGAGCAGTTAGAACGGCAGCAATTTGCTGAAATTGGAAGGCCAGAATGGGAAAATGTATGGCGACATGCTGAATAAATTAAGAATTAATATTTCGAAAAATACCGAATTGCAGAAAATCAAATAGAAAGAATTCTCATCCAAGATAATGGTGCAGAAAGTAGTGACAGCAGCGATGACGGCAATAATGTGAGTGATTCCGCAGAAGAGGAAGGGTTATTAGGTGTGGAAGAATTGGAGGCAATGATTGACAGTGTTTTTTATATTAAGCGCTTTTTTACAGCGTGGATTTTAATATACTGTATATATCTAAGTTTATCAGCGCAACGCAGTACATAACCGGTGTGGATATTTGACGATGACTGTCCCACGTACTCCTGCAACATGCAGACGACCGGTCACCACCTGATCTGTAAGCAACTCGCTTCATAGCTCTCATTAAGATTTTCACACGTCTAGAACTGTTGCGCCGATAATAAATTATTATGGGTAGTAAAAATATATATGTGTAAAATTCCAAAGGGACAAATGTGAAAAGTAGTGAATATTGTACTGAATGTGTTGATAAGATTTTGTGAGAAGTATTCGGATTTAGCTATTAAAGACATTATTAATTCAACATCCGAGTCAACTCCATTCGCGTGGAAAAGCACAAATCTGGTATCACCTTCAAAGAAAAGGAAACGCGAAAAAACTGTCCTTGGCACGAAATGTGATGATGATGAGAAAATAGACCGGATTGGGACACTTTCATGTTCTAATTAATAAGGTGCATTTCACCAAACTAGAGCCGTGAATCGAACCCCGGACCTTCAGTACGAGAGCCGGAAATGAAATACTGGTCTACCCCGGCGCCCTTATGCACTATTGTTGCGTTTAGTGAAATAACTCTAATCTTTTTTTACTTTCCCTACTACGTGTAGTAAGTAGGGGAAGTATTGTATTCCACCCCACCGAGATTTCACCGGAAATATATGTTTTGAGGTGCCATGAATCCAAATAGAACATTTTGGAAACATGCCCATGAGTGTGTGTCTGAATATCTTAACTCAAAAACGACAAGTCAGATAAATGCCAAACTTGGTATTTGAGTTCACTATCTTCCAAGGATGCGACACAAAGATTTTCAAGAAAATCCCTCAACCCAGACTACCCTTTACATCGAACATTTTTTTAAAATTTTGATTATCTCAGAAATGGCTCTAACGATTTCGATTAAAATATCATATATTTAGGATATTTTCATAAAAATGAAATCTATATCTTGCATTTTCTGAGAATGTCCCCAAAAGTCCTCTTCATTCCAAACGGCTTTTAAGCAACTGATAAACTGTAAGAGATAGAGAAAATGTTTCTACACAAAAAAACGTAGATGTCGTTAAAACACAGAATTTATCTCATATACAATTTTTTGTCGAGGGTACCATTTCCGAGATATTCCTTGTTATTTGTTTGAACTTTCCAATACTTATACTTTTTCTCAAATTGGAATTCGTTTTTTATGTCCTGGACACACAAAGAGAATGGAATGCTCTACATAGCAACCAGCTCATAAAACATTTGACTATCGCTTAAAGTCTACCATATTCCCCTTGCACCTACAAGAAAATTAGCAATAAGGTAGTAAAAATAGTTTGTACAAGTGTAGAGAAAGTCACCAGTGCAACACAACACAATACTGAGCGGAATGGCATGACTGTTCAGAATATCACAAAGAGAGAAAACACGGTAAAACCTATAGGTTGTTTCATTCCACCGTCATCCTCATCCTTACGCTACCATCGGTGGCTGGGTGCCTTCACTTCAGGAATGGGTGGAACGAGGTATCCCCGAAGGCCATATGGGGAGCGTTAGAAACGACAATAGTACCTACATAAGAGATTCAATGGTGTATTACATACACAGTAACTGAAGAGCGCAAATTTAAAGAAATTAAGAGAATAGTGGATTTATAAACTTAATGTATGGAATGTTGTTACACTGTTAAAATGTGTATTAAGAGGTAAATCATTGCGCCTACTTATTACTGTATTAGTGCCTATTTTGAAATTATAGTGCCTACTTTCAGATTTTTTTAGCCCCTAGTGCCCGAGCTCCAGTAATTAAGACTAAAGTTTAAACACGAAGAACACCAATCAAATACCAGTGACAAAGAACTGTTTTCTTACCACGTGTCGACAAAGAGAATGGAATGTATGTATGTATAAAGCGATGTCCATATTACGCAAATGGGAAAGCAAATTGATCGTAGGTCATTAAATTTGACTGGCGACTTTTGTTGGCCACTGCTTTCATGTATTTGAATCAAAACATTACACGCTTGCTGAAGCTCAACTGTTCCATTTTCACTGACGGACGGCACTTTAATGAACACGTACATCATATAGAGCGCTTGAGTGACAAGTGTTTTCAAAATCACTTTCAGCCACCAACTGTGAAATTCCATGGCGGACGTAATCGTATTAGATTGCTAATGGATATCATCCATATGGATTGATCCATATCCATTGCCCATCTTCAGCCGCGTAAATCCAGATAATAAATGCCAGTGTGTTTTGTTCATAGCTCAAAATTGATCGAATTGCTTTAATACAACTCAAATGTCCATCTTAGCTATCTGTGAACTGATAATTAACATTAACTTTATTTGAATTCACATGTGAGGTAATATAAAGGAACATACACAAAACTACCAGGTACGGGATGTGTCGCATTCACATGAGTGTGTCTGTTCTCTATCCCTTATTAGTGCGTGTGCATTATTTTGCTATCTACTTCATTTTAATTGAGATAAACGTTTTTGAAAATAGCTGCATTATACATTTTGTTGTAGATGCAAACAGAGTATCGATAGTCAAATGTTTAACAATTAGACGCTAAATGCTCGCCTTAAAATTTCATACTGTTTCCATGACATCACAAGAAACAGCTGAAAATCAACAGGACTTTCGGAAATAGCTGATGGCAAAAAAGGATATTTGAAATAAATTGTGTTTTTTAAAGCGATCTAGATTTTTGTGTAGTACGTGATGTGCCGTGTATGTATTGTCGCGCCAGACACATTATTGCGTCGTTGGCGACAGCATTGTTGGGGTAATTCTTTCGGCTGGGGTTTTGAAGTTTCGTCTGGCGTGGCGACTCGCCACTGTCTAGCGGTGGAGAGTGGGGGAAGTGAGCGTTACTTCTGTGTTAGCGCCACTTTGGTCCGAGTGTCTGGTATGGAAGGTTGTGTGTGAATGTAGCCACGTGTGTGTAGCATCTTCCTTCAATTGCTTCATTTTATCTTTTGTGTGTGATGTAGGGGCACAGTGTTTATACCGAGTAGACCACAGGTAATGTAATTACTGTGAAACTTTGTGTACTTTGTTAAAGCTATCCCACGCCTGCTCTGGAATGTGCAGTTTAAGATTCCGGTCTTCTTGCTATCTCTGCAGCTATGCCTCCCAATGTATATTCTGGGGTAACTAAAATTTAATATCTATCTGCAAAACTTTTGGCCTCATCCCGGTATATAAGAATATTCATCTATTCCTTAACGTCCCACTAGTTAATGCAAGATTATATAAATTTCCTTCCGAATGAAGAGAGTCTCACAAGTTATTCAAGATATACATTTTACTTGTCATGTAAATTACTTTTACTATATGGTATTTTAGTCAAAATCGTACAGCCGTTTTCTACAAAATTAAAAAATTCGATAACTGTTCCACGTTAAGGGTGGTAGAGCGTGGGGGAATTTCTTGATAATCTTAATGTTGCATCTTCGGAAGGTAGGGAATTTAACTTATCGGACTTTTGGTTTTTGAGATATATTGTTCACACACAGAGATATTTTTCTTAAACGGCTGTTTTTGATTCGGGGACCCCAAAACATGGATCTCTGGTGAAAAGTCGATATCAATGCAACTATGTACAGGTACAGAAATTAAAAACGAACAGCGACTTACCACTTGAAAAATGTAGGCGCCTGAAAATGCAAACCGACAACCACGAAAATCTCGGAAGTCGTTAACGACTCAAAAAATATAATTTGATACATTGTGTACTTTAGAGAGATCTACATTTTTGTGCACTAAAGATTTCTTTAACTCTTCCGATTTACCAGTTGTACAAAGGTCCTTCCGAATAAACAGGACTTCACAGGGTATTAAGATTTCGTATCTTTAACTTGTGGTGGTGTAATGCAAATTGTTTAGATATTTTTTTGAAACTAAAAGAAATTACGATTTTTTTTTGTGAATGGTAGCTTGGAGTGGGGGAATTTTAATGAAGATCTTTGTGTCGCTTATACCAGGCTTGGTATTTACCTGAGACTTCGTTTTTGAGTGTTTTCAGTCAAATATCGGTATCAAATTTTTGTGTGGAACGTAACTGTAGTTACGTAGTAGAGAAGATTACAGTAAACAACGGGGTGTTATAATCAACCTAAAGGCTTATTGTGTAATCTGTTACAGTATCTGGTTCCAATGTCAGCATCATTTCCTAAATCTCCCCTGGTTATAGAAAGAGTAAGTCTGTTTCTTTCCAGGTATGGGCAGTCAAAAAGGATAATTGAGGCAATTTCCTCTTTGCACATCTTTACGTAGACGTTTCCTGAAGTGACCATGTTCAGCAATTAATGCAACTACTTTTCTTACTCCTGTTCTATCCGATCTCAGGAGAGATGAGGCTTTGAGTGTTGCATGGACCTAAGACCAACTTCCTCGCTTGTCTTTGTCCAGGATAGGTTTACCACCCAAGTTGAAGTTTTTCCCTAATCCATGCTTTTACCGAGGTTTCGGCTAACATAGGGTAGCTCACTACCCCTTTTTTGCCAGCTGATCGGCTTTTTCCGGCGGCGCCGTGGAAATGTTCAAACCGCTCGCTCTCACCAAGGTTAAATATCAGGGAACCGTATATGGGATTTGTGTTGGACAAGCGGCGTCTGGGCGGGTTTCCCGCGTCATTCATTCCACCAATTGCTCCATCACATTTCCTTTCATTTATCTCACCATCATTTCATATCATCTCCTTCCTCGCTCTCACACCAGGATTCAGTTGTTCTTTCTGGTCATAGTCTGTGCTTCCGGGCAGCCATCTAACCCCAGGCACATACTTGTAAGTCCTAGGGGTGTAAGCCCTAGCAACGGGGAGGGTAAAACAGAGAGATGATCAGTCTTTCATTTCCAAATATGCCCTGATGCTGCGGCATAGAGATGGACACTTAGGCATTCCGAAATCAGTTTGGATTTTACATACTGAGGCTTTCACGGCCGGCGTCATAACTAATAAATTCAGACTCCAACCACCGCAGATACTGGATCACTTCACCCTGAAGATGCCAAGCGCGAAACGTCGGTATCCACGATGCCTTCTAGACCACGGCCGGCGTCATAACTAATAAATTCAGACTCCAACCACCGCAGATACTGGATCACTTCACCCTGAAGATGCCAAGGCGAAACGTCGGTATCCACGATGCCTTCTAGACCACGGCCTACAAGCCCGGATAGTTGTAATTCATTTATTAGTTTGGATTTTACCTGGTTTGAAGAGTGACTATCTCTGTGCGTGAGTATTCGTTTATTGTGGTAACCGTTCACAAGCCCACTTAGCGGATAGCAAACACCTCTGTTTAATGTTTCCTAAAGCTACCATAATATTTGTCCTTGGAGATAGGCCTGCGCTCGATTAAGTTCCTATACGCGATCCGTCTGTGAACGATACAACTTGGTGAAATTCTTTATCAGGCGTTGATTCCTTCCATATAATCTTCCCGAGACCCAAGGGTCTTAAATGCAGAGAAGTGGTGGAGAAAATAAAAATTTTGAAAATTCAAGAATATCTGGAAATGGCTACGGCACTAAAATTGTTGTGTGATTTAAAGTGTGCTGTAACAAGTTGGTATTTGAGTTCCATATCTTCCAAGGATGGGACATGAAGATTTTCAAGAAAATACCTCCACCCTCAACTACCCTTTACATGGAATCTTTTCGAAAACTCCGATTTTCTAAAAAAAACGGCCTAACGATTTTGATTAAGATAGCATACATGAAGGCTATTTAGATAATACATAAAATGTTTATCTTGAATTTTCTGGGAACAGCCTGTAATGCCCTCTTCATTCGGAAGGAATTTTGGGTAATCTTGTATAATTGGTAAACGTTAAGTGATAGACGAAAACGCAGCACACAGAAAATATAGATGTATTTAAAGCACACAATTTATTTACAATAAGTTTTTTTGTGGCATAAGCCGTTTCCGAGATAACTGTTATTAAAGGTTCCAATTGCTCAATATTTGTCATTCTTTTAAAGTCCCATCGATATTCAGTTGTTTCTCGCGATGTCATGGAAACAGTATTGAATTTTAAGGCCAGCATATAGCGTCGAGTTGTTAAACATTTGACTATCGCTGTTCTCTATAACGAAATGTGTAATGTAGCTGTTTCTGTAAAGTTTTATTTAGATTAGATGTAGTAGATAGAAAAATAAGTTTTATTAAGAACAGTTTGTATACCCACTAATAAAGGGTAGAGAGAGTTACATCAGATGTTTTATTCAGGGAGTCTCGAAGCTGTATCGAATTTTTGGGTGGAATGCAATACTATAGGTAAGCAGTAAAATCCATTTAAATGGCTATATTTGTGATTAAGAAGCCAACATCGCCTTCAGTCAACTCTGGGAATGACAGAAAATAAAAACGCTTCAATAACAATGAGCTGTAATAAAAATGGAGCTGATGATGATTCATATCCCCTCCAGCATATTTATTACTCTTTTTGATTTCGTATTATGGTCTTGCAGCATCAGCCCAGAAATGATGGTTTTAATGCTTCTCTCGAACAATCGCTCACCCACCTTTCCCATAAATCAGTTTAACCGCAGGGCTGTAAATAACTAGCACCTACCGCACGTGTGACGTAGAAACGTGGGTCGTATCTCACGTTGCTAGTGTCCTGAGCCACTCATTTTTAAGTACATTACACACCGCTGCCTCAACCCCGTCACCTACCTAGAAGTACTTACTTTGAGGCTCCTGAATCCAAGAACTGCATATTTAGTAAATTCTTGAGATTTAAATTCATTATCTTCCACAGATATAGATTTTAAAGAAAACTCCCCCACCACAAGCTACCCCTTAAATGTACATTTTTTTCTGTGCTTTGATTTTGTAAAATATCATATATGTATAATTTACATGACAAATATATCATGAATAGTGTCTGAATAGACACAAAATCTTACAACACAAAAAATGTAGATTTCGTTAAAGCACACCATTTTTCAAAATAAATCCTTTTGTTTAGTTAAACTATTTCCGAGCTATTTTTTGTTATTCGTCTGAATTTTCCAGAGGGCGAATGCTGTTCTATCTATCCACAGATAATAAAAGCAGATAGACTGGACTGCACCGCACCCAAATGCTATCTACCCGACACGTGTAGAAGCAGAGATACAGTTGCCTGACACTAAGGTCTCTGTGGACACGTGCCATCTACCCGTGAAGTATAGAAGCAGAGGTGCAGTTGCCTAGCGCTAATGTCTCTGTGGACACGTGTCGAAGTTGCCATCCACCCGTGACGTATAGAAGCAGAGGTACAGTTTCCTAGCGCTAAGACCTCTGTGGACACGTGACGAAGGAAGATGGTATGGTACAGGGATGAGACCTAGAAGACTAACTGTCCGCCACACACCGAGTCACGAGGTCTCTCTAACAGATCCGTCGCGATCTCTGTGGACACGTGACAAAGCAAGATGGTATGGTACAGGGATGAGACCTAGAAGACTAACTGTCCGCCACACACCGAGCCAAGAGGTATCTCCTAACAGATCCGTCGCGATCTCTGTGGACACGTGACGAAGCAAGATGGTATGGTACAGTGATGAGACCTACAAGACTGTCGGCCGCACACCGAGCCAAGAGGTATCTCGTAACAGATCCGTCGCGTTCTCTGTGGACACGTGACGAAGCAAGATGGTATGGTACAGGGATGAGACCTAGAAGACTAACTGTCCGCCACACACCGAGCCAAGAGGTATCTCCTAACAGATCCGTCGCGATCTCTGTGGACACGTGACGAAGCAAGATGGTATGGTACAGTGATGAGACCTACAAGACTAACTGTCCGCCAAACACCGAGCCAAGAGGTATCTCCTAACAGATCCGTCGCGATCTCTGTGAACACGTGACAAAGCAAGGTGGTATGGTACAGGGATGAGACCTACAAGACTGTCGGCCGCACACCGAGCCAAGAGGTCTCTCCTAACAGATCCGTCGCGATCTCTGTGGACACGTGACGAAGCAAGATGGTATGGTATAGGGATGAGACCTACAAGACTAACTGTCCGCCAAACACCGAGCCAAGAGGTCTCTCCTAACAGATCCGTCGCGATCTCTGTGGACACGTGACGAAGCAAGATGGTATGGTACAGTGATGAGACCTACAAGACTGTCGGCCACACACCGAGCCACGAGGTCTCTCCTAACAGATCCGTCGCGATCTCTGTGGGCACGTGACGAAGCAAGATGGTATGGTACAGGGATGAGACCTAGAGGGCTAACTGTCCGCCACACACCGAGCCAAGAGGTATCTCCTAACAGATCCGTCGCGATCTCTGTGGACACGTGACGAAGCAAGATGGTATGGTACAGGGATGAGACCTAGAAGACTAACTGTCCACCACACACCGAGCCACGAGGTCTCTCCTAACACATCGCGATATGACCGCGCAGTTAGCGACGTAAAATAGAAAAACGAAGTGTTTTATAAGAATAGTTTGTAAAAGAATGAGTAGAGAAGGGCATGTGAAAGCAACACACAAGATTTTTTAGCTAACTCATCTCGGGATGTTCAGTGAAGTGTAGAGGATATACGATTGGGATTGGCTTGTAAATAAAGCTGCCATGTCAGTTTCTCTACCAGGTAAGGTCCAATCAGATAGCTGTGTTTTTACGACACTGCCACAGAAACGCATCACTGCATCTTGGACGTACGATATTTCATATAGCAGGAGATGGTCCTGTCTTCGAAAACTTACAGCATGTCTTTCTCCTCCCACTATGCTTCATCTTTGTATAGCTTTTACAAAAAATTCTTAATAAACTTCGTTCTTTATCTAAATCATGATAAAAGACATCTTTGCAGAAATGCAGTGCTTTCCGTTTAAAGTGTGCCCAGCGCACGGTTGCTATCAGCTCGAACTGTCGCCAAAACAGCAATAATGTGCCCACAACCACCTCACGTTCTCATAGTTACATACTTTATCATAAGAGATGTCCTTCTCTATCCACACATTCCTGGAAATTGTCATTCACACTCGAGAGCTCAATATTTCAAATTGAGTGAACTTCTCTCTTTTGTTTCCGTTCTTACAATGTATGGGGTTCTTACTTTTTCATGAGATGTGATCATCAGAGTCGAGTCGATGTGCTAAATGGCAATGATGGAGTAATTGACCCACGCACAATCTTCGTGACGAAGCATGATTCCATTTATACTGCTATTTTTCATCGTAAAATAACAGATATTGCAGCACAAAGAAACCCGATTTACACACAACAATTTCTTGCATAACGGAGTGTAAATACGTACAGCGTAGTAGGACCTTATTGCTTTTTCTACCACTTATATAGTGGATAGAGAAGGTATTACATTCCAGCCAAAAGTTCGATACCGGGATTTCACAGTAAATACGTGTTTTGAAGTCTTCTGAGTAAATAATAATAATAATAATAATAATAATAATAATAATAATAATAATAATAATAATAATAATAATAAGTTGTGCTCGAAAGAGCATTAGTTTCCATCTTATGATTTCTCCTTTATCAGTTCGTTTAAGTATCTTCTGTATTGTTTGTAACGGTATCCCTCACACTTTTGGTCACATATCTTGCACTCACACTAGTCGCTCGGTTGGTGATATTTCCTACTTTTGCACAGTTTGTGGTGAAATCCGTGCGTCACCAGGCCTATGATGACATGTCTTTGCTATTGGTTGCTTCTGGTCCACCCCCTGTTCACCATGGCGTCGAATGCGTAGAATTCTTCGTCGATCTCTTTTTCTTTGTGTTTCCTTTTCTCTGTGACTTTCTTAAATGGGTCCGTTGCCGGCAGTAGCCTTCTGTGTCTCAGGTCCTCCAGGAAGAGGGTTTCTCTGGCCAGCGTATAGGTCATTCTACTTGGTGTGTATTTGCTCGCGCCTACTGCTCGTTTCATGTATCTAGCTTTTGAGAATGGTTTATTTTAGAAGGAGTTGTTGTATTGTATTTCGACTGTTGGGGAGCCGAAATTGTAGTAGCTGCAACAGCACTACGTATAGTAAACAGTTTCCAGTAGCCTTCGCCCCAAATGTACTTTCAGGTGGCCTTTGCCCCAAGTTTAAAAAAAATTAACTTTGTAATTTGACTGCTTCTTTAAGTATTAAATATTTATGTTTGCCTCGGCTGCGTCAGTATTATTGTTAGAGATACTTTCTCTTAGCAGGGTTGTGGTACGACTAAGAATGTAGGCTTACACAGATTATAATTTTACTTCACTCCTTTTGTTAATACTTGATACGATTTAAATAACACTTCACTGATATAGAGAGGGAGCTGTGAGATTCTTTAATTAATTACTTGCACTTTTTAACACGTAAAACTATTTTCGTCTCACACGAATACGTATTAAATCTCTCGAGGACGCATCTTGCATCCGGTTACAATCACTGTCTGCAGGCAACTGAACTCTAAATTTGTAAAATTTTCTCCTTTACAGTTTCTTATTGGCTAATCCTACTCCAATAGAAGACCTTCATTTAACTAAAGCCTAATCTGGTTGTTGATTGGCTATTTTATAAGCTGTCACTAAAATTACATTATTGCTTCCAAGAATCACTAGTAACATTTAAACTCTCAAACTCATTATTGCCTCAAGGTTACCTCATTGTTAGCAACGTTTAACTTATTATTCTCACAGCTCCTACATTTACAATGATGTAATACACACTTTTTATATATTACTTATACACATATTGCTTTAAGGCGGGCTGTTATTGAATTTATATATATATAATTAGACTGAAATCATCTAAGTGTTAAGAATACTGCCTCAGTTTTCACTTTTTCTAACCTCTCCAAGTCGTTGGCCGTGAGCTTTTCCCATACAAGTTCTATCCCTAGGTGGCGATCGGGGTGATCGCTGTCTCGAATAGTCTCATAGCTGTGCCTAATTTTAATGCTGTTATGTCTTTGATATTGCACATAGCTCTTATAGCTGTTGCCGTGTTAGATAAAAGAATAACGTTTTAGATTAAAGAAAGCTGCCAATATAGCGTACAGGCCAACTCTACAGCGAATTGCTATAGATTGAAATATGCCGATTTGTATTGTGAACAGATAATGCGAGCGCCATGAGAAATTAATCATGTATCTTGTGCAAGGTATTAGAGTTTTACTTTTAAGTCACGGTATCTAAGAAATAATCTATACAAACATTTAATATGAAGTAAGTAGAATTAGAAGCTTTTGAATTTTTAATATCTTTTATCAATATTACAGATAAAATAAATACATGTGAATTGTTCGTCTTTGTTTATAAAGCAAGATAAGATGGAAGAGAGAAAATATTTTAAAGTCTAGTTAGACACAAACTGGGTCAGTTGTATATCCAGCGTGGTGGACTTGGCTAATATGATTAAGTTAAGAGCTATGTGGTGTTGCTATGTCAGGTGTTTGATAACTTTGATGACAGCACATGACATCTCTAGTGTAACCTTATTATTCTATCGTGGAGCCAATGTCTAGATCGGAGACATAGCACCGACTTTTCTGGAGCTTTAAAAACTGGCGTGGAAATCGCATAATTTATCAAGCGATACGTGTTTTATATATTCACACAAAAACAAACGCCGCTCAGAGGTACCCATAGTTAAAATTTGTCCAAAATTTTCAGAAAGTTCAAAAATTAGTTTTCATGTCCTTTAGCTTCAGTTACACTCTATAGCTTTTGCTCTCGTCACTATTTAAATACCCATGAGCACACGACCTGATAGTCTGTATTTACTTTCAATGCCATTTACTTGACATTCATTTTTCTTCACTTTTGTGTAGTAAAAGTGTTCCATACCAACCAGTCTTGTTCAAATTTCAGCAGAAACATTCGATGAAGTTAAAAAAATCGTATGTGTTACACTCACATGACTTTCTCTACTCTTGTACAAACTATTCTTATAAACGCTTATTCACCATCTACTTCATGTTAATCGATGATTACAAACGTATTACATACGTATGTCTTTCTGTACCGTCTATTACTTTTCCTACCACGAGTGGTAAGTAGGGGACGTACTGCAAATGCATATTTTGAGACCCCCAAAAACCAAAAAAAGCACCTTTAGAAAAACGTCCGTCTGTGGTGTATGAACAGCGTAACTGAAAACAAAAAATCGCATGAATACCAATCTCGGTATTTAGGTTCAGTATCTTTCAAAGATGCGACACGAAAATTTTCAAGAAAATCCCCCCCCGCCTCAGACTACCCTGTACATGGAACATGGCTCTAATGATTTTGCTTAAAATATCGTAAGTATGAAATATTTTCATTACAAATAAAATGTATATCATGAATTCGTAGGAATGTCCCCAAAAGTCTCTTTCCCTAAGGGATAGACAAACTTTTTCTACACAAACATTTTCATCCTTGTCGAATGAACCATTTCCGAGATATTTCTTGTTATTTGTTTGAATTTTCGAATGCGTATACTTTTTCTCAAATGGGAATTCGTTATTCGTTTCGTTTTTGTCCTGGTAATACAAAGAGAATGGAATACTCCACATAGCAACCAGCTCTTAAAATATTTGACTATCGCTTAAAGCCTACCATATTCCCCTTGCATGTACAAGAAAATTAGCAATAAGATAGTTTCTGCAAATGTTTATCTCGATTAACATGAAGTAGTTGGAGAGTAAGCGTTTGTACAAGAGTAGAGAAAGTCATGTGAGTGAAACACATCACATGTTTTTTTCTATCTACTACATTACACATTTCGTTATATATACAAAGAGAACAGCGATAGTCAAATGTTTAACAACTGGACGCCCAATGCTGGCCTAAAAATAATACACGTTTCCATGACATCGCGAGAAACAAAATAAACAAAGTTTGCGTAACTGTTGTCCTAGTATTAAATTCAGTTTTATGTATGGACGCTCTTTAACGACTATGGTTCTTAGCATCCCATTCTATATTGGACGTGAAAGACGGTAATTTTGCTCAGAGGCCTCTTTATCAGGCTTGAGGTTCTTTTACGTGCCGTAAATCTACGACACGGGGCCACCAGCTTTACTTCCCTTCCGAAGGAAGCCATGCTGAGGATTTTTATTCCCAAAAAAAATCCATCGCCCTCCGAGGGGATTGAACCCACGACCTCGGGAACTAGAGGCTAGCATGGTAACCAGTACACCACGGAGGACGACTAGTATCTAGATGCTATAGCAAAGCAGCACTGTCCACTATTTTGTTTCTATTCTTAATCCTCATTATTTATTTAATATGTTCCGTGTATTGTCTGTGCAGATACAACATTATGTAACTAAATGCTAACCTACGATTACTGGAGACGAGTAAGATTGCAGTTACCACACTACTTCTTCTCATAACTAACTTTTACTCTGCTTTCCTCTCACTACTATGATCACAATGTAATGTGTTCGTCTTGTTGCTGTTTCTTCCACTCATGTGCTCTCTATTGGTCATGTTCCCACCGCTGCTGTTGTAATGTGTACTTCTTCTCCGTCTCTTTGTTGTGAGTGCTGCTCCCGAGAAACAACTGAATATCGATACGACTTTGGCCAAGTATTGAACAATTCGAACATTTAATAACGGACGTCTCGGAAACGGCTTATGCTACCAAAAGCTTATTTGAAATAAACTGTGTTGAGTAGCACGTTTTCTTATCTCTTAACGTTTAGCAGGTGCACAAGATTATACAAAATTCTTTCCGAAAGAAAGGACTTCAAACGCATTCCCAGAAAATTCAAGATATGCCTTTTGTCATTTAAATATCTTTAATATATGTTATTTTAATCAAAATCATTAGAATGTTTTTAAAAAATAAAATACTTTGAAAAATGTTCCTGTAAAGTGTAGTTGGTAGTGGGGGAATTTTCCTGAAAATCTTCGTGTCGCATCCTTGGAAGATACTAAACTTAAATACCAAGCTTGGTATTTATCCGACTATCAGTTTTTGAGTTATGCTGATCACAGACACTCACACGTACCTTTTTTCTAAAAAAAAATGCTGTTTTTGGATTCAGGGCACCACAAAACATGTATTTCCGGTGAAATCTCGGTATCGAATTTTTGGGTGGTATACAATACTTACTATACGTAGCAGATAGCAAAATAAGCTTTAGTAAGAATAATTGGTATAGGCACTAATAAAGGTTTGAGAAGGTCATATGAATGCAACACAGGCTTTTAATATTGCAGCAGTATCTACGAGGATGCTGAACCATCTCCGTGTAAAATTCTGAGCTCGTTCGAATATGCCTTTTTTTGTTTCTTTCTTTCTTGTTAGATCTTAACGTCTTCAGACCGGACGATGTATGAATTAATTAAACGAACGCCAAGATGAGCTCGGGGACATAAAGCGCTAAGGCTTTATGTGATAATCATCCCAAGGACTGAGAAAAACTTTGAATAAAAGCCTTGCAGCTTCACTTAACTGCGATTCTAAAACGATTCTGCGAGTTTTAGAATCGCCTTCTTCATTCATCCCTAAGTATGGGTCAATATTAACAATCGCTAATCCAATAACGACTCCTCGATATATTTATACAATTCATAGATGAGTTTGAGTATTTTTAATGTCTCTACCATGAGCATTTTTAGAAAAAGGACCAAGTGCGTGTGTGTGTCTGTGAATAGCATAACTCAAAAATGAAAACTTGGAAAATAGCAAATTTGGTATTTAGGTACAACATACTCTAAAGTAGCGACACGAAGATTTTGAAGAAAGATCCCCCCTCCGTCCCAATACTACCCTACAATACATTTAAAATATTTATAAGACAAATAAGATGTTATCTCGAATTTTTAAAAATAGTCTATGAATCTCTATTTGATTGAATTTTGCATTACATAATAACGCACTACACAGGTGGGCGATTATCCAACGGATACGGGGGGGGTGATGTGTTCAATATACGCATACGCCAGCGAGAATGTTGCTCTCTACCCGGATCGCTCCCTATCGCAACTACTCACTTTCCTCACAATTCTGAGTTGGCACAAGTCCTACATCCGGAACTTAAAATCCGCACCCCCATGGATAGGATGGAACCCGGGCACATTCTGTGGCCGGGAAGCAGAGCTCCACGGCGCAGGACTTTGAATTACATGGAAATCTTAAAAGATAAGACAAAAGCTTATGCGGATCATTAGTTATTCCTAAAATATATAGAATTTGTGTCAAACGTTTCTTCAGTGTTAGCCGCTTATTAAATATTCCATGCAAGCGTCATCTAATGGACATGCTCGAAAGTTTGCGATTCTTGTTTCCATAAGAAGACCTTGTGACCAGGAATAAATATTTGAAATTATTCTTAAGTAAAAATATATCATGAGTAACGTGAAGAGGATAGAAAAATAACTTTTTATGTTAATGTTGGTTGAAGTTATGCGAATGTATCACACTCAATTTTTAGCATAGATTCATGCTGTTTCCCCTTTGTTCGCAAAGTAACAAATTAAGATTTAGATTAGATTTTTATACATGCAGCCATAGACTATATATCAATCCAGTGGTCCAAACTTTTATTATTCTAAAATTATCTTTGGAAGATAAACGCTTTTTAAGTAGCGAGAACTTTTATAATTTTCATTTAAAGTATACACACTCGCATTTTTCGAATTAATTTAGAGCACATGTTTTCCTATAATATCAAAAAACCCTCTCATTGCGCTTATAGAACACTACTGACAATGGTAACTTGTTTTATACAAGCCGTGTGTAGGACAAGGTTGCGTCAGACACGGAAATCGGAAGATCCGAGGTGTAAATCCCGGCTATCGCATGTATTTTTCAGCCTGATTCTACCTTTTAAATAGTACTAATACAATATTGGTATACTTGATACACCATAAATGCGTGATATGTTGCATTCAATTACTTTCTCTACCCACTCTTCTAAAATTACTCTTTCTGTACGTTCAGCGACGGTTTAGCCAGTCGGTAGGGTGCCTTATCTCTCGGGTAAAGTTTTAGCAGGTGGGAAGGGGTACATAGTATGCTGAACTCGTGCCGACAGTCTTTCCTCTTTCAACGCGTCTATTTACCCCTCACTTGTCTCAGACCAAGTAAATACTACCTCCTTCCAGTAGCTAAACCCCTACTTGTTGTAACGGCATACCCATCTACTGGCTAAAGCGTCGCTGAGCAGAAACTACAAAATATTATTGCTCTACTTAATAATACCATCCTGGTGCTACAGTCAATGAAAGGCCGTTCTTTACTTGTCAAACCGACTGCCGGGCTCGTACGCACGGCAGAGGTGGGTGATCGTCCAACCGATTAGGGGAAGTGATGTGGTCAGCATCACCCATCTCCCAGCCTGAATGTCGGCCTCCGTGTCCCGAACCGCTGATTATCGTAACTCCTCACTTTTATCACAATGCTGAGTGGGCACCGGTCCTATGCCGGGGCTTAAAACCCGCACCTTCATGGGTAGGATGGAACCCGGGCGCATTCCGTGGCATTGTTCTACATACTAATCTTCATTGCTCATGTCATTGTTAGTTAAAAGAAGAATACAGCAGATAGGTTTTTAAAAAGGGTGTCGCTAGATGATTGACTTTGAAATTCTGACCTCTAAGCGACTTAACACTTCTAAGAAGTATAAGTATTTGAAAATTGAAACCAATAGCTAAGCAGTGGTAAATGCCAAAAAAATTATTTTACATACATTGTGTGCTCAACAGTTTTTGTGTAGTGCAGTTTGTCTATCTCTTACAGTTTACCAGTTATACAAAAGTAATTCCGAATGAAGAGGACTTCACAGGCTGTTCCAGAAAAATTCAACATATACGTTTTACGCTTAAAGATATGAAAAAAATAAAAATTAACGAAATGTTTTCCATGCAAGGGTTAGTTTGGTGTGGGTGGATTTTATTGGAAATACGTATGTCGCTTTCTTAGAAGATGCTGAGCTTAAATAATAAATTTGGTATTTAACCGACTTTTCGTTTTTGACTCGCCTATACTTTTCGCACACACGAGGATGTTTTATTCTAAAAATATTTACTTCTCTACCATACATGTAGTAGGTAGAGAAGATATTGCATTCCATCCAAAAATTTAATACCGAAATTTTATCGGAAATACGCGTTTTTAGGACCCCTAAATAAACACATTTAGAAAACGACCCATATATGTGTGTATGAGTGTCTTTATCTGTGAACAGAATAACTCGAAAAGGAAAAGTCGGATAAACACCAAACTTGGTATTTAGGTTCAGTATCTTCCAGAGATGCGACACGAAGGTTTTTAGGAAAATCCCGCATGCTCAACTACTGTTTACACGGAAATGTTTCGAAGTTTTAGATTTTCTAAAAACTATTTTGATTAAAATATCGTATATTAAAGATATTTTGATCACAAATAAAGTGTATATCTCGAATTTTCTGGGAATAGCCTATGAAGACCTCTTGGTTCTGAAGGAATTTTGTATAACCAGTAAAGGTTAAGCAATAGACTAAAACGTAACATGCTGAGCTGAGCCAAGGTCTACCAGCAGAAGAGCCGAGCCCAAGTCCCCCTCCTAAACCCAGGGTCCAACGCCAACCGAGTGGCTTGGTAGTTTCCCATGAGGCCAGTACCTTGTTTCCTAAAAAGGCCCCCCTCTTGCGCGGAGATGCAAGAGGATACACCACTTACGCGCGTCAACCCCGAAGAACGACTACCGGCTCTCCAGGACGGTACCGGAGGACATTGAGGCGCCTCACAACCCCGGCTGCATGGTAAACCATACAGTCGTACCCAATCTTCCACCGGTATCGGGAGCCACTGCCCCGTCGAGACCAACCCAATCCGAACGGCTTCCCAACGGGAGGGGCTGGAACCTTCGGCCCGACGTACTTCTAGTAACGGCAGAAGTACCACGAGTGCTAAGAGTCCGTAGCGCTGAAGGGGTGGGAACCCTTCCCCTACGGGAACTAACGTAACACACAATTTATTTCCAATAACTTTTTTTGTGGCATCAGCCATTTCCGGGATTTCGATTATTAGTGGTTCGAATTTTTTTAACGCCCTAACGACTTTCGTTTGTTTCTCGCGATGTCATGGAAACAGTATGGCAGCATATAGCGTCCAGTTGTTAAACATTTGACTATCGCTGTTCTCTATAACGAAATGTGTAATGTAGCTATTTCTATAAAGGTTTATCTCAATTAAAATGAAGTAGATACAAAAATAAATTTAAGTAAGAATGATTTCTAATAAGCGCTAGAGGGTATAGAAAGTCATTTGAATGATTGCAAGCATTGTTGACAAGCTAATTTGAAGAATAATTTTACTTTAGTTTTTATTGTCTTGGTATACCTATAACTGTGCTGTATACACATTTCCATAAAAAGGCTGAATGCTTTTCCCTGACTTAACAGGAAGATAAAACACTGAGCTCTAAAAAAGTTATGTTTACAAATAAATACGAGAAAGCATGAATTCGTTTACTTACAAATGTAACACAAACATCTGGTACAGATATAACAACGAGAGCTCTTAAATTTTTAACATTTTTTAAGACACTTTGTACACAAAATTCGGTAACACTCATTGCTAATGCTCCCGCATTAATTTGCTCTTAGGGAAACGTTTCGAAAATAACTCCCTGGCATTTTACGACAAGATATTTACATGAAGTTTTGCTGCAAGGCCATAAAATTTGTGTTATTTTTAACAGGGAGAATTTTCGCTGACTGGCTTGTCGAGCTCGAGAAAATGAAGTGCTCTGTTTTCAGGTAGCAGCAGTAATTCCGTCATTTTATACGTTTACATTATCTTCCGTCAGCTAACATAATTATACTCGTTACAAGGTAGCAAAAGAAAATACTTGTTCTCAAGTTCTCCTTTCTCTCCCTCTCTCTCTTCAGAGAGGACGCGTTTCATAACTGGTACGAAATATCGGACAATGCAAGAATCCGCTCTTTGGCGAGATGTCGTAATTAACTTTAAATAATTAGTAATTAGTTTCTGGAAAGTGTGTTCATATTTACAAGTTACACATACAGGCACACCTTAAAGTAGTAATAAAGAAGTGGCGCTATGGCCCATCCAGGGCCTCGGCTTGCCAACCGACTGCCGGAGTCACGCCCACGTGCACACGGCAGAGGTAGCCGATCATCCAACCGATACGGGGAGATGTGGCCAGCATCACGCATCCTCCAGACAGAATGTTGGCCTCCGTGTCCGGGATCGCTACCTATCGCAGTTCCTCACGATGCTGAGTGGGCACCGGTCCTATACCCGGGGCTTAAAATCCGCATACCCATAGATCGAATCCGGGCGCATTCCTAGCCGGGAACCACAGCCACACCCTTAAAAGGTAATAGCATGCTTTGGAATAATTATTTGTAATTGTTGTCAAGTGTATATATATATATATATGTATATGAGGTGGCCCACACAAGCCGTTCTTAGTTGAAGTTAGTTTATACCGGATAGGTTTGTCACCTGAGCCAACATAGGGTTTCTCAGTACCATCTGATCAGCTTTTGCTTTCTCTACGATGTAGATAGAGAAGATATCGCATTTCAGCTAAAAATTCTATACCGAGATTTCTCCGGAAATACATGTTTTGTGGCACCTTGAATAGGAAAAAGCATGTGTGTATGTTTCTGTGGCAGTCTGATCAACACCAAACTTAGTATTTAAATTCAGTACATTCCAAAGACGCGACACGAAGATTTTCAAGAAAATCTCTCCACCCCAAACTAACCTTTAATGGAATATTTTTCGAAAATTTTGATTTTCTAAAACATGGTTCTAATTCTGATTAAAATACCATATATTATATATATTTACATGACAAATAAAATGTACGTCTTAAAATTTCTGCGTATAGCCTGTGAGTTGGTTCATTCAGAAGGAGTTTTGCCTAATATTATATAACTGGTAAACGTTAACCGATAGACAAGAACGTAGTGCATAAAAAATGTATAACTCTTTAAAACGCTGTATTTATTTTAAATAACTTTTGTCTATCGCTATCCCCTATGTATCTATAATTAAATATGTAATGCGGCTTATCTCGATTAAAATGAAGTAGATAGAAAAATAAGATTTCGTAAGGATTTGTATACCCTCAAATAAACGTTAGAGTGTGGAGAAGGTTGTGTGAATGTACCACAGCAGGTGTTTTCATTGCCATAGATGGCGTGAACACCGGCACCAACAGCATTTGGAGCCTGTTGAGGTATGATGGGGTACACTGCAGTATTTCCAGAACTTGGAAGAGTGTCGGGGGTGGTTAAGGAAGTCAGACGTTCCACCAAAGTCTCACATCCTTTTGCGTGAATATCAGGAGAGTTTTTTCCGTTATTAGGTTTGAAATTTTTAATACCTTTTGCTAGTTGAAAGTGTCTATTTGTTGTAATAGTAGTCATGCAAAGAACGGAATTTCGAAGCTATCACCAATGTTAGTAGCAATAGTCTATAGAAAAATGAGTAGAGAAAGTTACGTGAATGCAGCACATAAGATTTTTTGTATCTATCTATCAGTAGATAACAGGTAGTGGGGAGCAAACTTAGAAAACGGAATGGACGAACAATAAAGATTTGAAGATAACGTTTTACAACCCCTTTGCCTTCCATGAATACATTTTACCCTTTATAAAGCAGTGAAATACGGGAAATGAGGTAAGGGGTAGGTAAATAAAGGCTTTAGGTTACACCAATAACCTCTCCGTTTTATAATTCTCGCGGAATAAAGCAAGTCTTCTTTTTTATGCATTCAAACTCTCTTTCGAGCTATTAAATCCTCCAGGCATTGATTTAAATATTGGAAGAAAGATTTCTTCTGGCCTTTGTATATTCAAGACAAAGAGCAACAATGAGATTGAGAGGATAAAGGAATATATATGGTACAAAGGTCATAATGAGATAATACACGCCTTTTTCAAAGTTATAGCTTCTTCTGTACCAGCTATGATTGCCTTGGATTCACTTTTTCTATTTTTAAAGTCGATACCGTCATTAATTAACAAGCAATACGTTTCTTAAAGCCCCAAAACTCTTTTGCGTGTTTTGACTAAGGAACAGCACTATTAAATTTTCAAAGTTTGATACTGTAATTATTATTGGGAATTGCAGTGAATAATTTTCATATATTAAATCAATGTATAATATAACAAGCCTGAGTTGAAGAGATTTGTCCGAAGAAAACGATCATTTACGGGTTACGTTAACTAAAGTAATTAGCAACATCCGAGGATAAAACACATTAGCTTAAATATTCTTAGAATCCAGTTAGGTTAGAACTTCATTACGTTTGGACAGTCACGTAGACAGAAATTCTGAAAAAGAAAAGTGAAAGGTAATTCTGAGAATTTAGTCAGGCGTCCTTAGCAACAAGGTAACAGAGGCATTATAACGACTCACGGCAATTTACGCTTCTAGTTTCTTTTTCTGCAGAAACAATTATTTCACAGCGTGAAATTGACACTGCAGAGGTTAGCAGGTATAATAATTCAGTTGTTATATTTTCATTCTTTATTTTGAAACGGTCCGCAACTCGCTTTAATAGCTCAAGTATTAGATCACGTTAGATTTCTCAGTCAATTTATCTGGTGTTATCCTTCGCATTACACGCACGAGACAAGGGAACGAGCTACCAGATAACATCAGAAGTAGGTAAATATACCGCTTCAAAATTGTCGCACCATCGCGCGGCTTTAAGAATTCAGAAAACGTGGTACTCTATCAAGTTCCTTCAATGCATTTCAAAATTTGACATTAATTATATTTGAAGTTTAAGATTTGTTTTTAAAAAAAAATCTGGTATCTTGCACTCACAGGACTTTCTCTACCCTGTGTTGTTTATCGGTGGGTACACAAATTATTCTTATCAAAACTTATTTTTCTATTTACTGCATTTTAATACAGAAACAGCTACATTACACATTTCGTTATAGATACAAAGAGAACAGCGATAGTCAAATGTTTAACAACTGGACACTATATGCTGCCTTAAAATTCCATACTGTTTCCATGACATCGAGAGAAACAATTGAATGTCAACAGGACTAAACAATGACGAAGTATTGAACATTTGGAGCCATTAATAACGGATTCTCGGAAATGGCTAATGCCACAAAAAGTTATTTGAAATAAAAAACGGCCCTTTTATGGAACATTTTAGAGAAAAGAGGATTTCCTAAACATCTTATTAATGCTATAAAGAGTTTGTATGTAAATATCAAAATAAGAATTAATTCTGGTTTTAAAATGTCAGCTGAAATCTTAACAAATCAAGGTGTCTGACAAGGGTGTAGCAAATCGCCCTTTTATCTAATTTATATATTGACGATCTAGTTTTGAAGTGGAAAGATGAAATGCAGTTCGGGATCAAATATAGAATTAGACACACCTTTAAGTACTTTACTATATGCTGATGATCAAATAGTTATACAAGAAACAGAAGATAATCTACAGAGATCAGTATATAGACTAAGCCAAAATACAATGCATTACAACTTGACTATATAAATAAAACAAAGACAATGGCTTTTAAAGGTAAGAACCCCGTTAGATCAAAGATACTAATAAATGGTACAATATTAGAACAGGTATCCCACTTCAATTATCTACGATGTGACATTAGTTTTAAATTTGACAAAGACATCGAGATGCAAGTTAATACGTTTCAAACCCTAGGAACAAAAACTGCAAAAGAAACACAAATTAAGTTCTACAAGATTATGGCTTTACCTATTGTATTATATGGTTCCCAGTCGTGGACAATAACAAAAAGAGAGAGATCACATATTCAGTCCGCCGAAATGAAGTTTTTGAGGTACACTACGTGATCAAAAGTATCCGGACACCTGGCTGAAAATGACGTACAAGTTCGTGGCGCCCTCATCGGTAATGCTGGAAGTCAATATGGTGTTGGCCCACCCTTAGCCTTGATGACAGCGTTCACTCTCGCAGACATTCTTTCAATCAGGTGCTGGAAGGTTTCTTGGGGAATGGCAGCCCACTCTTCACGGAGTGCGGAACTGAGGAGAGGTATCGATGTAGGTCGGTGAGGCCTGGCACGAAATCGGCGTTCCAAAACATCTTAAAGGAGTTCTATAGGATTCAAGTCAGGACTTTGTGCAGGCCAGTCCATTACAAGGATGTTATTGTCGTGTAACCACTCCGCCACAGCCCGTGCAGTATGAACAGGTGCTCGATCGTGTTGAAAGATGCAATCGCCATCCCCGAATTGCTCTTCAACAGTGGGAAGCAAGAAGGTGCTTAAAATATCAATGTAGGTCTGCGCTGTGATCGTGCCATGCAAAACAACAAGGGGTGCAAGCCCCCTCCAGGAAAAACACGACCACACCATAACACCACCACCTCCGAATTTCACTGTTGGCACTACACACGCTGGCAGATGACGTTCACCGGGCATTCGCCACACCCACACCCTGCCATCGGGTCGCCACATTGTGTACCCTGATTCGTCACTCCACACAACGTTTTGCCACTGTTCATTTGTGTAATGCTGACGCTCCTTACACCAAGCGTGGCATCGTTTGGCATTTTCCTGCGTGATGTGTGGTTTATGAGCAGCAGCTCGACCATGGAATCCAAGGTTTCTCACCTCACGCCGAACTGTCATAGTACTTGGAGTGGATCCTGATGCAGTTTGGAATTCCTGTGTGATGGTCTGGATAGATGTTTGCCTATTACTCTTTACGACCCTCTTCAAATGTCGGCGGTCTCTGTCAGTCAACAGACGAGGTCGGCCTGTACGCTTTTGTGCTGTACATGTCCCTTCACGTTTCCACTTCACTATCACATCAGAAACAGTGGACCTGAGGATGTTTAGGAAATCTCGCGTACAGGCTTCTGACACAAGTGACACCCTATCACCTGACCACGTTCGAAGTCCGTGAGTTCCACGGAGCGTCCCATTCTGCTGTTTCACGATGTCTAATGACTACTGAGGTCGCGGATAATGAGCACCAGGCAGTAGGTGGCAGCACAATACACCTAAGATGAAAAACATATGTTTGTGGGGGTGTCCAGATACTTTTGATCACATAGTGTATGTAAGGAGATTAACTAGAGCTGAGAAGATAAGAAATGAATCAATAAGTTCATATTTGAATATTGTATCAGTAAACGATAAGATTGATGAAAATAAAAGAAATTGTAAACATGATGATAGCATACCAAAAAAGATAATGAATTACCAACCGACAGGGCGGAGAAGTTTAGGAAGACCACGCAAGATATTGAGAGACCGAACAGGTAATATCACCTAATCCTTGAAAGGAGAAGAAGAAGAAAAAGAA